>CM024684.1:13530440-15930440 GCA_014182735.1 Corymbia maculata
TAATGTTGTTTAGCCATTGCTCGTTTTCAGTCGGGCATCGCCTTCCTTCATCCGAAACAACCATTTTTGTTAATCTTTTTGCAGGATTTGAAATGGTTAGCATATCCTAGTGGATAACAATCCCCAGGTGTCCACGCTTGTTGTTGCCAACTGAGTTGGCGCTATGGATCGAAGCATTGCACACCAATAATCTCACACCAATAATCTCCCAACGATCGTACGTTCGCGAGTTCATCATTATCCTCGCATCCTTTTCTCTGATCCCATTATTCAAAAGTAGATTATCTGAACTAGGTAATTATTTTTTAACAGAATTTAATTTGGTTATTTTGTTACTTAGTTTACAATTCTTCGATGTTGATCGTAATTGTTGATTTTTTTAGGCATTATTCAATTAAGAAAATTGTCATGTCGATGGTCATAATAATCAAAAATACTGCGCCGAGAGGCATCGAATTAGATTTTTGATTATCATAATCTTTCGTCTTTAGTCGTGATGAGTTATATGTTTATATAATTGTGTTCATTGTTTGTGTTGGTTTTATATTAGTAAATTTTAACATTAATAAAAATACAAAAAAAAATTCACATTGCATCGCTTGGTAGTTTGATTGTATGATAGTGTGGTAGCTAGGTCGCATCTTAGATTGATATAATATTTTTTTAGAAGAAATTTTCTAATAAGACTTAGCTTAGTTTTGGATTTTGATTTTAATAAAATAAAAAATGCAACAAGGAAGCTCGCCGGAGATGGCGGACAACCTTGTCTTCTCTGTTCTTTGGAGCTCGTTTTCTCTCTAATCCGGTTGAGCGCAGCAACTTTTTGTTTGACGGGGTCCGACAGAATGTGGGCTTTCAATGGAAACCTTCAGCACCATGGGGATGCCTATTAGTGCAATCATTTCCATGGCGAACAAGAACTCATCTTCGTCCTCATTGGACGACGTCATTACTGGGCTCTTGCACGCACCCATGTCTGATTTTTGCTCTTTTTTGGCCTTTCAGGGGTACAGAATGGTTGATCCGTCAATACCGAGGAGGAGATTTTATAAGCTTTCTTGACACTGTCTTTATCGGTATTGAATGCTCAACAACTTTTAGTTCTTAACTTCCAGCGTTGATCCTAGGGTAGCAAAGAGCTTGTGCCGTTGATTTTAAGAGTGCACCTCAGAATATTACCCAATGCTCCCGAAGTTTAAATTGTTAGATCAAGAAATTCCTGATATATAGGTCATGTCTATATAGACTTTGAACTTTTCTTTCTTTTTAATCTAAATCTTGTGACAGGCGCATTTTTAATTTTCCTAACTTGAAGTACCCAAAACTTTCACAACATATGAATGTTCACTGTAAGTCAAACATAAAATTTGAGTTCTTTTTAATTTGAGTAACATATTAAATTTTGGTGGGAAAGCAATGAAAAATTCCTTTGCTTTTAATTGAGAGTTAATACTACGAAAAACTCCAAATTAGTATACCTATAACAACTTTTGCCCAAACTAATTTTTAATCCCAAACCGGTATACATGTGACAAATTTACCATCCATAAGTTTTCATTAAGTTTTACCATCAAATTACTAAATTGGATAACACATGACAGTTGATGAGCATATCTTTGGGATTTTATCCTTTATTTGATATAGGTGTGATGGAGTTGTGGAGTCTAATAGAGAAAAATAATATTCAAGTACAAACATAGTTTATTATGGGTAGGCACTTCCCAAAAGGTTACACCATTTTGCCATGTTAAAGCAAATAATAAAACTTTTATTACTAGTAATTGCATATTTGTAATTTCCATCGTAATTATGATGTCATAAAGGGGTAATAACTTTTATAGTTATAACACTAAAACTTAAAACCCTAAGCTTGTAATGCTACTAATGATAGTAGAGAGATTGCCTAGTAATTGCCTAGTATAGTACAATGGTTTTTCCCTTCCTAATTTTTGGAAAGGGTTTCCCATGTAAAAATTTTCACCTATTTTTCTCCTCTATTTTTTCTCTTCATATATTTGCATTCCTAACAACTCGTATCAAAGCCTAGTTTTAGCGAAATAATGGGAGCGAATATGGACGAGGGGAAGGTGAAGATCGATCAGTTCAATGGCAAGGACTTTGGTTTCTAGAAGAAGTAGATCAAGGATGTGCTATATTTGAAAAACCTGCATCAGCCTTTGACTAGAGAGAAACTAGATTCTATGCAGCAAGTAGAGTGGAAATTTTGACTCTAGAGAAACTAGACTCAATGATGTGCTCCTTCACTACCAGATCCATGACGGTAGGGATGCCATAACTAAGAACTTGAAAAATGGTTAAAAGCAACTAGTGAGATATAAATCTCAGTGAATTACAATCCTAAGCTTAATTAGGATATCAACTCGCTGCTGGGTTTCTAACAAGTACATTCCTCATTACTACGATAGATCAATTGCAAAGCGACCCTCGCTTTGCCTTAAGTATAAACATGATCTACTCGGTAAACCTTGCAATGAACAATTAGCATGTCAAGTGACTCCTAGGCAACCTTACCATGCAATTGCCATACCTGCACAATATAAACGTTCATGCGTGCCATAAATAATGCAACCAGCATTTTCATCACCACAATGATCAATTACAATCGAATTGACTCGTAGGAAATCTTACTTAGCCAATGCCATACCCTACACGGTATCAATTCATGCATGCCATTGCATGCCATAGTCAGTGCAAATAGACATATACATAATTAGAACACATAACAATATATTTCACATACATTCATGCATTACACGTGTTTCGATTATTATGCCTTCGCTTGGGCCACAACCGAACTCCCACTAGTGTGTACAACTGAACTCCCGCAAGTGTCATCTAGCTTAGCTAAGCATTGTTCTACCTCATCGAGCATGGCTACGTTTGGAACTCCTATCCAAAGGCATTCCTGAATGAGCATAGGTCCGGCCTCTACCGCGACTTGAATTTAGACTCCCGTCGAGTATTTTGATAAGTCGAACTTCGCCCACTGAACTCCTACCGAGGTGATGGGTTATATTATGTGACCACATGAGCACACAACAATAATCCATTTTGATTCATTTCCATGCATTAGCCAATGCAAACGTGGTATATACTCAACATAATAAATCATTGCATATTTTTCACATAAAATTGCAAGAAAATAATCGCATGTTGTCACATATTCATCAAAAACCCGTCAAACTTTGTATGCCTTACCTTTTAAACGTACTGGCCTCATTTAAATTGTCTAACTCAACACATACACCCAGCACCTCGGGGTTTTCCTTTTATATGTCCATAAAAACTCTTGCAAAAATTTTCATACCCGGCTTTACATGAGACAAACATTTTTCAAGGCAAAATAGGCATCTAATAGCATGGCATGTGCAGGAAAACATCATAAAATTCAGGCCAAAAGCATATGACAAGTAGCACTTATCGCCCTTGGGCGATAGCCTATCAGTTATTTTATGATAACTTATCACTTCATCCCCAATAGTCACCAAATAACTTATCGTCTTTTTTACGGTAGTTTATCACCCATTTCAATAGTTTATCGCGATAACTTATCATCTTAATTATAATTAATTAACCTAAACATAATTAATTGTAATTAATTCAAGTTAAATTAATTGATCTTAACCATGGTTAACTAAAATTAACCACATAAAAATCATGGTTAATTAACTAACTGTAGTTAATTAACCTAACTAACCATCAACCATGGTTACTCTATTTAACCCAAGTTAATAAACCTAACCATTGGTCAACCATAGTTACTTTATCTAACCAAGGTTAATTAACCCATTATCAACCATGGTTACTTTTTCGACCAAAAAAAAAAAATGGTTACTTTATCTAATCAAGATTAATTAACCTAACTAATCTCCTAATCAAGATTACTTATAATCTAAACTAACCTAAGCAAGTTTAATAGACTAATCAAGGGATTAGAATGTAAACTTACCCGACAATGATTTCGACGACACAAGTGCGATGGCGGCAACGAGGGCTATGCACGGCTACCACTGAAACATCACGGAGGCGCTCCACAAAAATGAGTCTCGGTGATGTCGCTTTCCAAAGATGGCTTTGGTGAGGAGGGGGAGATGACAAGCGGCGACAACAACTTAGACAAGCGATGGCGAAGCAAGGCAAGTAGACATAGGCGCAGTCCTCAAAATAAATCAAAATATCACACCTAAAAGACATAATCAAACATGATGTAGTCATGTACAAAGTCCTCAAAATAAATGAAAATATCACACAACACATTCACATCTCAATTTCACATATTTACACTAAGTTCACACATATCAATCAACCATGTCAAAAGCATTACATGAATCAACCCAATTAGTGCCTAGGGTTTTCATTTATCTTGAATAGCTAGAAACACAAGATGACTTGGCCGATTAAGGTTGAGAGTAAGTGTAGGGAAGAAATGGGAGCTTTAGCTAAAGAATATGAATAACAAGAAGAAGTGGTTATGTGTGCCCAAAATAAAGGGGTAAGGACCCCTACTTATAGTCTTCATCCATGACTATATAATGATTGCCTTAATTAAATGCAAAACTAAGTGTTCTAGTAGAAAAACCTCACTTGGCTTAATTGAAATTTGGGTGGTAAGTCTACTTACATGAGTTGTCCCCAATATAATGATTATGAAAAAAGTGTTCAAGTTAGAAGACTTTACATTACTTAGCTAAGCTCTTTAGGTGGTAATCCTAATTGTATTATGTAGCTCTAGTGTAATGATGTTAGGGACAATTGGTTAGCTCATTTTGGTTTATGACGATGCCTATCTTGGCTAAGTGTGTATATTAGACCCCATATTAATCACAAAGTAATGATAGCCTAAAATATAAGGTTTTTCCTTCTTTAGCCAAGTGGGATATGAGTCATATGGTCATTTAATGACCATAAATGATTTGAGGTTTCATGTAGTGATGATGGAAGCGCATGACTAAAGAGCTTATGTCATTAAGTAGTTAAGTTAAATGACAAATAAAAGAGTGAGAATAATTATTTGAGTGACAAGTAGCAATATTGAAGATGAAAATATAGAACTCTTCTTGCTAAGTAAAGTGGATGACTTATTAATGCACTATGTTGCCATGCAAGATGTCATGAGTGACCAAATTCAATGTTTCGAACTTAAGAGCATGTAGGTTAAAACAATGAAGAGAGGTGTTCAAGCGGAGAAGTTACAAGTCGTAAAATGATATGGTTTCATCCAATGATAAGACCAAGTTCTATCAATACTTCAATAGTGAATTAAATATCATTGTTCTACACCTATAACACATCAAAATCTGCTTACTAAATTTTATCATCTCAAACTCCCAGCATTTCAATCGTGGAAATTAATACTATTATCGAATATGGGAAATTTTAGAAGTCACAAATATTCTCAAGAAGAAGGTATTGACTATGATGAAACCTATGCACTGGTGGCAAGGTTAAAAGCTATTCGCTTATTATTTTCTTATGCTTGCTATCATGATTTTAAGTTTTATAAAATGGATGCCAATAGTTCATCCTTGAATGAATTTATCAAAGAATAGGTATTTGTAAGGCAACCTTCAGGATTTGATCCAAAGAGTTGTGATCATGTGTATCACAACTCAAGCAGGCATTATGTGGTCTTAAGCAAGCACCTAGAGTCTAGCATGAAAGGCTAAGTATCTTCTTAGAGGAAAACAACTCTTACGAGGAAAATAACTTTGACAAAGTTAAAGTGGATACCACTCTATTAATCAAGAGGAATGGTAATGACTTTCTATTGAAAAAATTTTACAGTGATGATATTATATTTGGTTTGACTAACGAAAGTCTATGCAACGTTTTTGCGAACATCATGAACAATGAATTTGAAATGAGAAATAGGAGAATCGAATTTCTTCCTTGGACTACAAATCGAGCAATTAGAGGAAGAATTTTATACTCCAAAAGAATTATGCGAAAGAATTAGTGAAGAAATTTGGAGTAAAAAATTTTAAGAAAGTGGATACTCCAAAGGCAAAACACATTAAGGTTTGATGTCATTTTATATGTGAGCTTGTGACATTAGCGTTGAGTTCATGGATTTAAAACATCAATTTGGAGGCATATTCACCAAGCCTTGTCGCGACCTATTTTTTCCGTCCCGTGGGGGAAAGAAATCGATAAATAGGTATAGGAGTATTGTCCAAAGGATGGGTCTAGGACTCTCATTAAACATAAGCTCTCCCAAGTCCATATCTCGCGTGGCATTAGGTGTTCATGAAAATTTTCAAATTAGGAGTTACCACTAGTCTATTGGGGTCGGCTAGAAACCAAGCGAGAGTATTAAATAAATTGCAGGCGAAAATAAACACTTAGCATTCAGAGATAAATAAATGACCATCCTAATTAAACTAAAAGGAAAACCATAATCATCGCATCATAAGCGTGCATTCAAGGGCGATTGTATCCGAGGATAATTAAAACTCTAAGGTGAAGCCATAAGGACTTATTCAATTTTAAGCACAATCTTAGGCCGATGATTTTCCGATACTTTTTAAGAGAAAATTGTTCAAGAATTATTTTAGAGCTTGTTAGGGAACTCTAAAACAAACTTGGAATTTTTTGGGATTTTTAAAAAAAAAATTCTTTTTTTGGAATTTCTAATATTTTAATACTTTCGAATATTTTTAATTAATTTTTTTTTTCGAAAATTTTTGTCAATTTTCAGGTTTCTGAATTTTCCATGAATTTTCTGAAATTTCGAATTTTTTAATAATTTTTTTATAAAAATAAAATAATTCGGACCGGGTCAACTAACCTGATTCGGACCCTGTTGGTCCAGGTTGGGCCACAAAATACTGGGCCGGCCCTAAATCACTAGGGATTAAAAAAGCCCACGAAATTCTTTTTTTTAAAAGCCCGCGAAAAATTCGTTTTTTATAGAAAGAGCCCACTTCTAATTTCTGTCTCTCGGCCTAGCCATCCCAGCCCGCGACGAACCCAGCCCGGCGTACACAAGCCCAAGACGAAGCCCACCTTCCTATTTTTCTATTTTTTCTATTTTTTCCCATTTCTCTTTTTTAATCTTTTTTTTTTTGTCTTTTTCAGCTTTCTTTTTATCATTTTTATTTTTTTTCTTCCCTGCAGGTTTCTTCCCCCCATGCGACCCCATGCACGCCCGACGCCCCCCATCTCCTCTTCTGCGCTTCATCTTCTTCACGCACGAAGGCCGCCTACCCGAAGCTCGCCCGCTCGAATCTCACTCAAGCAACAGCATCACGCGCTCGCTCCTTCACTAACCCAACACCACTCATCAGCCGTTCACCCCAACCGGCGCCGGTCACAAACTCCAGCGACTATTAATCCATTTATGGGAACAAAGAAAGCCCACGCCAAATCGACGATGCACGATTATTCCACGAAAATGACGCTAAAACACAACGAACACACGAAAACCAAACATGATGCAATGGCTATAGACACAAACACGGGTCGATCTCGAGTTAAAACACGAACTGGCTTTCGGCCTTCTTTGAGGCATTTTATCAAACGGTTGGAGGGCGTCACCGAAAGGGTGGCCGCAGACCCACTCAAGAAACGGATTCAGGCAAAACTCGACACGCCGTGTGCGAGGAACGCTCACAAATTAATCTCATTCAGAACAGGCATGGATGAAAACAACAAGCTTTAGCTAAAAGAACTCAGGCCTCATTTCGACATCTTAACGAACACACGATTGACACTACGGGAGGAGAGGCTTCCGGCCCGAACCGGAGCTCGAACCCATGCCGGCGAACTCGTCGCACAACGTAGGGAGGTACAGAAACCAGAGGAGGGGCTCGGGTTGGAGCTTGCGCGAGCCAAACGGCCGCGAGCTCTGGCCGATCACGCCCCAAAAAGAGAGTAGAGGGGGGCTGAACTTACCTGTTTCGGCCTGAGGGCGTCGCCGGGAGGGTCGTCGAACGACTGGACGCGTGGCCGAGGCTCCTTCTCTCTCCAACTCGCCCTCTCGCTATCTCGAACTCACCCACCACTCTCTCCTTTTTCTTCTGGTTTTCTCTCTCTCGAGCCCTATCAGTCACTCCGTCTCCTTTTTCTTTTTCTTTCGGTCCCTCTGTCTATCTCTCTCGGTCCCCCCCTACACGTTCTCTCCGTTCTCGGTCTCCCTCCGGTCTCGGACACCTTCTCTCGTTTTTTTTCTCTCGGCTCCTGTCCGAGTTCCCCCGTTCCCGCCGCCCGGTTCCTCTCTCGGGCTCCCTTTTTTTATCTCCGTTTCTCGGGTTTTTTCTTTCTTTTTTCTGGTCTCACCCTCGTGACCCTTTTTCTTTTCTCTCTTTCTGCTGCCTTTTTCTGCCCTTGACTTCTGCTGCTCTGACTTGCTGCCTTTTTCAGCTCTTGAATGCTGCAACCTGCCTCTGCTGACTTGCTGCTGCTGCTTTTGCTGCTGACCTGCTGCCGAGTTGCTGCTGCTGCTGCTTGCTGCAGAAGGCCGCGCGTGGAGAGGAAACGAGCAAGAAGAAGGCCGAGAAGGCCGGGCCGAGGAAAGGGGAGAGAAAGGTGGGCTGAGCCCATGCGGGGATGAAAGAAGAAGGGAAAGGGGCCGGGCAGGCCCAACCCACCCATGATTCCATTCACACCTAGTTATATGTATTCATCGTATATCAGTTACTATCACGTTTTTTTTTTCATCAACCTCTCTACAACTTTCTATTTTTGCCCTCTCACTATCACATCGCGCTCCATCATCCTCTCTTCTCAGGAAGCAAATGCCAATCTAGGCAAATCAATCAAGTCATCTATTATCATTCCAAGTGGATTTGAACAATCCAAACCAACCAAGAGGAGTCTTGCTATTCAAAATCCTTAGTCTCAACCACCAACATCTTGAGAGCTCACTAATTGACTCATCCAAAACTAAATCATTTTTTCTTTAGCACCTGAACAAACTCTAACTGAAGCACAGCAATAGCAATTGCTCAATCAAATCCTTAGCTCGAAGGTTACCCCTAGTTATGATTAATATGCTCTTAAAATTACTCTAACAACAAAAGCAGTCCAAGGATATATAGCCATAAACAATCATGTAGATAATGGTATTTTTGTTTTTATCAAGCCATAACTTCTTTTAGGTTTACGATGTCAAAGGAAATCATTATATGTATATTAAATGGTCGAGGTGTAGAGACCCCAAGTGCCAAAACTTGGCATAGAAGGACATATAAGAATCAAAACTTCCAAAAAATATACTTAAGTGCTAAAATCAAAAAAGAAAGGAACACTTAAGTGCTACTAGCAAGCCACATTGGATTTTCAGTGAGTTGTTTTAGATTTTTAGCAGCTACATAAATCGATTTTATTAATAAAATAATACAACATCGGATTTGCGGCAAGTCTGGTCGGAGTTGGCACTTAAGTATTTAATTTTAAAAAAATTGACACTTAAGTGTACCTTTTAGAAATTTTGGCACTTTTATCGATATCAAGTTTTAGTACTTGAGTGCACTTCTTCCTCAAGCAGTCCAAGGATAAATTTATGATTTTATCACTTTATGTAGTTGATATTATGTTAGCTAGGAATGATAAGATTTTGGTTATCACCATCAAATATTAGGTGTCTTCTAATTTAAAAATGAAGGACATGAGATAAACTTATTCTATATTGGAAGTTAAGATTAAAAGAAATCAATAAAAAAATCCTTACTCCATCACGAGAGTTTTATATAATAAAGATTCTTGAATTTTTCAATATATAGCATTATAATCCCATTAATACCCTTGTCATGCAAAGCGAATGTCTAAGTTTTAAGATTTATCCTAAGCTCTGGAAAAAAAGAAACAAATGGAAATTGTTCATTATGCTAGTGCAATCCGAAGTTTGATATATGCTATAATGTGTACTTGACTCAATATATGTCATGTTAGAGGTTTGGTGAGTCGATACCAATCAAATCTTGATCAAGTACTCTAGAAAGTAGTTAAAAGTATTCTAAGATACTTGAAAAGCATTATAAACTATCGACTTTATTTTCAAATGAACAATTTACACTTACTAAGTTACTCGATGTTGAGGGAGGTAACTTAGATAAGTGTAAATCGACATTTGAATATGTGTTCTTACTTAATGAAGGCGTAATTTATTGGAATAGCAAATAACAAACTACACAACTCTATCTACAAGGGAGGTAGAATTTATTGCATACTCTACTGCAATGCAAGAAGCAGTATGGTTAAGACATTTCTCAGAGAGTTTAATCATTGTCATTGACATTTCAAGACCAATGATAGTTTATTATGATGGTTAAGCAAACATTGCTTATGTAAAAGACCCTAAGTATATTGTAGGATGAAGCATATTGAGATAAAGAATAATTTCATTGGAAATATAATAGCATAGAAAGAAGTAGCCTTATAATATATTTTAACCAACAAGATAATTACTAATCCTTCCATGAAAGTTATTCCTAGAGACATGTTCTTGACCTATAGGATGTCTCAAGTGTTACGTAGAATATGATATATAATATTGTTGAGGATCATTGTATTATGTATATGTGAACATATGTATTGTACTAGTTTATTTTTTAATAAATTGATATTTCATTTACAAGTACAATCCATTATGAGACTAGCATAAACATATACATATTATTGAAAGGTATGTTAGTAGGCAATGATTGGTTCACTCACATGAGCAATCACCTCAGATGCTATAGTAAGCAGGTTAAAATGAGACGATATGTGATTTGCAAATTTAGTACATATATGTTTCCTTGATTGAAATCAATATTAGGTTTGTGATTTGCATATGATAAACTGACCATGATAGTCTCATAATCATATATCCCTAAAGGAAGCCAGATGCGAATACTTAACTTGGCATTGTAGAAAGTGAGTTGATATAGTACTCAAGCTAACTAGGAGTATGTAGGAAGCACATGGCTATGTTTAGGCTAAGGTCCGTATAGTGGATGTGTTTAATAAATGATATATGCTTAGCATGTAATTCATACTACACGTGTCTTATTCAATGAATAAAGGAGATGAGTAAAATTATCCCTATTTACTCATTATTTAAGTCATCGAGATAATTTATAATTTACCTCATTTTGCTCCCTATGTTACTCTTGACTAGTTCTCAAAGTAACAAGCCACTTTAGCATGTTAGCGACAGTCTTAAATACATATGGATTTATGTGATGTGTCTAGAAAAGTAATATGATTCCACAATGCGTCACCTCTAATGCAATTTTTATAATTTCACTTTTTAAGCATGTGGAAGCGTAAATGCTTGAAATAACCCAAGATACATACCACATAAAGGAATGCACGCAAAGATAAACGAATGGGGCAATTTCATTTCCTTCTCCTTTATATTTATATACATAACAAGTTGGTTGCATTGGGGAAGCTCAAAAGGGTTAATACTCCTTACGTCATCCGTTATCCCATCACAACTTGACTATGTATAGGTCCACCTATCCCATGCCCCTGCTCCATCAAAAATCACCTATCGTCATCCTCAAAAACTCCTACACTCTCCTGCCTCCATCCTATTCAACGGTACTGTTGCCATCCCCTGGTCCATCGTCATCGTAGAGTGGAAAAGGACCCACGAGATGCCTATTCACACGAGCATAAAGCGCGATGAAGCTAAGGAGCACTAGTCCTGTCGTATGGACACAAATCTGAAAAGATGGTATTTGGAAATGCAAGGTCGATAATCATAGTCTAGTGCCACATGAATTCTATTGGGGCATCGTATCGAATCATGGGGAGCCAGGAGGGAGTGACATATCTACTTACCTGAAAGATGAGAGTCAACCACGAGTGAGTATAAAACTCAGCAAGTAAAGGTCTATTAGATTCCGCTATGTAAATTGGCCACTACCCATGCAAGAAAATCCTAAGTATAAAATATACGTACTCAAAATAACTCAACTTGCCTGAGGGTCATCCTCAAATCAAAGACAAAGGAAACTCATGGGAAACGGTGTATCAGTCTGCAAATACAACTTGAAAAGCTTCGATTTTCCTAATTGATTTAAGTTCAGCTGCCACCATCTTTCGGAGGGAACCGTGGCACATGCCTCCAGGCATCTCACGTAACCTGGCATTGCGAGGACTTCCGAGGGACCCCTATTACATCCCAAGGCATCCAAAGGGCCCGTTTCATGCCCCTCCAGGCATCCTTGCACCCAGGGCATCCGGGGAACCATGTTTCTCCCAGGCATCCAATGGGTACCACATTGTACCACTCCAGGTATCTCGCGCCCCATTTGGCATCACGAGGACCTCCGAGGACCTTATCACCTTCTTTGGACATCCGGAGGGCACCGAGTTACCCCCTTCCAGGCAGCCTTACGCGTGGGGCATCATCGTACCAAGGATCAATGATAACCAACAAAATTCATAGCATGGTGTAGCAATTCAATAATTCAATTTGAAACATTTTTAATTGCTAATACAAAATAAAACACTTCCAGTCCCAAAGTCCAGAATCATAGTATAATATAAAACTAGGTGTAAATAGAACCCCGAAATTAGCGAAACCAACATCAGCAACTTTTGAACCAACAATACTTGTAACCGAAAGACAATTTCTTTAGTCACGTTTAGTATGAATTTCCCAGATCAAAATGATCAGTTTCTCATTGAAAACATAAAGAAAAAGGGGAAAAGAAGGAGGCCCTAAATCGATTCAAAAAGAAAAGGGTGAGAACCCAGAAAGTTCCAAACCCGAGTCATGAACAGAAAAGAAGAAATCAAGGGTGTATACTTGTATAGATAGATAAGGCGTTCACCGCATCAAGAGTTGACGACGTTTTGAAGCAAACGAGAGAACCCGAATAAGGTCTTAAGCAAATAGTACCAATTTGCATACTAATAATTTACGGAAATTTGAAGGAATTCGTCTTGTTGAGCAATAACATAATTCACATAGTATCGAATAGTAGACGTCTACTTTCCTAGATGCTCATCGACAACGGCTAAGATAGCAGGATGGCAGAGCGGCGCGAGCTGAATGGCGTCAAGTCGAGAGGGTTGCGCAGTAGAATGAGAGTGTTCTGGTGAGGGAATGAATAAAACGGAGGAGGTGATGGAGCCGTGCGTTGGTGAAGGGCTGGTTTTATTTCCTCTCATCACCGCCCTTTGCATTCATCATATTAGGACTAAGATGCCACCTCTGAGGTCAACGTGTGTAGTCCACGGTGAAGGCAGCATGGAGAAGAGAAACATGGCTGCAACTTGGCTGAATTTAATCTTTCACCGCCTTCGAATTTTCTTGGTCAAAGGTCTTCAATTGTGGCTGCCCCATGGAGAAATGTATGAAGTTGGACGTGTCTTGCTGGTGGGGATCTTTGTCCCTCTCTTTGACAGCAAGGGCGTGGACGCGGTCAACAATTTAGTCGCACAAGGAGGGGCGGCTGGTGGTTTGGGACATGGCTGATTTGGGCTTTAATTCCATGATTATTTGTCACGCCTCAACCTTCAAGCACACAAGAACTCTTATTCTCCTGTGGTCATTTGAATACGATGTCTCAGGATGCATTGCAAACTATTCTTTTTATCTTTTAGTTAAAAGCATGTAGAAGTGAATCATAACCATCCAGTCAAACATAATAATAGGGATAGTAGGAAACTCAACTGGAAACATATTCAAAAGTATCATTTTATTTATCTATTGTTTAACCCTAGGAAGTTCATAAATACAAGCCCTTCAAATGTGCAACATCCTATTAATCTACTCCTTCCAAACACGGCAACAAACTACACCACTTGTCGGTTCTCCATACTATGGAACTAAAAATGGTTAAACAACAATGGGTAAGATAAAATCTCAATGAGTTAATGTCCTAAGCCTCAATTAGGAAGTCAACTCACCTTGGGTGCAACTTAAACGTGCAACAATCTATTGATGGCAGATCAATAGCAAAGCAATGCTTTTTGTGCCTTAACTATAAATATGAATAGGCATTTTAGTCCTATGACAACAAATCAAGCTATTGAATAAATCCACAGGCATCCTTATCTTGCCTTGGCATATACCCTCTGTAAAATCAATTACCACGTGCCATAACAATGCAGCAAGCATTAACCATAATCAGAATATGTAACATAATTTCTCATGCCCAATGCATTCAAGCGTATTCCAACTATTATGACCGCTCACGGCCACAATCAACACAAGATTTGACGATCTTCTAGCATAACTAGGCACCTGTCATGGCCGCTCAGTGCATGCCTATCCTCAAACGAGGGTTTTTTTGGCTTAATCAAGCATTTATCACAGCCACTCTAGGCATGCCCATCTTTGAATAGGGGTGTCATCATAGCCATACAAGGCATGCCCGCAATCATACAAGGGTTTTACCATGGCCATTCAAGGCACACCCACGATCAGGCTGGGGTATCACACAACCACATATGGCATGCCCGCATTCATACGAGGGTAATGGGTTCTCATTATGCGATCACGGAAGCAACTCTACCACACAAGCCAATTTCATTCTTCCTCAATTAGCCAATGTAGACGTAGTTGTGCTCACATATCAAAATATTGTAATTTTCACACATAAAAAGATAGTAAAATATTCATGCGTAATCACACGCACATAATTAACCTGTCAAACTTTGCATGCTTTCCTTTTAAAATATCATTGCCCTATTTAATACATAAAACGTGACATATAAACTTGACACCTTGGGATTTTCCATTACGTGTCCATAAAAACCCTTTTAAAAATTAATAATCAAGGTTTCTCATTAGGCAATTACTTTTCATGGCAAAGCATACTTCAATCAACATAGAATGTGCATAATTCAATAATTAATCCAAGCATAAAACACATATAATCTCTACTTATTGCACTATTGCGATAACTTATCAACATTTCCTTGATAACTTATCGCTTAAATAACGATAGCTTATCATCAATTTTCCAATAACTTATCACCCCTTTAGTGATAGCTTATTTACTTATTTTCTAATAGCTCACCCCTATGGCGATAGCTTATCACTCCCTTTTTCTGATAGCTTATCGTCCATTCAACGATAGCTTATCACCTTTTTCGATAGCTTTTTACCCCTTTGGCGACAGCTTATCAACTTTTTCTTGATAACCTATCGCGCACCTATCACTTATTACAACAACTTATCGGCTAAATTATCATTAATTAACACTAGTTAAGATTAACTATAAACTAAGCTGCCCCTAATCAAGCTTAACAACCAAATCAAGGATTACAAGGTTAACTCACCCATTAACAATGCCGATGATGCGAGAACGACAGTGACGGAGTGAGCAATGAACGGCTTGGCTTGGAAACGGCAAGGAGCGGTGTTGGTAGAAGTGGTTCTAATGGTGGTGTCCTTGAGAAAGAGAGAGAGAGAGATGGTCACTAGCGGTGGTTGAGCAGCCATGGAGGATAGCGAGACGATGGCAACAACGGTGCATGGATGATGGCATGAATGTCGGCTAGGCGTGGTGGTGGCGAAGAGTGGAAAAAGGGGTCAGCAAAGGAGAGAAAATGAAGGAGGAGAGAGAGAGAGAGAGAGAGAGAGAGAGAGAGAGAGAGAGAGAGGCAAGATGGCCAAACAAAAATGAGAGAGGGAGAGAAGAGAGTGAAGAGAGAGAGAAAACTTGGATGGGATATTTCCCATTCAAAGCTTCTTCAACAAGCCAACAATTCATCATTTCTTGACTTTCTTCTCTTTTTGTCCACCATCATTAAATGCAAGAAGGGTAAAATGGAAATTTCCCATGGGCCAAATTGTTGAAATGGGCCCTAAATCGGGCTTGACAGGCTTGACAATCTCAATTCAAGAGAAATGGGCTTAGATTGCTCATTGGGCTTGAATTGGGCTAAATAGGCTTGCCTGGGTCCCATGTGGCCAAACCATATTGGACATGAAGCCCAATGGGCCTTCGCTCGGCCTACTCCTTCGTGGGCTCCAATTCTCAGCCCAATAATTCATTTTTCAATAATTTCGTGCATACTGATAAACCTGAGGATTGATGAGGCAACTTTCAATAAGTTAGTCTTAAAGTCCTTGAAAACTCGATACTTAAAATCGGAATGAAATTCGTGGTTAAATTCGACCAAATGTGATTTTAGTACAAACTAAACTATCAAGACTTTTCGCATGTTTGACTGATAGTTAATAGCTTTTCAATCCACGTTTGTGCCTCTTCAAATTATGGACAACTCTCGATTGTTATAAAATCATGATGGATCAATTGCTCACTCTGAGTACAAAGCCAAAACGGAAATCGGTTTACCATCATTCGCAATTAATATCGCAATTGTGCGGAATCACCCCAATCCAACCACGTAATTCTGTTGAATCAATTTATTTTTATTTGCTAATTGGTTTATAACAGTATAGTATCATCCCCCTTTGATCTTTATGGTTGAGTGGTCTTTCTTGATTGAATTATTTGATCGTGCACATTTTAATCCTTAAGGGCCTTTCCCAATAGTTAGTTAACTCGTGAGTGATTAGTTTAGAGTAAATTCAATTAATACTGCATCGAGAAAATAGCCATTTCATATATCTCAAAATATATCGAAATTCAAGATGTCACATTATTTCTTCACTAATTAAGATGAAAATCTATCATTGTTATGAGAGGGATAGATGGAGTGAGAAACGTGGTTTGGTGGCATGCCAATGACGAGCTTTATTACTCAAGGGCTTTTGTTTTTGTTAAGCGAGGACCTGCATGTCACAAGCAATAACGTACGAACTCTTAGAGTGCCAAAACTTGGCACGAGAGAATACTAAAGTGCCAAAAGCTCGGAAAGATACACTTAAGTGCTAAAATCTGAGCAAAAAGAATTAGTCAAGTGCTAACTACTAATGTTACACTTTTCCGGCAAGTTGAAATCAAAATAGCGTTGTTTTGGGTGCAGACATGGCCAAATAAGACCAAAATGATGTTATTGTGGCCTTTATTAGATTTTTATGTAAATATTAATTAAATAATATTTAAAAAGGAATTTAAAAAAAAATAGCAACAGTAGCAACTCATGTCTTGTCCCGAATTTCGAGCACGCAATAATTACTTCACTTTAGTCAAATGAATGTGACGTCCCAAGACGCATCGTCGACCATTCCTTTTATCTTGCGTGTAGAAACAAATCAACAACACCTAGTCAACAAATAGCAGGAATAACAGAAAGACCACAAACAACAACAGCAACGTCATTTTTATTCTTGTACTAATTAACCTTAGGAAGTTTATACACAAACCCCTCAATTAGGCGACTTCCTCTATAGTCATCAAAATACTAAACAGGTTTAATCGACTTCCTTCAATCATCGGGTACACCAACTTGTTGCCCTCTATGACATGCTCTAGCACTTCCCAATCCATGGCAATATAGGTGCCATAACTACGAACCTGAAAATGTTTAACTACGACGAGTGAGATATAATCTCGGTAAGTTATCTCCTTAAGCCCCGGTTAGGACACCAACGCGCCTCTAGGTTCCTAACAGGCACAATCCTCATCACTACGATAGATCAATTGCAAAGCAATCTTCGCTTACCTTAATTATAAATGTGATCTTCCTGGTAAACCTCATAAGAAACAATCAACAATCAATCGACTCACAGGCATCCTTACCCAGTTATGCCATACCCTACATGGTATAAATTCTCATACGTGCCATAAACAATACAACCAGCATTTTAATCACCACAATGATCAATTACAAGCGAGTCAATTCACAGGCAATCTTACTTTACCATTGTCATACCCTGTACGGTATAACCTCACGCATGCCATGGTTAGTGCAAACAACACATGCATAATCAAAACATGTTACAATATATTTCACATGTACCCCCACATTCACACATGTTCCGATTATTAATGCTTCTCAAGGCCACAGCCGAACTCTCGTTGGTGTCTACTGGCATACCCAGGCATCGTCCTCTCCTATGAGATGTGGCTACGTCAAGGGCTCCCCCCAAGACAGCATTCCTGAAAGAGCATGGGCCCGATCTCTACCGCGACTTCGCATCTGGACCCCTGCAGGGATTTCCGACAAGTCAGACTTCGTCCCCTGATCTCCCGCCTGAGTGACAGGTTCATTTATCTAACCACACGAACATACCACAATCATCCATTTTAATCTTGCATATTAGCCGATGCAAACATGGTACATGCTCAACATAATAAATCACTGCACATTTTTCATGCAAAAATTGCAGGGAAAATAATTGCACATTGTCACATAATTATTGAAAACCTGTCAAACTTTGCATGCCTTACTTTTTAAACATACTGGCCTCATTTAAATATAAAACTCAACATATACAACCGACATCTCTGGGTTTCCCTTTTATATGTCCATAAAACCCTTGTAAAAATTACTACTTTGGGTTTCGCATGAGGCAAACATTTTTTTAAGGCAATGCAAACATCAAATAGCATGACACATGCAAGAAAACATCATAAGATTCAGGCAAAAAGTACACAAACATCAAGGCATAATTATCAAAACAATTAAGCACTTGACAATTTCAATCATACGATCAATACCCTATTGATCCAAGCAACAATTCAACATACCTTAACAATCATGAACGCATCAATTAAGACTATAATTCAATTTTGCATGAATAGTACCGCATGAACAAGAATCGTGAATGATAATGCGTGAATAGTAACTCATGAATAATATTATTCAGAATTTAATAAATAATAATATGAATTCTAAATTTCATAAGTCAATAAATTATTAAAAGAAAATAATTCTTTTTAATAAAATAATGCTAATCAAGATTAATCCCCTAATCATTTATTAGTCTAATTAATCATAATTAATAAGAACTAAGCAAGATTAATGACTTGTTCTAAACTAACCATGATTAACAAACCAAATCATGCTTTGACCATGGTTAACTAACCCAACAATAATCCAACTCTAGTTAATTAACCCAACCTTGGTTGATTAACCTAACCATAATCCAACCTTGGTTATCTCCCTAACCAACCCTCTTAACCTTAGTTAGCAAAAATTAAACCCCTAACTAAGATTAACCATAATTAATCTACCATAAGCAAGTTTAACGGACTAATCGCGAAATTATAATGTAAACTCACCTGGTGACGATTCCAGCGACACGAGCGTGACGGTAGTGGCAAGGGCTATGCACGGCTACATCCAAAACGTCACGGAGGTGCTCAGCAAAAATGAGTCTCCGTAGAGGTGGTTTCCAACGGAGGTGAGAACCACGAGGGAGAGAGAGGCGTGGCTTGGGCGGCCTCGGATGGGCGGCACCACAGCAGCATGGCAGCTCCAAAACAGTGGCAAGACGACAAGGATGGTGGATGATGGTGGTCTGGACAGCAAAGGGGTGTCCAAGGGGAAGAACCATGGAAAAAATAAGAGGAAATGAGAGAAAATGAAGGAGAAAAGAAAGAAGGCAAGGGGCTGGATGCCCAAGGAGGAGAGAGAGGGAAAGAAAAGATAAAGACTATCTCTCCTTGAAGCCTTCTCCAATTGGCTTCATCAACTTTCCCCAAAAATCCATCATTTCCCTTGACTTTCTAGCCTTTTGTCCTCCAAAATTAAATGCCACTTCTAGAAGGGGTCAAATGGTAATTTTTCAAAGTATAGTATACCATACTATACGTGCATACGCGCTTTAATAAAAATGGTTTGGGCTCAAATTGTGGAAAAATGGGTTAGAAAATGCAATTGGGCTCAAGGCTTGAAGTTGGACTTGCTTAGGCCCACTTGGGCTAGCTTGGGGCCCACATGGCTGACCCCCAATAGGCGCAAGGCCCATTAGGCCTTCAATCAATCCAACTCCTCTTCATTCCAATTTTTCGGCCCATTGAATCATTTTTCGATAATTTCCAAGCTTACCGATGAATTTGAGAATCAATTAGGTAATGTCAAATATTTTATTCTTAACATTCTTGAAAGTTCGATACCTGAAATCATATTGAAATTCGTGGTTAAAATCGATCAATTGCGACTTTAATACGACCTAACTATCTGACATCGTTTAAGGGTTTTCGCGCGTATGACCCATGATTGATAGCTTTTCAATTCACGATTGTGCTTATTTAAATTAGGGTGATCCTCGATTGTCATGTAATAATGAAAGGTTAATTTCTCATGCTGAATACAGAGCCAAAAGGAAATCAATTTAGCATCGTTCGCAATCAATATCAAAGTCGTGCGGAATCACCCACAATCTGACCTCATACTTCTACTGAATCAATTTATTTCTATTCACTAATTGGCCTGCAATAGCGTTGTATCATCTCTCTTTGATCCTTATGGTCAAGCAGCCCAATCCTGATTGAATTCACTAATCATGCGCGTATCGATTCTTAATTGCATTTCCAACTAGTTAGTTAACTCATGAGGAGTCAGCTCAAAATAAATGTAACTAACATCACATTAATAAATTAACCATTTTATATATCCTGAGATGAGTTGAAATTCAAGATGTCACAACACTGGCAGGAGGGGCTCCTGAGCCTATAGCCGCCGCCCCATTCCTAGTGGGTTAAGGGCGCTAGCTGTAAGAGTCGCTAACGCCTAGGCGAAAGCCAATGGTCCTTGCTGACCAAAAGCAAGGGCTTATGTCAAGAGAGGGCAAGCTCTCTCTTGGATCTAGGTGAGGATTGCTCACTTTCACTCTAGCACAAGCGTCGATGGTCCTCGCATAAGCATTGGTGGCCCTCGCCTAATGTCGCTAAACCTGAGGCAAGGTCCAGCGGCGCCAGGCAAGGGCTACTGATGCCTGTGCGAGAGCTAGCGACTCTTGCCCAGATTTGGGAGAGGGTCGTCACCCTCTCCCAATGTCTGGCAAGGACCTACTAGCCCTCATCGTCCATTGCTACTACCCCACCAATAATGGGGCGGCAACCATAGGCATAGGGGCCCCTCTCACCTATGTTACTACTGTTTTTTTTTTAATATTATTTAATTAATATTTATATTAAAAATTAAACTTAGGCCAAAACAACATCATTTTCGTTGTATCAATTTCATGCGGTTGTTGCCACATTATCGTTACCGCGTCATTGCTGCTCTATCATTGTTGCTCTGTCATGGTTGCCCCATCATATTGCCATGTCATTTAATAATTGCATTTTTAGACTAATTAAAATTAGATTGCATGTCATGCTAGTTTAGTTGACAATATTTGCCCGTCATTACAATCATGTCATGTCATATGTCATTAGTTCAATTGCCCATCATCATGTTGCCATGTCACACTTTCCATATCATTAAATAATTGCATGTTTAGACTCATAAAAATTAAATTGCTCCTAATGCTAGTTTAGTTCACAATATTTGCCCGTCGTTACAATCATGTCATGTTATATGTCATTAGTTCAATAATTCATGCAAGTTAAACTTAAATTAAAATTGCATATAGTAGGTTTTTTGTAAACCAGAAAAAAGAAAACGATATGGTTGGAATTGGATTATCATTTAGAAGTCATGCTGAGGTTATGCATGCAATTTTAGTTGACATCTTGCAGAATAATTATTGGAATTAATAGAGCTTTTGTGTGCCTGAGTTATTTAGATCTTTGCCTTATTCATAACAATTAATTTACAGTTTTGGATCGTTGAGTGTTACATTATTGATTGCGCACTCTCATAAGCAAATTTTCATGTTAGTGAGGCTTAAAATCAACCAAGACTACATACAAATATATTTTTTGAAAATAAAGTGAAAATGTACCAAAAGGACATTAGATTAATTTAGCATAACCAAATCCATATATCCATAAAATCTATTTGTAGAATAAAAATGTATTACTGCATTTTACTTGATTTTTAATCAACCTAACTTATTGATGGCATCTCCAAAAGATAAGAAGATTGTATGTTAAATTAAGTACCAAGTTATTATTGGTAAGGCTTGAGAGAGTCTATACTAAACGCAAGCAATTGCTTGTGAGAGGAACTTTTGTTCCTGTCTAATAATTCATTAAATTTCTCTTTGGTGGTTCACCTTTGGAAATATCACAAGACAATATAACTTTCTTATTAAAATGAAGGTAAACAAAGGGGCGATGAGTCAAACATGAGCACATATCAAAGTACCTAGAGAAATCTCTAGACACTTCTCACAATACAGACTTATTGTTCAAGGATGAAACCATTGACATTAGGTAACGACAAGATGTCAGATCTTCTTGTGAAGTTCAACTACCCACATGTTATAAGCTCGGCACGCAAGTTTTGGAGGGTCGAAGCCAGCCGCAAGTGCTATGACCTTGAGCTCTTTCTCAGTCCAGTTCTTGCCCCCAGGAGTACCGTTCAACATGCAAATGTCCGCTAAGGATGAGTTCCGGTTCACTGCATCGGTGTCAGGATATTCTGGAAGGAGCACGTCCATGATCACCACCTTGCCCTTCTCCGGCAATGCCTCCCAGCAATTTTTCAATACCTTAATGCAGAACTCTTCGTCTCCACAATGAATTACCCACTGCAGGGAACGACAAAAATTCAGTCTAAACTATGGGTATCAGCCACAGTATCTACTGTATAATTATAAGTACAGTCACCCAATGAGGCAACTGAAGCTGTGTAACCTTCAGTAAAATGACGTCTGCATTAGGGATGCGTTGCGTCATATCCCCTTCGACATGTTCAACACCTGTCATCACAAAATAAAGCGGGTCATTCCATCGTGGTTTTGGTACTGAGACAGCTTTATTCAGTTATATTACTAAATATTAAATGTGAATGATGTTTATGTTCATAACCCACCAATTAAATGTATGGTTAAAGGACATGACCCTTGTATCAATATCATTAACCTTTAGATAATGATTCTTCTAAGAACATAAGACTTTTAGATTTCATCTATCTCTTAAAAAATGAACGATTTGAAAAATATTTTCTTGAAAGTGTTTGCTCATATCGTTATAATAATTAGTCAATCGAAAATACTTTTATAATCGATAACAATTTGTCTTAAAAATATTGTCTATGATGAAAATATCTTTTATTTATTTATTTTTATAAATAATACGAACCATTGTTTTTAGGCCAATCCCTTTCGAATCGCTCATTTTCCTAAAAAAAAAACCGGAGTTTTAGTGCACAAATCATGTCCTAGCAATGACGGGAATCCATTAAATTAGTTTTTCCATTACAAAGTCCTGTTCGTTTCACAAGCTTAGCCATGCCAAAAAAGCACATTTAAAGATATGGGTGTGAGAGAGAGAAATTGATTACCAGGAATCGAAGGTGCTTCTCCGACAACATGAGGTAGATCAAAGTTGATACCATGAATGTGTGGGTGTTTGGACACTATAATCCTAAGGCTTGCCCCGAGACCACCGCCAACATCAACTACTTTCTTTGCATCCTCGAAGCCGCGATAAATCTCAACAATTTTGTTCATGTAAATGTTGGTTGGGGCTTGCATTGCATTGTTGAATAACACGTTGAACTTGTCGTCCTTGCTCACATACTCAAAAATGTCCATGCTATTAGCAAGTTGGAAGGGCCTTCCTCCTTCCAAAATTGCGTCTTTTGAGCAGTACCTGCACAGCATGCATAGAGAAATGAATAAATGATAGTTTTTTATTTACTGTTGATTTACTGTGAGAATAACAATCTATCATTGATCATAAAAAATCAAATGATAAATAATTACAAATTGTTGTGGGGTTCACTCATACAACATACAAAAATTTGTAACTTACAATAAATTATTATTCTAATAGTAGCCCAAAGATTATTATGCTAACAAAGCCCACATGCATAAACAAAGAAAATTGTCATGGGAAAAGTAGATGAATATGAAAAGAAATTAGAGTCACGTCTTCCAAATCGTTTTGCCACTCGACCAACCAATTAAAGATAGAATTAAAAGATCACAAACCAGCCACCGGTCATGACTTTGTCGGTCAAGAGAAGCAGCAAGGGCGCAGCGAATGTCGACGCCCCATGGGCTCTCATGAAGTACTTGCTTCTGGGTCCCAAGCCGTAGAGCCTCCGGATGTCCCCGTTTGGACCCTGGGCGAGAGTGCACGAGAGGATGGAGTAGCTCGCGAGAAGCCGCATCATCCGGTCCAGAGCGACAGGGGCTTCGGGGTTCTTTGTAGACAGGCGTGATGCGATCTCGGCAGGGGAGAGCGGTGGAGCTGAGCCAGATGGCCCGTTCTCGGCCAGCATCTCCAGGATCCCGAGCTCGACAGCAGCCTTTAGCACCATGGGGACGCCTATCAGCGCATTCATTTCCATGGCAAACAAGAACTCATCTTCGTCCTCACTGGACGACGTCATTACTGGGCTCTTGCACGCACTCATGTTTGATTTTTGCCCTCTTCTTTTTGGCCTTTCAGAGGTGCAGAATGGTTGATGCGTCAATACCAAGGAGGAGATTTTATAAGCATTCTAGACACTGTCCTTATCATAAATTGAATGGACAACAACTTCCGGTGCTTAACTTCCACCGTTGATTCTAGGGTAGCATAGAGCTTGTGTCATTGATTTTAAGAGTGTACCTGCCTATCGATCTGGAAGATTAAATTGCTAGATCAAGAAATTCTTAATATTTAGATAATGTCTAGACAGACTTTAAATTTTATTTTCTATTTAATCTAAATTTTATGATGGACACATTTTGAATTTTTCTAACTTAAAGCAACTAAAACTTTCACAACATATGAATGTTCACTCGTAAGTTAAACATGCAATTTTAGTTCTTTTTTATTTGAGTAACATAATAAATTTTGGTGGGAAAGCAACAAAAAATTCTTTTGCTTTTAATGGAGGGTTATTTATACGAAAAATCCCAAAGTTGTACTTTTGTGATAAGTTTACATTAAACTAATTTTTTGACCACCAAAAATCCCAAACTAATACACTTGTGACAAATTTAGTCTTCGTTATTTTATGTTAAATTTTAATATCAAATTGCCAAATTGGATGACATTTGATGAGTATACTAGTTTGTAATTTTACCATTCGTTTGTCATAGGTATACTGGTTTATTGTTTTTCATAGTAGTAATCTAATTTAACAGAAACTAATGAAGCGTAAATTTTTCACAAAAGTAATGTCAAAAAATTAATTTAAACTTGTTACAATTGTACTGGTTTAAGATTTTTGTTAGCCAAAAAATTCATTTGGGGTAAATTTGTCACGAGTGTACCACTTTGGGCTTTTCATGGTATTAACTCTTTAATTAATCCTAAACAAGCAAACCCTTGAACATGCATAAGTGACGATCTGATCTAAGACCAATGTTGCCTTGTCAAGGGGTCAATTGATCATGTGCAGATTTGTTGCCCCATTAATGTGCCCATCTGCTATCCCTCCAAAGAATTTTGCTACGTGCTTAACCTAATTTATACCTTACCACACTTGATTTTTGCTTTATTAAAAATCTTAGATAAAATCAAATATCCTCCAATACCTCTCATTCTCTATCTCCCCTCAAAACTCGCTGGCAGTTCACAACCACTGTGGCCTCGCCTTCGACCTCCGTAGTCATCAGCCACAACGAACCACCTCCCATCCTGCATCACTGATCCACCGCGTCGATGTTCATTGTTCTGAGGTGTGTCTTGAAAATCCTCTATGGCCATGCTGCTCAACCGCGGAGCTCTGCCAGGCTTGTCCGCCGCGTTGCTATTGTTCAGCAACTCACTCATCGATGATAACAAGCCTCCAGACGTGGAGGCCGCTCTCAAGGCCTCAACATTGACGAAGGGCAAGTTGCTTTGGGCGGCACGCCCGAAGTTACTCCTGCAAACCAATTGTATCATATTTTCTGCATCACTTACTCTTTACTTTTCAACTCACAAGGATACTGGAGATTTGATCCGTAACATGTACATGTCTCCATTTCAACGGCAACATTCATGTTGGTGGTCAAGCTCTACGTTCTTAATAGCGATGCCAGGGCTGAACCCTAAGATGGCAAACCTTAGCATCTAACTTTAAATCTAAAATTTTCATATCCATAACAAATTTATGAGATTCATCTCTAGCGTGTAAAGACGTTTCAAGAATAATTTTGTAGTAAGAAACTTCTTCATGTATAGGCCCTCAAGCTTGCTCCACAATCTTGAAACCATTTCTTCATCAGTGACTTCATGAAGCACCTTGTTGGAACAATTGGATGCTGCTGTGTGCCTTCTCTTCCATCTCCTCAATCTTGGTTGTAGTCACGTCATCGGGATACTTTCTGTCCAAGGCTCTAACTAAACCTTCCCGACATAATAATGCCTTCATCTTGATCCTCCATAGCCCAAAAATGTTTTGACCATCAAAAGGTGCCACTTTGAACTTGAGAGATGCTATCTCGAAACAAAAAGAGCGAAGGAATTTGCTCCGATACTAATTTGTTACAAAACAACACCCAAAAATTTATTAATCGAGGCACATGTAGCAAATGATGAAAGCAAAATTAAAGCCACACGAAGCACAAGATATTTGTGGAAAAAACTATGGGAAGAGAGGAATTTCACTATCTTCAATAAGGAGTACAAGAGTATAATCCAAAAGCTCAAAAAATCACTTGATGAGCAACAAGATCAAAAGATCTAACAAGAAAATAAGAAAAACAAAAGAAGGGAAATAATATGGAGGCTCAAGTTAGAATTGTGTTGTTAAACACATTCTTTGATAATGTCCCTTAAGAAAAATCCTAAAATAAATGTGTATGGTCAAAAATATCCTTACTAATTGGGAAAATGCCACTAAAAATCCCAAACTTTGCTTAGTGTGAGCAAATTTACTATAAACTTTTATTGTGATATAAAAAACCTCAAATTTGTACCTGTGTCAGATATTTATCCTAAACATTATTTTATGACACCAAAAACCCCAAATTTTACCATTTATGAGACATTTATCACAAAAAATTTTTAAGACGTCAAAAACCCTAAACTTGTACCTATGTGACATTTAACCCAAACTCTTTGGCCAAAGAGTATTTTCGTCTTTTATATTTTATATTCTTTTCTTGTTCTTTTTCTTTTCTATTTTTACTTTTTTTTTTTTTTTTTCCCTTTTCTCCTTTTTCTCTCTTCCTACGGTCGGCCATGGCAGAGAGAAGCCAAACTTAGGCAAGGGTCGGCCTCACCGGATTTGGAGAGAGAAGCCCTCACTCAACTCAAGCAAGGGCTATCTCACTTACCTAAGCAAGGGCCACCCTCACCTGAGTTGAGTGAAGGCATCCCTCACCCGATGCTAGCGAAGGCCATCCTTTCCTGAGTTTGGCCTCCCTTCACCATGGTTGATGGAGGGAAGAGAGAAGAAAAAAGGAAAAACAAAGAAAAACAAAAAAAGAAAAGGAGAAGAAAAAAATTCAAAAATTAAAAGATACCCCTCGATTAAACAGTTTGGGTAATGTGTGATACGGGTACAAGTTTAGAATTTTTGATGTCATGAAAAAAAGTTCGGGATAAGTGCATCACGGTTAGTAAAGTTTGAGGTTTTTGTGTTATTAAAAAAAGTTTGAGCAAATATGTTACATGAGTACAATTTAGGACTTTTATGTCATAAAAAAATATTTAAAGTAAATTTGTCACATTGGGCGATGTTTGGGATTTTTGGTGATATTTTCCCTTAATCATTTGAAAGTCAAAACTCAATAGAATTGATCTAGGAAAAATTACAAAAAGTATGTACGATTGAAACATGAGGATTTTAGCATCGTCCCTAAGGGAGAGAGAGGCCCTTTATTCCTCTCCTCTCTCCCTCTCTGTCTCCCTCTTTCCTTTTCTTTCTTTTAAAAGTTGTTTGTCCTTCTTTTCTCTCTGGTCTATTTTGAAAGTTTGTGTGTGAATAAATTTATGTGGTTGATTTTGTGTGAACGTGGAGATCAGTTCGGCCATTCATTCAATCAATGGCCAATGAGGAGGATGTTCGTAGTGTGACTCCTCAACCTTTTCGAGATTAGGCCACTCTCCTCTCCCGATTTAGATTTAGGTCAAGTTTTGGGAGTTTTCCTCTCTTGAACTAGATATAGATATAGATCAGGGAGCCCCTTATATGTATTTGATCTGGTTCTTTCAACATTTTAATGTTGATGCCTTTGCATGGCAATTTTGATGAGGATATTAAACCTAAATGAGCACCACAAGTCGTTGTAAGAGAAATGAAAATTTTCGACATGTGCTCATCATTGATTCTGGTGATTGGTTATCAAATATTTATGGTGGTAGATTTGTTCTTAAGAATCAGATTGTGCTTTTAGCTATAGATTGTGTCTTTGTTTTTTGGCTTTTGCTTTGTTCTATAGTTATCTCACATTTACTAGGCTCGAAAGCCTGCTACATTGCTCTAAGTATTATTTCGATATACAAATGGCATCTTTCTTTCAAAAAAAGAAAAAAGAAAAATGAGGATTTCAGATATGATTAGGAGCACAAACGAGATGATTTAATTATTTGCATTGAGTTAAGAACTTTAAATGCTTCTGTGAGGAGAAGTTACGGCGATAGACTTAAATTTGAAGCGACCGGGAAAGACCTCTGAAGATAAGGACTGTGGCCAACAGAAAACTCAATGTACTGCTTTCGTCGACGTCTCAAGCCGATTCTCAGTTATGAATGTATGCAGGCGAATTCATTACTCAGTAGGGTAGAGATTTCGAGTTCAAAATTGACTTTGTTTGTTGTTATTATCGAGTCGCCTAATTTAACGGCGAAGATTTCTCTGTCCCTAACGGTGTTTCCCTCTCATTTCCGTGAATCAATGTTTGACTTTCACTGGTGCCTCTACCTAAATTTTTGCCGTTGACAACAACCTCATTTCCATGAATCAATGTTTGAGATTTATTGAGCAAATCATGTTATATTTTTATTGATTCAGGGCGCAGCCAAGCCAATTCAATCAAGGCAAGGGGGCTTACTTTGAGTGATAACATCCAATTGCTTGGGGATCACACTTTATATTTGTCCGAGCTCAAAAATTAAACAGGATTTGTAAGTAGCAATATTCTTATTTCTTGGAATTGAAGGCAAACAAAGGTGACCTTAGTACAACACAACACAACACAATACAAAAGTTCCTAGAGAAATTTCCAAACCCACTAGGCAATTTAAATAAGTCCACAACAAGGGGGCTTCGTACTTAAGGATAAAACCATTAACAATTTCTGGGGACAAGTAGTCAGATCTTCTTGTGTAGTTCGACTACCCACATGTTGTAAGCTTGGCACACAAGTTTTGGAGCATCGAAACCGGCCGCATGTGCCATGACTTCGAGCTCTTTCTCTGTCCGGTCCTTACCTCCCGGAGTGATATTCAGCATGCTTATGTCCGCTAAGAATGCATTCCGGGTCACCCCATCGGTGTCGGGATATTCTGGAAGGACCGCGTCCACGATCACCACCTTGCCCTTCTCCGGTAATGCCTCCCTGCAATTCTTCAATACCTTAACGCAAAACTCGTCGTCTCCACCATGAATTATCCACTGCAGAGAACAACCAAAATTCAGTCTACGCTATGCGTACAAAGCAACCACAATGTCTACAGTAAGATTCTCTATAGTCATCCAAAGAGGCAACTGAAAGTTGTGTTAACCTTCATGAAAATGACGTCTGCTTTAGGGATGTATTGCGTCATATCCCCTTCGACATGTTCAATACCTGTCATCACAGATAAACCGGGTCATCCCATCGTTGTTTTAGTTCTCAAAAGCCACAGCTTTATCCACAGAAATCACAACTCGTTTAATTGAGCATGTTATTTTTATATAAGGAGTATATTTAATTCAAGGTAAATATCATGAAAAACTGCAAACTTATACATCTATAACAAATTTACCCTCCATTAGTTTTCGTTAAATTTTATTGTTAAATTACTGAGTTGAATGACACGTGGCAGTTGACAGGTGTACCGGTTTGAAGTTTTACCTTCCATTTATCACAAAATACTAATTTGTGATTTTTTTTGTGGTATAATAGAATTTAATATAAACTAACGGAAGAAATATATCGATTTAAAGTTTTTTATGGCTAAAAAAATTAGTTTTTGGTAAATTTATCATAAGTGTACCAGTTCAAGATTTTTCGTGATATGAGCCATTTTCTCAATTTGCATCTAATTTGTGACCTTCAAGTTATATTACCAAATTACAAATGCGGATGATGTTCCTATATGTTACCATTACCAAATTATAAATAGGATGGTTAGAGGACATGCCTCTTCTATCAATATAATCCATCTCCTTTTAGTGATGAATGTTCTAAGAAGATAGACTCCTAGACTCCGTTTATTTAATAGAAAATAAATAATTTGGAAAATATTTTATTTAAAAAAATTGCTTGTTTCGCTTAAAATAATTAGTAGATGGAAAATATTTTCATTATTGACATTATTGACAATAATTTATATTTAAATATTTCCATAGATGATGAAAACATTTTTCGTTCTTTCGTTTTTATAACCAGTATAAATAATCGTTTTTAGGAAAATATTTTCCAAATCTTTTATTTTTAATGAAACAAACAAAGCCTTAGTGTGTGAATCATGTCTCGAGCCACAATGGCAATCCAAATAATTAGTTTATCCATAACAAAGTCCTGTCCGTTGTGCAACCTTAGCCTTGCTAAAAACGCACACTTATTAATGTGTGTGAGAGAGAGAAATTAATTACCAGGAATAGAAGGTGCCTTTCTGATGACATGAGGTAGATCAAAGTTGATACCATGAATGTGTGGGTGTTTCGACACTATAATCCTCAGGCTCGCCCCGACACCACCACCTACATCGACGACCGTCTCGGCGTTGTCGAAGCCGTGGTAAAGCTTAACGATTTTGTTCATGTAAACATTGGTTGGGCCTTGCATGGCGTTGTTAAATATCTGGTTGAGTTTGTCGTCTTTGCTTGTGTACTCAAAAATGTTCATGCCATTTGCAAGTTCGAAGGGCCTTCCTCCTTCCATAATCGCGTCTTTTAAGCAGTACCTGCACAGCATGCATAAACAAAGGTAACTGTCATGGGAAAAGTAAATAAATATGAAAAGAAATTAGAGTCACGGCTTCCAAATCATTTTGCCACTCGACCAATTAATTAAACATAGAATTAAAAGATCACAAACCAGCCACCGGTCGTGACTTTGTCGGTCAAGAGAAGCAGCAAGGGCGCAGCGAATGTCGACGCCCCGTGGGCTTTCGCGAAGTACTTGCTTCTGGGTCCCAAGCCATAAAGTCTCCGGATGTCCCCGCCTGGACCCTCATCGAGAGTGCACGAGAGGATGGAGTAGCTCGCGAGAAGCCGCATCATCCGGTCCAGAGCGACAGGGGCTTCGGGGTTCTTTGTAGACAGGCGTGATGCGATCTCGACAGGGGAGAGCGGTGGAGCTGAGCCAGATGGCCCGTCCTCCGCCAGCATCTCCAGGATCCCGAGCTCGACGGCAGCCTTCAGCACCATGGGGATGCCTATCAGTGCATTCATTTCCATGGCGAACAAGAACCCATCTTCGTCCTCACTAAACGACGTCATTAGTGGGCTCTTGCACGCACTCATGTTTGATTTTTGCTCTCTTTCTTTTGGGTCAGGTACAGAATGGTTGATGCGTCAATACCATGGAGGAGACTTTATAAGCATTACAGACACTGTCATTAACGTTATTGAAAGGTCTGCGATTTTTAGTACTTAACCTTCACCGTTGATTCTAGGATAGCATGGAGCTTGTGTCATTGATTTAAAGAGTGCACCTACTGGTCACTCTCAAAAGTTGAAACTATTAGACCAAGAAATACTTAATATTTAGGTCATGTCTAGATAGACTTTGAATTTTATTTTCTATTTTATCTAAATTTTGTGACAGACGCATTTTGAATTTTTCTAACTTAAAGCACCTAAAACTTTCCTAACATAGGAATGTTCACTTGTAAGTTAAACATAAAATTTTGATATTTTTTTATTTGAGTAACATATTAACTTTCGGTGGAAAAGCAACATAACATTCTTTTGCTTTTAATGGAGGGTTATTTATACAAAAAATCCCAAAGTTGTAAATCCCGAGTTGTGCACTTGTGATAAGTTCGCATCAAACCTAATTTTTTTGACCACAAAAAATCCCAAACTAATACACTTATAACAAATTTAGTCTCCATTAGCTTCTGTTAAATTTTAATATCATATTATCGAGTTGGATGACACTTGATAGGTATACTAGTTTGAAATTTTACCCTTCGTTTGTCATAGGCATATTGGTTTGTTGGTTTTTCGTAGTAGTAATCCAATTTAACTAATATTAATGAAGCATGGATTTGTCACAAAAATAACTATTAGGGGGTTTTTGTGGGCCAAAAATTAGTTTAGGTTAAACTTGCCATAAGTATACTTGTTTAGGATTTTTGTTAGCCAAAAAATTAATTTATAGTAAATGTGTCATAAGTGTACTAGTTTGGGTGTTTCACGGTATTAACTCTTTAATTAAGTCTAAACAAGCAAACCCTTGAACATGGATAAGTAACGATTTGATCTAAGGCCAATGTTGCCTTGTTCAAGGGGTCAAATGTTTATGTGCAGCTTTGTTGTCCCTACTAATGTGCCCATATGCTTTCCCTCCATTGGATTTTGCTACGTTCTTAATCTAATTTATACCTTCCCACACTTGATTTTTGCCTTATTAAAAATCCTCGATAAAATCAAATATCCTCCAATACCTCTCTTTCTCTGTCTCCCCTCAAAACCCGGTGGCAATTGACAACCACTGTTGCCTCACCTTCAACCTCCGTAGTCATCAGCCACAACGAACCACCTCCCATCCTACATCACTATCCACCATATTTGTGATGTCCTGAAATTCGAAAGCCTTAATCTTTTAGCCACACGACTATTTCAGCGACTTTGCGCTATCCCTAGCCTATTCCTGATAATCTTAATCGCAACAATTAACTGTCAAACAATCTTTGGACGAGTGATCCCCTTATACCTTAACTCGTTCCAATAAATTGGAGCTCCACAAGTTTGACTGTACTTTTGCTGTATCACTCGGTTAAAATCTCTTAATCAATGCGTAGTTCAATTCATTCTTGCCCTCTTCAATATCCTAGAAGCCTACCAAGAGTCACTCCTTGCTTAGGCCCTCTAGTCCTAGCGACCACTCCTTGCTCTCGTCGGATCGGTCGTCACATGCATTCTCAAACCACACAACTACTAGAAGGGTGTGCATGGGTGACTCCGGCATGCACACGCAGCTCTGGCTCCACCAATCATCACAAGCTCTGATACCAAGTTCGATTATCCAATAGACTCTTAATTTCTAGTCTCGGACCATTCCTAAGCCTTATGACTTGGCCCACAAGATTCTTCATCATTATCGATGCATACTTCAAGAGCTTTGCAAACATAGCCTCATATTACTCGATTGACAAATAATTCTGATGAAGTTGCAAGAATTCTAGCATCTTTTGTTCTAGCTCACAATTAAAGACAAACTTTCCATTGAAAGCATCAATGAAGGCATCTCACACCAAGACCGTACCTTCCGAAAAGATCCTTGGGTGGCTTCTCACTAATCATTGGCATCACCTTGCAGTTGGCACCCCGCTAGGATTATCTTTTCTTCCTTTGAACACTTCAGCAATGTGAACACTTTCTCCAATTCCTTGATCCAGAGGGTTGCAGTCTCCAAATCACCTGTCCCAATGAACTTGGACAGCTTTAACTCTAGGAACTATACAACCAACTCATACCTTGACCATTCGCCATTTCCATTTCTAATCAATGGAACTTCACTAGGCACGACAATAATAGCAAGGACAGCAACAATAACTGTAGTAGTAACAGCTTAAGTCCAAACTTACTGCTTCCTATCATACTTTCCCAAGGCTTAAATTGCCTGCAAGATTTCATCCAACCTAGGGTGCTTTACCTCTAGCACTTACCTAACCTTGAACTGCCCTTTTTGCAAGGGCTCTTGGATCAGTATTGTTCAACTTGCAGGATTCTCATAGAACTTGCTTTCCAATTCCCTCAATGAAATAGAAACCATGAACAACCCGCTTACAATAAAAGGTTTTATAAGCAAGTACAGGCATATATAAGAAAATGTCTTTCCTATCTAACTATCCCATAACCCATGACACCTTATCACTCCATGTATTGACCGGGTTCTAATACCAAGTCCGAGGGGGATGTAACGCCCTGACTCTTGGGCCGTGACAACCCCCTTTTTCTCTTATGCGTCTCCAACCATTTATTTTATCTATCAATTATGCGCATGTGGAAATGAGTATTTTAAACCCCAGTCAAACAATAATAGCAGGGATAGTCGGAAAGACAAATAGTTTAAAAGCAACCTCATCATTCTATTTCCTAACCAGATTAACCCTAAAAAAAATTACATGTACAACCCTATAGGTGACTACTGTTCCAATAACCAACCAAAAAGATATAAGGGCAAAAGTGTCAATCTGCATCATCCCTTTTCCTTAGGGGTTGAGGTCTGTCAGTCCAAAAAGTCCACTGCTAGGCACGTCCATCAAGGATTTGAAAATGGTTAAATCATAACCAGTGAGATAAAAACTCAATAGGTTAAAGTGCTAAACCTTGGCCAGGGTACCAATTCGCCTCGGGGATACCTAACGGGTACATTCCTCATGATAATAACTAGCAATCAAATTGTTTCATAGCTAACCTTACCTCGCGGCTATACATACCCTATGCGATGTTAATCACACGTGCTGCACATGATAACCATAATACTGCATATGTAATATCTCATGCATATATCAGTCAGGCATGTTCCAATTATACATCTCTTCACATAAATACGCTTCAAGGCTGTCCCTTTTCCCCATTGCGCCCAACATTTCACATGTTCAATTCACATGTGAGGTCATGCCAGCAAACAATACACATCAAATGTATTCAATCATCTAGGACACACATTAATTATTAACTCCATGCTCAAAGCATCCATACATATCCAGATTACCGCATCCACTCAAGGCCAAACTCGAAATCCATTGGGGGTATGATCATGGCCATTTAAGGCACATCCAAAATCCATGAGGCATCTAAAATCCATTGGTAATGCTTCCTCGAAATCCATCGATTGCGTTTCCCCAAAATCCATCGGGTACTCAAAATCCATCGGTCATGTTTTCTCAAAATTCATCGGTAACGCTTTCCCCGAAATCCATCAATCGTGTTTCCCATTTACGTGATCACAGGAACCCATCAACCACCTCTCGTCGTAAATACGCATCAAGGCACGCCTTCCACACCGTGTCCATACACCTTAGGGTATAAGTGGTCACGCGAGCACACAATCATATAAATTCACATAATTCTCAAGGCACTCACATCATAATGCACATGGGGCATGCATAAAATTTCACACATAATGCAATCAATGTCTCACAAACAATCCATAAATTGTCACATTGCAATAATCTGATAGTTAATTATTCCCATAAATCAAATTTCACCACAATTAATTATTATGCAAACAATTAGTTTATGCACTAGAAATACCCCTAATTATTATTAAAATAATTAATTATCACTAAAATAATTAATCACAATTATTTAGGCAAAAATACAGCCCAAGTGTCAAAACTTGGCACAAGGGGACACTTAAGTGCCACTTTTTTTAAAAATTGGATCACTTAAGTACTAACTTCGGCGTAGGTTGCCGGAAATATGACGTGGCTTATTTTAATAATATAAATTGCTTCATGGCTTGCCCGAAATTGAGTCAGGGAAAAATCAGCCAAAACGACATTGTTTTGTGCTGACATGGCATTTTAAAAATGTATTAATTAAATAATATTAAATCACTTTAAAAAGTATATTATTATAAAATTGATAAATTTTTTTTTTAAAAAAAAGGAGAAAGAGGAGGATCGGCGAGGGCTGTGTAGCCCTCACCGCCGCCGCCGTCGTCATTGCCCTACCATCACCAGGAAAGGCCATCGATGATGGGCAAGGGTCGGCCGAGGTCATCGGGCCCTGCCTAGTGGTCGGCAACCCCGGCCGCCTTGTGAGGAGGGCCTGCAAGCCCTCACCGAAAGTCGGCTTGGCGAGGGTTGCGACCCTCGCCCCAAATCTGGGTAAGGGCCTATAGGCCCTCGCCGCAAGTCGGCCAGGGTCGTCGGCTGACCCTCACCCCACCGTCGCCGACCCTTCCCAGCAATGGTGAGCAAGCAACGGCGAGAGCTACATAGCCCTCACCCAAACCCTCCCCTTCCCCTTTTTTAAAAAACAATAAAATAAAATTTTAAATTATTTTTAGTATGATTTGGCCAATTTTTTTTATTAAAATTGCCACGTGGATATTTTATTTTGAAAAAAAATGCTCCATCAGCAAATAAAATAGCCGGAAAATGATACGTGACAATTTGGCCTGATTTTTTTGTCGTAGGCACAATTAACTGATCTTTTTTGCTCTAATTTTGGCACTTAAGTATACATTTCCAACTTTTGGCACTTAACTATCCCCATGTGCCAAGTTTTGGCACTTTATTAGTCAGCAATCTAATTAATTATCTCAAACAATAATTTATTGTTATAAAAATAATAAATCAATATTTAATTATTTCTAAAATAATTGAATATAAATTAAATTTTAAATTAAATTAACTTGTTTAACTACCTCAAATTACGATTAATATGTAATTAATCAACACTAAGCGGGAGTGACTAAATTAATCACCATTAAACTTAAATAATTGCCTAATCTTGATTAATCTTAAACTAATCAAACCCTAAGCGAGATTAGCGCACTAATCAAGGGATTAGCTCCACAACCCACCATTTCGCGACAGCGGCGGCACAATTGCGACAGTGGCGGCGAGACAGACACACGGACACCTTCGGTTGGCGAGGCGAAATGGCACAAGGCCGATCTCAGCCAAGGTGGTTTAGACCAAAGGAAACCTATGAGGGAGGGGGTGCGTGTGTGGCTTCGACACGGTTGGTGAACGATGACTCGCGGTTGTCCGATGGTGAGCAGGTGGCGTGGCTGAGTGATGGAGGTGGCCGATCGACTAGCTAGGGTGGTGGCACGTCCAACCAAAGGGAAACAAGGGAAGGAGCAACTAAGCCTTTCTAGTAGTTGGATAAGCAAAGAGCGACTCTTGGTAGACTTCTAGAATGTCGAAGAGGGCAAGAATAAATTGAACTACACACCGATTAAGAGGATAAGATTTTTATCTGAGTGATACAGCAAAAGTATAGTCAAACTTGTGGAGCTCTAGTTTATTGGAAGGAGTTAAGAGATAAGGGGATCACTCTAATTTATTGGAAGGAGTTAAGAGACAAGGGGATCACTCATCCATACAGCAAAAGTATAGTCAAACTTGTGGAGCTCTAGTTTATTGGAAGAAGTTAAGAGATAAGGGGATCACTCGTCTAAAGATTGCGTAACAATTGACTATAGCAATTAAGATTATCAGGGATAGGCTTGGGACAGCGCAAAGTCGCTGAAATAGTCGTGTGGCTAAAAGACTAAGGCTATAGAATTTCAACTAGGAAATCACGTTTTTCTTAAGGTGACGCCTAGCAAAGAGACAACTCGAGTTGGCAAGAAAGAAAAATCGATTAAGAATTATTAGATTAAGAATTTAAATAGGAATTTTGTCGTTCTCCAATTCTATCACGAGGACAAGAAATTTGGAAAAGGGAGGTGACGGTAAGTGCACGAAATTTTGTGCAAATTTTTCCCATCAACCGTCCTCTCCTCTATCTCACTCTCTCCCTTCTTTCTCTCCTCTCGCCACGTCCATCTTTCCCCTATGCGCTGCCCCCAACTGCCCCCATCACATCCCCTCCCTCTCTTTTTGTCTTTTCTCACCCTCTCCCCAGGTGCATTTTTCCCCGCATGCGCGGCCCAACTATTTCAAAGTCAAAAAGAGAGGGAGGGGATACTTTTCTCACCCTCTCCCCATGTGCATTTTCCCCCTATGTTAAATTAAGTGCCAGGTTATTATTGGTAAGGCACATAAGGGGAAAAATGCACTCTCGTAATCAAATTTGCATGTTAGTGAGGCTTAAAATCAACCAAGACTACATACAAATATATTTTTTAAAAATAAAATGAAAATGTACCAAAAAGATATTAGATTAATTTAGCGTAATCAAGTCCATATATCCATAAAATCTATTTGTAGAATTAAAATGTATCACTGCATTTTACTTTATTTTTAATCAACCTAACTGATTGATGGCGTCTCCAAAAGATAAGAAAGATTGTATGTTAAATTAAGTACCGAGTTATTATTGATAAGGCTTGAGAGAGTTTATAATAAATGCAATCGATTGCTTGTGAGAGGAACTTTTGTTCCTATCTAATAATTCATTAAATTTCTCTTTGGTGGTTCACCTTTGGGAATATCATGAGACAATATGATTTTCTTATTAAAATGAAGGCAAACAAAGGGGCCATGAGTCAAACACGAGCACATATCAAAGTACCTAGAGAAATCTCTAGACACTTCTCACAATACAGACTTATTGTTCAAGGATAAAAACATTGACATTTGGTAACAACAAGATGTCGGATCTTCTTGTGAAGTTCAATTACCCACATGTTATAAGCTCGGCACACAAGTTTCGGAGGGTCGAAGCCAGCCACAAGTGCCATGAACTTGAGCTCTTTCTCAGTCCAGTTCTTGCCTTTAGGAGTACCGTTCAGCATGCAAATGTCCGCTAAGGATGAATTCCGGTTCACTGCAATGGGTGTTAGGATATTCTGGAAGGAGCACGTCTATGATCACCACCTTGCCCTTCTCCAGCAATGCCTCCCAGCAATTTTTCAATACCTTAATGCAGAACTCTTCGTCTCCACAATGAATTATCCATTGCAGGGAACGACCAAAATTCAGTCTAAACTATGGATATCAGCCACAGTATCTACTGTATAATTAAAAGTACAGTCACCCAATGAGGCAACTGAAGCTGTGTAACCTTCAGTAAAATGACGTCTGCTTTAGGGATGTGCTGCGTCATATCCCCTTCGACATGTTCAACACCTATCATCACAAAATAAAGCGGGTCATTCCATCGTGGTTTTGGTATTGGGACAGCTTTATTCAGTTATATTACTAAATCTTCAAATAATGATTTTTCTAAGAACATAAGACTTTTAGATTTTGTCTATCTCTTGAAAAATGAACAATTTGAAAAATATTTTCTTTAAAGTGTTCGCTCATATCGTTATAATAATTAGTCAATCGAAAATACTTTTATAATCGATAACAATTTGTCTTGAAAATTTTGTGTATGATGAAAATATTTTTTATTTATTTATTTTTATAAGTAATACAAACCATTGTTTTTAGGACAATCCCTTTCGAATCGCTCATTTCCTCCAAAAAAGTGGAGTTTTAGTGCGCAAATCATGTCCTAGCAATGACGGGAATCCATTTAATTAGTTTTTCCATTACAAAGTCCTGTTCGCTGCGCAAGCTTAGCTGTGCCAAAAAAGCAAATTTAAAGATATGGGTGTGAGAGAGAGAAATTGATTACCAGGAATCGAAGGTGCTTCTCTGACAACATGAGGTAGATCAAACTTGATACCATGAATGTGTGGGTGTTTGGACACTATAATCCTAAGGGTTGCCCCGACACCACCACCAACATCGACTACTTTCTTTGCATTGTCGAAAACCACGATAAATCTCAATAATTTTGTTCATGTAAATGTTGGTTAGGAAGGGCTAGCGATGATGGGGGATGATCGGCTGGGGTCGCCAGGCGCTACCTAGTGGCCGACAACCTCGGCCGACTTGCGAGGTGGGCCTACGAGCCCTCGCCGAAAGTAAGCTTGGCGAGGGTTGCGACCCTCGCCCCAAATCTGTGCTAGGGCCTACAAGCCCTCACCGAAAGTCAGCCAGGATTGCTAGCTGACCTTCACCCCACCGTCACCAACCCTTCCCCACGATGGTGGGGCGGCAACGGCGAGGGCTGCATATCCCTCACCCGAACCCCCCCTTCCCTTTTTAAAAAAAAGAATCCATTTAAAAAAAAAAATTAGTATGACTTGGACAATTTTTTTTATTAAAATTGCCACGTGGATATTTTATTTTGAAAAAAATGCTCCGTTAACAAATAAAATCGCCGGAAAATGACACGTGACAGTTTGGCCTGATTTTTTCTTTGTAGGCACAATTAACTGATCATTTTTGCTTCAATTTTAGCATTTAAGTGTACATTTCCAAATTTTTGGCACTTTAATGGCCATATTTCAGTCGAGGTGGTTTGGACCAAAGGAAACCTATGAGGGAGGGGGTGCGTGCGTGGCTTCGACACAATTGGTAGACAGTGACTCATGGTTGTCTGATGGTGATCAGGTGGTGTGGCTAAGTGACAGAGGCGGCTGATGGACTAGCAAGGGTGGTGGCACGTCCAACCAAAGCGAAACAAGGGAAGGAGCAACTAAGCCTTTCTAGTAGTTGGATAAGCAATAAGCGACTCTTGGTAAGCTTCTAGAATGTCAAAGAGGGCAAGAATAAACTAAACTACGCACTGATTAAGAGGATAAGATTTTTATCTGAGTGATACAGCAAAAGTATAGTCAAACTTGTGGAGCTCTAATTTATTGGAAGGAGTCAAGAGATAAGGAGATCACTCGTCCAAAGATTGTGTGACAGTTGACTACAACAATTAAGATTATCAGGGATAGGTTTGGGACAGCGCAAAGTCGCTGAAATAGTCATGTGGCTAAAAGACTAAGGCTTTGAAATTTCAAGTACGAAATCACGTTTTTCTTAAGGTGTCACCTAGCAAAGAGACAACTCGAGTTGGCAAGAAGGAAAAACCGATTAAGAATTATTAGATTAAGAATTTAAATAGGAATTTTGTCGTTCTCCAATTCTATCACAAGGACAAGAAATTTGGAAAAGGGAGGCGACGGTAAGTGCACGAAATTTTGTGCAAATTTTTCCCATCAACCGTCCTCTCCTCCATCTCACTCTCTCCCTTCTTTCTCTCCTCTCGCCACGTCCATCTTTCCCCTATGCGCCGCCCCCAACTGCCCCCATCACATCCCCTCCCTCTCTTTTTGACTTCTCTCACCCTCTCCCCAGGTGCATTTTTCCCCCCATGCGCTGCCCCAACTATTTCAAAGTCAAAAAGAGAGGGAGGGGATACTTTTCTCACCCTCTCCCCAGGTGCATTTTTCCCCTATGTTAAATTAAGTGACAGGTTATTATTGGTAAGGCACATAAGGGGAAAAATGCACTCTCGTAATCAAATTTGCATGTTAGTGAGGCTTAAAATCAACCAAGACTACTTACAAATATATTTTTTAAAAATAAAGTGAAAATATATCAAAAGGACATTAGATTAATTTAGCATAATCAAGTCCATATATCCATAAATCTATTTATAGAATTAAAATGTATCATTGCATTTTACTTTATTTTTAATCAACCTAACTGATTGATGGTGTCTCCAAAAGATAAGAAGATTGTATGTTAAATTAAGTACCGAGTTATTATTGATAAGGCTTGAGAGAGTTTATACTAAACGCAATCAATTGCTTGTGAGAGGAACTTTTGTTCCTGTCTAATAATTCATTAAATTTCTCTTTGGGGGTTTACCTTTGGGAATATCACGAGACAATATGATTCTTTTATTAAAATGAAGGCAAACAAAGGGCCATGAGTCAAACACAAGCACATATCAAAGTATCTAGAGAAATCTCTAGATACTTCTCACAATACAGACTTATTGTTCAAGGATGAAACCATTGACATTCGGTAACGACAAGATGTCAGATCTTCTTGTGAAGTTCAATTACCCACATGTTATAAGCTCGACACGCAAGTTTCGGAGGGTCGAAGCAAGTCGCAAGTGCCATGACCTTCAGCTCTTTCTCAGTCCAGTTCTTGCCCCCAGGAGTACTGTTCAGCATGCAAATGTCCGCTAAGGATGAGTTCCGGTTGACTGTATTGGTGTCAGGATATTCTGGAAGGAGCACGTCCATGATCACCACCTTGCCCTTCTCCGGCAATGCCTCCCAGCAATTTTTCAATACCTTAATGCAGAACTCCTCGTCTCCACAATGAATTATCCACTGTAGGGAACGACCAAAATTCAGTCTAAACTATGGGTATCAGCCATAGTATCTACTGTATAATTATAAGTACAGTCACCCAATGAGGCAACTGAAGCTATGTAACCTTCAGTAAAATGACGTCTGCTTTAGGGATGTGTTGCGTCATATCCCCTTCGACATGTTCAACACCTGTCATCACAAAATAAAGCGGGTCATTCCATCGTGGTTTTGGTATTGGGACAGCTTTATTCAGTTATATTACCAAATATTAAAATTGAATGATGTTTATGTTCATAACCCACCAATTAAATGTATGGCTAAAGGACATGACCCTTGTATCAATATCATTAACCTTTGAATAATGATTTTTCTAAGAACATAAGACTTTTAGATTTTGTCTATCTCTTGAAAAATATTTTCTTTAAAGTGTTCACTCAATCGTTATAATAATTAGTCAATCGAAAATACTATTATAATCGATAACAATTTGTCTTAAAAATTTTAAATTTTGAAAATATTATTTATTTATTTATTTTTATAAGTTATACAAATCATTGTTTTTAGGACAATCCCTTTCGAATCGCTCATTTTCCTCCCAAAAATCGGAGTTTTAGTGCACAAATCAAGTCCTAGCAATGACGGGAATCCATTTAATTAGTTTTTCCATTACAAAGTCCTGTTTGTTGGGCAAGCTTAGCCATGCCGAAAAAGCAAATTTAAAGATATGGGTGTGAGAGAGAGAAATTGATTACCAGGAATCGAAGGTGCTTCTTCGACAACATGAGGTAGATCAAAGTTGATACCATGAATGTGTGGGTGTTTGGACACTATAATCCTAAGGCTTGCCCCGATGCCACCACCAACATCAACTACTTTCTTTGCATCGTCAAAGCCGCGATAAATCTCAACAATTTTGTTCATGTAAATGTTGGTCGGGGCTTGCATCGCATTGTTGAATAGCACGTTGAACTTTTCGTCCTTGCTCGCGTACTCAAAAATGTCCATGCCATTAGCAAGTTGGAAGGGCCTTCCTCCTTCCAAAATTGCATCTTTTAAGCAATACCTACACAGCATGCATAGAGAAATGAATAAATAATAGTTTTTTATTTACTATTGATTTACTGTGAGAATAACAATCTATCATTGATCATAAAAAATCAAATAATAAGTAATTACAAATTATTGTGGGGTTCACTCGTTCAAAAATTTGTAACTTACAATAAATTATTATTCTAATAGTAGCCCAAAGATTATTATGCTAACAAAGCCTACATGTATAAACAAAGAAAATTGTCATGGGAAAAGTAGATAAATATGAAAAGAAATTAGAGTCACGTCTTCCAAATCGTTTTGCCACTCGACCAACCAATTAAAGATAGAATTAAAAGATCACAAACCAGCCACCGGTCATGACTTTGTCGGTCAAGAGAAGCAGCAAGGGCGCAGCGAATGTCGACGCCCCATGGGCTCTCATGAAGTACTTGCTTCTGGGTCCCAAGCCGTAGAGCCTCCGGACGTCCCCGTTTGGACCCTGGGCGAGAGTGCACGAGAGGATGGAGTAGCTCGCGAGAAGCCGCATCATCCGGTCCAGAGCGACAGGGGCTTCGGGGTTCTTTGTAGACAGGCGTGATGCGATCTCGGCAGGGGAGAGCGGTGGAGCTGAGCCAGATGGCCCGTTCTCGGCCAGCATCTCCAGGATCCCGAGCTCGACAGCAGCCTTTAGCACCATGGGGACGCCTATCAGCGCATTCATTTCCATGGCAAACAAGAACTCATCTTCGTCCTCACTGGACGACGTCATTACTGGGCTCTTGCACGCACTCATGTTTGATTTTTGCTCTCTTCTTTTTGGCCTTTCAGAGGTGCAGACTGGTTGATGCGTCAATACCAAGGAGGAGATTTTATAAGCATTCTAGGTACTGTCCTTATCATAAATTGAAAGGACAACAACTTCCGGTGCTTAACTTCCACCGTTGATTCTAGGGTAGCATAGAGCTTGTGTCATTGATTTTAAGAGTGTACCTGCCTATCGATCAGGAAGATTAAATTTCTAGATCAAGAAATTCTTAATATTTAGATAATGTCTAGACAGACTTTGAATTTTATTTTCTATTTAATCTAAATTTTATGACAGACACATTTTGAATTTTTTTAACTTAGGTTCCGTTCGTTTCACGGAAAATGTTGCTTTTCTAGAAAGCTATTTTTCAAGAAAACGTAATTATTTTCCAGTGTTCGGGTGAAACTTGATTTTGAAGTGGAAAATATTTTCCGCTATTCACTTGGGAAAATATTTTCCTTTACAAACTCTTTCTTGGAAGTTATTTTCTGTGAAATGAACGGAGCCTTAAAGTAACTATAACTTTCACAACATATGAATATTTGTTGACACCTAAATTTTTGGCCTCACATATGAACATTTATTTGCATAAAGAATTTTGAGGGTTGTCCGACCCTTAAGCTAAATTGGCATTGCATAATTTTACATTGCAGGGAAGATACCTTCAATTGATGTTTCAAGGGTAGAAAATTTGAAGGGAAATCAATTGGATACATGGGGGTTGCAATTTCCACAAGGAGGAAACCAATCAATCACAAAAACCTTCTCTCTAATAAATTTTGGAGGAATTTGTAGCAAGACAAACAAAATGGAGGGAAGAAAATCAAAGCATTTGTGGAAAGCGTGGGCTGCTGGAATTTACAAAAAGAAACTAATGAGCTGGCCATAGAATTGTGATAGGAAATTAAGGGCAAGAATCAAGCTGGTCATGGAATCATGGATGGAGATGAATGAATTTGGACACGTTCGCGGGAATGTGAATAGAAGCTAAAAGGGAAATCAAAATATTTGAAGCGCTAATTTGAAAATGAATTAGAGTGATTTACAATCAATTCTCAGTGACAAATCAAAGCCAAAATTGAGCAATTTTCCAAGAATCATCAATGGCTCCATGGATCTTGACTTTCCAACAATACATGGGAGAATTTTTGCTATAAAAGGAGATGGAGAGGCTGAAAAAAAAAGAAGAAGGAGGGGAGAGAGGGGTCAAAGGTGAGGAAAGGCTGAAAAAAAGTAAGAGAGAAGAGAGTTCGTCCAGGGAGAGAAAAATGCTGAAAAAGCAAAAGAGAGAGGGGGAGGGATAGCTCGTGGCTTAGAAGAGTAAAAGTGCGGTCTTTAAGGATTTTTCTTGTGGATCCACACATTCTCAATGCTCCACCTCCTTCATCAGCAAAACTTACTACCCGTGGACATTCGCCTCACCAAATGAGCCCGTCATCGTCATCGACATTCCTCTTCCGTCCGATCTCAATGACCACCACAACGTTGCAGACATCATGGACAGCCAGCGTTAATGTTGTTTAGCCATTGCTCGTTTTCAGTCGGGCATCGCCTTCCTTCATCCGAAACAACCATTTTTGTTAATCTTTTTGCAGGATTTGAAATGGTTAGCAATATCCTAGTGGATAACAATCCCCAGGTGTCCACGCTTGTTGTTGCCAACTGAGTTGGCGCTATGGATCGAAGCATTGCACACCAATAATCTCCCAACGATCGTACGTTTGCGAGTTCATCATTATCCTTGCATCCTTTTCTCTGATCCCATTATTTAAAAGTAGATTATCTGAACTAGGTAATTATTTTTTAACAGAATTTAATTTGGTTATTTTGTTACTTAGTTTACAATTCTTCGATGTTGATCGTAATTGTTGATTTTTTTAGGCATTATTCAATTAAGAAAATTGTCATGTCGATGGTCATAATAATCAAAAATACTGCGCCGAGAGGCATCGAATTAGATTTTTGATTATCATAATCTTCCGTCTTTAGTCGTGATGAGTTATATGTTTATATAATTGTGTTCATTGTTTGTGTTGGTTTTATATTAGTAAATTTTAACATTAATAAAAATACAAAAAAAATTTCACATTGCATCGCATGGTAGTTTGATTGTATGATAGTATGGTAGTTAGGTTGCATCTTAGATTGATATAATATTTTTTTAGAAGAAATTTTCTAATAAGACTTAGCTTAGTTTTGGATTTTGATTTTAATAAAATAAAAAATGCAACAAGGAAGCTCGCCGGAGATGGCGGACAACCTTGTCTTCTCTGTTCTTTGGAGCTCGTTTTCTCTCTAATCCGGTTGAGCGCAGCAACTTTTTGTTTGACGGGGTCCGACAGAATGTGGGCTTTCAATGGAAGCCTTCAGCACCATGGGGATGCCTATTAGTGCAATCATTTCCATGGCGAACAAGAACTCATCTTCGTCCTCATTGGACGACGTCATTACTGGGCTCTTGCACGCACCCATGTCTGATTTTTGCTCTTTTTTTGGCCTTTCAGGGGTACAGAATGGTTGATCCGTCAATACCGAGGAGGAGATTTTATAAGCTTTCTTGACACTGTCTTTATCGGTATTGAATGCTCAACAACTTTTAGTTCTTAACTTCCAGCGTTGATCCTAGGGTAGCAAAGAGCTTGTGCCGTTGATTTTAAGAGTGCACCTTAGAATATTACCCAATGCTCCCGAAGTTTAAATTGTTAGATCAAGAAATTCTTGATATATAGGTCATGTCTATATAGACTTTGAACTTTTCTTTCTTTTTAATCTAAATCTTGTGACAGGCACATTTTTAATTTTCCTAACTTGAAGTACCCAAAACTTTCACAACATATGAATGTTCACTGTAGGTCAAACATAAAATTTCAGTTCTTTTTAATTTGAGTAACATATTAAATTTTGGTGGGAAAGCAATGAAAAATGCCTTTGCTTTTAATTGAGAGTTAATACTACAAAAAACTCCAAATTAGTATACCTATAACAACTTTTGCCCAAACTAATTTTTAATCCCAAACCGGTATACATGTGACAAATTTACCATCCATAAGTTTTCATTAAGTTTTACCATCAAATTACTAAATTGGATAACACATGACAGTTGATGAGTATATCTATTTGGGATTTTATCCTTTGTTTGATATAGGTGTGATGGAGTTGTGGAGTCTAATAGAGAAAAATAATATTCAAGTACAAACATAGTTTATTATGGGTAGGCACTTCCCAAAAGGTTACACCATTCTGCCACGTTAAAGCAAATAATAAAACTTTTATTACTAGTAATTGCATATTTGTAATTTCCATCATAATTATGATGTCATAAAGGGGTAATAACTTTTATAGTTATAACACTAAAACTTAAAACCCTAAGCTTGTAATGCTACTAATGATAGTAGAGAGATTACCTAGTATAGTACAATGGTTTTTCCCTTCCTAATTTTTGGAAAGGGTTTTCCATGTAAAAATTTTCACCTATTTTTCTCCTCTATTTTTTCTCTTCATATATTTGCATTCCTAACAACTCGTATCAAAGCCTAGTTTTAGCAAAATAATGGGAGTGAATATGGACGAGTGGAAGGTGAAGATCGATCAGTTCAATGGCAAGGACTTTGGTTTCTAGAAGAAGTAGATCGAGGATGTGCTATATTTGAAAAACCTGCATTAGCCTTTGACTAGAGAGAAACTAGATTCTATGCGGCAAGTAGAGTGGAAATTTTGACTCTAGAGAAACTAGACTCAATGATGTGCTCCTTCACTACCAGATCCATGATGGTAGGGATGCCATAACTAAGAACTTGAAAAATGGTTAAAAGCAACTAGTGAGATATAAATCTCAGTGAATTACAATCCTAAGCTTAATTAGGATATCAACTCGCTGCGGCGTTTCTAACAAGTACATTCCTCATTACTATGATAGATCAATTGCAAAGCGACCCTCGCTTTGCCTTAAGTATAAACATGATCTACTCGGTAAACCTTGCAATGAACAATTAGCATGTCAAGTGACTCGTAGGCAACCTTACCATGCAATTGCCATACCTGCACAATATAAACGTTCATGCGTGCCATAAATAATGCAACCAGCATTTTCATCACCACAATGATCAATTACAATCAAATTGACTCGTAGGCAATCTTACCTAGCCAATGCCATACCCTACACGGTATCAATTCATGCATGCCATAGTCAGTGCAAATAGACACATACATAATCAGAACACATAACAATATATTTCACATACATTCATGCATTTACACGTGTTTCGATTATTATGCCTTCGCTTGGCCACAACCGAACTCCCACCAGTGTGTACAACTGAACTCCCGCAAGTGTCATCTAGCTTAGCTAAGCATCATTCTACCTCATCGAGCATGGCTACGTTTGGAACTCCTATCCAAAGGCATTCCTGAATGAGCATAGGTCCGGCCTCTACCGCGACTTGAATTTAGACTCTCGTCGAGTATTTTGATAAGTCGAACTTCGTCCACTGAACTCCTACCGAGGTGATGGGTTATATTATGTGACCACATGAGCACACAACAATAATCCATTTTGATTCATTTCCATGCATTAGCCAATGCAAACGTGGTATATACTCAACATAATAAATCATTGCATATTTTTCACATAAAATTGCAAGAAAATAATCGCATGTTGTCACATATTCATCAAAAACCCGTCAAACTTTGTATGCCTTACCTTTTAAACGTACTGGCCTCATTTAAATTGTCTAACTCAACATATACACCCAGCACCTCGGGGTTTTCCTTTTATATGTCCATAAAAACTCTTGCAAAAATTTTCATACCCGGCTTTACATCAGACAAACATTTTTCAAGGCAAAATAGGCATCTAATAGCATGGCATGTGCAGGAAAACATCATAAAATTCAGGCCAAAAGCATATGACAAGCAGCACTTATCGCCCCTGGGCGATAGCCTATCAATTATTTTCTGATAACTTATCACTTCATCCCCAATAGCTTATCACTTAATCACCAAATAACTTATCGTCTTTTTTACGGTAGCTTATCACCCATTTCAATAGTTTATCGCAATAACTTATCACCTTAATTATAATTAATTAACCTAAACATAATTAATTGTAATTAATTCAGGTTAAATTAATTGATCTTAACCATGGTTAACTAAAATTAACCACATAAAAATCATGGTTAATTAACTAACTGTAGTTAATTATCCTAACTAACCATCAACCATGGTTACTCTATTTAACCCAAGTTAATAAACCTAACCATTGGTCAACCATAGTTACTTTATCTAACCAAGGTTAATTAACCCATTATCAACCATGGTTACTTTTTCGACCAAAAAAAAAAACCATGGTTACTTTATCTAATCAAGATTAATTAACCTAACTAATCTCCTAATCAAGATTACTTATAATCTAAACTAACCTAAGCAAGTTTAATAGACTAATCAAGGGATTAGAATGTAAACTTACCCGACAACGATTTCGACGACACAAGTGCGATGGTGGCAATGAGGGCTATGCACGGCTACCACCGAAACATCACGGAGGCGCTCCACAAAAATGAGTCTCGGTGATGTCGCTTTCCAAAGATGGCTTCGGTGAGGAGGGGGAGATGACAAGCGGCGACAACAGCTTAGACAAGTGACTGCGAAGCAAGGCAAGTAGACATAGGCGCAGTCCTCAAAATAAATCAAAATATCACACCTAAAAGACATAATCAAACATGATGTAGTCATGTACAAAGTCCTCAAAATAAATGAAAATATCACACAACACATTCACATCTCAATTTCACATATTTACACTAAGTTCACACATATCAATCAACCAAGTCAAAAGCATTACATGAATCAACCCAATTAGTGCCTAGGGTTTTCATTTATCTTGAATAGCTAGAAACACAAGATGACTTGGCCGATTAAGGTTGAGAGTAAGTGTAGGGAAGAAATGGGAGCTTTAGCTAAAGAATATGAATAACAAGAAGAAGTGGTTATGTGTGCCCAAAATAAAGGGGTAAGGACCCCTACTTATAGTCTTCATCCATGACTATATAATGATTGCCTTAATTAAATGCAAAACTAAGTGTTCTAGTAGAAAAACCTCACTTGGCTTAATTGAAATTTGGGTGGTAAGTCTACTTACATGAGTTGTCCCCAATATAATGATTATGAAAAAAGTGTTCAAGTTAGAAGACTTTACATTACTTAGCTAAGCTCTTTAGGTGGTAATCCTAATTGTATTATGTAGCTCTAGTGTAATGATGTTAGGGACAATTGGTTAGCTCATTTTGGTTTATGACGATGCCTATCTTGGCTAAGTGTGTATATTAGACCCATATTAATCACAAAGTAATGATAGCATAAAATATAAGGTTTTTCCTTCTTTAGCCAAGTGGGATATGAGTCATATGGTTTATTAATGCACTATGATGATGGAAGCGCATGACTAAAGAGCTTATGTCATTAAGTAGTTAAGTTAAATGACAAATAAAAGAGTGAGAATAATTATTTGAGTGACAAGTAGCAATATTGAAGATGAAAATATAGAACTCTTCTTGGCTAAGTAAAGTGGATGACTTATTAATGCACTATGTTGCCATGCAAGATGTCATGAGTGACCAAATTCAATGTTTCGAACTTAAGAGCATGTAGGTTAAAACAATGAAGAGAGGTGTTCAAGTGGAGAAGTTACAAGTGGTAAAATGATATGGTTTCATCCAATGATAAGACCAAGTTCTATCAATAGTTCAACAGTGAATTAAATATCATTGTTCTACACCTATAACACACATCAAAATCTGCTTACTAAATTTTATCATCTCAAACTCCTAGCATTTCAATCGTGGAAATTAATACTATTATCGAATATGGGAAATTTTAGAAGTCACAAATATTCTCAAGAAGAAGATATTGACTATGATGAAACCTATGCACTGGTGGCAAGGTTAAAAGCTATTCGCTTATTATTTTCTTATGCTTGCTATCATGATTTTAAGTTTTATAAAATGGATGCCAATAGTTCATTCTTGAATGAATTTATCAAAGAATAGGTATTTGTAAGGCAACCTTCAGGATTTGATCCGAAGAGTTGTGATCATGTGTATCACAACTCAAGAAGGCATTATGTGGTCTTAAGCAAGCACCTAGAGTCTAGCATGAAAGGCTAAGTATCTTCTTAGAGGAAAACAACTCTTACGAGGAAAATAACTTTGACAAAGTTAAAGTGGATACCACTCTATTCATCAAGAGGAATGGTAATGACTTTCTGTTGATAAAAATTTACAGTGATGATATTATATTTGGTTTGACTAATGAAAGTCTATGCAACGTTTTTGCGAACATCATGAACAATGAATTTGAAATGAGAAATAGGAGAATTGAATTTCTTCCTTGGACTACAAATCGAGCAATTAGAGGAAGAACTTTTATACTCCAAAATAATTATTCGAAAGAATTAGTGAAGAAATTTGGAGTAAAAAATTTCAAGAAAGTGGATACTCCAAAGGCAAAACACATTAAGGTTTGATGTCATTTTATATGTGAGCTTGTGGCATCAGCGTTGAGTTCATGGATTTAAAACATCAATTTGGAGGCATATTCACCAAGCCTTGTCGCGACCTGTTTTTTCCGTCCCATGGGGGAAAGAAATCGATAAATAGGTATAGGAGTATTGTCCAAAGGATGGGTCTAGGACTCTCATTAAACATAAGCTCTCCCAAGCCCATACCTCGCGTGGCATTAGGTGTTCATGAAAATTTTCAAATTAGGAGTTGCCACTAGTCTATTGGGGTCGGTTAGAAACCAAGCGAAAGCATTAAATAAATTGCAGGCGAAAATAAACACTTAGCATTCAGAGATAAATAAATGACCATCCTAATTAAACTAAAAGGAAAACCATAATCATCGCATCATAAGCATGCATTCAAGGGCGATTGTCTCCCAGGATAATTAAAACTCTAAGATGAAGCCATAAGGACTTATTCAATTTTAAGCACAATCTTAGGTCGATGATTTTCCGATACTTTTTAAGAGAAAATTTTCCAAGAATTATTTTAGAGCTTGTTAGGGAACTCTAAAACAAACTTGGAATTTTTTGGGATTTTTAAAAAAAATTTCTTTTTTTGGAATTTCTAATATTTTAATACTTTCGAATATTTTTAATTAATTTTTTTTTCGAAAAGTTTTGTCAATTTTCAGGTTTCTGAATTTTCCATGAATTTTCTGAAATTTCGAATTTTTTTATGATTTTTTAATATTTTTTATTATTTTGATTTTCTGAATTTTTTAGATTTTTGTTTAATGATTTTTTTATAAATATAAAATAATTCGGACCGGGTCAACTAACCTGATTCGGACCCTGTTGGTCCAGGTTGGGCCACAAAATACTGGGCCGGCCCTAAATCACTAGGGATTGAAAAAAGCCCCACGAAATTCTTTTTTTTTTAAAAGCCCACGAAAAATTCGTTTTTTATAGAAAGAGCCTACTTCTAATTTCTGTCTCTCGGCCCAGCCATCTCGGCCCGCGACGAACCCAGCCCGGCCTACACAAGCCCAAGACGAAGCCCACCTTCCTATTTTTCTATTTTTTCTATTTTTTCCCATTTCTCTTTTTTAATCTTTTTTTTTTTGTCTTTTTCAGCTTTCTTTTTATCATTTTTATTTTTTTTTTCTTCCCTGCAGGTTTCTTCCCCCCATGCGACCCCATGCACGCCCGACGCCCCCATCTTCTCTTCTGCGCTTCATCTTCTTCACGCACGAAGGCCACCTACCCAAAGCTCGCCCGCTCGAATCTCACTCAAGCAACAGCATCACGCGCTCGCTCCTTCTCTAGCCCAACACCACTCATCAGCCGTTCACCCCAACCGGCGCCGGTCACAAACTCCCACGCCAAATCGACGATGCACGATTATTCCACGAAAATGACGCCAAAACACAACGAACACACGAAAACCAAACATGATGCAATGGCTATAGACACAAACACGGGTCGATCTCGAGTTAAAACACGAACTGGCTTTCGGCCTTCTTTGAGGCATTTTATCAAACGGTTGGAGGGCATCACCGAAAGGGTGGCCGCAGACCCACTCAAGACACGGATTCAGGCAAAACTCGACACGCCGTGTACGAGGAACGCTCACAAATTAATCTCGTTCAGAACAGGCATGGATGAAAAGAACAAGCTTCAGCCAAAAGAACTCAGGCCTCATTTCGACATCTTAACGAACACACGATTGACACTACGGGAGGAGAGGCTTCCGGCCCGAACCGGAGCTCGAACCCACGCCGGCGAACTCGTCACACAACGTAGGGAGTTACAGAAACCAGAGGAGGGGCTCGGGTCGGAGCTTGCGCGAGCCAAACGGCCGCGAGCTCTGGCTGATCACGCCCCAAAAAGAGAGTAGAGGGGGCTGAACTTTACCTGTTTCGGCCTGAGGGCGTCGCCGGGAGGGTCGTTGAACGACTGGACGCGTGGCCGAGGCTCCTTCTCTCTCCAACTCGCCCTCTCGCTATCTCGAACTCACCCACCACTCTCTCCTTTTTCTTCTGGTTTTCTCTCCCTCGAGCCCTATCAGTCACTCCGTCTCCTTTTTCTTTTTCTTTCGGTCCCTCTGTCTATCTCTCTCGGTCCCCCCCTACACGTTCTCTCCGTTCTCGGTCTCCCCTCCGGTCTCGGACACCTTCTCTCGTTTTTTTTCTCTCGGCTCCTGTCCGAGTTCCCCCGTTCCCGCCGCCCGGTTCCTCTCTCGGGCTCCCTTTTTTTATCTCCGTTTCTCGGGTTTTTTCTTTCTTTTTTCTGGTCTCACCCTCGTGACCCTTTTTCTTTTCTCTCTTTCTGCTGCCTTTTTCTGCCCTTGACTTCTGCTGCTCTGACTTGCTGCCTTTTTCAGCTCTTGAATGCTGCAACCTGCCATTTTCAGCTGAATGCTGCTGCCTCTGCTGACTTGCTGCTGCTGCTTTTGCTGCTGACCTGCTGCCGAGTTGCTGCTGCTGCTTGCTGCTGAAGGCCGCGCGTGGAGAGGAAACGAGCAAGAAGAAGGCCGAGAAGGCCGGGCCGAGGCAAGGGGAGAGAAAGGTGGGCCGAGCCCATGCGGGGATGAAAAGAAGAAGGGAAAGGGGCCGGGCAGGCCCAACCCACCCATGATTCCATTCACACCTAGTTATATGTATTCATCGTATATCAGTTACTATCACGTTTTTTGTTCATCAACCTCTCTACAACTTTCTATTTTTGCCCTCTCACTATCACATCTCGCTCCATCATCCTCTCTTCTCAGGAAGCAAATGCCAATCTAGGCAAATCAATCAAGTCATCTATTATCATTCCAAGTGGATTTGAACAATCCAAACCAACCAAGAGGAGTCTTGCTATTCAAAATCCTTAGTCTCAACCACCAACATCTTGAGAGCTCACTAATTGACTCATCCAAAACTAAATCATTTTTGCTTTAGCACCTGAACGAACTCTAACTGAAGCACAGCAATAGCAATTGCTCAATCAAATCCTTAGCTCGAAGGTTACCCCTAGTTATGATTAATATGCTCTTAAAATTACTCTAACAACAAAAGCAGTCCAAGGATATATAGCCATAAACAATCATGTAGATAATGGTATTTTCGTTTTTATCAAGCCGTAACTTCTTTTAGGTTTACGATGTCAAAGGAAATCATTATATGTATATTAAATGGTCGAGGTGTAGAGACCCCAACTGCCAAAACATGGCATATATGGACATATAAGAACCAAAACTTCCAAAAAATATACTTAAGTGCTAAAATCAAAGAAGAAAGGAACACTTAAGTGCTACTAGCAAGCCACATTGGATTTTCAGTGAGTTGTTTTAGATTTTTAGCAGCTACATAAATCGATTTCATTAATAAAATAATACAACATCGGATTTGCGGCAAGTCTTGTCGGAGTTGGCACTTAAGTATTTAATTTTAAAAAAATTGACACTTAAGTGTACCTTTTAAAAATTTTGGCACTTTTATCGATACCAAGTTTTAGTACTTGAGTGCACTTCTTCCTCAAGCAGTCCAAGGATAAATTTATGATTTTATCACTTTATGTAGTTGATATTATGTTAGCTAGGAATGATAAGATTTTGGTTATCACCATAAAATATTAGGTGTCTTCTAATTTAAAAATGAAGGACATAGAGAAACTTATTATATATTGGAAGTTAAGATTAAAAGAAATCAATAAAAAAATCCTTACTCCATCACAAGAGTTTTATATAATAAAGATTCTTGAATTTTTCAATATATAGCATTATAATCCCATTAATACCCTTGTCATGCAAAGCGAATGTCTAAGTTTTAAGATTTATCCTAAGCTCTGGAAAAAAAGAAACAAATGGAAATTGTTCATTATGCTAGTGCAATCCGGAAGTTTGATATATGCTATAATGTGTACTTGACTCAATATATGTCATGTTAGAGGTTTGGTGAGTCGATACCAATCAAATCTTGATCAAGTACTCTAGAAAGTAGTTAAAAGTATTCTAAGATACTTGAAAAGCATTATAAACTATCGACTTTATTTTCAAATGAACAATTTACACTTACTAAGTTACTCAGATGTTGAGGGAGGTAACTTAGATAAGTGTAAATCGACATTTGAATATGTGTTCTTACTTAATGAAGGCGTAATTTATTGGAATAGCAAATAACAAACATACACAACTCTATCTACAAGGGAGGTAGAATTTATTGCATACTCTACTGCAATGCAAGAAGCAGTATGATTAAGACATTTCTCAGAGAGTTTAATCATTGTCATTGACGTTTCAAGACCAATGATAGTTTAGGTAGTCATTGCTTATGTAAAAGACCCTAAGTATTATTGAAGGATGAAGCATATTGACATAAAGAATAATTTCATTGGAAATATAATAGCATAGAAAGAAGTAGCCTTATAATATATTTTAACCAACAAGATAATTACTAATCCTTCCATGAAAGTTATTCCTAGAGACATGTTCTTGACCTATAGGATGTCTCAAGTGTTACGTAGAATATGATATATAATATTGTTGAGGATCATTGTATTATGTATATGTGAACATATGTATTGTACTAGTTTATTTTTTAATAAATTGATATTTCATTTACAAGTACAATCCATTATGAGACTAGCATAAACATATACATATTATTGAAAGGTATGTTAGCAGGCAACGATTGGTTCACTCACATGAGCAATCACCTCAGATGCTATAGTAAGCAGGTTAAAATGAGACGATATGTGATTTACAAATTTAGTACATATACGTTTCCTTGATTGAAATCAATATTAGGTTTGTGATTTGCATATGATAAACTGACCATGATAGTCTCACAATTATATATCCCTAAAGGAAGCCATATGCGAATACTTAACTTGGCATTGTATAAAGTGAGTTGATATAGTACTCAAGCTAACTAGGAGTATGTAGGAAGCACATGGCTATGTTTAGGCTAAGGTCCGTATAGTGGATGTGTTTAATAAATGATATATGCTTAGCATGTAATTCATACTACACGTGTCTTATTCAATGAATAAAGGAGATGAGTAAAATTATCCCTATTTACTCATTATTTAAGTCCTCAAGATAATTTATAATTTACCTCATTTTGCACCCTATGTTACTCTTGACTATGTTCTCAAAGTAACAAGCCACTTTAGCATGTTAGCGACAGTCTTAAATACATATGGATTTATGTGATGTGTCTAGAAAAGTAATATGATTCCACAATGCGTCACCTCTAATGCAATTTTTATAATTTCACTTTTTAAGCATGTGGAAGCGTAAATGGTTGAAATAACCCAAGATAGATACCACATAAAGGAATGCACGCAAAGATAAACGAATGGGGCAATTTCATTTCCTTCTCCTTTATATTTATATACATAGCAAGTTGGTTGCATTGGGGAAGCTCAAAAGGGTTAATACTCCTGACGTCATCCGTTATCCCATCACAACTTGACTATGTATAGGTCCACCTATCCCATGCCCCTGCTCCATCAAAAATCACCTATCGTCATCCTCAAAAACTCCTACACTCTCCTGCCTCCATCCTATTCAACGGTACTGTTGCCATCCCCTGGTCCATCGTCATCGTAGAGTGGAAAAGGACCCACGAGATGCCTATTCACACGAGCATAAAGCGCGATGAAGCTAAGGAGCACTAGTCCTGTCGTATGGACACAAATCTGAAAAGATGGTATTTGGAAATGCAAGGTCGATAATCATAGTCTAGTGCCACATGAATTCTATTGGGGCATCGTATCGAATCATGGGGGAGCCAGGAGGGAGTGACATATCTACTTACCTGAAAGATGAGAGTCGACCACGAGTGAGTATAAAACTCAGCAAGTAAAGGTCTATTAGATTCCGCTATGTAAATTGGCCACTACCCATGCAAGAAAATCCTAAGTATAAAATATACGTACTCAAAATAACTCAACTTGCCTGAGGGCCATCCTCAAATCAAAGACAAAGGAAACTCATGGGAAACGGTGTATCAGTCTGCAAATACAACTTGAAAAGCTTCGATTTTCCTAATTGATTTAAGTTCAGCTGCCACCATCTTTCGGAGGGAACCGTGGCACATGCCTCCAGGCATCTCACGTAACCTGGCATTGCGAGGACTTCCGAGGGACCCCTATTACATCCCCAGGCATCCAAAGGGCCCGTTTCATGCCCCTCCAGGCATCCTTGCACCCAGGGCATCCGGGGAACCATGTTTCTCCCAGGCATCCAATGGGTACCACATTGTACCACTCCAGGTATCTCGCGCCCCATTTGGCATCACGAGGACCTCCGAGGACCTTATCACCTTCTTTGGACATCCGGAGGGCACCGAGTTACCCCCTTCCAGGCAGCCTTACGCGTGGGGCATCATCGTACTCAAGGATCAATGATAACCAACAAAATTCATAGCATGGCGTAGCAATTCAATAATTCAATTTGAAACATTTTTAATTGCAAGGATCAATGATAACCAACAAAATTCATAGCATGGTGTAGCAATTCAATAATTCAATTTGAAACATTTTTAATTGCTAATATGTGGTTAAGATTAGATTAGCTTAATCTTGCTTAAAAATTAATTTGTGTTTAATCAGTGTTTTGTTTAATTTCTGAATTTAATTTATTATTAATTGAATTTCGGAAATAAAACACTTCCAGTCCCAAAGTCCAGAATCATAGTATAATATAAAACTAGGTGTAAATAGAACCCCGAAATTAGCGAAACCAACATCAGCAACTTTTGAACCAACAATACTTGTAACCGAAAGACAATTTCTTTAGTCACGTTTAGTATGAATTTCCCAGATCAAAATGATCAGTTTCTCATTGAAAACATAAAGAAAAAGGGGAAAAGAAGGAGGCCCTAAATCGATTCAAAAAGAAAAGGGACTGAAGAACCCAGAAAGTTCCAAACCCGAGTCATGAACAGAAAAGAATAAATCAAGGGTGTATACTTGTATAGATAGATAAGGCGTTCACTGCATCAAGAGTTGACGACGTTTTGAAGCAAACGAGAGAACCCGAATAAGGTCTTAAGCAAATAGTACCAATTTGCATACTAATAATTTACGGAAATTTGAAGGAATTCGTCTTGTTGAGCAATAACATAATTCACATAGTATCGAATAGTAGACGTCTACTTGCCTAGATGCTCATCGACAACGGCTAAGATAGCAGGATGGCAGAGTGGCGCGAGCTGAATGGCGTCAAGTCGAGAGGGTTGCGCAGTAGAATGAGAGTGTTCTGGTGAGGGAATGAATAAAACGGAGGAGGTGATGGAGCCGTGCGTTGGTGAAGGGCTGGTTTTATTTCCTCTCATCACCGCCCTTTGCATTCATCATATTAGGATTAAGATGCCACCTTTGAGGTCAACGTGTGTAGTCCACGGTGAAGGCAGCATGGAGAAGAGAAACATGGCTGCAACTTGGCTGAATTTAATCTTTCACCGCCTTCGAATTTTCTTGGTCAAAGGTCTTCAATTGTGGCTGCCCCATGGAGAAATGTATGAAGTTGGACGTGTCTTGCTGGTGGGGATCTTTGTCCCTCTCTTTGACAGCAAGGGCGTGGACGCGGTCAACAATTTAGTCGCACAAGGAGGGGCGGCTGGTGGTTTGGGACATGGCTGATTTGGGCTTTAATTCCATGATTATTTGTCACGCCTCAACCTTCAAGCACACAAGAACTCTTATTCTCTTGTGGTCATTTGAATACGATGTCTCAGGATGCATTGCAAACTATTCTTTTTATCTTTTAGTTAAAAGCATGTAGAAGTGAATCATAACCATCCAGTCAAACATAATAATAGGGATAGTAGGAAACTCAACTGGAAACATATTCAAAAGTATCACTTTATTTATCTATTGTTTAACCCTAGGAAGTTCATAAATACAAGCCCTTCAAATGTGCAACATCCTATTAATCTACTCCTTCCAAACACGGCAACAAACTACACCACTTGTCGGTTCTCCATACTATGGAACTAAAAATGGTTAAACAACAATGGGTAAGATAAAATCTCAATGAGTTAATGTCCTAAGCCTCAATTAGGAAGTCAACTCACCTTGGGTGCAACTTAAACGTGCAACAATCTATTGATGGCAGATCAACAGCAAAGCAACGCTTGTTTTGCCTTAACTATAAATATGAGTAGGCATTTTAGCCCTATGACAACAAATCAAGCTATTGAATAAATCCACAGGCATCCTTATCTTGCCTTGGCATATACCCTCTGTAAAATCAATTACCACGTGCCATAACAATGCAGCAAGCATTAACCATAATAAGAATATGTAACATAATTTCTCATGCCCAATGCATTCAAGCGTATTCCAACTATTATGACTGTTCACGGCCATGACCAACACAAGATTTGACGATCTTCTAGCATAACCGGGCACCTATCATGGCCGCTCAGTGCATGCCTATCCTCAAACGAGGGTTTTTTGGCTTAATCAAGCATTTATCACAGCCACTCTAGGCATGCCCATCTTTGAATAGGGGTGTCATCATAGCCATACAAGGCATGCCCGCAATCATACAAGGGTTTTATCATGGCCATTCAAGGCACATCCATGATCAGGCAGGGGTATCACACAACCACATATGGCATGCCCGCATTCATACGAGGGTAATGGGTTCTCATTATGCGATCACGCAAGCAACTCTACCACACAAGCCAATTTCATTCTTCCTCAATTAGCCAATGTAGACGTAGTTGTGCTCACATATCAAAATATTGTAATTTTCACACATAAAAAGATAGTAAAATATTCATGCGTAATCACACGCACATAATTAACCTGTCAAACTTTGCATGCTTTCCTTTTAAAATATCATTGCCCTATTTAATACATAAAACATGACATATAAACTTGACACCTTGGGATTTTCCATTACGTGTCCATAAAAACCCTTTTAAAAATTAATAATCAAGGTTTCTCATTAGGCAATTACTTTTCATGGCAAAGCATACTTCAATCAACATAGAATGTGCATAATTCAATAATTAATCCAAGCATAAAACACATATAATCTCTACTTATTGCACTATTGCGATAACTTATCAACATTTCCTTGATAACTTATCGCTTAAATAACGATAGCTTATCATCAATTTTCCGATAACTTATCACCCCTTTAGTGATAGCCTATTTACTTATTTTCTAATAGCTCACCCCTATGGTGATAGCTTATCACTCCCTTTTTCTGATAGCTTATCGTCCGTTCAACGATAGCTTATCACCTTTTTCGATAGCTTTTTACCCCTTTGGCGACAGCTTATCAACTTTTTCTTGATAACCTATCGCGCACCTATCACTTATTACAACAGCTTATCGGCTAAATTATCATTAATTAACACTAGTTAAGATTAACTATAAACTAAGCTGCCCCTAATCAAGCTTAACAACCAAATCAAGGATTACGAGGTTAACTCACCCATTAACAATGCCGATGATGCGAGAACGACAGTGACGGAGTGAGCAATGAACGGCTTGGCTTGGAAATGGCAAGGAGCGGTGTTGGTAGAAGTGGTTCTAATGGTGGTGTCCTTGAGAGAGAGAGAGAGAGAGAGAGAGAGAGAGAGAGAGAGATGGTCACTAGCGGTGGTTGAGCAGCCATGGAGGATAGCGAGACGATGGCAACAACGGTGCATGGATGATGGCATGAATGTTGACTAGGCGTGGTGGTGGCGAAGAGTGGAAAAAGGGGTCAGCAAAGGAGAGAAAATGAAGGAGGAGAGAGAGAGAGAGAGAGAGAGAGAGAGAGAGAGAGAGAGAGAGAGCAGTAGAGAGGCAAGATGGCCAAACAAAAATGAGAGAGGGAGAGAAGAGAGTGAAGAGAGAGAGAAAACTTGGATGGGATATTTCCCATTCAAAGCTTCTTCAACAAGCCAACAATTCATCATTTCTTGACTTTCTTCTCTCTTTTGTCCACCATCATTAAATGCAAGAAGGGTAAAATGGAAATTTCCCATGGGCCAAATTGTTGAAATGGGCCCTAAATCGGGCTTGACAGGCTTGACAATCTCAATTCAAGAGAAATGGGCTTAGATTGCTCATTGGGCTTGAATTGGGCTAAATAGGCTTGCTTGGGTCCCATGTGGCCAAACCATATTGGACATGAAGCCCAATGGGCCTTCGCTCGGCCTACTCCTTCGTGGGCTCCAATTCTCAACCCAATAATTCCTTTTTCAATAATTTCGTGCATACTGATAAACCTGAGGATTGATGAGGCGACTTTCAATAAGTTAGTCTTAAAGTCCTTGAAAACTCGATACTTAAAATCGGAATGAAATTCGTGGTTAAATTCGACCAAATGTGACTTTAGTACAACCTAAACTATCAAGTGGGATTTAAGACTTTTTGCATGTTTGACTGATAGTTAATAGCTTTTCAATCCACGTTTGTGCCTCTTCAAATTATGGACAACTCTCGATTGTTATAAAATCATGATGGATCAATTGCTCACTCTGAGTACAAAGCCAAAAAGGAAATCGGTTTACCATCATTCGCAATTAATATCGCAATTGTGCGGAATCACCCCAATCCAACCACATAATTCTGTTGAATCGATTTATTTTTATTTGCTAATTGGTTTATAACAGTATAGTATCATCCCCCTTTGATCTTTATGGTTGAGTGGTCTTTCTTGATTGAATTATTTGATCGTGCACATTTTAATCCTTAAGGGCCTTTCCCAATAGTTAGTTAACTCGTGAGTGATTAGTTTAGAGTAAATTCAATTAATAGTGCATAGAGAAAATAGCCATTTCATATATCTCAAAATATATCAAAATTCAAGACGTCACATTATTTCTTCACTAATTAAGATGAAAATCTATCATTGTTATGAGAGGGACAGATGGAGTGAGAAACGTGGTTTGGTGGCATGCCAATGACGAGCTTTAGTACTCAAGGGCTTTTGTTTTTGTTAAGTGAGGACCTAGATGTCACAAGCAATAACGTACGAACTCTTAGAGTGCCAAAACTTGGCACGAGAGAATACTAAAGTGCCAAAAGTTAGGAAAGATACACTTAAGTGCTAAAATCTGAGCAAAAAAAATTAGTCAAGTGCTAACCACTAATGTTACACTTTTCCGGCAAGTTGAAATCAAAATGGCGTTGTTTTGGGTGCAGACATAGCCAAATAAGACCAAAATGATGTTATTGTGGCCTTTATTAGATTTTTATGTAAATATTAATTAAATAATATTTAAAAAGGACTTTTAAAAAAAATAGCAATAGTAGCAGCTCATGTCTTGTCCCGAATTTCGAGCACACAATAATTACTTCACTTTAGTCAAATGAATGTGACGTCCCAAGACGCATCGTCGACCATTCTTTTTATCTTGCGATTAAATACGTGTAGAAACAAATCAACAACACCTAGTCAACAAATAGCAGGAATAACAGAAAGACCACAAACAACAGCAGCAACGTCATTTTTATTCTTGTACTAATTAACCTTAGGAAGTTTATACACAAACCCCTCAATTGGGCGACTTCCTCTATAGTCATCAAAATGCTAAACAGGTTTAATCGACTTCCTTCAATCATTGGGTACACCAACTTGTTGCCCTCTATGACATGCTCTAGCACTTCCCAATCCATGGCAATATAGGTGCCATAACTACGAACTTGAAAATGTTTAACTACGACGAGTAAGATATAATCTCAGTAAGTTATCTCCTTAAGCCCCGATTAGGACACCAACGCACCTCTAGGTTCCTAACAGGCACAATCCTCATCACTACGATAGATCAATTGCAAAGCAATCTTCGCTTACCTTAATTATAAATGTGATCTTCTTGGTAAACCTCATAAGAAACAATCAGCAATCAATCGACTCACAGGCATCCTTACCCAGTTATGCCATACCCTACATGGTATAAATTCTCATACGTGCCATAAACAATACAACCAGCATTTTAATCACCACAATGATCAATTATAGGCAATCTTACTTTACCATTGTCATACCCTGTACGGTATAACCTCACGCATGCCATGGTTAGTGCAAACAACACATGCATAATCAAAACATGTTACAATATATTTCACATGTACCCCCGCATTCACACATGTTCCGATTGTTAATGCTTCTCAAGGCCACAGTCGAACTCCCGTTAGTGTCTACTGGCATACCCAGGCATCATCCTCTCCTATGAGATGTGGCTACATCAAGGGCTCCCCCCAAGACGGCATTCTCGAAAGAGCATGGGCCCGACCTCTACCATAACTTCGCATCCAGACTCCCGCAGGGATTTCCGACAAGTCAGACTTCGTCCCCTGATCTCCCGCCTGGGTGACGGGTTCATTTATCTAACCACACGAACATACCACAATCATCCATTTTAATCTTGCATATTAGCCGATGCAAACATGGTACATACTCAACATAATAAATCACTGCACATTTTTCATGCAAAAATTGCAGGGAAAATAATTGCACGTTGTCACATAATTATTGAAAACCTGTCAAACTTTGCATGCCTTACTTTTTAAACATATTGGCCTCATTTAAAATATAAAACTCAACATATACAACCGACATCTCTGGGTTTCCCTTTTATATGTCCATAAAACCCTTGTAAAAATTACTACTTTGGGTTTCGCATGAGGCAAACATTTTTTAAGGCAATGCAAACATCAAATAGCATGACACATGCAAGAAAACATCATAAGATTCAGGCAAAAAGTACACAAACATCAAGGCATAATTATCAAAACAATTAAGCACTTGACAATTTCAATCATACGATCAATACCCTATTGATCCAAGCAACAATTCAACATACCTTAACAATCATGAACGCATCAATTAAGACTATAATTCAATTTTGCATGAATAGTACTGCATGAACAGTAACTCGTGAATGATAATGCGTGAATAGTAACTCATGAATAATATTATTCAGAATTTAATAAATAATAATATGAATTCTAAATTTCATAAGTCAATAAATTATTAAAAGAAAATAATTCTTTTTAATAAAATAATGCTAATCAAGATTAATCCCCTAATCATTTATTAGTCAATTAATCATAATTAATAAGAACTAAGCAAGATTAATGATTTGTTCTAAACTAACCATGATTAACAAACCAAATCATGCTTTGACCATGGTTAACTAACCCAACAATAATCCAACTCTAGTTAATTAACCCAACCTTGGTTAATTAACCTAACCATAATCCAACCTTGGTTATCTCCCTAACCAACCCTCTTAACCTTAGTCAGCAAAAATTAAACCCCTAACTAAGATTAACCATAATTAATCTACCATAAGCAAGTTTAACGGACTAATCACGAAATTATAATGTAAACTCACCTGGTGACGATTCCAGCGACACGAGCGTGACGGTAGTGGCAAGGGCTATGCACGGCTACATCCAAAACGTCACGGAGGTGCTCAGCAAAAATGAGTCTCCGCAGAGGTGGTTTCCAATGGAGGTGAGAACCACAAGGGAGAGAGAGGTGTGGCTTGGGCGCCTCGGATGGGCGGCACCACAGCAGCACGGCGGCTCCAAAACAGTGGCAAGGCGGCAAGGATGGTGGATGATTGTGGTTTGGACAACAAAGGGGTGTCCAAGGGGAAGAACCATGGAAAAAATAAGAGAAAATGAGAGAAAATGAGGGAGAAAAGAGAGAAGGCAAGGGGCTGGATGCCCAAGGAGGAGAGAGAGGGAAAGAAAAGATAAAGACTATCTCTCCTTGAAGCCTTCTCCAATTGGCTTCATCAACTTTCCCCAAAAATCCATCATTTCCCTTGACTTTCTAGCCTTTTGTCCTCCAAAATTAAATGCCACTTCTAGAAGGGGTAAAATGGTAATTTTTCAAAGTATAGTATAGCATACCATACTATACGTGCATACGGGCTTTAATAAAAATGGTTTGGGCTCAAATTGTGGAAAAATTGGTTAGAAAATGCAATTGGGCTCAAGGCTTGAAGTTGGACTTGCTTAGGCCCACTTGGGCTAACTTGGGGCCCACATGGCTGACCCCCAATAGGCGCAAGGCCCATTAGGCCTTCAGTCAATCCAACTCCTCTTCATTCCAATTTTTCAGCCCATTGAATCATTTTTCGATAATTTCCAAGCTTACCGATGAATTTGAGAATCAATTAGGTAATGTCAAATATTTTATTCTTAACATTCTTGAAAGTTCGATACCTGAAACCATATTGAAATTCGTGGTTAAAATCGATCAATTGCGACTTTAATACGACCTAACTATCGGACATCGTTTAAGGGTTTTCGCGCGTATGAGCCATGGTTGATAACTTTTCAATTCACAATTGTGCTTATTTAAATCAGGGTGATCCTTGATTGTCATGTAATAATGAAAGGTTAATTGCTCATGCTGAGTATAGAGTCAAAAGGAAATTAATTTAGCATCGTTCGCAGTCAATATCAAAGTCGTGCGGAATCACCCACAATCCGACCTCATACTTCTATTGAATCAATTTATTTCTATTCACTAATTGACCTGCAATAGCGTTGTATCATCTCTCTTTGATCCTTATGGTCAAGCAGCCTATTCTTGATTGAATTCACTAATCATACGCGTATCGATTCTTAATTGCCTTTCCAACTAGTTAGTTAACTCATGAGGGGTCAGCTCAAAGTAAATGTAATTAACATCACATTAATAAATTAACTATTTTATATATCCTGAGATGAGTTGAAATTCAGGATGTCACAACACTAGCAGGAGGGGCTCCTGAGCCTATAGCCGCCGCCCCATTCCTAGTGGGTTAGGGGCGCTAGCTGCAAGGGTCGCTAACGCCTAGGCGAAAGCCAATGGTCCTTGCTGACCAAAAGCAAGGGCTTATGTCAAGAGAGGGCAAGCTCTCTGCTTGGATCTAGGTGAGGATTGCTCGCTTTCACTCCAGCACAAGCGTCAATGGTCCTCGCATAAGCATTGGTGGCCCTCGCCTAATGCCGCTAAACCTGAGGCAAGGTCCAACGGCGCTAGGCAAGGGCTACTGATGCCTATGCGAGAGCTAGCGACTCTTGCCTAGATTTGGGAGAGGGTCGTCACCCTCTCCCGATGTCTGGCAAGGACCTACTAGCCATCATCGTCCATTGCTACTACCCCACCAATAATGGGGCGGCAACCATAGGCATAGGGGCCCCTCTCACCTATGCTACTACTGCTTTTTTTTTTTTTTTTTTAAATATTATTTAATTAATATTTATATTAAAAATTAAACTTAGGCCAAAACAACATCATTTTGAGTGAAGGTAAGCTGATATGGAATTTTGGCGAGCCACCTAGCCGATAGAAATTATTAAAAAATTGTCACGTAGAATTTCTTTAAGGGGTCACTAGAGTTGGCAATGAAGTGATCCAATTTTCAAAAAAAGTTACACTTAAGTGTACCTTTCATAACTTTTGGCACTTAAATGTTCATTATACAAGTTTGGGCACTTGGGTTGTTCTTTTGCACACAAGCAATTGTTCGAAATGGAGAGAGACATGAGTACGAAGGAAAACTAATGTTGTTTCACGTTCATCATTGGTCGACCAATTGTACCACTTTTTGTGGTTTCGGATATAATTATAAATACATGGTATTTTGAGAATAATCAAGTATATCCTTTAAGAGATAAGTATACTTAGACTAATGTAGTGAAATATATTTGGGGCATTGTGAGACATCATTTTATTTTCTATTTTGGGTTGAAGTAGTTATATTATATCTAATAAGTACATAATTAAAGCTCCCAAGTGCAAGTGTACTCACTGATTGCATGACTTTCTTGCTAGTATGAACGTTGATTGCCTAATATTCTTGATAGAGTGTTTCAAGTCCATCATGTTTGAGTTAGAGATGTTGTATTACAGTATGATGAGGTGTGATCAAGAGGCACCAATTCACTCATGATGAGGTGCATTGTGAGAGATGAGATGCCCTTTGAAGGGATATGAGTGGTTATCTTTCGAGATAATTAAAAAAAAATTGATGGCAACTGTCGAAATATTGTAAAAAGACTATTAAAAAAATTACATTCGACTCTCTTCATCAAAGAATACACACGAAAGTGTTCCATCATCATTTTGAAAAAGTAGTCGGCACTAACATTCTTTGGATGTGGTGGATATCTTTTTATATGGGATTATATATTGCATGTTATTAATTTAGTCAACTTTCTTATTACACCGCATGTTAGGATAGATTAGTTTCTTAATTTACAATTGCATATCTAGGAACAATGTAGTAATTTAGTGAATTTCCTAATTTGTAATATGATTTAATATAAGTTATTTCCTAACTTAAATTAGGTAATCACATATTTTAATTAGTTTCCAAATTTTAAATTTAAAAGAAAATAACAAAAACAGCATGAATATGTCATATAAAATTTGTTGTATCACTTTCATGTGGTTGTTGCCACATTATCGTTACCACGTCATTGCTGCTCTGTCATTTCTACTCTGTCATGATTGCCCCATCATGTTGCCATGTCATCATTTCCAAGTCATTTAATAATTGCATTTTTAGACTAATAAAAATTAGATTGCACGTCATGCTAGTTTAGTTCACAATATTTGCCTATCATTACAATCATGTCATGTCATATGTCATTAGTTCAATTGCCCATCGTCATGTTGCGATGTCATTATTTTCATGTCACACTTTCCATATCATTAAATAATTGCATGTTTAGACTCATAAAAATTAAATTGCCCCTAATGCTAGTTTAGTTCACAATATTTGTCTGTCATTACAATCATGTTATGTTATATGTCATTAGTTCAATAATTCATGCATGTTAAACTTAGAATAAAATTGCATATAGTAAGGTTTTCGTAAACTAGAAAAAAGAAAACGAATTTGTTAGAATTGCATTATCATTTAGAAGTCATGCTGAGGCTATGCATGCAGTTTTAGTTGACATCTTGCAGAATAATTATTGGAATTACTAGAGCTTTTGTGTGCTTGAGTTATTTAGGTCTTTGCCTTATTCATAACAATTAATTTACAGCTTTGGTTTGTTGAGTGTTACATTATTGATTGCACACTCTCATAATCAAATTTGCATGTTAGTGAGGCTTAAAATCAACCAAGACTACATACAAATATATTTTTTGAAAATAAAGTGAAAATGTACCAAAAGGACATTAGATTAATTTAGCATAAGCAAGTCCATATATCCATAAAATCTATTTGTAGAATAAAAATGTATTACTGCATTTTACTTGATTTTTAATCAACCTAACTTATTGATGGCGTCTCCAAAAGATAAGAAGATTGTATGTTAAATTAAGTACCAAGTTATTATTGGTAAGGCTTGAGAGAGTCTATACTAAACGCAAGCAATTGCTTGTGAGAGGAACTTTTGTTTTTTTTTGGTAAGGGTGAGAGGAACTTTTGTTCCTGTCTAATAATTCATTAAATTTCTCTTTGGTGGTTCACCTTTGGAAATATCACGAGACAATATAACTTTCTTATTAAAATGAAGGTAAACAAAGGGGCCATGAGTCAAACATGAGCACATATCGAAGTACCTAGAGAAATCTCTAGACACTCCTCACAATACAGACTTATTGTTCAAGGATGAAACCATTGACATTAGGTAACGACAAGATGTCAGATCTTCTTGTGAAGTTCAACTACCCACATGTTATAAGCTCGGCATGCAAGTTTCGGAGGGTCGAAGCCAGCCGCAAGTGCTATGACCTTGAGCTCTTTCTCAGTCCAGTTCTTGCCCCCAGGAGTACCGTTCAGCATGCAAATGTCCGCTAAGGATGAGTTCCGGTTCACTGCATCGGTGTCAGGATATTCTGGAAGGAGCACGTCCATGATCACCACCTTGCCCTTCTCCGGCAATGCCTCCCAGCAATTTTTCAATACCTTAATGCAGAACTCTTCGTCTCCACAATGAATTACCCACTGCAGGGAACGACAAAAATTCAGTCTAAACTATGGGTATCAGCCACAGTATCTACTGTATAATTATAAGTACAGTCACCCAATGAGGCAACTGAAGCTGTGTAACCTTCAGTAAAATGACGTCTGCATTAGGGATGCGTTGCGTCATATCCCCTTCGACATGTTCAACACCTGTCATCACAAAATAAAGCGGGTCATTCCATCATGGTTTTGGTACTGAGACAGCTTTATTCAGTTATATTACTAAATATTAAATGTGAATGATGTTTATGTTCAGAACCCACCAATTAAACGTATGGTTAAAGGACATGACCCTTGTATCAATATCATTAACCTTTAGATAATGATTCTTCTAAGAACATAAGACTTTTAGATTTCATCTATCTCTTAAAAAATGAACGATTTGAAAAATATTTTCTTGAAAGTGTTCGCTCATATCGTTATAATAATTAGTCAATCGAAAATACTTTTATAATCGATAACAATTTGTCTTAAAAATATTGTCTAAATGAAAATATCTTTTATTTATTTATTTTTATAAATAATACGAACCATTGTTTTTAGGACAATCCCTTTCGAATCGCTCATTTTCCTCCAAAAAAAACCAGAGTTTTAGTGCGCAAATCATGTCCCAACAATGACGGGAATCCATTAAATTAGTTTTTCCATTACAAAGTCCTGTTCGTTTCGCAAGCTTAGCCATGTAAAAAAAGCACATTTAAAGATATGAGTGTGAGAGAGAGAAATTGATTACCAGGAATCGAAGGTGCTTCTCCGACAACATGAGGTAGATCAAAGTTGATACCATGAATGTGTGGGTGTTTGGACACTATAATCCTAAGGCTTGCCCCGACACCACCTCCAACATCGACTACTTTCTTTGCATCGTCGAAGCCACGATAAATCTCAACAATTTTGTTCATGTAAATGTTGGTTGGGGCTTGCATTGCATTGTTGAATAGCACATTGAACTTGTCGTCCTTGCTCGCGTACTCAAAAATGTCCATGCTATTAGCAAGTTGGAAGGGCCTTCCTCCTTTTAAAATTGCGTCTTTTAAGCAGTACCTGCACAACATGCATAGAGAAATGAATAAAAGATAGTTTTTTATTTACTGTTGATTTAACGTGAGAATAACAGTCTATCATTGATTACAAAAAATCAAATAACAAATAATTACAAATTGTTGTGGGATTCACTCATACAAAAATTTGTAACTTACAATAAATTATTATTCTAATAGTAGCCCAAAGATTATTATGCTAACAAAGCCCACATGCATAAACAAAGAAAATTGTCATGGGAAAAGTAGATGAATATGAAAAGAAATTAGAGTCACGTCTTCCAAATCGTTTTGCCACTCGACCAACCAATTAAAGATAGAATTAAAAGATCACAAACCAGCCACCGGTCATGACTTTGTCGGTCAAGAGAAGCAGCAAGGGCGCAGCGAATGTCGACGCCCCATGGGCTCTCATGAAGTACTTGCTTCTGGGTCCCAAGCCGTAGAGCCTCCGGATGTCCCCGTTTGGACCCTGGGCGAGAGTGCACGAGAGGATGGAGTAGCTCGCGAGAAGCCGCATCATCCGGTCCAGAGCGACAGGGGCTTCGGGGTTCTTTGTAGACAGGCGTGATGCGATCTCGGCAGGGGAGAGCGGTGGAGCTGAGCCAGATGGCCCGTTCTCGGCCAGCATCTCCAGGATCCCGAGCTCGACAGCAGCCTTTAGCACCATGGGGACGCCTATCAGCGCATTCATTTCCATGGCAAACAAGAACTCATCTTCGTCCTCACTGGACGACGTCATTACTGGGCTCTTGCACGCACTCATGTTTGATTTTTGCCCTCTTCTTTTTGGCCTTTCAGAGGTGCAGAATGGTTGATGCGTCAATACCAATGAGGAGATTTTATAAGCATTCTAGACACTGTCCTTATCATAAATTGAATGGACAACAACTTCCGGTGCTTAACTTCCACCGTTGATTCTAGGGTAGCATAGAGCTTGTGTCATTGATTTTAAGAGTGTACCTGCCTATCGATCTGGAAGATTAAATTGCTAGATCAAGAAATTCTTAATATTTAGATAATGTCTAGACAGACTTTAAATTTTATTTTCTATTTAATCTAAATTTTATGACGGACACATTTTGAATTTTTCTAACTTAAAGCAACTAAAACTTTCACAACATATGAATGTTCACTCGTAAGTTAAACATGCAATTTTAGTTCTTTTTTATTTGAGTAACATAATAAATTTTGGTGGGAAAGCAACAAAAAATTCTTTGCCTTTTAATGGAGGGTTATTTATACGAAAAATCTCAAAGTTGTACTTTTGTGATAAGTTTACATTAAACTAATTTTTTGACCACCAAAAATCCCAAACTAATACACTTGTGACAAATTTAGTCTTCGTTATTTTATGTTAAATTTTAATATCAAATTGCCAAATTGGATGACACTTGATAAGTATACTAGTTTGTAATTTTACCATTCGTTTGTCATAGGCATACTAGTTTATTGTTTTTCATAGTAGTAATCCAATTTAACATAAACTAATAAAGCGTAAATTTTTCACAAAAGTAACATCAAAAAATTAATTTAAATTTGTTACAATGGTACCGGTTTAAGATTTTTGTTAACCAAAAAATTTATTTGGGGTAAATTTGTCACGAGTGTACCACTTTGGGCTTTTCATGGTATTAACTCTTTAATTAACCCTAAACAAGCAAACCCTTGAACATGCATAAGTGACGATTTGATCTAAGACCAATGTTGCCTTGTTCAAGGGGTCAATTGATCATGTGCAGATTTGTTGCCCCATTAATGTGCCCATCTGCAATCCCTCCAAAGAATTTTGCTACGTGCTTAACCTAATTTATGCCTTACCACACTTGATTTTTGCTTTATTAAAAATCTTAGATAAAATCAAATATCCTCCAATACCTCTCATTCTCTATCTCCCCTCAAAACTCGCTGGCAGTTCACAACCACTGTGGCCTCGCCTTCGACCTCCGTAGTCATCAGCCACAACGAACCACCTCCCATCCTGCATCACTGATCCACCGCGTCGATGTTCATTGTTCTGAGGCGTGTCTTGAAAATCCTCTATGGCCATGCTGCTCAACCGCGGAGCTCTGCCAGGCTTGCCCGCCGCGTTGCTATTGTTCAGCAACTCACTCATCGATGATAACAAGCCTCCAGATGGGGAGGCCGCTCTCAAGGCCTCAACATTGACGAAGGGCAAGTTGCTTTGGGCGGCACGCCCTAAGTTACTCCTGCAAACCAATTGTATCATATTTTCTGTATCACTTACTCTTTACTTTTCAACTCCCAAGGATACTGGAGATTTGATCTGTAACATGTACATGTCTCCATTTCAACGGCAACATTCATGTTGGTGGTCAAGCTCTATGTTCTTAATAGCGATGCCAGGGCTGAACCCTAAGATGGCAAACCTTAGCATCTAACTTTAAATCTAAAATTTTCATATCCATAACAAATTTATGAGATTCATCTCTAGCGTGTAAAGACGTTTCAAGAATAATTTTGTTGTAAGAAACTTCTTCATGTATAGGCCCTCAAGCTTGCTCCACAATCTTGAAACCATTTCTTCATTAGTGACTTCATGAAGCACCTTGTTGGACAATGACAATTGGATGCTGCTGTGTGCCTTCTCTTCCATCTCCTCAATCTTGGTTGTAGTCACGTCATCGGGATACTTTCTGTCCAAGGCTCTAACTAAACCTTCCCGACGTAATAATGTCTTCATCTTGATCCTCCATAGCCCAAAAATGTTTTGACCATCAAAAGGTGCCACTTTGAACTTGAGAGATGCTATCTCGAAACAAAAAGAGTGAAGGAATTTGCTCTGATGCTAATTTGTTACAAAACAACACCCAAAAATGTATTAATTGAGGCACATGTAGCAAATGATGAAAGCAAAATTAAAGCCACACGAAGCACAAGATATTTGTGGAAAAAACTATGGGAAGAGAGGAATTTCACTATCTTCAATAAGGAGTACAAGAGTATAATCTAAAAGCTCAAAAAATCACTTGATGAGCAACAAGATCAAAAGATCTAACAAGAAAATAAGAAAAACAAAAGAAGGGAAATAATACGGAGGCTCAAGTTAGAATTGTGTTGTTAAACACATTGTTTGATAATGTCCCTTAAGAAAAATCCTAAAATAAATGTGTATGGTCCAAAATATCCTTATTACTAATTGAGAAAATGCCGCTAAAAATCCCAAACTTTGCTTAGTGTGAGAAAATTTACCATAAACTTTTATTGTGATATAAAAAACCTCAAATTTATACCTGTGTGAGACATTTATCCCAAACTTTATTCTATAACACCAAAAACCCCAAACTTTACCATTTATGAGACATTTATCACAAAAAAATTTTAAGACATCAAAAACCCTAAACTTGTACCTATGTGACATTTAACCCAAACTCTTCGGCCAAAGAGTATTTTCGTCTTTTATATTTTATATTCTTTTTCTTTTCTTTTTTTACTTTTTTTTCCCTTTTCTCCTTTTTCTCTCTTCCTATGGCTGGCCATGGCAGAGAGAAGCCAAACTTAGGCAAGGGTCAGCCTCGCCGGATTTGGAGAGAGAAGCCCTCACTCAACTCAAGCAAGGGCTACCCTCACTCAACTCAAGCAAGGGCTACCCTCACTTACCTAAGCAAGGGACGCCCTCACCTGAGTTGAGTGAAGGCATCCCTCACCTGATGCTAGCAAAGGCCACCCTTTCTTGAGTCTGGCCTCCCTTCACCATGGTTGATGGAGGGAAGAGAGAAGAAAAAATGAAAAAGAAAGAAAAACAAAAAAAGAGAAGGAAAAGAAAAAAAATTCAAAAACTAAAAGATACCCCTCAATTAAACAGGTTGGGTAATGTGTGATACGGGTACAAGTTTAGGATTTTTGGTGTCACAAAAAAAAGTTCGGGATAAATGCATCACAGTTAGTAAAGTTTGAGGTTTTTGTGTTATTAAAAAAAGTTTGAGCAAATATGTTACATGTGTACAATTTAGGACTTTTTATGTCATAAAAAAATATTTAAAGTAAATTTGTCACATTGGGCGATGTTTGGGATTTTTGGTGGTATTTTTCCTTAATCATTTTAAAGTCAAAACTCAATAGAATTGATCTAGGAAAAATTACAAAAAGTATGTACGATTGAAACATGAGGATTTTAGCATCGTCCCTAAGGGAGAGAGAGGCCCTTTATTCCTCTCCTCTCTCCCTCTCTGTCTCCCTCTTTCCTTTTCCTTCTTTTAAAAGTTGTTTGTCCTTCTTTTCTCTTTGGTCTATTTTGAAAGTTTGTGTGTGAATAAATTTATGTGGTTGATTTTGTGTGAACGTGGAGATCAGTTCGGCCATTCATTCAATCAATGGCCAATGAGGAGGATGTTCGTAGTGTGACTCCTCAACCTTTTCGAGATTAGGCCGCTCTCCTCTCCCGATTTAGATTTAGGTCAAGTTTTGGGGGTTTTCCTCTCTTGAACTAGATATAGATATAGATCAGGGAGCCCCTTATATGTATTTGATCTGGTTCTTTCAACATTTTAATGTTGATGCCTTTGCATGGCAATTTTGATGAGGATATTAAACCTAAATGAGCACCGCAAGTCGTTGTAAGAGAAATGAAAATTTTCGAAATGTGCTCATCATTGATTCTGGTGATTGGTTATCGAATATTTATGGTGGTAGATTTGTTCTTAAGAATCGGATTGTGCTTTTAGCTATAGATTGTGCCTCTGTTTTTTGGCTTTTGCTTTGTTCTATAGTTATCTCACATTTACTAGGCTCGAAAGCCTGCTACATTGCTCTAAGTATTATTTCGATATACAAATGGCATCTTTCTTTCAAAAAAAGAAAAAAGAAATATGAGGATTTCAGATATGATTAGGAGCACAAACGAGATGATTTAATTATTTGCATTGAGTTAAGAACTTTAAATGCTTCTGTGAGGAGAAGTTACGGCGATAGACTTAAATTTGAAGCGGCCGGGTAAGACCTCTGAAGATAAGGACTGTGGCCAACAGAAAACTCAATGTACTGCTTTCGTCGACGTCTCAAGCCGATTCTCAGTTATGAATGTATGCAGGCGAATTCATTATTACTCAGTAGGGTAGAGATTCCGAGTTCAAAATTGACTTTGTTTGTTGTTATTATCGAGTCGCCTAATTTAACGGCGAAGATTTCTCTGTCCCTAACGGTGTTTCCCTCTCATTTCCGTGAATCAATGCTTGACTTTCACTGGTGCCTCTACCTAAATTTTTGCCGTTGACAACAACCTCATTTCCATGAATCAATGTTTGAGATTTATTGAGCAAATCATGTTATATTTTTATTGATTCAGGGCGCAGCCAAGCCAATTCAATCAAGGCAAGGGGGCGTACTTTGAGTGATAACATCCAATTGCTTGGGGATCACACTTTATATTTGTCCGAGCTCAAAAATTAAACAGGATTTGTAAGTAGCAATATACTTATTTCTTGGAATTGAAGGCAAACAAAGGTGACCTTAGTACAACACAACAAAACACAATACAAAAGTTCCTAGAGAAATGTCCAACCCCACTAGGCAATTTAAATAAGTCCGCAACAAAGGGACTTCGTACTTAAGGATAAAACCATTAACAATTTCTGATGACAAGTAGTCAGATCTTGTGTAGTTCGACTACCCACATGTTGTAAGCTCGGCACACAAGTTTCGGAGCATCGAAACCGGCCGCATGTGCCATGACTTCGAACTCTTTCTCTGTCCGGTCCTTACCTCCCGGAGTGATATTCAGCATGCTTATGTCCGCTAAGAATGCATTCCGGGTCACCCCATCGGTGTCGGGATATTCTGGAAGGACCGCGTCCACGATCACCACCTTGCCCTTCTCCGGTAATGCCTCCCTGCAATTCTTCAATACCTTAACGCAAAACTCGTCGTCTCCACCATGAATTATCCACTGCAGAGAACAACCAAAATTCAGTCTACGCTATGCGTACAAAGCAACCACAATGTCAACAGTAAGATTCTCTATAGTCATCCAAAGAGGCAACTGAAAGTTGTGTTAACCTTCATGAAAATGAGATCTGCTTTAGGGATGTATTGCGTCATATCCCCTTCGACATGTTCAATACCTGTCATCACAGATAAACCGGGTCATCCCATCGTTGTTTTAGTTCTCAAAAGCCAGAGCTTTATCCACAGAAATCACAACTCGTTTAATTGAGCATGTTATTTTTATATAAGGAGTATATTTAATTCAAGGTAAATATCATGAAAAACTGCAAACTTATACATCTATAACAAATTTACCCTCCATTAGTTTTCGTTAAATTTTATTGTTAAATTGCTAAGTTGAATGACACGTGGCGGTTGACAGGTGTACTGGTTTGAAGTTTTACCTTCCATTTATCACAAAATACTAATTTGTGATTTTTTTTGTGGTATAATAGAATTTAATAGAAACTAACGGAAGAAATATATCGATTTAAAGTTTTTTATGGTTAAAAAAATTAGTTTTTGGTAAATTTATCATAAGTGTACCAGTTCAAGATTTTTCGTGATATGAGCCATTTTCTCAATTTGCATCTAATTTGTGACCTTCAAGTTATATTACCAAATTACAAATGCGGAAGATGTTCCTATATGTTACCATTACCAAATTATAAATAGGATGGTTAGAGGACATGCCTCTTCTATCAATATAATCCATCTCCTTTTAGTGATGAATGTTCTAAGAAGATAGACTCCTAGACTCCGTTTATTTAATAGAAAATAAATATTTTGGAAAATATTTTATTAAAAAAATTGCTTGTTTCGCTTAAAATAAGTAGTAGATGGAAAATATTTTCATTATTGACATTCTTGACAACAATTTATATTTAAATATTTCCATAGACGATGAAAATATTATTCATTCTTTCGTTTTTATAACCAATATAAATAATTATTTTTAGAAAAATATTTTTCAAATCATTTATTTTTTATAAAATAAACGGAGCCTTAGTGTGTGAATCATGTCTCGAGCCAAAATGGCAATCAATATAATTAGTTTATCCATTACAAACTCCTGTCCGTTGCGCAACCTTAGCCTTGCTAAAAATGCACATTTATTAATGTGTGTGAGAGAGAAATTAATTACCAGGAATAGAAGGTGCCTTTCTGATGACATGAGGTAGATCAAAGTTGATACCATGAATGTGTGGGTGTTTCGACACTATAATCCTCAGGCTCGCCCCAACACCACCACCTACATCGACAACTGTCTCGGCGTTGTCGAAGCCGTGGTAAAGCTCAACGATTTTGTTCATGTAAACGTTGGTTGGGCCTTGCATGGCGTTGTTAAATATCTGGTTGAGTTTGTCGTCTTTGCTTGTGTACTCAAAAATGTTCATGCCATTTGCAAGTTCGAAGGGCCTTCCTCCTTCCATAATCGCGTCTTTTAAGCAGTACCTGCACAGCATGCATAAACAAAGGTAACTGTCATGGGAAAAGTAAATAAATATGAAAAGAAATTAGAGTCACGGCTTCCAAATCGTTTTGCCACTCGAACAATTAATTAAACATAGAATTAAAAGATCACAAACCAGCCACCGGTCGTGACTTTGTCGGTCAAGAGAAGCAGCAAGGGCGCAGCGAATGTCGACGCCCCGTGGGCTTTCACGAAGTACTTGCTTCTGGGTCCCAAGCCATAAAGTCTCCGGATGTCCCCGCCTGGACCCTCGGCGAGAGTGCACGAGAGGATGGAGTAGCTCGTGAGAAGCCGCATCATCCGGTCCAGAGCGACGGGGGCTTCGGGGTTCTTTGTAGACAGGCGCAATGCGATCTCGGCAGGGGAGAGCGGTGGAGCTGAGCCAGATGGCCCGTCCTCCGCCAGCATCTCCAGGATCCCGAGCTCGACGGCAGCCTTCAGCACCATGGGGATGCCTATCAGTGCATTCATTTCCATGGCGAACAAGAACCCATCTTCGTCCTCACTAAACGACGTCATTAGTGGGCTCTTGCACGTACTCATGTTTGATTTTTGCTCTCTTTCTTTTTGGCCAGGCACAGAATGGTTGATGCGTCAATACCATGGAGGAGATTTTATAAGCTTTCTGACACTGTCTTTATCGTTATTGAAAGCTCACCGACTTTTAGTTGTTAACTTCCACCGTTGATTCTAGGGTAGCATAGAGCGTGAGCCATTGATTTTAAGAGTGCACCTCAGAATAGTACCCAATGCTCCCGAAATTTAAATTGTTAGATCCAGAAATTCTTAATATAGATTTTGAATTTTTCTTTCTCTTTAATCTAAATCTTATGACAGACGCATTTCGAATTTCCCTTATTTGAAGTACCTAAAACTTTCACAACATATGCATGTTCAAATCAAATCATAGGTTCTACGAGCATGATGATGGGGAGCAGCCTCGTAAGTTAAACATAAAATATTAGTTATTTTTAATTTGAGTAACATATTAAATTTTCATGGGAGAGCAACGAAAGTTCCCTTTGCTTTTAATTGACGATTAATATCACAAAAAACTCCAAATTAATATACCTATAATAAATTTAGTCCAAACTAATTTTTAATCTCAAATTAGTAAATCGGTGACAAATTTACCCATCGTGAGTTTCCATTAAGTTTTACTTTCAAATTGTTGAACTGGATAACACGTGACAGTTGATAGGTGTATCTATTTGGGGTTTCATCCTTTGTTTGCCATAGGTGTGATGGGGTTGTGAAGTCTAATAGAGAAAAATAATATTCAAGTACCAAAACAATTTGTTGTGGGCAAGCATTTCCCAATAAGTCACACTATCCTGCCATGTTAAAGCAGATAATAAAGCTTTTATTATTGCTAATAGCATACATGTAATTCACATCATAATTATGCATGCCTCAAACTCTTGTTATATGTAGGGGCAATATCTTTTATAGTTGTAATACTGAAACTTGTAACTCTGAGCATGTAACGCTGATCATGATAGTAGAGAGATTGCCTAGTGCAGCATTATGGTCTCTTCCTGATTTTTGGAACTGATTTTTGGAAAGGGCTTTCCACATAAAACTTTTGCCTATTTTTCTTCTCTATTTCTTCTCTTCATATATCTATGTTCCTAACAACTCATATCAGACCTTGTTTTGGCAAAATAATGGGAGCGAATATGGATGAAGGGAACTTGAAGACCATTCAATTCGATGGCAAGGACTTTGGTTTCTGGAAGATGTAGATCAAGGATATTCTATATCTGAAGAACTTGCATCAGCCTTTGATTGGAGAGAAACCAGATTCTATGCAACAAACAAAAAGGGAATTGTTAGATTGGCAAATGATGGGTTTGTCTCGTCTCACATTGGCACGGAACATTACTTTCAATATTGCTATTGAGATGATAACGGTGGATTTAATGGTTGCATTGTCCAACATGTACGGGAAGCCTTTTGCATCAAACAAGGTATATTTTATGCTTTGTCTTTTCAATTAGAAGATGGACAAAGGTGCTTCTGTGACATATCAAATCAACGAATTTAATGTGATCACGACTCAATTGAGTTTGTGGATATCAAATTCGATGATGAGGTAAAAATTTTAATTTTATTATATTCTTTACTTGAAAGTTGAAATGCAACTGTAACTACACTAAGCAGTTCATTTGGTAAGAAAAAGTTAAAAATTCAAGGAATCCAAGATTTGATTCTAAACCAGGATATTTGCGGAAAAGAATTGGATGAATTTCCAAGTGCTGCCTTAAATATCGAAGTTAGAGAAACAATTAATCAACAAGGATGGAATGAGTACCGTGGTAGATTGAAGTCCAGTGGGAGAAGCAACTCAAAACCTCGTGGTGAAATAATTTGTTGGAATTGGCAAAAAAAAAAAAAAAAAAAAAAAGGCCATCTGAAACAAGATTGTATTGCCTTAAAGAAGAATTCAGTATCGAGATCAAAATCAAGAGGAAAAAAAAATTGTGAATGATACTCTTGAAGAGATGCAAGATAGTAATGCCTTAATTTTGAGCATTGACAATCCAATTGAGTCTTGGATTCTTGACTCAAGTGCGTCATTTCACTCTACTTTGTGCCAAGAATTAATGCACAATTTTGTTATTGGAAAGTTTGGAAATGTTCATCTTACTAATGATGAACCTTTGGATATTATGAGAAAAGGTAATGTTTGTTGGAGGTTAACAATATGACCTAGAGGGGCGTGAATAAGTTGTTTTAGAAAACCTGATGATTTTTCACGGTAATTAGCTAACGCTAAGTAAATATCAAGTCAAAATGATGTTTCAAAACTCGTGATGGAAATGTGTGCAAATGATAGCAAAGATATAGAAACAACAATTCATAAAAATGTATAATGGTTTGACTCCACAAGCCTACGTCCACTCTTTAGATTAATAGCCGCAAGTCAAGCTAGACTACACTAATTCTTTCACAAGATAGATCACACTATTAAGACTCAATTGCTGCTCTTATTCTTGTACACTTAATCCTTAACAGAATTACTAAAATAGCATGTATGCAAGTTTCAAAGAAACAGTAGAAAGAGAGTGTATTGCTAAGAACATAGTAGGAGGCAAATCTTTTACTCTTGATATGTTGCTCTCTCTAACATTTGGTTTCATAAGTCTTCTATTTTATAACCATCTACAATTTATCCGTTAGAGGTAGATTGGAGAAGCAAAGAACCGTTAGAGTCATCGTCGAGCTGTTGTGTAGAGATGGAACCACTCATACAGTCCTTTTTCTCAAACATTTACAAACTAACTAGAAATAGTAAATACCTGCTATCCCTTCATTGCAGTCTTTGACAAAACTATCAGACGACCTAGCTACTCAATTATTGGTTCATCTAGAATTTGCTATTGTGCGAATCCTTGACCATAACGACTAGTTTGCTAACCCAACGAATATCACCAGATGGACGTAGTTGCCATAGCACTAATGACCCAATCTTTACAGCTCCGACACAAATATCTTCAATGGCTAATCTTTAGGTACACGGGTACTATTTACGAAAAAATCATATCAAGAGTTATCGGACACACGGACCCCAGGAGTGCCAAAAGTTGGCACAGAGGGACACTTAAGTGCCAAAAGTTACAAACGGTACACTTAAGTGCCAAAATCGGAGCAAAATGGATCACTTAAGTGCCAAATCCGGCCAAATTGCCACGTGTTCATTTTCCGACGACTTCATTTGCTAACAGAGCATTTTTTTCAAAATAAAAAATTCCACGTGGCAATTTTAATAAAAAAAAATTGTCCACGTTAGATTTTAAAAAAATTAAAATCAATTTTATTTTTAAAAAAAAGGGGGGGAGGGGAAATCGGTGAGCGTTGTGCAGCCCTCGCCGCCACCGTCGTTGCCACCCCACCGTCGCTAAGAAAGGCCGGCGACGGTGGGTGAGGGTCGGTTGGGGATGCCGGGCCCCGGCCAGTGGCCGACAACCTCGGCTGACTTGCGGCGAGGGCCCGCAGGCCCTCCCTAGATCTGGGGCCAGGGTCGCAACCCTCCCCTAGATCCGGCGAGGGTCGCCGGCCCTCATCCTACTGGGCCAAGGGCGGCCGGCCGCCCAAATCGCTCCGGAGCTGGGCAACCGACGGCTCTTGGCCCGGTGGGGTGAGGGCCGGCAACTCGCGCCGGATCTAGGGGAGGGTTGCGACCCTCGCCCAGATCCGGGCGAGGGCCTACGGGCCCTCGCTGCAGCCTGGCCGAGCGAGCCTAACGACCCCGGCCGACCTCACCCACTATTGCCGGCCCTTCCCGACGACGGTGGGGCGGCGACGGTGAAGGTGGCAAGGGCTGCCAGCCCTCGCCGATTTCCCCTCCCTTTTTTTTTTTTTTTTAATTAATCAATTTTAAATTATTTTATTTTTTAAATTTTTTAATATTATTTATTAATAATTTTAAAAATTCACGTCAATACAGAAACGACGTCGTTTTATGTTGATTTTTCGTCGTTTCAATTTCTGGCGAGCCACGTAGGAAAAAAAATTAATAAAAAAATGCCACGTAGGATTTTCGGCTAGGTTCCGGCGACCTAGCACTTAAGTGATCCTTTTTTTTTGAAAAGTGGCACTTAAGTGTACCGTTTATAAGTTTTGGCACTTAAGTATCCCTCCGTGCCAACTTTTGGCACTCTCGCTGTACTTTCCCAAGAGTTATCACGAACTTACTTCCACTAGATCACAACATGGATATTGGGTGGTCCTTAACATCTACATATATCATAGTAAATATTATACTAAGGATAGTTTGGACATCATCAAAATCACTTGGAGATTTTTTTCCAACTATCTCCCCTTTTTCATGATGACAACATTATCCTGATGATGTAAAGAAATAATAAGTGTCATTTGATAAAATTACAATAAAAGTAAACGGGATCTTCTTAAAATATTGCAATGAATTGGAGATATGAGCCAATCGATCTCATAAACATGGGAAAATAGTAATTAGAGATCTTCTAGATAAGGGGTATCATCAAATGTATGAGATTTGTAGTAGATAATAGTTTAATGCTCTCCCCACTAATGCTCCCCCTATTTTGATGATATGTTCCTAATAACGAGAATATGTGCGGATTATGCAATTTTAAGTGCAACGACTTATCAAGATATGAACAAATATTCATGTTAACTCAATTCTCCCCCTTCTTATTATCAGTAAAACGATATGAAAGAAATAGTCCTATTGATAACAAAGCACGTCAATACATAATAGCAATAGAGAAAACATGACATCATTAGTAAAAGGAAATTAGGAGTACATCAAAATATACAAATTTTCATGTGCAAGGGCGTTTGTGTTGTTGAGGAGGTGGAGATGTCAAATTAAGATTGCTCAAAGTTAGGGCAAGCTAGATTATAACAATCTAGGATGAGGAGCATTCGTTCAATCTTAACCATATATTGAGTCACAGAGGAGATAGTGGTCTTGATCTCCTAAATGTCAGTTTGAAGCTTGGTAGGATTGATAGTAGGATAGGGGGATATGTCCACAGGAGATGGTGATCTTTTTTGTCTTAGTGGACAAGGGGATTACTTCTGTGCTGGTGCCTTAGCTTACTTCTTCTTCTCTTGCTCAGTTAGTTCAGCAAGTCTCTCTTTGACCTTAGCAACCGTTTCATCATCACTATATCCAATGGGGATGATATCATCTTTTTGATTAACCCATCCATCAGGAGTCATTCTTAGCATCATCTTATCCAACGTCTTCCCAATATCTACATTGACCAAGCTTAGTGGGGCAACGTTAGAGAAGTCAATTTTCAAGTGCTTGAAGATTCGAGTGATGAGAGCACCAAAAGATAGCTTGCCTATTTTTCTCTTAGCCATCCACTACATGGAGGAAGGAGGACTCATCAAATTTGGTGAGAATGGCCCAAATAACTCTTGCCTTATAACCATAAACATCATTTGTAGAGGATGGTTTGGGAGGAAGACAAAGGGTCAAAATCTCTTAGATGAAATTCATTTTGAAAGGGAGTAGGTTTAATGGCACAATTTCTATAAAACCTCAAGAGAAATTCAAAATTTCCAACACAAAATTGTAAGCCTCATCAGGCTCTATGGAAATTTTCTTGAAAACATTATGTTATGCCTAGATAATGTCAACAAGTTCATCCAAAGTAACAACATAATTTTGTTTTTGAAAGGTGAAAAAAAAAGAGTCCCTATTTAGAAAATGGAGATTTGAGTAAAACATGATCACAAAGGCAAGATCAACCTCCTCTTTCATGGAGTAGGAAAATTTCAACTTGAGGGGCTCAAAGAGTTCAAACAGAAAAATGTCATATGCATCAAAATAATCAAAATCAACATATCAATGTGGAATTGTCCCACGCTTATGAAATGCATGATTTGCATCCTTATGCTCTTAAGATAAAAACATTTCAAAGTTGAAAGGAGGGTTGAGTTTAAAATTGGCAATAAGTTCAAAATTTTGGAATATTCAATCGTCATTATCTTCATGACACTTGTCCCATGGTGCTTCTTCAATTTCCATTCCAACTTCACTTCCCTCAGGTTGAGTGACTGGTTGATTAGTAAGTGTTTCAAGCAGTTTGGTGATCTTCTTTCCTTTGTCTTTCACAATGATAGGCTTTGAGGATGCTTCCTCTCTAGTAGAGGATTTTTGACGTGATAGCTGGATGATCAGCTAAGAGGGTTTAGCACCTGTTTGTCATTGAGCATCCAATAATTGCTTGAGTTGTTGAGCATGTGATTCAGCAAATCCAACCCGAAGTAGTTGCCTTATGCAGGTCCATGAGTTTCCATGACAATAGCCAAACCCTTGAGCAAGTCTTCAGGTCCAGGCTTGATAGGGGCTGATGATGATAGAGCAACAACTTGCAGTGGTGACATTGGTGATGAACCTATTGTATCATTTTCAGTTGGGAGTCTTGATTTAGGCATCTTGGTGATGGGGGTTACACCTTCAGTAGACGATGGGAGCATCATACTTGTAGTTCTTGATCCATATAACGTCTTGAAATTCGACCATATTTTGGGATTTTATAAAATGACGTTATCGATCAAATGCCCGATTAGTGCAAATACTCCAAATTGATCATTCGTGGGATAACAAACTTCAGGGAAACGACATTAGGGAAACAATGCCCATACGACCTGCAGCTTCAATCGAGAACGAACCATTCAACCATAAGGACCCAAGTGGAAACAATACCATCCCATATTAGATGATTATTGGATAGAAATAAATCCATTTGATGGAACTACGAAGCAGGATTGCATGTGATTCCGCACAACTTCAATACAATCTATGAACGGCGCTAAACTGATTCCGTTTTTTCTTGTACGTGAGATTATCAATTGAACCCTCGGGATCACATGACAATTGAGGGTCATCCTTGATTCAAGAAATTGCTTAAACGTGAATCAAAGAACTATTGACCACCGGTCAAATGTCAGGAAAAACCCTAGGGCACCTGATAGTCTAAATGTATTACGGTCACAATTGATTCAATTTAGCCCCAAATTTTAATCTGATTTTAGGTATTGATTTTTCAGGGACATTATGACTAAATATTTGGACGTCGCCAAATTTATTCTCAAGTTTTCCGAGGAGTTAGAGAGCAAGTTGGCTTGCAAGTGGGCTTAACTTCTTGGACAAGTCTTGGCAATCATTCTCTCTCCTCACTCCTCCCTTACAATTGCCCCCTCACCCTTAGCTCACTCTCTCTCTCTCTCTCTCTCTCTCTCTCTCTCTTTTCTCTTCCCTTTTTCCCTCATTTCCTTCACCTTTTTCCTCTACCCCTTGCTAGATATTGCTACCGCCGCCCTTGCTGCTACCCGCCGAACCTACTACCACCATTCACCATGTAGCCACTGCCGTTTGGAGTCTAGCTACTAACCACTGGCCACTAATTGTCACCATCGACCACCCATTTCGGCATCGGAAACCATTGCTGTGCTTTTTGCGGAAAATAGCCCTCGACGCTGTTTCGCCAAAAAACAATCACCGAACGTCGTCCATCGTTGTCCCCGAGCTAGCCTCATGTAGCCCTTGCCCTCGTCGTCTCTTCAATGTCGTCAGAATCTTAGAGCCCATAAGTTGATTTCCTAATCCCTTAGTTAGGGGTTAATCTTGCTTTGTAAGTAGTTTAATTAGTCTTGGTGTGATTAGTGAGTGATGCATAGATTATGTGCCTTGATTATTCTTGAGTGGGTTTAGGATAAGTTAATTATGACTTAAGTATGTTTAGTGGTTAATTGATTGGGTTTGTGATTGATTAACATTACTTTATTATACTAAGCTTGTTTAGGGTGGATTAAAGGGGTTAATGAAGGTTTAGTCCTAGTTAATTATGATTAATTATTTATGGGAATAATTAATTATAATTATATTATTTTATGGAAATTATTTATTTATGAAATATTATATTATATTGTGGAACTTAATTAATACTTATATTATTTAATAATTTCGAATTATTGTTTATTTATGAATATTAATTATTTTTGGGGAAAATTATAAATTATGATTATGATTATTTATTGGAAATTGATTTGATTGAGTAATTTTGTGGGAAAATTACTATGGTCTATTTTCTAATGTTAATAGTATTTATATACTATGTTATTAAGTGACTTTGGTTTATTAAAGAAGGGTTTTAGAAAATGGAATTATTTGGGTGGGACAATTATTTATGAAGATTATGCGATTTATTGGAATAATGAATTATTGTGTTATATACCCTTTTTAAATGAGTATTTTCGAGGATAATCTTAATTTATCCTTGGGTTGTGACGATTGATTATTAGTGAGAGTAATTGATCATTGTTAGTTGTGAAAACACTTGATCATTTATTATTGATTATTGAGACAAGTAGTTGGGTGTTATTAGTAATCAAGCCACGTGAGTAACATGATGTTCATTGACCGAAATTGATTGTCGTATTGCAATTTAAACTGTTGCTGCATGGTTGTATCTAGAATAGTTAGGTTTTTGCTAGTTTGCATGACCATCGGTTATTATTGCATTACATTATACGTGTGTTAACTGCAATGGCATGTCGTATGAGCACGAACCATGATTACATTGACGATAGAGAAAAAAAAGAATAAATCGGTTGATGGTTGTGATGTATGGTCACATTAAAAGGAAAAACTTGGCACTGCCAAAAGACCACCAATCCCTTAGGATTGTGCCATGGCCTTTTGGTCGCTTAACAGTGGTCAGTTGTTGAGTCATGGTAGAGGCCAAATCAATGCTCCTTCAGAAATGCCGTCTAGGGGGACACCCATGACATAGCCGCGCCCACGAGGGGGACAATGTCTGGTTTTTGACCAGAAGACCGCTAACCATAAGATTGTGCCATGGCTTAGGAGGTCATAATAATTGGTGCATGTGTGGGTAATGAGGCATGAGAAAGTTCTGTGAAATGCTCTAATTATGTGCATGTCTTGTGATATTTGCATGATTTGAATGGTATTCTTCTACAAGGTACGTGTGCCAAGACAAAGTAGGATCGCCTATGTTTGTGTCTGATGATTGAATAGTATCCTGATGGTGTTTCTCTGCTATGCTAATAACTAAGGCAAAGCTAGGGTTGTTTTACAAGTAATTTGTCATTAGTACTAGGTTATATGTTTAGACTACCCTCGAGGCGAGCATAATTTCTAACTGAGGCTTTGGATTTTGACTTACTGAGTTTATCTTACTCCGTCATGATTAACATTTTCAGGACCTTAGTATGACACATTATCCAGTGAGCTTCAATGTCCTAATTGACATGAGCACTTTTGTCACTACGCGGCTCGTCTCGGGTAGCAATTTTGTATATGAGCATCACATGACGATAGTCTGGGTGGATGACGAGGAGAGGGGTGATTATGTGCCACACGTCTTCAAGGCATGGTACGTTAGGTTGGGGGATATGGTGTATGGTCCCCTAAAGGGTTACAACAGGCTTGCACAACTCGTGAGGCCAACTGATGAGATATGGGATTAGATGGACCTCAATCCCCCTGATGACACGATTACAAACCCTTTATGGGCGAGTCTGACCCTTCTGAGGCCAATGATTGGGCATCTATAGCCTAGTCTCTTTTTGACTAACCCTCCTCTCCTTTTTGTTGTGATAGGTTAGCTAGGTCGATCCAATTTTGTGTTGGCTTTGGTATGTTGCATGTAGTAAAGCGTGTATATATACTGCTTTCCTCAAGCTAACCTTGTAGATAAATAAAAGTAGTGTTCTTGTTGTTCTACTATTGCATTTCTTTTGCTATCCATATTGGTTGTTGGCTAGGTGTTCGATTTTTCTTCCGCATGTGCTTAACGACAAGATAAAATAAATTGATCGGGGACAATACTTGGGACATCGCATGTTTTAGACCTCAAGTGAATTGGGGTTGTCACGAGCTTGAGGGTCAGGGCATGACAACCCCGTCGATTTTGGTATCAAAGCCAAGTTAACTCATGGAGTGATAAGGTGCGATGGTCTTAGAGATAGTTAATAGGAATGACATTTCTTTTACTTGCTTGTGATTGTTGGTAGAACTGTGTTTATTACAGGGGGTTGTCTTAGTCAGATTAGGATAATCTTGCATCATGAGCAATCCAAATCAAAGTACCCTTGAGTTGAGAACTCTTAGGTAGAGGAGGAAAAGGTAATACTGGCTATTTACCAATTGTAGGATAATACCGATACATGGTAGGAAGCTACCCAAGGGAGGGTATTCCTCGAAGGTATGACCCGAGTGGAGGGTACCTTCATGGAGGCTTTTCTAGGCAAGTACTTCTCATACTGCGCAAGGGAGCAAAAAATGGCAGAGTTCCAAAGACTACGTCAGAACCTGATGATAGTGGATCAATACAATGCCAAATTTGCAGAGCTGTCTAAATACGCACTGAGGATGGTCAAGAACCTAGTGGATATGCCAAAAGGTTTAGGGATGAACTAAAGCAAGGTCATATTAAGTGAATAGACCAAAATTTAAGATAGTTTCCATCAATAATTCAATCACTATCATCGTCATTATCTCTTGTGACCACTTAATCCCTAGATTTTGTGGGAGTCTCCGATGGTTTCTTGGTCATGACCAATGACATAATGGTGGTTCTAAAGCTATTGTTGGTGAAGAAGATGTATCATCAGTTGAAAATGATGGAGGCTTTTCTATCTCTCCCTCTAATGGTGAAGTAGATGCACCACAAAAAATAGAGGTGGGCCTGTGTTTTTCCTTCTTTTCTTAAGTTTTTGTTTTGAAAAGAAAATAATAAAAAAATTAAAATTTAAAAAACTTAAAAAGACAAATTTGCCCTTCATAGTTGGTCAGTTCAAGTCATTTTTGAAACAAAATCCACTTCAAGCTCTTACTTGAGAAAATGGAGGCACTTCGGCCTTTATTTAAGAAAATGAAAGCACTTCGGTCCTTATTTGAGAAAATGATGACACTGTGAATCTTATTTGGAATTTTCCCAAATCAATTGCCTTATTTCCTTTGTGTGGTAAGAATGAATTTATCTCTTTCTTTGTAAAAAATAAATAAATCAGAGATCCATTTATTTCTAAAAGCCAATACCACATACATCTTGTCAAAATATGGCAAAGATGAAATGATCGTGGATGATCCTTAACGGCTGACTATTGAGAGAGAAGAGGGGGGAGTGGCGCACTAAAGACGGTGCAAAGGTCGATGGTGGTGGCAAATGGCAGTGACGGTGGGAAGCTCCTCAAGTTAGGGGTAGTTTTGTCTTTTTAAGTAATATGGGATGCAAAGATGTGTTTATGGAAAATAGAGGATCCAAAGGTGGATAATTTTCTTTTTTATATATTTTCCTCGTTGTCATGATTCAAAAGGTAGAGATACTAGTTATCATCTAGGACCATCACATCCAATCCATCATCCCAAAGAAGAGGCTAATCCGTTAAAAAAGGGCGTCATCCAAAACAAGATTAGACCACAAATTATTTATACTCAAGATGATAAAATATCGTCATATATCTATCTTAATGTCACAATCAAATATAAGCTTTATTCGCTTCTTTCTTAGGTCATTTTGATCTTATCCCATTTCAGAGTATCAAATCCAACTTGGTTAGCGATCGAACATTTGATGATGCGACCTTCAAACATCGGCAGCTGTGGGTCGGCTTAATTAAAACTCAACAAAGTAATGCTAATCACGGGCTTTGACCGGTCAAACAACCCACGAACTAAAAGGCCAAAATGGCATTCTTCTCTTCCCCCGAGTTGGCTCCTCTGAAAAGTCAAAAGTCTCAATTCCCTATCTTTCCCCGGGTCGCCCGCACCCAAAATTATTTTACCAAAGTACTTTTCATCCTTTCCTCAATTTGACCCACCGAAATTTTTGGTCCCGAAAAAGGAAAAAATCCTCCTTCCCCGAAACCCTAACGGAAGCAACCCCGTCGCCGGGCCTCCGCCGATGTCCGCCCACTCCTCCCCTCTCCGCGCCTGCCTCCGCCCGACCACCGCCGACGACGCACCGTCCGCGGCCGCCGGAAAGTCCAACCTGACCACCAGCGTCTACCGCACCCCGCTCGGCCTCTTCTCCCTCACCTGGTCCTTGACCCGGCTCGGCCGGACCCTCCAGTTCCGCCTCTCCGACCCGCGTGCCTTCTCCTTTTCCGACTGCATTGACGGCTCTACCCCCTTCATCGCCTCTCCTCTCTCGTCTCCGCCTACCCGCCGAACGCCGCCGCCGCCGCCGTCGCCCTATGCCCCTTCTTTCAGCCTCCACGTCAAGCCCTTCGCCTTCTGGAACAAGCGCGGGTCCAAAAGCTTCGGCAGGGCCCGGATCTTCTGGGACCTCTCGAGGGCCAAGTTCGGGCCCGGGCCTGGGCCGATCTCCGGGTACTACGTGTCCGTGGTGGTCGACGGCGAGGCGGTCCTCCTCGTCGGTGACCGCGCGAAGGAGGCGCACGCGAGGACGAAGGCGCGGGGGCCCGAGCGGAGAGCCCAGGCGCTGGTCCTGCGGCGGGAGCACGTGATCGGCCGCAGGGCCTTCGCGACGGCGGCGAGATTCGGCGGGAAGGACCGAGAGATCTCGATCGATTGCACCACGAATGCCGACGCGAGGCTGTGCTTCGACGTCGACGGCGAGAGGGTGTTGCAGGTGAAGCGTCTGAAGTGGAAATTCAGAGGGTGCGAGAGGGTCGAGGTGGACGGCGTCTCGATTCAGGTCTCGTGGGACGTGTACAACTGGCTGTTCGAGGGTTTCCGCTGCGGGCACGCCGTGTTCATGTTCCGATTCGACAAGCTCGGCCTCGAGGACGAGGAGGACGGCGACCACGACGGCGAGGGAGCAGGAGAGGGCGGGCGAAACGGGAACGGCCTTTTGTGGTCGGGGAGATTTGGGATGAGCGGCCACGAGCACGAGAAGATGAGGAAGAGCTTGTCGCGGGCGGCCGGGATGAGTTACTCCTCGTCGGCAACGTCGGTGTCGGCCTCCTCGTGGTCGGCCTCCTCAGGTGGGAGCAATTCGGTGATGGAGTGGGCGGCGATGGCCGAGGAGAACGAGATGGGGGGTCTGGTCGGGTTCTCGCTGATGGTCTATGCTTGGGAGAAATGAAGGATGATGGGATCCAATGCAACAATCTCTGCTCCTACAAGGTAATCATGGAAGATTAGAAATAGGAATCTTTCTATTAACTCGATTCTTTCTCTTGGACATAATACCACGATTTCTATAGCTTTTAGAAGGAAGAAAGGACTCTGTGGATTGCACCAGCACTGCCCAATTTAGCATTTAGATCTAACATCAATCTCCGTGTGGGGATGGAATCAGATAGAAAGAGACATAGATTAGTAAAATTCTTTTGGTGATGTAATCAGGTAGTGATTTTGCTTGAGTATTCTTTGTAAGTGAAGTGCCCATTTCTTGTATGGTGAGTTCTATTCACGTGAGCAATTCTTCTTCTGTCATCTGCTGCTTGCTCTGCCATTCTTGATTCTAAGCCTTGAGTCCAATGCTGTTCGGTGTTCATTGCTGATTTTGACTTCAAGATCAGTTGTTTTCAACTCATTGCCACCATGATAGACCAGGGCAGTTTAGCGAATTTAATCTGAACTGTCAGAACTTACAGGAGTTGAAGGAGAGCCAGATTGGTCAGATTCCTTAATCAATATGCTTTAACTAAGTGCCCTGTAATAATTAATACGAATAGCCAATATTGAATGAGTATGAGGTCATCTCATCCTGCAACAATCAAAGAAACTATTTCGGTACATTCTTGCCATAAAGACAGAGAGGGTAGGAGGGACATGCGATCAAACCTCGTACCCCAACCACATTTATATCGAACAAGTCCTATATCTAAAGACGGGATTTCGAAACTCTTTGCTCGATGCAAATGTCGTTTTTAATTCCGTGGGACTTGGAAACCCGGCTGAACGTGCATAACTTCATGTGTGGAAACTATGAAAGAGCAAAGGATTGTGGTTTGTCTACCTCACTTGGTGAGATATGATGGGGTATCGTAGGATTAAGAGAAGAAGGTTGTTGTTTATGTTTCCATACCTATATGACTAGCCAGTTGAGATGTCAAATGGGTGGTTGGGCTCAATTTGGTGAGTCCTAAAGGGTCCAATCAAAATTGACTCTGTTTAATCTACATTGATCTTCAATTCTAATAATTTATATAAAATTCAATCGGTACATAACTCAGATCAAACCAAATGATTTGCATTTTAAAGGCATTAATCAAACCTTTTCTTTATTTTTAGTTTTTGTCAATTTGATTAAAGAGAATGCTAGTTACGCCTACTGTTACCCTTGCTCGTAGACTCTATGTTCACAAAACTTTGCACCATACATACAGGGTCATGCAAGGGTGCTGGCAATAACACATGGTAATTCTGCTAGCGCAATCATCGTTACTGTTGCCATCGACTTTGATCGGCAAAGTTGGTCATTTTTAATCTTCGCTTTTGCTTCTTATGCTATCTTTTTCCTTTTTTTTATGGAAAAAAAAAAAAGATCGAACTTCAAAAGCTTAAGAACTAATATTAATGGATATCCGATAAACTGACCACTGCCATTGGTCAAGTGCTTGTTCAAAGTGGAAAGTGTCTATGAGAGAAAGCAACAGCAAGGTGGGCTTGGCATTGCTCTTGGATTAAATGTTTTTTTTTTTTTTTCGGTTGATTAAATGGGTTTAAAGTGGATTCTTTGTATCCATTTGAACCCATCATTAATCGAGGTTTACTCTCTTAGGCCTATGCTAATCTATACTTCTAATCTATTAACTTATCAAATCTCAGACAACTTATATATCACTTAATTCATCAAAATATGAGTTAAAATATAGGTGCATGACTCATTTTATCTTGCCACTTTTACTGAGCAGAAATTTCTGTAATTTGTCAGATTAATACATGCGAAATCAGGGGGCATTGGCTTATTATTTAGTCCTAAGAAAATAATTACGGACATAAGTGAAATGTGATAAAGCAGTTGAAAATAGAAAAAAAAATTATCTGCATGAAATCCATGGATAAATTACCATGTTTTAACAACATCAACTTAGGATTTTAAACCAAAGAGAGTATATGATCAGATCATTAATCGTGCAAGCATATGGTCATCCGCTAAAACTTTTATATCACATGTAATTTTCCCTAAAAATGTGCAAGCGTGAAGTGTTGAGGTATGAATTTTGAAAAGGAAAAAAGAGGCGAATAAAAAGTAAGAAAGAGAATGAAAAGCTGGAGAAAGGGAAGGTTAGCGGTCACTTGGCGAAATCGCTTCAGTGGTGACACCATTTTAATTATTCTCCATTTTGTCCTTGCTATAAACATCTAAAAAAATGGGTATTTTTCATGAAACTTTGGACTAAAGGTTGAGGTCGAAATCCTTATTAGATACTTTCTATGTAATGGAGAGTATTACTTAATTTCAATTATAATCCTTATAAACATACATTTTCAAAAGAACACTTTAGTTCTCGAAGTCACATCGAGTGTTTTTTTTTTTTTTTGAGGTTCTTATCATGCATTAAAATTCTATTCTCAATTTATGACGTCAAGTCAGTTTTGTCGATAGCAATCAATATCACTATTATAATTGTTGACTTAACATGGTTGACATGTCATAAAATGAACCAATGTTGTCGATGTGGCTACTAAGTATCATACGTGGAACCGCCCTTCGCCTTAAAACATAGCAATTTGTAAGTAAGTCACCTTCAAGAAGGGTAGCTAAAGGGTCAACAACCACCTTTTATGGCTGTAGGCCCACGGCCTCTCCTTCCAACTCTGTTGCTTTCCCCTATTTTCCCAATGATTTTCGTTATAGACTTACAATGTGAAAGCCTCCCTTAATCTCGATTTACAAGTCCACCAAAATGGTTAATACAACAATGAGAATGTTTTCGATTTACAAGCCCACCAATGGGTCGGCTCCTTTTCTCTAAGCCAGACAAAAAGAGACTAAGGTTAGGTCAATCCGTTCTTTCCGAAAAAAACCCTCGGGTTCGGTACGTCCATCAAGGACTACCAAAGTTCAGAGACTCATCGAACTTAGGCTATGTCAAGTCGTAGTCGGAGACGTACAGGTCAACCACAGGTAGAGCGGGAGCAAGATTCACCACTACGCCATCAGGAAAGTCCAACTCCATAGGATCCCAATTGGCGTCCTCGGGGCCCCTACCAAGCGACACATCAAAACCACGTAGAGGAATGATCAGGAGATCATCCTCCTTAATATACCACGCTAGGAATCAATGGGGGATCCATTGCTCCGGTCCCTCATCCACCCAGATGATGCAATATACCTTTCGTACATATACACCTGGCCTGGGAAGCAGTGGTGCATCACAATGGTCTCCTAATCCTTGGGGACCCTGAATCACACCAAAGGATGCACCATTCTAAAGAACTGAAATGGTTAATACAACAATGAGATATAATATCAGTGAGTCATTGCCCTAAGCCTCAATTAGGATACCAACTCGACCCGATGTATCTCTCCAGAACCACCTCTCAAGCAGACCAACAGCAACAATACCATATACTACAACCAAGACACAATTAACCCACATATCCAAGGAGATTGAGAAGAAGGAGCTGGCTTGCAAGGAGGTGGAGATGAGGTTACTACAGGAGGTTTGGGTGGTCCATAAAAGACAATGAACTGGTATTTGCCACAATCTTCTCCAAAAGGTCCAACAGTTGGATCTCCATCAAGATACCTTTGGTAAATGGTATCTTTCTTTTTCTTTCTTTTGGAGAAGGGCCTATCATCTTCATCTTCAAATTTTGTGCAAGATGAACAAGCACAATTTGGATCCCAAAAACAATGCCTAGTAGGGTCTTTGAAAAGATGGATTGACTGTCCTTGAGAACCAAAAGAGTGGACAAATCGTTTGTCGTCCGGTTCGTTTGAAACAGGGTCAATGGGATAGGGTGTAAAATGAAGGATGGTAGGAAAAATAGAGGAAGGTTTCTCTTTGGCCTTACTGAACTTGATAACGATAGTACCATCTTTCTTTCAGGTGAATTGAGGTTTACTGGATTGGACCGGCTTGCAACTCTGATGAAGTTTTTCGTAGTTGGTGAACCAACTATCTAGGAGGAGCTTGACAAGCTCATTTCATGGGATCTGCCGAGGGGCATAGATACAGGAGGTTTGGTCATGATCGACCGAAATAACAAGAGCATCTTCAGAGTTTGGAATATTGAGATCAATAGCATGATTCTAGACACAATAGATCATTTGATAGTGTAAGGTAGTAACAATTGATCTAGGAGTCTAAGAGACTCCAATAATCTATAGCTGAACCTTAAGTGCAGTAAGCAGGCTGGGATCTGCAAAAGCAATGTTGAAAGTGTGACAAAGATTGTTCCCACATTCATTATGGTTTGAATGATGCCAACACAAGCTCGCTGGTATTCCAAAAATCTGGTGTCCAAAAGAGCAATTCTAGCTGTGACTGGTAAGCCTTTTTGGCCATGAAAAGTGAGAGCTAGTTGGATGGCTCCAAAATGGAGATGTGTATATCCCTAGTGGATCCACTAAGTAGAAAACTCAAGTGGTATCTGAAGAGTGACAAACTATTCTTGTTCAGTTGCTTGGATAGAGTGTTGATCAAATCGTGAAGACTAGACATACTCCTTGACTGTGCGAGGGGTATGTTTAATCAGGTGTTTAATGGACCGTAGTGGGGAGAAAGAATGTGGTTTGGCAAAGGCAGTGTAGGGATTCATCATTGGAAGTTGTGTTTCTGAGATCTTGCTCTCTTCAGTGAAATAAGCAACCTCATAGAGGTAGTCTATCTTTGAGCAAGAAGATTTTCGTAACTCTGGAGGAGGCTAGAGAGAAAGGTTAGATGTAAGAGAGATGGGAAGAGAGGCAGACGAAGGAGAATATGAGGTTTCCATGGGAAAATGATTTCTCTTCTAGTACCAAAACAAGGTTTTGTTCAAACTAAAATGATTCAGAGAAATCCATGACTCTGATACCATAAAAGGATACTATGGAACTAAATTCTAGGTTTGAGTTGCAAACTTATGACAAGTATGCTATCACACACATAGTCCTTCCTGGCCTCAATAGGGACTGCCTGTTAGTCACCAAGTTCCTTCTCAAACTGTGAACTTAGATCATAGTAAACTCTAGGATATCGGAAATTCTGATGCACAGGATCCCAGAGGGCAAGTGCAGAGCATACTCCATGATTTTTCTCAATCATAGTGTTTGCTCATAACCATCGTTCTGAACTAAAAGAGAATGGGAGTGTTTAGAAGATCATGTTGGAAGTAGAGTAAACAACACACTTCTTATTTCACTCTCTGATTTTTACAATGGAGACTCATTGCTCTTATATAGGCAGAGGAGGATACAAACGACAAGAGTGGGCACTTGCCACGCTCAGACACAATTATGGGAGCATACTAGCCACTTATGGGCTACAAACATAGGAAGTCATAAAGAAATCCCGTGACAGGTTATAAATAGTGATTTTTCACCCAATGCTATAGTAAAAGCAGACTGGATGAACAGTGTACAGTGACCGTTGCTATAGTGATTTCGTAACAGCTATTTTGGCCACAATCTATCTCTAGCATTGTAGTCATAGTCCGAATCATCAGAATTATGATGAGCTAGCTGTGCTTTGAGTAGATCATCTTCATCGATATCAGATGGATTGGAGCTTCCGTCTTTTTCTCGTTTAAAAGCACGAATGAGATTCTCGATTTCTTCTGGCGATAGGTCGGGTGGACAAGAGGAGCTAGCACCAAAAGAGCTAGAAAAATTGTCGTAATTTTGGGTGTCTCCCCAAGGGTCTTGTGAAAGTGGTCCCCCCCCCCCCAAAGGTCATAGAGGATGGAGGAGTTTGGATTATTTTGTTTGAAGACATTGAGAGCTTCCTGAATCTGATCTCTCGTGGGATCCCAAGCTTCAAGGTGGTCCCACAAGACAGGGACCTATGCGGATGGCCATGCTTCTGGTGGGATGGTGCGATTTTCTTGACATAGGATCCTCTAGAGTTCTCGAAATATAGGTCTTCTGGTGGTAATGGAGTAAAGAAATGTCTGGTGAATTCGTGCAAATTCTTGGAAAACTTAAGGCTTGTAATTTGAAGTTCCTACAACAGAAGGTTTGTCAGAAATCCATCAAGTGGAATGGCAATATGTCTATGGTCGATGAAAAAGGACAATAGTATGTCACTCTAGTTTAGGCCTTCCTTGACGGTTCTGGATTTTGAAAAGTTCCTTCTAGTATTGGAGTGGTTTATACCATGCAAAAATATCCAAAAGATATTTCTAGTTATGATCATGACCTTCTCCATCTTTTCTAAGGACCTGCAAAATTTTGTCAGTAGGAAATTTAATGGCTATGGTGTACATGTTGAATATGTACCAAAATAACCATTTCAAATATTCTGGAAATTCATCATCAGGAAACCATTTGAGGGGATGAATGAATGGATATTGCGGATGAAGTTCGTTTGGTCTGAGCATTAATTCACCATGCTCTCTGAAGATTTGGAAGTAATATTCCCACATTAATCCCGGAAGTCCTTTCTTTCAGAACGTTGTGGTGAATTGCTAGTGGGATATCAGGAGGGTATTTGAGACTTTGCCAACCACACTGCATGTCAATGGTGCGGTATGTCTCTAAGAAGAGTTCCTCCTTGATATACATGTTGATTGTTTGAATTGGGTCTTTTGGCCTGGACAAGAAGTCGGTAAGGACATTCTTAGTTCCTAGAATATGTTTGACATCAAATGAGTACTTGGAAAACCATTCAGCCCATCGGAGCAACTGTGGATGAGGAACTTGCTTCTGAGGGAAGGAGGACATATCCATTTCAACAAAAAAATGGTGTCCAATGAGGTGAAATTCGAATTTTTTGATGCCATACTTAACTGCAAGTATCTCTTTGAAAGTGGAATGGTAATGGATTTCTGCTTAAGAGAATCGATCACTTTTGTAGGTACAAATATGCCTGGTCTCATCAACTTCTTCAAAAAGAATGGATGCCCAATATTTGTCGCCGGCATCGGTTTGAAGAATCCGTTTGCCAATAGATAGGATTTTTAAAGGAGGAAGGTGTTGCAAAATCTGTTTAAGTTGAGAAATAACTTGAGTTTGCTTGGGTCCCCATGGAGGAGGATTTTTCTTAAGCATCCTTTGGAGATGTCTAAGGGTTTTAGAATTTGAGGAACAAAATCTCGGAGATAATTGACAATACCAAGAAATTGCTGAACTTGTTTGGCAGTGAAGTCCTTTTCGGGGAATCTCTAAAGTTCATCAGCAATATGAGGTTCAAGGCAATAGGTTCCGTCTTTCAAGCGCATGCCTAGAAATTCAATTTCCTTCTAGGCAAGAATCATCTTTTTTCTGGGAAAGCATGATTCCATACTTTTTGGCAATATCAGCAATTTGTGTCAAAAATTAGCAATGTGATTGTTCATCAGGGTTGAAGAGAAGAATGTCATCAATATATATCTGGGAGTAAGAAAGGATGGGCTCGAAGATTTTGCATATAGCCTTTTAAAAAAGGGAAGGTGTAGTTTTGAGGCCAAAGGGAACAATTGTCCATTGGAAATACTGGTTAGGAATACAGAACCCTGTTTTGGGTCTGTCTACTAAGTCAATACCCAATTGCCAAAATCTTGCCTTAAGATCAAACTTAGAATAGATTTTTGCTTGGGCAAGGCTAAGAAAGAGAGAATTGCGGTGGGGTAATGGGAATTTATCATCTTAGAGGAATTGATTTAGAGGTTGGTAATTAATGACTAACCACATTTTCCCATGATTTTGTTCAGCCCACTTGGTGACATAGAATGCTTCACATGTCCATTGAGAATCAGAAGGTTCAATGAGAACTTAGGCTAGTAATTATGCACATTCTTGTCGTGCAAGTGTAAGATGTTCTAAGCTCATCCCAAAATGACTGGCTTTTATAGGATAATTGCTCTTTTGGACACCAGATTTTTGGAATACCAACAAGCAAACAAACAGTTGGCTCGCATGCAACCTTACCCGGTTATGCCATACCTTGCACGATATATGTGAACGTTGTGCAACTAATGCATACTACAATCAAATAATACATTCGATCAATCACATACGAGTTGCATCACAAGCGATCTCACTTGGCCATTGCCACACCCTACACGTTATCAATTCAAGTATGCCACAAGTAATGCAACCAACACATGCATAATCAGAACCAATGATGCCATGTTTCTTATGCATTCTTGCATCCACACATGTTCATATTATTAATGCCCCTCAAGGCGACGACTAAACTCCCACCAGTGTCTACTAGCATATCAATGCATCACCTTCCCCCATGAGGTGCGGCAACATCAAGAGTTCTCTTCCAAGATGGCATTCTCAAAGGAGCATGGGTCTGGCCTCTACTATGACTCCGCATCTAAACTATCGCTAGGATTTCCAATGAGTCAGATTATTATCCCCCAAACTCCTGCCTGGGTAACGGTTTCAATTTAGTGACCACGCAAGTATATCATCACAGCTAGCTAATGCATACATGATACGTGCTTGCAAAAATAGTCCATTAAACATATGCAATCCCAATTTTATCTCCAGAAAAATCAATCAATTCTCATGTCTCACGAACAAAGCATAATTCCCCTTTTTTATAACCCCACGCAATTCATGCAAATGTCCATGTATTTAACACTATCAATGCCTATCATATGATTAAAACATGTTCATTTAGACCAATTTTCACTTCTGCATGAACAGTGTCACATGAACAGTACATCATGAACAATGAAATTTCAGAATTTAATAACTAATAAATTAAATTCAGAATTCAATAAAACAATAGTTAAATAAAAGAAATCGATAAATTAAGACTAAACAAGCTTAACCCCCTTAATCTAAGATTAAGTCAACAAACCCCATTTAATAAGCATTAAGCAAGATCAATTTAAAATAATCTTAATCATCTAACTAACCACCTATCTTAGCTCTAATACACCTTAATTAATCTCATTAACTAAGATTAACTCTAACTAAACCAACCCTAAGCAAGTTATATACTAATCAACGGATTAGGACGAAAACTCACTCGTTAAGTGGGTCGGAGACACGAGTACGATGGCGGCAGGGACAGCGAAGGCTATGCATAGGAGCCTCAACTACAATGATCCAAGGCAGCCTTGAGACAAAAACAACAGCAATCAAATATGTCTCTCTCTCTCTCTCTACAAAGCTGAAACTGAATTGTCCAGGGGGAAAGATGCTGGCCGGACTAACCGACCCTCTAGCAACTTGTTGGCCGACGACCGACAACTTCAGGGGGTCTAGAGGACAGGCTGGTGGCTAGTTTGGGTGGTGGCAAGGTCGAAACAGGGGCAGAGGAGCTTTTCTAGGCAGTGCAGCAACTGGATACAAGTGGACAAAGGAGCGGCAGCTTCTAGGGGGCATGGACTGAAGCTCCTAGTCACGGCTACAAGTGGCTCCGATGGTGACAAAGTCGAACCAGCAATGACAAATGCAGGGAAGGAAGGAAAGGAAGAAGAAGAGGAAGTAAGGGGTGGGCGGCTTAAATGGGGAGGAGAGAGAGAGGGAGGAAAGAGCTAGAAGTGAGGGTGGTCTACTCTCATTAAGGCTTATCAATGCTTGCCCCTTCCTTATGCAATGACCTCATTTTCTCTCTTTTCTTTTGTCTCTTTCCCAATAACATCTAGAGGGGCAAAATGGTATTTTCCACTTTTGCACAATACAACTTTGTCCTTGGGCTAAGATGATGAGTGGGCCTAAGAAACAGGCTAGGAAATGAATGGAAACAGGCTTGGGAATTGGTTGGACTCAAAATGGCTCAAGGTTTGGCGATGAACTAGGAAGGGTCAAGTGGGCTAGTTGGGTCCAATGGGCTCAAAAGCTAACTTGGGCCCACCATGGTGGCCGCCCCTCCTTAGGCATGAGGCCCACTTGGGTCTTGCCTGGCCCACTTCCTCATGGGCTCAATTCCTCAGTCTGTTAATTCATTTTCTAACAATTTGGGCTCACTGGCAAAATCAAAGGTCAAAGAAGCATTTTCCAAAAGTTCATCCTGGACGTCCTCGAAAATCCGTCATCCAATATTGGATTTTTATACATTGTCAATTTCACTTGAATGTCATTTTGGTACGTCTCAGACTAATAGGTAGCTCCAAGGATTTATGCGCAACCAACTCGTGCTCAACTCGATATCAAACCACGTTCAAGTTTTCTCGACACATGGACGTTCTTGAGTAATATGAAATTGCAAAAGATCGATTCTTATTTCAAAGTACAAGATTACTGAGAATTGACATAGGGCCGTTCACGGTTTTGATAACAGTAAATGGATTCACTCATCGTCCCATAATACCCTGCCTGTAAATTAACTTCTAGTCATCCTTGAAACCGGCCCGTATAACCACAGGATCGTCTTTATGAAGGTCTCATGGTCAAGTCGTTTTTCCAGGTCAAGTTTTTTAGTCGCACGTGTTCCGTCCTCAATAGTCTTTCCTCTCAAGGTTAGCATCTCGGGAGTGATCAATTCCGAATAAGATTAACTAATAATGCATTAACGACTCACGCTCATACATCCCTCAAATGGCACGAATTTCAAGACGTCACAATTCTTCCCCCCTTACAAAAATTTCATCCTCAAAATTTGCAGTTACAGAAAAATTATTAAAAAGATAGGGGTGCCGATACTTCATCACTTCCTCACTTTCCCATGTAGTTCCCTCTATTCCATGATGTTGCCAAATCACCTTAGCTAAGGTGATAGCCTTGTTTTGGATCGGTCTTTCCACATACGACACCCTGTCATCTACGTCCAGTTCTTTGAAATGCAACACGTGAGTCGAGTATACTTCCTTAACATGGACACGTGGAAAACATCATGTACTTGCACAAGCTTCAATGGTAATGCAAGACAATATGTCAAAACCCTAATCCTTTCCAAAATTTCAAAAGGTCCAACATACCTCGAACTCAACTTCCCTTTATTGCCAAATCTAGAAGTATCACTCATTGACAATACTTTCAAAAATATGTGGTCACCCCCGTTAAACTCCAACGGTCAATGTCATTTGTCTGCATAGCTTTTTTGATGACTTTGGGCTATCTTTAGTCTGTCTCGAATAATCTTGACGGCATCCAAAGATTGTTGTACCAATTTCAACCTTGTAATCTTTCGTTCACCAATCTCGTCCCAACAAAGTGGAGTTCTACAAGGTTTCCCATATAAAGTTTCAAATGGTGCTATCTTAATACTCTACTAATAGCTGTTGTTGTAGGCAAACTCAACCAAGTGAAGCTATTCCTCCCAACTCCCTTTAAAGTCTAAAACACAAGCCCGTAGCATATCCTCAAGAGTTTGAATTGTCTTTTCTGATTGACCGTCCGTCTGCGGACAGTACACCGTGCTATATTGCAGTTTTGTTCCCAAGGCTAATTGACGTAAACTTAGGATTACGGTCAAATGTTATCGTCACTGGAACTCCATGAATGCGCACAATCTAACACACATACAACTCTATGTATTTGTCCAACGTGAAATCCTTCTATACAGCAATAAAGTGGGCTAACTTTGTCAATCTATCAACTACCACCCAAATCGAGTCATTACCTCGCTGACTCCTTGGCAGTCCCATCACAAAATCCATTGTAATATGTTCCCACTTCCATTCGAAAATCTCCAGGGGTTGTAACAATCCACCAGGCTTACAATGCTGAGCCTTTATTTGCCGAGACATCAAACAGTTCACCATATGCTTTGCAATGTCCAATTTCATACCATTCCACTAGAAATGTTGCTTCAAATTCTTATACATCTTCGAACTGCTGGGATGGATGCTATAATTGCTACGATGAGCTTTTGACAAGACTGCCTCCTTAAGCTCAGCATCATTGGGAATACATAATTGTCCCCGAAACCTCAATGTCCCATTCTCAGACACTTGAAAGTCGGTTTTCCTCTTGTCCTGATCCATCTGTAGGATCTTAAGAACTTCAATATCCATCACTTGGGCACTTTTTATCCTAATTTGCATCTCGGGTTCCACCCTATGAATGGCCATTAGACTAGCAAGATAGCCTACTTCAATTTTGAAGTCTAAGTCTCGGACTCCTTCAAAAAGGATCCATTCTTGTACCATCATTTGTGCAATTGACGATTTCTGACTAAGCACATTTGTCACTTTGTTCGCTTCCCTAGGATGGTACAAAATCTCACAATCATAGTCCTTAAAATGTTCTATCCATCAACCTTGCGTCACATTTAACTCCTTTTGAGAGAACAAATACTTCAGAAATTGATGATCTGTGAAAATTGAAAACCTTTCCCCACACAAGTAGTGCCTCCAAATCTTGAGTGCGAAGATTATCGCTGCTAATTCCAAATTATGCATAAAATAGTTAAGCTCGTGAGGCATTAACTGTCAGGATGTATATGCAATCACTTTGCCATGTTGCATTAAAACACAGCCTAGTCCTTTATACGACACATCGCTGTAGATTTCGTATCCACCAGGTTCAATATCACTAGACATTGTCAATGCGGCTACTAAGTTTCAAAATGAAACATTGTCGACGTGGCTATGAAGTTTCATTCGCAGAACCACCCTTCACCTTCAAACATTGTGGGATATTTGGTTGCAGGCGAGTGAGTCACCTTCAAGAAGGGTAGCCAAAGGGTCAAAAACCACCTTCTACGACTATAGGCCCATGCCCTCTCCTTCCAACTCTATTGCTTTTTCCTTTTTCTAAGCAATTATCGTTACCGACTTATAGTGTAAAACCCTCCCCTGATCTCGCATATAACTGGAAATTTTTCGCGTCATACACTGTGATCTTAAGAGAAAGTTAAAAAAGGAAAAGTTCTTTGAAAGTCTTAAAATTATTCTTCATTTTGTTGTTGCTATAACACATCTTAAAAACTGGGTACTTTTCATGAAACTTGGGTAAAAGGTTAAGGTTGCAATCCTTATTAGATACTTTCTATGTAATGGAGATTATTACTTAATTTTAATTGTTACCCTTTTAGAAGTACATTTTCAAGGGAACACTTTAATTCTCAAAATCACATCGATTGTAATATTTTGGCCTTTGAGATTCTTAACATGTATGAAAATTCTCCAAAATTCTCAATTTGTACCATCAAGTGAATTTTGTCAATAGCAATCAATATCACTATAATAAGTGTTGACTTAACTTGGTCGATGTGTCATAAATTGAACCGACATTGTCGATGTGGTTACTAAGTTTCATACGCAGAATCGCCCTTCGCCTTAAAAAAAAAAGTGGGATATTTGGTTGTAGGCAAGAGAGTCACCTTAAAGAAGAGCAGCCAAAGGGTCAGCAACCACCTCATACGGCTGCATGCCCACGCCCTCTCCTTCCAACTCAGTTGCTTTCCCCTTTTTTCCCAATGATTTCCATTACAAACTTACAGTTAAGAGCCTCCCTTAATGTCGCATACAACCGAAAAATTTTCATGTCATACATTGTGACCTTAAGAGAGAGTTAAAAAGAGAAAAGTGCCCTAAAAGTCCTAAAATTATTCTCATTTTGGTTTTGCTATAATACATCTAAAAAAAATGGGTATTTTTCATAAAACTTTGGATCAAAAGTTGAGGTTGAAATCATTGATAGATGCTTTCTATGTACTGGAGATTATTACTTAATTTCAATCGTAACCCTTTTAGCTTTCAAGAGAACACTTTAGTTCTCAAAGTCATGTCGATTGTGACATTTTGTGGTTTCAACTTGTTATCATGCATTAAAATTCTCCAACTTTCTCAATTGGTGTCATTATGTCAATTTTGTCAATAGCAATCAGTAACACGATGACAATTGTTGACTTAACTGACGACGTGTCATAAAATGAACCAACGTTGTCGATGTGGCTATTAAGTTTCATACGTGGAACTGCCCTTCGCCTTCAAACAGGGCGGGATATTTGGTTGTAGGCAAATGAGTCACCATCAAGAAGGGCAGCCAAAAGGTCAACAACCACCTCTGACAGCTACAGCCCCACGCCCTCTCCTTCGAACTCTATTGCTTTCCCCTTTTTTTCTGAACGATTATCGTTACCGACTTATAGTGTAAAACCCTCCCATAATCTCGCATATAACTGGAAATTTTTCGTGTCATACACTGTGATCTTAAGAGAAAGTTAAAAAGGGTAAAGTTCCTTGAAAGTCTTAAAATTATTCTTCATTTTGTTGTTGCTATAATACATCTAAAAAACTGGGTATTTTTCATGAAACTTGAATCAAAGGCTAAGGTTGGAATCCTTATTAGATACTTTCTATGTAATGGAGATTATTACTTGATTTCAATTGTAACCCTTTTAGAAGTACATTTTCAAGAGAACACTTTAATTCTCAAAGTCACATCGATTGTCATATTTTGGCCTTTGAGATTCTTAACATGTATGAAAATTCTCCAAAATTCTCAATTTGTACCATCAAGTGAATTTTGTCAAAAGCAATCAATATCACTAAAATAAATGTTGACTTAATATGGTCGACGTGTCATAAACCTAACCAACGTTGTCGATGTGGTTTCTAAGTTTCATACGCAGAACCGCCCTTTGCCTTAAAACATGGTGGGATATTTGGTTGTAGGCAAGTGAGTCACCTTCAAGAAGAGCAGCCAAAGGGTCAACAACCACCTTCTACGGCTTCACGCCCATGACCTCTCCTTCCATCTCAGTTGCTTTCCACTTTTTTTCCCAACGATTTTCGTTACAAACTTACAGTTAAGAGCCTCCCTTAATGTCGCATACAACTGGAAGTTTTTCATGTCATACACTGTGACCTTAAGAGAAAGTTAGAAAAGTGCACTAAAATTCCTAAAATTATTCTCCATTTTGTTTTTGCTATAATACATCTTAAAAAATGGGTATTTTTCCATAAAACTTTGGATCAAAAGTTGAGGTTGAAATCCTTGATAGTACTCTCTATCTGATGGAAATTATTACTTAATTTCAATTGTAACCCTTTTAGCTTTCAAGAGAACACTTTAGTTCTCGAAGTCATGTGGATTGTGACATTTTGTGATTTCAACTTCTTATCATGCATTAAAATTCTCCAACTTTCTCAATTGGTGTCATTATGTCAGTTTTGTCAATAGCAATCAGTAACACTATTACAATTGTTGACTTAACATGACGACGTGTCATAAAATGAACCGACGTTGTCGATGTGGCTACTAAGTTTCATACGTGGAACTTCCCTTCGCCCTAAAACATGGCAGGATATTTGGTTGTAGGCAAGTGAGTCACCTTCAAGAAGGGCAGCCAAAGGGTCAACAACCTCCTCCTACGGCTATAGGCCCACGCCCTCTCCTTCAAACTCTATTGCTTTCCCCTATTTTTTGAACGATTATCGTTACCGACTTATAGTGTAAACCCTCCCATAATCTCGCATATAACTGGAAACTTTTCACGTCATACATTGTGATCTTAAGTAAAAGTTAAAAACGGAAAAGTTCCTTGAAAGTCTTAAAATTATTCTTCATTTTGTTGTTGCTATAATACATCTAAAAAACTGGGTATTTTTCATGAAATTTGGATCAAAGGTTGAGGTTGGAATCCTTATTAGATACTTTCTATGTAATGGAGATTATTACTTGATTTCAACTGTAACCCTTTTAGAAGTACAGTTTCAAGAGAACACTTTGATTCTCAAAGTCACATTGATTGTGATATTTTGTCTTTGACATTCTTAACATGCATTAAAATTCTCCAACATTCAATTTGTACCATCAAGTGAATTTTGTCAAAAGCAGTCAATATCACTATAATAAATGTTGACTTAACATGGTCGACGTGTCATAAACCTAACCAACGGTGTCGATGTGGTTACTAAGTTTCATAGCAGAACCGCCCTTCGCCTTAAAACATGGTGTGATATTTGGTTGTAGGCAAGTGAGTCACCTTCAAGAAGGGCAGCCAAAGGATCAACAACCACCTTCTGCAGCTTCACAATCATGACCTCTCCTTCCATCTCAGTTGCTTTCCGCTTTTTTCCCAACGATTTTCGTTACAAACTTATAGTTAAGAGCCTCCCTTAATGTCGCATACAACTGGAAGTTTTTCATGTCATACACTGTGACCTTAAGAGAAAGTTAGAAAAGTGCACTAAAAGTCCTAAAATTATTCTCCATTTTGTTTTTGCTATAATACATCTAAAAAAATGGGTATTTTTCATAAAACTTTGGATCGAAAGTTGAGGTTGAAATCCTTGATAGTACTCTCTATTTGATGGAGATTATTACTTAATTTCAATTGTAACCCTTTTAGCTTTCAAGAGAACACTTTAGTTCTTGATGTCATGTGGATTGTGACATTTTGCAGTTTCAACTTCTTATCATGCATTAAAATTCTCCAACTTTCTCAATTGGTGTCATTAAGTCAGTTATGTCAATAGCAATCAGTAACATTATTACAATTGTTGACTTAACATGGTCGACGTGTCATAAAATGAACCGATATTGTCGATGTGGCTACTAAGTTTCATACGCGGAACTACCCTTTACCTCAAAACATGGCGGGATATTTCGTTGCAGGCAAGTGAGTCACCTTCAAGAAGGCTAGCCAATGGGACAACAACCACCTTCTACGGCTATAGGCCCACGCCCTCTCTTCCAACTTTATTGCTTTCCCCTTTTTTTTCTGAACGATTATCGTTACAGACTTATAGTGTAAAAACCTCCCTAAATCTCACATATTACTGGAAATTTTTCACGTCATACATTGTGATCTCAAGAGAAAGTTAAAAAGGGAAAAGTTCCTTGAAAGTCTTAAAATTATTCTTCAGTTTGTTGTTGCTATAATACATCTAAAAAACTGGGTATTTTTCATGAAACTTGGATCAAAGGCTGAGGTTGGAATCCTTATTAGATACTTTCTATGTAATGGAGATTATTACTTTATTTCAATTATAACCCTTTTAGAAGTACATTTTCAAGAGCACACTTTAATTCTCAAAGTCACATCGATTGTGATATTTTGTCCTTTGAGATTCTTTACATGCATGAAAATTGTTAACATGGTTGACGTGTCATAAAATGAACCGACGTTGTCAATGTGGCTACTAAGTTACATACGCAAAGCCGCCCTTCACCTTAAAAGATGGTGGAATATTTGGTTGCAGGCAAGTGAGTCACCTTCAAAGAAGGGTAGCCAAAGGGTCAACAACCACTTTCTACGGTTGTGGGCCCATGCCCTCCTAACTCCGTTGCTTTGCCCTTTTTTACCAACGATTTTCGTCACATACTTACAGTGTAAGAGACACCCTTAATCTCGCATAGAACTAGAAATTTTTCACATCATACACAATGATCTTGAGAGAAAGTTAAAAAGGGAAATGTACACTTTAAGACCCAAAATTATTCTCCACTTCGCTGTTGCTATAATACATCTAAAAAATGGGCATTTTTCATGAAACTTTGGATCAAGGGTTAAGGTCGAAATCCTGATTAGATACTTTCTACATAATGGAGATTATCACTTAATTTCATTTGTTACCCTTTTAGAAGTATATTTTCAAGAGAACACTCAAGTTCTCAAAGTCACGTCGATTGTGAAATTTTGTCCTTTGAGCTTCTTATCATGCATTAAAATTCTCCAACTTCCTCAATTTTTACCTTCAAGGCAGTTTTGTCAATAGCAATTAGTAACACTAGTACAATTGTACAATTGTTGACTTAATGAAGTTGACGTGTCATAAATGAACCGACATTGTCAATGTGGCTGCTAAGTTTTGTACACAAAACCGCCCTTCGCCTTAAAACATGACGGGATATTTGGTTGCGGGCGAGTAAGTCACCTTCAAGAAGGATAGCCAAAGGGTCAATAACCAACTTCTGTGGCTGCAGGCCCACGCCTTCTCCTTCCAACTCCATTGCTATCCCCTTTTTTCCCAATGATTTTCATTAGACTTATAGTGTAAGAGCCTCCCTTAATCTTGCATACAACTGGAAATTTTTCATGTCATACACTTTGATCTTAAGAGAAAGTTAAGAAGGAAAAGTATATTGAATATCCTGAAACTTGTCATAAAAGTGTAACTAAGTTCGAAAACTTACGAAAAATACAATCAAGTCTTAAAAATTTTCAAATTGATGCAATCAAGTCCTTTTGTTAATTCCATCTAATTTAACTAATGAAAAATGCAAGCGTGGCTTTTTTATTATTTTATCTCTCTTTGTGGTGCTGGTGTGGCTAAAACTTGAAGGACCCTTGTCAATCACAAGCAAGGGAGAGATGTCAAAAATCAAATTGAATTGTCACGTAAGTGCGATTCAGTTCAATTTGTTATTTGAATAATAAAAAAATAACCATTTTTTTTTCATTTTGGATTATTTCAGTTATTTCGATTACCGAACCGAACTAGGAATAGCCCATCTTCTTAAGTTTAGAAATTTACACAATCTTACGAAACCTCGCCTCACCAATAATATCTTTTGGGAACCATGTGATTCTGTCGTTTCCCAGACCGAAGACCTCTGCACCCTCAAGCAAAATCACGTCAATCAATGGCTCCTCCTTCACCGTCATTGACTACCCCTTGCTCTCCAGCGAGTCCCGTTTTCGCAAGCTTAAATCCTTCTCTCTCTCCAAATTGACAAAAACGAATTCCTAATTCCATATCTCAAACTATCAAGTAACGCAAAAACTGCATTCGAGAAATGGGCTCAAGAAAACTTAAATCACTGATTAGAACGTATATCACGCAACCAAACGTACATTGTTTTTCCATTAAATGCACTTATTGCAACATCACGAGAGAGAGTACTTCTTTGGCTTCATGAGTGAGAGCGTTTTTCTCTTCATTCTTCTTCTCTTTTTGGAACACAGATTAATATTCTCATGAAAAGAAAAACACATTCTCACTTAAGAAATATAACCCACTATTAACTACCTTATGGCAGTTATTTTTATTTTATAAGTTGTGGGGCCTTTTTGAGTTACTGGCTGGGTCAGCCCAACGTGGGTGACCCAACTACCATAAAACCCATCATCTTCCTCACGTTTATGATGGGCTAAATATAACTCTTACTTCTAATCTATGTGACCGGCCCAGCATATTTTGAGAGCTCATTGCCATACATCTATTACTAATATATAGTAGCTCAAATTGAACATAACCTTTAAGAGTAGATCTCGTATGTTGTATCCTAGATTAATCAGTCACATTTAAATCCTTTCTTGATCTCTTTAACTATTTATTTACAATTACAATTAAACATAAATAATCATAATTGGTTGACCTACGAATACAAAATAGATTGTGATATCAAGAACAAAATGATCTTCCTCTTCCCTTAAAACTCTTTATTTCAATTCAATATGCTTTTCTATAAATGTCTCATTAAATCAAATCAATCCATGATCATTGACAACATTACATTGAATAGAAATTTTGAGAATAAGTAGGAGTCGTGAGAACACTTGATTGAGGAACTCTTATCCTCAAAAATCTCACAAGGCTTAAAAAGTAGAGATCAATACTTTTACCAATTCTTATTGGTCGTTTCATGTATAAGTAGTACGAAATACACATTATGGTATTAACTCATTTCCTTTAAAGCATAAATCTTTGTATAAAATACCATATAGATGACAATTCTAACATACCCAATGTCTAACTTGACTTCACAAATCTACTCCCTTTAAAAATCCATTAGAACTCACATTTGGCTTTCAAGAGTCACAACCCACCCTCGGCAACAATCGGTGTTGGGAGTGATGGAATTTAGGCGTATTTGCTTGTGAGCTCGCACTCGGGTCATCTCACCCTTGGCTTCGGCCCATTGAGGTTGAGGTCTACACAAACATGGGTTATCCTAAACTCATATGCCACACAATAGCAAAAGAGTGTTGTGACTCACTTCCACACGTACAATGCACCTTAAAAAGGAGATCGAGTATGAAGGACGAATTTAGGGGTACTCTTACCATGATAGCTCTCTTAAAGTCATACACACCAAAGACAGCATCACTTCATCATTTGTCTTAATCTCATCGAGTATATTAAACCATGGTGAGTGCTCTATGAGATCCATACTCCACACGACGAGTTCATTTTATTAGTTGTAATTAAACAACCTAATATGACATCTAGAAGTCACCACTAGCCTCATGTTTGGGAGCTGGCTAGAAAGCCCAATCAAGGTTTGGGAAAGATCCCTCAATATCCACATAACCAAAGATTGTAGGGTTCGGAGACTTGGATTACGTTAATATTGCTATTAAACCTCTTTATGTACCTAACAGTTATCGTGTTACCTAAGGTGATCATGCATGTCTTTTTTACGTTCTCATGCCATTCATTACCAAAAAAAAAAGTGATCATGCGTAGATATCAGTTTTGTGCCATTCTAATTTTGCTCAAAAAGAAAAACAAAAACAAAAAATCGAAATTAAAAGCACAAGACGGGAAGTAAACACCCAAGAATAGTTTAAGGAAAGCAAATAAAACCTAACCATGCAATCCTAAAAAGAACGAAAAGAAGGAAGGAAAACAAAAAACTTGAACATCTTCAGGCTTATATACAACACGAGAAAACCCGAGACATATATCGGGTAATGAATGAATGATACAAAAGAATGGGTCAAAATGGACATCGACCACTCGCCATTTACAAAAAAAGAAAAAGGTCGAAATGGACATCGTCCTTTCACCATCTTTGGAATTGACTTCTTGAACCTATTCTAGATTTAGCATAAAACTAAAAAATGGATAAAAACTTCACTTCCATATGAAATAAACATTGAAGAATGCAAAAAAACAATCAAGACATATCAAGGAATCAAGAAGAAAATAGTCGATTTGCCCAAATTGACCTCAGGGTCAGCCCTTGAAGTTGTGCATACAACAAGTGACAAAATGTTTCCCCACTCATTATTAGACATGGTGTCACGCCCCGAACCCCGAGCACGCAATAACCCCTTACCATGGTCAATTGAAAGCGACGTCCCAGGACTCGTTAACGACCATTCATTTTATCTTTCATTAAGCGCAAGCAGAAGACGAACCATCCCCAGTCCAACAAATAATCAATCAATCAATCAGGGATAGAGGGATGAACAACATAAACCTCGACTACTTATTTATATAATTTACTGGATTAACCAACAGAGGATCGTCTTTCGAATTACAAGCCCGACAAAAGGGGCCGATTCATCCTCTAATCCAAGCCAAAAAGAAACTAGGCTAATTCAGCTATACAAAATGAACCCTCAGGTTCAACACCACGGTCACTCGGACCCATCGGACTCAACTTTGTCAGGTCGATCACTAGAGAAGCGGAGGCAGGATTCTCCACTGCGGGTGCACCATTTTAAGGACCTAAAAATGGTTAACCACGATGGCTTAAGATAAAATCTCAGCGAGTTCTTCCCCTAAGCCCCGGTTAGTACACCAACTCAACCTGGGGTATCTCTCCAAAACCACCCCTCACTCAACCCAACCACAAACAACCAGCAATCAACAATTAAACCACAGACAGGGTCAACCAACAATCAAAAGTCAATTCACATGCAACCTTATCCGGTATGACATATCCTGTACGTTAAACCTCATTCAATGTAAGCAATGCAACCAACAATCGAATAGTCAGTTTGCATGCAACCTTACCCAATATGCCATATACGTTATAAGTCAGCACAATACACGCAATGCACATGGCCATTAGATGATGTAGTTCATCAATCACATGCGAGTCGCACCACAAGCGATCTTACTTGGCCATTGCTATACCCTGCACGTTATCAATTCGTGCGTGCGTGCCATAAATGATATGATCACCTCATGCATAATTGGAACCAATGATGCCATGTTTTCTCATGCATTCTTGCATCCACACGTGTTCTGATTATTACTACCCCACAAGGCTACAACTGAGGCGCAATGGCGCTACAACGCCCTTCCTCCGCAGAGGCGCAACCGTGCCCTTTCGTGCCCAAAAGACGTCAAGGGATACTCTCCCAAGACGGCATGCTCAAAGAACGTCAAGGGATACTCTCCTGAGACCGCATACCCAACAAACGTCAAGGGATACTCTCCTGAGACTGCATGCCTAAAAGATGTTAAGGGATACTCTTCCGAGACCGTATGCCCATAGAACGTCAAGGGATACTCTCCCAAGACGGCATGCCCTCAGAACGTCAAGGGATACTCTCCCGAGACGGCGGTTTAAACTTAGTGATCACGCAAGCATACAATCACAACTCACTTATTATCTTTGAGCATTAGCCAATTCACACATGCTTACATATGAAACCTCAAATCATTTCTCACAAAAGCGGTCCATTTCCGATGTCCCTTGGACAAACCATTTTCCCCACATTTCTCATTAAAGTGGTCTATTTCCAGTGTCCCTTAGACAAATCAATTTCTTTCTCATAAAGGCGATCCATTCCAATGTCCCTCTGACAAACCATTTTCTTTCTTTTGTAAAAATTACACGATTCAAGCAGATGTTTATACAATGCCACATCCAATTCACTTCATATGATCAAGGCACATGAAATTATGCACAATTTTATTTCCGGATGAACAGTGCCGTGAATAGTAATCGTGAACAGTGCACGTGAACAGTAAATTTCCAATTTTAAATAATTAAATCATTTAATTCATAAATCACATAATTTAATCAATAAATACAGAAATTAAATAAATCAATTAATTAAAAAACAATTAATCAATTTAATCAAGCAAAGCATGCTTAATTAGCACATAACACACAATTAAGCATAATTAAAAAAGATTAAGCTAATCTAATCTTAACCCTTAATCTAAATACCTATCTTAGGACTAATGCACTTAATTAAATATATTAATCATCCCTTAGCACTAATTAACCCAACCCTAAGCAAGTTTAGGCACTAAATAGGGTTTAGGAGCTAAGCTCACCCATTAAACGGGCCGGCAACACGGGTGCGGCGGCAGCGATGAACCCGACACCCGGGGATCTCTCCCACGACACTTCGAGGTGGTCTCGGGCTCAACACAGTAGCAACAACCTCGGATTCCCCACTAAACTTCAAAAAATAGCACAGCAGGAGGAGGACAGTGGCTGACCAGAGGAAAATGAGCTGCCCGGAGCTCCGGCGAACGGCGGGCCGGTAACCAACAGCACTAGGGGGTCGAGGGGGAGTTGCTGGAGGCTGGGATGGGCGGTGGTTTGATCAAAAATGGAGGAAAACAGCAACAAAGGCGAAACTAGACAACAAGGGCGCTATAGTAGGTGGTCCGGCAACAACCGACTTTCGGCCGCCGTACGGATCGGCCAACTCCATCCGTACGGATTCTCTCTCCTGAACGCAATGGTGGGTGGCATGAGCCAAGATTCCAACGGGAAGGCAATAAATAACTCAAATTTCGGTGGAAGGTCAGAAGCTGAAAATTGCAGGAAGAATGGTAACAAGGGAAAAGAGGGGCTGCGATTTTTGGAGAAGATGAAAGGGAGAGAGAATGAGATGAGAGCTGGTCTTCAAGCCTTATTAATGCCATTAAATGGCTTGCTTCAACCCCCAATCAAATGACATCATCTTCTCTCTCTTCCTTTTGATTTTTCTTCAAAATATCTAATGGTATTTTAGTCATTTCCACCTTGCACATTTTCCAATCTGCCCTTGGGTTGAAAATGAAAAGTGAGCCTAGGAAATGGGCCGGAAAATGAATAGGAACAGGCTCGGAAATTTATTGGACTCAAATTGGCTCAAGTTTAGACACCGGGCTTGGAAGGGTAAATGGTTCAGTTGGGTCCAACGAGCTCGCTTGCTTGCCTCGGGCCTTCCATGGCGACTGTCCCACTTTGAGCGTGAGGCCCACACTGATCTTGCCTGGCCCACGTCCTTGTAGGCTCATTTCCTCAATCTGAAAATCCCTTTCCCAAAAACTCGGCTCAACTGACATTGTCAACTCCCGAACATTCTCGAAAACTCGAAGTCCAATCTTGGATTCTCATGCGTTGTCAATTTTGCCCAAATGTCATTTTGGTATAATTCAGACTGACAGGTGGCTTCGAGGATTCACGCATAACTAACTCGTGCCAAACCACGTTTAAGACTTCTTGACACGTGAACATCCTTAACGACATGAAATTGCGAAAGATAGATTCTTATTTCAAAGTACACAATAATCAAGGATTGACATAGGGTCATTCGCGGGTTCGATAACAATAGACGGAATCACCCGTCGTCCCATTATTTCTGTCCTCGAATCGACTTTTATTCGTCCTTGAAATTGGCTTGCATGACTATAGGATCGTCCTTACGCAAGTCTCACGGTCAAGTCGTTTTCCCAGGTCAAGTTCTTTAGTCGCACGAGCTCTATCCTCAATAGCCTTTCCCCTCAAGGTTAGTATCTCGGAAATGATTGGGTCCAAGCGAAATCAACCAACAATGCATTGGCAAAATTCACTTTCACTCATCCCTCAAAAGACTCGAATTTCAAGACGTCACACATGGCTTATGGTAATTAGCCATCATTAGTATTTACTCATGATAACTAACACCATAAGCCCATAATTCGAGTTCCATGTGTTTCCCAAGAAGTCCCACTAGTGCATGCATCATGCCTATACATGCATTTAATAATCACAGCATGATTTGAAAATAAATATGCATGCAAACCCAAAAACCTTATTTCTCACTTAATCAAACAATTATTGAACTAACACCGGATCACTTTGATCATTCAATATGTGCCATTCACAATCATATATGCCAAAACATGATGCATGAAAAAGAACTAGCCAAACAACCTACATGATACATCAAAACCAAGTTAAGGTATAACTTAAGGCTAAATGCAATGAACAAATATGAGAAAGTTATTTGGCCTTGAACCAACACTCAAAAAATCACACAAATTCATGTATGATAGTAGTTTGACAAATCCTTATCCATGACAAGTGCTTCAAATTCCAGAATTGAAATATGAACTTTACGAGTGGGTTTTACATAATAAATGAAGTTCAAATGAGGCATATGATACACCATTTCAAAGCTTGGTAAGTCCCTTAAGGATATCTAAAAGGGTTCGTGCAACAATTTGGCTTTTAAGGAGCTCAAATGGGAAATTTTCCATAAGAGGGTAGACTTACAAAGAATTTCAGCAAGGTATGTCATGAATGAAAATGAATTTCTACCACTAGATGACATGACAAAAACCCATGAATTTTTATGTAATTAAACCTAAACATGAAGTTTCTAAGTCATGAAGGTTCTCAAGCTTAGTTCTAATCACACAAATCAACACAAAAATGGCAAATGCAGTATGCACACTCATGAACATGCCAAAGTCAGTTCTGAAGGGCATGCAACTAAAGGATCAAACGAAGTTCACTTAAGGCATACCCTATGCCATAAGATAATGAACTCAACTTCATTTTTCGAGAAGACACTTTGGTCAAGAAAAAACGTTTAATCATGCAAATTTAAGCAAACACAAGTCGGGTACAAACAAGGCAGCAAAGGTTTGGGGCATTTTTTTAGGGTTTTCAACTATTGAATGTCCTTCAAAAAATATAAAAAATTATATGTCATAACCAAGGTGACTTTGAACAAATTCCATGGAGAAACCAGCTTCTGAATCACAACACAAAAATCTGTGCAAAACAGGCAAAATTGCTAAAATCGGATAAAATCAGGGGCAGAATGACTTAATGACAATTTATGAAGGATTTCACCAATTAAAATTACTTTGAAAATTCCCCAAAAATATATATGTCGTAGTCAACACCATTTCGTGCAACATTCATGAAGAAACCTAAGTCTATATCTCAACACAAAAATCAGTAAAAAATGGACAAAATTGCCAACATCGGGTAAAACCTTGAAAATCATATTTCTACAGTTTTTTTCAGAATAGATCTACGACTTGCAGAGTGAAATTCAGGTAGTAAATAACGTCTGCTCGGGATGTGTAATATATCAAAATGAAGCTCATCAAGGGCGCTTCAAAAGTCTAAGAGGCATCAAAGTCAAAAAAACGAAATCTAAGACCTGAAAACAGCCATCACAGAACAGTGCATACAGAAATCCGAATTTGCAGAAGTTGCTCAAATATGCAATCCTCATTTAAATCAGTCATTCAACCATTCAAATCACCATTGATCATCATCTACCAAATACATACTGCATACATATACATTTGCACATTACTAATAATATCAAAACCATGCTTCTGCACAATCCAAATTTTCAACATTGTCATTAGAGCGAGGCAAGTTTGAGATGTGCTAGGAGTTTGTTTATCCTCACCATACCCAACTAAAATCAAAACCAGAAGTAGAACCCGGGCTCAAGCTAAAGCCAGAGCTAGAACTAGAACCAGCCAAAGTTAGAAAAAAACACTCAACTATATTTCCAATTTCAAAGCTATGATAAATGTGCCTCACAATTTTGATGGCCTGAGACAAATGGGACATTGTTGAAGAAAGATCTGCAAAGTAAGAAAGATGCAGGTGTTTCAGCTGATCAACCACGAAAGGATGGGTCCGACCCAAAAAAAAAAAGCCGCGAAAGGATCGGAGGGTTTTTGAAGCAAAGTTTGTGAAAAGGAATGGGATATAAACTGCAAGAAGAATTCCCACCCAAGCTCGAGACGATATAAAACATGTTGGGAATAAAACGAAATTGGATCAAGAGGAGAGTTGGAATTCGTGATCCAATTTCTAGTCTTCTTGGATGGGCATTTGTTAGTACAGTCTATAAAAATCTTACGAAAAAAAATCTAGTTTTTGGGCGGCAAAGGAAGCTGTCTAGAAGAGACCACTAGATTCTCAAGCATTCAAAGAGAAGTCAATTGTGGCTGCAAGGTGAAGACTACGTGGGCAGCAATTTAGAGGAATTCAAATTGAGAAGTTGTCAAAGACCGAGACTTGAAGATATCGGCAACTTGGACTAGAAAAATCTTGTAAAATAAGTCAACAGTTGTGGGAGAGGGTCGGTGGAGTTGATCTATAAATAGTGCTTCTACTCATTCATGTAATTGTGTGAGGAGTAGTCCTCCACCAAGAGCGGGAGGAGCTAAACCAAAATCCATATCCCATGCTGTCCTTCACCAAAACCAACATCTCCTCCTATAACTATGTAAGACCATTATGTTAAATCAATGAAACAATATTTTATCAATTCCATTTCCTATATCCCTTGAACCATCATACTTGTCCTTTGCTCATTCTCTACTAAATATGTCCTACACACGTATACACTCGCATATCAAAATAAAAATGAATTGCCAAAAACATCATAAACCTATTACAATTTTGCCAATTCAGTCATAAACCCTTTTTTTAACTGATTCAGTCCTAAATCTTTTGCGATTGTGCCAATTTAGTCCATCCAGCCAAATTTGACCGGCTGGAACTGATGTGGACATCGTCGGTGCCGGCGATAATATTTTAATAATGCTTTTATTATTTTTAAAAATTTCTATTTTTTTCCTTTTCTTTTTTGTTTCTTCCTCCCTTGCACTCCCCCCACCCCGAGCGGCAACAGTGGCTAGCCAACTTCAAAGAGGCTTGCCGGCCATTACGCGAGGGCCGCGAAGCCCTCGTCAGCGACCAACAAAGGTCATGGCCCCTGTCAAACCGGCCACCCTCACCAACGGCCTCGCCTAGACCAGGGCAAGGCTTGGGGGCCGCAGGAAGGTAGCTTCACCCAAATCTAGGCAAGGCTAGCCTCACCATGGCCTAGCCGTGAGCGAAGGCGGCCTCGCCCATGACTGGCGAGGCAATGGTGACATTCGCCCAAGCCTGCCGTGGCCTCACCAACCGCGAGCGAGGCCACCTTCGCTCATGGCTAGGCCATGGCAAGGTTGGCCTCACCCAGATCAAGGCAAAGCCGCCTTGCCGTGGCCCCCAGGCCTCCCCTAGGTTTGGACGAGGCCGTCGGTGAGGGTCGTGGCCCCCGTTCAACTCCCCACCCTCGCCAGCAACCTCTCCCAGACTTGGGCGAGGCGACTTCACCCAGATCTGGGCAAGGCTAGCCTCGTCGTGGCCCCCAAGTCTAGGTGAGGCCACCGACAAGGGTCGTGGCCCCTGTTCGACTCCCCACCCTCACCGGCGGCCTCTCCTAAATCTAGGCGAGGCTAGCCTCACCGCAGCCCCAGGCCTCCCCCAAGTTTAGGTGAGGCCGCTAGTGAGGGTGGGTAGTCGGACAGGGGCCGCGGCAAGACAGCCTCACACAGTGGCCAGCAAACCTTGTCGAAGCTCCGGCCACTACCGTCGACGGGGGGAGAGCAAGGGAGGAAGAGACAAAAAAGAAAAGGAAAAAAACAGAAAAATAATAAAATTTTGAAAAATAATTAAAATATTGTCGCCAACTTCAACCGGCATCCACGTCAACTCCGGCCGGCCAAATTTGGCCAGATGGACTAAGTTAGCACAACCACAAAAGGTTTAGAACTAAATCAATAAAAAAAAAATTAGGATTGAATTGGCACGATTGCAATAGGTTTAAGACTTTTTTGGTAATTTTCCCAAATAAAAACTATCAGTGATGTCAATTGAAGAGGGAGTGACAGTGGCCGGAAACAAAAAAGAAAACGCAACTGTGGAAGAACTTGAAAATGGAGGAAGAGAGGGAGAGGGTGATGCTCGGCCCCAATTAGAAATTCTAGAAAGCTGACCTTGGGTGCTGGAGAGAAAAGGATAGCATGAGCTTCGGTCACGGCAAAACAGAAGAGGGAGAGAGGACTGTAGCAAAGGAGAACTGGATAAAGAGAGTAATGGAGAGGGGAGAGATAATAACGGAGAAGAGAGTGACGGAGGGGGGAGAGTAAAGGTGAAAAGTGCACTCAGCGTGGACACATGGTGATCAATTGATGGAGCGATGGGTGGCCGACATGGAATAACAGACCTATGTGATATTTTCTTAACTGTGTAAATGTACTTTTCATCAATCATTACATCAAGAAATCAAAATAAATTACATCAAGAAATCAAAATAAAGGATACTAGAATTGTCGACGCAATGAATTTAAATGGAGGTTAACATCCATAAATTATGAACATAGAAGCAATTCATACTGTAACGTGACAATCAGCGAAGGTTTACAAAGAGAACTAGAACTCTCACCTGCAAGTAGTCCACTAATATTCACCAGATCTTACCCAAGTTATCTTCATTTAGTCAGTGCTCTCTCCATCCTCGACACCAAGGCCGTACAATACACCAGCGTACTTTTCCGTGGAGCCATTGAAGAAACAGCCACTCAACTTCCGGAAAGTATAAGCTGTGGGCAAGCAGTCAGACCCGGCTTGGTGGCACACACCAAGCCTCTCAACTTCCAACAGTTCAGCAAGCTCATTCAAGTCGCCGGGAAGACCGTTGCAGAACTTAATCAAATGCTTGATGTCGTACACCATGGGGAAATACATATTGATCGACTTGAAAAGCTCCACCTGCGTATCAGGCAAACTCTAACAAGTCAATAGCTTAAGCTGGTAAACGAAATCGTACCTGCCATGAAAGGCAACCCAGTTAACACCACCGTTCCGAACAATCCTGGAGGACATCTGGAGGTGGCCTAAGCGCACCACGTCAACCCCCTTCTCAGTATTCCTCTTGAAATCGTCGCCGCAGTAGCACAACCACTCAGTTGAATTGCCAGCAAACTTGTCCTTGGTTATGTCAAACTCGCGGAAATTGAACTGCCAAATAGAGTACCTGTCTGTGCCGCAAGTGGGCAAGTTCCCCTTCTCATCCAAAAACGTGAGACTCAATTAGATCAACTTCAGCTTATCGACGTTATCTTTTAGCGTCTGGTAGTTATAGTCGCTGATGTTCTTGAAATTCCCCAGCGGACAAAAAACAACTCCAGGGAACGCGGTATCCACTGCGACGTAATTGAAGCTGTCCACAACTTCGAGGATTAACGCGAATTCCTGGTCTAGATTCCGTCCCACACCTCCCGTATGTGAAGCAACTCGTCTTTCAGTGGCATCAACATTTCCGACGTCCCCGTTCCAAAACAACAGCTCGGCCTCGCTTTATCAAGTCCAGATCTGGAAGTAGATCATCAAATCAGCGCTCAAAAACCTCATAGTTGAAATCCAGATTATGAAACTTCGTATTACGTACAGAAAACACCTGGAAGGATTTGCTGAGACCAAACACTGCTGAAGTAGGAACTGAGCACGTAATCGGATCTTACCTTGGATTTGCGAAATTGTCGCCTAAACTCAACAGAACTAGAACTTGGAAAGGGACCCTGAGCTTCGTTGGGAAAAGAGGTCAATGAAGCACGAAGGGAGAGGGGAATTTATTATGTGTTAAAATAATTAAATATAATCAATACTTTTAGATAATAACTAAAACTTAGTTCCACAAAATCTCATATAATATCACAGTAGGAGATTCTAAGTTTAAATTTTTCCAGACCCCATCTATCTTATCAATTAAATCTGTCTCATGTCTAAAGACTAATAATGTTAAATATTAAATCACACATTTATCTTATAGTTTAAATTTTGAGAACAGTTGACAGTGGTTCCACAAAATCTCATATTTTATACTCATATAACAACTTAAATTTTTAAAAGAATTGACAGTAGTCTTATAAAATCACACGTTCTAAACACATATAATATCTTAAATTTTTAAAATAACTAGCAGTGCTCTCATGAACTCACTTTCTAAAAGACAAGATAGGAGGAAACGAGGAAAGTGCTCCTCCATTCCTCCCTAACAACATCATACTTTATCCTACTCCTCCAAACCCTGCATTTGAATTATTACCATAATGTGTTTTCGGCAAAAGTACAGCATAAGTACAAAACCTATCACAGGATAACATGTGTCAAAAGTTTCGAAATATACACTTAAGTACTACTTTTTTTATAGATTATGACATTTAAGTGTCAAATCTAACAAATGGTACCGAAAATCCAACGTAGCTTATTTTTAATAATATAAGTCGCTAACGTAGCTCGCTTGAAAGTTGAGGCAACAAAGAAGAGCCAAAATAACATTGGAAAGCCGAGTCAGCAAAAAAGAGCCAAAACAACATCATTTTAATGCTAACATGGCTTTTAGTATAAATATTAATTAAATTAAATTAAAATTGAATTCATTTATTTAAAAAAAAAAAAAAAGGAAGGGAGAGAGTTCAACGAGGGCTAAGGGAAGGAAGAGGGTTCAACGAGGGCTTTATAGCTCTTGTCACCATCGCCCTGCCATCATCGACAACCTTGGTTGGCACTCACCCAGCCAACGTCAGCCCTTCGTAGTGATGGTGGGCGGCAACGGCAAGTGTTGTGCAACCCTCGTTGAACTTTCTCCCTTCTATTTTTTTTTAAATAAATGAATTTAGTTTTTAATTCAATTTAATTAATATTTATATTAAAAGCCACATCAAACCCAAAACGACGTTGTTTAGAGCTTAACTCGTTTGAAAAATACTATGTCGACTGTTTGGTCGAAATTTCTCTCTATTAGCACTTAAATGATCAATTTTTTTCCGATTTTGACACTTAAGTGTACATTTCGGAAATTTTAGCACTTAAGTGTCTCCCTACGTAAGTTTTGGCACTTAGAATATCCAGCACTTTGTGTTTTCTTATGGCAAATCCTTGGAACCACAAGATCTTTGCACTCGTCGGCAGTCGCCCCATACGCCTCTCACGAAAGGCTGTCCTTATTTCATTCAATAAACACTAGCCAAATAGGACGAAATATTTATTGAGGAAAATCAATGTAACGCAACGGTAAATAATGGGCAATGTCTTGATGCGGCCGTTTATCGAAATGAAAGCTTAATCATACAAGATAAACATAATCTTTGCTGGGTAGCTTGCCGGCTGGCCAAATTTGACCTACAAAGTTAAACACAAGCCTCGAGCAAGGAAAACCGACATCACCTTGATTTTACTTACAAATTCTGTCATTGCAGATGTGTTAGGGAGAGTATTGGCAAAAGCATTTCTCCATTGTTGTTGGATTCAAGGTGCATCTTCTCAAAACAAACAACATTTGGATAATTGACTTTGGTACAAATTTTTATAAAGCAATGAAGTAAAATAAATAAAAGAGAAAAGACAGGGTAGAGCTACTGAATATCCAGAGAGCCTTGCACGAGCCAGAGACAAAGGCCGACGAGCCTCACACGAGCATCGACTAGGTGAGCATTGACCAAGCGACCAAAGACAACTGTTGGTGAGTCTTGCTTGATTTTTAGCGACCCTTCCTCTCGTGACCCTTAGCGGCCCTCAACCCGTGTCTCGACTGAGTCTCAAGATAGTCTTGCGACCCTCCAGACCTCACTCGAGACAAACCCACAACGGTTGATCCTCAGCGACCTAGATTTGGAGGAATAGTGTCGGAGAGCAAAGATGGGTAGTTGACCAAAGGCAAGTACAAAAATATATTTGTAAAGGCAAAGTTGGAGGGCAAAAATTCAATTACCCCTGAAGCAGCGTTTCGAAAAATGCTCAAAGTGAATGTTGGGTAAGAGTTGTATTAGGTCAAAAAGATTTTGGAAATGTTCGACTTTAGCTCAAAGGGTCCTTGATATTGTGCAACTAAATGTCTCGACTTTGGCCCAAGGGCTTTTGGAGGTCCAAAAGACATTGAAAATGCTCTCCCAAATGGGCCTTGAGCCTCCGAAGTGGGCACTTCCTATGGCCTTTAACTCATATAATCTGTTGCTGTATTGCTTGCCACCTTCATTGCGAAAAAGAAAAAACCTTGGGCCTTTTGACCCCTCAGAGAACTTCAATGGGCCGATCCAGCACGTAAGCGGGCCCGGGTCGGCCCGCCCAGCTCTTCATCCTCCCCGCTCCGAATAATCAGCAGCCGTCTTCCTCCTCGTCGCGACCGGCGAGCAGTGTCGAACTCGAAGAGTCCAGAGCGAAAATGGCGTCTCCTTGCTCCCGCCTCGCGCGTTCGGTTCGGAGATCGCTCCTCCGCCCTACAACCTTCCCAAGCTTTCGCTGCCAACGACGACGGCCTCCATTCCCGCCGCTAAACGCGGCATTCCTAACTCAAGGGAGACGATACTCCGCCGAGAACGTCGTCAAGTCGCCGTTCGATGCTCACATCCTCAGAATACTCGACAGCCGGATCGAGCTGGAGTCGGAGTACCCTGTCCCTGAGGTGAACTGGGCTGGTTCTTTTCCCTCTCTTGTGCCTGACTTTCTGTTTGTTTCCTCCGCGATTGGGTGGAAAAGGAGGGGAAAAGGGACGTTTTTCCTTGAGTGAATGAGTAGTAATGAGCGCACGAGTCAGTGGGATTAACTCGTTCTTGTCTGTTTGAGGGTGGCCTTCAATTTTTGTTCTTCTTGCGAAGTTAGCTTGGCGATTGGCGGTGTTGGGGCAGCTGGAATTCATCGGGTTATTAGGAAGTTTGAAATTCGTAATGCATACTAATACAGTTACTGTCTTAGCTATAAGAGGATGCTGGTGCATATTTTCTGATTCTTTCCTCGCTTAATGACTGTGACATGAAGAACTCTGTCCATGTCCCAGTGGGAAATGCTTATGCCAGTCGAAGTGATGCGCATGATATTTCGTTTTGAGTTTCTGAAAGTGAATCGGTAATTCTGAACAAATTACTAGCTCTCAGGAAAGCGAAAGATAACATTAAGAGATTGAAATGGATTGGATTGATCGAGTTTACTTGGAGGTTTATCTAAACTCAGTGACTGTGAAGATCAACCAACATGTTGTCTTGCCATGACTTTTGTCATTGAGAGAACAACATAATCTCTAGCGACAATATTCGAATTACTTTGTTCATAAGGTAGTGGTAGATAGTAATTTCCAGTGTTCTAGTTGTGCTAAACAAGGACGTAGGATATAGTCTGATATTGTCTCACTGTGATATTAAAAAAATTACGACTTACATTGTAACTTCTACTGTTTCTACTCTTTGGTGATTTTATAGCCTCCTACAAAGTTCGATTCCTTTACTGTTCAAGATCAGCCGGGTCAACGGTGGATCACACTGAGAGGGAATTTTGGCGATGGAGAAAATATTAAAATTGAAGCAACCTCATTTGATGCGGCTGTACTTGTTCAAAAACCCGGAGAAGACAACTCTCGTCAAGATATGCGTCTGCATATAAGCTTACTGGTTGATGTATCTAAAGGGGATGGTCGTGGGATGCTGGAGTTTCTATGCTCAGCATGGCCAGACTCTTTGGAGATTCGGAATGTTTACCTATTTAGAGAGGAAATGCAGGAGAAGATGCATTCATGGCCTTACCTGGGACCTGATTCTAGGTATGTTATGTAACAAACTTTGATGAGGTGAAATTTGCTGATATAGATATTTTTCTTCTATTCTTGGAGGTTTATTGTTTTAGGTAAGATCTTTTGCTTTATGAGCATCTTCTAGTTATGAATTTCATTCCAAGTTCCATCGTGCTGTTCTTACTTCTTTGCTTTCCACCTTGCAAATATAGCTGAGATATGTCTTAAAGGAGATTAGCATCACCAATTGCATCCTCTTGGATTCATTTTCCATACAGGAAGTTGAATGCAGAGCTACGAAATACTTTTCAGGAGTTCTTGGAGACAAGGGGAGTAAACAGCAAGATGTCTGCTTTCTTGCATGAATACATGAGGAACAAAGAACGGGTGGAGCATCTTAAGTGGTTGGTAAATGCAAAGTCATTGATTCAAAAGTAAAAGAGTCTGTTTATCAATGAGGAGTGAGCCATTAAGGAAAGCCTTGCATCTCTTCTCTTGGAGGTAACATGCCCACTAAGATCTGAATAATGGTTAACTCTGATTCCTACCTATATAGGTGTATCATTATATGATTGTAATTTCAACATTGTTGATTAATTAAAGAGAGTGGAGCTGCTTGATCATTGTGCCCCCATCTTCAAGTTTTCCAAGATTGTTTTATGGTTTTGATAGGGATATCAATCTAAGACCTACATTCCAACAGCTGCAGTGAGCTGCCACTTTGAGTGTTCACATTTGAGTTGTTCAAGTTTTAATTTGTGTTTTGAGAGCTGAAGCTGGTCTAATAGAGCATTAAATCTTATTGGCTAGAAACTTGATCCTTGTTCCAGTGGTGTAAATCCCTTATGTTTGGTTAGTTTAGAGAGTACAGCTTGGATTACGTCAATAACTTCATAACAAACTTCTTGTTTGTTTTCGCATTAATCAATAGCTCAATGATTTTTTCTTTTAAATTGTATTCTCAATTTTCTTGTTGGGTGTTCAGGTATGTGCAAGTCCATCCTGTGCATGCCAAGCATTATAGACATGCACATTTGGAAATGGTGGATAAGTGCATGTATATGTCTTAGAAACTGGAGTCTTTGTGGTTAGCATGAAAAAGGCTCTATTTGACTTATGGTGCTTCCTTTCAGCGTCATGTTGGATGACATTCTTAGAGCTTTTTAGATGTACTTGTTTCAAATTTATATCGTCATTGAGTGGGTATCAGCACTATTTGCATCCATGTGCACATATGTGCTTATTTAGGAGTAGTCTAAAATGTATTTCCTGTGCGATAGTTTTAAATACTTCTCTGCAATTGTGCATAGATATGTTCAACATGCAGATAATCACACTCTTTAGGATATTTTCATGCAAATCGAATTTATTGATTTGGAAAAAGTTCAAGCCAGACTGACAAAGTCAATTTCGATGTCAGGTTCAAGTTTTTGTTTCTAGTTTGGTTTGGTTTTGACTTCAGCTCAGAATATTGGGTTTCTTATATATTCATTGAAGCAAATTTCATTGAAATGTTCAACCCATAAAAGTATCATTTCTGTCCTGGTAGTGGGTAGGTGCTTCTTTGACCCCACTGGTGGGGTCTGCAATTTTTGTGGATGGTCACTATATTTGGAAGACGACACAGTTTTGCCGTCCATTGAGGGACGATGCTGGTAAAAAGAAAAGAGAAGAACTAAAATGGTTGACATTCCTGTTAACTGACAGTCATCTCTGACAAATTTTACTGGATCTACCTACTTCCATATCTGTCTTGCAAAAAATTGTATTAAGCTCATCTGATGGTTTCAAAGCTGAGATATAATTTGATATTGACATGGATGATATTCCTCTGTCATACATTTGTTGCACAAAGACTTTTTTTTCTTAAGAAGTCTTGCGGAACTCGATTTAATGTCATCTGAGGCCCTAATGTTTCTATTCCTTATTGGCATCAGATGACAATCTCAATCTCAAGATCACATGGCAAAGTGCTATTGATGTTGCAGTCACTACTATGATGGCTTCTGCTGTTGCGTGGAAATCCTCATCACTTCTGTTATACCTCTGTGAATCATGTTAGAGAGAAGAACAAAGGTATCTATGAGTTGAACTCATGAAGAAATCATTCATGGCCTCATGTCATCGTCCTATTTCAACCGAAGCTAGTGTTTTCAGCCGCAGGCATGGTTAGTCGAAGAAATTCTCTGCCTTTGGCTTGTCATTGTAATGTTCTCCTTTCTGTTTTACTTATGAGGATTTTACATCATTAGTTTGTGAGTGCATTTCAGCAACCGTTCCAAAAGGAAATCGGTACCTTTGCGTCTCATCATGTCCCTGGTATGATTGTTTTAGTATTTCTTACGTATAACACGGTGAACCTTCTTCAGATAGAATAGCAACTCATCTACTTTCACAGAGTTCCACCGTACGACACGGTACTCAGGAAAGACGCAAGAGATGAGCTTGACTGAAGTGAACGACACTCGAGTCGAGCGACCGACATGTTATCCGGTCCAAGCATAAAGAACCCGACACTGCTTCGAACCGAACTGTCTCCACATCTCTACCTGTAGAAAACAGGCGGCCCAACAGGCGTTCTTCATCAGGGCAAGTTCCTATCACCTACCCATCGACCTTCCCTTGACCAAACCTCATTCTGAATTCAAACATGTGGAGAAGCTGCGAGAGGATGAAGGAACGGAAATCAATGGACGATGACGAGCGAAAACACCCTGACTCCCCTCATTGGGTGCCAACGCAAGACCTACTTTCGGTGGGGCACCCCGGGTTGGAAAAATGACTCAGCCTCGCCCCTTAGAATACGATTTATCCGCAGCATAATGCAAAATGTGATGCAATGTGGACTGACCATCACATTAGATTTAAGTTAAAACCCGTATCTTTCCTGGATTCAGCCGATCACTCCGCGAAAGCGACGGATCACACGCATCGGCGCAAGAGGACAAGGCCTAAATAGGCTTAAGATGGTAGAGCCGGTCGCGGTCCAAAAGTGACAAATCCCTGGTCTCCTTCTCCTTGGAAACCAATCTTTTTTGAGATCATCGAAACTTTAATTTATTCCGATAGTAACTTGCGAATGGCGAGTCGGTACCCCTCTGTTTGTCTTATGGATGTTTGACACTTGGGTTGTTTGGTTTCCTATTAAATTGTCAATCATTGTGCTTGCACAGTCGGTTTCTGTTAAAGCTGATATCGGGATGAGCAGATCTTTTTTCCTGTGAGTTCTTCTAATCCTTTGTGGGATTGTATCGTTTTATTTGGTGGTAAGGTATGATGGGTCATGGCTAAGATTTCGTCCCTCGCGCTCCCTATTCCTAATGCGAATTCTTCGACCTTGCGTGAGGGAATGATTTTGGGATCGTGTCCGTGAATGTTGACGCATCTTTGGCATGGTTCGATATGGACAATATGGAACGATTTCTTGCCTGGTTTCACTAGCTTTCGAAACGATTCGTCGGGCAAGGTGGAGCCGAAACTCGGTATCCGTGAAATCTAATCAACATAACTTAATGATAGGGTTTTTCAATTGTATTCAACATCAAAGATTTACTGGAAAACATGCTTATAAAGTCTTCTGATTTACGTGATAATCCACATTATTGGACGAATTAAAAGTTCAAGAATTCGATAGAAAAAAAAGTGCAAATTCAACGAAGATTATATGGGTTTCCATATGAGAGTCCCTTTTCTTTCCTTCCCCACTTAAAACATCATTCTCGGGGTTTCTTGTTTCCATTTTTTTTGCGTAGCCCACGCGAAGCTGGAAAAGGTTGGAGATTGTAGGACTCTCGTCAGTCGTCGGCTCAGCTTCTAATTGTAGGGTGAACCTGAACTAATCATCAACGACAGCGATTGTTAACTGTGTGATTCACGTGAAACAATTAGGTTAAACCTAATCCTGAGACTACACGAGAGACCTCTTTCCTTTTCCGGGACAATCGAGCTGTCCAAGCCATGATCCCTCGTAGTGTGGAGACCGCAACTGAGGCGGTACTTGGCCTTGGAAAGACGGTGGCTACGCTCTCCTAGCAGTGACATGTCGGGCTCGCGAAAGATCGTTCCTACATGGACTTGAAAGTGAGATCTCATCTTCTCAGCATGAGTCAAAACACTGAGATGATATTGTATGGGTTAGATGCGAAACCTCTCTGAGCTGGTTTGCACCACCAAAACCAGCGGCCGTTCTCATCAGAGTTAAGTTGTGACCTGTCCAATTTGACAGTTCGGATGAATATGGGGTGCATTCATTCGATCCACGCTAGAAGTTTTCTGAAAAACGACACCGATCGTCATAACCGTTCCGCATCACCATGTCACTCGAGAAAGAAGTTAAAAGTACAGCGCCTGTTCGAGGATAGACTTTCTTCATGGGCAATCTGAATCAGAAGCCAAGAAAGTCTTGACTGATTGCTAGCTAGAAGCAACAAAGTTTGCAGCTAGCTAGCTTTCATCAGAACAATTTTTAACCTCATTCCGAAAATCTCATCTTTGACAAATGCAGCCTTTGAAATCCATCATGGTCAGATAAGCTCCAATTAGAATTGGAAAGACATGAATGCCTCAAAAGTCTCCTATCTTTAGAGATATACATAAATCTCACGAGCAGAATATATAAGCTAAAATTTCCCCAGAAAGCGAAAAAGATAAAAAGCAAGAAAATTTTCTACAAGAGAATTCCGACAAACACGATGCTAGAAATGATATCTAATTCCAGAGCTTGAGTGATAAGTCGAGCTTCTGCAGCTCCTCCTGATTAGCTTTCAAGCGGGCGCCGGTTGTCGTCCCCCAGCAACCGCCGCTACCCATTTCGTTTCCCAAAATACCCACCGAAGGCGGGATATTATCGAATCTACCAACACTAACTCTTGAAGAAGAATAAGATGATGATCCTCCTGTTGCATTTGCTTGATGATGACTGCTCTCCATGGACAGCAACCTTCCCACTGCTGGCTGTTGACCCAATATTGGAGGCCTATTCCAAACATGGTGTCCATACACACCATTCCCAATAGGACTGGCACTAAAGGAAGGTGCATGAGAAGGCTTGTGGATCATGGAATGCGCCTGAATTCCAAGAGATCGGTTGCTATAGGCACCGCCTCCAAGAAGAGGAAGAGAAGACATGCTCGAGTAATGGTGGTGGTGATGGTGCTGGTCCATGTAAAAAGGGTTTCCCAGGACATGTAATCCCGACGCACCTAGCCTTTGTCCTCTTTTCGCGAGAGTCCGCTCTCTCTTGTGCGCGTTTTGGTGCCCTCCGAGCGCTTGCGAGCTGTAGAACTTTCTCTGGCAGTAGTTGCACGAGAAGACCTTAGGCTCCGCTTCTGAAGGAGCTTCAGCAGCTTCCTCCGGCGATGTCTCAGGCCGGCCCATGTCCAAGAAGTGGATGAGGTTCGGTTCTGGGCAGGACCCGCGATTGGAGTCGCCCCACGAAAGGTTTAGGTCTAGTGGCCTAGTAGGTTGAGTTGATGATTGATCTTGATCTTGATATGTCCTCTCCTCTTCTTCTTCTTCTTCTTCCTCTTCTTCTTCGACATAGATGAGTTCTTGCTTGTTTTCTTTGGAGTTTTGGAGGGGAGTATGCGGGCACGGAGGAGGCTCGGGCGCCGATATGATGGTGGAGGACTCGGATGGACATGGCGGATCTTTAGCATGCGGTGCTTCCATGGGAGGATACAAAGGAGGAGATCGAAGGGATTAAACTCTCTGGATGGATTATGAAATTATTGAAGATGGGTGGGAATAAGATTAAAGAGAGTACTGTTGTTGGTAGTAATTGGCTCTTCTATATATGGAAGGGCAAAATGTCGTACGGAGTTCATATATAGTAAAGTTAAGAAAAGAAGAATCAATGAATAAAATAATAGAGAGAGAGATTTGAATGACTTCTATCCTTCTGGACACGCTGATGAAACTGCAAGAAATTAGACTTTACACTTTTCGAGGCAAATACCACAAACAATCACAAACTGTACCCATTATAATACAAATATCTTAAACTTGCCCTTGTTTCGCTAATATCCCAAAGTCATGATAATACTCCCTGTTTCAACTTCATTTATAGTATAAGTTCAGGGTTTTTTATACACAAAATATGTTTGGGATATTGGGATTTTTAAATTCAGAATATTTACATCATGGTAGACATAACTTAAGATTTTTCTTTTTTATTATTGTATTAACTCTTTCAAGAATGCTGGAAGTTTCAAATTGCAATTTCTCGAACGAGCAATACTAGTTATACCATCATTGATCTGCAGCAAATTAACATACTAAATGATGCGATGAACTCTTTTTCAGCATTAAATGCGACCCACTTGTTTACATGCTCTTCTCTCTCGGCCGCTTCGTGGAACATAAAATCAAAGGACCGGGGGAGCACATCACGCGCAACAAACAAAAGTGGTTCCTCAATCATGTGGGAGACAGGGCTGACCTTGGGGGAGAAATGGCGAACTGAAAACAGCTTTTCACATTTGTACTTGAAGGTCCATCCATGAGCCCCATGGCTGGCCATGGGGGCAAAGGGCAATGGCAGCGCCCCATCCTTGATCTTTATTGTTTTCTCTCTGCTCCTTTGGTGGGGGCATCACATGCGCCCTCTTTTGATCAATCTGGGGGCCAAACCCTAGAGGAAAGGAAAATTTGTAATTATTGTTTCCAATGGGATCGATTTCTCTCAAGCTCCATGTCTAGTGACTCCATCATGGAAAAAAGAAACGAGGTTTCAAGAATAGTTAATATGACGAAAAAAAAATCATAAATTAATGTGTTTATGACAAATTTATCATTCATTAGTTTTTTATTAAATTTACCGTCAAATTACTAAGTTTGATGACATATGATATTTAAGAGATGTACTAATTTAGGGTTTTACCATCTGTTTGTTATAAGTATACCAATTTGAGATTTTTTGTAATATTAATCCAATTTAACAGAAAATAACATAGAACACTTTCACAAATATATTAGCTTGAAGTTTTTCGCAGTATTAACCCTTTAAAGAATTTATTGATTTTTTGCCAATTACTAATGATGGGGTTCTAGCTATGGCAATGTTCTGCTAGTGGATTATACATTAATCTTTGCTAAAATATATCATGATGTCGATTTTTTTAGCATATGCCTAGCAATTTTTTCAGTGATTTTTCCCAGCCTGTATAACTTGAAATTCTTGAAATCGGAGGTTTTACAAAAATTTAGTTAACAATCTCAAACGAATTAAGAGATCAAAGAGAGGGAGGAAAATGAGGGATCAATGGGAAAATTGAAGTAGATTTTGAAATTTCTCTGAAGAAAAGGGTTGCAAAATTGAAATTCTTCTCTTGTTTTCCCTCACTTCCATGGTTTCCAAACAAACAAATAAGGTAAAATTGTTCGTTTGTGGAAACGATATAAAATTTTCTCCAATCACGTATCTAATCAGTGAAATACAAACATGATTTAATTTTAATTTAAAATAATATTACCAATCAGAACCATTTACCAACCAGAAATGGGGAAAAAATATGTGTAAACTCTGCTTTTAATATCATATTAACATTGCCTGCTTCACTTTTCAAAGCGTATCAAGCCATATTGCATTGAGTAGTTAAATGTACGTAAACTCTTCTTTCAACAATGAATTATAAACCAATCAAATTAACGTATATTCTGTGACAAACTCATAAAGTGGGCATCTCAATTGGTGCATGCTCTTAGGCCGGTGATGTCAAATAACTTTAGAAAATACCAATTCAATTCACCCATCAAATCGAGATATGTATAGCTTGATAAGTGGTCGATGGGACTTAGGATCGCAAATTTGCAAATTCTCCCCATAACAATGTCAGCACAATCTAACTGAATCAGCATCTTGAACAAGCCAAAGCAAATCATATTCACCAAATCTTACACATTACCTAAATAATTCAAATTGCATAGCATTGGTCATATCATATCATTGTCACATGGATTTATTCCTTTATTTAGCCAAGTAAAAGGGCATCAAACGCTGGCAAACTATAGATTACTTGCTGAAAAATATTTTTTCAGTTTAAGGCCGCAGATTTATCAACACACCATCATTTATTGGGCAAACATTTCATCTCTATCCCATCATAATGCAAATGAAGAGCCCAATAATCGATAATACGTGTAAGACCAAACTCGTCTTTAGCAGAATAATCATATTATGAAATCAAGGATAGATCAAAGAATCGAATGTGTTGCTTTTGATCAATCACCCTGATTTTTACATGGATTTATTCTCGGGAAAAACCAAGGGAGATGCCAATGTCAAGCCAATCTCCATAGCCTAGCGCCTACGCAATCCACATGGTAACAACGGACGTGGAAGGGCCCAATAAAGCGAATTTACAAATGTGTACGATCACCTCTTTTGTTTATTGTAAAGATGGTTGCGTCTCTGAAGGATGAATGTAGAATACCACATGTTTCATCCCAAACAGGACAGCCTCGATATTTCCCAAACGTGTTCAACTTTGTAGTATTAAAAGCTACACCTAATCTACAAGTCTATGCATCTTTATATAAACAAAGATATTGATAGGGGGGTGACATTCAAAAATTTCTTTTAAGATGTAGGATATTTGACTGAAACAACCATTTGAAGAGTTAAGAATTTTCTTCATTTTATTTTGGTAAAAGAATATTACAACACCACCATTCTTTGTACTATAATATTACACGTCATTTGTTTACAAAATTTATTTACTCTTTACATAAGAATGTTCCTAGATTGAACAATGGCATTAAAATCGGGTTTGTCCCTAGATTTATTTCACACGTAAGAATGTTCGTTCGTCAATTTCGCGTGTCATTTTAAGTTCAATTTGCTTGTGAGAGAGGATGGTGTTGGAGTATCCTTTATCATGGCGATCTCCTTTTACCAAAGGACATTTGAGATGTGTATGGACGCCACACGCAAGGGAAGGTGTGCCAAAACCTGAGAGATGAACGCATCCCAAGACATATAGGTAGGTATAGGGGCATGACTCTTGGACAAAGAACACTAGAACATGCTAGGACAGATTCCAAACACTTCTTTAGGGTTTTCCAGCATAGGTAGGTTTGTCTTGTCATGTTGACTGCTTTTCTTTTTTCTTTTTCTTTTTTCCCTTTCTCGGCCATCTGATTAACTCCCTAACGACACTTCTTCTTTAATTTGGTCATATGTTAAAACACTACACCATCTTCCTTCAAGTCCTACAGAATGTGTAAGCGTTTCGGAATTTTTTCTTTTCTCTTTTTTAGGGCGGAAAAAGACAGGATAATCGAATTAAGAAAACCTGTCTTTGTTGAATGATAAGAATCAAGAAAATTATAAGAATAGAGATTCTACATTGAAAGCATATGATGATCGCATCATCTCTAGCTGGCAAGCTGAAAAAAAGAAAAAAAGAAAGAAGAAAAGACGAGAGATAATATATTTTGGGAAATTAAGTAAAGTGTAGTGTGACACGAGTTTATAAAGAATGCCGTCTCATCTTGAGCTTCCTTTGTTTTCCTAATGACTTTCTCCCTAATCAGAAAAATGTCTTTTCGGTGTCATGTGTAACTAACCCTAAAGGCATTGACGAAACTATAGGATATAGATGTAAGCTTTAGGCATTCATGCACTTCAAGCATTGAGTAAAGGTAGGTGAACGGAGATTGATGTTGTGGTTCATAAATGAGTCATGTTAACCAGAGCAAATTATAATTTTTATGAAAATACTATTAACTATTCTAAAAATTTAGACTCTTTGATGAATATGTGATTTAATATTTAAATATCTGAACTCGCTACTCATGTGTTGGCAAGCAAGACTTTAACGTGAAAATATATAATAAAAAAGATAAATAGGGGGTTATAAATTTTTAGTTCAGCACCTCCTGTATTGATACCATGTACCATAAAAAAATAATGAGACTACCACTATTTATTCTAAAAGTGTGAATTATTATATTAAAGTCTAATTTAACATTTAAACATTCTAACACTCTCTCTTACACGTTAGCATTACTTGACCTAAGATTAAATGTGTGTGTATATATATATATAGCAAGGGAGATAAATGAAAGGACTAAAAAATTTGAACTCAATATATCCTACTTTGATACCATGTAAACTATTACGGAACAATTATTCTAAAAATTTAAATTATTAAATGAAGATGCTATTTAACATCTACATATTTTAACAATAGGAACTTACCAACATATAGAATATTCATCGCAAAATAGAATTATAATGAGTTGTGAATTTCTCTTCTAGTTTGAGCAACAAATGTTGTAATATATGTGATGCAGGTAAATTATATTAGATAATTGCAACGTAAAGTCGTTCTTAAATGTTCTGCATAATTTTTAGCGAGAGAACGCACATCAAATATATATCGTTACAATTGCAAGTGTTTCTAAAAGCACCTTCAAGGACTTTTAACTGATAATCAATCAACTTCAAATGCATGCGATTGTGGAAGGTCATTCAAACCTAACTAAACCAATGATGAATAGTCACAAGTCTGTTTACTATGGTCACGACTGTTGTCATGGTCAACAAGGTTGAGACATCCAGGAACATAGCAACTCTTGTTCAGAATGCGCTGAGGATGACATATTATAGATAATCTCTTTATTGTTTGTAGGGTGAGGATATGTATCATTCAGAAGATGCTTATAGATATATCTCTGCTGGCTTTGAGTTGGATAACTTTTTCTCTTTTTCTCTCTCTCTTTCTTTCTTTTTTTTATGGTCTTGAGTAGTATAATTGGTCAACCCATGTCTAGTGTCCACCAATACATGAGACTGAAATTCCTTGTGATCAAGAAATTGCCATCTTTTGCATAATCCCAAGATTCATTGAGGTTTCTAGGAAACCTACTGTTGCCATATTAAGGGCAAATAAGGTTAATCCAAAACCCCGATTATGTTATCTCCATTCCTTTGTCGTATTTGACATGAATTGGTGGGGGGACGATGACAAATGGCCGACAAAGAAATTGGGAAGCTGATGTGGAGTCCCCTCATTCAATGATAATGCTTCCCCTCACTGTTTTATTAGTTTAACATGATCAAATCTCCAAAGTTGCCCCCTTAGATCAGAGTATAATCTAGCTTTGTCCTTTTAAAATGTTATTTTAATATGGGGTTTGTGTTCTTGTATTTGTCCACAGCCAATTCCTTAGGAGGTAGATGAAATGATAATGTGACTGGTAAAAAGTAGTTTTTGTAAGCTGTATCGAATCAATAACTTTTATATGTATTAATTTAAATTTGAAAATTCCACTTTTTTCGTGAATAAATTTACGATATGCTGTACGTGCCGCCTAGTTCTTTGCACCAGCAGTGAATTCGAAAACGAATGTTAATTTTAGACTCTTTTCATCCAAACCCTAATACCACATGAGAGTAGAAAATAATGATGAGATGAGGAGAAGGTTTGAGTGGGGGTTTTGACATGATTCTTTTCATCTTCAGCATAAAAATAGGCAAGATATTCTTTTTTAATTGGCAGATGCTGAAAAAGAACAAATTCATATGATTCGACGAGCAATTTACTTGTCTAATCAAAGTGAACAACCAAATCTCTTTTTGAGATCTCTTTGTCCGGGCAAATAAATCCTGCTTTGGATCATCCAACCAAGAGGAAGCCCCACAGAGTTCCAATCCTCCTCCTCCTTCCCCACCAAAAGAAATATCTTATACTATAATATATCAACTCCTCAATGTGAAATGACTTTATTCTTCTCCTTTTCCAACTCTCGACCAGCTCATGACGCATGAAAGTGTATGTAAGTTTCTCAGCAAAATCCATACATAGGATTCATGATTGCATCTCAAATGTCCCCATAAAGATTTTTTGCTTTTATTTTTGGGATAATGATTTTGGACTCTCTGATCATGAAAAAAAGATTATCTTCGATAATTCTCATCAATTCACCCGTGAAAGTAGAGTGCTTTAATTTTGTTAATGGGTAAAGAAAAGAATGTAAGTTATGTATCATGAGAAAAGTTGAATTCACGGGCCTCAAATTTGATTATTTTTTTATATTTAGATCCCTAAATTATCACTCATTTTGCAGGTTGGCCTGCATTTTTGCTGAAAACTGATCGACCTTCTTGTGCTTATGAAGTCGCCCACGATTTAAATGGAAATCCCTACTAGGATACAATACTAAAAAAGATTATTATCGCATTTTTTACGCATATGATTGTGTAAGTATATAGTCAACTCAGGTAATCTGAAAATAAACTTCAATAGGAACAAATTCTGGGATGATATTTACACGAAAAAGAAGAAGAAGAAGGAGTTAGAGACTATTTGCTGGATTTAAATACTTGGGTTGAGTGCTTTATAAAAATACTGTACATCCCTTTTGGGCCTGTTGAGTTCCATGTATCAAGTCCAATTTCTCCTTTAAAAAATTTGGCATGGTCAAAATTCATTTATAATGAAGGTCAAATTACTATTATGATTTAGGAAAAAGAAGAAGCATTAGTGGGAAACTTTTATAATTGAGTCGATGCAATTGTCCCCGATAAACGTAAGGAGGCATAGCCCCCTACTAGGTTGATGACAAGCGTGCTAAATAAGCCACTTTATTTCAATTAATCATTAATTTTAATCATTTTACTCCAACCCATACGAATATTTTTATTATTTGCAACCAGCTTTTCTCTGACTAAGTTACATATATATTTTTCCTGCCAAAAATCGTACCACCTACAAATCTAGATGAGTTATTAATATTAAATCAAATCTAATGAGAGAAGGGAACTGAAACCAGGTGTGCCCAAGTTGGCGGAATGCCTAGGGTTTATGGGTCAAAATGCATATCCCACTATAAAATAAAGAAAGTTTAGAAAATGATCAAGTTGCGGGTGCACTTGGCCTGCCTTTCTTTCTAATTTCTTCCTGCTTTCTTGATCTCTCCTTTAGTTCTCGGGTCAATTGATTAGATTCGAAGGATCCAATCAGCATGCGGCAACATTTCCGGTTAATAATAAATAGATTTCGTCAGGCTACCACTTTGTCCTGAGCCTATCCTTTCGTTTATGACACCTCAAAAACGTTAGTTGGGAAACTTCCTCGACGGGCATCAGTGGGAAAGTCTTCTGGTGCCTCAATTCTTTTTTCTGATTTGGCAGTTAAGTGGTGTATAGATCGAGTTTTACATATGTAGATTAGTCCAGCTCTCCAGGCAATTTTAAGGACACTTCGCTTTACTGCATTGATCTCATGCATTCAAGACTTTACTTTTGAAGTACTCCCCACAAGTCTTGAATCAAAATACCACGAGAAGAGAAGCAAACTCTCTTACCATTTAAGCCCACACTTTGTAAGTTAGCACCTCGTTAAAAGCTCATAAATTCTTCAAAAAATCCTAATAAATCATCATAACGTATGAGAAATGGTGATAGGTGTAAATGGCATTCGCCAAACTTGGGCCCATTTTTACCAGATAATCGATACATAGCGAGTTCCAACAATTGTAAGTTAGCACCTCATTAAAAGCTCATAAATTCTTCAAAAAAATCCTAATAAATCATCATAACGTATGAGAAACGATGACAGGTGCAAATGGCATTTGCCAAACTTGGGCCCATAATTACCAGATAATTGATACATAGCAAGTTCCAACAACCCACCATTCACAGGAAGAGGTGAAATGTAGCCTGCTTCTTTATTCAGTCCAACCACACACGATTTGTCTTTCCCTAATTTCTAGCCACATGTGGTTAATTAGCAACCACTACGGTTTCTTACTTGAAAGAAATGCCCAATCAGGCTCAGGGTGACAATCTAGTGGCGAGAGGCTAGCCTTGATAGTCAAAGAGATATGGATTTCAACGCCCTCGTAGGTGTGTCTCATGCGATCTTAATCGATGTGTCCTGAGAGGCGGTTTGTACACTTGAAGATCTTATCAACGATTTCAAATTTGAATTCCCTTCTACTAAGGGGGATACGTAAGAGGAAAATAAAGAGAAGCACAAAGGATTTCGTTGTATTCGAAATTGAATTCCCTTCTACTAGGTATGTGACTTTGTTGCAAGTGTTTCTGTTGTGCTTGATTCAAGTAGTGCACCATCAGATGAGTTGACTCATTCCGCCATAATTACTTCCATATTGTGTTGAGTGGGATTTGACAATGAGTTTAAGTCAATCATCTGAAAACTTCCTTTTCATGAATTTAATTTAATAGAAATTCAGAAACTAAGGTCCTAATTGAACCAAAGAGATCCTAATTCACACTATTATCATAGAATTACTTAATTTAGACACCATATAATTAAGTACCAAATGAACAAGCCCACAAAGCCCTTACTCAGCAAAATGATATGATTGTATAACTTCTTCAATTTCTCGAAAAAGAGAAGTATGACCGAAAGTTTATTCGCATGTGTCTATACAAATAATTTATTCCAAGTGATCTAGTGCCTCACGGAGTAATAGAATTCATAATCTACTAAGGCAAATGTAGATGGTCGTTTTGAGGTGACAATCGTATCATTTTGTTGAGGGACATGTATTTCGATCAAGCGGTCTTTAATTTGTGGGTTACATGCTCGAATGCTCACGACGAATCTCTCTTCCTCCAATCAGGAATGGAAGAAAATACATTTCTTATTCGTAAAGTGAAATGATAGCTACGAAACATTAAAAAAATATTTCAACATGATATTGCCACTTCGCATTTCTCAACCGAAGATACGGTGCAAGCAAGGAAGTCAAATTTAATGATCGATGAGAGAGTCAATAAAATCGTACCGTAAGATCGAATGGCAAAATCACAAGATTTTACAATATATGTTATTTAATTGGTCTTATGAAAAGCGTGGACAAAGCTTGGAAAAAAAAAAATCATCGGGTCAATTTTCATGACTCAGCATTAGAACCCGTGTTGTGTTGTGAAGAAACTAAGTCACAGAACATGACATTAAATACTCACGATAATCGAATACTACTAGGAGCACAATTAAAACGACAAGGAATATGGTAAATTGCTTAGGGAGATAAAAGGAGCTGAGACCTATTTTTTTTCAAGTAAATAATTGAAAAATGAAACCAATTCCTTTATTTCAATTACCAGACAAAACAAAGCCACAACGATTGCCCATATCGGTTAATAGGGATGTCACAACATTGTCTTATAGAGAAAATTATCAAAAAAATTCTTTAACTTATTGTAATTATATCAATTCAATCACAAATCTTTAATTATGTTAACTGAGTCCTAAACATTTTCAAATTTTGCCAATTAAGTCCTTACAATTGATTTTGATTGGAAATTGCTAATGTAAACACCGATTATTTTATATGGCATGATTAACGCTGACATAAACATTTTAAAATAATATTTTTAATAATATTTAATTTTTTATAAATTTTTATCTTTTTTTACTTTTTTTGGCAACCCTCACTGGCCATAAGTAAGGGTCATGATGCCCTCACCAACCCTAAGTCTAGGGAAAAAAAGAAAAAGAAAGTTAAAAATCATAAAAAAAAAAAAATTCAAAAAATTATTAAAATAGTACTAAAAAATGTTGACATCAACGCCGATACATCTCAAAGATATCTAGTCAAAATTGACTTAATCAGCTCAATTGATAAAATGTGAAAAGATTTAGTATTCAATTAGCATAATTAAAATGTTGAAAACTGAATTGGCACAGTTACAATAATTTTATGATTTTTCGGTCATTGCCCCTTATCTTGTATATGATCTGATGGAGGCACGATCTATATAGGGGATAGGGAAGGACCTGAAAAGACAAAGGCGTGAAAAGGAGACCACGAGAGAACATTGAGAACAGTTAGAGCTTACAAAAGATATAATATAAGATCAAGCATATAATTGAATTAATGCACCGTATTTAACGAGATAAGTCATGTCGTATAACGATAGCTTCGATATAGACCGGAATCTCATTATAAAAAAAATGTGTGATTCTGAATGCAGGTTCTTAAACAAAGTAGGCATCTCATCTCCCCTTGCATTGACAATTCCAGGTCACATGGGAAGTCGAATTTCCTAGAATTGGAAGAGCGTGGAAAGTTTCTAGCTTAAGTGAACTTCCGGATCGCACGCATTGAAGTTTCTTGCATGCAGATTGGCTGCAAAGCATGCTTGCTTATACAGTAACCGAAAGTCACCGGAGCATTCATGTCGACACACCTTGATCGAACCGGCCGATTGAAACCAGGGCAGCATCTAACTTGAAGCTCAAGGATTTGCTCAAGAAAGAGATGCCCAGGCGAAGAAATGGCCGGTCATTTTGGAGACACCTCCATGTAAACAGAGCTTCCTGTACAAACTAACTCGGCCCACTTATTCCCACGTACGTTTGGCTGCTTCTCAAGTCGTCTTCGATTCGTCGATCCACGCTTCCTAAGTTCCAAATGACAGTTAAACATTGACAGATACCTCACATCCCGACACGAGACTTCGATTTCAACGTTGCTCCAGCAAACTTTGTAGTATCACCTCCCGTTTTTTGTCTTCGAATTCAAGCCCGGGATCTCATCTTTGATTTGGTAGGCATGGCTAGTCTTCAAATAATCTTGTCGCTTCCACTTCTCGTGGCCTTCGGCATAATTGCTTGATGTGGGGCCTCAGCAGGTCCTGAACTGGAGCCCCGGAAGTCGGGTAACCCAATCTACCAACCATTCAAACCAGCTCCGCCCTCTCGGGCTATCAAAGCAGCTTTACTGGCTGTCCTCTGATGAATTCCCAGTGTCATCCATAGACACCTCGTACTTCACTCACATTTACTATGCGTTCCTCCTGCCCGACCCGACCACATTCAGGCTCAATGTCACCGCATCTGACCAGATCAAGCTGCCTGGATTCACGGGCACACTGCAAAAGCGAAAGCCAGCCGGCTGTCAAGACCTCTTATCCATAGGAGGAGACGGGTTGGACGCAAATGTGTTCTCCAGGATGGTGAACAGCTCAGAGACTCGTGCAGCATTCATAAACTCCACCATTGAAATAGCTCGAAAATACAGTTTCGATGGGGTTGACTTGGACTGGGAGTTTCCAGCAGAGGATCAAGACATGTCGAACCTCGCTCTGCTTTACAAAGAGTGGAGAAAAGTACTGGCTGACGAGTCCAAGAGAAGTGGCAAAAGCCGTTTATTACTGACGTCTGCTGTGTACCATGCATCAGGATTTCAGGTTTTCAGGACGCCAGATCATACCCAGGTCGAGCGATCTGGAAGCACATGGACTGGGTCAGCCCCATGTGATTCGACTATCACGGGTTGTGGGAGAATTTCACGGGCGAGCATTCGGCACTCTTGATTTGAAGAGCAAATCAGCACAAGCTACGGAATCAGTTCATGGATTCAAGCTGGCATGCCGCACCGAAAGCTGGTGATGGGCCTACCATTGTACGGGAAGACATGGACGCTCCAGAATCCAAATGTTACCAGAGTTGGGGCTCCAGCTGTTGGGCCAGGTCCTGGAAACGGTACCTTGACATACAACCAGATTGTTGATTTTAATGTACAGAACCATACAACAGTCAATTCGACAAGGAGTTGGTGTCATACTACTCATATGTCGGAGTCTCCTGGATCAGTTATGACGATGTTCAGTCTGTACGGAGGAAGGTCCGATTTGCACAGTCTCGGGGCTTGGCTGGGTACTTCTTCTGGGCTCTTGGCCAGGACAAGAACTGGATCATTTCAAGACAAGGTACCAATGAAGAACACCTAACGTTCATTACACACAGTAATCACATGTTGATTCTAACATGTTTGCCTCTTACCCTTCTACTGATGACAGCCTCAGGAGCTTGGGATCATCACTGATGAACTTGGAAAGACTGTTTGCGGCCTGCAACGATCGTAATAGATGCATTAAATTCGTTTGAAATTGTTCAATTATTGACTTCTCTAAGACACTTCACAACAATTCTAGAAAAAATTCTCAGATCTCTCATCTTAAAGGCTCATAATCTCCAAGGATATCCTGTTCAACTATTGGAAAGTGGGAACGTATGTGTGTGTGTTGTTTATCTACCTTTCAATTCAATTTCTGATTGCTCAAATAGATTCCTTTCATTGAGTTATGCAACCAGCTTTTTTCCCTCAAACATCTGCCATTGCCAATTTCAACAACTAACAATGAACACTGAAGACAATGAGAACTAACTATGCAGTAGCATCTCCCTTTAATCCGAATTCATAGAGCATAAGAATCGAAGGATTAGTTGCTCACAAAAGCATGATATAATTGGGTAACAAACTAAAGATATTGGTACTTTCGCATGGCTGTGGCTAGATGAATTATGTAGTCCAGGTGCATTTAGCGAAGAACAGACTCCGTGTACTCAAACTTTCTAGCGCAAAATTCAGGGGTTGGAAGTGAGATCAAAATTGTTGTGCTCATAACTGAAGATTCATAAGCAGAAATAAAACAATGGAGTGATTTTTCATACACAGTTCTCTTCTGGCTTGAAGATTAATGAACACGGGCAGTCCAAGGATGGTGGAGGGAAGGGAACTAAAACTGGTCAAGTTAAAACGCAAAATGAATCATGCAGCATATCAGCAAACAGATACGTAGAACAGTTGATGCCAGCGAAAGGAATCATTCTCTCCTCAGTTTGACATGCATCATCTCATTCACATTGCGGTTATAATAATAGCTGAAGGAAAAGGTACAGTGCATATATACCTGTAAAGTTGAAGAATGGTTGTATCAAACAGATTTGGATGTATCCTGATAAGCCAGAAGATGATGCACCTCTGATTGATTCAGCTAGCAAGCATGCTTTATCTACCACAATCTCCTGTCATGCATCTGCAGCACCTTCTATAAATGCCATAACCACTGTCAACAGATTTTTATTTAGATAAACCGAGATGCACATGCAAAAAGAAGCAAACATGAAGCATCCTATCTGTCACGAGTTTCTCTTAAACAATCAACAGAGAATAGATTCAATTAAACTAAAAGTAGTATTGTGCAGAAAAATCACTGATCAATGCCCACAAACAAAATGAGCCATTGTTAAAGAAGTGTTTATAATGATGGCATTCAATGGTCCAAATGTTGCAAGAGGAATACTACAAAACTGAACATAAAGGCTAGTAGATTATGAAAACATGCAAAATTTGGTTGATCTCATCATGAGAATCAGTGTGACCCCTCTACTTGCCACATTTTTGCTTACTTAATTTTGCAAATCCAGAATGTGCAAGGAGGAACAACCTGTTTGTCTGCTGTCTCTGGGCATTATCTCACTATGAAATGTTTGCAGGTCATGACTTAGCCCCATTTGTGACCCATCAATCCAAGGTGGGTAGACCCTGTCACCATAGTGATATACCCATTCATGCAACTGCAAGCAGATTCAACAACCAGACTTTGCATTTGTGAAATCAATGCCCTTACCACTAGGCTATCATCACTGGTTGTCCATACTTGCACATTTGAATGTGATAACTCGGCCCTCTATTCTTGATATCAATTATCATGTAACAAAATTAAGCAAGCCAAGTATATTAGAACCATCCATACCTCTGCATATAGACTGAAGATAATAGTAGCAACTCAAAATAAGTTCTATATGAAAGATTCATATACCCAAACAATGTGATGCAAAGATGAGCATAGAGCATGAACACAATTACAAGAATGAAAAGAGAGTCAACATAATAAGGATTTGCAAGCACCTAAGGTAAAAGACTAGTTGCAACAAAAAACAAAGAGCTCAGGCTAAAGCAACCCAAGATTTTGGTTACAGCTTAGAAAACATGCAGAGCGAGAACAGATCATAGTAAAAAAAAATTAGCCCAAGTTTACAAAGAGAACTATGATCCTCACACTCAGGTGATCCTCAGACATTCATCAATCTCTCCCCATATATCCCTTTTCAATTAGCACTCTATCCATCCTCCACACCCAGCATCTCAGCAAACAGATGGGAAAAACACTTAGTTTCAATGATAGGATTATTAACTTATCATTCAAGATGCATCATCTCATATTCAATTAAATTAATGCTGGAAGGAAAAAAATAGTCTATCCATCTATGAAAAGGTTGAAGAATGGGTGTACCAAGCTGCTGGAATTGATCCACCATTAGCCAGAAAGACACTAGATGGAAAAACTCTGTCCATCAATTCCAGCTATAGCGCAGTTATACAGCAAAGTCTCCGGTAATGGATCTGCAGCACCTCTGGCACAAGTAAAGCTTTAGTAATCATAAGCCATAGACACTTTTAATTGACATAGTCATTCAAATAGACCAAGATGACAGTGCAAAACATTTACAATTAGGGAGCAAACATAGAGCATCTGATTTGCCACTACTCTTTTACATAATCAACCAGGAAAATACAATATAACTGAAACTAATATGTTGCAAATTAGACTCTAATCAGCTACTAATCAAAGATTGCTCGTAATAATGCCACTAAATGCTCCAAAACATGCAAAAGCAAATCTACACAACCATAGTGATATGAAGCTCTGCAAACAATGAAAGTATCAGTCTAAAGCACGTAACTGTAATTTCCACATTTGATCATAGTAACTAGAACGCACTATTCAGCACACTTAATCAATAACTTGCCATAAAATCTTTATATCAGGAAATCAAAATTAAGGATACCTGAATAATCGAACCAATGAATTTAAATGAAACTTAACAGCCAGAAATTATGAATTTAACAAGTCCTTTATTAATGATACATACACGAAAATAAAAGGTAAAATGAGATAAAGTATGAGCATGAGCAGAACAATGAGCAGAGAGTCAAAATAAGAAGGAATTGTGAACGCTTTTATTAGAAGACTAATTGCAACAATTTACAAGAGCTCAAGCTAAACCTGACTCGAGGTTTTGGTTACAGCTTAAGGAGCATACAAACTTAAAAGCAGGTCATACTAACATAACAATTAGCCAAAGTTTACAAAGAGAACTAGGACTCTCACACGCAAGTAGTCTACAGATATTCATCAAATCTTTCCCAAACTATCTTCATTTAATTAGTACTCTGTCCATCCTCAACACCAAGGCCGTACAATACACCAGCGTACTTTTCTGTGGAGCCATTGAAGAACATATCCCTCAGCTTCCGGAAAGTACAAGCCGTGAGCAAGCTGTCAGACCCAGCTTGATGGCGCACGCCAAACCTCTCAACTTCCAATGATTCGGCAAGCTTATTCAAGCCGCCGTGAAGACTGTTGCAAAACTTCATCAAGTGCTTGATGTCATACACCATGGGAAAATAAATATTGATCAAATCAAAGAACCCCACTTGCGTATCAGGCAAACTCCGGCAAGTCAACAACTTAAGCAGGTAACCGAAATCATACCCGCTATGAAAGGTAACCCAGCTAATATCAGCATTCAAAACAATCCCCGAGGACATCAAGAGCTCACCAAAGCGTCTCACGTCAACCCCCTTCTCATTGTTCTTCTTAAAATCAATGCCGCACTCGCACAGCAACTCAATCGAATCGCCAGCAAACATGTCCTCGGTCACGTTGAACTCACGGAAATTGAACTGCCAAATGCAGTACTTGTCCGTGCCGCAAGTGGGCAAGTTCCCGTTCTCGTCCGAAAACGTGAGACCCAACTGGATCAACTTCAACATATCAACGTTATTCTTCAAAGTCTGGTAGTTATAATCGCTGATGTTCTTGAAATTCCCCACCGGGCGAGAAACAACACCCGGGAACTCGGTATCCATCGCCACATAATTGAACCTGTCCACGACTTCCCGGATCAACGCGAATTCCTCTTCGAGATTATCGTTCCACACCTCCCGGATGTCAATCGATTCGTCTTTCAGCGGCATCGACATTTCCCACGTCCCGATTCCAAAACCACAGCTCGGCCCAGTCCTATCGAGTCCAGATCTGGAAGTAGATCATCAAATCAAACGCTCGAAAACCCTCGAAGCCGAAAGCCCGGTCGCCTCCGCTCGAGCTCTCAAGTCGGAACCTTTCGGCCCTTAGGGACAAATCTGAAGCAAACCCAGATCACAAAACAGCGGATTACAGACGGAAAACACTCGGGAAGGGAACGATTTGCGCTGAAAATCAAACACGACCCAAGACGGCTAAAGGGTCGACTAGGAAACTGAGCACGCGTGTCGATCAGATCTTACCTTGGATTTGTAAGAAGGGCGCTCGAGATCGACAGATCTAGAGCTTGGGAAAGGGTACCCGAGCTTCGTCGGGGGAGAGATTTCAGGTCAACGAAGCACGCGGAGAAAGAGAGAGAAAGAACTTTACTGGGCGTCTTCTAAGCCACTGAAGAGATAGTACATCAGGGAATGGAGAAAGCGATGTTTGGACAAGGGCGAAAAAAAGGCATATCCGACGTCGTCTCCGTCATGAAAAATCCTCCCGAACGACGTCGCACGAGGGCGCGTCGCCCTCGCTTCGTAAAGCTTGTGCCGCACGAGAAGAGTGTTCGTCCCGTTCGTCCCGAACCCTCCATTTGAAATCGTTAGGATGACACAAACAACTTTTGAAGTTTAATTCAATATATAATTTGATTTATAAATTTTTAATTTATTTAATATAATTCTTATGAAGATATTCAATATAACCGTTAATCTTAAATTAATAGAAATTGACTACATTAGATATCTTCATACGATATAAGGATTATATTTGAATATGTATCAAAAAAATTCAAGAATTACATTAATCAAATTAAAAATTTGGAGACTATATTACACATTGAATTAAAATTTAAAAATCAAATTGAACAAATTAAAAGTTTACAAATTAAATTGCATATTTAATCAAAGTTCAGAAACTGTTTGTATCATTTTCCCAAATCGTTATGTTCATGCGGGATCACAAGTTCTATGTGCTTCTCAATATTGCATGGAAGGCTATCCTTATTTCATTTAATAAGCATTAGTCAAATGTGGTGATAAATTTATTGAGAGAAATAAATGTAGCACGACTATGACATAATTAATGGAACGCGATTTAATGGAATCTTAATCATACAAGATACATATAGACACTAGAAGTGCCAAAGATTTAGTGCCAAAACTTTTTTCTTGCCAAATTGAGTACAAAATTTGAGAAAAAAACTAGCCGAAAAGAAAAACAAAAAAAAGAAAGACGAGAAAAATAAAAAAGAAAAAAACGATCATTTAAGTTTATCCGGCAACAAATGACTTTTATAATAAAATGTTTAATTTAACATGACTATCTTATATTAGAAATGAGTTCAAAGTGGGCTTCTAACGTGACTGGCTTGTCTAAACACATTGCACAAAGGTTAGCCTAAACGACGTCCCATGAAGCCTATCCCAAAAATAGATAGAAAAAAAAATTCTCTTGGAATCGAATATGAGAAGGCTCCTTTATCTCCATTACCCTCTAGACACTGTTGGCCGTCCTCGATCACGAACGGTGGCCACCAACAGTCACCGCAAATCCTGCTATTTTGCTCTATTTTTTAGCCAATTCAAGCTTGCTCGGTCCTTCTTCACTGGCGAAAACGCTTCAAGGATCTTTGCTCTCGAGTTTAAACACCGATTTGAGGCCAACACCTAGCTTTATTTTGGTGAGCTTAGGTCTAATGTTTTGCTTTGTTTGTCGAAAGGAAACTTGAAGTGTTTCAACCTCCCTCAGCCCTCCTTACTCTGTTTTGCACTATTGCAATGCCCATGTGATTTGTCATGCTTTCAAACCAAAGCATGTCTACTTGCTTCTCTCGTAACATCTTCGATTATGATGACTATAGACTTCCATATGTATGTTGTCTACTCAATATTTGCCTCCATTGCAAAATTCAGCTTTTAATTTTAAAAGAAAACTGAATTAGGGTTTCGAATTAGGAAAAATGCTTGATCATTTGATTTGAGGTTTATATTTAGGGCAAAACATGTAGATGACATTATTTAGAGGTACATATACTGACTATCCACATCAATAAATTATAACGGTTGGAGAAATTAATAATATATTGTCACATTGGGTTTTCTATAATCAAAATTGAAATTAAAATTTAAGTAATTAATTTTTTTTAAAAGTGATGGTAAAGTAATTCAACAAAAACTTTTAGCAGAGCCATTACTAAAAGGTTTGGCCCTTTTCCTTTTGCAGCCACATGTTGAGAGGGGCGGCAAAATCGTGATTAAAACCCATAGCAGCCAGCTTGCCAAATTTGACCAAGACCCAAACAAAACCCACGCCAATTATTTTTCCAGGAATCAAGTTGCTTGGGCGGCGGATCTTGCCTGGACGCGGAAGACGAGGTCCACGAAATTTGTGAGATTTTGACGTTTATTTTATCTTATTCCTTATTTCCCCAAGTCTTACATACTAGGTCGACGTATGATGACACTGGTGATGATGGTGATGACCATGATGATAGGGATAAAACTAGTTTTGTCCAAAGTACAACGATTAAATTAAAGAACGATCGAGACGGGGAAAAGAGCGATTGGATGCGTATGGTTTGACCGTGTCATTTGTGCTTAACTTTTCAACGTTAAGCCCCGGAATTCCAGTGTGAATGAATACGAGGTTGCTTTCGAGGACTTTGGGTCGTTTTGAGGCTGTTGAAATTTGAGAGTTGCTGCTGAAATTTCCGGGGACTTGCTGAAAATGGAATTTTAAGGGGAGGTGCAGCTTCTTGGATCGAGGGTGTTGGTCAAAGTCCAATAAAATATGATAGGCCCAATAAGATTTCAGGTATGGGCCCTGTGCGTATTCTTCGCTCTTCAGAAAGTGGAAGCGTCTCCAATCGATTATGCCCAAAAGCTCCTTTAAGTGAAAGCGTCTCCAAAACTCTCTTGGCCCAATCCCCAGAAGCACATTTAGCCCATTGCTTTAGAGAGGCCAACAGAGTTGCTGATTGGTTGGTAAAGGCCCAAAGATGAAATGCCTCGCCTTGTAATTGGGCTTCTAGGCCTCCTCAAGTCATCAGGAGCCTTGTTTGTTGGGACGTTCCTTTAAGTAGTAATTGGGCTTGTCCCTAAAGTAATGGACAGTTTTACTCTGACCCAAAAAAAAAAAAAATTATACTTGTGTATTTTTTTTAATTGACAAGGAAGCCTATTATAGATAGGTAAATTTGAGGCTTATGAAATATCCTACTAGCATCATGGGCCAAGTAAGATGCAAATCTGAATCGAGATGGATGATTTGAAAAATGTATGCATCATTTACGTGTGATAACGTGTAAAATCACAAGTTTTATATATGCATTAGGTTTTACATCACATTGACTCTAATATGGACTCGAGAGTCCAAAATATTTTATCGGGTTTGTGAAACGTTTATCTGGACGATAGAAGTAGCAGATAGTTAATGGGAACCCTAATAACCTTCCCATTTGCAAGATCAAAATCAATTTCCAAAGTGTGGGGTACAAGGATGGTAAATATTTATCAACACATTACATATTTTTTGGCATTGTTATAGGAAATCGTTGTGGCAACGAACTACCAGCGCCCTACGTTTTGCTCCACCTTCGTGTCCATCATGTGTTTGGAAGTGGCTGGGATCAATTTCTAGTAGTGGGTCTGATATTCATGCCAGATGCTACTACGTGTCTAATCACGATCCCCATAACTTCTTTTAAGAATGAAGTTTGGCTAGAAAATGACTATTCCCGCAAATTTTTCTGACTTTAACCGGTTTGGCATGAAGCCAACCGTTTTTGCCACATATGCTTGTTATGTATATGACATGATTTGCATAGAATTGATTTTCCCTTACATGTGGTATTAGAGCATGATTTGAGAATTTGTAATTTTCTGATTATTGAAATATTATCATTTATGGATGAAGATCTGCGCCACGCTTTTGGTTATGATATTCATGTCCCAAGATTGCTGATACTTGAATTATCTTTATGGCAGAAATTATCTTGACAGTCTATGTCAGAAAATTTTGTTCAAGAAACTTGGTTGTGGTGAGTCTCATTTCTTGGCAAAAAAATCAGCTAAGTTTCCTTAGTGTCTCAATTACATGTAAAAATTAGGAGTATTGCATTTCATTAGTAATTTAGTATTTTTTTTTATAAACAAAGAGTTAACTTTTAGTTGACTTTTTGGTAAAAAGAAAAAAAAAAATCAACTCTAGGTCAAAATTTACAAAAACGAAAAAAATTGCATATAGGTGTCAATTTAATATAGATGTATAGAATTAGGTCTTTAAATTTCAAATTTTCATACAAAATGGCCAAATGTTGACTTTTTGGTTAAACCGAAGAATTTAATGTTTAATAGAAAAATTATAATTTCATTAGTTTCTAATATTTTCTTTAGACATTTGATTTATGGACAGTGATATTAAGAGATTTGGAGTCCGATTCAAGAATTTTAAACCTACGGAACTAATTAACCATTTATAACATGATACTCAAACTAGATTAATTTCGCCAAAAACTCCATTATTGATGCTCATCTTTATCGAAGACCCCACCCAGAGCCTCCTCATGCAGGTTCGACCAGTAGCCACGGTCGGGATCTCTCCTTGGCAAGGTAAGAATCGCCTATCTTATTCTCGGTAATTTGTGGAAGAAAACCCAAAACCTGTGGTCCTGGATGGTATTGGTTGGAATGTCTATTATGTCTTTGTGGAAGTTGTGATCCAGCTGGTGATTTAAGTTTCCAATAATGTTAATCATGATAGTTTAGCATGAGTTGTTGCCTGAATTTTGTGTATAAAAAATTGAGACAAGTGCGATCGAAATTATAAAATTTGTGACGAAAATGTAATTAAATTTTAAAAATTATAATCAAATTCTAAAATTTATTAAGTTGGTTCGATTGTTTAGTTAACTCTGTCCAATTTGACTAAAATGTTGATGTGATTTTTTTTCTTTATCTTACTTGGCGAGGCTCGTTTTTGTGCAAATCTAATTTTTATTACAAATTTTATATAAATTAAAATTTAAAAAGCAAGCCCTTGCCGCCAACCCCCCAACCATTACTAAGAAGGGTTGGTGAGGGAGGGGATGGCCAACGAGGGTCACAGGGCCAAGTAGCGCTCCTGGTTTCTCCTCCCTTTTGTTATTAATATAATTTTTTAAAATTTTAGTTAATAAAATTTATATTAAAGATCATTTAGACTAAAACAATATTGTTTTAACCTTATGTTTTATGGTTTAGCCAATCATCAACATGTAAGAGAGAAAATATTTAAAAAGGCTACGTTAATGATTTGATTGCACCGATTTGACAAGTTTTAGAACGTGATTACGTTTTTTTATAAATTTTAAAACTTAATTACACTTTTGTAACAAGTTTTAAAATTTCCAGTGCACTTATCCTTAAATGATCCAACCCTTCACCCAAGATGTGAACTGAATCCATGTCAATTTATCTATGGTTATGAATTATTTTGAATGCATATTTGTACATTTTACTTAGTAGAAACCATTTAGTGGTTATTAAGCATGATGATTTCGGCCATATTTCATTATCGCTGAGAGTATTGCTGAATCCATCTATTATTCTCTGTATTCTTTTGTGCGTCTAACATAATGATCGATTGACGATGGCCTTCTAAATCTTGTTCACTAAACTTGAGATATATTCTAGATTTGTTAATCCATAGATGTTCCAAGTTTCATGTAGAAGGATGAATGTGGGAATTATGAGGAATAGGTAACCACGTGGGAAAGATAATGGGAGAAAAAAACTGATCCAGTTATAGGGCTTTGGCTACATTGCCTGCTACAAAATTGATCCAACGACTCATAAGCAGTTTACTGGACGTCTCACCACTGAAGAGAAAGTATAGCATAAAGAAAGTGATATTTGGACAAGAAAGGATTGCCCGACGTTGTGTGCTCATAAAAGTCCTCGCCGACCACGTTGTATTTAGTGCCTTGTATCATGACACTTCTACTGTACAATATGCTTGTTCATCCTCGTCATCTAAACCCTACATTCGAATTGTTATGATCATATGTTTCCTTAAGGTGAATCTTTTCAAATCACGAGATATGCGCTCCAAGGTAGTCACCATATATGCCTTGCATGAAAGGCCTTGGCTGTCCTATGTAGTACGGTTGACATGCATAACTGATTTTAACATGGAAAACTTTTGCAATTTATTATTATTTATGGAATTTCACTTTCTTTTTTCATTCTTTCTCCACCACGACCAACGACGGTTGCCCTTATTGGCCTTAGGTGAGGTCACCATCACTGAGATATGGGGAGGGGTGACTTCGTTGGTCTCGAGATAGGCTTGCCCTCGCCTAAGGTCGGTGAGGGCGACCGTCGCTGGTCTTCCCTTATGGCTGATCACTAGCCATTGTTGAGGCCCGGTGACTAGCGAAAGAAGAAGAAAAAAAAAAAAAGGAAAAGAAAGTATAATAAAAATACAATAAAAAAATTACAAATAATTGTTCACGTCAGTGTTAACCGTCGTGTCACATTAGCGATTTCTAATCAAAATTGTCTAGATAAAATTGTCTAGATGGACTTCATCGACAAATTTTCAAAAAGTTTAGGATTTAATTAGTTAAATTGAAAATTTAGGACTAAATTAGTATAAATACAATAAGTTTAAAACTTTTTGGTGATTTCCTCGACTGACCAAGACCAACAAATTCAAATTTGCTTAGATGTGGTCGACTAGGACCATGAAATTTGTGAGATTTTGACATTTTGTTTATATAATTTTTCATTCTCCTGAGACTTATGAACCAATTTGATTGACGAATGGTGATATTGAATCATTGATGTGATGATGATAGGGATAAGATTGGTTTGTCTGAAGTATAGCAGTTAGGCCTATCCCGAGATAAATTGAATCAAAGGATAATCGGATGGAGAGTGATCAAAAGCACGGTTTGAATTGAATGTATTTTTCAATATATGCTAGAATATTTGATTTTTTTTTTAAGTCCAAATGAATCCAAGGTTGTTTCCATAGACTTGGACTTTGCTCAAGCATACAAGGCTGTTGAACTTGGGAGGCTACTAAAATTCCAAAGTCTAGGAAAAATAAAAATCGGAAGTGGAGTGGACTTTCATAATGGCCAAGAATGGGGTTCCTCTACTTCAGATGCAGTATTTTGGGATTTGCATTGCGTGGTCGTAACCCAATAATATCATAGGCCCCAAAAGTTCCAACAAAGTTCAAAGGGAGGCCGAATAGTGTGTATTCTTTGTTCATCAGAAGTAGAGGCTTGGGCACATGGAAATACACTACTTTTGACCCAAAAAAAAAATCCTACTAACATCATGAATCAAATAAAACACGAGCCAACACAATAAGGATTTGCTGATCCTCCAAGCTTTTTTCAAGTACTAGAGTGGGAGATCATCGCTTCGAGCGACTTGTTTTCCTCTCGCTAAATATGTTGCAAGAGCATCAACATCCCACTCCTTTAGCTTCTTCCAATTGGATAAATCAGGTAAGCATAGCAAGGGACTGCAGCGTTCAATGAAAAGATATTTCAGTGATTCCAGTCTATCAAGACCTCGAATTTCAACCAGTTTCGGACAGCCCTGTACTTTGAGGTGCTCAAGATTCTTGAAGTCAAGTGGAAAGGTCCACAACTTCAAGAAATCTGCAATTGTAAACTCTAAAGTTCCTCAAATCAGAGGGAAGCTGTCCAATGTAGCGCAGGTTGTTGCAGTTCTCGAGTTCAAGTTCTTCTAAACAGCAAAAGCAACTCAAATGTGAGCTTATGCTGGTGATAATTGAAAGTTCCAACTTACAATATAGGTGGGAGATGGCTGGAGCTCTTTCTAAGATGGTGGGACCGGTGATGTACGTTAGGGGAAAACATAATTCGAGATTTATCAAGCTCACTAAGTTGGAGATCTCCGGATCTTTTTCCGAGACTGTTGAGGACAAACATAGACATACCAAACTTTGTGGAAGCTTTGGTACATTCTTCACACGAGTTCCCGTCAATTTCAAAATCTTCAAAATTGGTAGTCTCACAATATCACTAGGAATCATTTCTAGTTGCATGCAACGCTCTCCATAAATTTCCTCAAGTTTCTCCATCATCCCAATAGCCTCGGGTAGCTTTTGCATGCGACTGTCGTTCATCTTCAACACTTTCAAGCTCTTTAGATTGATGATGGTATTTGGCAACTCTGCAATGCTTGTGTTTGAGACATCCAACTCAGCTAAATATTTTAGCATTTCAATCGAGTTGGAAAGTCTTGTAAGCACTCCACATCCCTTTAGAATTAATACTTTTATGGATAAAAATGCAGAGAGCTCAGGAGTTTCTTTTAACATTCTGCAATCCGACAAATTAAGGACCTCCAGTCTTGTAGCCACCTGTCAAATGATTATGTAGATCCAATGAGTTTAATTTATATTAGTTTTGCAGGACATAAGAAAATATATCGACTAAGCAAGCATTCCGCCAAAGTAACTTTATAACTACCCTATACATACATTTCTAACTTAAGTCAAAACTGCTCTTTGTCACACTTCTTTTGTTTCTTCCAACTTTGTTCCCAACAACAAATAAAAAAAAAAAGGATCTATTCTTAAATTACCCCCACATCGAATAATAAAAAGACAGAATATAACTAACACTACTCCTATAAATGATAACATCGAGAACGTTAAGAGAAAACATAATTTCAGATTTTTTAAACTCACTAAATTGGAAATCTCCATATTTTTTTCTAAGACATGAGGATAGACATAGACTTACCAAACTCTGTGGAAGCTCTGGTACATTCTCCACACTAGTTCCAGTTATTTTCAAAATTTTCAAGGATTGTAGTCTCACAATATCACTAGGAATCATTTTTAGATGACTGCAACGCTCTCCATATATTTCCTCAAGTTTCTTCATCATCCCAATAGCCTCAGGTAACTTCTGCATGAGACTATTGTTCATCTTCAATACTTTCAAGCTCTTTAGATTGACAATGATATTTGGTAACTTGGCAATGTTTGTGTATGAGACATCCAACTCAACTAAATATTTCAGCATTCCAATGGAGTCAGAAAGTTTCGTAAGCCCTTCGCATCTCCGTAGAATTAATATCTCTAAGGACAAAAAGGCAGAGAGCTCAGGAGTTTCTTTCAAATTTGTGCATTCCGTTAGATCAAGGACCTTCAATTTTGTAGCCACCTGTCAAATAATTATGTGCATCCAACGAGTTTAATTTATATTAGTTTTGCAAGATATAAGCAGATACATCGACTAAGTAAGCATTCCACCAAAGTAACTTTATAAATACTCTGTACATGCATTTCTAACTTAAGCCAAAACTACTCTTTGTCAACACTTCTTTCATTTCTTCCAACATTGTTCCCAACAACAAATAAAAAAATGGATCTATTATTAAATTACTCCCGCATCGAATAATAAAAAGATAGAATATAACCAACACTACTCCTCTAAATGATAACATCGGAACTTTTATGGAAAACATAATTTCAGATTTTTTAAACTCACTAAATTGGAGATCTTTAATTTTTTCTAAGAGACATGTAAGGATAGACATAGACTTACCAAACTCTGTGGAAGCTCTGGTACATTCTTCACACAAGTTCCTGTTAATTTCAAAATCTTCAAGGATTGTAGTCTCACAATATCACTAGGAAACATTTCTAGCCGACTGCAACGCTCTCCATATATTTCCTCAAGTTTCTCCATTATCCCAATAGCCTCAGGTAACTTCTGCATGAGACTATTGTTCATCCCCAACACTTTCAAGCTCTTTAGATTGACGATGCTAGTTGGCAACTCTGCAATGCTTGTGTGTGAGACATCCAACTCGGCTAAACATTTCAGCATTCCAATCGAGTCGGAAAGTTTTGTAAGATCTTTTGCACCCTTTAGAATTAATACTTTTAAGGATAAAAATGCATAGAGCTCCAGAGTTTCTTTCAACATTTTGTAATGCGACATATCAAGGACCATTGGTTTTGTAACCACCTGTCAAATAATAAATAAATCCGAAGAGTTTAATTTATATTAATTTCGCAGAACATAAGCAAATATATCGACTAAAGAAGCATTCCACATTAATAACTTTGTAAATACTCTGTACATGCATTCCTAGCTTAAGCCAAAATCACTCTGTCACACTTCTTCCATTTCTTCCAAGGTCGTCCCCGACAACAAATAAAAGAAAATCGATCTATTCTTAAATTACTCCCGCATCGAATAATAAAAAGACAGAATATAACCAACACTACTCCATAAATGATAACATCCGGATATTATGGGAAAACATAATTTCAGATTTTTTAAACTCACCAAATTTGAGATCTCCAATTTTTTCTAAGACATGTGAGGATAGACATAGACTTTCCAAACTTTGTGGAAGTTTGGTACATTTTCCACACAAGTTCCCGTTAATTTCAAAATCTTCAAGGATGGTAGTCTCACAATATCACAAGGAATCATTTCTAGCGCCTGCAACCCTTTCCATAAATTTTCTCAAGTTTCTCCATCATCCAAATTGCCTTAGGTAACTTCTGTATGCAGCTGTTGTTCATCCTCAACACTTTCAAGCTCTTTAGATTGACTGATGGTATTTGGCAACTCGCAATGCTTGTGTCCGAGACATCCAACTCAGCTAAATATTTTAGCATTCCAATCGAGTTGGAAAGTCTCGTAAGCATTTTGCACCCCTTTAGAATTAATACTTTTAAGGATAAAAATGCAGAGAGCTCCAGAGTTTCTTTTAACATTCTGCAATTGGACAAATCAAGGACTTCTAATCTTGAAGTCACCTGTGAAATGATATATATCTAAAAGTTTAATTTATATTAGTTTGTAAAACATAAGCAAATATATCGACTAAGCAAGCATTCCACCAAAGTAATTTATAAATACTCTATACATAATTCCTAATTTAAGCCAAAATACTCTTTGTCACACTTCTTTCATTTCTTCCAATGTTGCCCCCAACAACAAATAAAAGAAAATGGATCTACTCTTACATCACCCCCCGCCCTAAAAATCAAAAAACTAGATAAAAAGAACCAAAACTACTCATCTAAATGATAACATCTGGACTTTTATGGAAAAACTTAATTTCATATTTTCTAAATTCACTAAATTGGAGATCTCCCAATCTTTTTCTGAGAAATGTGAGGAAAGATATAGACTTACCAAACTCGGTGGAAGCTTTGGTACATTGTCCACACAAGTTCCTGTTAATTTCAAAATCTTCAAGGACGGTAGTCTCACAATATCACTAGGAAACATTTCTAGCAGCCTGCAATGCTCCCCATAAATTTCCTCAAGTTTCTCCATCATCCCAATAGCCTCGGGTAACTTCGTATGAGACTATTGTTCATCCTCAACACTTTCAAGCTCTTTAGATTGACTATGGTATTTGGCAATTCAGCAATGCTTGTGTTTGAGACATCCAACTCAGCTTAAATATTTCAACATTCCAATCGAGTTGAAAAGTTTCGTAAGCACTTCACATCCTTTAAAATTGATACTTTTAAGGATAAAAATGCATAGAGCTCGAAGTTTGTTTTAACATTTTGTAATGCGGCATATGAATGTCCAATGGTTTTGTAACCACCTGTCAAATGATAAGTATATCCAAGAGTTTAATTTATATTAGTTTGTAAAACATAAGCAAATATATCGACTAAACAAGCATTCCACATTAATAACTCTATAAATACTCTATACATACATTCCTAGCTTAAGCCAAAATCACTATTTGTCACACTTCTTCCATTTCTTCCAAGGTCGTCCCCAACAACAAATAAAAGAAAATCGATCTATTATTAAATTACTCCCGCATCGAATAATAAAAAGACATAATATAATCAATACTACTTCCATAAATGATAACATCCGGAATATTATGGGAAAACATAATTTAAGATTTTTTAGACTCACCAAATTTGAGGTCATCCAATTGTTTTCTGAGACATGTGAGGATAGACATAGACTTTCTAAGTGCTGCGGAAGTTCCGGTACATTCTCCACAGAAGTTTCTGTTAATTCCAAAATTTTCAGGGATGGTAATCTCACAATATCACAAGAAATCATTTCTAGTCGCCTGCAACCCTTTCCATAAATTTTCTCAAGTTCCTCCATCATCCCAATTGCCTTAGGTAATTTCTGTATGTAGCTGTTGTTCATCCTCAACACCTTCAAGCTCTTTAGATTGATGATGCTATTTGGCAACTCTGCAATGCTTGTGTCCGAGACATCCAACTCAGCTAAATATTTTAGCATTCCAATCGAGTTGGAAAGTCTCGTAAGCACTTTGCATCCCTTTAGAATTAATACTTTTAAGGATAAAAATGCAGAGAGCTCCAGAGTTTCTTTTAACATTCTGCAATCGGACAAATCAAGGACTTCTAATCTTGAAGTCACCTGTCAAATGATATATATTTAACAAGTTAAATTTATATTAGTATTGTAAAACATGAGCAAATATATCGACTAAGCAAGCAATCCACCAAAGTGAATTTATAAATACTCTATACACAAGTTCCTAATTTAAGCTAAAACTACTCTTTGTCATACTTCTTTCATTTCTTCAAATGTTGTCCCCAACAACAAATAAAAGAAAATAGATCCACTCTTACATCACCCCCCCGCCCTAAAAATCAAAGAAACTAGATAGAAAAGAACCAAAACTACTCATCTAAATGATAACATCTGGATTTTTATGGAAAAACTTAATTTCATATTTTCTAAATTCACTAAATTGGAGGTTTCCCAATCTTTTTCTGAGAAATGTGAGGAAAGATATAGACTTACCAAACTCGGTGGAAGCTTTGGTACATTTTCCACACAAGTTCCTGTTACTTTCAAAATCTTCAAGGACGGTAGTCTCATAATATCATTAGGAAACATTTCTAGCAGCCTGCAATGCTCCCCATAAATTTCCTCAAGTTTCTCCATCATCCCAATAGCCTCGGGTAACTTCTGTATGCAGCTGTTGTTCATCTTCAACACTTTCAAGCTCTTTAGATTAATTATGGTATTTGGCAATTCAGCAGTGCTTGTGTTTGAGACATCCAACTCAGTTATATATTTCAACATTCCAATCGAGTTGAAAAGTTTCGTAAGGTCTTCAAACTCCTTTAGAATTGATACTTTTAAGGATAAAAATGCATAGAGCTCAGAAGTTTGTTTCACCATTTTGTAATGCGGCATATGAATGTCCATTGGTTTTGTAACCACCTGTCAAATGATAAGTATATTTAAGAATTTAATTTATATTAGTTTCGTAAAACATAAGCAAATATACTCGACTAAACAAGCATTCCACATTAATAATTTGTAAATACTCTATACATACATTCCTAGCTTAAGCGAAAATCACTATTTGTCACACTTCTTCCATTTGTTCCAGGGTCGTCCTTGACAACAAATAAAAGAAAATCGATCTATTCTTAAATTACTCCCGCATCGAATAATAAAAAGACAGAATATAATCAATACTACTTCTATAAATGATAACATCTGGAATATTATGAGAAAACATAATTTAAGACTTTTTAGACTCACCAAATTTGAGATCATCCAATTATTTTCTGAGACATGTGAGGATAGACATAGACTTTCCAAGTGCTGCGGAAGCTCCGGTACATTCTCCACACAAGTTTCCGTTAATTCCAAAATTTTCGGGGATGGTAATCTCACAATATCGCAAGGAATCATTTCTAGTTGCCTGCAACCCTTTCCATAAATTTTCTCAAGTTTCTGCATCATCCCAATTGCCTCAGGTAACTTCTGTATGCAGCTGTTGTTCATCCTCAACACCTTCAAGCTCTTTAGATTGACGATGCTATTTGGCAACTCTGCAATGCTTGTGTTCGAGACATCCAACTCAGCTAAATATTTTAGCATTCCAATCGAGTTGGAAAGTCTCGTAAGCACTTTGCACCCCTTTAGAATTAATACTTTTAAGGATAAAAATGCATAGAGCTCCGAGTTTGTTTCAACATTTTGTAATCGGACAAATCAATGACTTGGTTCTTGAAGTCACCTGTCAAATGATATATATTTAACAAGTTAAATTTATATTAGTATTGTAAAACATGAGTAAATATATCGACTAAGCAAGCAATCCACTAAAGTGAATTTATAAATACTCTATACACAAGTTGCTAATTTACGCTAAAACTACTATGTCACACTTCTTTCATTTCATCAAACGTTGGCCCTAACAACAAATAAAAGAAAATGGATCTACTCTTACATCACCCCCCCTAAATCAAACAAACTAAATAGAAAAGAACCAACACTACTCATCTAAATGATAACATTTGGACTTTTATGGAAAAACTTAATTTCATATTTTCTAAATTCACTAAATTGGAGATCTCCCAATCTTTTTCTGAGAAATGTGAGAAAAGATATAGACTTACCAAACTCGGTGGAAGCTTTGGTACATTGTCCACACAATTTCCTGTTAATTTCAAAATCTTCAAGGATTGTAATCTCACAATATCACTTGGAAACATTTCTAGTCGCCTGCAACCCTTTCCATAAATTTCCTCAAGTTTCTGCATCATCCCAATGGCCTCAGGTAACTTCTGTATACAGCTGTTGTTCATCCTCAACACTTTCAAGCTCCTTAGATTAACTATGGTATTTGGCAATTCAGCAGTGCTTGTGTTTGAGACATCCAACTCAGTTATATATTTCAACATTCCAATCGAGTTGAAAAGTTTCGTAAGGTCTTCACACTCCTTTAAAATTGATGCTTTTAAGTATAAAAATGCATAGAGCTCAGAAGTTTGTTTCACCATTTTGTAATGCGGCATATGAATGTCCATTGGTTTTGTAAACACCTGTCAAATGATAAGTATATCCAAAGAGTTTAATTTATATTAGTTTCGCAGAACATAAGCAAATATACCGACTAAACAAGCATTCCACATTAATAACTTTATAAATACTCTGTACATACATTCCTAGCTTAAGCCAAAATCACTATTTGTCACACTTCTTCCATTTCTTCCAAGGTCGTCCCCCACAACAAATAAAAGAAAATCGATTTATTCTTAAATTACTCCCGCATCGAATAATAAAAAGACAGAATATAATCAATACTACTTCTATAAATGATAACATCCGGAATATTATGGGAAAACATAATTTAAGATTTTTTAGACTCACCAAATTTGAGATCATCCAATTGTTTTCATGTGAGGATAGACATAGACTTTCCAAATGCTGTGGAAGCTCCGGTACATCCTCCACACAAGTTTCTGTTAATTCCAAAATCTTCAGGGATGGTAATCTCACAATATCGCAAGGAATCATTTCTAGTCGCCTGCAACCCTTTCCATAAATTTTCTCAAGTTCCTCCATCATCCCAATTGCCTTAGGTAACTTCTGTATGCAGCTGTTGTTCATCCTCAACACCTTCAAGCTCTTTAGATTGATGATGCTATTTGGCAACTCTGCAATGCTTGTGTCCGAGACATCCAACTCAGCTAAATATTTTAGCATTCCAATCGAGTTGGAAAGTCTCGTAAGCACTTTGCACCCCTTTAGAATTAATACTTTTAAGGATAAAAATGCATAGAGCTCGAGTTTGTTTTAACATTTTGTAATGTGGCAAATCAATGTCTTCTTTTGAAGTCACCTGTCAAATGATATATATTTAACAAGTTAAATTTATATTAGTATTGTAAAACATGAGTAAATATATCGACTAAACAAGCAATCCACCAAAGTGAATTTATAAATACTTATATTCACAAGTTCCTAATTTAAGCTAAAACTACTCTGTCACACTTCTTTCATTTCTTCAAATGTTGCCCCCAACAACAAATAAAAGAAAATGGATCTACTCTTACGTCACCCTCCCCCTCCCCCCAAATCAAAGAAACTAGATAGAAAAGAACCAACACTACTCATCTAAATGATAACATCCGGAATTTATGGAAAAACTTAATTTCAGATTTTCTAAATTCACTAAATTGAGATCTCCCAATCTTTTTCTCGAGAAATGTGAGGAAAGATATAGACTTACCAAATTCGGTGGAAGCTTTGGTACATTGTCCACACAAGTTCCTGTTAATTTCAAAATCTTCAAGGACGGTAGTCTCATAATATCATTAGGAAACATTTCTAGCAGCCTGCAATGCTCCCCGTAAATTTCCTCAAGTTTCTCCATCATCCCAATAGCCTCGGGTAACTTCTTTATGCAGCTGTTGTTCATCCTCAACACTTTCAAGTTCTTTAGATTAACTATGGTATTTGGCAATTCAGCAGTGCTTGTGTTTGAGACATCCAACTCAGTTATATATTTCAACATTCCAATCGAGTTGAAAAGTTTCATAAGGTCTTCACACTCCTTTAGAATTGATACTTTTAAGGATAAAAATGCATAGAGCTCAGAAGTTTGTTTCACCATTTTGTAATGTGGCATATGAATGTCCATTGGTTTTGTAACCACCTGTCAAATGATAAGTATATCCGAAGAGTTTAATTTATATTAGTATCGTAGAACATAAGCAAATATACTGACTAAACAAGCATTCCACATTAATAACTTTGTAAATATTATATTCATACATTCCTAGCTTAAGCCAAAATCACTATTTGTCACAATTCTTCCATTTCTTCCAAGGTCGTCCTTGATAACAAATAAAAGAAAATTGTTCTTCACACGAGTTCCTGTTAATTTCAAAATCTTCAAGAATGGTAGTCTCACAATATCACTAGGAATCATTTCTAGCTGCCAGCAACACTCTCCATAAATTTCCTCAAGTTTCTTCATCATCCCAATAGCCTCAGGTAACTTCTGCATGTCACTGTTGTTCATCCTCAACACTACCAAGCTCTTTAGATTGATAATGGTATTTGGCAACTCTACAATACTCGTGCATGAGACATCCAACTCAGTTAAATATTTCAGCATTCCAATTGAGTTGGAAAGTCTCGTAAGCACTCCACACCCCTTTAGAATCAATTTTTCTAAGGATAAAAATGCAGAGAGCCCAGGGGTTTCTTTCAACATTCTGCAATCCGACAAATTAAGGACCTCTAGTCTTGTAGCCACCTGTCGAATGATTATGTACATCCAACAAGTTTAATTTATATTAGTTTTGCAAGACAGAAGTAAATTTATTGACTAAGCAATGATTCCAACAAAGTAACTTTATAAATACTTTGTACATGCATTCCTAACTTAAGCCAAAACCACTTTGTCACACTCCTTTCATTTCTTCTAAGGTTGTCCCCAACAACAAATAAAAGAAAATTGATATATTCTTAAATTAAACCCCCCTTAGGGGAAAAAATTGAAGAAAATAGATAGAATATAGCCAACATTACTCATTTAAATGATAACATCCATAATGTTATGGGAAAACATAGTTTCATATTTTCTAAAGTCACTAAATTGAAGGTCTCCCAATCTTTTTCTGAGAAATGTGAGGATAGATATAGACTTACCAAACTCTGTGGAAGCTCTGGCACATTCTCCACACAAGTTCTAGTTAATTTCAAAATCTTCAAGGACGGTAGTCTCACAATATCACTAGGAAACATTTGTAGCTGCTTGCAACCCTTTCCATAAATTTCCTCAAGTTTCTCCATCATCCCAATAGTCTCAGGTAACTTCTGCATGTCACTGTTGTTCATCCTTAACACTTTTAAGCTCTTTAGATTGACAATGGTATTTGGCAACTCTGCAATACTTGTGTTTGAGATATCCAACTCAACTAAATATTTCAGCATTCCAATTGAGTTGGAAAGCCTCGTAAGCACTCCACACCCCTTTAGAATTAATATTTTTAAGGATAAAAATGCAGAGAGCTCAGGGGTTTCTTTTAACATTCTGCAATCCGACAAATTAAGGACCTTTAGTCTTGTAGCCACCTGTCAAATGATTATGTACATCCAACAAGTTTAATTTATATTAGTTTTGCAAGACAAAAGTAAATTTATCGACTAAGCAATGATTCCAACAAAGTAACTTTATAAATACTTTGTACATGCATTCCTAACTTAAGTCAAAACCACTTTGTCACACTCCTTTCATTTCTTCCAAGGTCGTCCCCAACAACAAATAAAAGAAAATTGATCTATTCTTAAATTAAACCCCCCCTTGAAAAAATCGAAGAAAATAGATAGAATATAGCCAACACTACTCATTTAAATGATAACATCCAGAATGTTATGGGAAAACATAGTTTCATATTTTCTAAAGTCACTAAATTGGAGGTCTCCCAATCTTTTTCTGAGAAATGTGAGGATAGATATAGACTTACCAAACTCTGTGGAAGCTCTGGTACATTCTCCACACAAGTTCCAGTTAATTTCAAAATCTTCAAGGATGGTAGTCTCACAATATCACTAGGAAACATTTCTAGCCGCTTGCAACCCTCTCCATAAATTTCCTCAAGTTTCTCCATCATCCCAATAGCCTCAGGTAACTTCTGCATGTCACTGTTGTTCATCCTCAACACTTTTAAGCTATTTAGATTGACGATGGTATTTGGCAACTCTGCAATACTTGTGTTTGAGATATCCAACTCAACTAAATATTTCAGCATTCCAATTGAGTTGGAAAGTCTCGTAAGCACTCCACACCCATTTAGAATTAATACTTTTAAGGATAAAAATGCAGAGAGCCCAGGGGTTTCTTTTAACATTTTGCAATCCGACAAATTAAGGACCTCTAATCTTGTAGCCACCTGTCAAATGATTATGTACATCCAACAAGTTTAATTTATATTAGTTTTGCAAGACAGAAGTAAATTTATCGACTAAGCAATGATTCCAACAAAGTAACTTTATAAATACTTTGTACATGCATTCCTAACTTAAGCCAAAACCACTTTGTCACACTCATTTCACTTCTTCCAAGGTCGTCCCCAACAACAAATAAAAGAAAATTGATCTATTCTTAAATTAAACCCCCCCTTAGGGAAAAAATCGAAGAAAATAGATAGAATATGGCCAACACTACTCATTTAAATGATAACATCCAGAATGTTATGGAAAAACATAATTTCATATTTTCTAAAGTCACTAAATTGGAGGTCTCCAATCTTTTTCTCGAGAAATGTGAGGATAGATATAGACTTACCAAACTCTGTGGAAGCTCTGGTACATTCTCCACATAAGTTTCTGTTAATTCCAAGATCTTCAAGGATGGTAGTCTCACGATATCACTAGGAATCATCTCTAGTGCCCCACAATCATTTCCATGAATTTCCTCAAGTCCCTCCATCTTCCCAATAGCCTCGGGTAACTTTCGCATCTCACTGCCGTTCATCTTCAACACTTTCAAGCTCTTTAGATTGACAATGGTATTTGGCAACTCTTCAATGCTTGTGTTTGAGATATCCAACTCAACTAAATATTTCAGCATTCCAATTGAGTTGGAAAGTCTCATAAGCACTCCACACCCATTTAGAATTAATACTTTTAAGGATAAAAATGCAGAGAGCCCAGGGGTTTCTTTCAACATTCTGCAATCCGACAAATTAAGCACCTCTAGTCTTGTAGCCACCTGTCAAATGATTATGTACATCCAACAAGTTTAATTTATATTAGTTTTGCAAGACATAGTAAATTTATCGACTAAGCAATGATTCCACCAAGGTAATCTTATAAATACTCTATATATGCATTCCTAACTTAAGCCAAGACCACTCTGTCATACTTTTTTCATTTCTTCCAAGGTCGTCCCCAACAACAAATAAAAGAAAATTGATCTATTCTTAAATTAAACCCCCTTAAAAAAAAAAAATAGATAGAATATAACCAACACTACTCATTTAAATGATAACATCCATAATGTTATGGGAAAACATAGTTTCATATTTTCTAAAGTCACTAAATAGGAGGTCTCACAATCTTTTTTTGAGAAATGTGAGGATAGATATAGACTTACCAAACTCTGTGGAAGCTCTGGTACATTCTCCACACAAGTTCCAGTTAATTTTAAAATCTTCAAGGACGGTAGTCTCACAATATCACTAGGAAACATTTCTAGCCGCTTGCAATCCTCTCCATAAATTTTCTCAAGTTTCTCCATCATCCCAATAGCCTCAGGTAACTTCTGCATGTCACTGTTGTTCATCCTCAACACTTTCAAGCTCTTTAGATTGACGATGGTATTTGGCAACTCTGCAATACTTGTGTTTGAGATATCCAACTCAACTAAATATTTCAGCATTCCAATTGAGTTGGAAAGTCTCATAAGCACTCCACACCCATTTAGAATTAATACTTTTAAGGATAAAAATGCAGAGAGCTCGGGGTTTCTTTCAACATTCTGCAATCCGACAAATCAAGGACCTCCAATCCTATAGTCACCTGTCAAATGATATATATTATATGTGTGTGTGTGTGTGTGTGTAAAACGAGTTTAATTTATATTAGTTTTGTAGAACATAAGCAAATATATCGACTAAATAAGTATTCCACCAAAGTAACTTTATAAAAACTTTGTAAATGCATTCTAACTTAAGCCAAAACCACTCTTTGTCGCACTTCTTTCATTTCTTCCAAGGTTGTCCCCAACAACAAATAAAAGAAAATGAATCTATTTTTAAATCACACCCACCCCCCAGGGGAAAAAATCAAAGAAAATAGATAGAATTTAACCAACACTACTCATCTAAATGATAACATCTAGAATGTTATGGGAAAACATAATTTCATATTTTCTAAAGTCACTAAATTGGAGGTCTCCCAATCTTTTTCTGAGAAATGTGAGAATAGATATAGACTTACCAAACTATGTGGAAGCTCTGGTACATTCTCCACACAAGTTCCCGTTAATTTCAAAATTTTCAAGGACGGTAGTCTCATAATATCACTAGGAAACATTTCTAGCCGCCCGCAATGCTCTCCATAAATTTCCTCGAGTTTCTCCATCATCCCAATAGCCTCAGGTAACTTCTGCATGAGACTATTGTTCATCTTCAACACTTTCAAGCTCTTTAGATTGATGATGGTATTTGGCAACTCTGCAATGTTTGTGTCTGAGACATCCAATTCAACTAAATATTTCAGCATTCCAATCGAGTTGGAAAGTCCCGTAAGCACCCCACACTCCTCTAGAATTAATACTCTTAAGGATAAAAATGCAGAGAGCTCAAGAGTTTCTTTCAACATTCTACAATCTGACAGATTAAGGACCTCCAGTCTTGTAGCCACCTGTCAAATGATATGTATATCCAACGAGTTTAATTTATATTAGTTTTGCAGAACATAAGCAAATATATCGACTAAGCAAGCATTCCACCAAAGTAACTTTATAAATACTTTGTACATGCATTTCTAACTTAAGCCAAAATCGCTCTTTATCGCACTTCTTTCATTTCTTCCAAAGTTGTCCTCAACAACAAATAAAATAAAATGGATCTATTCTTAAATTACCCCTGCATCATATATAAAAAAGACAGAATATGACCAACACTACTCCTATAAATGATAACATCCGGAATGTTATAGGAAAACATAATTTTAAATTTTTTAAACTTACTAAATTAGAGATCTCCGAATCTTTTGCTGAGACACATGAGGATAGACATAGACTTACCAAACTCTGTGGAATCTCTGGTGCATTCTCCACACAAGTTCTGTTAATTTCAAAATCTTCAAGGATTGTAGTCTCACAATATCACTAGGAATCATTTTTAGGCACCTGCAACACTCTCCATATATTTCCTCAAGTTTCTCCATCATCCCAATAGCCTCAGGTAACTTCTGCATGAGACTATTGTTCATCTTCAACACTTTCAAGCTCTTTAGATTGACAATGGTATTTGGCAACTCTGCAATGCTTGTGTATGAGACATCCAACTCAGCTAAATATTTCAACATTCCAATCGAGTCGGAAAGTTTGTAAGCCCTTCACATCCTTTAGAATTAATATCTCTAAGGATAAAAATGCAGAAAGCTCAGGAGTTTCTTTCAACTTTGTGCATCCCGATAGATTAAGGACCTTCAATTTTGTAGCCACCTGTCAAATAATTATGTACATCCAATGAGTTTAATTTATATTAGTTTTGCAGGACATAAGCAAATACATCGACTAAGCAAGCATTCCACCAAAGTAACTTTATAAATACTTTATATATACATTCCTAACTTAAGCCAAAACCACTCTTTATCACACTTTTTCATTTCTTCCAATATTGTTCCCAACGACAAATAAAAGAAAATGAATTTGTTCTCAAATTACCCCCATATCAAGCCAACACATATCCTATAAATTATAACATTTATTTCCAACTTCATCATCGAATTATAGATTTTGTCCCCAACACTAGAACTTATGGCTCTAAACTCTATGGCTTTTCATATGTAAATATATCTTCTAAACTTTAGTACGGAAAATAATCTTACATATTTTCTGACTATTAACTAATTTATATTTGCACTTTACTTTTTCTATTTGCGTGTTTCATTTATTAAAATAAGGGCCGTATTAGCTTTCACATAAGCTCAGAAGAGTATAATGTTCATTTAATAGTATTGATGTTCTAAATAAATCAGTTTGCATGTTCAATTTTACTCGCCAATTTTTATAATTTTGCTAATTTCTCTCTATTGTTTGGTTTTTCTTCTGCATCACATCCTTGTATATTATAGATGGTCACTACTTATATTTAAGAAAAGGAAAAAAAAAAAAAAAGGGAGAAAGGAAACTCTATTTTCTGTGGTGAGTCTCAGGATCAATGGCGAGACTACTTTTTTAAGGAGAAAACCAGAAGAGACGATCATCACGATCGAAGAGAAGGGGAGGTAATGCAAGCAAAGCCCTAGCATAAGCGATGAGGGCGAGAGACGAAAAAAAAAAAAAAAAAAGGAGGGAGAGACGCACGAGAGTCGAGGCGAGTGTTCCGACGGAGGCGAGCCTCAAGCTACTCGGTGCGGGAGCTGGTGATGCCTGCGACAACGCTGCAGACGGTGGCAAAGGCTAGGAAGAAGGGTATAGAGTCGCGGCTCTTCCGCACGATCCATCTCCAAGTCCCGCTCTTCTCCCATGAGATCGACGTCTTCAGAAGTCGACCCCACACTGAGGAGGAGCTCCAGATTTTAAAGTTGTGGTTTTTGGGAGGAGTGGACCAGTCAAAGGCCCATTCAATAAGCCTGATGATGTATGGGGCCGAAGGAGGAGGGCCTTATTTCAATTTTAAAAATTTTAGACTTAATGTTTTTAGTATAAATTAATTCTAGACTTTTATTATTATTTATTTATTCTTGGATTTGAATCAAATTAATTTGATTGAAATAATCATAAAAAATGATAATTTATCATGTATTATAAAAATATATATTTAATATATAATGTGTCCCAACGTGTCGAAATTCTCTATTTTTTAAAAATGACGTATCAACGTGTCGTGTTATATCGTATCGTGTCGTGTCGCGTGTCACATGTCAATATCGCTACTACTTAGGCTGCGACTGGAAGAAAATATAAGAGGTTATACCAAATTATTTGCACACACATACCTTGAGTTGAGTCCAACCACCCCAACGTTCGTCTATATTGCTGTACCGGAGGTCAAGGATGACTAGATTTTTTGGGCAAAAGTTGGTTGCCTGCATTTCTTCTGGACAGCACCCCAAATTAAGCCATCTCAATTCTGAAAAGAGATCCCCAAAGTCTCCAGAGAGAGTGCAACCACACATATCGAGAAATCTAATATTTGGCATTTTGATTAATTCTTCTGATGTCAAAACAAAGACTTGGGGAGGCAACGGATATCCCCTACATATCCATGCAACGACTTTGGGATCCTGCGGACTCCCACATGCTGCAACGGTTTTGGTTCCCTAAATTGAGAAAGAGTCAGTTTAAATTGAGGAGTTCCAAATAGAGCCCAAAATAAAGGGAAAACAGTCCAAGGAAGATTTCTGCAATGAAATAAGACGACGAGGGTGCACTTAGACTTATACCTTTTGCTGGAAAATATCCGAACCACCTCCCCACTCCCGCCACAATCGAGAACCCTTTGTTGGGTCTTTGCGATTTTCTTCGTACACAATGCTCCTGCCGAAGTCCTTAAGCTGATCATGCATCCATAATCGATTGTCTTCTCCAATCTTCACTAAGGACATTAAAAGCAGAACATCAATCCCCTCATTCGGAAAAAATCCACAGTCATCCCACATGTAATATGGATAGCTCTTATCTTCTCCAGCTAGAAAGCAAGCAATATCAAGAAATATTTGTTGTTGCGGATGATCTAATGCCTCATAACTCAACATTAACCTCTGCTGCACATCCTTTGCTGAAAATATTTCATCTTTTTCAATGTATCTTGCCACACTGATTCTTCTTTTTTCCCACATAAAAATGAGCCAATCACTTCAATTGCCAAAGGAAGCCCTCCGGCTTTTGCAATAATTTTCTCGGATAGACTCAAGAATGCATTTGGAGGAGAGTTGCTTCTAAAGGCATGCTTGCTAAAAAGTTGAAGAGCTAGGTGACTGTTGAGTTCCTCGACTTCATGAATCAAACAATAGTCAAATTGATCTTGGAATTTAAAGAAAACACTTTTGTCTCTGGTTGTAACAACTATCCTACTCCCCGAACCAAACCATTCTTTTTTTGCTGCCAATGCCATAAGTTGGTCCTCACGATCTACATCATCAAGAAAAATAAGAACTTTCTTTCTGCAAAATCGATTTTTGATCATATTCTTCCCATGATCAATGCTAGAAAGTCCAACTCCTATGTCACCAAGATATTAGAGACTAATTGGCTCTGAAAATTTAACAAACCAGAACCTTGTGATGCTTCTCGAACATCTGAAATAAAGCTGCAACCATCAAAATTAGTAGATAGCTTGTTGTAGACAGCCTTGGCAAGAGTTGTCTTGCCTATTCCACCCATTCCCCAAATACCGATGAGCCTTACGTCCTTAGATTCAACATCCAGTAAATCTACTATTCCATCCACTGATTCGTCCATTCCAACTAAATGATCAGATATATGCACACAAGACACCTTAAGCTTAATCAACACTTTTCGAGCAATCAAACGTGCAAGTTCTCCGTGACTGTGTCAAAACACAAAACAATATGAAGTGAATTGTAAGATGGGTGGCAAAATTGTTTCACTTTCAAGTTTAAACAATAACATGAAGTTATGAAATTGGTGCTCGAACCAACAAACAAAAGAATAAATACATGATTCTCCGGTTCTGTTCAATCTAGTACGATAGGTTATAATGCTTATGTCGAGCAATGATTACCAAGTGAATTATAAGATTGGCGGCAAAACGGTTTCACTTGCGAGATCAAACAATAATATGAAGTTAAGAAATTGACGTTGGATCTAGCAAACAAAAGAACAAAGACATGATTCAATATGGTTCTATTCAATCTAGGATGATAGGTAATCCCTGAGTCTCGAGACAATGGAGCGTTGAATTCAATGGATTATCCATCACAATTTTTGGTCTAGAACTAAGAAAAAATTGTGCTCTTCATATCATAATCCGCCTTCAAGCAAAAGAAACATAGGAAAAGAAAAGACGGAGTCGAATGAGTTAACATACCCTGCACTCTTGGTGTCCCATCCCTTGATTCTGGTAACCTCCTTGAGCGCCTCCTCCCAGCACTGCACAATCTCAGCCCCACGTTTCTTTTTATGCAGAGTTAGTGCATCCGCATACACTCTGGTTTCAAGCTTCACGTCAGAGGGTTCCACATCATAGAAAATGGGCATAACCTCCAATTCATTGGTTTTCCGACGCTGCATCATGTGTTCTAGCTCGCGCAGGCACCAGCTACTGGAGGCATAATCTTTGGAGAAGATGGGAATGCAGATTTTCGAGTCATCGATGGCTTGGAAAATCTCGGGACCGATCTCTTCACCAACATCAATCCCTTGCTTGTCTATGAAAACACTGATACCCTTATCTAGTAGGGTATAATAGAGAGAATCTGTGAAAGTAGCGCGAGTATCCGGACCTCGAAAACTCAAGAATACTTCGTACTTAGTACCCGATGAGCCATGATTTGTGGATTCCGTTCCCGGAGAAGCTGCGTCTGCTAAAATTCTGAAAGCAAATCACAAAAGATTTGACATGCTTTAACAGGGGCCAATGAGCAATGGTCAAGTATGTGAGGCTCAATTTCCATTTCCATCGTGTCGTGGAATTGGTTAAGACAAATTGCATATATATGATTGAATAATTAAGAAATGGTCTAAGCACCACATGTTGATTGGTGGATGGGAAATTCGGTATCGTGCATTTCGAGTAAGTTTATATTGAGTTCTGTGAAATTCCAATTGTCAAGGCTAGCCTGGGGTCCACCAGAGTCAAGTCTAAGTAAACTGAAAATTAGGGAGGTAAGTTCACGTTAGTGTATCCTCTAGAAATGTTATATTAAATCAAATGTGATGATTAAGTTTTTTTTATCTAATTTATGGTAAAGTAATATGTATAGCTAATGTTAAGGGAATTATTGATAGGCATAAGTATACGCATAGTTTGGTTACACAAATGACATATAATAAAATAGAACGAAAGGAGGTAATCCTAATGATTATAGTCAGTTGATTTTTCTTAGGACTTATGAATTCATGCTTTTTAGAAAGCAAAACTGTTAACTTTATTGTTAAAAGTTAAAATGTTTGTTCAAGTATAAGAAAACTATATGTAAATTACTTATCAATTTTTATGTGCTGTGAAAATTTTATATATTTCAACGGGAAAAATGTATAATTGTATAGGCAATAAATATTAAATTAAACAAAAAGTAAAACATAAACATTTACCGATGAATGCTCGGACCCTATCATTGTCCTTTACTTGAAATGTGTCATACGTTTCGCTTTTTCCTTACATTTTTCTTACTTTTCTATTTTTCGAAAGGTAACCAGGAAAAGTGCAAGATACCATACTGGTGAAGCAAAGTCACAAGTTTCCACTTACGTTCGCCTAGGGCCCACCCAAGTCAAGTCAACATAATTTAGTGGAATGCGAGGTCTAATTAAACTATAAATATGAAAAGGAAAAAGAAGAAGAAGAAATGCCCCTTGATTAACATTAAGATTTCTGATATTGCGAATAAGTTACGCTTGAGAAGATGACAACCCAAAAAGAGAGAGACAGACCGACAAAAAGCTGCACCTCGATCGCTTTTGAGTGGCTGATCCTTATAGTCATGGTCATGACATGAACTAATGCCTTTTCTTTCTTGGAGTTACTTTATTGTATCATTACCAGTCAAAAGCAACAAGAAAAATAAATCTGAAAAAGCTGGATTGTTGACTGTATTAGGTGCTTCTTAATTTTAATCAGGTATGCATTTCTAGAGAAAGAGTGGGAGAATATAAGATTATGAAACTTTTTAACTTATATTCATTTAGGTTGATGATTTGTTTATGTAATTTTTTATTGAATTAAAATTTATGTGTAAGGAAAATTAAAATTATTATCAAATTTTTAAAATTTGTTTATGCAATCCATAACCTGATCTTAATGCCTATATATTGAATTATCATCTATACGCGCAGTTAAAAATAGGAAATTTCCTAACATGGAAATGCCTAAAAATCTCAAACAAATCAAGATTAGTACCAAATAATATCAAATTAGATAATCAATAATTGCAAACTAGGCTACCAATAATCAAATTGAATTGGCTCGAGAAATTACGTAGTTTGAAGCATTTGATCCCGAGAATCGGGACTGGGGCGGGGAGCTTTACGTCGACGGCCGAAAAGGAACGTCAGGACCAGAGCAGCAACGATGGCGACCAAGCAAGGACCCAGCATATTGCAGACAGGTTCGCTGGAACAAAAGATGCAAACGGGTGAAGGTTTGTTGGTCGGACCCTGCTTGGCGGCGACGGTGTGGGTTCGATCAATGCTAGTCTGCTCTGGGGAACCTGCAAAAAGGAATCAAACGTAGCAGAGGAAACAAACAAGCAAGCGGTGGCGTTAAGTGGAGCCGGGATGCCGCCTGGAATCACCGGAAACCGCCAGGGACTGCTGCTGTGGTGTTAGAATAAGTCGGCAAAGCTGCTGTCGCGGCTGCAGCAGGACGTGCTGAGCGCGACGAAGCGTGCCAGCAAGCGAGGTAGAGGCGCGACGATGGGCAAGCCGGCAGTGAGCGCGGTGACTGGTGAGGGGCGGCGGCGGCGGCGGGGTTCGTACAAGGACAGGAGCCGGAGATCAACTCCGGCAAACAAGGCCTCGAGAATTTGGACGAGAAAGGAAACCACAGATCGCCGGACGAAAGCAGCAACAACACCGAGAAATGAAACCGGCTGAACAAGAGCCCCTAAGAACGATGAACAGTCGCCTTTTCTTTTTTTTTTTTCTCTCAAATTGTGAGCCGTCCTCTCTAATTGTTGCGTGTCTGAGGGTTGTGCAGAAGCGGCCGTCCCAATGCTCCTCTTTTTATAGTGTTTTTCTTTTTACCTTTTCTTTTTTTTTTCTGTGAAATCTCACTTTTCTTGTTTTAAAATAAATATTATATTACCCTCAATATTCCTCTCCCTCTCAAAACTCACGTAAAGCTCCCAGAATTTGCTTCAGATTTTCTTTGTTGTTGACCGAGCAATCCTAGCAAGATTGGGTCTTTCCTTTTCATTTCCAAAGCTTTATTTATTTCACGAAAAATAAATAATTTAAAAATATTTTTTAAAAATATCATTCATTTTACTTAAAATAATAAATTAATGAAAATATTTTTATTATTGACAATAAGACGGTGACATGTAAGCTGCACCCAATATTTTTAATATTCATCTCCTCGGATTCGATCCAAACCCCAACTCACACGCCCAAGTCTTAGATTGGGTCTCATCTTTTCCTTTTTAATTTATTGTTTTCCTTTTGTCGTTTCCCTCAGTGTGTACGACCGTGATGCATTTATGATGATGTGCTTGGCTTGACTAGGGCCTTGACTTGGGCGTGTGAGCTGGGGTTTGGATCGAATCCGAGGAGATGAATCGAGTCTTGGAGGCAAGTTCTTGGAAATTTACCACAAAGAAAGTGCGGACATGGCAAGTTCTTGGAAATTTCTTGGAATTGATTGACCTAACGTCACGACGACCGAATTGAGTGACCGATTTCTACTCGGCCAATTCCGAGAAAGTGCAGAAAAGAACATCACAACAAGGACGCGCAATTCAACCAAAGAAAAAAAAAAAAAAAAAGAAGCGCCAACTTAGATCTGAAAATTTGGGAATTTTGAACATCGATTATGTAATTATGCATCGGAAAAAATTGAAAAATCATTTTAGAGTTGAATGATTTTATCTTCTTTTTTTTTAACTCTTACTTTTAACTCACTTTCAAAATTTGGTTGTCCTCATCTCCCACCTCCCAAAAAAGTAAGGAATCAAACTTGCTTCCTCCCTTTTTCAAATGAGAATGGTGACCACTAGGATAACCCTCAATGTTTAACCACCCTTAAAAAGTGTATTATAAAAAATGAATGATTATTTTAAATATAATTAATTTCAGAATTATTAGCTAATTTGATGTTTTGGGAATTTAACTTTTCATTTGGTTTCTTCGTAGGTATCATGAAATATTTGTTAATAATAAATTCTTGTAGTGAAACCTTTAAATTAAAGGGGACGTATATCTATAAAGTGAAAAATTGAAAAAAGCCAATCCACCTGACAAGAATATTTGCTTTTGGCGTGAATCTGATTTGGAGGATGAAAGTGCTTGCTTTTTGCCGAGTCGCGAATGTTGAATGCGCCTTGACAGATGAAGGGAAATGGCAATGATCTTGTACCGTTCCCACAAATATAGGCCCTTCGATTGGGATGAGAAGGATCTCTGTTGTTGAAATGGAACCAATCTTGCCATGACATGGATGTGAAGACAACTCTGCAATGTCATTGGAAATTTTTTTTTTATAAAGTTATTGTCTTTGTCCCCGAATTTACTCCAATGAATTAATTTATTCCACCTTGGCACCTCTTAGTTCTTCCATTTATAAATTTCAGCCACCTAGTGTTTTATGCGCTTGGCAAAAGTGTAATGCTCTTATTGGCCCAATCCAATTTATCAGTTAAGTTCAACACAATTCATTTAAATCCACCTATCACTAATGCAAATATATGGGTTATAATAATGCATGAAAAAAATGTAACTAATATGTAAAATGCAATTATTGATTTTTTTTTAGGGATTGGGGTTGATTCCTAAATTTATTTATGCAATTAACAACTAATTGGATTGTAAAAATTTAGATGTCAATAATAGATAAACTACTAATACATTTTTACCCAAAATGAGTTCACCATATGCTAAAATTTGTCATTTTTTAATGCATTTACCTTGAGGAACCTGGGGTTTTTTTTTTATGCATATAAGTGTTTTTGTTTGCATGTAAGGTTGGGAAAATAGAAACCTCATAAAAAAGATTTTTTGTAAGGTGGTCATATAAACTCTAAGTCCAAGGAAAGAGTATAAGCAGCTCCTTTTTCTTTTCATCTTAGCTACACCTACTAAAATTCTGAAAACAAATCACACCACATTTTATGGTGATTTTACGAGATTGGGATGATGGAAAACGCAATATGATGCATTTCAAGGAAGTTGCAAGAACTACGTGGGGAACAAGGGTCAACGAGCAATGGTCATGTAGGAAATTGAGAAATGGTAGAAACATGATTGAAGGAAGGACTAGGAAATGGCCCTAAGCCCCACAAGTGACTGGGCGTATGGGGCAAGAATCAAATGAAATGATTGAGAAATGTAGATGCTTGGAGTTGCATATTGTAACTTATCAAGAAAACAAAAATGAAAGGGCAATGCCTTTAAACTTTAATTATCCTTTTTTTATAATGTTTTTCTTTTTACCTTTTTTTTTTTTTTTTCTGTGAACTATTAATCTTGCTTTTCTTGTTTTAAAATAAATAAATATTACTCTCAATATTTCTTTCTATCTCAAACGTCACGCAAAGCTTCCAGAATTTGCTTCAAATATTCTTCGTTGTTGACCGAGCAATCCTAGCAAGATTGGGTCTTGTCTTTTCATTTCATTTTCAAGGCTTCATTTATTTCATAAAAAATTAATAATATGAAAAATATTTTCTTAAAAATATCATTCATTTCGCTTAAAATAAAAAAAAAATATTTTCATTATTGATAATTATTTATGATTTAATATTTACGTGAATGATAAAAAAATTATTAATTTATTTTTATAAGTTATATAAATAATCATTTATTACTCTCAATATTCCTTTATTGTTGCCGAGCAATCCTAGCTTAGATTTCATACCAAAAAAAAAAAATCCTAGCTTAGATTGGGTCTCATCTTTTCCTTTTTAATTTATTGTTTTTCTTTTGTCATTTCCCTCAATGTGTACGACCGCGATGCATTTATGATGATGTGCTTGGCGTCGACTCGGGCATGCATGTTGGGGTTCAAATCGAATCCTGAGGAGACGAATCGAATTTAGTGGCAAGTTCTTGGAAATTTACTGCAGAGAAAGGACAGATGTGGAAAGGAGTGGACATGCATAATTATTATAATATCTGAATTGGAGGGCCCACTGAGATTGATTAATCTAAAGTCTACGGCGACCGAACTGAGGACCGAGTCCACTCGGCCGATTACAAAGAAAGTGCAGAAAAGGGCATCACAACAAGGAAGCGCAATTCGACCCAAAATAAAAAAAAAAAAAAAAAGCGCAAACTTAAATATGGGAATTTGGGAATTTCGATCGCCGATTGTGTAATTATGAGTTGGAAAAAATTGGAAAATTAATTTAGACTTGAATAATTCCATCTTTTTCTTATTTGTATTACTCTAATTCTCAAATCGAACTTTTGCTATATTTATTTACTAAGGATGGGAGTTGAACCCTAATTTAACTAAACATCCTACCCTAGCCCCTGAGAAGGTGGGGAACTGAATTTTCCACTTCTCCATTTCCAAGTGAGAAGGAAGGTCACTAAGACAACTCTAATGGTTAACCACCCGTGAAAAGTGTATTATAAAAAAAAAGGGCTATCTTAAATATAAATAATTTCATAAACGGACGATTATATATTTGATTAGCAAATTTGATGTTTTGGAAATTTAACTTTTCATTTGGTATCTTCGTAGGTATCATGAAATATTCGTTAATAAATTCCTATAATGAAACCTTCAAATTAAAGAGGAAGAATACCTATAAAGTGAAAAATTGAAAAGAGCCAATCCATTGATGAAAAATATTTGTTTCTGGGATGCTTCTAACTTGGGGGATGGAAAGTACTTGCCTTTTGCCAAGTCATGAATCACGAGTGCGCCTTGACAAATGAAAGGAAAATGGCAACGAACTTGTACCGTTCCCACGAATATAGGCCCTTGGATTGGGATGAGAAGGATCTCAGCCGTTCAAATGGAGACAATCTTGCTATGATATGGTTGTGAAGACATTCTTGCAATGTCCTTTGAAATTTTTTTATAAAGTTATTGTCTTTATCCCCTGAATTTACTCTAATGAATTAATTTTTTCCACCTTGGCACCTCTTAGCTCTTCCATTTATAAATTTCGGCCACTTAGTGTTTTATGCTCTTGGCAAAAATTTTATGCTCTTATTGGCTCAATCCAATTTATAGGTTAAGTTCAACACAATTCACTTAATCACCCGCCACCGATCCAATGCAAATATATGGGTTAAAATAATGCATGAAAAAAATGCATAATGCAAAATGCAATTATTGATTTTTTGTTAGGATTGGGGTCGATTCCTAAATTTTTTTATGTAATTAACAACTAATTAGATTGCAAAAGTTTAGATGTCAACAATAGATAAGCTACTAATACATTTTTACCCAAAGTGAGTTCACTACCAATTGTAGTGGCACCATCCACTAAAATTTGTCCTTTTTTTAATGCATTTACCTTGAGGAACCAGGGGATTTTTATGCATATAAGTATTTTTGTTTGAATGTGAGTGTTGGGAAAATAGAAATCTCATAAAAAAAAAAGGATCACTTAAAAGGTGGTCATATGAACTCTAAGTCCAAGGAAAGAGTATAAACAGCTCCTTTTTCTTTTCATCTTAGCTACACCCACTAAAATTTTGAAAACAAATCACACCACATTTTATGGTGATTTTACAAGATTAGGATGATGGAAAATGTGGTATGATGCATTTCAAGGAAGTTGCAAGAACTACATGTAGAACAAGGGTCAACGAGCGATGGTCATGTAGGAAAGTGAGAAGTGGTAGAGACATGATTGAAGGAAGGACTAAGAAATGGCCCTAAGCCCCACAAGTGACTAGGCGTATGGGCAAGAATCAAATGAAATGATTGAGAAATGTAAACATTTGGAGTTGCATATCGTAACCTATCTAGAAAACAAAAATGAAAGGGCAATGCCTTCAAACTTTAATTATCATTTTTTTCATCATCTACAAACTTCTAGTTGCATTTCTCAAAAATGCCTTAACATTACTAACTTTAATTAGAATTACTTATATACTTTTCACCATTTAAATTATCAATTAGTTTTGAGTTACTAACTCTTATATAAATTATTTACCAAGTTTATTTTTTTAATTACCAACTTTTCTTATTTTTTATCAATTTTTTGTTCACCTTTCTTTATTATGACTTAAATTTACTAACTCTTATTTGTCAACCTTTTCTTCGATTAAGCTTTCCACCGATTACCAACTCTCATTCTAGTTAACTATCAACGTTTATTTGGTTTATTTTAACTTATTAACTTTTCTATTAAGTAACTTAATCTAGAAAAAATTGGGAAGTCACCAAATAAATATGGGTACTTTTCTATATAATTCGTAAATTTCAGATGTTGATAATTAAATAAAATATGCCAAATAACAAGAGAATTGGTTCATCAGTCAACAAGAAATCAGGGAATTTAAAAAAAAAAAAAAAAAAAAAGGCACTGGCTGTCAATTTCTTAGACCCACGAGGTGCTTTCCAAGAAGGACGCTCGAAAGGTGGTAATCTCCACCGTCGTAGGTGTACCGTGTGAAATGGAAAACTCTCTACAATTCTTCCCCAACCATCAACAAAAGGGAAAAGTCAGTGACCAGTCATGGAAGGAATGGCAGACAAGCTTTATTTTTTCTCATCAATTATCGTGCTTCTACGAGCTTTCTTGGAAGTTTAGAATCAATTATTATTGTCTTGCTTTAGGGCAGCCTCAATCTCTTTCTGATCTTGACCAGGATCAAATTCCCTAGACTCAGAATAACTTGTCATGTCTTAACAATGATTTCGGTCTTCAACAAATCTTGATCTACGCAATGAGAGTGTTAATAATTTAAAATTTTATGCAAGTATATATATGGAAAGTGTACTGTATCAAAGTTCCATTCTTCTCATAAATCATAATGACATGGTAGTCATTTTACAACGGATTGATAGAAATTTCTTTTCAGTTTTCCTTTCTACTCAATGTTAAAATTTGTGAGTTGCGACATAATATTTATTAATCAAAATAATATGGTTATGAAAAAAAATCATAACAATGAGTTGATTATAGTTGTGAGCTGGTGTATTTTTTTATATCTGCTGATTATCTATTTGTGTGTCTTACAAAAGGGAAAACAAGAAAAGAAGACATCCCATTTAACCAGCACCAACACTAGAGAAACATCTTTAAAGGATGCTCTAGAGGATCGGGGAGATTTTAGAGGACAATTAATTAGATCTCCTAAATCAATCTCTCTTTGACTTGGATAGCACTTCAATCATCACATCTATTCAAATTTATATGATTTTTTTGAACTATAGAAACATGAAAAATCTCATGTAATTACTTGATATTTAGTAGGGGTATGCAAAAATGGAATGCTTGAATTGGGAACTACTTGGACCGACCGTACTGGACCAACTAGTTTGGTCCAGTTCTCGAGAGTGTCAATCCGGTTCCCAGTTCCTAAAAGTGAAGCTAATGTCCGAGCGGTTCCATTCCTTGAGGGAATCGGACTAGACTGGACCGATTAGATATACTTTTTTATTTTATTATTTCTTAAAAAAAGTAGAATATGAACTAAACATTATCTTAGTCCGATTCTAAGTAGTGGGAAAAAAATATTGAGAGAAAAAGTGACCGGTTTATTGGATCGAACCGAAACTGGACCGGATCCAATCCTCGGTTTCAAATTTTGGGAACCAGTCCTCTTGATTCGATTCCCGATTCCACCTTAAAACTAGACTGACGGGAACCGATCACCTCTAATATTTAGAACCATCAGCTTTGGCTTTAGCTTAAGCATCTAGCATCGGCTAATCTTGGTCACATAGACCCAAAAAAAAAAATATATATACAAATATCTTGTACATTTTGAAATTTTATACAAATAGTCATACTTGATCGTCGGCACTTTCCTTATGTAGATTTGATGACCGTTGGGGTGCCCAAATTGAAGACCTAGCTCATAGCATTAAAGTATGATATTCCAAGATTATTTATTGTAAAAATCACGTACTAATATGCTCAATTGATCAGTGAGATAACATGATCAAAACCTGCAAATCATTAAAAGCCCAGATTAGGAGAAAGGCTAAGCACGTATATATTTTTCTTTTTTTATGAAATATTAGTTTTGGATAAATGTGTCGTGGGTGTAATAATTTAGCATTTTTTGTAAGACGGAAATGAATTTTGGATAAACGTGAAATGCGAGTACCGCTTTGGAATTTTGAATTGTCTTAACCGAATAGTGGACAAATAGACTTTTGGAACTAATATCTTAGATCCCACGAGGAAATTTCGAAGAAGGATGCTCCAAAGGTTATCCCCATGGTTGGTTCACCGGGTGGAGTGTAAAAGACTTGACACTATTTTCCCAGCCATCAACAAAAAGAAAAAAGTTCAGTCTTGAAAAGAAATCTCAAACGATCTTGCATTTTAGTTTCTATGACCTTTCTTGGAAATCTAGAATCAAACCTTTGAATACCCACACACATACAAAACATAGCAAAACAGAGGAATTAAAGACAAGAGGGCTGGGAAAATCGAAGAGGAAAGGGAATAGTATTAGTAAGTTCAATGAATGTACTTATCAAAAAGAATAATCGCGAGATGGCTTGTCATGTAATATGAAGCTTCATTAAAGTTGTTTTTGTATGATGGTGTACTTTTTGTCTTCTGCTAATTATATGTTTCATGTGTTTTTCATAAAAGGGAAAACACGAAAAGAAAATAACGCATTTAACTTGCACTAATCTATTAAAATGCAATGTATCTTTGAAGAGTTCTCAAGAGAATCATGAGAGATTGTAGAGGACAATTAATTGATCTCTTAAATCAACCTCTCTTTGGCTTGGACAGCACTTCAATCATTATGCATATGCTCAAGTCACACCCAACTGAAGGATCAATGCAATCACAAGCATCTGCTAGTCCTAAATCGCCTAGAATATGTGTGTATATATCTAGAATTAGTATCAGCTAGTCCGCACATGCCTTGGACTTTAGTTGGACCATCTAAGATGGTTTGTATTATTGACTAAGCAACATCCATTTTCTTCGAAGACAGACCAACATGGCGAAGGTTGGGGGCAATAGCGCCCCAATAAATTTGATGAGAGTCACTTTAATTGGTTATTTTCTCACTTTTTCGTTATTTTTCCTCCACGATCGAGGGTTGCAATAGATTTTATATAACCTATGAAGGTTTAAGTGCAAAGTTTAAGCAAAATCTAATTGAAATTTTACTCATATTTCAATTTTTTTTCAAGCACGGAAATAGTATGTTTACTATTTGAATCAATAAACTTGCGTTTACCTTTTATTTTCTATTAGATTTTCCCACCGATGAAAAGTTTTGAATCCGTCCTTGATTTTCTCCATCGTAACACGAATATAAAGTAGCCAAGATAAAGCCAAGGAAATCTCAATTCTGGAAGGAAAAATTCACAAAAATAACCTCAAATTCTTAAGGCCAAAATATATTCAAAATTGTACAAAACCGAAAAAGAAATGGTCCATATATGATTTAACCAGGTCGGCAGGTCTTTGAATGCCTCACGCTAGTTCGACCAATGATCAACAAGGCTCACTGACATGGTCACAAGGTGGACCTTTGGACTAGTTGCTAGCATAGCACAATAGTGGAGCTAACGTGGGCCTAATGCGAAGCGACTTTGATTATAGTCAAATTAGAGATTGACGAGTGATGTGAAGGGACACAAATTTATGTGAGGCAGGTTGCCATCACGTGAAACTGAATTAGGGCAGTTAAGTCGTCCATGACAAACCCATTTGTAAACACATGAGAGAAGTCATTGTACTTAGAGTGAAGCATTTATCCATAGTGTGAGATAAAGTGTTCCATGGGCTCTTTGTAAACACTTGAAGAGAAGGAGCAGACACACCCACGCCCAGCCTCCATAAATCTGTTTTGCAATTTCTTTTTCCCTAGGTTCTTTAATTATCCCTATTTATATTGCCAGCTCAATTTGCTCATAGAAGTAGAATTTTTATTGGGGTAAGTTTTGCAAAATTGGTTTGTGTCTCTTTAAAAGCAAATTTATCCTGCCTCTTGGTTGCTTATTTCAGCCTAACAAATTGCTATTATATTGACACCTAAATTTTAACTATTCATTTAGGTTTTAAATTGTATAGAAAATTAAGGATTAATTTCTAATCCCTAAACAAAAATAATTTTTATTAAATTTCATTTCATATAGACATTAGGAGTATTTGCATTACTAGTATTCCCTTCTGGAGCACACTGATGTTGCCGTGCTTCTGGAAAATGAGGCCATTTATGGTATCTGTAGGTGCTCTCTTGACATCGAGCGTCGCACAATACACCAACCCGAACCGTCTTGTTTCTCAGAGAAGGCCTACCATGGCATCTTTCAGCAGCTGAGATCACCAGCACGCACATCCAGCCATCCTCCTATGATGGGCCAAGTGCGACCCTCGCCACAGGAGAAATACATGGCATGCTGCCTCATGTACCATGGTGACGTCGGGTGCTCCAGGACATGAACGCAATATTCCTCTCCCTCTCAAACATCACGTAAAGCTCACAGAATTTGCTTCAGATATTCTTTATTGTTAACCGAGCAATCCTCTCATCTTTTCCTTTTTAATTTATTGTTTTCCTTTTGTCATTTGTGTACGACTGCAATGCATTTATGATGAATCGAGTTTTAGGGGCAAGTTCTTGGAAATTTTTATAATATCCTTATTGGGGGCCACAGCGATTGATTGACCTCAAGTCGGGGCGACCGAAATGAGTATCGGGTCTGCTGGTCGATTCTGAAGAAAGTGTAGAAAAGAATATCACAGCAAGTAACCGCAGTTTGACCCCACAAAAAAAAAAACAAGAAAGTGCAAACTTTAATTTGGGAACCTTGACTGCTTATTGTGTAAGTATGAGTTGAAATAAATTGGAAAATCTTTTCAGATTTGAATAATTCCACCCCTTTTTTTTATCACACTCTCTAAGATAATCCCTAATGATTAACCATTATTGAAAAGTGTATTATAAAAAAAGAGAGTTAATACCTCCAAAAACCCTAAATTAGTACAATTATAACAAATTTATCTAAAATCAATTTTTTGACTACAAAAAACCCCAAACTAGTACACCTTTAATAAATTTACTTCAAACTGGTATACTGTGATAAATTTACCTTATATTAGTTTCCGTTAAATTTTTCTATCAAATTCTTGAGTTTAATGACACGTGACAATTAACTAGTGTACTAGTTCCATTTATCATAGTTGTATTAGTTTTGTGATTTTTTATGGTATTAATCAAATTTAACAGAGAGTGCATTTGTCACAAATATACTGGTTTGGGTTTTTCGTTGTAAAAAAATTAGTTTAGAGATAAATTTGTCACAAGTTACTAGTTTGAGGTTTTTTAGGGTCATTTGGGATAAATTTATTACATGTATACCAGTTTGAGATTTTTCGCGGTATTAATCCAAAAAGAAGAGTTATTTTAAATATAATTAATATACATTTGATTAGGAAATTTGATGTTTTGGAAATTCGACTTTTCATTTGGTCTCTTCTTCATAGATATTATGAAATATTCGTTAATAAATTCTTATAATGAAACCTTTAAATTAAAGAAGACGCATACCTATAAAGTGAAAATTTGAAAAGAGCCAATCCATTGATGAAGAATATTTGCTTTTGGCATGATTCTGATCTGGGAGATGGAAAGTACTTGCTTTTTGCCAAGTCGTGAATCACGAGCGTGCCTTGAGAGATGAAAGGGAAATGGCAACAATCTTCTGCCGTTCCCACAAATATAAGCCAAGGATCTCAGCCGTTGAAATAGAACCAATCTTGCCCTAACATGGTTGCAAAGACATTCTTGCAATGTCCTTTGAATTTTTTTTTTTTATAAATTTATTGTCTTTATCCTCCGAACTTACTCTAATGAATTAATTTTTTCCACCTTGGCACCCCTTAGTTCTTCCATTTATAAATTTCAGCCACTTAGTGTTTTATGCTCTTGGCAAAAGTTTTATGCTCTTATTGGCTCAATCCAATTTATCAATTAAGTTCAATACAATTCACTAAAATCCACTCGCCGCCAATTCAATGCAAATATATGGATTACAATAATGCATGAAAAAAATGCAATTATTAATTTTTTGGTTAGGGATTGAGGTTGATTCTTCTTCTTTTTCATGCAATTAATGATTAACTAAATTACAAAAATCTAGGTGTCAACAAAAAATATACTACTAATACATTTTTACCCAAAGTGAGTTCACTACCAATGGTAGTGGCACCATCTGCTAAATTTTTTTTCCTTTTTTTAATGCATTTATCTTGAGGAACCTGGGGTTTTTTTTATGCATATAAGTATTTTTGTTTGTACATAAGTGTTGGGAAAATAGAAATCTCATAAAAAAGATCACTTGTGAGGTAATCACATAAACTCTAATTTCGAGGAAATTATATAAACAGCTCATTTTCCTTTTCATCTTAGCTACACCTACTAAAATTCTAAAAACAAATCACACTATATTTTATGGTGATTTTGCGAGACTAGATTGATGGAAAACACGACATGATGCATTTCAAGGAAGTTGCAAGAAATACGTGTGGAAAAGGGGTCAACGAGCAATAGTCATATAGGAAAGTGAGAAGCGGAAGAGACATGATTGAAGGAAGGACTAAGAAATGGCCCTAAGCCCCACACGGACTGGGTGTATTGGGGCAAGGATCAAATGAAATGTCTCAAAAATGTAGACACTCGGAGTTGCATATCATAACCTAGCTAGAAAAAAAAATGAAAAGGTTAGCGCCTTCAAGCTTTAATTATCATTTTTTTATCGTCTATAAACTTCTAGTTGCATTTCTCAAAAATTCCTAAACATTACCGACTTGAGTGACTCACCTACTTTTCTCTATTTAAATTATCAAATTAGTTTTGAGTTATCAACTCTTATTTGAATTATTTACTAAGCTTATTTTTTTTAATTATCAGCTTTTTTTTTTTTTTTAATCAATTTTTCGTTCACCTTTCTTTATTATGCCTTAAATTTACTTACTTTTATTTATCAACCTTTCCTTCTATTAACTTTTCAATCGGTTACCAACTTTCATTTGAATTAACTATCACCACTTATTTGGTTTTCTTTAATTTAATAAATTTCTCATTGAGTTGCTTAATATGGAAAAAATGGGGAAGTCACCAAATAAATATGGGTAATTTTCTATATAATTCGAAAATTTAAGATGTTGATAATTAAATAAAATTTGCCAAATAATAAGAGAATTGGTTTATTAGTCAAGAAGAAATTGGTAATTAAAAAAAAAAAAGAAAAAAGCGCTGGCTAGTGGCTACCAATTTCTTAGACCCACGTGGTACTTTTCAAAAAGGACGCTTGATACGTAATCTCCACTTTCGGTGTACAGTGTGAAATGGAAAAGACTTTTGAACACTTCTTTCCCAATCCTCAACAAAAGGGAAAATTTAAAGATCAGTCATGAAAGGATTCGCAAACGAGCTTTACTTTTTATCATTGGTTATCGTGTTTCTAAGACCTTTCTTGGTAGTCTACCATCAATTATTATTGTCTTGTTTCAAGGCAACCTCGATCTCTTCGTGATCTTAATCGGGATCAATTCCCCAGACTTAAAATAATTTGCCCTACCATAACAATGATTTCAGTTTTCGACAAATCTCCATCAATGAGGACATTAATGCATTTAGAATTTTACTTTGTATCATAACGGTATGATAATCATTTTATGATGAATAGGTAGAAATTACTTTTTTGTTTTCCTTTATATAAGTATCATTTTTCTCTTTTTGTTGCGACATAAAGTTTATTAATCAAAACAATATGGTTATGAAAAAAATCAATTCAATAAGGTCGAGTATAGTTTTGGCCTGGTGTATTTTTTTGTATCTATCAAATATTTGTTTCGTGTGTTTTTGACAATAGGGAAAACAAGAAAAGAAGACACCCCATTTAACCAACACTAGCATTAGAAACATCTTTGAAGAATGTTCTAGAGGATCATGGGAGATTTAGAGGACAATTAATCGGATCTCCTAAATCAATGTATCTCTTTGGCTTGGATAGCACTTAAATCATCATGCATCTATTCATATTTATATATAATTTTTCTGAAACTATTGAAACATGAGAACTTTCATTTAATTGCTTGATATTTAGAACCATCAACTCCAGCTTTAGCGTCACAATCATTAGCTAATCCTGGTCATGTAGTCAAAAAAAAAAATTTATACAAATATCTTTGATATTTTGAAATTTTACACAAATAGCCAAACTTGATCGTTAGTCACTTTCCTTATGCAAATTTGACGAGAGTTGGAGTGCCCAAATTGAAGACCTACATCATAGCATTAAAGTATGATATTCCAAGATTATCTATGCCAAAAATCATGGACTAATTCGCTCAATAAATCAGTGAGATGATGTGATCAAAACCTGCTAATAATAGAAGATTTCATTGATAGCCCAAATCAGGAGAAGGGCTAAGCATGTGTTTCTAAAAAAAAAAAAATTTAATAAATGTGTTGAGAGTGTAATGGTTTGGCATTTTTGGTAAGACGGAAAGAATTTTGAATAAATGCGTCATGTGAACACAGTTTGGAATTTTTAATTATTTTCACCAAACAATAAACAAATAGCCTTATTTCTTAGAGCCCATGAGGAAATTTCCAAGAAGGCTTCTCAAAAGGCTATCCCAATGGTTGGTTAACCGTGTGAAGTGAAAAAGACTTAACACTATTTGCCCAGCCATCAACAAAAAGAAAAAGTTAAAGATCAGTCCTGAAAAGGAATACCAAACGATCTTGCTTTTTCTCGTCCATTATCGAATATCTTTGACCTTTCTCGGAAATCTAGAATTGACTGATCTTTAAAAACCTTTGAATACCTACGCACATACAAAACATAGCAAATCAGAGGAATTAAAAACAAGAGGGCTCGGAAAATCGAAGAGGAAGGGAAATAGTATTAGTAAGTTTGATGAATATAGTTATCAAGAGGAATAATTGTGAGATGGTTTGTCATGAAAAATGAAAATTCATTAAGGTTGTTTTTGTATAGTTGTGAGCTGGTGGTACCTTTTTTCTTCCGTTGATTATCTGTTTCATGTGTTTTTCATAAAGGGAAAACACGAAAAGAAGATAACGCATTTAACCAATACCAATTTATTAAATTGCAATGCATATTTGAAGAGTTCTCTAATGGATCATGAGAGATTGTAGAGCACTATTAATCCGATCTCTTAAATCAATCTCTTTTTGGCTTGGATAGCACTTCAATCATCATGTGTCTATTCAAGTTGATATGATGTTTCCGAATTGTAGTAACATGAAAGTGCTCATGTAATTACTTTACATTTAGAATTGTCGGCTCTAGCTTCTAATGTTACACCCAATTGGACGGTCGAGTGATCATAAACATCAGGTAGTCCTAGTCACCTAGCAAAATATATATATCCGCACATGCCTTGGACAATAATTGGACCGTCTAAGATGGTTTTGTATTATTGAATGCGCAGCATCCATTTTCTCCAAAGACAGACCAACATGGCGAAGGTTGGGGGCAATAGCGGCCTAACAAATTTGATGAGAGATCCCTTTAATTGGTTCTTTTCTCACTTTTTCGTCATTTTTCTTCCATGATCGAGAACTGCGGTGAATTTTCATATAACATATCAATGTTTAAGTGCAAAGTTCAAGTGAAATCTGATTGCAAGCACGGAAATGATATGTTGACTATTTGAATCGATAAAATTGCATTTGCCTTTTATTTTCTAGTATTTGGTTTTCCCATTAATGAAAATTTCTGAATCCGTCCCTGATTTTCTCCATCGTAACACGAATATAAAAGCAGCCAAGATTAATCCAAGGAAATCTCAATTACAGAAGGACAAATTCACAAAATTAACCGGAAAAGAAATGGTCCATATAGGATTCGACTAGGTCAGCAGGTTCTGAATTCCTCATGCTAATTCCGTCCAATGATCATCACGGCTCGCTGAAGCGATCGCACGGCGGACCTTTGGAGCAATTGCTAGCATGGCGTAACAATGAAACCAACACAGGATTGATGTGGAGCGATTCTGATTGTAGTTAAATTAGAGACCGGCGAGTGATGTGAAGGGACGCAAATTTATGTGAAGCAGGTCACCATCACGTGAAACTGAATCAGGATGATCAAGTCATCTATGACAAATCCATTTGTAAACACACGAGAGAAGTTATTGTACTCAAAGTGAAAGCAATTATCCAAGTGTAAGGTAAAGTGTGCGATGGATTCTTTGTAAATACTTGAAGAGAGGAGCAGAGACACCCACGCCCAGCCTATATAAATCTCTTTTGCAATTTCTTTCTCCCTAAGTTCTTTAATTTTCACTATTTATATTGCTAGTTCAGTTTGCTCGTGGAAGTAGAATTTTTATTGGGGTAAGTTTCACAAAATTGGTTTGTCTCTTTAAAAGCAAATTTATCCTCCCTCTTGATTGCCCATTTCGGTCTAACAAATCAGTATTACGTTGACACCAAAATTTTAGCTATTCATTTAGGTTTTAAATTGCATAGAAAATTAGGAATTAATTTTTAACCCCTAAAAAAAATAATTTTTATTAAATTGTATCGCATATAGACATTAGAGTATTTGCATTACTAGTATTCCTTTCTGGAGCACACTGACGTTGCCATGCTTCTGGACAATGAGGCCATTTCCGTCATCTGCTTGACATCGAGCGTCCCACAATACACCAACCCCAACCATCTCGTTTCTCAGAGAAGGCCTACCATGAGCAACTTTCAGTGGCTGAGATCACCAGCACGCGCATTCGAGCCATCCTCCTATGATGGGCCAAGTGCGATCCTCGCCACGGGAGAAATACATGGCATGCTGCCTCATGTACCATGGTGACGTGGGGTGCTCCAGGACGTGAACGCAGCTGTCGCAACCATCAAGACCGAGCGCACCATCCAGTCCGTCGACTGGTGCCCTACCGGAATCGAAGTGCGGCATCAACTACCAGCCACCCACCGTTGTCCCTGGAGGCGACCTCGCCACAGTCCAAAGGGATGTGTGCATGATCTCCAACTTGACCAGGGTTGTCGAGGTCTTCTCGCGCATTGACCACAAGTTCGATCTGATGTATGCTCAGCGGGCCTTCGTGCACTGGTACGTGGGTGAGGGTATGGAGGAGGAAGCGTTCCGAGGGCTGAGGGAGGGAACACAAAAAATCTTCGTTCCCTCTAAGAAAAGACCGACCCACCGTCCGTTCTTCGCCGTTCGCCGCCATTCGTTCGTGGTCACCGTCCCTGACCCAGTGACGAGGCAGTTCATTCTTCACTGCTTTAGTAGGCTTTTACACGTTTTCTATGCTTTGTTCTTGGGCTGGGCTTAGTGCTTTTAATTTCAATAACATGGGCTTGATGGGTTTTTTTTCCGAAATGGGCTAGTTTTAAACGAGCCCAATCATGTCTGTGGCCCAAGCCCAACAGTCCATGTTCGGGCCGGGTCCAGTCCTTATTTTCTGAATAAATATTTTATTAAAAATTAAAAATTCGAAATTAAAAAAATAATTAAAAATCAGAAAATATAAAAAAAAATCAAAAATTCTAAATTTTGGAAAATTCGAAAATTCATTAAAATTTAGAAAATTCCAAAAAAATTCAAAAATTAGAACCCCTCGGAAATGCTTAAAAATAGTCTTTTTGGATAGCCTTCTTGGATATTTTGAAAAAAAGTCAAAAAGAAGAGAGAGAAGATGAGGGCACTTACCTTGGGAATTGGAGAAGGCATTTAATGGCCTTAAGTGAGGCCTATCTCCAGCTCTCATCTCCCTCTCTCTCATCCTCTTCAGCCCACAAAATCGCAGCCCTTCTTCCTCTTGCTTCCCTTGCCTTCCTGCAATTTTCAGCTTTTGACCTTCACCGAAATATGAGTTGTTCATTGCCTTGCCTTCCTGATGGAATCTCGGGCCGTGCCACCCACCGTTACACTCGGGAGAGAGAATTTGTATGGATGGCGTTAGCCGTTCGTCAAACGGAGCCGCCGGCTGATCCGTACGGCCGTCGGAAGCCGGTTGCTTGCCGACCGCCTACTGTTCACGTGGTACTGCACAGTTTCGCCTCTGCTACAGTTTTCCTCTATTTCTGACCAAACCACTGCCCATCCCAGCCACCAACAGTTGTCCCCTGATCCCTAGGTGCCATTGGTTGCCGGCCTGTCGCTCGCCGGAGCTCCGGCCAAGTCGTTTTGCTCCGATCAGCCCTTATCCTCCTCTTGCAGTGCTGTTTTCTGAAGTTCAATGGGGAATCCGAGGTTGTTGCTGCTGTGTTGAGCTCAGGACCGCCTTGGAGTGTCGTGGGAGAGGTCCTTGGGTGTTGGGTTCGTCGCCGCCACAGCGCCCGTGTCGCCGGCCCGCTTAACGGGTGAGTTTAGCTCCTAAACCTTATTTAGTACCTAAATTTGCTTAGGGTTAGGTTAATTAATGCTAAGGGTTGATTACGATGTTTAATTAAGTGCATTAGCCCCAAGATAGGTGATTAGATTAAGGGTTAAGATTAGATTAGCTTAATCTTGTTTAATTATGCTTAATTGTGTGTTATGTGCTAATTAAGTATGTTTTGCTTGATTAAATTGATTAATTGTTTTAATTAATTGATTTATTTAATTTCTGCATTTATTGATTAAATTATGTGATTTCTGAATTAAATGATTTAATTATTGTTGTGGGAAAATCATTGATAAAAAATCGTGCTAAAAATTTGAACAAACTCTTAGGGCTATGCGATATGGTTTCAATGTTTTTTTTTTGGGGGCAAAATTATCAATTGATTGAGCACTTTCATTACATTGATTTTAGCTTTCCTTTGGCCTAGCTAGGATTGAGCATTTATTTATTTAGTGCTAGATGCTTGTGTGCTGAGACTTTGCTTTGCTTGCCGCCATCCACTGCTACAACTCCCTCCTGTTGGCCTAACAAGCAGCTATTGTTTTGACGAACCGGTAGTCTCCATTGCCTTCTAGCGATTTCTTGCTCTGAGTCATAAACTTTTCCAATTTCAAGCAAAGTCTACGGTGCTCTTTTTCTAGTGCGGGTTTATCATCACTCTAGCAATATCCATTGCCCACAGGGAAGACCTTGCCGGATTACTTTGGAAGAAAGTTCACCATCATCAGATCTTGGGAGGTTCTCAAAAGAATCCACTTGGTGACGGTTAAAGATCAATGCAAAGCGAGAAAAAAAAAAAAAAAAAAATTGCTGAACTGAAGCAAAGTCTCGCTCATCTGTTTCCTTGCACGTCTGACCTTGCGCTTCAACACTTGCAATCTCCACGACTTGCAGCAATCTCGACCAATTCTGCAATTCCAACTCATCTTATTTCTTTCTTGGTAATTTGGAAACTTCTTTATCCACTTTCCAATGAATTTGTCCTTTTTGTTTGAGTGATTGTGCACATACGTTGCAGCTACCTCTCCAACGGGTGGCCTACCTTCAACGAAATAAAACGTGCGGCAATGTTTGCACTGTTACCAATAAAAAGAAATGGCGTGGTTATCCTAACAAGGCTCTAATTAAAAAAATTAGACCTTTGTTTGGTCTTAATTCAGGTGTCACAAATCCTCAATTTTTAGGTTCTGTCAATTTTCGCTGACAAATCTGCATTTGATGGTATGAAAAAGGAAATTTTTCGCTTGATTGACATTCAGGTTTCTGATTAAAAGGGGGAGGGGATACACTTGACAGGATGGCAAAACAAAGAAAGGAAAAGAAAAGAAATTAAACTCTCTCAAGGATGCTTTGATTGGCTTGATCTTTGTGGTCATGAACAAAGTGGTGCTTTTTGCTATTATTGAACAAAAGCAACAGATTTCATAAAAAAAAAAAAAAAGGTAACAGACAATAAATCTAAAAAAACTGGATTGTCGAATAGTTTAGGTTCTTGTGTATTTTAATTAGATATGCATTTCTAAAATTTGGGAAAATATAAGTCAATGAAACTTTGTGCAAGTATTTTTCAGCCAAATCTTCCTTAAGCATTGAATCACTTCTAAACATGGTCCAAAATCACTGAACAATGAATTGTTATTCTTTCGGTTTGTTTTGTGATAGAGTTTTATTGGGGATGGCCATCTTAGAGAAGAAGATTTACAAGGTGAAAAATCCAGAATACACGTATTGTCCATCCTTTTGGCGAAGTTTAAGTATTGCTCGGGCATTGTTAGTATTTGAACAAGTAAGGAGGCCGAGGAGGCTCAAGAGAAACAACATTGCTGAGGTTGAAGTTGAACTTCGAGCCAAGGTGGTGACATGTTATTTTTTGCTTGGAAATACAACAATTAGATTTGTAAGCTCAAAAGCACGGTTTGACGAGATCAAGTGTCGGGGAATATGAGTGAAGCACACATATGAGCATGTCCAGACATCCAGAGAAATGAATCTACAATTTGAGCCTCATTAAAGGAAGGCCTAGCATCTCAAACAATCTTGAATGTTGTCAAACCATGACCAAACTAATAAACTATTCGAACATTGTCTTAACTTATAATGAGAAAAGCTATGGGAGTAATAATCTAAATTAATAAACCACCACTAATTAACCCAATGCCAAAGTTAGTGGGTATTCTATAATTTTTGGCTCTAATCAATGCTAAAAAAGTAGGATGCATCGTCCATCAAAATTTTGGTAAATAATAATACCATAACAATTCGAAGACCGTGAAATAATCAAATACTATATGCAGTCCGTGCTGCGCAGATTGCTGCATAATCTATAATGGAGAAATGATATACAACCATTCGTGCATAAAGAAACTTTCATGTTATCGTATTTGCAATAAGACTGTAGTGTTACCATAACATCAATAATTTTTTAGCAACTTATTAATGAAAATAGCTAAGCTGGTTTTTTTATCTCTTTCTTTACTATGATTTAAGTACACATATTTTATATATCTTTATTTTAGTAAATATATTTGCATACTAATGTAAATTGTTATGTTATTAAGGTTGGGAAATTTCTTTAATATAAAGGAGTACAAGTAGAATAAATATGGAGAGAGGGGAGGGAGAGGAACAAAAAAGTAATAAGCATGATGAGTGCAAATAAAACGATCAAATCCCTTTTAAATTAGATACTAACCGTTATGAGAAGATATAGATACGTAGTACTACTCGAGCACACATTTTCTACTTTGGGTTTCATTTTTTCGCCTTTTCCAGTTGCAAAAGCAATCGGAAGCGGAAGAAGTTAAAAACGGCAACCTAACTCTAGAAAAACTTCAATTTTGTTATTTAATTAGATTAAAAGAAATTCACGACAGATAAATTTCATTGTTTCCTTGGCATCGCATGTCGAACGAACCTGACAAATCGCCAATTTGCCAAATTAGGCTTTTCAACTTTTGTCAAGGGACGGATTATGCCCCCGTCGGGTGCAACGTTGGCGCAACAGCCTGGACAAGCGGCATATTTCTATTGATTATCGAAAATTCCTGGGGAATAATAGCGCACACATAAAATGCAATCCATTTTCCTCGTTCCTCTCCTCTCCCTCTCCTCTCCCTAGCTGCGTCTTCGCCACCACCACAACCTTGACGCTGCCGTTGCCGCCACAACCGTGCCTTGCCGCCATAGTCACCGAGGCTCGAGCACAGTCACGCCCTCTCTCTACCAGGACAAATAGCCAATCCATCGACGATTACAGGCCAGGAAGCTATAGAGCCAGATCTGGCCTTGTTGTCACCGGCTCGATCTTGACAGGCTCTTGGGAGAGACAGAGAGGGGAATGGGGGAAGAGAGAGACACTCACAGTGGTGGTGGCAGTGGCGGCGGCGGTGCAATCTCGGATTGGTTGCAACGTCGTGTTGGGCGAACATTAGCCACTGTGAAGAGCAACTGCAGTTTGCAATGGTCATGAGGGCGGTTGCGTGATGTTGAAGCGGGTGGGAAAAGACGATGAGTGATGCAAATGGCCCACCTCCACATAATTTCATGAAAACGGAAAATGAAAATTGGAAAGTGTTTTCAAGTTAAAAATTTTATCCAAAGCCAAATTGGCCAATCTCCACATAATTTCATGAAAAAATTAAGGCTAAATGGTTGAGTACATAAACAAGTTAAACAACAATTATATAAATTCAATGTTATACTTAAAACATTCATAGATTATCCGACAAAATAAACCTGTGGACACTATTACCGTACAAAAACCAAATTATGTGTTCAAGATAATTAATCTCTTGTGGTTGTAAAACAATGACAAATTGCATACTCGTGTAATATATAAGAATAAAGAAAAGTCATTAGATTCTACCACGTGGGACAACTATATCTACTCTTAATTCATTCATACTTAATTGCTCGTGTATACAGGTAAATGAGTATAACTCCAAGCAACTCCATATTATTTAGAAAATTGACCCATTCATGGTTGAACAAGTTTCTCACAGTAGCGCACTGCCACACCAGCAAAAGCCGGAAATAGGACGATCTTCAATCATTAGAAATACTGCTCCGTTGATCACTATTTTCATAGATAATTACTCTGTTGCAAAAAGTAAGCTAGATTTGTAGAGATGAAGTGCTTAATAATAAGTCTTCCTCGTTTAGAAGAGTGAATGAGCGAGAAGATATTGTCTAACACTTACCGAAATTGGGATTTCGTTAGAGAGTGCCCACAACACCCGTTAACTTAAAAAAAAAAAAATGAACTTCACAAATTTGGCCTCTTTCCAGATTCTACCTCAGTCATCATCATCAAATGAGCCCGCCACGTTTTGACGACAAATTCCTTCAAGCCTCCAACTTCATTATTTACCGATCTTACAAGCTTTTTCAGGTGCTGGAGTGGAAGATCATCTCTTTGAGCTACTTGTTATCCTCGCCACCAATCTATCTTTGAGCTTCTTCAAGTTGGATAGATTAGGCAACCTTCGCAAGGAATTGCACCCTCTGATAGAAAGTGTTTCTAGCGATTCCAGTCTATCAAGACCTTGAATCTCAACCAATTTCGGACACATATTAATCAGCAATAGTTGTAGATCCTCCAAGTTGCAAAGGTCAACAACTTCAAGAAGATTGCAACTGTGAACTTCAAGTTTCCTCAAACTAGAAGGAAGTTGTCGAAGGTGGCACAATTTGTCACAGTCGATGAGTTGAAGTTCTTTCAGCCAGCAAATGCGACTCCAATATGAGCTTATGCCGATGAAACGTGGAAGTTGCAACATACAACATGGGCTGTAAGTTCTTGCTTTTGGAAAAGCTTCGATGGAGGTTGAGTTGGTAAAACATAATTCCAGATTCTTTAAACTCACAAGGTTAGTGATTTTTGGAGCTTTTTTTATGGCTGTTGAGGATAGACATAGACTTACCAAACTCTGAGGAAGCTGTGGCACATTCTGCACACGAGTTTTCGTTAATTTCAAAATCTTCAAGAAATGTAGTCTCTGGATATCACTAGGAATCATCTCTAGCCGCAAGCAATTCTCTCCATAGATCTCTTCAAGTTTCTCCAACATCCCCATTGCCTCGGGTAACTTTTGCATGCGACTTCTGTTCATCTTCAACACTTTCAAACCCTTTAGATTGACAATAGTATATGGCAACTCTCTAATGCTTGTGCTTGAGATATCCAACTCAGTTAAAGATTGCAGCATTCCAATAGAGTCGGGAAGCGTTGTTAGCTCAGGAACTCCGCAAATGGCCAAGCACTTGAGATTTATGAGTGCTCCAATTGAGCTTGGGATTTGACTCATGCTTCCATAGAAAGTATAGTTACGTATGAGTAGCTCAGTCAAAGCTTTCAAAGAACCTAATTCAATAGGAAGCACTTGGAGACGAGTGCAACTATTTATATTCAAGTGCTTCAACCTTCTCAAATGACCAATAGATCGATCAATCGATAACAAGTTCCTACACTCCTCTAGAATTAATATTTCTAAGGATAAATATGCAGAGAGGTCAGGAGTTTTCTTTAACCTGGAGCACTTTGACAGATTAAGGACCTTCAATCTCGTAGCCACCTGTAAAATGATTATGTATATTAAACGAGTTTGATTTAAAGAAGTTTTGCAAGACTTAAACAAATATATCGAGTAAGGAAGCATTCTACCAAAGTAACTTTATAAATATTCTGTGTATATGTGTCCCTCTATAATTTAAGCCAAAATGACTCTGTGACACTTTTTTTATTTCTTCCAATATTGTCCCTGGTAACAAATAAAAGGAATTAGATCTATTTTCAAATTATTCATGCATCGAATAATGAAAAGACAAAAGAATATAACCATTACATCTCCTATAAATAGTAACATCTCTTTTCAACTCCATCAAGGAATTACTGATTTTGTACCCAATACTAGTACTTATGGCTCGACATTTTATGGCTAATCCTATGTAAGTGTATCATAAAAAAATTTAATGTAGAACATGTTTTCTGACTATCAACTAATCTGAAGTTGCAGTTTTCTATTTATTTTTATTTTTATTTTTTGTTTCGTTTCATTCATTAAGATAAGGGTGGAATTAGCTCAGGATGCATGTTCAATTTTACTCTTCAATTTTTATTATTTTGCTAATTTCTCTACGCTGTTTGCTTTTTCTTCCACAGTGCATCCTATATATATCATAGATAGTCTTATTCACTACTTATATTTCACTCAGATCAAATATCTATAAATGACAACTTATTGACATGATTAGGGAACTAAAAACAGTGAGTGTTCATATAATGTTCTTTAATAAGTAATGTAAGGCAACACATATTAAGCAATGACATATTCCATTGGATGATTTAACAAGCCTATAAATTACAGAAATTACGAAATATTTATGAATATCTAATCAAGTCATTTTATTTATTAATTGTGGTACCCAAAATGTAGTTACTAGTAACATAAAATGTACACATTACTACACCCTTTACTCATGCAGCTATAATCAATTTGAATTGAAGTCATCAGGAGAAGATTTGCCAAAATGACAAAACAGCAGTAACATAATATCATTCTAAAACTATAAATGCAATGCAGATTAATGACCAACAACCAAATCTTAACATCCCGCTTTTGTTTTTTTTTGGGAAGCTAACTGTTTCATTTGATAAAAATGAAAAATGCAATCTCAAAAAATCAACACATGCTACATTCTCTCCATCTCCACAACCTAATATCTATGAATACAGTATAGAAAGAATGAGATAAAAGTGATCGAGTGTAACATTCTTTCCATCAACCAAACTGTACAATAGGGATATACAAGTAGCATTATGTCTTCAATCACATCTATGACATATATCAAAGTCATTGCCTGATTTGACATACTTCTAGAGAAAACTCAACAGTCGTGTTTCAAACCTACAGAATGAGGGATTGGTGTCATAGGCATTTTTCAAGACCAAGATTTGTTCGAGTTAAGGCAACAAGATTCAATTGGAAAAAAAAAAAAATAAAATAACAGTCTGCAACCCCATGAGACATACCTTAAGTTGAGTCCAACCACCCCAAAGTTCGTCTATTCGGCTCCTCGATAGGTCGAGGATGAGAAGTTTTTCTGGGCATAAGTTGGTCGCACTCAGCATTGAAGGACCATACTTCCAAGAAAGCCATCTCAATTCTGAAAAGAGATCTTCAAAGTCTCCAGAGAGGTTCCCATGGACTATTTTAAGAAATCTAATACTTGGCATTTTCATAAATTCATCCGATGTCAAAACAGTGGCTGGTATAGCCCTGCCAAAGTTCATACGGATTGCTTCAACAATTTCGGTTCCCTAAAATGAAGAAAGAGTCAGTTAAATGCGAGTTCCAAATAATGTCTGAAATTAAGGGAAAACAATCCAAGGAAGATTTATGCAATGAACAAAGCAGAGGAGGGTGCACTTAAAATTGTACCTTCTTTCTCTTGATCATATCAAGAGCTTCTTCATGATTCCACACCCGTGAACGTTTTCCCGGATCTTTACAATTTTCTTGGTATACAATGCTCTTGCCCAAGTCTTTGAGCTGATCATGCATCCAGAGTTGATTGTTTTCTCCAATTTTCACTAAGGACATCAAAAGCAGAACTTCAACCCCCTCATCTGGAAAAAATCCGCAGTCATCCCACAAGTAATCTGCATAACTCTTATTTTCTCCAGCTAGAAAGCAAGCAATATCAAGAAATATTTGTTGTTGCTGATGATCTAATGCCTCATAACTCAACATCAACTTTTCCTTCACATCCTTATAAGGGTAATGTTCCATCTTTTTCAATGTAGCTTGCCACATTGCTTTCTTTTTCCCATATAATAATGAGCCCATCACTTCAATAGCCAAAGGAAGTCCTCCGGTTTTTGAAGTAACTTTCTTAGATAGACTCAAAAATGCATTTGGAGGAGAGTTGCTCCTAAAGGCATGCTTGCTAAAGAGTTCAAGAGCTTCGAGATCCTTTAGTCCCTTAGCTTCATAAATCAAACAATGGTCAAATTGATCTTGGAATCCACTTAAGACACTTCTATCTCTTGTCGTAACAACTATTCTACTTCCCGAACCAAACCATTCTGTCTTTGCTGCTAATGCCATAAGTTGGCTCCTATGATCTACATCATCAAGGACAATAAGAACTTTCTTTATCTTGAATCTATCTTTGATCATATTTATCCCATGATCGATGCTGGAAAGTTCAACTCCTATGTTGCCAAGGATATCAGAGACTAGTTGCCTTTGCAAATTGGACAGACCAGAACCTTTTGACGCTTCTCGGATATTTGAAATGAAACTGCAACTTATAAAATTAGGCAAAAGTTTGTGGTAAACAACTTTGGCAAGAGTTGTCTTGCCTATTCCACCCATTCCGCAAATTGCAATGAGCCTTATGTCCTCAAATTCAGCATTCAGCAAATCTAGTACTTCGTCCACTGATTCATCCATTCCGACCAAATGATCAGATATATGAACATAAGACACCTTAAGCTTAACCAACACTTTCTGAGCAATCAAACGTACGAGTTCTCCGTGGCTGTGTCAGCAAACACAACATAATCAAGTTAATTATAAGATTGGTGGCAAACTTGTATACATGCAAGATCAAACAATAACATGAAGTTACAAAATTGATGCTGGACCTAGTGAACAAAGAATAAATACAAGGTTATCTGGTTCTTTTCAATCTAGACAATGGACTATAATGCTTATGTCGAAAAGGTGATCCTTGAGTCTTGAGATAATGGAGTGTAGAATTCAATGAGATATTCCATAATAATTTTTGGTCCAAAACACAGAAAAAGTTGTTCTCTTTAAATTATAATCTGCATTCAAGCAAAAGAAATAGAGAGAAAAGGGAAAATGGAGTTGAATGAGTCAACATACCCCATGTTCTTTGTGTCCCATCCCTTGATGGCAGTAACTTCCTTAAGCGCCTCTGCCCAGCGCTGCACAATATCAACCCCACATTTTTCTTCATGTAGAGTTAATGCATCCCTATATACTTTGCTTTCAAGCTTCACATCGGAAGGTTCCACATCATAAAATATGGGTATAACCTCTAGTTTGTTGGTTTTCCTATGTTGCATTATGTGTTCTAGTTCACGTAAGCACCAGCTACTGGAGGCATAGCCTTTGGAGAAGATGGGAATGCAGATTTTCGAGCCATCGATGGCCTGGAAAATCTCTAGGCTGATCTCTTCACCGAAGTTGATTCCCTTCCCATCTATGAAAACACGGATACCCTTATCTAGTAAGGCATGATAGAGGGAATCTGTGAAGTTAGCACGAGTATCCGGTCCTCGAAAACTTAAGAACACATCAAACTCAGCTCCCGATGAGCCATGGCTTGTGGATCCAGTTTCCAAAGAAGAACTGCTTTTTCTTTCCATCTAAGTTGCCTCTGCTAAAATTCTGAAAGCAAATCACAAAAGATTTGACATCCTATTCTCGTCAAAGTAGATGTAAAACCACACCACATTTTAGAGCAATTTTGCAAGACTTGGTTGATGGAAAACACGTTGTTATGCAATCCAAGGAAGGTACAAGAATTCCGTTTGGAATCAGGGCCGACAAGCGATGGTCAGGCAGGAAAGTGAGGCTTGGTTTCCATTTCCATTGTGTTGCGGCATCAATCCAGAGAAGTGGCAAATATATGGTTGAAGGATTAAGAAATGGCCCAAGCCCCACAAGTGGACATAATTTGGAAGAAGTTAAGTCGAGTACGGTCTATAATCAATGTGTGACCTGAATCGAAGCGTCGCTCGCGAAGTTCAAACATACCTCAGTCACTTTCGAGCTCCTGGCTCTGTTGCTATGGCAGATCTGGAAAGCACGGAACAACCTCGTGTTCAGAGCTCAAAGGCCGAACCCCCCCAGCAACTCATCGACTCCGCCCTGGCGATAAATCATAATCACAGAAAGATGGGTAGACAAAAACGCAGGCGAAATCACAGCAGCGAATGGACTTACCCCAATGTCGGAAAGCCCCCGATCCCGCGACGCGCCCAAGATAAACGTCGATGGATCTTCTGCACGAGAAACAGGGGAAGGAGCCATTGCTCGCGTACGTCGCCGCGACAGCTAAGGCTTCTTGATTGATGGCATTGCTCGACCGGCGAGAGTGGCCTCGGCGTCACAAGCAGAAGCGGTAGCCATTGTTGAATCTGAAGCAAAAGTCGAACTGAAGTTAGGAGCTGGAAACAGAACAGTCGGATCTGGTGCAGGAGATATGCGGGTCGCAGATCAAGCGAGTTGGGAGATGCTTGCTCTTATCACTGAAGCCCAAGCCCGTTTGACATGTTTCCAAAATCTGAAGATTAGCCCATTACAAGTGAAATTGTAATAAGGTTTGAAGACTTCCATAATAAATCTTATGTTGATTGAAAACATCATAACCAAGGTTCTTACGGGAAATCTATCTCGCCATCTTGGTATCTCTAATGTAGCGATCCCTGTAGTAACTACTGTATGAATTAACTTAAATTAGAATAATTTATGAACTTTTATTGTGTTCAATTATCAATTAGTTTTGCATAAGCAGCTCACATTTGGGTTACTAATTTTTATTTGTATTGGTTAGAAGCCCTTATATTTATCAATTCTATTTAAAGATTATGGGCCTTAGTTAATGTGATTCACCAACTTGTCTCCCGTAATATCACTACTTAGTATTGACTTATCAACTTTCATTTAAGTTGCTTATTGACAATTTATTTAGTTCTTTATTTCTAAGTTTTCTTATTATTTACAAACTTCTATTTGCATTTCTTAGCAATGCCTTAGGATTACCATCTTTTTCTAAATTACCATATTTAATTAGAGTCACTTACTAACTTTTTCTCTGTTTCAGTTATTAAATAGTTTGGGTTACCAATTCTTATTTAAGTTACTCACCAAGTTTATGTTTTTAATTACAAACTTTCTTATTTTTTACCAATTTTCATTTACCTCTCTTTATTACACCTTAAATTTATTAACACTTCAGATATCTTTAATCAATGACTAGAGAAGTTAGAATATTAAACAAAAATTAAATAGACATTCATAACTAATTTCCTAGAGCCCGCGTGGAGCTTTCCAAGAAGGACGCTCAAAATATAATCTCCATGGTTGGCTACCGTGGGAAGTGGAAAAGAGTAACACTCTTTCCCAGCCCTCAACAAAAAGAAAAAGATCAGTCATGAAAGTAACTACAAACGAATTTACATTTTCTCATCCATCATCAAGTTTCCATGACCTTTCTTGAAAATCTAGAATTGATTGTTCTTTTAATAATTTTGAATGCATACGACATATACATAACATAGCAAAACAGAGGAAAGAGGGGTGGGAAATCAAAAAGGAAAGGAAATAATATTGGCAAGTTTGATCAATGTACTCATAAATAGTATTAGTAAGAAGACAACGCATTTGACCAGCACAACTTGTAGGAGATGCAGATGATCGCATTTAATTTAATCCAATCTCCCAAATCAATCTCTCTCTATGGGTTGGACAACACTTCAATCAACACACAACTGTTCGAGTTCATATGATTATTTTGAATTGTAGCAACTTGAAAACTCTTATGTAATTGCTTGATGTTTAAAGCCAACTCTGACTTCCAATGGTCTCATCCAACTCAAGCATCAATGCAATCATAAGCATCAGATAGTCCTAGTCACCTAGCAAAAGAAGAAAAAATTGTATAATTAATCCATACTATCTTATAGTATACTATAACATTATAACACCTATTCAAGAGACCATGCCTTTAAACTTTAGTAGAACCACTTAAGATTGTTTATATAATTGAGTGAGCAGCATCAATTTCTCCGAGGATGGACCTACGTTTGCAAAGTTGGGGGCAATTGCCCCCACTATCCTGTGAAGAAAATATATTATGTCATTTTTAAAAATAATTATCAATAGTGCCCTCACTTTTTTTTTTTTTATTTTTTTCCTCCATGATTGAGAACTTCAGCAAATAAATATATAACTTATGAAGGTTTAAGTGCAAAATATAAGAAAAATCTATTAAAATCTTACTCATCATTCTATTTCAAGCACATGACTACTATATTTAATATATGAATCAATACATGCATTCACTTTTTATTTTCTATTAGGTTTTCCCACTAATAAAAATTTTCTGAATGTCCCTGATTTTCCCCATGTAAACACGAATACAAGGTAGCCAAGATGATCCAAGGAAATCTCAATTCTAGAAGATATAACACACAAAACTGACCTCAAAATCTAAAGGTCAAAATATATTAGAAATTGGACTAAACCGGAAGAGCAACGGTCTGAACAGATTCAACCAGGTCATGAATGCCTCTTGCTGGTTTAGTCCACTGATTAGCATGGCTCGTTGACAGAGTGGATTTTTGGACTAGTCATTGGCATGACATGGCATTGACACGGAGTAAACTTTGACCATGGTCAAATGAGAGACTACTAGGGGCATAAAGGGACACAAATCAGGGTGAGGTAGGTCGTGTCATGTGAAATTGGATCGGAATAGTCGGATCATCTATGACATTTCATGTGCTCTAGTGTATTTATTAATATCTCAATTCAAAGTTGTTAGATGGGTGCATCGAGTATTGGATGAGGCCATGGTTGCTAGCATTTGACTTTCTAGTGATGGGTGATTTGTTCCTAACAACAGGGACTGTGCATGCTGGCATGTATTTGGATGGGAGCTGTATTCGCCTGCGCAAAGATGTGTGTTGTGGCACAAGTACATTCTCAATGGCCGGTGAAGCTAGATCACAATTTTATGATGATAGCAAACTTAATCCAAGTATCTGAACTATTCAAGCTTTATATATTGACTTTGCCCTCTTGTAATGCCAACATCAGCATATTCTGCAGCACATATTGCAGTTAGACAAAATTTACTTAACTAAATACGAATTAGTTAATTCAATAATATTGACCAAATTTACACTTCTATTAGACTATGAACTGAAACTCTTTATTCTCGTTTTAAAACTCGGTACTTGTAGTTTGTGATAAGCTTAGACTTCTCTAAACTATTAGAGTTTAGTATGGCTTATAAAATCTTCAAAGAAATACAATAAAGGTAGATATAGGATAGGTTGTTAAAGATGATTTTGGCTAATTAAATGTCAGACCTTTGTTTGATCTTAATTCAACTAAAGTAACCCCTCAATTTCTTGTGTTCTGTTAATTTTGGATCTCAAATCTGCATTTAATAGGATGAAAAAGAAGAATATAAAAGAAGAACGTGCACTTGATTGGCTTTAAGATCTCTGATAAAAGAAAAAATTGCACAGGCCATTCCAATGTCAATGATGGATCTTGTACCATAACGAAGAACAATCAGTGTGAAGCCAGCAAACAATGATTTCAATCTAACGGGAACAGGCTCTCTAACTCAATCGGTCGCACAAAGGTTACGAGCTCACACGCTTCTAATTTACTTAAAGAACTGATTCATATGAACTTATATGCAACAAAAAAGAAGCTAGCGAACGTATAACGGGAACAAAAATAGCATATACACAAGTATAGACTTCACTCAGACAATTATTCAAACACCTAGCAAGCACTCCAAGCAAGCAGTCCGAATGTCAATCTTATTAAGTAAAACTACACCCAAAGCATCATAAAACTTGAAACACGTACGCAATCATTAGAGTTGCCTCGAACAAAGTTCAGTTCTTATATAATCAAATTTGCGAATTCAAGGTCTCCATTTCGAAGGAAACAGAGCGAGCACTTTACCTTATCAGTGAACCGAATCTACGCAACGATTGGGGACCAAATCCGTAAAGGAACTTCTGGAAGTTTTTCCAGTGAAGATCGGAGCTGGTAGTGGAGAATCAAACATGAATTAGATTCTTTTCGGACTCTTGGATCTGAAGACACAGTCGAACAGGACAAACTCAGTGCGACGGTGAAATGGCCAACGGCATTAGCGACAGCCATTGGAATAAGCTAAAAGACGTCAAAAATTGTGATTCGAATCCACAAATCTCTCCTCGAGAGAGGATCGTTATGCATCCGGTGTGCGTGTATGATGCTCTGTTTCCCGGTGTGGTTGTCGTTGAGCTCGAAGTGGCCGGCTATGGAGCTTGACTGTGGTGAATTCAAGGCGACGGAGAAGGAAATCTCTCCTTCTTTTTTTTTTTTTTGGCGATCAGAACCCATTCCGTCAGAGCCAGACGTCTAGAAAAAATCATGCGAGATAGGACTCGGGCTGAAGGCGAATTGGACTAGGCTTTTCTTGTGGACTTTGCAATTTGGACAGGGACCGAATTAAACCTTTATTTATTACTTATTTTTTTAAAAAAATTGTGTATTTTCATTTGGTTTCATTTATTCATACTGTGTATTTTCATTTGGTTTCATTTATTCATACTTTTGATTAAAGAAAACTACCTAAATGGCCCATTTTGCTTAAAATTTCGATTAAAAATCAGGTGTGAACAATCATCATAAATTGATCTCATAGCATTTTGATGACAAATTTCTTCAAGCTTTTTCTCGCTGCCAATTCATCTTCAGCTTCTTCAAGTGGGATAGATCAGGTAAGCTTTGCAGGGAACCGCAGCCTTCGATATCAAGCCTTTCTAGTGATTCCAATCTGTTAAGACCTTCAATCTCAACCAGATCCGGACAGCACCATAGCTCAAAGTCCTTGAGATTTTTGAAGTTAGATAAGTTGGGCAATGTTTGAAGGAGGAGACACATCCCAAGGTGCAAGAGCCGTAGATTCTTCAGTCTTTCAAGCCCGCTGAACTTGCCTGACTTGCAGTTGTCCACTTCCAAGCACAGCAACGATGCTAAACCTTCAAGCCCTTGAATATCACAAATCTGATTGTTGGATAGACTTGGCTCCAACAAACTCTCCAAGTTGGAAAGGTCAACAACTTCAAGAAGATTGCAATCACTAATTGTGAGTTTCCTCAAACCAGAGGGAAGCTGTTGAATCTGGTGCAGGTTATTGCACTCGATGAGTTCAATCTATTGAATTTGACGCAACTTCAATAATTTTTTGATCACTAAAAATTGCAAACTAGTACATCTGTGACAAATATACTCTCCGTTAGTTTCTATTAAATTTTACCGTCAAATTGTTAAATTACATAACACATGATAGGTGACAAGTATATCGGTTTGAGATTTTACACTTTGTTTGTAAAAAATGAACCAGTTTATGGTTTTTCATGGTATTAATCCAATTTAACAGAAACCAATGAAAATAAATTTGTCATAAATATATCAATTAGGGTTTTTGGTGGTAAAATAATAATTTATCGTAAATTTATTATATGTGTACTAATTCGGAGTTTTCTATGATATTAATCAAAAAAGAAAGGGAAAGTGGACGTGTGTGGCATTCACATTCTGAACAACTGTGTATCTCTAGGAACGGGGTCCTCTGTAGCCGTCAGGGGTTACCCTTTTGCTCTTGGACAATGACATTGCTGTTGTAATATAAATAAAATGGGCAAAAATTGAACGAAGACTTCATATGAACATGGCCATTCTTCTCCAGCATTCGATATCAGTGACCAATTTATGCTCTAATGATTTAAAATGCAGTGATCGACAGAGAAATGTTACCCACGGATGTGCTCCTTCAAACGCTGATAAGCGTGTTGATCCTATGTGTCTAAATCCTGCATTTGAATAGTTAAGATATCATGACAAAAAAAAAAAAAGTTTAGATATTGAGTGTTCCCAAGGCAAATTTCCGAACGAAGATCTATGCACCTCTCAGTAGTCACCTCATGAGTCTCACATGGAAGGTTGACGTTGTTTATTCCATAAACATTAGTAGAATGCACCGACGATTTAAGACATTAGAAAAGTGAAAAAATGTAGAACACTATACGGACAAGTTTACCGTGAGAAATGAACGTGGCATAATGCAAATGCAAGGACTCGATTTAACATACTCCGATATGGAAATGAAAACTTAGTCGTACAAGATAAACATAATTTTGGCGGTGAAATGTTGAAAGGGGTGGCAAAACGTGCTTATAGCCAATAGCAATCAGCTTGCCAAATATGACGAATACCCCAAATTTTATGCCCATTATTTTTCCCGAATTAAGCTCCTTTGCCGGCGAACTTGCTTGGACGCGGTAGAAAAACACCATGGATTTTGTGAGATTTTGACATTTTTTTTGTATTGTTTTATGTTTCATTCTCCCAGACTAATGTAGCAGTTTAATGAATGGTGATAGTGATGATAGGGATAAGACTGCTCTGTCTGAAGAACAGCATTGGGCCTATCACGGGCGAAATTAAAGTAAGAATTATCAAATGGAGAGAGTGGCTAGATGCCCGGTTTGACCACGTCATTGCATGTTCTTAATGATGCCCCTCTCCGTTGGATGTGGTTTTTCGGATTCACATGCGTGGTCGATCAAATTATTGATACCCCACCATCATGAAATAAGTAAGGAGCGAATTTAAATCTGAATTGATGGTCCAAATATTGATTTTTTTACGTGTGCTAACATGAGAAATTGGGCATCTAATTGACCATATTAACAATATGAGGGTCCAATTGATTTATGACACGTTGATCTCAAAAAGGGGCAAATAAGGAGATAGATAAAAGGACACCCTAGTACCCTTCCCATTTGCAAAATCAAATCAATCTCCAAAGTGTGTGGTACAAGCACGGTGAAGACGATTCGCGACAAATTACAGGGGAGCTGACATTGTTAATATCGATACTGCATCGATGTATTTTGAATTCATGCCAAATTCTATACTGTGTACAAGGACACGGTATTCGACATTTGTGCTAGAACGTGAAGCAATGTGTTATATATGAAACTCTATAGAGATCAGCATCATAAAAAGCAGCTAATCAGTGGTGAATTGCCGTGTGTGAGGACAACCGGCCATTTGGTACTAGAAAATTGCCAGCAATCAATGTCATCTGTAAGAGGAGAGGTGAAGTCCGATAATCTATTTTGCTGGCAACGTGACGAATGACCCGTTTGGTAGATTCGCCGTTGGAAACTCGAAGGTGACTCCTATGGGGTTTGATCATAAATTGACAAATAGAATTCGCCGCAAAGGCGTATACCTGGACTTATTAAAGTTCAAGGGCCGTGGCCGCATGCCTGGTAATGTTATAATGGCACGACTTGTCTCAGTTGCGGCAGGTAAATCACCTCATCGAAACGTATAGGAGCCCCAATGCTGCCATTTGGTCAGTCCAGGAAATTTGCGAGCAGGGAGATTCGGACGCCGCATAACTCCGCAAGCAGTTGCTCCGTGGGGCACAGTGATTGTTTCTTGCTCACCGTCATCCATGGCTGGCACAGAATATTATAAAGCTGAGAAGGGTTTTGTACTTGAGGACTCACCACAACCATCCATTACACATGAAAATAACGGTAGCAGGATGGATTTAATAGTACGAAAACAATATACTGGAGGACCCGAACGATGTTGCTTCTCACTGTTGACTTAGTGCCCGTGGCATGGGTGTATTCGATAGGAAGCTCTTGAACAAAACATGTGCATGAGAGAGGAGATCCACTGGGACTTCATGTCCCGATCCGATCCCAACACATCAACGAATGTAAGTCCTCCGTATACCTTGATCCAACCTCCGAGCTGATCGGAAACCAAAGTGTCTCGTTTTAGTTTACTGTGAATCACTGCACAAAAGCTTTTCTTCAACTCGATTTGAATTACGCTTTCTAGGGGTGTGCATGATAACCATTCTATTTCTGTTCCATAACTATTTTTCTATTCTAGACTTATTTCTGGAACTTAAATCCGTTTGGTAAAACAATTTTATTTTTCTATTTCTAGAACAGATTTATATTCTAGAAATAGGTTTGGAATAGAAATCGAAGTAAAAATTTTTACTTTTTATTTTTGGAATAGAAATCAGAAATTGTTTTTCTTTTTTCTACTTATTACTTGAAGGAGTCTCTCCCTAAACCCTAGCCATCCACCTTCCTCCGGTCATCGCCATCCACCCTCCTCCGCCGTCGCCACCCACCACCATCGCTGTCGCCGCCCCCTCCCTCCACCGCCCCTTCCCCCGGCTGGCTGCCATTGCGCCGCCTTCTCCCCCCATGTCGCGACCTCACCTCGGGTGCACCACCTAGGGTTTGGCTAATGGATTACTAAGCCTAAACTTAGTTCGGGCTTTCCCAAGCCCATAACAATTCGCGACTTAAGATTTAAGTTTTTAGTATGCAAATGAGTTTTACTTAGGAGTCACCACTAATCTATTTTTGGTGGGTCGATTAAAACCCAAGTAAAGTAACGGGAGAATTACTTTACTCTTACGAACCAGAGACTATAAGATCGGGGACTTGATTACGTTAGATTTCTTTAACGCCGTTTCGGTACCTTTTTTCTTTTATTTTAAAAAAATGATTTGCAGGCAGTTTGTATTGATTTTAATTTACTCCCTAACATGCAATGTGATCATGTAAGTGCGCAATTATTATTTAACACTCAATTATCAAAGCATTAAATAAATTGCGAGGAAAGGGAGGAAATTACTTACCTTGAAACTATGAAAGCATCTGCAATATTAACTTAAAAATCACTCACTAATCCTAGATATGATTTCTAATTAACATGCAATCATTAAACTATCGAGGCCTAAAAACTAAGTGCAATGTATGCGATGACGTGCAAAAGTGTCTAATTATAATGACATGCAACATGCAACCTAATATGCAAATTACATATCTCACGACATTAATTATTAGACCTAATCTAATGCCGGGGAATATATTAAATGACTATCCTAATGTTTCACACATTTTGATAATCTTAAACGTGCAATGGATGATGTAATTCTACGCATGCATGATATAACAATATGATGCGATCTAGACTACATGACATGCAAGTGATGAAATAAATAAATTTCCTAATTCTAGAAATTATCCCAATTCAATTTAGGGATTAATCTAGACTGAATCCTAGTTTATATTATCTCTAACTAGACGAACCCTATCCTAGCATGCAATCTATGTCAATTAAAACATATTCTATCTCTTTTGATAAGAAAAGAATATAAAATCCATCGTCCAAGAAACAAATAAAATCGACGAATCGTATCTCCGGCATAAGATAGAATTGGCCGATTTTCCGTGCAATCGCGAATCGTATCTCGGACGTGAGATCAAATTGACGAATATGACACGTTAAGAAATTAGAGAATAATCCTTAATTTAAAGGGCTACTTGAAATTTGGAATAATATAGTAGGGAATCCAATCAAATATATCCGCAATATTTCAAATAAGGAAAATATTCGAAAAAAAATCGAATCAGACGAGATTTTACCTAATTTGTGAATGGTGGATCGGCGTGGTCCTTGGCGAAGGGGCGTATCCAATTCACCCAATTAGCTCGACGGATGACTGGTGATCAATGGCGTCCATAGTGGCTCAGTATCGGCGGTGATTCACGGCGGTAACGATGGTAGGGTCTCCACGATGGGATGCCTCTCAAGAGTTCACTTCAAGGACGCTTGTGAATTCGCTGGATGATGCTAGAGTTCATGCAAAGTCAATGTTCTTCACTGGTCAACAAAAGCTACAAGAGGTACAAGAAAGAAACTGAGGTGCAGCAGGTGGTGCTATGATGAGAAAATATTAGGTACCTTAAAAGAACCACGTCAGTGCTACCCTGAACCATTCACAACTCGCCACGTATCCACGTGGCCCCACATGTCAGGCAATTTCAAACCCAGTGTGCGAGAAGGCTTCCTCTCTCTTCTCTTTTTCTTTACTCAGTGCTCTGCTTTCTCTCTTCTCTCTCTTTCATTGTAGCACTCTCTTTTCTCTCTCCACTCTTTCCCGCCGACATTCTCTTCGACGATAGTCGCCCCCTTGCGACGATGGCGGGCGGCCTCTCTCTCCTCCAAAAACTCCCGTGGCCTCTCTCTTCCCAAATCGCACTCTCTCCCAACGACCGATTCCATTTGGCTCTCTCCGTCCCTCCCGACTCGCGACCGACTAGAAGTCACTCCGCTTCCATTGATGACTTGCTTCGACGCTCCGCTCTACTCAAATCCGTCCCTCTTGAGAAGCCCTAAATCTGCAACCACAAGTTCCACTTTTCAGGTTCAATTTTTTTTCCTGGGTTTTAATCTTCGCATCTCTGTTTTGGGTCAGAAAATTCCCAATGAGAAACTCACATGTTTTTTGCCACAATGTGTGTAGGGGGTGGTTATTGCAAAATGGAGAAGCAATCGCTCTTTGATGCTCCGCTCTGCTCAAATCCGTCCCTCCTAAGAAGCCCTAAATTTGCGACCACAAGTTCCGCTTTTCAAGTTCAATTTTTTTTTTCCCGGGTTTAATCTTCGCATCTCTATTTTGGGTCAGAACAGAAAATTCCCAATGAGAAACTCACATGTTTTTTGCCACAATGTTTGTAGGGGGTGGTTCTTGCAAAATGGAGAAGCAATCGCTCTTCGATGGTCCACTCTGCTCAAATCCGTCTCTCCTGAGAAGCCCTAAATTTGTGACCACAAGTTCTGCTTTTTAGGTTTCGTTTTTTTTTCCTTGGTTAATCTTCGCATCTCTGTTTTGGGTCAGAAAATTCCCAATGAGAAACTCACATGTTTTTTGCCACAATGTGTGTAGGGGGTGGTTCTTGCAGAACAAAGAAGCAATTGCTCTGCTGTTTGTCTAATCTTCTTTTGACAACCTGCTTCCGCGCTCCACTCGGCTCAAAGCCGTCCCTCCCGGGAACCCTAAATCTGTGGCGTGTTGCTATACGCAAGGTGGTGAAGATTTTTAATATTTTTTTGTTTGTCATTCCCCAATTTTAATTACCTCAACAGTCATTAGATCATTCCTTTTGGAAAGCTTGATGAGCAAGCACAATTCATTGACTTGTCGTTAATGGTTGAACACAAAGCTTGTTAGGTTAATTTGCATGCTTTTTTGTTCACGAAGCTGATGTTAAGATGCATGAAAGTTGGATTTTTTTTGTTCATTTGTTTTTCGTGGTCGCAATGGCAAATTGATGGGTGTGGATTGCGAGGATGGTATCGCGAAACTGGGCAATCTTGATGTCAAGATAATGGATCTGTGAATTCTAGCAAAGCTAGCATTACTATGATTCCTGTAAAAGTTTGGATTTGTGAGCATTAATCCCTTTACAATTGTCTTGCTTTACTTGCATTAGATGTATATGCATTGACAATGTTATTTGTACAGCATGCTTTTCTTTGCTTAACTTGTGTCATCATCATCATGAGTTGTTGCTTGTTCTGAGTGGCTGTCAATTTAGTTGTCTTTCGCTATTGAGTTTCTGTACTTGCTTATTTGTTGATTTCAAGCAAAGTTAGTAAGGGTATGATGGTACGGTGAGTTCATCTTCTCTTGGTTGCTCAGACTTTGTGGGGAATGATGAAAATGTGAAGCAAAATGTTGAAATTTTGGGCTTTAATATATATTTTCAGCAGAAGTTTGGTTGTGTTTGATGAAATGCGTTTTTGACTAAATGTTATGAAATGTATATAGGACATAGACAAGTGGAAAATGGCTGGGTGCTGTTTTGATTGGTTGTTTGACTTGGTCTTGTGGTTCTTAGGTTCTGTGGCTACATTTATCAAACGGTTTGATTATTTTATGGAAGAAATTCACTGTCTATGAGAATTTCTCCTTGCTAGCTAGACATTGCTTCTAAGATTGGCTTTCTAATTTGTGTTCTGCTAGATGTGATCAAGTTTGGAATACTTTTGTCAATGTGTTGATATGGGACTATTCGAGATTATCTTAATCCAGGCACATTTTTTAGTTAAATGTACTTTTTCTAAATATGTTATTTATTACTTTGTACATGGGTCAATCAAACTCTTTTCATCATGCTTGGGTGAATGAATTGAATGACTCTAAAGGCATAAGATAATACAAGTTCAATTCTGATTTGTGGAAGTTTACTGGACCGAAATGAGAAAACTTATACTTTTTCTTTCTTTCTTTTTCTGGTGGTAGATTTATTTTGTGGTACGTTGAGTTGTGACAATCTTTAAGGTGAGATAAAACGGCATTGGTTTTTGGCTCATGGGATTAGGGCTTTTTGAGGATGCTGAAAGCTTGATGTCTAATCTTTCTAAGAAGGAACATCTAGATAGCTGGAACAAAGTTTGGTGTCTAATCTTTGTTTGAGATCATGATCACATCATTTAGGTATTCCTTTAGATTGATGTATGATGTAAGCAGTCTGGTGATGGATATTTTACTGGTGCAACAAAGAGGGATGTGACTGCTTGACCATAGGTCCATATCTTATCCGCTTTCTGCTGAGGGGATTCTATGAAAACTATATCTAGATCGTTGTTTTTTCAATTATCGGCTTTCTATTCAGGGGATTCAGTGAAAAAAAAATCTGGATTGTCAGTATTTTTCTTGATTGCCAAGAACTAACTAACCAATATTGCAGGATAAAAATATGGCTTCTCTGGAAACAATCGAAGTTTGTGACTCAAATGCATTAGTCGTGGCAAGCAGCAACCTGCTTGTGCTGCATCCAATATTCCAAATATGTGGCTAGAGCAAAATGTTATTGGGTCCTGTTGTCACTCTCAAGGTATTCGAGGACAACGTCCTAGCTTAGGAGTTGCTCGAAACTAGAGGCAAAGAGAAAGTGCTAGTCATCGATGGTGGAGGAAGCTCAAGATGCACTCTGGTGGGTGGAAACATGGGACGGTTGGCTTAGAATATCGAAGGGGCTGCGATTGTTATGAATGGCTGCATTAGAGATGTGGATGGGATCAATGAGTGTGCAATCAGCTTTAGGGCCTTGGCTTTATATCCCCTGAAATCAAGCAAGAAAGGGATCGGTGAAAAGCATGTCCCTTATCTATATTGTCAGCGCACTGATCCACGATGGCAAATGATTGTATGCAAATAGCGGTGGGATTATTGTCTCTAGAACTTAATTGTCTATATATAGCTTTAAGAGAGTTTTTTCTAGAGTGACTCATCAAGAAATTGCACTTTATCAATTTGTTTCCTTCTCTCATTGATTCCGCATTTGGGAGTGGTCAAAGCCGATTGGCAAGAAATTCCAAGTTTGTTGTTATATGCTGAATGGTTCATAAAATAGCCTTAATGAGAGCTGGAATAAAACAAAAATGAAATTTGTCCACATTTGTTCATTTGTCCGAATCACTATGTATGTTTTATATACAAACACCACCCACTTGACATCCTTGAAGGCTTAGGAGAATTTGACCCTTCATCCTAGCAAGTTACCAAAATTATTGGATAAAAGAGATGGAAAATAGAAGAGAACGCAAGTCTTACACAGGATCCAAGTATACATGTTCAGCAACAATGGTCAAAATTCATAAAGTTAATAGAATCACTATATTATTAAAAGTTACATCCGAACCATCATCTCAAGGCAAAGCCAAAGGCTCAAAATATGCCTGTAAAATATGAAAATCTTGCAGAAAGGTTCCCCAGTTCACCATTGTTAGCCCCAGGAACTACGACATGCCTAGGAGGGTGGAACGTCCCAAGCAAATAGTGAGAGAACCTCAGTAAAATGTGAATGCATGAAGATTTTTATTTCATCTCCCTGATCCCATCTTCCATGTGGCATCAACCTCAGTAAAGAAACTTGCTTGGTATGCAGCGGCCATGATCGCTTGCATCATGCACAAGTCTAGACTTTGACAGTAGGCCATAAATCAAGCGCAATGCTAGGAGAGATGTTGAACCATAATCAATTGAAGTTGGTCTAATAGAAACAAGGAATCTTTCAAACAAAGGGGGACGTTCCCTCTCCGAAACTCAAAACCTATTCGAAAATGTTGTTGTGCCGAGATGCAAAGACAAATCCAACATCTTATAATCCATCTGCATGGTCAAACCATCACATTAAACACAATGAACCAGCAGACACGGCTTCTAGGGACACCACTCAAGGTGATGTTCTAGACAATTTCATAAGCATGAGAATGAATGACAAGTTCTTGGACATACCTCCTTATAGATATCAAGCAGAAGTGGCAACCTCAAAAATGAAATCCACGATTTAGTTAACATCAATTTTAACTTCATAGCTATTTGGTGGTAGAAGGTACCTGTAGAGATATTAAACAGAAAAGCAGTAATATATACAGAAGATATATGCTTTTCGATACTCTTAAATTCTAGCTTTCCACATAACTGAAGAGAGTTTTAACATTTACATGGGACCTTTGCTTGACAATAAACAATCGTGCCCAAAAAACACTTCAAACCCACATGAAAAGCAAACCTTTTCATGCGCTCCATCAACTGTAATTAGCAAAAAGCTTAGGGCCACAGTAACGGTGCTTAGCAACAGAAGCAAGCCCCCTTTTCCCAATGGATAAGATATCAGATGCTTGTAATGCTGAAAAATGGCCAAAACAAAGAGCTTTAGAGTCTTGTACGACTGTGCTGTCAGAGTCAAATTCTCTAGCTCCTGCTGATGCTTCTGTTGCAGTCTTGAAGGAGGAACAACTCGATTAGCTGCACAACTTCCTTAGCTTTAAAAATCTCGCAGATAAGTTCTAAAAGCCCTTCTCAGCTTGTTATTTAAGTCAAATAGAACTTGGTGAGACACAATGAATAGACCTCCATGCATCAATACAGATAAAAAGTTCATTTTCATGTACACTTCTCTTCTCATCTTCCAACAGATAATTCATAGCACTATTGGACATATCATGACCCTTTCCCCAGTAATTAAATAGTATTCACTTCTGTCTGAGTATCACCATCACCACCTGTAATAATGTGCGGTACTAAGACAATATCATTTTCTGCAAACATTCCAAGAACCTACTGAATGAATGCAAAACAATTACCAAAGTGTGGCAAAGAATGAAAAGTATCTATGAATGATGAAAAAAATGAAAAGAAAGCAATTACAAAAGTACATCTAGAAGGAAAAGAATCGCAGTGAGAAGTGAATTGTTTTGGAGCATTCATTTAGCCACCAGCTTGTATCAGATATCACTTATAATAATAGAAAACTACCAATTTATGGCAATGTACGCATATAAAGCAGAAGCAGTGGGTGGTAATTAAGATAAATTCTTCCTCTATGACTAAAATCACACCATTCACTAATCTCAAAATGGCTATTTGGGTGTGTAACAGAAAAAGTCCATTGAATATACATGTTTTAAGGCCTCAACTGCTTATAAGCTTGAGCAAAGACATTAATGATGTCAAACTAGAATTTCTGCAGGTGAAAGTGATTCTTCCTCACTAAATATGAAAACAAGCCCTGAAGCAGTAGCACGTTAAGGTCGGATATGGAGGCTATTCCAGAATAATTTAAATGCATCCACTTAAAAACTTAAAATTCCTCAAATATGAAAATCAAGCAGTTAAATTTATTGTGCTCACCCCGAGCAAGACATCTTCACCTGCTTTCTAAAGAAGTTGCTCCATCTCCTGAACCTTAGAAATTAGGGGAAAATGAGTAGCAAAAAAGTAAAACATAAGTTCTAATTTTAATGTCCAATGTTCTACATATTTTTCTCCTTTCCTAGTCCCTATAAGGGCTCATAGAACTCCAACTTTCAGGTTAGCTCATAAATGCCACTTGCCATACTAAATCATTCTTTCAACAAGAGGTTCTGGGATTGCCAAAGTTTTTAGGAAGAATACCTCATGACGTGGAATCCTTTGCTTTATAACATCAAAGTATTTCAGACCTAGCCTCTGAGCATGTGTTAATGAGTCCTCTTTCTTCAGCTCATCAAGTGTGCGGTAACCTTTTTCATGCAACTTCAGTGCAGTTGTTGGACCAGAATAATCTCAACAAGAATAGACCCCACATTGGCGAACATGTATGTGCATGATAGATATGAAAAGTAATAGTTAAGATTGGAAACAACAACACAGTACTTCAGCTTCATGTGCCAATCCATATTTCTATGAAACCAAGGGACAATATCTCAATATAGAAATTCAGTCGACTATTTTGTGTTGCTACAAATGTTGCCATACAAAGGTCAGCATTGATGCACCCAAAGGATCGGAAACAAAGAAGGGAAACCGCTCAAATATGCGAGCACCAGGATTTATCAAGTGGTACTATTTCACCGGCAGCGCAGCTTAAATGTAAATGTCAAACTCGGATAAACTCTTCGTGTACCTTTTCATCTGTTTCAAAGTGCTCCAACTTACACAACTTGCCAGTAGTCACTATCTCCTGAATCTGCAAGTGTCTCTACTCTCAAGTTCATCGTCTTAAACATTCATATGTCTTTCGACAAAATTAGCAGGTCAACATAAGAAAGCAATGAAACCACTAAAGCATCCATAAAATGTCAGTTTCGTGTCAGGAAGGTCCAAATCGCTCCATTGTTTAGCTATACCACCTCTACTAAAGCCCTGTTCCACATGAACTTGCATATCAGCCATCTAAAGAACTCGACTTTTATCTAACTTGCCAAAAGCAAGTTAGATAAAACTTGAGGTGATGCGGGACTGCCTAGAGAAATGATACAGGGTCAAGTAATATAGTAGATGTGATCAGTGCAAGATTAGCTCATAAAATTTTGCCTTGTTTTGCAATGAAGATGGAAGGTTACAATACTGCGTAAACCTTTTCATAGAAGAAGAGGTAATCTAAGCGATATTGTATCATGAGAATGAAGAGACTGCTAAGAGCCATAACATTGACAATTCCAATAATGTCGTACAATTTCTTCAAGAAATCACTGCAAAAGTTAAATTTACCACTTAGTTTGACGAGCATGGAAGATATCAAATTCAATAGTAAATAAACAAAAAAATTCTGGAAGCAAACTCGCCAAAACATAAACATAATAGGATTAGAGGCAGCATGGTCCCATCCAAGAATCGTGTCACTTTGGCCAATTGGTGTGTGTTTCTTCAGAATTGTTGAATTCATTCATCGAAGGTTGCTCAAAAGAGTTTGATGACCCCTATGCAAAGGAATAAACAATTTATTTACATTTTACTAAACATGTCAAGATAAATGTCTCAAAAAAGCCAGGAGTAGCGAAAAGCAAAAACAAAAGTGCTCTATTCAGACAGTGTGGATGTCCTGATATGTAGTAGGCCCATCACCGACTGGCTGTGGATGCATAACAATGAAGCAAATGACTGAGTCACTAGTCATCTTATTTCTTTCTCATCACAATAGCAGAACGTAGTACTCCCATCACTTCACATGAATAAGCAGGGTGCATCTTTCCCACTTTAAATTCAAGTCAGCCCTCTAGCTTCTTCCCTAAACAATAGAACTACCCCTTTCATATTCCAACAGCCACAGAAATTTTCTTTTCTCATTGTAAATTGAGCGTTGCATTGACATGACAAACATTAAAAGATACAAAAGCCTCAAAAGACACTAACATTGCAGTTCTATCGAGTTAAAGATTCAATGACTTGCAGCATTAGTTGCAAATTTCTTGATTTTAAAACTTTGAACCATGCACCCATCGTCGTATGTAATGAATGAAAGAGTTGCTGCCTAACAAGCAGATAACTTCACAGAGAAACTACAAGTGATAGACATTACGAGTAATGCTGAATTATGGTTTCATAAGAGAGCGCGCAAGTTATACCTGACTCAACATGGTTCCATGAGATCTATTATGGTACTCCAACATCTATCCAAAAGAAACCATTAACAATGAATAGTACAATATTAACAAGAAGATAAATAACATTGGGATCTAAATGATTTCATAATAAAAACTTGACTAGTGAATGGCGATACTCCATTTATAATCCCTGGCGGCATAATGTATGGGTATTGCATCTACATAAATAAATTATGTGTTATCTATAGTTGTAGAGAGGCACAGTCCGTTATAGATAAATTAATACACTAAACTATCAAAAACCTGACTAGGGAATGGGCAAAATCCATTCATAATCCCTGGCGACATGAAGTATGGTGGCTGCTGCATCTATATAAAGAAATTTAACAGATTAGGAAGATGTAAATACAAATGGAGAACTAATAGCAACACACCTGATTATGAAAAATTTAAACTTACCATAGGACCACCAACGTTGCTAGGATAAAATGCACTTTGAAATTGATTTGAATTATTCGAATAGTCTGGGAAATGAGTCTCATTATGTGTTGCTTCCAATGTTGCTAGGATAAAATGCACTTTGAAATTGATTTGAATTATTCGAATAGTTTGGGAAATGAGTCTCATTATGTGTTGCTTGGACCAACTCTACATTACAAAATAATAAATATGTTAATTGACATCAAGTAACATAAGTAAAAATTTAACAATCATATTAAATAGAATAATATGTCACTTACCTCGACTTTCTATTTGCGTTTGGGGTGCTCCTTTCTTAGATTTTTTTTTCTTTTTCTCACTTGAGCTTTTCAGCCTTTCATAACTTGTTCTCTTTCCTTTCCTTCAAAGGGGGTCCAAAATTGAAATCTCACACATAGAATCCTGATTATCATCATCAGCAGTAGCAGCATCAGTCACAACCACACTTGATTTGTATAATGCAATTTCAGCCTTCGCTTTTCCCATGTTCTTCCTCAAAATTGTCATAGTATTTGCATCTTCAGCTCCTAAACTCATTAGTTCAAGAGATTCTTGCATTAACATGGAAAATCGATTAAATTTAGATGGACCTGGTGACGTTTGATGACATTCATCATTCACAATCCCTTCTTTAACGCCCTTAGTCCATCTTTTCAAAATATAGGACGATGGAATGCTTGTAACCGATATGTCATCAATCAACACTTTCAAGGCACGGCGACACAACCAACCTCTTGATTCAAATAATTTGCAATCACAAGAAACTGAAACATCTACAGGATTATACCTGATAACATTTTCACATTTAGTCCTCATACGCTTCAGAGTATAAAAATAAATCGATCCATTGAATGTAGTGCTTGAAACATGTTTAGCAAGACTTTGAATAAATTCTTTATTGAACTTTATGAAAATGGCACGGGTATACACCGAAGCAGCATCCATCAAGATACTATTATCGGGAACTTCCACTCTAGCCTTTCCACGAGAACTGTAATTATCTTGACTTTTAGTTTCTCTCAGTGCTTCAATTGTTCTTCATAGTAGTGGACAAATTCTACAAGGTTAAATGTCTTGCTGGCCAATTGTTGGAAGACATTATTGGTGCTTTCACTCCTTTGACTTGATGTTATACCACATGTAAAGGTGTCACGACCAAAAGCCAAACTCCATTTATGTCTAATTTCGTACAATCTTCGAAGCCAATTGTTATTCGCAGAATCGCAGTACCCCACTCGTCTTCCATTTTCCTCCATGTAGATTCAAATTCATCTTCCAATCTACATCTATACATAAGTATGAAGAAATATTTATCCCTAAAACTTGGTTTGCAATAAAGATCTGGGATGTTTTGATTGGCATTTTTCCCAATGTGCCAAGTGCACAAACGGTGTTGTGTATTCGGAAATATGATTCTAATAACTTTTGCCATAACTTGGTATTGATCGGTGAATATGGTTTTTGGAGCCTTATCTCCTATTAACTTCAAAAACACCTCAAATAACCAAATAAAAGATTCTGCAGTCTCGTCCAATAAAAATGCACAATCAAACAAAATATTCTTCCAATGGTGATTAACCCCAACAAAAGATGCACATATCATATTATGTTTGTTTGTACGGTAGGTGATATCAAACACAAGCACATCGCCAAAGCAATCATAATCATATTTGGCCAAGCTATCTCTCCAAAATAAATTAGTCAATCTTCCATCTTGATCTACCTGTACAGCATAGAAAAACATCGGGTTCTACATTTGCATACAATAAAAATGATTTAGAAGACGTTGACAATCTCCCCGGTTATATCACTGGATCTTTTGGTCTGCAAAAAATTTTGACAATCGCGTAAGTTGAAATCCAAATTTTTGCTTCCTCCTACTTCATTTGTTAAAAAATTATATGTTGAAATCCCCCTAATGACAGCTTTAATCATATCAACTATAACACCCTTGCAAGTATTAGATATCATCCTTCCACATCTAATCAAATGCTTTTGACCTTCTGGAATAAATGCATGATTATGCTCGGAAATATACTCAATGACTTCATAGACACCATTGTGAACTTTAAATTTGATATGAGTAGGACAGCCGCATTTAACTTCAAACCTCTCATATTTCTTATCTTGATCAGATGAGCTGACAGAATGTCCTTCACAATTACACACGAAAGTCCTTCGAGTTATTTCTCCTTTACGATTTCTTAATAGATTATCCTTCCTCACTCCAAATCCTTTACTGATTGCATAGGCTACATATGTATGATATGCTTCAAGTTCATTTGAGAAAACCATTCCTATTGCAAACTCAAAATCTTTTTCCATATCACGCATTACATGCACAAGATGGGAAGTTTCATGCTGCAACTAAAAGAACAAACAATAATTAATATATTGCCTTTTCAAGCAAGAAAACATTGGGTTCGTTACTAAGAAAAGCACATATAATGAGTGAAAAGTTACCTCTGTTTCAGCCATCTAGATGTTCCTTCTCAAAAAAAGACACCAAGTTTTCAGTCTTCTCAAAGAGCCCCAATCCCTCAAGCCAAAACCAAAGCAGTTTTGTCTCGCCTTAAAGATTATCACGACTCGATGTACCACAAAATAAATCTACCACCAGAAAAAGAAAAGAGGAAAAGCATAAGTTTTCTCATTTTGGTCCAATAAACTTCCACAAATCAGAATTGAACTTGTAATCGAGCACCACATACAAACATCTCCAAATTCTAGTTGCTACATAATTCCTCCAATTGTGACTCTAATATTTCGATACAACCAAGAAAAAAAATGAGATTCCATTACTCTCCAAGCTCTCATTCTTGTTCAATTCTCATATTTCTGATCCTTCTTTCCATTGAATTTGAACTAAAATTAATGTATATGACTAGAACAAAAGACAGTCGCCAAATCAACTGTGGAAAAAATAAAAGTCGAGAACTGAAACCACCTGAAGTTGCGATATGGGCTTCTCGAGAGGGACGGCTTTGAGCCGAGCAAAGCCATGTGTAGAAGGGACACGAGAGAGCAGACCAATTGCGTCTCTCCTCTGTTCTGTAAGAATCAAAAACACTCCTACACACTTTGTGGCCAAACAAACAAGAAAATTTTGACAATCAATGTGCGAGCTTCACCCAAAATGAAGATGCGGACGAAAAAACCCAATAAAAAAAAGAAAACCTGAAACACGGGTTTGTAGTCGCCGATTTAGGGCTTCTGGGAGGGACGGCTTTGAACCAAGTTGAGCCAAGTGATACGGGCTTCTTAGGAGAGACGGCTTTGAGCCGAGCAAAGCTGTGCGTAGAAGCGATACAAGAGAGTAGACCAATCGCTTCTCTCTTCTCTGCTCTACAAGAACCGGAAACACTCCTACACATGACAATCAGTGTGTGAGCTTCCCCCAAAATGAAGATGCGGACGAAAAAACCCAATAAAAGAAAAAACCAAAAACACAGGCTTGTCCTTACTGATTTAGGGCTTTTGGGAGGGACGGCTTTGAACCAAGCCGAGCCAAGCGTAGAAGCGATTCTCTCTTCTCTATTGTGCAAGAACCAGAACCACCCCTACACACTGTGGCAAAACAAGAAAAAATTGGCAATCAACGTGCGAGCTTCATCCAAAGAAAAGATGCGACGTAAAAACCCCCCCAAAAAAAAACCGGAAGGTGGATTTGTCATCACAGATTTAAGGTGGATTTGTCATCGCAGATTTAGGGCTTCTCGGGAGAGATGGGTCTAAGTAGAGCGGAGCATGGAAGCGAGTGTCGCCGGTGGAAGATCGAACGACAGATCAGAGCGAGTCGTGAGGGAGGGAGAAGACTGAGCGGAATCGGGGCACGATTTGGGAAGAGAGAGGTCCAAGAGCGAGCCGCAAGAATGCCGATAGAAGGAAGAGGCTGTGGAGTGGAGAGAGAGAGGCCGTCGTCGGAGCGGGAGCGTCGCCATCGTCAGAGCAGGAGTATCGCCGTCGTCAAAGAGAACGTTGCCAGGTCGAGAAAGAGGGGAGAGAGTGAAGAGAGAGGAGAGAAAAGAGGGTGGGTAAAAAAATACAGAGGAGAGAGGATGCACTGCGCGCTGGGTTTGAACATTGGGCTGACGTGTGGGGCCCCGAAGACACGTGGCGGATTCTAAATGGTTCAAGGTACCGATTACGTGGCACTTTTAAGGTACCTAATATTTTCTCGGCGCTTGATGGTTTCAGAGCTCAGCAAAGTCGTCCACGCTGGCTTGAGCAGCTTGGCGTTGGGCTTGAACAGCAGGGAACGGTCAACGTCGTCAATCGCCACGTCTCTGGTCAGTGTAGTGACCAGGCTTGCGGCACGCACTCGTTGTCACTCACGTTGGGCTCAACAGCGTGAGGGACGGATGGGGCGACAGCTCCTTGTCATGGTCGACTCCAGCAGCAACAAACCTAAGTCGATAGCGATGATGGACAGCGAGCCAGCTTCGTCAGGTGTCGTGGTGGAGCAGGACGGCAGGGATGCGTTCAAGCGGCTGGGACTGATCGTGGTGGCGCGGAAACTCTGTCAATGAAGAGACACGGTAAAGGATGTGGCTGAACTCTCTTCGAGCTCTCTCTTTTCTCTCGTGCTTCTCTCTTTTCTCACAATTTCGTTCTCACTTTTTCAGTCGTGTATTCAGTGTCTTTTTTTCATGTGACTGTCCTCCTTTTATAAGCAAGACAACATGGTGCCCTCAAAAAAATAAGATAAGGACACGATGATCGGCTTTTTTATTGCGGATATATCTTTTTTGCTCTCTTGCTATCGTTAACCATGCAGATATACTTTACCTTTGAACCAACCACATCCCTTCCTTTTCTTGACCATACAGATATACTTTACCTTTGAACCAGCCACATCCCTGCAGATATGTTTTGCTTTTGAACCGGCCACATCCCTGCAAATATGTTTTATTTTTGAACTAGTCACATCCCTGCCTTTTCTTGACAATGCAAAAATCGGCCGCCGCAAATTCTTGAAAGACTATGCTCCTAAAACTATATGCTATGCAATATTAAATTTCGAATGATTAATCAAAATTTAGGTGTCAACACCCCATTACCGCCGATAGCCGGCCACTTGCCGCCATCGTCACTACCCCCCCTCGTTGGCTGCCTACCGCCACCGCCACCGCCCCGCCACCAATTGTTAATCACCGACCACCACCACCCCCTTCCCCCGTCGCCAATCATCGGTCACCCACCACCGCCGCCCCTACCTCGCCGCCGATCACCAATCGCCAACCGCCACCACCACCCCCTCCCCTCGTCACGCACCGCCACCTCCCTCCATTGCTTGTTTGCCACCGTTGTCATCGTTGCCCCCTCTCCCCATCACCGCCACTCAAAAGGGAGAAATTTTGTGTTGTTATCAAACGAGTTTCTATTTCAGAAATAGAGATTTTGTATCGTTATCAAACACGTTTTTTAGCTTAGAAACTCATCCAAGAATAGAAATAGAAAAATCTGTTTCTATTCCAGACGTCAATTTCTGGCCAGAAATTTTATCATTAGCGCCCTAGATTGTTATGGTTCCAAGGGTATTATTTATCCTATAGTTTGAGCTTAAGTGCTTCGATGTTGCGCCGAGTCATTGACAAAGGGGTGGCTATATATGTAGTCCTACTGCTCAAATGACAAAAAAAGAAAAAACTTTTAGAAACAAATATTTAGAACTTTTAGCCTACGCATGGTAACCATTCTATTTATATTCCATAACTATTTTTCTATTCCAAACTTGTTTTTGAAATAAAAATCCGTTTAGTAAAACAATTTCATTTTTCTATTTCTAGAACATATTTTTATTTCAGAAATAGATATAGAATAGAAATCAGAAACAAAAAAATTTAACTTTTCTATTTCTGAAATAGAAATTAGAAATTGTTTCTCTCTTTTTTACTTCTCACCCGAAGGAGTTTCTTGTCGTCCACCGATCATCGCCACCCCTGCTCACCGGCCGTGGATCGCCACTTGTGGCCGATCGCCGGCCGCCGCCGCCTCCTTCCCTTGCCATCGCCATTTGGGAAAGTGAAATTTTTTTCATTATCGAATGAATTTCTATTCCAATAATAGAAATTTTGTGTCATTATGCGTTTTTTTGCTCAAAAACTCATCCAAGAATAGAAATAGAAAAATCTATTTATCTTCCAGAAATGTTATCATTCGCGCCCTTAATGTCTAAAACAAAAAAAGATATCTTGACGATGAATTAGAATATAATATTCATAATTCTGCCAATTATAATAGAATCATGATTAAATGTCAAATTGATCAAATGTTGCAGGATCGAGATTAAATGCATTGGCATGATTTTTCTCCTCTTATTTCTAAAATCTAAAATGCCTTACCTATTTATCCAAATGCTCAGATGGGTCTCTATGAGTTCTTTTAGAACCAGCAACACCGACGATTCTGTGTCGCTTTCTATGTAGTTCTGTTGAACCAAATCGCTGCAGAAGCCAAACCACATGGTTTATTATTCTCAAGAAATTTTCCATGCCCTTGATTTGAGTGAAGCTCTTGTATCATGAACAATACCTGGCTAGCGTGTAGTTCGCGGGAATATAGGAAGGGTCGATGTGGAAAGCCTCCTGCACCTATTTCCTTCTCAAGTAATTAGTTATCTGAGTAATGTCCAAACCCATCTCTGTACATCAAATCCTACTTGTAGAGAAAAACAAAGGATAAGTATCAAAGTGCTGTCAGGCTTTCTTAACACTCATTTTCTAGCTTCTAAGAATAAATTTAGGAGCTATCTCACCTGTATGGGGCTGGCAGATGGTCTCATAAATAGGTTAAAATTGTTGACGTCTCCAATTTCATTCATAGAAGCTTCATCCCAGGCTTTATTGCGGCCATCAGAATGTCTATCGACGCCACAAGTGATTCCCGTTTCTCCGTTTTGTCATCAAGGAGAGGGTTTCCTAGCTAGGAAATTTTTATGAAAGAAAAGAGCACGAGTTTAGTCCAGTTCAACAGTGAAAATGGATATGCTTCGACATGCAGATTCGACACTAATCATCTCACCCAATATTCCCTTGAGATTGATGATTGATCTTGCACAATCCCCTCGTTGCGGTTTACTATTAGTCTAGCAAGTCGAGGTGCATAATGTCTGGAATAAGTGTTTTTTTTTGGTATCCAGAATCTGGCCTGGCACAACCTTACGGGTGCTCACGGCCTCCAAGGGCCCAACAGGCCCAACGACAACCACCGACTATACCTAGAGGGGAGCTGGCCTAGGAACCCACCACTAGGGCTCCCCACTTAAGACGCTAGCGATCGGAGATTCGAACTCATTCCCTCGGTGATGAGGTAGTAAAGCACAAACCAGCACGGCCACCCACCGCTGGGTTTTATTATTGAACTTGTGCATGACCTAAAATTACATTATACAATTAGATTGCCACAGAACATGCGTATCTGCATAGCTCTCTCCAGTAAGATAGAAGTCCCGGTATTTTTATTTCGGAAAGATTTAGAGCCATTTAGTAAAAAATGCGTGACTGTCCAGGCTGAGATAGAAAGGAACGGAAATTACCTTAAAGACTTTTGAAAAGAAAGTACAGAGTGGAAGACACAAAAATTAAACCAAGGTAAACAGGTAGGGCAAGTCATTAAGTCCCCCACCGGTGCTATTATCTCCGATTGACTGAGCAACGTTGAGGATAGAAAATCCAGCTTCAGCAGGGGAATCAAGGAAGGGCAAATTGGCCTCTATTAAAAAAGAAATCGCAAGATTTTATTGTTCAATCATAGTCTTAGATGTGGACTTCTTAGTGACAATCCATTGTTTATGAGTTTGAAAGAAGTAACATTTATGACGCATTGGTTCAAATATAAAAACAAAAATGGATGTGCCATCATGAAAAGTTATTTTGGTCTAAAGTCATATCATATAATGAGTTGACAAGATAAAGATAACCGACAAATGTAATGAAATTGTTCAGCCTCCATGCTACAATCAACACACTTATAATATCACTATTTAAACATGGCACCTTTTCCGTTAAAAAAAAAAAAAAAACAAACTTGGGGGCTTTAATTTAGACCAAATTCAATGCTAATATAAATTCTCAATAGTTTCGTCTTAGCGAGAGACAGGCCTAAATTTTCTTGAGTTTGACTTTCCCTTATCGACAAAACCAAACAGCAACTCACATGAGGTAGTAGCCATTCGAGATATTCAATGAATGAGTCTTAAAGAAGCTTTAATACACGAAACGTTGCTGAAACAAAATTACCAGTGTTCCATGCAAATTATCTTTTAGAAAGCTTCCCGTCCCGCAAGATCTGAAAGGGTCCGATCTCTTGAAAAGCTCCATACCCAACTGTGGAAGCGCCGCGTCCTCCATTGAGCCGTAGGAGAAGATGTTTAGACTCTGCATCTGATGACGCTTCAACAACCAATAGAACAGCTTCTTTTTATCATTTATGGTCACATGTCCTGAATACTGAGCAAAACTCACGTCCATAGGTTGTCCAAGTAATGTCGTGATCTTGGCATTTGCTGCTTCATCTATTGAAGGTCTTGCAACGATGGCCGACACCAGTAAGATCAACAAGAAAAGGCAAACGGTATTCAATGACGCTTGTTTCACCATCTTTCAATTGTCTTTTGGTGGGGCTTCTTCTTGATGTTCTTGGAATCCTTTTCATCTTATGTAAATGCATACTTTGTGGTATTGACCAATTGAAGATATAAAGTTGTTTGCATGGTTGTGGGCAAATAACAGTAATTTGTTACCTATTGTTAGCAACAATGCATCATTCTTCTAGAGGTTTAGAAGGTTATAAGTCAGATATTTGTTTTGGTAATGTTGAGCTTTTCTGAGCTGTAAGCTCAAGGAATGGTTGAATTAGGGTTGTGTGAGTGAAGGGCAATAAGGGTAGAGACTGCGATGCAGAATCTGTTTCCAGTCCCAAAAAAAAAGGAAAACAGGAGGAAAAGAGAAGAAAGGAAAAAGAAAAGAAAATAGTAATAATAAATTAAGACTTTAAAAAAATATCTATGTCAATGCCGACTGGTGTCCACATTAGTAATATCCTGCTAAAATTAGCCAAATGAACTACATTGTCAAATAATTAAAAATTTTATGACTAAATTAGCAGAATTGAGAGATTTAGAACTGAATTGGTACAAGTGTAATAGATTTAGAACTTTTTTAGTAATTTTCTCAATTAATTTGACGTCACTAACTCCTAATAGGAAATAGGTGGCTAGTCAAATAAATCTGAGCGATCCACTTAGCTATGACAAATCTATTAGCATCACGCCTGAGCTTGAGTTTTGTGAAGCCATTGCCAAGAGATCTAGTGAGATTACTATACTTGATTTGTAGAGAAAGAAAAAAAAATGAAGATAAAAATTTCTCTTCAAACTCAAATTTCTTGACCTAATTTCTCTTCAATCACATATTTTGACCTTATTTTGTGCATTAGAATAAGTAAAACATATCTCATGTGTCCTCACTTTTATTTTTGACAAGAAAAGACATGTCCTTATTTCATATTTTGATAAGCAATTGAGGAGAACATGTAGTAGGACGGGATGATAAAAGGGAACCAGCTAGGAAAAGTTGAGATTAATAATTAATTAATCACTATATATGCTTCACTACTACTACTTGGAAAAACATAGGTCTTTGACTATCAACTTCAACGTTTCCTTGTTATACTACTGAAATATCTTAAAATATTTTTATGACATCACTAGGATGGACTAAGATATGAAAATAATGGTGATGAGATTTAGTTGCGCAACAATGTCAATGTCAATATCAATTGTACGAAAACGATATGCTAGAAGACCGATTTGGTCCTGTTATCCCAACACAAATGGCCAAATGAATGCCAGCTCCCTTTATAAATGCTCCTCAATAAAGACCAGGTTTGATTAAAGCAAATGTGAAAACATCTTATCATTGTATAATTGATTGGACGATTATGGTGTAGAAAGGTACAGGAACTTGACTTAAAGAATGACTCAAAACCAAAATCGGACAGCACAAACTCAAATCAAACTCAAAAGTATGAAAGTCTGACAAAAAAAACATAAACTTTGATCAGCAACAAATTACGTAGGAGTTGACACTATTAGAGGAAAGCACTAGAGGTTGTGGCAACAAAGTACCGATACCCCACGTTGTAATTTGAAATTCTGCAACTGTGTGAACAAGGATACGGAATTTGACGTTTGTGCTGGAACGTGAAGCAATGTGTTGGATATGAAACTTTAGGGATTATCATCATAAAGAGTAGCTAAATGAATGTTGAATTGCCTAAGTTTGTGGACAACCGGCCATTGAGAATCAGAAAATGCAAGCGTTCCTTGTCTTCTATGAGAGGAGAGGTGAAGGCCCATAATCTACTCTATTGGCAACATAGTGAATGACCCATTTAATATCTCGAAGATCACTCGTTGAAGGTTTTATCAAAATTGCCAAATAGAATTTGCCGCAAAGGCATGATACGAGGACGTGTTCCAGTTATAGGGCTTTGGCCGAATTGCCTATTGCAAATCTGATCCAACGACTTATAAGCACTGGCTTGATTTGGGGAGCTAGTGCCTTATCGAGCGTCTTACCAATGAAGAGAGAGGACAGCATAAGGAAAGTGATGTTTGGACAAGAAAAGGATCGCTTGAGTTCATGTGCTCATTAAAGTCCTCGCTAACGACATCGTATTCAGTGCCTTGTATCATGACACTAGTGTAGTATGGTAAGCGTGTTCATGCTACTCATCTAAATCCTACATTCAAATATTCCAATCATGTGTCTTCCTAAGGCGAATCTTCAAATCATAAGATTTATGTGCTCCTTAGTAGTCACCCGATATGCTTTGCATGCAAGGCTGTCATTATTTTATTCAATTAGCACTGGAAAAATTTATCGACAAAAAAGAATGTAGGACGAAGTTGACATAATTGATTGGGATGCAACTCAACATGGTCCTATGTGCTACTTTAATCTTGGCAGGGACGTGTCGACAGGGGATGGTAAAATTGTGATTTTAAGCCAACAGCAGACAGCTTGCCGAATTTGACGAAGACCCAACGAATTCATGCCAGTTATTATTCCCAGAATCAAGTTGCTTGGGCAACAAACTTTCGTGGACGTAGTACACTATGACCACAAATTTTGTGATAGTTTCACATTTTAGTTATTTAATTTTTAATTTTCCTAAGACTTCTTCACTAGTTTGATGAATGGCGATAGTGATGATGATAGGAATAAGACTGGTTTGTTTGAAATACAGTGTTTAAGCCTATCACTGGACAAATTGAATAAAGGAATAATCCGATATAGAGAGTGATTAGCCAAAACATCAGAAATTTTTTTTTCTCATCGAAATGAACATGAGGTTGCTTTCAAAGATCAGGAGTTTTGCTCGAACACAAGTTGAGACTTTTGAACTGGAAAGGCTACCGAAATTCCAAAGACTCTGAAAAATAGACATTTCAAGTAGTTTGGACTTTCATAATGGTCCAGAATGGGGTTATTCTACATATGATGCAATATTTTAGGATTTGCATTGCGTGGTCAAAACCCAATAATATCATAGGCCCAAAAACGTTCCCACAAAGTTCTAAGGGAGGCCTAGCAGTGTGGGTATTCCTTGTTCATCGGAAGTACAGGCCTGGGCACATAAATACCCTACTTTTAACCAAAAAAAAAGAAGCCTACTAACATTATGGGTTAAATGACACAAGTCAACGTAAGAGGATTTGCTGATGCTACAAGCCTTTTTTCAAGTGCTCGAATGGGAGATCATCACTTCGAGCGACTTGTTTTCCTCTCGCCGAATATGTTGCAAGAGCATCAACATCCCACTCCTCTAGCTCCTTCCAGGAGGATAGATCAGGCAAGCGCAGCAAGGGACTGCAGCATTCAATGAAAAGACTTCGCAGTGATTCTAGTCTATCAAGATCCCGAATTTCAACCAATCTCGAACAGCCCCATACTTTGAGGTACTTGAGATTCTTGAAGTTAGATAAGTTGGAAAGGTCCACGACTTCAAGAAATCTGCAGTTGTCAACTGTAAATGCCCCCAAATCAGAGGGAAGCTGTCCAACATAGCACAAGTTGTTGCAGTTCTCGAGTTCAAGTTCTTTTAGACATCGAAAGCAACCCAAATATGAGCTTATGCTGGTAATAATAAAAAGTTCCAACTTACAATATGGGATGGAGATGTGTGGAGCTCTTCCTAGAATGGAAGAATGGACTGTGTTTGTGATGGGAAAACATAATTCTAGATATCGTAAACTAACTAAGTTGGAGATCTCCGGCTCTTTTTCTGAGACTGTTGAGGACAAACTCAAACATACCAAACTCTCTGGAAGCTTTGGTACATTCACCACACGAGTCTTTGTTAATTTCAAAATCTTCAAGCATGGTAATCTCACAATATTACTGGGAATCATTTCTAGCGACCAGCAATGCTCTCCATGAATTTCCTCAAGTTTCTCCATCATCCCAATAGCCTTAGGTAACTTCTGCATGCCACTATTGTTGATCATCAACACTTTCAAGCTCTTTAGATTGAGGATGGTATTTGGCAACTCTGCAATGCTTGTGTTTGAGACATCCAACTCAGCTAAATATTTCAGCATTCCAATCGAGTTGGAAAGTCTCATAAGCACTCTGCACCCCTTTAGAATTAATACTTTTAAGGATAAAAATGCAGAGAGCTCAGGAGTTTCTTTCAACATTCTGCAATCCGACAGATCAAGGACCTCCAATCTTATAGCCACCTATCAAATGATATGTATATCCAACAAGTTTAATTTATATAAGTTTTACAAAACATAAGCAAATACATCGACTAGCAAGCAACCCACCAAAGTAACATTATAAATACTTTGTACACTTCTTTCATTTCTTCCAATGTCGTCCCCAACAACAAATAAAAGAAAATGGATCCATCCTCCCCCCCGGCAGAAAAAAATCAAAGAAAATAGATAGAATATAACCAACACTACTCATCTAAATGATAACATCCAGAATGTTATGGGAAAACATAATTTCAGATTTTCTAAAGTCACTAAATTGGAGGTATTCCAATCTTTTTCTGAGAAATGTGAGGATAGATATAGACTTACCAAACTCTGTGGAAACTCTGGTAAATTCTCCATACAAGTTCCTGTTAATTTCAAAATCTTCAAGGACGGTAGTCTCACAATATTACTAGGAAACATTTCTAGCCGCCGGCAACCCTCTCCATAAATTTCCTCAATTTTCTCCATCATCCCAATAGCCTCAGGTAATTTCTGTATGCAACTGTTATTCATCCTCAACACTTTCAAGCTCTTTAGATTGACAATGGTATTTGGCAACTCTGCAATACTTGTGTTTGAGACATCCAATTCAGCTAAATATTTCAGCATTCCAATTGAGTTGAAAAGTTTCGTAAGCTCTTCACGCTCCTCTAGAATTGATACTTTTAAGGATAAAAATGCCGAGAGCTCGAGAGTTTCTTTCAACATTCTGCAGTGTGACAGATTAAGGACCTCCGGTCTTATAGCCACCTGTCAAATGATATGTATATTCGACGAGTTTAATTTATATTAGTTTTGCAAAACATAAGCAAATAGACCGACTAAATAAGCATTCCACATCAATAACTTTATAAATACTCTGTACATGCATTCCTAACTTAAGCCAAAACCACTCTTTGTCACACCTCTTCTATTTCTTCCAAGGTCATCCCCAATTGTGAATAAAAGAAAATGGATCTATTCTTAAATTACTCCCACATCGAATAATAAAAAGACATAATATAATCAACACTACTTCTATAAATGATAACATCCGTAATATTATGGGAAAACATAATTTCATATTTTTTAAACTTACCAAATTGGAGATCTTCCAATCTTTTTTAGAGACATGTAAGGATAGACATTTACTTCCAAAATACTGTGGAAGCTCTGGTACATTCTCCACACAAGTTTCTGTTAATCTCAAAATCTTCAAGGACGGTAGTCTCACAATATCATTAGGAATCATTTCTAGCTGCCTGCAACATTTTCCACAAATTTCCTCAAGTTTCTCCATCATCCCAATAGCCTCAGGTAACTTCTGCATATAACTATTGTTCATCCTCAACACTTTCAACCTCTTTAGATTGATGATGGCATTTGGCAACTCGACAATGCTTGTGTTTGAGATATCCAACTCAACTAAATATTTTAGCATTCCAATCGAGTTGGGAAGTCTCGTAAGCACCCTACACCCCTTTAGAATTAATACTTTTAAGGATAAAAATGCAGAGAGCTCAGGAGTTTCTCTCAACATTCTGCAATCCGACAGATCAAGGACCTCCAGTCCTATAGCCACCTGTCAAATGATATATATACATTGAACGAGTTTAATTTATATTAGTTTTGTAGAACATAAGCAAAGATATTGACTATTTAAGCATTCCACCAAAGTAACTTTATAAATACTTTGTGCATGCATTCTAACTTAAGCCAAAACGACTCTTTTGTTTCTTCCAAGGTCGTCCCCAACAACAAATAAAAGAAAATGGATCTATTCTTAAATCACCCTCCCAGGGGGAAAATCAAAGAAAATATATAGAAAATAACCAACACAACTCATCTAAATAATAACATCCAGAATGTTATGGGAAAACATAATTTCAGATTTTCTGAAGTCACTAAATTGGAGGTCTCCCAATCTTTTTATGAAAAATGTGAGGATAAATATAGACTTACCGAACTCTGTGGAAGCTCTGGTACATTCTCCACACAAGTTCCTGTTAATTTCAAAATCTTCAAGGACGGTAGTCTCACAATATTACTAGGAAACATTTCTATCCGCTCGCAACCCTCTCCATAAATTTCCTCAAGTTTCTCCATCATCCCAATAGCCTCGGGTAACTTCGTATGCAACCGTTGTTCATCCTCAACACTTTCAAGCTCTTTAGATTGACGATGGTATTTGGCAACTCCGCAATGCTTGTGTTTGAGACATCTAACTCAGCTAAATATTTCAGCATTCCAATCGAGTTGAAAAGTTTTGTAAGCTCGTCACACTCCTCTAGAATTGATATTTTGAAGGATAAAAATGCAGAGAGCTCAAGAGTTTCTTTCAACATTCTGCAATGTGACTCCGGTCTTATAGCTACCTGTCAAATGATATGTATATTTGACGAGTTTAATTTATATTAGTTTTGCAGAACATAAGCAAATAGACCGACTAAACAAGCATTCCACATCAATAACTTTATAAATACTCTGTACATGCATTCCTAACTTAAGCCAAAACCACTCTTTGTCACACCTCTTACATTTCTTCCAAGGTCGTCCCCAACTACGAATAAAAAAAAATGGATCTATTCTTAAATTACTCCCACATCGAATAATAAAAATACAGAATATAATCAACACTACTTCTATAAATGATAGCATCTGTAATATTATGGGAAAACATAATTTCAGATTTTTTAAACTCACCGAATTGGAGATCTTCCAATCTTTTTCTGAGATATGTAAGGATAGACATCGACTTCCAAAACACTGTGGAAGCTCTGGTATGTTCTCCACACAAGTTTCTGTTAATCTCAAAATCTTCAAGGACGGTAGTCTCACAATATTACTAGGAATTATTTCTAGTTGCCAGCAACACTCTCCATAAATTTCCTCAAGTTTCTCCATCATCCCAATAGTCTCAGGTAATTTCTGGATGCAACTGTTATTCATCCTCAATACTTTCAACCTCTTTAGATTGACGATGGCATTTGGCAACTCAGCAATGCTTGTGTTTGAGATATCTAACTCAATTAAATATTTGAGCATTCCAATCGAGTTGGGAAGTCTCGTAAGCACCCCACAACCCTTTAGAATTAATACTTTTAATGATAAAAATGCAGAGAGCTCAGGAGTTTCTCTCAACATTCTGCAATCCGACAGATCAAGGACCTCCAATCCTATAGCCACCTATCAAATGATATATATATTGAACGAGTTTAATTTATATTAGTTTTGTAGTACATAAGCAAATATATTGACTATTTCAGCATTCCACCAAAGTAACTTTATAAATACCTTGTGTATGCATTCTAACTTAAGCCAAAACCACCATTTGTCGCGCCTCTTTTGTTTCTTCCAAGGTCATTTCCAACAATAAATAAAAGAAAATGAATCTATTCTTAAATCACCCCCCAGAGGAAAAATCAAAGAAAATAGATAGAATATTACCAACACTACTCATCTAAATGATAACATCCAAAATGTTATGGGAAAACATAATTTCAAATTTTCTAAAGTCACTAATTTGGAGGTCTCCCAATGTTTTTCTGAGAAATGTGAGGATATATATAGACCTACTAAACTCCGTGGAAGCTCTGGTACATTCTCCACACAAGTTTCTGTTAATTTCAAAATCTTCAAGGACGGTAGTCTCACAATATCTCTAGGAAATATTTCTAGCCGCCCGCAACCCTCTCCATAAATTTCCTCAAGTTTCTCCAGTATCTCAATAGCCTCAGGTAACTTTTGTATGCAACTGTTGTTCATCCTCAACACTTTCAAACTCTTTAGATTGACGATGGTATTTGGCAGTTCTACAATGCTTGTGTTTGAGATATCCAACTCAGCTAAATATTTTAGCATTCCAATCGAGTTGGAGAGTCTCGTAAGCACTCCACACCTCTTTAGAATTAATACTTTTAAGGATAAAAATGCAAAGAGCTCAGGAGTTTCTTTTAACATTCTGCAATCCGACAAATCAAGGACCTCCAATCCTATAGCCACCTATCAAATGATACATATATGTATATATATATCTATATCCAACGAGTTTAATTTATATTAGTTTGGCAGAACATAAGCAAATATATCGACTAAGTAAGCATTCCATGAAAGTAACTTTATAAATACTTTGTACATGCTTTCTAACTTAAGCCAATATCACTCTTTGTCGCGTTTCTTCCGTTTCTTCCAAAGTCGTCCCCAACAACAAATAAAATAAAATGGATCTATTGTTAAATTACTCCCGCATCGAATATAAAAAAGACATAATATAAACAGCACTACTCCTATAAATGATAACATCCGAATTGTTATGGGAAAACATAATTTAAAATTTTTTAAACTCACTATATTAGAGATCTCTGAATCTTTTTCCGAGACACGTGAGGATAGACATAGACTTACCAAACTCTGTTGAAGCTCTGGTATATTCTCCACACAAGTTCCTGTTAATTTCAAAATCTTTAAGGATTGTAGTTTCACAATATCACCAGGAATCATTTTTAGCTGCTTGCAACACTTTCCATAAATTTGCTCAAGTTTCTCCATCATCCCAATAGCCTCAGGTAACTTTTGCAGGCAGCTATTGTTCATCTTCAACACTTTCAAGCCCTTGAGATTGACAATGGTATTTGGCAACTCTGAAATGCTTGTTTGTGAGACATCCAACTGAGCTAAATACTTAAGCATTCCAATCGAGTCAGAAAGTTTCGTAAGCCCTTTACAGTCCTTTAGAATTAATATCTCTAAGGATAAAAATGTAGAGAGCTCGGGAGTTTCTTTCAACTTTGTGCAATACGATAGCTCAAGGACCTTCAATCTTGTAGCCACCTGTCAAATAATTATGTACATCTAACAAGTTTAAAATATATTTGTTTTGCAGGACATAAGCAAATATATCGACTAATCAAGCATTCCACCAAAGTAACTTTATAAATACTCTGTACATGCATTCCTAACTTAAGCCAAAACTGCTCTTTGTTACACTTTTTTCATTTCTTCCAATGTTGTTCGCAACAACAAATAAAAAAAATGGATCTGTTCTCAAATTACCCCCGTATTGAGCCAACACATATCCTATAAATTATAAAATTTATTTCCAACTTCATCATCGAATTACAAATTTTGTCCCCACAACTAGAACTTATGGCTCTAAACTCTATGGCTTTTCATATGTAAATATATCTTCTAAATTTTAGTACAGAGAACAATCTTACATATTTTTTTACTATTAACTAATTTATATTTGCACTCTACTTTTTCTATTTGTGTGTTTCATTTATTAATATAAGGGCTGTATTAACTTTCACATAAGTTCAAAAGAGTATAATGTTCATTTAATAGTATTGATGTTCTAAATAAATCAGTTTGCATGTTCAATTTTACTTGTCAGTTTTTATAATTTTGCTAATTTCTCTCTATTGTTTGGTTTTTCTTCTGCATCGCATCCTTGTATATTATAGATGGTCGCCACTTATATTTAAGAAAAAGGAAAAAAAAAGAAAAGGGAGAAAGGAAACTCTATTTTCTACCGTGAGTTTCAAGATCAATGGCAAGACTACTTTTTTAAAGAGAAAACCAGAAGAGACGATCATCACGATCGAAGAGAAGGGGAGGGAATGCAAGCAGAGCCCTAGCATAAGCAATGAGGGCGAGAGATGGAAAAAAAAAAAAAAAAAAGAGGGGGAGATGCATGAGTCAAGGCGAGCTTTTTGGCAGAGGCAAGCCTCGAGCTGCTTGGTGCGGGAGCTGGTGACGCCGGCGACGACACTACAACGGTGGCAAAGGCTAGGAAGAAGGGTATAAAGTCGCGACTCTTCTGCACGATCCATCTCCAAGTCCCGCTCTTCTCCCACGGGATTGACATCTCCGGAAGTCGACCCCACACTGAGGAGGAGATTGAGTTTTTAAAGTCGTGGTTTTTGAGAGGAGTGGACCAGTCAAAGGCCCATTCAATGAGCCTGATGATGTATGGGGCCGAGGGAGGAGGGTCTTATATCAATTTTAAAAATTTTCGACTTAATGTTTTTAGTATAAATTAATTCTAGACCTTTATTATTATTTATTTATTTTAGATTTGAATCAAATTAATTTGATTGAAATAATCATAAAAATAATAATTTATCATGTATTATAAAAATATATATTTAATATATAATGTGTCATAATGTGTCGAAATTTTCTATTTTCTTAAAAATGACATATAGATGTGTCGTGTTATATCGTATCATGTCATGTCGCATGTCGCATGTCAATGTCGCTACTATTTAGGCCACGACTGGAAGAAAATATAAGAGTTTATACCAAATTATTTGCACACACATACCTTGAGTTGAGTCCAACCACCCCAGTGTTCATCTATATTGCTATACCAGACGGCAAGGATGACTAGATTTTTTGGGCAAAAGTTGGTTGCCTGCATTTCTTCTGGACACTCCAGCCAAGTAAGCCATCTCAATTCTGAAAAGAGATCCCCAGAGTCTCCAGAGAGAGTGCAACCTTGCATATTGAGAAATCTAATATTTGGCATTTTGATTAATTCTTCTGATGTCAAAACAAGGACTTGGGGAGGCAGCGGAAATTGCCCATATTGCGCTGCAACGGTTTCGATTCCCTAAATTGAGAAAGAGTCGGTTTAAATTGAGGAGTTCCAAATAGAGCCCAAAATAAAGGGAAAACAGCCCAAGGAAGATTTCCGCAATGAAATAAGACGCAGAGGGTGAACTTAGACTTATACCTTTTGCTGGAAAATATCCGAACCACCTTCCCGATCCCACCACAATCGAGAACCCTTTGTTGGGTCTTTGCGATTTTCTTCGTACACAATGCTCCTGCCTAAGTCCTTAAGCTGATCATGCATCCATAATCGATTATCTTCTCCAATCTTCACTAAGGACATTAAAAGCAAAACCTCAATCCCCTCCTCCGGAAAAAATCCACAATCATCCCACATGTAATATGGATAGCTCTTATTGCAACCAGCTAGAAAGCAAGCAATATCAAGAAATATTTGTTGTTGCGGATGATCTAATGCCTCATAACTCAACATTAACCTCTTCTGCACATCCTTTTGCGGAAAATATTTCATCTTTTTCAATGTATCTTTCCACACTGAGTCCTTTTTTTTTCCACATAAAAATGAGCCAATCACTTCAATTGCCAAAGGAAGCCCTCTGGTATTTGCAATAATTTCCTTAGATAGACTTAAAAATGCATCTGAAGGAGAGTTGCTTCTAAAGGCATGCTTGCTAAAAAGTTGAAGAGCTATGTGATTGTTGAGTTCCTTGACTTCATAAATTGAACAACACTCAAATTGATCTTCGAATTGACTGAAAATACTTTTGTCCCTTGTTGTAACAACTATTCTACTTCCCAAACCAAACCATTCTTTCTTTGCTGCCAATGCCATAAGTTGGTTCTTATGATTTACATCATCAAGAAAAATAAGAACTTTCTTTTTGCAAAATTGATTTTTGATCATATTCTTCCCATGATCAATGCTAGAAAGTTCATCTCCTACATCACCAATGATATCAGAGACTAATTGCCTCTGCAAATTTAACAAACCAAAACCTTTTGATGCTTCTTGGATATCTGAAATGAAGCTGCAACTATCAAAATTAGAAGATAGTTCGTTGTAGACAACCTTGGCAAGAGTTGTCTTGCCTATTCCACCCATTCCCCAAATACCAATGAGCCTGACGTCCTTCAATTCAACATTCAGCAAATTTGCTATTTCATTCACTGATTCGTCGATTCCAACTAAATGATCAGATATATCAACGCAAGACACCTTAAGCTTAACTAACAGTTTTCGAGCAATCAAATGTGCAAGTTCTCCATGGCTGTGTATTAGGACACAAAACATCATTAGGTTAATTATAAGATTGGTGGCAAACTTGTACACTTGCAAGATCAAACAATAAAGTGAAGTTACGAAATTGATGTTGGACTCAGCGAACAAAAGAATAAATAATACATGATTCTCTAGTTCTGTTTAATTTAGGATGATAGGTCATAAAGCTTGTGTCAAGCAGGTAATCCTAGAGTCTTGAGACAATAAAGTAGAATTCCATGTGATATCCATCACAATTTTTGGCCCAGAACTAAGAAAAAATTGTGCTCTTCAAACTATAATCCGCATTCAAGCAAAAGAAACAGAGAGAAAAGGGAAGATGGAGTTGAGTGAGTTAACATACCCTATGTTCTTGGTGTCCCATCCCTTGATTTTAGTAACTTCCTTGAGCGCCTCCTCCCAGCCTTGCACAATCTCAGCCCCACATTCTTTATATGCAGAGTTAGTGCATCCTTATACCCTCCAGTTTCAAGCTTCACGTCAGAGGGTTCCATGTCATAGAAAATGGGCATAACCTCCAGTTGGTGGCTTTTCCTACGCTTCATCATGTGTTCCAGCTCGCGTAGGCACCACCTACTAGAGGCATAGCCTGTGGAGAAGATGGGAATGCAGATTTTCGAATCATCGATGGCCTGGTAAATCTCATGGCCAATCTCATCACCGACGTCAATCCCCTTCTTGTCTATGAAAACACTTATACCCTTATCTTGCAGGGTATGATAGAGGGAATCTGTGAAGTTAGCGCGAGTATCCGGTCCTCGAAAACTCAAGAACACCTCATATTCAGTTCCCGATAAGCCATGGCTTGTGGATTTGGCTGCATCTCCTAAAATTCTGAAAGCAAATCACAAAAGATTTGACATGCTTTAACTGGGGCCAACGAGCAATGGTCAAGTAAGTAAGCCAAGCTTAGTTTCGATTTCCATCGTGTTGCGGCATTGATAGAGAGAATTGCAGATATATGATTGAACGATTAAGAAATGATCTAAGCCCCCCAAGTTGACTGGTGGATGGGACGAAAATCAAATGAAATGTCCGAGATATGTAACTCTACACGTGGAGTCGCACATCTCGGGATGTTGGGAAATGCAACCCCAGCAAGTTTATATTAGTTTGAGATATGTGAAATTGAGTTTCTGTACCGACCAAAAAAAGAAAATGAGTTTCTGTTTCTGATTTCCATGGCTCACCAGAGTCAGGTCAAAGTCTAAGTAAACTTAAATTAAGAAGGCAAGCTGGTGTTAGTGTATTGCTCTAAAAAACGTTATATTAAATCAAATGTGACGATTAAGTTTTTTTTTCCGCTAGTTTATGGTAAAGTAATATATTTAATTAAAGGGAAAGGGAGAAGAACTTTATGATTATGTGATTCAACCACTAAGCTCCATTTTACCTTGCTTTCTTAATTATTGATAGGTGTAAGTATGTGCATACTTTGGTTTCACAAATGACACATAATGAAATAAAATTAAGGAGATAATCCTGATGATCAGAATCAGTGGAGTTCTCTTAGGACTTGTCTGTTTATGCTTTTCTTCTAAAAACCTTTTTACTTTCTCATTAAGATTTAAAATGTATTATTCAAATATAAGGAAATTATATGTAAATTACTCATCAATTTTTATGTGCTGTGAAAATTTTATATATTTCAAGGGAAGAAAATGTATAATTGTGTCGGAAATAAAGATTAAATTAAACAAATGTAAAACATAAAAATTTATCAATGCAAGCTCGAAACTAGTTTTCATAGCGTAAAGCTTGAAATCCGCTTCAGGTGGTGGACCATATCATTGTCATTTTTTCTTGGTCGGAATATCAGTGTCCTTTAATTGGAACGTTTCATTTTTTCCTCCTTTTTCCTTTTTTTCTTAATTTCATTTTCCAAAAGGCAACAAGAAAAAGTTTAAGATAACCGATTATTGAAGCAAAGCAACAATTTTTCACTTCTGTTGGCCAGCAAATCAGAATCACCATTTATCTGCACGGCGGTGATGGCTGACCTAGGGCCCACCGAGGGTGAAGTCAACATAATTTAATGCAAGTCGAGGTCTAAGTTAACTAAAAGTATAAAACACGTGTACCTAAAAAAGAAGAGAGAAGAAGAATTGGCACTTAATTGACATTAAGATTTCTGATATAAAAAAAAGGGAAAAAGTTAGATGATAACCTAAAAATGTGAAGAAGAGACAAGAAGTTGCTCCTCGATTGCAAATAGTGTTAGAAGCAACCTATTATTCTAGGATGCTTTGAGTGGCTTGATCTTTATTAGTCATGTCATGAAGTGAGAGACGTTTTTTTTTTTTAAGTTACTTTATTGTACTATGAGTCAAAAGAAACAAGAAAAATATATCTAGAAAAGTTAGATTGTTGACCATTCTAGTTGCTTTTCAATTTTAACTAGATATGCATTTCTAAAAAGAAGAATGGGATAATAGATGTTCATTAAACTTTGTTAACTTATAATCGTTTAGGTTGGATGATTTGTTTAGGTAATATTTTATTGAATTAACATTTACGTATAAGGAAACTTAAAATCATAATAAATTTTTTAAAATTTGTTTATGCAATCCATAATCCGATCTTAATGCCTAAATATCAAATCATCAACTATTCAAAATAGGGAATTTCCTAACACGGAGATGCCTAAAAATCTTAAACAAATCAAGATTAGTATCGAATGATATCAAATTAGATGATCAATAATTGGAAACTATCAAATTCTTTTGAGAAATTACCTACTTTGAAGTATTTGTTTCCAATAATCGGGACCGGCGACAGGGAGCTTTACGGCAACAGGTGAGGAGGAACGACAGACCAAAGCAGCAACGATGGCAATTCAGCAAGGAAGCAGCAAATAGCAGACAGGTTTGCTAAAACAAATGCAAAGGTGAAGGTTTGTTGGTCGGACTCGGCCTGGCGGCGACGGTGTGGGTTCGATCAATGCTAGTCTGCTCTGGGCAACCTGCGAAAAGAAATCAAACGTAGCAGAGGAAACAAAACAGCAAGCGGTGGCGTCAAGTGGGGCGGGATGCCGCCTGGGAAACTGCCAGGGACTGCTGCTGGTGTTAGAATAAGTCGGCAAAGATGCTGTCGCGGCCGCAGCAGGACGTGCTAAGCGCGACGAAGCGTGCCAACAAGCGAGGTAGAGGCGCAACGAGACGATGGGCAAGCCGAAAGCGAGCGCGGTAACTGGTGAGGGGCGGCGGCAGCGGCGTGTTCGCAGAAGGACAGGAGCCGGAGATCAACACCGGCAAACAAGGTCTCGAGAATTTCGACGAGAAAGCAAACCAGAGACCGCCGGACGAAAGCAGCAACGACACCGAGAAATGAAACCAAACCGGCTGAACAAGAACCCCTAAGAACGATGAACAGTCGCTCTTTTTTTTCACTTTTTGTCTCTCAAATTGTGAGCCGTCCTCTCTGATTGTTGCGTGTCTTGAGGGTTTTGCAGAAGCGGCCGTCCCATGATCCCCGGTCATTTTATAGTGTTTTTCTTTTTACATTTTTTTTTTAACTATCAATCCCACTTTTCTTGTTTTAGAATAAATTTATGTACTCTACATGTTCCTTTTCCCCTCAAACCTCGAGAAAATATTAGGTACGTGCGACGTGCCAGCGTGGCAAACGGGAAGGGGGCTTGCCTATCGACACGTGTCTTGGTGTCAGTCCACGTCAGTCTAGGGTTTCAATTTTTTGAAACCCCGCGCGCAAAAGTCTTCCGCCCCTTTTCTCCTTTTCTCTTCTCGAAGCGCGTTCGCTTCTGCCAATCTTCTCCCCTCTCTCTTCTGCCCATTGTACGAAACCCTCCTTCTCTCCCTTCAATTATTCGGAACACTCTCTCTCCTCTCTCTTCTGCATCTTCCAAGAAAAAAGAACAAGCCCGCTTTCTCTTTTTTTTGAAAATACTCTCCCTCTCTCTCTCTTGCTCCCAGGAGCACCCCGATCGCCTCCCAAGCTCAGAACCGCCGCCTCCGATACATCGCCTCCACCTCCGCCGTCGCCTTTAGGAGTCACTCCCTCTCTCTGTCACTCCCAAGAGCCCCCACCGATGGCATCTCGAGCTTAGGTCCAACGCCTCCGGCACGCCCTCTGGCACGTCGCCTCCAGGAACCACTCCCTGTCTCTCTATCTCGCCCCCGGGAGCCCCCGCTGGTTGCATCCTGAGCTCATATCCGCCTCTGGCATGTCGCCTTTGCCTCCGCCCTCCTTAGCATCTTTTTATCCTTGCTCTCCAAGCTTGGAGGCTTTATCAGCCGAGCGTGAGCCTCGAGGAAGCATATGTGATGCGGAGGCTTTACAAGGAGAAGATGGCCGCGGTCTTGGGCGATCGTAAGGAGGAGAGGACGAGTGGAGAAGGGGGGATGTTTCTCTTTTTCTTGGGTGTTCGGGAAGGCCCATGTCCATCCTCCCTCTACAGAAGCACTGCAAGTTGCTCCCTCAAAGTAGCTCCCCGCATGAATGGTTTTTAGCTTTAGATGGGACTTTTTCTTCTCTTCTTTCTTTTTGCTTGTACAAATGTCTGTAGCCAAATCTTGTCTCATGAGTTCGCGAGGATTTTTCCTTTTTTTGGGGTATTATGTTGAATACTGATATTGTATTTCTGATGTTGGATTTCTTGAGTTAAAAGTACAGTTCAAACTTGAAGGAATTTGCTTCGATTTGCTTCAGACTACTCGAAATTTGTAGGTTTAAATCCATAATGAGCCAAGTGATTTGGGCCATTTAGTTTGATAAATCTTGGGAGATTTGCACATATCATGAGGTCCATAACCGATGTAATGATCGCGTCCAAGCGTTCGCTTATTCAAGACACGAAAGAGAGCATCAAGTGAAGCGAAGCGAAGCAAACAAATACAAGAATAACAATGATAATACCTGATTAAAAGAATGGCAAAGTACAGGCTACGTAAACTGAAGAGATTTGACCAAAATAAAGAAACTGAAGGAGAGCTAGTTACACGCTATAACACCGGCACACCCAACAGATGTAGGTTACCAATACATACCACCCTCATAGGACCCAAACAGAACAAACGATACATTGTTATCTTCCAAAGCAAGATAAAAAGTCCATGTGTTTCCAATTCATGCGGGTGTTGGGTTGGGGGAGCAAGAAGGCAACTTCGATTTTGCCTTTTGCCGGTGCTTTGCGTGTTGACATTTTCCTCCGCACTTGCCTCCAAACTTGGAGAGCAAGGGTAAAAGGATGCTAAGAAGGAGGGCGGAAGCAAAGGCGACGTGCTGGAGGGCGTGGCGGAGGCGTCGGACCTGAGCTCAAGATGCCATCGACGGGGGCTCTTGGGAGTGACAGAGAGAGGGAGTGACTCTGAAGGCGACAACGGAGACGGCAGTTCTGAGCTTGGGAGGCGATCGGCGGTGCTCCTGAGAGCGAGAGAGAGAGAGGGAGAGTATTTTCGAAAAAAACAGAGAGCGGCTTGTTCGACAGAGGAGAGAGTGTGTTCCGAATAATTGAAGGGAGAGAAGGAGAAGGGGAGAGGAGAAGAAAGAGAAAATGGCAGAAGACTTTTGCGCGCAGGTTTCAAAAAAATTAAAACCCTAGACTGACGTGGACTGACACCAAGACACGTGTCGATAGGCGAGCCCCCTTCCCGTTTGCCACGCTGGCACGTCGCACGTACCTAATATTTTCTCACCTGATGCTCCCAGAATTTGCTTCAGATATCCTTCGTTGTTGACCTAGCAATCTTAGCTAGATTGGGTCTGATCTTTTTCCTCACGGAAAATGATAGCTGGTTTCAATTAAAATAATTAATTAATATAAAGATATTTTTATTATCGACAATTAAAGATGACTTAACATTTATGCAAATAGAAAATTTCAAATAAATAATCAAAATATCCTTATTTTATCAAATAAGCATTTAAAGTGATCATATCAATCTTAAAAAAGAGTTTGAAGTAATTATGACTATTTAAATAAAACTTACCCTCGTCTAGAATTAGCAGAGCATAAATAGCTCCTTTTTCTTTTCATCTTAACTACACTTGCTAAAGCAAATCACAACATACAAAAATCACATCATATTTTATGGGAATTTTACAAGACTTGGACCATAGAAAACGCGATCTTTACGCATTTCAAGGAAGTTGCAAGAACTCCACGTGAAACAAGGGTCAACAAGCGATGGTAAGGTAGGAAAGTGAGGGTCAGTTTCCATTTCCATGGTGTTGCGGCATTTGATTGAGAGAAATGGCAGAGATATGGTGGAAGAATTAAGAAATAGCCTAAGCCCCACAAGTTGACATAATTTAGAAGAAGTCAAGTCACCATCAATTTAGGGTACCATATTGACACCAAATTCCAAACTATGTTTGCAAAAATTGACTTACGAGTTCAATTAGACCCGAGCCAATGGATGGAGCGAGAATCAAATGAAATATTTGAGAAATGTAACTCTATACATGTGGTCTTGCACATCTCACCTAGCTAGAAAAGAAAAATGAAAAAGGGTAATTCCATTTTGATTGCGTCACTAGATTCAGTATCTTACTCCTTCAATTGGTAAACTAGCAAGATAATTTGAGAGTACTCATTGACCAAATTCTTCTAACTATAGAATTCCACGACGGTAACTTCTTAATTTATGGCGTTTAGAATCGCACCATCATCTAGACAAACAGCCAAAAATGAGTTAAGCCACCATCTATGTCTTATGCATTCTAAAACATTATCGTCGTCACCATGAACTTGTTGAGAAAGATCGTTTCTAAAGTATGCTCAAATTCACATCCACTGTACCCACCCCCTCACCCACATATTCTCGAGCTGCAGGTAATCCGGTATCACATGCGTCGTAGTTCATGACACAAACCATGTCCTGAGGGACCCCAAAAAATTTATTTCACCCCAACCAACGCGGGGAGCCCAACAACATTTTCAACTTGAATAAACAAAATCAGAAACAAAAACTTAGAATCGAATCGATGGAGGGATTCCCAATGAGAAAACCCTGGACTCACAAAGATAAAGTTGGACCGTCCGCTCTTCGATGCAGGTTTCTCATTGTACAAAGCGTGAGGTGAAGGTGGTTTTCTTTCCATTCAAAATAATATTCTCTTGTTATTTACAAACTCCTATTTATGCGAAGACATAAATTTGCCGACTCTTTTTAAAAATTCCCAACTTTAGTTCGAGTGAGTTACCAACTATTTACTATTTAAGTTATCAATTAGTTTGAGGTTACCAACGTTTCTTACCAAGTTTATTTTTTACAACTTTTTATTATTATTTTTTACCGACTTCCGATTACCTTCCTTTATTACACCTGTTTCAACCAAAATTTAACCAGGTCATCAACATGATTAGACACGTGTTTAGAAAACAAATGATTATCAACGCTAGATATGTGAATTATTATTGACGACTGAAAGAGTTCTCGATGTTAATATACATCAACGACCACAAATTAACAGTTGATCTACAATCGATTCATCATTTGTATTATACGATTCAACATGTTTAACGCGTTAAGATATGAATATGTAAACAGGTATACATGTTTAGATAAATTTAGATACGAAATCAAGTCATTGACTTTCCCACTCAACATATGTTTCTAGGTCTAGAAATTTATGACAAAATATTATATGATTTTATATATAGATTATAAATCTGTACTTTTGAAAGGTTTAACGACTATTTTTTATTTTTTTTACCTTAGAAAAGCCAAAACAAACGACAAAATAATAAATTGGTTTACACTAACTAAACAGAATTTAATTTTCATATATAGAGAAAAGATTTCACGTGCTAATCCTTTTATTTTGTAATTTAATGGGATTTTCCGTCTTCATTTACCCATCTCTCTGTTTTCTAGTGTTGTTTTTGCCTTGAAGCCTTGAACCCAATTACCTACTTCACCCCAGCTCATTGATCTGAAAGGGCAAAGCTTGACTCAACCGCAAATCTCGAGAGAAGCTGCCAAGCTTCGGGGAACTTCACCTTTGTCGACAAAGGCTGAAAGCGAGTCTGTCAGCACGGCACATGCCCTTTCATTCTATTATTAATTCATAAGCCCGTGGCTTCTTGTGCTGTAATATCAATACGAGTTCATCGAATATTTCGTTTCCTAAGAATAAAGAATCAAATTGATGTTTGTCAAAATTTCATATTATATTTCAATTCAACACCAACTCCAAGACAATCGCGTTACATTCCCAACCACGTGTTGTCTGTTCATACAAAAGAGGGGAGTTGGTGGGAGTCAAGAGTGAAGTTTCTGTGCTCCCCCTTTGATATTCTCATTTCACCGGCCATCTAAACGGGCATTTTCTAAAGGATTCTTGACACATTTCTCTGTCAATGAGCCCCATTAATTTCATAACAAATAGGGGATAACTGTTGTTGGTTCTCGTAACTCCGATATAATCTAAAGTCTAGTGACTCGAACAGTGTAAGTCTCTATGGAAATGCAGATGTAATGGGATTATAGGAGGTTGAAGGGACCAAAGTAGATAATGGAGCCACCTCCTGCAAAATCTACTTTGTGAGTTTGAAAAGGAAAGGACTAAGCTCCTGGCGGGTAGCAGACAATTCGGTCAATGGCAGACATGACTGATGCTCACGGGGAAATTCCAAACTATTGGAATATGGGTGACTATTGTGTTTCGTGGGTTACAAACTAGGAATTGTGTTTCCGTGCCGGTAAATTCGTGAAACTGTTGATGACTACCAATTCTTGTTGGTAACAATAAAGTTGATCGACAACTTGTTTGTTGTAACGTCCCATGTCCTTCTCATATTAATCAAATAGTTAACAAGAGATGATATATTTATAGAAGAGTTAGTTACTTGAACAATATGTAATATTAGTAGATACAAAATGGTATCTGATCAAAATAGTTTTCAAAACAACTAAATAGAAGTTGATATGTCACTCAAAACAAGTTCATATTACCAAGATTATTTAGCAAATTAGTTGGAGATAAGTTGGTAAAACACTCATTCTACAATTGCTAATTTTGTATAGAAGTCAGTAACTTTAACACGTTCGTAAGTTTCAAAAACAAAATATTTGTAAACGTAGATAAGCCACACAAAAACCACCGTCAGTAATTTTGAAAAAAATCAAACAAAAATTGATAAGTTTCAAATCATATATGCCAACCTAAAATTAGTTGTTAACTTGTCATTAGCATTGTTGGTAAAATACTTAAATTGAAGTTGGTAATTTTCTATAAAAGCTAGAAATTTTAACACGTAGATAAGCCACACAAAATGAATTTGTTAGTGGATTACTAAAATACTTAGTAATTTTGGAAAAACAAATGTGTCAGCAATTTTCAAAATTTATTGGTACCTTATCAGCAAGTTATAGAATAACCAAGTCGTCTGTCAAAATTAAGTAATCAACGCATTTTGGAATCGAGTAAGAGCAAAAGGTGAGTAAATCGAGACAGAAAAAAATATATCAATCAACCTGTATCATTTAACGACCATAAATAAAGAAATTTTATATTTTTCAATGCAGTGACTTAATGTTTATACATGATCACTACTTTGGAAAATGAATTATTCTCTCATTTAGTATGCTTAACAAGTGCCTTGAGTACACTCATTAACCTAAGCCATGGAAAAAATTAATTCAATTTAATTAATTTTCACCAACTTAATTAAAAGTAAATTGTGGAGAGCCTCTAGAAATTCTCGAACTCCTTCTAAAACTCTTTTCATGTTATAATGAGAAAAAGTACTGGATTATTAACCTTCAATGCCAAGAACAAACTCTTGAAGGTATACTGTGAATCCTTATAGCATTTTTATCTCTCAATATTTTCTTGATATTAATCAGATTAATAAGGTCTTGAAAGTAGTTCATGAATCTTGATTATTTTTTATATTTATCAAATAATAAGCTATTTACACTAATTCCCCAATATTTATAGATTGATAGCCCAAATTGGAAGAAGAGCCAAGCAAATGTTTTTCAAAAAAAAACTGGTTTAGTATAAATGTGGGTGTAAAAGTTTAGTATTTTTTGTCAGACGATAATTAATTTTGAATAAATGTATCATGAGAATGACGATTTGGAATTTCTAATTGTATTAACCAAACAATAGACAAAGAGACATTGGGAACTAATTTCTTAGAGCCCATGAGGAAATTTCCAAGAAGTATGCTCAAAAGGTTATCTCCATGGTTGGCTCACCGTGTGGAAAAGACTAACGCTATTAGCTCAGCCATCAACAGAGAGTAAAAGTTTAAGATCAGTCGTGAAAGAAAATCAAATGATCTTGTTTTTTCTCATCCACAAATACATATTAATTCATTTTTTAAATTACAATGCAATAATGCCTTCACGAATTTGATGAGAAATCACTTTAATCAGTTATATTCTCACTATTTCGTTATTTTTCCTCCATGATTGAGAACTGCAGTAGACAGACATATACTTATGAAGGTTTAAGTGCGAAGTTTAAGCAAAATCTATTGAAGTTTTACTTATCATTCTATTCTTTTCAACCACAGAACATTATATTTACTATTTGAATCAATGAATTTTATATATTAGTATCTATCAGGTTTTCCTGCTAATAAAAATTTCCGAATCCGTCCCTGATTTTCTCCATCGTAATACGCATACAAGGCAGCCAAGATAAATCCAAGGTAAACTCATTTATAGAAGAAATATACATAAAACAAGCTCAAATTATGAAGGCCAACATATACGAGAAATCAGACGAAACTTGAAGAGGAACAATCCAGATTCGTGAATACCTTAGGCTGGTTCAGTCTGCCGATCAGCACGACTTGCTGACGCGGTGGACTTTTGGGCCAATCGCTGACATGGCGCTGCTGTGGAGCTAACGTGGCACTGATGCGGAGCCGCTTTGACTAGGGCCGTATTAGAGACTAACTAGTGGCACGAAGACACAAATCGAAGTAAGGCAGGTTGTTAACGCGTAAAAATAGATCTAGACAGTCGGGTCGTGTTAACCTGGCGTCGAGTATTGGATGAGGCTGTGGTTGCTAGTGCTTGGAAGTTCTGGTGGTGGGTGATTTGTGGCAAAGAAAAGGGGCAGGTTTCCGCTGGCATATCTTTGGACAAATGTAATTTTCGCCCGGGAATGGTGGTGTGTTCTGGATCGAGCACATTCTCAGTGGCCGATGGAGCTAAATCACAATTGTTGGAAATTATCTAAAGGATTTTGACGATAACAAAACTTAATCCAAGTACTTAATAAGTTTATTTAAGTGTGCAGAGGCTTTGTTTCACCGGAATTTAATCGACAATGAAACATTTTTCCGAAAGTTGTTCTTTAGCTTTCAATAAGAGGAGACGGGTTCTATAGTGAATTCAAAGAAGAAATATCTAAGCCGATAATAAATAACTACAAATTTTTATTTCGAAATCGAGCCAAACTGTACGTACAAATTGTGTTGGAATTCAATCAACGACAAAGTTTGAAAATATAGTCACTTGCACAACAACATATATACATGAACTATGCTGAAATTTAATTGATTACAAAGCTTGAGAACGTGTAAAGATGTAACGCCGGATTTAAATCTACGACGAGACACCCATGTTAGAGAAGCACACCGGAATTTAATCAACAACGAAGCATCGGGATAAAGATACGCATCGGAATTTAATTGATGACATGAAATGGAAAGCTATAACTAAGGAAAAATAAAGTGCGAAAAAGTAAATATAATAAAATATTACATTTTAATTGTCGATGTACCTTTCAGTTGATGAGAACTTAGTATTTATAGGCTTTCTATTATAACCACTTGGGAGTGGTTCCTTCATTTTTGTAACTGTGCTTCCGCACCTTCGAAAATTCAGTCCCATATTCCCACGTCGGTGAGTCTTCTTCTTCAAAGCAATCGCTCCATTGAAATAGCGGCTTCAATTTCCCCACGTTCAGTTTCCAATTTCCATTGTAACTGCCGCACATTCTCCTTAGCCGCTCAATTTCTCCACGTTCATTTCTCAATTCCCATTGTAACTGCCCTCCACGTTTTCTTGAGCCGCTCAATCTCCCCATGTTCATTTTCCATTGAACAGTTCTCCACAATCTCCTCCCTAAGCCTTGATGCATTCCTCTGAATCAATCACCTTGCTCCTTAGTTAACATGTTCATCGACAACTTTGTTAAGATAATCCACAATCATTTACCACTTATCGATATGTGCTAACATTTACACCTGAGTCATCAACAACATGTAATATTGACCAACCTTCAATCCATTCAATTGGCTACCTCCACATATGACTAAATATGCCCACATAGTACATTTTCCACTCTTTTTCCTTTTCATTGCCACTTTTGATGATTGGATATTAGGCTGTTGAGTTCCATTTTTATTGCTTTTGAACGGTCATCGCATGTCAATATTTAAAAAAAAATTGGACATTTTTGGGTGCAAACATGCTCATATCTAAATTATTCAAAAGCTGCGATATGACTCTACTAATTGTATGGGTTAAACTTCTTCAAGTCTGAAAACTATCGAAGGAAAGGTGTAGAATAAAAATCTAAGCTCCGTAGAATAGTCAAACATGATCGTTAAACACCTGTGTTATACAGATTCGACGACCATTGGAACTCCTCAATTGAAGACTCAGCTTATAGCGATAAAGTATGATATTCCAAGATTATCTATCTCAAAAATCGTGGACTAATTTGCTCAACAGATTGATAGGATGACATCGAATTATTAATAGAAGGTCTGATTGACCCCTTAAATTTAGGGAAGGTTCTACATAAACCTGTCAAGATGGTTCATAAAATCATTTCTTAACTCATATTTGATGAGTTGAGTTATTATATGAGTTAGTTATATTTAGTATGTAAGTAATAAATGGGTTTAAAATTAAGCGATCATTTTCTATCCAATGTGACAATAGAGTAATCCAATGAAAAGTTTTAGCATTAAAGTAAATTTCGTATAAAATTATAGCATTTGTAGTGTCTATGTCCCAAAGTACAACTATAAATTATTTTATGGAAGAAATTAGACTAAGAATTGATCTATAGGAGAGAACGATCATCGATTGGAGATTGGTAGCACGCTTTGTCTGTGTCTCCACACAAACTTTACAATATAAACCCTAAATGGACATAATTTTAGGAGAAGTTGACAAGTCTAAGTGAACTATAAAATACGGATATGTGGTTGGTCAGTCCTCATCAATCCACCGTGTCGACACCAATGAACTTAGGTTTCTATATGAAACCCATGTGCCCGCAACTGCAAGGAAAAGAAAAGAAGAATTTGCACTTGATTGTCATTGAGATTTCCGATGAAAAGAAAGGGAAAAAGTTACACTTGACAAGATAACAATCCAAAAAAAGTAAATAAGTGAAAAGAATTGCACCTCAATTGCGAATTGCGTCAAAAGCAAACCTACTCTTTCTAGGATTACTTGATTAGCCTGGTCTTTGTAATCATTAACAAAGTGATGCTTTTTTGGAGTTACTTTATTGTACTATTGAACTTAGGTTTCTATATGAAACCCATGTGCCCGCAAGGAAAAGAAAAGAAGAATTTGCACTTGATTGTCATTGAGATTTCTGATGAAAAGAAAGGGAAAAAAAGTTAAACTTGACAAGATGACAACCCAAAAAAATAATAATAATAATGAAAAGAATTGCACCTCAATTGCAAATTGCGTCAAAAGCAAACCTGCTCCCTCTAGGATTACTTGATTAGCCTGACCTTTGTAGTCATTAACAAGTGATACTTTTTTGGAGTTACTTTATTGTACTATTATTAGTCAAAAGCAACAGGATAAATAAATCTAAAAAAGCTGGATCGGCGACTAACTTAGGTGGTTTTATATTTATATAGATATGCATTTCTAAAAAGGAGTGGAAAAATATAAAATTTTGAAACTTTATTAACTAATCTTCATTTAAATTTGATCGTTTGTTTATTTAATTTTTTATTGAATTAAAGTTTACGTAAAAGGAAATGAAAAAATAAAGATCAAAGTGAGACATGTGTCAATTGAAGAGAGGGCCATGTATTAGCTTTACATAGGCCTTAGAGGTGTGCAATGAGAATTGTTCAAATTGAACTGAACTAGCCAGTTTTGGGCGGTTCCCATGGGCAAAGGTCTAGATCCCGGTTTCTATTATTGGAACTGGTGATCGGTGGGTCCGATTCTTGATTCTATGATGGGAACTCGACCAAACCAAATCGACTATATATGTCTTTATATTTTTTAAATTTTATAATAAACCATAACTTTCACAATTTCCCTTAACCATTTGATCCCTCCCTCTCGCATCTATCTTACACTTGACAACAATGACTCTCTCCCTTTCATCTGTAAGCAAAGTGTAACTCTCTTGATTGATTTTGTATTTGGCTCAATTTTTCTTGATGTGCGACTCTTTTTGTTGTTTTATATGGTGGTTGATGGTTTGGTTTATCTTCAAAGGAGCGATAGAGAGGCAAGGGAGGGGTTTTGTTGAGCAATTTTTTTTAACATATTTGTGATTCGATGCAAAAGTCAAATAAAAACCGATGCCATTGGACCGGACCAAACCAACCGGCTCCAGCTCGAGGACCAGCAAGTCTGGTCCGGTCCCTAATCCTAGAAATGAGGAATTGGTCCTCTCGGTTCGGCTGTCGGTTCCACCTTGGAACCGAAGTGGACCAAATAGGAAATCGATCATCCCTATTAGGCCTCCTGCCTTTGCACCACAAAAATAATTAATAGAAAACAAAATTAATATTAGATTAGATTCAATAATAAAAATGAAACAACTCAAGTTTGAATCAAAAGAATTAACTGTACATATAGACTCTTTATCCGAAAAGAAAAAAGTATAGACTCTGTATAATTATCATTTATTCGAAAGAGAAAGCGCAAGGAAATGCAACATAGTGGATCAATTAGCTATATAATTGACATCCTTTTGATTTTAGCAGTTGGATGTAAATCTCCCTTTTTCTTCCTTAAGCATTTTTTTGCACAAATCTCGCTTAAGTATTGGAAGGATAGAAATCACATAAAATAATCACTTCTAACCAATGTCCAAAATCAGTATAACAACATAATGTTATCCTTTCCTATTGTTTTTGTGAGAAGTATGGAGAGATATTAGTACTTATATATATAATATAAAAAGATCACGTGTAAAATGGTCATAAACAGCTCCTTTTCCTTTTCATCTTAGCTGCACCATGTAAAATCACACCACATTTTGTAGTGTTTTTACAAGACTTGGATAATTATAAACACGGTAGTCAACAAGCAATAGTCAGGTAGGAAAGTGACGTAGTAAAGATATGATTGAAGGATTAAGAAATGGCCTAAAACCCACAATCGATTGGCGTATGGGGTAAGAATCAAATGAAATATCTAAGAAATGTAGACATGTGGAGTTGCAAATCTAACCTTGCTTGAAAACAAAAATGAAAAGGATAATGGCTTCAAACTTAAATTATCATTTTATTTACTGTCTACCCACTTCTAGTTGCATTTCTCAAAAATGCCTCTAACATTACCAACTACAAAGTAGAGTGACTTTCCTACTTTTCTCTATTTAAATTATCAATTATTTTTGAGTTGACAACTCTTATTTAAATTACTTACCATTTTTTTTAATTACCAACTCTTCTTATTTTTTAATCAAGTTTTTATTCACCTTTCTTTATTATACTTTTTTTTTTGTCAGTCATGCTCTACTCCTATTCTAACTCTCATTCTTAAATTTTTTCCTTACCTCATTGTAAGGTGTGAAAGTCGAAACTCACATTTGAAACTAAATCTTCCCCATAAGGTGGGGATTCGAATTCCCTACCTCCCCTTTCCCATATGATAAGAGTAGCCACTAGGACAAACCCTAGTGGTTTTATGCCTTAAATTTACTAACTCTTATTTGTCAACCTTTTCTTCAATTAAGCTTTCAACTTGTTATCAACTCTCATTCGAGTTAATTATTGATGTTTATTTGGTTTTTTTAAAATTTATTAACTTCTCCACTGACTTAATTAATATGGAAAAAATCAGGAAGTCACCCAATAAATATCAGTAATCTTACATATAATTGGTAAATGTAAGATGGTGATAATTAAAAAAAAAATGGCAAATAACAAGAGTATTGGTTCATCAGCCATGATAGAATTTAGGTAATTATAAAAACAGACATTGGTTACTAATTTCTTAGACCCATGAAGAGCTTTCCAAGATGAGCGCTCCAAACGTTATCTCCACTTTCGGTGTAACGTGTGAAATGGAAAAGACTTTTAACACTCATCTTCCCAGCCGTCAACAAAATGGAAAAGTTAAAGATCAATCATGGATGGAATCAGGCGAGCTTTACTTTTTCTCATCCATTATCGTGCTTCTACTATCTTTCTTGGGAGTGCAGAATCAATTATTATTGTCTTACTTTAAGACAGCCTCAACCTCTTCGTGATCTTGACTTTGAAGAATTTGTCCCTTCTTTACAGTGATCTCAGTCTCCAACGAATCTTGATCCAACATTGTTCCGTATCGAAGTCCAATTCTTTACATAAATCATAACGATATGATATCAAAACAGATAGATCGAATCTCATCTTCTTTCTTCTTTTCAACCAAAATGTTCACGTTTATGAGTTGCGACATAAAATTTATTAATCAAAACAGTTTGATTATTAAAAAAAAAAATCAGTAAGGTTGTGTATAGTATGTGAGCTGGTGTCCTTTTTTGTCTTCTGCAAATTATTTGTTTCATGTGTTTTTGACAGAAGTGAAAACAAGAAGATAAGAAAAAGCATTTAACCAGCTGCTTTGTAGACGATGCACCTTTGAAGAATGCTGTAAAGGATCATGAGAGACTTTAGAGGACAATTGATACCATCTTCTAAATCAATCTCTCTCTCTCTGGCTTGGACAATACTTCGGTTTGCACACATTTATTCAAGTTCATATAATTTTTCTGAACTACAAAAACATGAAATGGTTCATGTAATTTAGAACCATTAGCTCTAGCTTTAACTTGAGCGTTGATGCAATCAGAAGCATCAGTTCGTCCATGTCACATAGCCCACAAAAGAAAAATACTTAGCCCAACAAAAGAAGAATTAAACAAAATTCTCGTATATTTTGAAATTGGGGTAAGTGCATTGAAAGTTTCTAAAATTTATCACAATAGTACAATTTAATCCTAAAATTTTCAAAAAATGCAATTAAGTCCTAAACTTGTCAAAAGTATAGTTGAGTCCTAAAACTTTCAAAAAGTGCAATTAAGTCTTAAAACTTGTCAAATTGGTTTAATCAAGTTATTCCGTTAATTGCACTTTTGAAAGTTTTAAGATTCAATTGTACTTTGATAACAAGTTTTAGGACTTTATTGCACTTAAAGTTTTAGAATTTGATTATACTTTGTGATAAGTTTTAGGATTGGATTGTACTTTTTAAAAGTTTTATGATTCAATTATACTTTCATGATAAGTTTAAGGACTTCCACTACACTTATTCCTTAGAAATTTTATAGAAATAGTTAGACTAGTGTAGAGACGAAACTTGAAATCCCCAAATTGAAGACCCAGCTAATAGCATTAAAGTATGATATTTCAACATTATTTGTGCCAGAAATCACCTCTTAATAGATTTGTGAGATGGTGTGATCAAAACTTGCTAATAATAGAAGTTTTAATTGCCCCTAAATAGGAGAAGTGCTAATAATGTGTTTTTCAAAGAAATTAGTTTTAAATAAATATATCGTAAGTGTAATAGTTTAGTATGTTTTCGAAGAAAAAATTTAATATTGGATCATGTGTTATGCAAGTACCGGTTTGAAATTTATAATTGTATTAATCGAACAATAGACAAAATGGATGTTAGGAACTAATTTCTTAGAGTCCATGAGGAAATTTCCAAGGACACTCAAAAGGTTATCCCGGTTGGCACACCGAGTGAAGTGGAAAAGACTAACACTATTTTGCCTAGCCATCAACAAAAGGGAAAAGTTAAGATAAGCCACGAAAGGAATCTCCACCGATCTTGCTTTTTCCCATCCATTGTCACATTTCTATGACCTTTCTTGGAAATCTAGAATCAACCGTTTCCTTTAAAAAGTTTTGATTGTCTACTTTTTCTATAAAAAGACATTAGGAACTAATTTCCTAGAGCCCACGAGGAAATTTCCAAGGACACTCAAAAGGTTATCCCGGTTGGCACACCGAGTAAAGTGGAAAAGACTAACACTATTTTGCCTAGCCATCAACAAAAGGGAAAAGTTAAGATAAGCCACGAAAGAAATCTCCACCAATCTTGCTTTTTCCCATCCATTGTCACATTTCTATGACCTTTCTTGGAAATCTAGAATCAATTGTCTCCTTTAAAAAGTTTTGATTGTCTACTTTTTCTATAAAAAGACATTAGGAACTAATTTCCTAGAGCCCACCAGGGAATTTCCAGGAAGGATGCTCAAAAGATTATCTCCGTGGTTGGCACACCGAGTGAAATGGAATAGACTAACATTGTTTTTCCTAGTCATCAACAAAAGGGAAAAGTTTAAGCCCGGTCATTGGAATCTCAAATAATCTTGCTTTTTTCCATCCATTATCGCGTTTTTGTTACCTTTCTTGGAAATCTAGAATCAACTATTTCCTTTAAAAATTTTCGATTATAGACTGTTCACCCAAATCCTTGTAAAAAAATCAACTAAAAAACTAAGTGAAGTATAGGAGCATACCTCACTTCCAATGCAACAAAAAATCTATGATTGGAGAATTGATTACATTAATTATCTAACCAATGCCCTTTCAATATCCTAACTTGATTGATTTGTTACCTAAATGATTCAGGCAATCTTTGACCATTGTACCAACCTATGTCATCAAATGATGTCCATGTATGAGTGCGCAATCAAGAAAAAGTAGACAAATCATAAACAATACAATAAAAGTAAAGGGCAAGAGAGTAAACCCAATAAAGTATAATGCAAATGATACACTTGACCTCATTATTAACCCAAGACACCAATCCCCATGAGCTAAATTCAAATTGAGTCCATTATCTTGCCTAAAAGACCAACCTACCTAAACCTAAGCTATATCAAAGTTAACCACTAAAACCCCCTAAACTAAAGGCATGCTAAATAAATAAAACTAAGCTACATCTAGCGCTTTTATAAAACAACTTAATCAAAACCTGCTTCTATACTATTTTTTTTTTCGATTTCTAATTTTTAATTTTCGATTTTTATTATTCTGGAAAATGACTGACTCGGGCTGGGCCACTTGAGCCCAGTTTGCATGAATTTTTTAAGTTGGACTCGAAAGATGTGGGCCAAGAATTAGATTGGGCTTGTTAAAACAAGCCCAACCAAACAAATTAAACTGACTAACAAAACTCAAAACCAGCCCAGACCTATGCTAAGTCCACCCCCAAAACTTACCTCTTGACTTAAGAACAATAAAATCCTCAGCGACAATCCAAATAAACTATCTTAAACCGAGAATAAAATGCTCCACCATCGACTGCTTCCAGCTGCCGGACCACCACGGTCAACCGCTGGACACATGACTCACGGGAACGCGATGTCAACTCCTGAACTTCGCTCTCCGATGACCGCTTCCAAATACTGCCATTGTTCATGCACAGAACAGACTATCGAAGCAAACATTCACAAATCAGAGAAATTCTCAACAACATATTGAATGAATCTTTGGTTCATTCATAAAGAAGATTCCAGTAATTGCTGCACCACGACACAAACGAGAAGCTAATAGAACTACTTCAACACAGAGAGTATAGCAAGTTTATTTGATGAACAGATAATCATGAGAATTGACATAGCTCAACTTGAATTTGGAAAACTCATCTCATCAATGGTTCAGAAACGATTTAACTACATTTAGCAATCGAAAAAGCTGTACACGTGTAAGAATGAGCCAGATAACACTGATTTAACTTAAGCATATGCTCGAACAGATGGTAAGCATATTGGGTAATGTTTCGACTCAACAGTCTTGCATCAGCAAAAGTCTAGTTTATATTGACGAAAATAGCTCTCATGACAATCGTTTTTCAGGCTAGCATCAAGCCAGGAGTTGCACTAAGTAATTGCGAATTAATTGAAACGATGGAAATATTATGTGGGATGAATTCTGGACGCTGAGAAGCACCCCCCCCCCCCGGGTCCTTTTTCCGTAGGTGTGCCTCCGTCCCCCTCGATGAACGTAAGAATGTCTCCAAGAATCAAAGAGAGCCTCTCCTCTTCTTCTACGTAAAAGAGGGATCCTTTTTCCTTTTTAGTGACCGGTCACTTGCCCCTCCCCAAAATCAGAAAAAAGAATAGGCTCTATTTATTCTCTCTAAAGTTTTGTGTGATCGTGCTGAATGGCATGATCATTGAGGGGTGTAAGTATAAATAGCTCCAATCCTATGGCACTAAGTATCATCATGCTCTAAATGGTTGACGAGCTCCATAAATTGAAATGTCTTTAATCAGATCCAAGATTTCTAAATTTCATTATCTCTAAATCAGATGATTGAAAAAAAAAAATTAGAAACTAATGAAATTCTATTTTTTTTTTTTATCAAAGTCAAATTCTACAGTTTGACCAAAATGTCAACATTGGCCATTTTTATGAAAGTTTGAAACCTAAAGAACTAATCTTACAAGCTTATACTAAATTGACACCTATATGCAAATTTTTTACGTTTTTATAATTTTTTATTTAGAGCTGATTTTTTTTTTCAAGTTTGACCAATAGTCAACCTAAAAAAGTCAATTATTGGTTTATTAAGACAAATTATACCTAATTACTAATAAAATGCAATGCTTTTAAATGTTACGTTCAGTTGAGATACTAAAGACATTTAGCTAATTCTTTTGGTAAAGAAATGAGACCTTCTGCTCGAAATCTCTAACATTGATCATTAGGAAAATATATGTGTCAATAGCTACCTCTTTTTGAGAGGGAGCTCAAAGATATTCCTTTCAAAGACTAAAATGATATCTAAATTTTATCAATGAACCTACCATATTGAAATGAAATGAATTAATGATATATGAACTTGAATTAGGGATGTATCTTGACACGTACTTACATTAGTTCTCGAAGCCATTTGAGATATCTCCGATTGCTTTCCTCTCCCCCTCTTGGACTCTTTTCTTTTTTCTTTTTTCTTTTTTTTAAATCTTTTAGATTTTTTTGGAATTTTATTTATTTATTTATTTTATTCGACCCTGGCATGTTAAGTAGCATCGACAATAACACGCAACACATAACACAACCCGATATGCTAACACGTTGTTTCTAAAATAATAGAGAATTTCGACATGTTGGAATAAGTTATATATTAAATATATATTTTTATATAAACATGATAAATTATCATTTTCGTGATTATTTTAATAATATTAATTTGATTCAAATTCACAAATAAATAAATAATAAAAAAGAGCCTAGAATGAATTTATTCTTAAAACATTAATCCACCAATTATTAATATCATTCATTATTTCAATTTGACAAATTCCGTTCCAATAATCCACAAAAGTTGGAGGAAAAAAAAAAAGCAATTCACATTATGGACTCGTGTGTTAAGGCGTGTCGAAGAGAAAAAAACTTGGGGGATGAATTTTATAATATGAGAAGTGAGAGTTAGAATAGAAAAAAAGATTAGGTTTTTCTTCTTTCATCATTTTTTTATTTTTTATTTTTTTCTACATATCTACATTTTGACCCTTCATTTATTAAAAATTTCAAAATTAGTCTTGTGCATGTTCGGAAACTCGCATATCGAAATTTCGGCCCAAGTGTCAAGAAAGTTAATTAGGTGTCGATTTTCGACATGTGTTGACTGAGTGTTCAAGAATGTTAGAGAGTGTCAAACGTGTGTCGAAGTATCCAACACTACATGAAAGCTTCTGAAGAGTGTTTGTCACGCCCCGAACCCCGAGCACGCGACAACCCCTTCTTTTGGTCGATTGAAAGCGACGTCCCAGGACTCATCGACAACCATTCATTTTAATCTTTTGTTATGCGCAAGCGGAAGACGAACCATCCCCAATCCAACAATCAATCAATCAGGGATAGAGAGATGAACAACCATCACTACTCATTTATACAATTTAATAGATTAACCAACAGATGATCGTTTTCCAATTTACAAGCCCGACAACAGGGGCCGATCCATCCTCTAAGCCAAACCAAAAAGGAACTAGGCTAGGCTAATCCAGCTGTATAAAATGAACATTTGGGTTCAGCACCATGGTGACTCGGACCATCGGACTCGGCTCCATCGGGTCGATCACTAGTGGGGTGGGGGCAGGATTCTCCACTACGGGTGCGCCATTCTAGAGGCCTGAAAATTGTTAACCACGACGAGTTGAGATAAAATCTCAGCGAGTTCTTCCCCTAAGCTCCGGTTAGTACACCAACTAAACCCGAGCATCTCTCCAGAGCCACCTCTCACACAACCCAACCACAACAACCAGCAATCAGCAATAAAATAATAAGCAGGGTCAACCAACAATCAAAAGCCGGTTCGCATGCAACCTTACCCGGTATGCCATACCCTGCACGTTATATGTCAGCACAATACACGCAATGCACATGGCCATTAGATGATGCAGTTCACCAATCACATGCGAGTCGCGTCACAAACGATCTCACCTGGCTATTGCCACACCCTGCACGTTATTAGTTCATGCGTGCGTGCTATAAATAATGATGCGATCACCTCATAACATGTTCCATTGGGCCGAGATGCTACAGCGCTACGGCGCCCTTCCTCCGCAGAGGCGCAACCGTGCCCTTCCGTGTAGGCCGAGGCGCTACGGTGCCCTTCCTCCGCAGAGGCGCAACCGTGCATTTCCATGCTCAAAAGACGTCAAGGGATACTCTCCCAAGACCGCATGCCCAACGAACGTCAAGGGATACTCTCCCAAGATCGCATGCCCAATGAACGTCAAGGAGTACTCTCCCGAGACTGCATGCCCAAAGGATGTCAAGGGATACTCTCCCGAGACCGCATGCCCACAGAACGTCAAGGGATACTCTCCCGAGACGGTGGTTTCAACTTAGTGATTACGCAAGTATACAATCACAACCCACTTATTATCTTTGAGCATTAGCCAATGCACTCATGTTTACATATGAAACCTCAAATCATTTCTCACAAAAGCGGTCCATTTCCAATGTCTCTCGGACAAACAATTTTCCCCACCTTTCTCATAAAAGCGGTCCATTTCCAGACAAATCACTTTCTTTCTCATAAAGGCGGTCCATTTCCGGTGTCCCTCGGACAATTCATCTTTCTCCCATTCTTATGAGGATTACACAATTCATGCGGATGCTCAATTACACATTCAATTCACTCCATAAAATCAATGCACATGAAATTACACAATTTAATTTCCGGATGAACAGTAATTTAATAAATAAATAATTAAATTCAGAAATTAAAAATAATTAAATAAATAAATTCCGAAAATTAAATAATTAAATAATTATTTAATTAAATGCAGAAATTAATTTAATCAATAAATTAAAAAATTAATCACATTAATCAAGCAATTAAGGAAAAAAACATGATTAATTTGCACAAAACACACAATTAGGCCTAATTAAGCACAATTAAGCATAAATAAGCAAAATTAAACTAAGCTAAGCTAATCTTAATCCACTATCTAACCACCTATCTTAGGGCTAATACACTTAATTAAACACTTTAATCAGCCCTTAGCATTAATTAACCCAACCCTAAGCTAGTTTAGGCACTAAATAGGGTTTAGGAGCTAAACTCACCCGTTAAGCGGGCCGGAAACGCGGATGCAGCGGCGGCGGCGAACCCGACACCTGAAGACTTCTCCCACGACACTCCAAGGCGGTCCCAACCTCAACACAGCAGCAACAAATTTGGATTCCCCACGAACTTCACAAAACAAAGACTTTGCAGAGGAGGAGGTTGCTTTGGTTGGAGCAAAAACAAGCTGGCCGGAGCTCCGGCGAGCTCGTGGCCGGTGACCGGAGGCTCCTGGGGGTCGAGGGGGAGCTGTGTGTGGCTGGTGTGGGCATTGGGTAGGCCAAAAATGGAGAAACGGAAGAAAAACCGAAGTTGCACAAGAGGCGCTGCACAGTGACGGACGGAGGACTGTCGACTTCAGGCGGCCGTATGGGACAGACGGCAGCTCTGTTCGGTGATCGGCCATCGTGAACAGTACGTAATTTTTGTGCTAAACATTTTGATAGGTGGCACGGCCCAAGATTCCACCGGGAAGGCAACGAATAACTCAAAATTCGGTGAGAGGTCAGAAGCAAAAACTGCAGGAAGGCAAGGGAAGAAGGGGAGAGAGGGCTGCGATTTTGGAAGAGTTGAAAAAGAGGAGAGAGAGAGATGAGAGCTGGTCTTAGGCCTCATTAAGGCCATTTAATGCCTTCACCAAGTCCCCAAGCCAGTGACATCATTTTCTCTCTCTTCTTTTGACTTTTCTTCAAAATATCCAAGGGCAAAATGGTCATTTCCACCTTGCACATTTCCCAATGTGTCCTTGGGCTGAAAGTGAAAGGCGGGCCTAGGAAACGGGCCGGAAAATGAATAGGAACGGGCTTGGGAATTTGTTGGGGTCGAATTGGCTCATATTTAGACAACGGGCTGGGGAGGGTTAATGATCGGTTTGGCCCAACGGGCTCACTTGCTTGTCTTGGCTTTCCACAGTGGCCATCCAACCTTGGGCGTGTGGTCCACACTATTCTTGCCGGGCCCACATCCTCGTAGGCTCGTTTCCTCGGTCCGAAAATCCCTTTCCCAAAAACTCGGCTCAATCGACACTGTCGACTGTCAAGAAAGCATCGTCCAAAAGTCCGTCCCAGACGTTCCCGAAAATTCGAAGTCCAATATTGGATTATCATGCCTTGTTAATTTTGCACAAATGTCATTTTGGTATAATTCAGACTGACAAGCGGCTTCGAGGATTCACGCGTAACCGACTCGTGCCAAACCACGTTCAATACTTCTCGACACATGGACGTCCTTGACGACATGAAATTGCGAAGGATAGATTCTTATTTCAAAGTATACGATTATCAAGGATCGACATAGGGTCGTTCACAGGTTCGATAATAGTAGACGGAATCACCCGTATTCCCATTATTTCTGTTCGCAAATCGACTTCTATTCGTCCCTGAAATCGGCCTGCATGACTACAGGATCGTCCTTATGCAAGTCTCACGGTTGAGTCGTTTTCCCAAGTCAAGTTCTTTAGTCGTATGAGTTCTGTCCTCAGTAGCCTTTCCCCTCAAGGTCAGTATCTCGGAAATGATTGGGTCCGAACAGAATCAACCAACAATGCATTGGCAAAATTCACGTTCACTCATCCCTAAAAAGGCTCGAATTTCAGGACGTCACAGTGTTGGTGTTTCATAGATGGCATGCTCAAGGTCATAAAAGCTCACTATGCAAGTAAAATAATGAGAATGTGTTGCACACCTAAAAAAGGCATCATGAAGCTCATTAGGGTAATGCTGCTATAGTTCACCAGGGTAATCCCTAGACTACAAAAGCTCACCATTCAAAGAATGTTTTGAAGTTGCGTTTGCACTCCTAATGGAAAATAGAAAGATATCACGAACGGTTGACACATAAATTTTAACAACTCGTTTAATTATTTACATAGAAAATTAAAGATTATTTTTAGACCCGAGCAAAAATAATTTTCATTAAATTGCATAACATATATGTATTAAGAGCATTTGCATTACTAGTATTAATATATATATAAGAATGAAAGCGAGACTGGGCCGGGGCTAGGCCAGCCCGGCCTTCTTTTTTTTCCCTTCTGCTTCCTCTTTCCCGCCTGGGCCTGGGCATTTTTTCCTTTTCCCTCGGCCCAGCTTGCTCCTAATCCTCTTTCCCTCTTCCCCCTTGTCCTTCGCGATCGGCGACAGAGGCCGCAAAGACAGAAAGAATGACAGAAGGAGGGGCAGGGGAGGTCAAGAGGGAGTTGGTGGTCGCGGGGCAGACCGGCAGCGACAGTTGGCGTCGCAGGAAGCCGTGCCGCCTGCTCGAGAGCTCAAAATGGAGACACGGTGAGCGAGCTGAGTGGATTTTGGAGAGAGGTTCGGACAGAGAGAGAGAGAGAGAGAGCCGAGCTGAGATTGAGGGAGGCCGACAGTGAAATCAGAGAGCGGCGCTCAGCCTCGCCCGCATCGACCCAACTACGCGTCCCGTCTCATCCGTACGACCTTCGACCGGCGTCCCCAAGACCCCCACTCCCGGCATCCGTATTTCCGGTGAGTCCCTTTTCCTAGTTCTGAGACCTCATGCCCAAGGATCCTGGCTTGGAGGCGCCGAGGCGGTTGGCAATGGTCCGATTTGTATCGAGTGCACTCTCTAACCGTCGTCTCCGAGCCGGGTAGGGACCCCACGCTCAGGCGGTCATCATGCCCTCTGCTTTGCGCCGCTTCGAGCTTATCGGATCGGGGCTTGTTGTTCTCTGGTGTGCGAGTCCTTACCCTGGCTATGTTGGGCTTTGCTGCTTCTGGGTCTTTATTTGTCTATCTTGGTGCTTGTTTGACGTCACGGTCGAGCCTTTTGTTTCTTTCCCTAGCAGGTGCACCTCACCTGTTCGATGAAATGCCCAAACCAGATTTCGCTTAATCCTTCTCTGATTTTGGGCATTCGTGGATCCTTAGACGCGGCTTTGTAGTTTCTCTTTGATTCGGTGCTTGACATGTGTTTCTTTTTGCGTACTGTGTCTTTTCTGTTGAACGTGATGACTTGACGATAGTCGCCGGAAGTAGATTTGCTTTTCCAATGGTGAGTCGAGGTGGAGGCCGACCGAGACAAGAAACGTTAGTTGCTGATTTGCTGTGGGTACATGGGTGTTAACCGGCTGGTGATAGAGGGAAAAATCGATGGCGATTGATGACCCCAGTGATTTTCCTCTGATGACGGCGAGTCATATTCCGAGAATTGGTGGTGTTCAACGATGATTCACGCGACTGACTTCTGGTTCATTATAGATCGACGTTTGGGTCTCGTTGCTCTGGAAATGTCATGCGAGGAGCTCCAAGCTTATGGGCGCGTGAGAAGTGGACGACGGAGGGGCTGAGAGTCTGCTTCGGGGTGAAACTAGGTGTAGTGGATTTTGGGCTCTTGCCTTGGTTATTAGATTAAGTTTAGGATGAATTTGGCCCATTAACGTTGGTTCGATCAACTCCTAGAGGGATTGGGCAAAATTTCACGAGTTGAGCCCAATTCGTTCTTTAATTGAAGCTCTCTTAACGTGAAGAGTCCATTTGTCTTTTTGTCCTTGGTCCAACCCTAAGAGTGGTAGCAGCCCATATTTGGACTCGGCCCAACGGCCCAGACCGAATCCCCGTTTCGCAATAAAAAATTATTAAAAACCGATTACTTAAAAAATTAAAAAATTCAGAATTTTTTTAGAAAATAGGAAAAATGTTTTTTTTTTTTTTTTGTCGGTCCTACTCTATTCTTACTTTAACCTTCACTCTTATACTTTTTGTCCTACCTTCTTGCAAGGCATGGAAGTTGAAATCCATACTTGAAGTTAAATCGTTCCCATCTTAACTCACTTGAGTCTACTTCCCCCTTCTCATGTGGGAATTGGGGTTTTAAACACTAGTGGTTCTCTTAAAAATTAGTTTTTGAGTAGTTTTCTCTTAAAATGTGCGAAGTTCTTTGAAAATTTTTTTTGTTCAGAATTGAACAAGACCTTAAGGCTTTACAATAAGGCGTAAATGTTCTTAAGGACAAATGCTAGGATTAACATTTTTCTTGTTTCTTAGTGTTAGATTCTTGTTTTGCACTATAATTTATTTAATGTTTCATTGATTGTTGAATGTTATTTTAATGATTGTCTCAGCTCGTATGTTAGTGAATATGTTTAAATCAATACGGACTGCTTGACAAGTGTCTTCTTGAAATGAATAAGATTATGTATCAAAATGGCACTAATTGATTAATTAGTGTAAGTAAGTCTTCGACCCTATATTCTCTAGTAGCATAGGAAGTGGGGTATAATCTCATGCCTTACTTGATTTATAGTCGATATCAAGAGGTTAATGGTGAGTTCTCATTAGAAAACATCCATACGTTCAATTGGACTCAACATTGAATACCCAATGTTGAGCGAGGTATAGACTTAAGAGAGCCCATGCCTAATCGAAAACCATAAGCCCAACTTTTAGGCAATATCTCTAAACCAATATATTTTCCCCTCCGAATGGAAAAGGTGGGTCGCAACACGGGCTACTAAAGCTCACTATGAAAATGCTCTGGGCTGCGAAAGCTCATTGTGCAAAGAAAATTTTGAGGCTACGTTCGCACACCTAACCAAAGTAGAAAGACATCACAGGCTACTAAAGCTCATTGTGGGAATGCTCCTAACTAGAAAAGCTCAATGTGCAAATTGCTCCGGGCTACGAAAGCTCACCATGCAGATAAAATTCCGAGGCTACGATCGCACGCCTAATGGAAATAGGTCACTCTAAGCCACTAATGCTCATCGTGTGTTGAAGAAATGGTTTCAGGTCATGGAAGTTGTCCATACTTGTCCATCTTCATTTAGAAAGTATGCCTATATGTTACTCATACATTTAGCTAAAAGAGAACATCATAGGCTGCTGAAGCTCACTATGTGTTAAAGACAACTTCGCCGAGGAAGTTTGCCACATAGAAATGGTTTTGAGCTGCTAAAGCTCGTTGTACCAATATAATAAAAAAAGATTTCGAAATGGCGTTTGCAAATCTAACGAGTGTGTTATAACAAGTGATTTGGTAGCAAAGGCTTGCATGATGAGATCAATGTCATATGAACAAACGCAATGGGAAGCAACATTACAAGAATATCATCATGGAGAAGACATTGATTATATGAGCAAATCAAGCTAAATTCATTTGTTTGGAAAACATCCACTGCCATACAATATCATGAAATTGACATCCAGCTTGGTAGACATCATCAATTGAAAGGTCCCTTAAGAGATAAGTTATTGTCAAAATAACTTTAACTTGTGAAACAAGTCTATTAAGTATTCCAAATGAAAGTTCCTTAGTCAGAAATGACTTATTACATGCTCTCAATAAAAGGTTTTTAATCCCATCCATTCATGTGGAAAATGAATTTGCACACTCATCATACGTCGCACTTTCAGTGTAGAAGGTTTCAACAATCATTCGTAATAAATACACATTAACCGATCCAAAGGGGTTTATCAAGGGATTGTAATATGAGTTTGGGCACGGTTTCAACAATGGATAAGCATCATCAGCTAAGAAACAAAATAATCATTGATCATCATCTTCGTTAGGTTTACAAGACAAGAAACCAAAAGATGATACATGGTAATCTTGCTCTTGCTTCTAAGAGTGATAGCTCTTGGTGTGAAACCATATGTTAGACCAAACAAACACAATATGAAGAAACTTGATTAAGGGATTTGGAGTTGGTGTTAAGAAATGAAAAAAACACTTTAGGCTCAAAATGTATTTCGAGGGTTTTTGGAGTTGGTCATTATCTAAGCATCATTACCAACTTCTATCCTTTCAAAAATCTTCAATTCTTTAGCACCACTCTCAAGAGCCTATCTTGATGTGGTACTATAGGCACTTAAATTTTGGCGGCTCATTTAGACATTTATTGTATAAAAAAGTTAGGGTTGGCTCCTAAGCAAAAATATTAGTTAAATTGCATGTAGTTATTAGGAGTTTTTAATGGCAATAAACCCATTTAATTGCATTAGATTTAATGGATTATTTCAGGGTGGTTTTGAGTTTAATTGAATTAATCGGATTAAAACCCGAAAAATTCGGCCAAGCCCTTTAATCCTATGTAAGTGGCCAAAATTCATTAATGTGGAGGGTGCCAAATTTAGGAAATATTGCAGTATTTGATTAAATTGGGAGGAGATAAGAAATATTATTCTTAGAATTTTTATTATATGGAAGGGGATGTTTTAATTTTCTAAGGTAAAGAGGTGATTATGGCCGGCTATGAGGAGAAGGAATGGATGAATATCTTTTCCGAGTTAGGGTCTCACAATTTCAGCAATGGAGGGGCCAAATTTATGAGAAAAATAAAGGGAGGTTTCCTGTTAATGAAAACATCTTGTAACTTTTGATTCCAAATAGAAAATAGGTATTATCGAGAAACCCTAGCAACTGGCGTCCCTTGTCTCTCCCTAAAACTCATGAATTAAGAATTCTCCCAACAACAAGAAGATCTACTCGACAGACCCTGACCGTGCCCTCCACCATCCGTGATTGACATATCTCATACCGACGACCTCCGGCGTGAAGTCTAACCCGAGCAACTCACAACCGCCATTCCCAAGAGTGACGCTAGGAGAGATTCTTTGGTCAAACATACACAAGAGGGTTGGCGCTGAAGACAAAACAAATCAGAAGAAAAGCCGGGTGTCCAAGTGCTGGATATTTGTTCTTTTTTGGGATTGTCCACGCGTGAGGAAGGACAGAGCTAGCACCCATTTTCAATTGGCGAAAAGAGGAGAGAATTTCAAAGCGGATTACATTCAGTCAATGAAAGAAAAGGTTCTGATTGTTTCATAAATAAAGAAACAATAGGAGTTTAGGTGCAAGGAAAAAAGAGGACTCTCGGGGCGCATTAAACCGAGAAAGGAAGGTAATTTGAGAGGGAAAAAAAAAAAACGTTGGGTGATCTTGAAAGTTGGTGACGCACACGAAGGAACATCCATCAACGTATACATCACTCCAGGCTCCCAAGCTCTCCCTCTAGGCGGCGTCCTTGCTTGTGATTTTTACCATCGTGCAGAGGCGTATATCCACCATCATCGGTCCTCCCTGTCTCGCTGGTCACCGTGCTTCCTCACCGTCATTTATTAAACATAGGTTTAAGATCATATAAATTAGATTACATGTCATGTTAGATTATTTAACTATTTTCCCGGTCATTAAAATTTTGGTTATGTCACATGTCATTAGTTCAATAACTCATGCATCTTAAACTTAGATTAAGATTGCATATAGTTCAGTTTTCACAAATAAGAAAAACTCCAAAAGAATTAATTAGAATTTCATAAGCATTTGGAAATCATGTTTAGGTCATGCATACAGTATTTCTTATTAACACTTTGCAAATATTTGCAATATTAAATAGTGAAGCCATACTTTGTTTTGCATTGAGGTTAACCATATTTCCAGCAATTCATTTAATTATCTTTTGATTTATTGATTGTGCACCCATATGAACATTCATCACATGTTAGTGGTTCGGGATTAAAATCGACCAAGATTGTCTATTTTTGAAATTAAAAGAAAAGGTATCAGAAGGATATTCATCCACATATTCATGAATCTCTACTTCATAGAAATATATTACCCTCACACTTTTCTGTTTAATTGACCTAGCAATAACTAATTAGTGGCTATTCCTAAATAAACTAATTTGCATGTTATACTAATTAAATCAAAATCCTAAAGTTGTGATTGGGAAGGTCGTGACCGGCTCTATTTATCTATTACATTGATCTGAACATGAGCTTTACTCTCTTCTCATAATATTTGATTCGAATGAATGCTTTTACATTTCCGAGCATTTAAGTTTCGATCTTAAAGCCAGAGATGTATTAATAGACAGAACGAATGCGGGATGAACCTGAGGGTCTATTAAACAAATATGACATTGGACACATGCCAACACGTGCGGGAGGTTTTATATAAATCACAGATGACATGCATAAGAAAAGACCAGAACAACACGAGACCCACCTAAAAGTTCCTCAATTTTCAATGCTTTTCACGATTGAAAAAACATGCCTCAATTAGCCATGAACGCAACACTATGAAATAATGACATGATTCGGCCTATCAAACTCAAAATTAATCAAGGAAAGCAATTGAGCTTTGCCAATCAGATCATCCCAACAAGCACCTTTTACGGAGTTTCACAATTATCAATATGATTAGGATTAATATTGCTTTTAGTGTGAAACTGATAATTCAAGATAAAATTTACATTGATTCCATTCCTAGGTCGAGCATCCTAGAATTACCAAAACACGCCCAATTCAATCACTTAAGCGACATAGTAAATCACACATCGGGCAAACCAGTTTTTCCAACATAGCATGATACACATGCAATGGACTCACTATACATAGATACATAAAGCTAAACGTACCTCAGTGAAGATCATAGGCAAAGCCATCGGGGAAGAAGAACAATCCAACGTCAATCCGGCCAATACCATGGAAACCAACTTCAAAAGTGGCAATCCTGATTCAGAGACAAGGACAACGGCAGCAAGACCACAGGGACGCTGAAAAGTTCGTTGCTAGCAGGAAAGAGTGTGAGGCTGAAGATCTCGAAGCGGCGTAGCTCTGGACCTTACTTAGCGACGTGCGTCACAGGATACGAGTTCACTTGGTCGCTACTCAAGGAATTAGAGTGACAAGCGACGCAGCCATGGGAGGTTTGATCCACGACTGAAAAAGGTGATGCAAGGTGGCTTGCAGACGGTGGTGCTCACAGATGGTATCGTCTGTAGACGGTGAACCGCCGCAGTGAACCGCCAAAGTGGATCTCCGTGAAGAGGCCTCGGCCACGCCTGGGCGTTGCCTCAGTCTCTGTTTAGTCACGTCTGGATGCGAGGGTTGGCAATCACCAAGAGTTGGCGGAAGCCTAGGGCCCACCTTTTTTCCTTCCTTTTTTTTTTCTTTTTCTTTTTCTCTCTTTCGAAAGGTGATCAGAAATAGTGTAACATATGCGTTTTCACTTCCGTTAGCCTAGGGTCCACCGGATTCAAGTCAATTTAGTGGAAGTTCCAGGCACAAGTAAAATGTAAATATGAAGCACATGTACCTAAAAAATAAAAAGAAAAGAAGAATTGGCACTCGATTGACATTAAAATTTCTGATTTAAAAAAAAAAGGGAAAAGAGTTACTTGACAAGATGACAACGCAAAAACTAAATTAAAAAGACAGACGAAAGATTTCACTGGATTGCAATAGCGTCAAAAGCAAATACTCCTCTTCTAGGATGCTCTGAGATAGAGTCAAGCCCTGGATTAGTGTCCTTGCCGATTTCTTGTCCAGACCAAAAGAACCATTGGAGGCCATCAATATATATGTCAAGAAGGAACCCTTTTAGGATACATACTGCACCACCAATATACAGGGTGGTTGGCCGAGCCTCAAGTATCTTCCTGATGTTCCCCTGGCAATTCACCACAATATTCTGAAAGAAAGACTCCCAAGATTAATGTGGGAATATCACCTCCAAATCTTCCGAAAACATGGAAGATTAATGCTCATACCAAATGGACTTCATCCGCAATATCTATTCATCCATCCCCTCAAATGGTCTCCTGATGACGAATTTCCAGAAGATCTCAAATGATTATTTTGGTACATGTTCAACTTGTACACCATAGCCATTGAATTCCCCACTAACAAAATTTTGCAGGTCATTAAAAAAGACGGAGAATGTCAAGTTCATAACCAGAGATATCTCTTAGATATTTTTGCATGGTATAAACCATTCCAATATTGAAGAAAACTTTTCAAAGTCCAAAATCGTCAAGGAAGACCTGAACCAGAACGACACAATATTGTCCTATTCCACCAACCATGGACATTTTCCCATCTCTCTGGATGGATTTCTGACAAACCTTCTATTGCAGGAACTTCAAACTACAGGCCTCAAGTTTTCCATGAATTTGCTCGAATTCATCAGACACTTCCATACTCCATTACCACTAGCAGACCAGCATCACGAGAACTCCAGAGAATCCTATGTCAAGAAAATCGCACCATCCCATCAGAAGCATGGCCATCCGCCCAAGTCCCTATCTCCTGGAACCACCTCGAAGCTTGGGATTCCACAAGAGAACAGATTCAAGAGGCTCTCCATACCTTTCGGTAGAACTATCCAGACTCCTCCACCCCCTATGATCCATGGGGGGGCCGCTTTCACAAGACCCTTGGGGAGACACCCCAAATTACGTCCCTTTTTCCGGCTCTTTTGGTGCTAGCTCCTCCCGTCCACCCGACCTGTCGGCAGAAGAAATCGAGAATCTTATCCGTGCTTTCAAAAGAGAAAAAGACGGAAGCTTCAGTCCATTAAACATTGATGAAGACGCTCTCTTCAAGGAACAGTTAGCTCATCATAGCTCTGATGATTCGGACAATGACTATAATGCTAGAGATGGAGCGTGGCCAAAATAGCCGCTACAAATCACTGTAGCACCGTTCACTGTTCACTTTTACTGTTCACCGATCACTGTACACTGTTCACTGTTCATCTAGTATGCTTTTATTATAGCACCAGGCAAAAAATCACTGTTCATAGCCTATCACGGGATTTCTTTAGGACTCCCTATGCGTGTAACGAATAAGTAGCTAGTTTGTTCCCATAATTATGTCCAAAGCATGGCCTCTGCCTGCTCTTGTCGCTTGTATCCTCCTTTGCCTATATAAGAGTAAGGAGTCCCCATTGTAAAAACCAGAGAGTGAAATAAAAAGTGTGTTGTGTACCCTACTTCCAATATGATCTTCTAAACACTCTCATTCTCTTCTAGTTCAGAACGATGGTTCTGAACAAATATCATGATTAAGAAAAATCCTGGAGTATGCTCTGCACTTGCCCTTAGGGAATCCCGTGCATCAAAATTTCCGATATTCTAGAGTTTACTATGATCTAAGTTCATAGTTTGAGAAAGAATTTGGTGACTGACAGGCAGTCTCTATTAAGGCCAGAGGGCTACGTGTGGGATAACATACTTGTCACAAGTTTGCAACTCAAACTCTTGAAGTTGGTTCATAGTACCCTTTATGGTATGAACAAAGTGCTGCTTTTTTGGAGTTACTTTGTTGTACTATTTTTAGTCAAAAGCAACAAGAATAATACAATCTAAAAAAGCTGGATTGATGACTAATTGAGGTGCGCTTTAATTTAATTAGATATGCATTTCTAAAAGATGAGTGGGAAAATAGAAATTTATGATACTTTGTTAACTCATATTCATATAGGTTGGATGATTTGTTTTATTGAATTAAAATCAATGTAGAAGGAAAATTAAAATTATTATCAATTTTTTAAAATTTGTTTATGCAATGCATAAGCCTCTAAAAGTGAAATTATCGAGTATGCCCACACTTCATGATAGAGAATTTCCTGATGCGGTGATGTTTGAAAATCTCGAACAAATCAAGATTAATACTGAATAATATCAAATTAGATATTCACAAATTGCAAACTAGTAAACGTATAATCAAATTGAATTGGTTCTAAAAATTAGCTAGTTTGAAGTATTTGTTTCCAAGAATTGGGACCGGCGACTAGTGAGGAGGAACTTCAGGACCAAAGCAGCAACGATGGCAATTCGGCAAGGGCGCAGCAAATTGCAGACAGGCTCGCTAGAACAAAAGATGCAACGGTGAAGGTCTGTTTGTCGGACTCTGCTTGGCGGCAACGGTGCGGGTTCGATCAATTCTAGTCTGCTCTGGGCAACCTGCAGAAAGAAATCAAACGTAGTAGAGGAAACAAAACAGCAACTGGTGGTGTCAAGTGGAGCCGGGATGCTACCTGCAATCACCGGAAACTGCCTGGCACTGCTTCTGTGGTGTAGAACAAGTCGGCAAAGCTGTTGTCGTGGCTGCAGCAGGGCGCGTTGAGCGTGACGAAAATGCCAGCAAGCAAGGTAGAGGCACGACGATGGGCAAGCCGGCAGCGAGCGCGGTGACTAGTGAGTGTTCACAGCAGGACAGGAGCCGGAGATCGACACTGACAAACAAGGTCTAGAGAATTTCGACGAGAAAGCAAACGAGACCCCTAGACGAAATAAGCAACGGCACCGAGAAATTAAACTACACCGGCGAATGGGGACAAGCAATCTCCCCTCAGCATGTCTTTTTATAGTGTTTTTTTTTTCTTCCTTTTTTTTTCTGTGGACTATTAATATCCCCTTTCTTGTTTTAAAATTATTATATTACTCTCACTATTCCTTTCCCTCTCAGAGCCCACGGAAAGCTCCCAGAATTTGCTTCAGATATTCTTTATTGGGTCTCATCTTTTCCTTTTTAATTTATTGTTTTCCCTTGGCGTCTCCCTCAATGTGTTAGACCGCAATGCATTTATGAGGGTGTGCTTGGCATCGACTCGAGCGTGTGTTGGGGTTCGGATCGAGATTCGAGTCCCCTAGTTCTTGGAAATTTACTGCCGAGAAAGGAATGTTGTGGAAAGAAGGACAAAAGTGGATAGGGATAATCATTATAATATCTTCTTCTTTTTTGGGGAAGGGGGAATTGGGATTCACTGAGCTAAAGTTGCGGCGACGAATCGAGTAACTAAGGCTGCGCATGGTAACCATTCTATTTCTGTTTCTGAAATAGATTTCTATTCCAGACCTATTTATGGAATAGAAATCCGTTTGGTAAAAAAAATTTCATTTTTATTTCTCGAAACAAATTTCTATTCCGTAAATAGGTTTGGAACAAAATCGAAACAAAATTTTTTTTACTTTTCTATTTCTCGGAACAAATCAAAAATTGTTTCTCTCTTTCTTACTCCTCACTCGAAGAAATTTTTTTCCGTCCGTCACTCACCACCACCACCACCACCACCACCACCACCACCACCCCTACCCACCGCCGGCCGCCATTCGCCGTCGTCCACTGCCCATCCTCCGCCGCCTTCCGGTCGCCGTCCACGGCCGGCGACCGGCGGCACCTGGCACGTGGCCGGCGACCGCTGCCGCCGCCATTGTCGCCGGTGACAGGTGGCCGGCGGCGGCGACCGGCGACCGGAGACCGGCGGCACCCGGCACACGACGACCGGCGACCAGCGCCCAGTGCATGGCGACAATGCAGTTTTGTCTTTCACCACCATCCATTCTAGGGTTGCCAAGTCTGTGATTTATCCCATTCAACGATGATCAACGAGTTAGATCACTGCCACTTCCGCTCACGAGCTAGCAACAATCGTGCTTTTAAAGCCATGGCCTCAGCTGCTTCAGCATCCATAACGCTGCCAACACCATCAATTTGAGTTAGGGACTGTCCACAAATAATGGTCCACAAGGCAAGGCCAAAGGCTACCTGTGATTATGCGTTTCCAGCCTCTTGATGAGAAGAGCTTGAACCAATGCGTGAATGGACTGCAAATGGTCCCGCCTCAGATAGTTGAAAAGGAAACGCATAGTTTTGAGAGTGGATGGGGGAATTATTAAAAACAAAAGGGGAGAGTTTGGGCAAGATAAAACTTATCTCATACTAAAGTTGTGAGATAGAAAAATGAAAGGAACCCTGGAGATGAATGTCACGGTAGAAACAAATTTGATGTATCGACCACGTGTAACAACACCATGCAACAGTTCAAGCAAATACGCACGTACATATATTTCTTGAAATTAATAGAAATTCTCATGCTGCAGCCGTTCACTGGTCCATACTTTATCCCAAGACTCCAAACAGTCGTATCAATAGCATCACAGGAATAAATGCTCTATGGTTTCCTCCATTCCCACGGTGTGCCTCCCTTCGAGTATCCCTTCAGGCCAGATTACTAAAAGTAGCCAATGCATTTGAACATATCCTCTACACAAGAACAACGCCAGTGGAAGAAAGCTTATGAATGACACCCGTCTACATTATTACCATAACTGAGGTATCAAAAGCCCAAGTCATTACCGTACTTGGACTATCATGCATCGTCTCATGTTATATACTAGCCTGTTTTTTTTCTTCCGTTTATGTGATTAGCATTAACCCATATTCATGGAGAAATTTTTCCAATCAGTACGCAAAACTATCAAAAATCGTTTCTCTATCTGTTGGAAGATACGCATGGATTCTTTGTTTGTTACAAAGATCACGCGTCGACATTTGGTTGTTGCAAGATCGTTCCGATATTAGATCTCGATTCTCAAGATCATACAAAATTGGATCTCGATTTGCTATATATTTTGTTGGTTACATTTTGTACTATAAAAAGGCTGCAAGTGTACAACACAATTCAGAATACAATTTTCCCTCTTTTATGAATTCTGTCTCCTGCTTCTAGTTTTCTTTCATGGTATCAGAGCTTTGTTAAGCTTCGTATACAGCTTCCGCCTTGCGATTGCCTTGCAATTATCTTCTTGTCTTCAACAAGAGATTTTAACCTTCAAAAGTAAGGTTACTATTAGTGCAGGAATCGATTCCGTTAAGAGGAATTCAAGCGAAGAAAAGGAACTTCTCACCATGGAGCAGAATCAGCAAAATCCCCCTCCTGCGTCTAATGAACAAAGCGTGCATGTTCCAGAGGACCAGAGCCCAACATCAGAGATCCAGGCCCAAGAACAACCCAATACAGCCCAATATGTGCAGTGGCAACCTTTCCAGGCTCAGTCCAATCTGGGGCAACCTATTGTGGGCCAGTCGACTACGGGCCAGCCCACAGCGGGCCAACCATACCAATGGCTGCCAATGCAGCCCTACCCATTTTATTTTGGGCCAAGCCCAAATACATCATTGCCAAGAGTTCAGGGCTACAACATCCAGCCCGATGGGAGCCCACCAGCCGCAAACGGGGCAAGCCCATCCACCGGGCCAGGTGTTTCACATGCGGGCCATATGGGCGAATCGGGTTTCTCTCATTCGGGTCCGGGTTTGAATCCCTATCCGGTTCCTCAACCCGGATTTTTCCCGTATCCGTTTACTGCGACCAGAGGCCGTCCGGAGCCCAGCGACCCGCTTTACATGACGACGGCCGACGGACCAGAGCTGCGAATCATCACGCAGCAACTGACCAAAGCCGACAACTACTCAAACTGGTCGCGGGAGTTCCGGCGAGCACTGGTCACCAAAGACAAAGAGGGTTTTATCGACGGAACAGTCCTGATTCCGTCCGACGAGCGAGTGGCGCGACTATGGAGGAAGTGCAATCAACTCGTCCGAACCTGGATCAGAAACTGCATCTCCCCCGAAGTCGCGGCCGGACTACCCCCGACGGAGGATTCGAAGAAAATGTGGGAGAATATGAAAGAAATGTACGGAAAATTAGATCGGGTCAAAATTTTTTCACTAACCCAGCAACTTTCAGATCTCAAACAGGGGAACATGAGCGTAACAGCAATATTCAATAAACTATCAGCTTTGTGGAATGAACTGGAAGCGGTTGAAGAGAAGCTAGAAGGGCCAGATCTGACCTTACAGCAGTATCGAAACATGAGGGATCGAGAAAAGGTCACCAGATTCCTTCTAATATTGAATGAATCTTACCAAACTTTTCGTTCACAGATCCTGACGATGGAGCCGATGCGACACTCGGACGAATCTACCAGCTCGCCGTACGGGGAAGAAAACCAGCGCCTCGCCACCTCCGACCACCGAAGGCCGGAGAAGGGATAGCCCTCTCGCCTATACGGGCGGACGAGAGGGGCTGCGACAAAGGGGCGGGGGAGAGAAGAAACGAAACCCTAGGGTTTGCCTTCGTCGAAGAAAGAAAAAAGAAAGGTCGACGGCTTAGATTCGGCGAAGAAATCCGACGGCCTGTAGGCATCTCATCCACTAACAGGATCAGACGGCTCACATTCATTCCCTTTGCCAGGATCAGACGGGTCATATGCAATCACGGGCCTTGGATCGGACGGCTCTCGTGGTATTCATCCCTTCGCAGAATCCAACGGCTCTCATAGAGCCACGATGGGGCCAGCTTTTAAAGTATCCAATGGTCCATCTTCTGCCACGTCATCAAGGGGTAATTTCAAAGAAAAAAGAAAATTATACTGTGATTATTGTAGACGTCCACATCATACGATCGATAATTGCTGGAAATTGCATGGCAAACCCGGAGAAAAAGGAAAAAGGGATTTTTCGACAGTTTTTCAAGTCACAGGTCAACATCCAGACAGGTTGCGTCCAACAATTAATGATGACCAATATCAAGAACTTATGAAGGCCTTGAAGAAGTTGGATACTTCTGATAAGAGCGGGAGTTTTACAGGTACTTCATATTGCTTGATGAATTCAATTTCTAAAGATGCATGGATAATTGATTCGGGAGCTGGTAACCACATTGTTTGCAATAAAAATTTCTTTTCAAAAATCGAAAAATTGCACTTACCTATTTCAGTGCAACTCCCAAATGGAAACATCACTCATGTCATGATGACTGGCACAATCGATCTTAGCCCACTCATCACACTTCGAAATGTGCTTTACATTCCAGATTTTCATTTCAATCTTATATCAGTTTCTCGAGTTTGTGAGGAAAACTCTTGTCAAATCCTATTCAACTCTGATAATTGTTTCTTTCAGGCCCTTTCGACTAGGAAACTGATGGGCTTGGGTAGTGTCTCGCAAGGACTGTATTTTTGGATCAATTTTCCTAATGATTTCAGATTATCTCATGTTGAATTAAATAAAAAATCATTGTGTAACACTGCTACCAATGATAAAAATTTCCTTAGTCATCAAAGATTGGGTCATAGTGCCTCTTTCCCTTATCCTCAATGTCCTATTTGCCCCTTAGCAAAGCAGGCTCGTGCGCCTTTTCCAAATAGCAATTCTCGCAGTGAAGATCCTTTCTCCTTAATTCATGTTGATGTTTGGGGGCCATATCACACACCTCATCGTGATGGCTCACGTTTTTTTTCTCACAATAGTATACGACTTCTCACGTGCTACTTGGGTATTTCTCATGCAATCCAAAAGTCAAGTGATATCCCACTTGAGAACATTCTTTACCTTATCCAAAAATCAGTTTGGAAAATCCATCCAACGCATTCGTACCGATAACGGTAAAGAATTTTCTAGTAATGAATGCATGTCCTTTTTTTCTTCCAATAGGGTTCTGCATGAGAGCTCGTGTGTCTATACTCCACAACAGAATGGAATTGTCGAGCGTAAACATCGTCATTTATTAGAAGTAGCACGTGCCCTTAAATTCCAAGCTTCTATTCCTAAATTTTTTTGGGGAGACTGTGTGGTCACAATCGCTTACCTAATCAATCGCATGCCAAGTCGTGTTCTTGATGGGAAGACTCCTTTTGAAATGCTCTATGGGAAGAAGCCGGAACTTCAACATTTGAGAGTTTTTGGTTGCTTATGCTATGTAACAACAGTGGCGCCTCGAGATAAAATGAGTCCACGAGCTCGTCGGTGCATATTCATGGGATATCCGAATCTAAAGAAAGGATATCGTGTCTATGAACCGTCCACTGGGGATTTCTTTATAAGCAGGGATGTTGCTTTCCATGAAGATACATTTCCTTTTCGCGATGAATCATCTTCTCAAGAATTGAGTCAGAGTACCAATTCTCATCATTTCCTCTCTGAAGAGGACTTATCTTCGGACAATCATATATTATAGCACCCGCACAACATCGACCGAAAGCCGCAACACCACTATCGACAAGACTTCTAAATCCACGACAGCAATTTGTGGATTCAAACATGCAAGACCATGAAGAGGAGCCCAATTTTTCTCCAGAATCAGTTCCTTCAACCACTGAGGAAGTATCCAGGAATGAGGAATCAATTAACGTTCCTCAACAAGATGCACCTCGACGATCCGGGCGTGTTACCCATCCACCCACATGGACGAAAGACTATATTTGTGCTTCCTCAAAATTATCAGGTACTCAATATCCTGTTTCTTCATATGTCTCCTTTCATCGGTTGTCATCAGACCACATGTGCTGTATTAGTCGAGTATCTGAGGAGCAGGAACCATCCCACTATCATGAAGTAGTGAAAGATCCACGATGGCAAAAGGCTATGGCAAATGAACTCCATGCCCTGAATGAAAATCATACATGGGACATTGTCTCATTACCTCCTCATCGTAAACTGATTGGTTGCAAGTGGGTGTACAAGATTAAGTACAAGGCAGATGGTTCCATCGAAAGATATAAAACTTGGTTAGTAGCCAAAGGCTTCACTCAGCGAGAAGGTTTTGATTATCATGAAACATTTTCTCCAGTAGCGAAGGATGTTACGGTCCGCACTTTCTTGTCAATTGCAGCATGTCGTGATTGGTCTCTACATCAAATGGATGTTAATAATGCATTCCTCCATGGTGACTTAGATGAAGAAATCTATATGGAGCTTCCACCGGGTTTACGGAGACAGGGGGAGTCTAAGGTATGTCGCCTCCGTAAATCCCTGTATGGGCTTAAACAGGCGTCACGCCAATGGTACGCCAAGTTCACCAATGCACTCACTGCTGCAGGATTCAAACAATCCAAACATGATTATGCCCTCTTCACATGGACAAAAGGTATGTCATCCATTTACTTGATGATATATGTCGATGACATACTCATTATGGGAAATGATGAATCTGCTGTAAGAAAGCTCAAGGAATATTTGCATTCTGCTTTCCATATCAAAGACTTAGGGTCACCAAAATATTTTCTTGGAATTGAGATAGCTCGTTCAGATCAGGGGATTTCTCTTAGCCAACGAAAATATGTATTGGAAATTATATCAGAAGTAGGTCTATCAGGATGTAAACCAGCAGTTATTCCCATCGAACAAAATGTGAGGTTGACTACAGCTGAATATGATGTGGGACTTCAACCTGAAGGTGATGATCCATTGCTCAAGGACCCATCAATTTATCAGCGATTAGTTGGAAAACTCATTTACCTCACCATGACCAGACCAGACATTTGTTATGCAGTCCAGACCTTGAGTCAATTCATGCATAATCCCAAACAGTCTCATATGGATGCTGCTTTGAAGGTTGTAAAATACTTGAAGAAATGCCCAGGACTAGGGATTCTACTTTCTCGCAAGTGCAATATGGAGATGACAGCCTATTGCGACTCAGATTATGCGACTTGTCCCATGAGTCGAAGATCTATCTCTGGTTACTGCATTAAACTTGGAAATTCGTTACTTTCATGAAAAACGAAGAAATAGTCCACTGTATCTTTATCATCTGCTGAAGCTGAATATCGATCCATGGCCAAAACTGTTTGTGAAATAGTTTGGTTACAAGGACTGCTCTTCGACCTTGGAATGCGAGTCAAGGGACCAACCTTACTGTTTTGCGACAATGATTCTGCACTCAAGCTTGCGGCGAATCCTGTATTGCATGAAAGAACGAAACACATAGAAGTTGATTGCCATTTCACCAGAGAGAAGATTCAAGAAGGTATAATTGAAGCGAGAGGGATCAGAACCAATGAGCAGCCAGCGGATATATTCACTAAGCCTCTGTGTCAAAGGCAGCATACGTATCTCCTAAGCAAGCTCGGTGTCTTGGACATATACAAACCACTAGCTTGAGGGGGAGTGTTGGAAGATACGCATGGATTCTTTGTTTGTTACAAAGATCACGCGTCGACATTTGGTTGTTGCAAGATCGTTCCGATATTAGATCTTTATTCTCAAGATCATACAAAATTGGATCTCGATTTGCTATATATTTTGTTGGTTACATTTTGTACTATAAAAAGGCTGCAAGTGTACATTGTACAACACAATTCAGAATACAATTTTCCCTCTTTCATGAATTCTGTCTCCTGCTTCTAGTTTTCTTTCACTATCTTAGTAGATTTATTATAAAAAGTCAATAATGACTCTAAAATAAAACTTTAAGAAATGGATCATTTTAAACAATATTGGCGGAGCTAGGAGACCTTAGAAAATACCTTAGAAAAGATCCTTTCGAAAAGACTTTTGGATCGCGACAACGATACTTTGGATTTCAAGAGAGAACGTGACAGCAAATGTTCATTTTCTTTTCTTTTTTTATCTGTTTTTGGCAGTTTGGATGATGAAAGGCAAATACGAGTTGATCGATGAAGCATTTGATTATGTAAAAGCAGAAACAAGCTTCTTTCTGATGAATAAGGTCTAGCATTTATTATACATGGTTCATTGGAACAGCAATCGTTTGACCAATATATATAGGGGACACTTTGATTTTTAGCTTTGATTTTCCAATTTCCACGGAATTATGATGTTTTTTGTAGGCTTTTCCTTTATGCCAGGACTAGGGCATACTAAAAGTAACTAGTATATTGAGAGCAAATGCCATTCAGAGATTAACAATAGTATGTCCAATATTGTTAACCTTGTTCGTGGATGAATTGAACCGTGTTTCCTGGTTCACAGTGTACTGATCAGCAATGGATGACATCGACTCTTATGGATGATAAAGGCATGAAAATATTTAGATGGATGAAGACGTAACACGCAGCACGCTGATCTTGACCAGCCATGGAAATGGGAAACAGAAACTCAATTTCCCATGAAATTCACAATGCCGGATTTCCCATCATCTAAATAACCATATCTCTAGATAAGTATTATGATCCATGACATCTTGTACAACATCATAGGAATGGGCTTCGATGGGCATGCGACATGAGAGATGACTTTTCTTGTCCAAACATAACTTTCTTCATTTTCAATTGTAGTGTTTCTTCAGTGGTTTAGAACAAGCACAGTAAAGCCCAATTTATAGAGGACATTTTAACAGCCTCTCTACCAAAGATTGCCATTAAAATACCGGACTACACTAACCATCCACCCACATGTGTATTGAATGGAGATTCACGAAGTCCAATATAATTTTTCGAACAAAAAAAGTCCAATATAATTTGACGTCATTACCGTACTTGGACTTTCATGCGTTATCAAATATTATTTACCATCATATTTTTCTTTATATGTGATTAGTGTTAGCTCATATTCATGGAAAAACCATTTGTGATTAACACTAAAATACTACCAAAAATCATTTGTTATAACGTATAAAATTTATTATGAAAGGTTGATAGGGACTCTAAAGCAAAACTATAAATCATTTTAGTCGTAGAACTAATAGCGATGGAGAGCAGGAAGGCCTTAGGAAAGATCCTTTCTAAGAATGAACCCTTAGAAAAATACTTTTGGATCGTGACAAGAATGTTTTGAATAACAAATTGATTGATGATGCACTTTGATTATGTAAAAACAAAGACAAGCTTCTTTCTGGTGAACAATGTTAGGGAAATCCCTTATAATGTTTTGAAGATGACAAAATAAATCAAAGACTACTAATGCATTAAATGATTAACTAAATAAGTAAAAGACGCGCAAGTCACTATGCAGATGATAGAACATATAAAGGATTTTATCAAGGATCATACTTTGAAGAACCATAAGATAAACTCATTGTTGAAGTTAAATAAAGTCCAAACTTTATGGCTAAATCTGTTCAAACTTTAAGGATAAATCTATTAGACACAGGCTTTGAGGATGAATACATTCATACTCAAGTACAGATTGAGAAGTCTATTTTAGACAAAACACACTCAAATTTTACATACAAACGGAATAAGTCTAGAATGTAATGTTCAAAATGAAGCAATTTCAAAACATAACGGGTTTAGAACAAAGCAAGCTCAGAAGGTGGTAGGTTTAGAACAAAGCAAGTTCCAAATGAGATACAAACTCAGAACATATAACAACTAGTAATCTGGTTTGGGTTCTATTCAAAACATATTTGATTGACTCAATCTAATTGATTGATAATTGGATCCCCAAAGACAAAAACTTTCCTAACCAAGAAGTTCTATTTATGGAAACCTAGATTTTGCTTGTATGGGCGACCAATATCAAGATGGGGATTCTACTTGTTTCACTCAACGGCTACTAAATCTTCTTGATACAATTTTGTCTAACGAATAGATTAGAAGACGATCATCTGAATAATGTTCAACGGCTAGTTTGCAAATGGAGGAGTATATAAGGAGATCATAGTGTTGAGAAAACTCTTAGTTTTGATGCTTGCAAAAATTTGAATGTATTTAAACAAGCAACACTTCTAGTACAAACTATGGAAGAAGAGTCATGTGTCGACATATTCTGCAAAGTCTACCAATTACAAAAGGAAGTATAAACAAACGCAGAATTTCATTTTGTCAGGGACCCAAAACGAACCTCAAGGACTAGAACAAAAACAAGATCACCAACGGTTATGAATTTCACTTTCCTTACTCGTATTGATTTATGCTAAATCAAATCAATTAACAAGATCAATCAACAAGACAATTTCCAAAGAAGGATGGAACGCTTATAGAAACCTAGATTCTATTTATATGGGCGATCAGAATTAAATGGAATACAATATGTCTTCAATGGTCAATAAATCTTTCTTTATGAAGTCTATCCAAGAAAGGAAATGGAAGGCAAATCTTTCATGATGATAACCAACGGCTAGCTTAGGCTCGGAGGGTATATAAGGAGAAGATACGACTAGAAGAATGAAGAGAGAATACGAAATTCCAAAGTCTGATTCTATTCTTCACAAAATTGTCTAGGAAAGTGCAAAAACCAAATGATCCAAATTGTATTGCAAAGAAGAGTAACTTAGTGACAGACATCATTGTTGAGTACTTACACTAAAGAACGTGTAATCATTTTCGATCACATAATGAAATTCAGCCTATTGGCTGACAGCGTGAGAGATTGGACATAGGCTAGCTGAACCACTGTAATATTGTTTGCAATCTTCTCTTCCCTTACTCTTTTATTTTTGATTGCATACAACAAAGTCTATCTTATACAGACTATGTTCAATTCTGAAATTTTAAGTCTATTATTGTCAGACTTCATATTTACTATTTTAGTGCATAAACTTTATTTACACCTATTCACCTCCCTCTAGGTGTTGGTACTAACAATATCACATGGGACCAAAGAGCAAGTAAGAGACAAAGCATAGAATATATAATTCCAAAGTTTGGGCGTACTTCAATAATACACTTGTCCTTCGTGAGCTTAAAAGTTTGTGATTGTGAAAGAAATACACAATAATGACTTAGTGAGATATTATGATTTATCGCTGAGTGTTTGCATTCAAAGTTATAATCTCTTGTTAATCATATAGTGGAATTTAGCTTGAAGGCGGTCAGCGTGAGAGTGGATGTAAGCTTGATCTAAGCCGAACCACTATAATATTTGTGTGCAATTTCTTTTATCCATTAATCTTTTATTATTTATTGTTATAATTTCTTACACACATCCTTGGTGCTTCTAAAGTCTTATTTCCACTTAGCAAATTTATAACCTTGTTCTAAAATATGATTATTATTTAGACTTCTAAATCATGCCGTGTCTATTGACATTCAAACTTCTATCTCGAATAGTTTAATTTCACATTTTTATTTTGCTAAGCTTTTATTGTATCACCTATTCACCCTCTCTAAGTGATTCTTGCTAGCCACCCTCAAACAAAGTATAGCTTTTCATTATTGATGGTTCATTGTGAAAGTAATTCATTCGACCAATGTATAGTGGACACTTTAAATATAGCTTCCAATTTTTTTATGACGATGATAATTTAGTGGGCTTTCCATTTGAGTCTGGACTAAGGTGTACTAAAAGTTACTACTACATTGAGAGCAAATGCCACTATCAATATATGAAGGCATTAATACGTCACTCTTATGAGATTAAGAATGGTATATCTAATATTGTCATGCAGGTTCAACGATGGACGGCATCGAACTTTATTCATGTAGTAGAAGCTATTATCTTGACGTTGACATGGTAGATTGATGAGGACTAGCCAACGACTTTAGACTTCTAGCTCCACTAAATAATGTCAACTTGAATCTGGCGGGCCCCCGGCCGGCCATCGCCATGTAGCAGATAATAACTCAATTCAGTTTCACAGAACTCAACTAATATAAACTTGCTTGAAATACATCCCTGATGATACCGAATCCCACCATCCCAAGTCTGTATAATCTTTTGTGAAATCTTTGAGGGTGGTAGACGCACCTACCATGAAAAAAAAGGGAATTCTTCTAAATTATGGCTCGCTCCGTCCACTAGCTCAGGTCTTATTAACTCCTAAAGTCACGTTAAATTGATGATGACTGACCAAACACTCCCACTCCTCCATATTTTGAGACTAAACTTCTTCTAAATTATGTTAACTTGTGGGGCTTAGGTCATTTCTTAATCCTTCCGTCAGATCTCTGCCATTTTTCTTGATCAATGCCGCAACACAATGGAAATGAAATCCAGCCCCCACTTTCCTTTTTTATCAGCTCTCGTTGACTCACGAAGTTCTTGCAATTTCCTTGAAATGCATGAAGACCGCGTTTTCCATCATTCAAGTTTGGTAAAATCCCTGTGAAATGTGGTGTGATTTTACATGGCGTGGTTTGAATTTGGAATTTTAGTAGGTGCAGCTAAGATGAAAAGAAAAATGAGCTGTTTATATTCTTTCCTCAGACTTGGATTATATATCACCACCTCACAAGTGATCTTTTCTATGAGATTTCTATTTTCCTAACACTCAAGTTCCAACAAAAATACTTGTATGCATAAAAAAATCCCATCCACGGGGTAAATAAAAAAAGGGTAAATTTTAGCAGATGGTGCCACTATAGTTGGTGGCAAACTCACTTTGGATAAAAATATATTGAGAACTTATTTGTTATTGACGCATAAATTTTGTCAAGCCAATTAGTTGTTAATTGCATAAAAAAAAACTTTATGAATTGATCCCAATCCCTAACAGAAAAATTAATAATTTCTTTTTGCATATTAAACTCCATTTATTTCACGGAAAATGAATAATTTGGAAAATATTTTCTGAAAAAAAAAATGATCACTTGTTTCGTTTGGAATAATTAGTCGATGAAAAATGATTTTATTGTCGATGATAGTTTATGTCTAAATATTGTCATAGGCGATGAAAATATTTTTTGTTCATTCATTTTTCTAAGTAATTCAAACAATCATTCTTTTAAAAAATGTGTTCTTCATTTGTTTTCTCACAAAATAAATGCATCATTAATTTCATTTTTTCTTGCATTATTTAAATTTTGGCCAAGCGCATAATAAGTGGCCAAAATTTAAATAATGCAAACAAAATAACTAAGGGTACATTTTTATAAATGGAAGAAGTGCCAAGGTGGAAAATTTAATTTTATTAGAGTAAATTCGAGGGATAAAGACAATCTCTCCATGAAAAGAATTTCAAAGGACATTGTGAGAATGTCTTCGCAACTATCACACCAAAATTGGAGAAAAGAAGAAGTACCGTGATTTTTAGCGCTGCAGGGAAACGGCAAAAGAAAATAATAAATCAGGCTCCATTTGTTTTATTGAAAAAGAATAAATTAAAAAATATTTATTTAAAAATAATTATTTGGATTGTTTATAATAAATTGTTTTTATCATTCATATAAACATTAATTCATAAATAGTTATTGATGATAAAAATATTTTTATTAATTAATTATTTTAAGTGAAATGAATGATTATTTTTAAAAAAATATTTTTTAAATTATTTACATTTCCTTGAGAAAAGATCAAACCCAATCTGACAAGGATTGCTCGTTCAACAACGAAGAATACCTGAAGCATCTTCTGGGAGCTTTACGTGGGGTTTGAGTGGGAAAAGAATATTGAGAGTATTATTTTAAAATAATAAAAGTGAGATTAATAGTTCAAAAAAAAAAAGGTAAAAAGAAAAACACTATAAAAGGACTGAGGAGCATTGGGAGGCAACAATTAGAGAGGACGGCGACTGTTCATCGTTCTTGAGGGTCCTTGCTCAGCCGGTGTGGTTTCATTTCTCGGTGTTGTTGCTGCTTTCGTCCGGCAGTCTCTGGTTTTGCTTTCTCTTCCAAATTCTCGAGACCTTGTTTGCCGGTGTTGATCTCCGGCTCCTGTCCTTCTACGAACGCTGCCGCCGCCCCTCACAAGCCGCTCGCCCCTCACCAGCTTTGCCGACTTATTCTAACTCCACAGCAGCGGTCCCAGGCGGTTTCCAGTCATTTCAGTCGGCATCGCGGCTCCAGTTGACGCCAGCGCTTGCTTTTTTTTTCCTCTGCTACGTTTAATTTCTCTTCGCAGGTTGCCCAGAGCAGACTAGCATTGATCGAACCCACACCGTCGCTGCCAAGCAGAGTCCGACCAACAAACCTTCACCGTTGCATCTTTTGTTCTAGCGAACCTGTCTGCAATTTGCTGCGTCCTTGTTGAATTGCCATCGTTGCTCCTTTGGTCCTGACGTTCCTCCTCACTGGTCGCCATAAAGCTCCCCGTCGCCGGTCCCAATTCTTGGAAACAAATACTTCAAACTAGGTAATTTCTCGAACCAATTCAATTTGATTATACATTGCCTAGGTTGCAATTATTGATTATCTATTTGATAATATTTGATACTAATCTTGATTCATTTGAGATTTTTAGGCATCTTTGTGTTAGGAAATTTCCTATTTTGATAATTTGATCAAGGTTATGGATTCATAAACAAATCTTTAAAAATTTGATAATGATTTTAATTTTCCTTATACGTAAATTTAAATTCAATAAAAAGATACATAAATAAATCATCCAACCTAAAGAAATATAAGTTAACAAAGTTTCAAAATCTTATATTCTCCCACTCTTTCTTTAGAAATGCATATCTAATTAAAATTAAGAAGCACCTAAAATAGTCAACAATCCAGCTTTTTCAGATTTATTTTTCTTCTTGCTTTTGACTCATAATAGGACAATAAATGACTCCAAAAAAGAAAAAGCATCACTTAGTTCATGACTATTACTATAAAGGCCACTGCCACTTCAAAGCACCCTAGAATAGTTGGCTTGCTTCCGACGCTATTCGCGATTGAGGAGCAATTTTGTCTCTCTCTCTTTTTTTTTTTCTTTTCTTTTTAAAGTCATCTAACTTTTTTCCCTTTTTTTATATCAGAAATTTTAACGTTAAGTAAGTGCCAATTCTTCTTTTCTTCTTCCTTTTTAGGAACATGTGTTTCATATTTTTAGTTTACTTCGACTTCGACTTCGACTTCCACTAGATAATGTTGACTTGATCTGGTCCACCATTGGTAGCGGATTTCAAGCTTCACGCTTTCACAAGCAAAAAAAAAAAACTAGTTTCGAGCTTGCATCGGTAAATTATTTTGTTTTGCGTTTTGTTTAATTCTGTCTTTATTTCTGACACAATTATACATTTTTTCCCTTAATTTTCACAGCACACAAAAATTGATAAGTAATTTACATATAATTCTCTTATATTTGAATAAACATTTTAAACCTTAACAAGAAAGTAAAAAAGTTCGGCTTTCTAAAAGCACAAACAAACAAGTCGTAAGAAGACTCAGCTAACTCCGAACATCGATATTACTTCCTTAAGTTATATTTTATTGTGTCATTTGTGAAAACAAACTATGCATATATTTACATCTATCAATAATAAGAAAGTAAGGTAAAATGGAGCTTAATGGTTGAACCACATAATCACAAAGTTCCATCTCCTCCCTTTCCCTTAACATTGAACAGACATATCACTTTACCATAAATTAGAAAAAAAAAAAAAAAAGATTAATCATCACATTTGATTCAGTTACGTCAACTTGCCTTCCTTATTTTCAGTTTACTTAGACTCGACTCCAGTGGGCCCCAGGCCAACCATGGAAATCAGAAACAAAAGCTCAATTTCACTGAACTCAACTAATATAATCTTGCTCGAAATGTACCACCGAATTTCCCATCCACCAGTCAACTTTTGGGGCTTAGGCCATTTCTTAATCCTTCAATCATATATCTGCAGATGGAAATTGATCCTCGCTTACATACCCGAACATTGTTTGTTGGCCCCTGTTAACGCATGTCAAATATTTTGTGATTTGCTTTGAGAATTTTAGCAGACGTAGCTGAGATGAAAAGAAAAAGGAGCTCTTCTCCGGAAACTGGATCCACATGCCATGGTTCATCAAGAAATAAGTTCGAGGTGTTCTTGAGTTTTCAAGGGCCGGATACTCGCACTAGTTTCACAGATTTCCTCTATCATACCCTGCTTGATAAGGGTATCAGTGTTTTCATGGATAAGCAGGGAATTGATGTTGGTGAAGAGATCGTTCTTGAGATTTTCCAAGCCATCGATGACTCAAAAATCTGCATTCCTATCTTCTCCAAAGATTATGCCTCCAGTAGTTGGTGCCTGTGTGAGTTGGAACGCATGATGCAGCGTTGAAAAACCAACGAACTAGAGATTTTGCCCATTTTTTATGACGTGGAACCCTCTGATGTGAAGCTTGAAACCAAAGTGTATAAGGATGCACTAACTCTGCATAAAAAGGAACGTGGGGTTGAGATTGTGCAACGCTGGGAGGAGGCGCTCAAGGAAGTTACTAAAATCAAGGGATGGGACACCAAGAACATAGGGTATGTTAATTCACTCAACTCCATCTTCCCTTTTCTCTCTATTTCTTTTGCTTGAATGCAGCCTGTAGTTTGAAAGAGCACAATTATTTCTTTGATCTGACCAAAAATTGTGTTGGATATCGCATGGAATTCTACACTCCATTGTCTCAAGAGTCTAGGATTACCTGCTTGACACAATCATTATAACCTATCATCCTAGATTGAACATAACCAAAGAATCATGTTTTATTCTTTTGTTCACCGGGTCCAGCATCAACTTCGTAACTTCATGTTATTTTTGATCTTGCAAGTGTACAAGTTTGCCACCGATCTTATAACTCACTTGACAATGTTTTGTGTTTTGACACAGCCAAGGAGAACTTGCACATATGATTACTCGGAAAGTGTTGATTAAGCTTAAGGTGTCTTGTGTTCATATATTCAATCATTTAGTTGGAATGGACGAATCAGTGAATGAAGTAATAAATTTGCTAAATGTTGAATCCAAGGACATAAGGCTCATCGGTATTTGGGGAATGGGTGGAATAGGCAAGACAACTCTTGCCAAGGTTGTCTACAGTAAACTATCTACTAATTTTGACAGTTGCAGCTTCATTTCAGATATTCGAGAAGCATCACAAGGTTCTAGTCTTTTGAATGTGCAAAGGCAATTAGTTTTTGACATCATTGGTAACGTAAGAGTTAAACTTTCTAGCATTGATGATGGGAGGAATATGATTAGAGATCGATTTTGCATGAAGAAAGTTCTTATTTTTTCTCGATGATGTAGATCATACGAGGCAACTCATGGCATTGGCAGCTAAGAAAGAGTGGTTTGGTTCGGGAAGTAGAATAATTGTAACCACAAGAGACAGAAGTGTTTTTGATCAATTCCTAGATCAATTTGAGCATTGTTTGGTTTATAAAGTTAAGGAACTCAACAATCTTGTAGCTCTTCAACTTTTTAGCAAGCATGCCTTTAGAAGCAACTCTCCTCCAAATGCATTCTTGAGTCTATCTGATGAAGTTATTGCACAAACCGGAGGGCTTCCTTTGGCTATAGAAGTGATTGGCTCATTTTTATGTGCAAAAAAAGAAGCAGTATGGCAAGATACATTGAAAAAGATGAAATATTCTCAGCATGGGGATGTGAAGAAAAGGTTAATGTTGAGTTACAAGGCTTTAGATCATCAGCAACAACAAATATTTCTTGATATTGCTTGCTTTCTATCAGGATATAATAAGAGTTATCCATATTACATGTGGGATGACTGTGGATATTTTCCGAATGAAGGGATTGAGGTTCTGCTTTTAATGTCCTTAGTGAAGATTGGAGAAGACAATCTACTATGGATGCATGATCAGCTTAAGGACTTAGGCAGGAGCATTGTGTACGAAGAAAATTGCAAAGACCCAACAAAGGGTTCTCGAGTGTGGTCAAATAGTTGCCAAGTGTGGTCGAATAGTCCCAGAGTGTGGTCGAATCAGCAAAGTGGTCCGGATATCGGCCAACAAAAGAAGGTATAAATCTAAGTGCAGCCTCGTCTTCTTTTTTCATTGCAGAAATCTTCATTGGACTGTTTTCCCTTTATTTTCTGCTCTATTTGGAACTCCTCAATTTAAACTGAATCTTTCTCAATTTAGGGAACCGGAACCGTTGCAGTGCAGTATTTTCCATTTAAGGTACATCCCCAAGTCCCTACTTTGACATCAGAAGACTTAATCAAAGTGCCAAATATTAGATTGCTCCAAATGATGGGTTGGGCTCTCTCTGGAGACTTTGGAAGTCTCTTTTCTGAATTGAGATGGCTTACTTGGGATGATTGTCCAGAAGAAATGCAGGCAACCAACTTTTGCCCAAAAAATCTAGTCATCCTTAAGCTACAAAGTTACAAGATAGACAAACGTTGGGGTGGTTGGACTCAACTCAAGGTATGTGTGTGCAAATAATTTGGTATAACATGTTATAATTTCTTTCAGTCACAACCAAAGTAGCATTGATACTAACACAACACAACGTACTATGATACGCGGACACATCATTTCTAGAAAATAGAAAATTTCAATACGTTAGGACATATTGTCTATTAAATGTATATTTTTATATATACATGATAAATTATTATTTTAATTAATATAATTTGATTCAAATTCACAAATAAATAAATAATAATAATAATCTAGAATTAATTTGCACTAAAAATATTGAGTCGAAAATTTTAAAAATTGAAAATAAGTTTTAAGGTACTTCTCCTTTGGTCCCATATATTTCAGGCTCATTGAATGGGCCTATTATTGGCCCATTCCTCCCCAAAACTATGACTTTAAAAACTCGAGCTCCTCCTCAATGTGGGGTGGATGTTATTTTCACGGGAGAAGAGCAGGACTCTAGGAGATGGATTGTGTGGAAGACCCGCGACTCTAAACCCTTCTTCCGTTCGCCAAAAAAAAACCCTTCTTCCTGGCCTTCGCCACCATCCGTGGTGTTGTCCCCGGTGTCACCAGCCAAGACACTCGCCTCAACTCCCCTGTCCATCTCCCCCTCCTCTTTTTTTTTGTCTCTCGCCCTCATCACTTATGCTAGGGCTCAGCTTGCATTACCTCCCCTTCTCATCAATCGTGATGATCATCTCTTCTAGTTTTCTTCTTAAAAAGTAGTCTTGCCATTGATAATGAGACTCGAGATAGAAATAGAGTTTCCATTCTCCCTTGTCTTTTTTTTTTTTTTTTAAATATTTTTATATATTTATATTTTGACCTCTCATTTATTGAAAATTTTTAAAATTGCTTCATGCGTGTTGATTTCACATGTCAGGATTTTGGACTCATGCGTCACTATTATGTCAGGAGAGTTGACCATGTGTCGGATGTCCGACACCCGTTGACCCTGTGTCCGAGCATGTCAAAGCGTGTCAGACATTTGACACGAAAGCTCCTAGAGAGTTTTCTATAGATGGTCATTTTATTGATTTTTGACACGAAAGCTTCTTATGTCACAACTCGGGTTGTAGATGGTCATTTTATTGATTTTTTTTTATTTAAGTTTATTCACTTAATTCATTAAACAACTCTTGGCCTTGAAGAAGGCATATGACACCAATATCTCATTTCATAGGTGTGAAACTTTAACTGTTGAGTTTTCTATAGAAGGATATCAAATCAAACAATTCCTTTACATTATGTCATAGATGCGATTGAAAACAAAATGCTACTTCTTGTATATTCCCGTTGAAGACACTTTGGTCAATGGAAAGACTATAACCCTCGACCACTTACTCGTTCATTCAATAATGTGTTCATAGATATTTTGTTGTGTTAATGGAGATAATTTAACTTGTGTAGATTTTTCAAGATTGCATTTTTCATTTTTATCTAATCAAAATTATCATTATTCATTTGATGAATGCTTCCTTAGTCAATATATTTGCTTATGTCTTGCAAAACTTCGATAAATTATACTCATCGGATATGTATGATCATTTAACAGGTGGCTATGAGATTGAAGGTCCTTAATCTATCACGATGCTACAAATTAAACATAGTTCCTGACCTCTCTGCATTTTTATCTTTAGAGATATTAATTTTAGAGCGGTGTCGCAAGCTTACGACACTTCCCAACTCAATTGGATTGTTGAAATATTTAGTTGAGTTGGATGTCTCATACACACGCATTGCAGAGTTGCCAAATACCATTGTCAATCTAAAGAGCTTAAAAGTGTTGAAGATGAACCAAAGTCATATGCAAAAGTTACCCGAGGCAATTGGGATGTTGGAGAGACTTGAAGAGATTCATGGAAAGAATTGCGAGTGCCTAAAAATGATTCCCGATGATATTGTGAGACTACATTCCTTGAAGTTTTTGGACTTAACAGAAACCCATTTGCGGAATGTACCAAAGCTTCCTCAGAATTTGGTAAGTTTATATCTGTCCTCAAGGGCCGCTGAAAAAGCTCTAGAGATCTCTAGTCTCGTGAGCGAAAGAAATCTGGAATTATCGTTTGATTCAAGTAATTATTATTCAATTTTTCCCTGTGAATCATACGCTGGCATCACATCTCCCTCCTTTAACACATCTCCAAAAACAGCTCCAGACATCTCCATCCCATTTTATAGGTCGAAACTTTCAAGTATGACTAGCATAAGTTCATCATATTTGGGTTGCCTTTGCTGTCTAAAAGAACTTCAACTCACCCACTGTCAGAACCTGCACCGCATTGGAAAGCTTCCCTCTGGTTTGAGGAAATTTGTGGTTTCCAATTGCGATCTTCTTGAAGTTGTGGACTTTTCCAACTTATCTAACTTCAAGAATCTCAAGCACCTCGAGGTATGTTTCTGTCCGAAACTGATTGAGATTCAAGGTCTTGACAAACTGGAGTCACTAGAGACTCTTTGGATCCGATTCTGCCATTCCCTGCGAAGCTTACCCAATCTATCCAACTTGAAGAAGCTGAGGAGGAGCAAGCTTGATTTTCTTTCAACATATATGGTATGAGGAAAACAAGTAGCTCAAAGAGATGATGTCCCCCTCTAGCACTCGAAAGAGCTTGTAAGATCAACAAATCCTGAATTTTGAGGCTTGGAGGCATTGGTCATCCAAAGAAATAATTAGATATGGTCTCATTTCTCATACATGATGTAAAATTTCCCCGGAGTTCAGCCAAAAAGGAGATTAACGATCCAGAGAGTCTTTGATACCTTGATTCGAGAAGGGTAGCTTACAAACATGGTGTGCTCAAAGTGATAAGGGTACTTCTTATCAGTTGTTTGACGTAAAACACCTAATGAAATTCTATTTGATGTACGATGCATTTCCTTGGTACATCATTCTCGTAGGGAGTTTTATGATATTGCATTGAGTGACAGTACTGTTAGTCATTTCCTTAATTACAATTTCATGTCGTGTGGCCAACTCTTGTTTTTTAGTCATAAACTTTCCATTTTGGTTGGCATTTGTCATCAAAGAAATAATTAGTATATGGTCTCATTTGCCATACATGATGTAAAATTTTCACGGAGCTCAGCCAAATAGGAGATTAACGATCCAAAGAGTCTTTCGTGCCTAGATTCGAGAAGGCTAGCTTACAAAAATGGTGTGTTAAAAGTGATGGGCATACTTCTTATCAGGTGTTTGACGTAAAACGGTTATTGAAATTCTATTTGACGTACGACACACTTTCTTGGTTCATTGTTCTCGTAGCGAGATTTAGGATACCGCATTATTCTTTATTGACTTTCATTCTCACACAAAAATCTTCCTTTGGTGATTTTTGTTATTGTAATATCATCTATCTTTATTGAAAATATGTAAATTCTATATCTCAAGTAATTGCATGTTACAATGTATGTTATGTTGATTTCTGTTTGACATAACTTATGTCAATATTAGTACAATAATTAAAACGGAATTACACTGGCTTACTCTATATAGGGGTGGTAACTTTTCAAATTCATAAAATCTCATTTAAAACAAATAAACAAACATTCCATATTGTTGCGAAGCTCTCAAAGCGGGGTCAGGGGAGACGGGTTTACTGGTAATGTTGAATTGGGGACAAACTATCCTTAATCGGCAGGGGTTCTCCAAACGTTTACCTCACATGAATTTTTCATTTTATTTCGATTTATCCTATGAGAATATTATGTGAAGGTGTCCCCACTAACCTATTAAGGCTAGCTAGGAGCCAACTAAAATACAGGAGTATATTTCACTTAGTACATAATTAGAAGTACAGGGACTTGATTAGTTATCTAACTAAAACCCTTTCGGTATCTAATCTTGATTATTTGTCGTAAGTGTCTCGTGTGATCTTTTTATCAAATTACAAGTCCTAAAGTTCTCGTCTACAAGTGTCCATGTATTTTTTTTTTTTTTGTTTATTATGATCCTTAAATATAACCTAACCATTTAATTAAAACAAGCAGATCACAACATAAAAAGCAATACAAAAGACTCACAACGAATTCATCAAAGAAAGTAAAAAAGTAAAAGTAAAAGACAAGGTGCAGTAAATAACTAGATACAAGTCGTGCAAGGAATATAACATAGCTTTATTATTAAGTTTGGGATAACAACCCTTGTGAGCTAAATTCAAATCAAATCCAATTTTATGTAAGAGATTAATTTACCTAAACCATATGTGTGCTAACTAAATGAAGCTAAGTTAAATCTAATACTAAGGTTAAACAATTTAAACAAGGCCTATTATTCCAACCATTTCCCAATTTTTCATTTTTGGATTTTTATTATTCTTTTTATATTTTGTTTTTATTTACCTCTTCCGCCCATTAATAGTCTATATGAATATATTTTCATTTTTTCCTTTTTTTATTTTATAATGTTATAATTTTATTATTTACTCATTCTTATTTACAAAAGAGGACACGGGCCGAGTTCATGGGCCCGGTTCTTATGTGAATTAAGGCCGAATCTTACAAGCTTGGACCATACAAACAAAATGGTTTAAAAGAATCAGGCCTCTTTTAATACAACCGAACTGAGCCCATTTCTCCGACCAAAAAAAACGAAGTTCATTTCTATCCTTCCATTTACGCTCAGGCTTGCACTCTCATCTTTTCTTCCTATTTCTTTTCAATTTCCATTTTAATTATTTTCTAGTTTCATTTTATTTTTATCATTATTTCTCTTTTTTTTCTTTCTTCTTCTTTGGTTCCTTCTTCGTTCCAGATCCATATAAACTAGGGGTGTCAAAAAGCCCGACCCGACCCGACCCGACCCTAAACTTAGGGTATTTTCCGATCGCTCCATACTCGGACCCGACCAGAAAATACCCTAAATTAGGGTCCTTATAAACTACTTTAAACTTCCTTCATTGACAATTTCTTTGCTTCCACAGATGGAATATACATAAGTAATCTTCATCCTTAACACTAAACCATCAATAACTTCACCGGAGAATCAGATTCACCGCCTTTATATGTAAATTCAAAAAGTTCCTTCGAAAGTTTCGAAGGAAGGTGGCTTTACGAAAGGCAGACAAAAATATAAAGGCGAGAAGAAAGACCTTACATGTTTTTGAGGGTAGCCAAGCCGGCCACATAAAATCCGAATGCCTTCAGCTCGAGAAAAAATTCGACAAATCAAGGAAAGGCACAAAAGCTTTAGGTAAACATGTGGTGAAACTAACAGTGAATCAAGTAAGGATGAAGCCGAAGCTGCCAATCCATGTCTGAGGACCAACATTGTAAAAGCTGAGGTAAAAGCACTAAACTCGATTCTACACCGAATGAGGAGTCCCATGACGCATTTGATGAGTTGTATGAGAATGACTATTGTCGAATCCAATAGTCACTCAAGTCTATATCAGGGTTGCCTTTGTAGAATTCGACCTATATGTGCTACTAACTAAAGGTGGTCGGATCTAGGGTGGGAAGGTTCCAAACTTGGACCCTATACTCAACTCTATTATAACCTGGTTCTCCTTTTTTGAATGTTGTGTCCTACCCGATCTGCATTAGACCCTATTCTATCCTATTTTTCTAGTCCAATTTCAGGGTCTATCCTATTTTCGCTGAAACCTATTTTGGAACCACCCAATATCTTTTACAGCTTTGAATTTCTCATTAATACCCGAGAAAACAGCAATATAATCCTTCTAATTTATATTGAAATATTAAGCATGTGTAATTAATAAGTACATGAACTTGTTGACTAAACAAAAAATTAAGGATCCACAAAACTAATTATCATAAACAAACATCCTAACATTGCATAAACATTAACAACAAACACGGATCTACGGTTGTTGCAATTGAGAGAGAGAGCAGGGGGGGTCAAACATAGAGCGAGACAACTAGCACTTAAAGGTTTTCTTTTTTTAACAATGGGTAAAAACTAATTCCAAAGCCGATTCCCAAAAATTAGAACCAGCTCTTGGACCGGTTAAATGGGAATTGATTCCCAACCCTATTTTTTGGGTGGTCCGATTCGATTATTGGATAAATCTAGTCCAGTTACACACCCCTATTGCTAAGAGCTAGAGTAAGCACACCAAGTTGATCCTCTACAAATACTAGATATTTGACTCCATGCTTAAATTGATTTTCTTCCCCTTGAGTTATTGTCTCAAATAGAATGATAGTTCTTCATCATTTTTTTCATGTTAATATATGAATTACCACATCATTGCATTATAGATACTTTTTCTACTATTTTGAAAAATCTAGCGATTTACCTCATCTATAAAGTAAAAGAATATAGTTCCAAGTACCTAGATGGACAATGATGTATTTGTTGAGGTTATCTCAAATCGGTTGTGGAAGGGACTAGTGATTGGTTTATAAATATGAGGAAAAGTCTCACCATTTAAACTAGTTTTTGTGGTGAGAAAGGTCTAAGGCCACCCAATATTGATATCAAAGCCTAGGTTTCTAACAAGTTTAGACTCAATAATCATACGAGAAAGTTACAAGTTATTGCGCCTTCAACCTAGGGAGGATGTGTAAAGGGGAGGTTGTTGAAATTGTCCCATATCGATTGTAAAATAGGTTATTGGTCTCTTTATAAATATCAGAGAAAGTTTCACCATTTTGAACTAGCTTTTGGGGTTGCAGAAGTCCAAGACCATCCAACAATATCATGATCTATACTATTAATAAATATGTAGGCCAATCCATATCAATTATTGAAGAGTGCCTAGAATACCTGTTAAGCAACTTAAAAAAAGAAAAAACATGAACTTCGCGTTTTTTTGAAGTTTTATTTCTTTGGTGACAATTTCCTCCAAGCCTCAAAATTCAGGATTTTCTGATTGGACAAGCCTTTTCAAGTGCTCTGAGTGAAAGATCATCTCTTTGAGCTACTTGTTTTCCTCACAGCCGATATGACGAAAGTAAACCAACGTCGCACTTCTTCAGCTTCTTCAGGTTGCATAGATCAGGTAAACCTCGCCCGGAACTGCAGCCTCCGATCTGAAGATTTTCTAGTGATTCAGTCTGTCAAGACCTTGAATCTCAACCAGTTTCGACAGTCCCATAGGGCAAAGTCCTCGAGATTTTTAAAGTATAAGTCAGGCGATGTATGAAGGAAGCGACACTCACTGATCCGCAAGAGTCGTAGATTCTCCAGTTTTTCAAGACCGCTGAACTTGCTTGTCTCGCAGTAGCGCACTCTCGAGCTTTGCAACTATGTTAAATCTTCAAGGCCTCGAATATCAGAAATCCAACTCTGGAGAATTAGCTCCAACAAATTCTTCAAGTTTGGAAAGGTCAACCACTGGAAAACACAGGCTTGGGCCGTTACCTCGTGGAAGTTCTTGTAGGCAGCAACGATGACCTAAAAATGCGCTTAAACTTGGAAGATCATCTGGGCCGTAAGTTATTGTTCGTCCTGGGATCCGGTGGAATGAGTTCGGATCTGTCACCCAGACCTTCCCCGCTCGTCCCAGAACCCGAGTTGGGCCCAACGTTGAATGGAGTCGGTCCATACTCATTGGGCTGGGCTCCAGTACTTTGGGCTGCTTCTCCTCAAGGTGAATTCTATTGGGCCCAGGACTGGCTTGATACGACAGCCCATGGGCCTTGAATCAGAAACCACTGGAGTGGCGGCCACTGGCCCGGGCCCAGAACCTGGACAAGAGCAGCAGCAGGATCAGTTGAATGTGGAGCAGCGGGTAGCTCATTTCCAGTTGGATCAATTTGATCAGAGGCTTTACTTTCAGGTGAATTCAAATTCTCCTCCATCGTAGGGTTTTCTTCATTATTTGCCATGGTATCGTTGATAAGGACGCATGTGAATTCCTTCCCAGGGGCTGATTTTTTCGCAGGTTTGGGCTTATAACAGCAAATCAGAAGACGAAGCCGGAGGCAATTCAAGGGAAAATGATGCGGAAGCTAGGCCAGAAACATCTGCTCTGATGCCATGACAGAAAAGCAAATGGAAATATGGGAAAATTTGTATTGTAATGATCTGTCTCATAACATTTACATTTGAGCCATTTATATTGCTACAAAGAATAAATCAGCAAATAATATACAAGATTCTAATTTTCTATTTGTACAAAGCAAATCACAGATTGTCTGAACCCAATTGATCCTCAGTATCACAATCAGGATCATTCATGATATGCGCTCATATTTCCAACAGAAATCTTTTGAACGAGATGAGTGCATTCCTACCCCTCGCCTGAGCATAATTGAATCTCACAAGACAGCATCACTGATTCCTCTCTCAGATAATTCATCGAACATCATATGTGCATCGTCTAACGTGAGGCACAGCCTGTACATCGATGCCCCCGCATTGCACACCAATACATTACTCTCGAACCAATTAGCACAAACAATCCGTATGGACTGAGTAACGATGAATCTTGTTCACGGCAGTGGACTCAGTTATGATACATCAAGGAAGTACGATGAAAAGGCAACAAAACATAAAAATCAAAAGGCATATCTACAATGAATCGAAATCACGTCTAGAGTTTAGTAGGGAAAGAAACGACCTAGTTAGCGTGACTGTTAATTAACATATTTCATAATCACCTGAACATCGTGAGGAATGGGCCGATCGTGAAGATTTCTCTAGATGTATCTTCCTCTAATTGTGGTTTCAGAATAATCTTATTCTCTGTTTCTCTCTCGCGCTCTCTCCTCTTTCTTTTTTAATCTGCACTGGAGGAAGGAAGAGTGGCAGCTGCAGAAGGCAAGAAATGCGACGGCAAAGCTGAAGAACTGGAGACACAGCAGCGGGATGAAGGGGACGCGGTTTTTCTGTCGAGTCAAAAAGAAAACAGAGGTGTCTTGCGGGCCCTCTAATTGCTGCTAGAGAGGGAAAAGGGGAAAAAGAGGGAGAACCTTCCTTCTTGCATCAAACCCAGTTTGAAGAACACTTCTCCATGGCCAACTAGACCCTCCAGGAGAAAGCCTTCTGTCATGGTTTTCTCCTGTGATGCAGCTGGATAGAGATCCAGGAGAGAGAAGCTCGCTGATGATGCAGGAATGAAGTTTATTTTGGACTCTTAATCTTGTCGGAAAAAGAATAGGGCAAAAGCAATCAAAAACATCCGAGCCATGTTCATTACGACAAATTTACTTTAATACAAATGTGACATATTTTTCTTCCATCAATAAAAACTATTAAAAATATAGACTCGTAATTAGATGTGTCAATAGGTCATAAACCCATATTATGATCCACTTTTAGTTAAATGGGTCAAATATGAGTTAAATGAAAGTTAAATATGTGTCAAATATAGGTTAAGTGAAAATTAAATATGTGTCAAATATGAGTTAAGTGAGTTATTAGGTAGATCCATCATCTCTCTCATTCCATCCCCCTCCTCTACATGCGTTCTCGTCCTCTATTGCCGATCCAATAAAATTCACTCAACAATAATTAAAAAATCGATTTTTTTTAAAATTATTTTCCTCAAACTATTTCAATTTAGAGGTATCCACATTTTTTTATTTACTAATTTTTAATCATTTAATTTACTTTATAAATTTGATGTGAAATTTTTATTCAAATAATTTATATGTGAAAAGTTTAAAGTGGACTAAATAAGTATGAGTAGATTTTCTTAAATTAAATTAAATATTAATATGTGTTGGTAATATGGGTCGGGTATGGGTTCGGTATGGGTCGGGTCGGATATGGGTCATCAAATTTACATTGCATGAAAATTGGTCAAAATGGGTTAAATGGGTCAATGTGAGTCGAACCATTTTCGACTTGACCCAAACCCGACCCGACCCACCCATTTGACACCCCTACTTGTAAATTGATATGGAGCTCACATAATTTAAATGAAATAAAAATGACGATATTGCAACTGAAAAATTATCTTACAAAATTTTGACGATGGATAAATGTGTCTCATAAACATAAGTTTAAATTTTTTATATCACAAAAAGTAAATGTATCACAGATGACATAATTTGTGGTTTTTGATATCACAAAAAAATAATTTGAAATATTTAATAGCCATTTTCTTCAAAAATAAATCTATCTCGAATCCTTTCATGCTATATATCTAAAAGGGAATCTTCCATCAAATTCATTCTTGAATTCTGAATTCGCCCCTTTTTTTTTTTTTACTTTATGTGATCTTTACCCACTCCTTTTCTTTGGTTACCTTCTAAACTTTAAAATTATTTATACGGCTTTACATCATAAAATTTTAATTTATATAATTTTTTGAATTATTTTGGTAAATAAAGAAATTAAAAAAACGTAGGGGTCCTTAAAGAAAATATAGCCTTGATAGGAATCTTGTAAATACATAATGCTAAAAAGGCAAAAGGACAATTATCCTATTTGCAAACAAGAAACTGTTTTTGACAACATAATATCTTATAATCCATTTCATTCGTTTCCAGAGTTTGACCTTCACAAAACCCTATTGGTTATTTCTGTGTCATGTCCACTTGTTTCTCAGTTTTTTTTTTTTTGTCATACCACTTGTTTCTCAGTTGACTTATTTTTATTTGCACCGGTAATTTATGCATCTATCATATTAAATCCTTCATGATTTTTTTCTAAAAATAAATTGATGATATTGTGAGAAAATGGAAAAGAAAAATCTTCACTGCTTTCTTAATTTACCCTATATTCTCCCCATCAATAAATATCTATAACACAATGTTTTTGTCAATAATTTTTAGTTAATTCACTTATATTTAAAACATCACGTTATTAAAGTGTCGTATAAACATTAAAACCTTAAAAAGATATTATTATAGATAAGAAAACAAATTTCCCTCGAGAATTGAGATCCTTTCAAATTATGAGTGTAATTTACTGTAATGATAGGTTGACACATAGGCAAGGCGTCTTTGAGCGGACCATATCTATTTCATTCTTTTCCTCTCTTGTTTCCCTTTTCTCTCCATAACACTCTTTTAACAGATTCTATTAGGAACAATGATCAAAGAGATGATTTTCTCCCTCTTTTATTCCCCTTCTTTCTTTATGCTGTTTCGGTACTTTCTTGCATGTTATGGTCGGGGTGGCTGTGCCAAGCTCTTTTATTTTATTTTATTTTATTTTTCTCTTTTTTACATCCATATTGCACTTTGATGAGGATGCACTACATCGGCTATGTACTACATTGAACAATGTTCCCCTAAGTTACTAGGGACATAAATTAATCCAAACCCCTCGCGTGGAGGGCAACAAGACTAAGACTGGAGACTTCAAGAGACCATTTAAGCTATGGATCATGATTCTTCTAAAAAAGGCTTATTTTCATGATCTATATAGTGCATAGCGTATAGGTGAGTAGTATTATTACTATTCCTTAAGAATAGAAGGAAATTCCCACAATAAGTTGATGGGCTTACTCGAGTCCTCGAAATCATGAGCTTGAGATTAGAAATGCAAAGGTTTAGCTTAGCATGCTGACTTTGCTCTCCGCCAGAAGGTATGGATGGAAGCCAGAAGCACTTGGAATAGGAAAGCCAATCTAAGATCTCGTTGTTTTGCCGGGCCTGCATAAATGATTGCTTGCTTTCCAAGACATCAAAGAACATAAATCTCTACTCTCGTCGTTTTATACTATAATTTGTGCAAAATTGCCCGTATTTCCCTTTTTTTTGTCGAAACCCGTATTTCCCATGTTGAATATATATTATATGTTACATTGATTTAAGTGTATTTAATTCTACATAAAATGAAAAAAAGGTTAAATCATGAAAACTTCAAATCAATACACGTGACAATTTTCCTCTAAACTAATTTTTTTAACAACCAAAAAATCCAAATTAGTACACATGTGACAAATTCACCATCCGTTAATTTCCATTAAATTTAACTTTCAAATTATTGAATTGGATAATAACTAACATTTGATAAGTGCACCACTTTATGATTTTTTGTGATATTAATTTGGTTGAATATATTTATTTTATTTCTTAGTTCAAGTAAAGGTTCAAAATGACGACATACAAGTTTCAGAACTTAGCTCTAAAAGACAGGTGGGGGGAGAAACAACCCAATTAGCAAGTAGGCTTTTCTTTTTATGAGATTTAGCAACCTAATCCGCTATACTATTACTTTCTCTTCGACAATGGGCCAGCATCAAGTGTTTAAAACATTGGACTTGGGTTCATGCCTAAATGATACAAGCATTGGCTTCCAAACTGATCTAATATGTGGATGTGCATAGCATCTCCACCAGATCAACTCTGTCGGACTCCAAGTGCAAACGCTCTCCTCTCATGTCTTTGAAGTAGGTTAGGGTTTGGCAAATTGCTTTGACCTCCGCTTGAATCGCTGATGGCACTCACACGGATCCAGCAAAACCATCTACCAAAACTCCGTTGCTATCTTTGCATATACAAGCGATTGACCCTTCCCTTGTTTCGGGAACAAACGACCCATCAACATTGATTTTGAGCACTCCATGAGGCGGTGGATTCTAGAGCTAGGTGAGTTCTTTTGTGATGTGCTTGTTCCTTTTGAGTTTGGTTTCCATCGGCTGAAGTTTTTCACTATTGCCATGGCTGAGGTGATAATTTGGTCGAGATGCATTTGTTTAGCTCTAAAAATCCATTTGTTCCAAGCTTCCCAAATCTGCCATAGTAGCATTGCGAGGAATTCAAAGGAAATGGAGGTGTGTTTGAAATTCCCAAGCCATTCTTTTATGCATGTGACCGAATATATGTTTACCTGTATGTTGATTTTTGAGTGTTGCCAAATTTCATTGGTCTAGGGGCATAGCAGAAACAGATGCTCTTCGGATTTTGGGTGTTGCTCACATATGGTGCAAGTGTTGGCAGGTATTGTACTTCTCCGAGCTAGGTTCTCCTTTGTAGTTAATGCATTTTGGGTCACCTACCATAGGAAAAACTTAATTTTTGGCTTGATATTTGCTTGCCAAGTTCAATTCTAAGAGCCCTAGGTGTTTGATATGATGATGATGCCCTATTTGATGGTTGTTTGTTCTGTTTTGCCCTACAATAGTTGTGGCACTTTTTATTGTGAATTGTCCTGTTTTTGTTTGTTTCCATATCAATTTGTTTGCTAGAAATTGCACATTAATTGGAGTGGCTAATGGAGGGTAATTTTATCATAAATGTATTGGATTTGGGTTTAGGTGTATCTATTTCGAATTTTTGATAGATCAAAAAATTAGTTTAGTATAAATTTTTCACAAATTTACTTTTAGGTTTCTAGAGTTAGTACCACGAAAAATTCCAAATTGGTAAACTTATGAAAATTTATATCAAACTAATTTTTGTACCATAAAAAACTCCAAACTAGTAAACCTATGACAAATTTACTCCAAATAACTATAAAAAACCTTAAACTGATACACTTATGATAAATTTATCCCAAACTAATTTTTTGACTATCAAAAACTTCAAATCGGTGCATTTGTGACAAACGTATTATTCGTTAAATTGGATTAGTACCACAAAATTAGTACAACTGTGACAAACAAAGAGTGAAATCCAAAATTAACTGTCATGTGTTATCCAACTTGGCAATTTGACAGTAAAATTTAATGAAAACTAACATGAGGATGAATTTGTCACAAATGTATCAATTTAGAGTAAATTTGTCAAAAGTGTATTAGTTTGGAGTTTTTAATGGTTGAAAAATAAGTTTAGGATAAATTTTTCGTAAGTGTATTAATTTTGAGTTTTTTGAGGTATTAATCTAAATAACAATGAAGAACAAAAACATACCTTTTTTCATTAATTTTAAAAGCAAACACAAATAATTATTTTCAAAATATGAGAGAGAGAAAGAGGGAGGCCAATTAAAGTTAATGGTTAAAGGGAGCTTAGGCTCTAATTGACAACTTTCCAATTTCTTTATTTTTCTATTATTTTGTTATCTGAAATATAAAAAAAAAAGAAATTTGTTTGTTAACATCTAACTGATTTTTCTATTTTCTGGATTAAAAAGTTGTTTTTGGGAATAAATTTAGAGTAGAAATAAGAAGTAGAAAAAAAGTTTCTTATTTCTAAGAACAATTTTTATAAACTATTTCTTGGGTTATTACTCATAATTAATTGACCATCGGCGGTCGATCATCGCCAATCATTGACCGGTCGTCATCGTTTGTTTAGCAACTAGCAACTAGCAAATGGCAAATCGAGGTGTCCGATAGTGGTGGGTGGCAACCGGCAATGGTGGTGGTGGACGGCGATGACGGGCAAAGTAGTATCGTGTGGTGGGCGGCTATCGGTGATCGATGACCGATCGGTCATTGGTCATCGTCAATCGCCCGATCATCGATCGATAGCCGATCGCATGGCCACCGCCGCCACTATTGAAGAAATTTTTATTTATTTATTGGTACTAAACGCATTTCTATTCTTTTTTTATTTCGAGAATAAGAAATTTTTATAGTTATTAAATACGTTATTTTTTACTCAAAAATCATTCTAGAAAGTAAAATTAGAAAAAAATTATTTCTCAAAAAAATTATAGGAAATTTTCAAAAAGGACCTGAAATAAGCTTATTTTCTCAAATAAGGATCTCAAGTGGTTGTTGTCTCAAATGAAGACCCCAAGTAGCTAAATCAGTCTCAAATAAAGACTTCAAATCGCCGACTAGCCAAATATTTGCCGACTGACGAGCGTGTGGCATTTCCAGTGGCTAGAGTAAAGGCAATTTTGTCAAAAAAAATATTGATAGAAATTAACAAACCCTAAAAACAAAACCCCCAAACTCTTCTTCATGTTTTTCTTCATCTTCATATTCTAGGTTTCTTGTCCCCTCTTGCTCAGAGAGCCCAAATTATTTGTTAATGGAGCAAGATCCCTGACTCCCTGAGTTCCAAATAGTCATACCGGCACCCCCTCGACTCTCTCTCTCTCTGTGGAAGCAGATTCGAATTGTGCCCGAGATATGGGTCCTCAACATCGAGATGTTCTCCGTCTCTTGGTTGGGAAAAGATGATGAAGAATCAAGGCTATCGTATTACATCGAAGAGATGGCTTTACTCGAGATTTGTCTTATTCATTGAAAAGAAATGAAGACAAAAAAAAAAAAAAAAAAAAAAAAGAGGAAGAAAATGTGAAAAAATGAAGGTGGGGTTTCTTGTTGTGCTTCAATTTATGCTCCATTAACATAAAATTTGGGTGCTCCAAGTGAGAGAGGATAGAGAACAAAGAAGATGAAGAGTATAAGAAGAAAACGTAAGAACGTGAATAATTTGAGAGTTTTATTTTTAGGATTTATTAATTTCTATCAAATTTTTTTGACAAAATTACCCTTGCTCCTGTTATTAGAAATGTCACATGCTCATCGGCCGGTGAACATTTGGCTAGCTAGTGATTTGAGCTCCTTATTTGAGACTGATTTAGTCACTTTGAATCCTAATTTGAGACAATAGTCATTTTGGATCCTTATTTGAAAAAATATGCTCATTATAGGTTTCTTTTAAAATTTTCTCAAAAATTATTTTCGAGTGTAGAAATATTAGCAAACGTGGCCTTAATCTCTCACATCCTTAACTCGCTCCATGAACGGAGGCGTGCGTGCTGATGCTATCTTGATCCCATTTTCGGACGTAGACCCGATTCTCCGTCTCGTATTCAGTCCGGACTCGTTCAAAGAGCTTAGGTAGTGGCGAAGGAAATTTGGAGGAAAACCCCACCACGTGCAGCGCAGACAGCGCAAAAGCGAAATCTTAGATAAAGATCTCGAGACGCAGACTCACTGCGTTTGACCCACATCACAGAGAATCCAAGCAAGTCTCTCTCTCTCTTTCTGCCACCATCTTGTTTTGATCACAGCGATCCCTGATCAGTACCCTTTTGGGTTCTCGAGGAGCTGGTTCATGGCGGGCAGTGGGGTGTTTGCAGAAATCAAAGATGGTGATGGGGTGTTCCGCTACTACTCCGACGGCGAATGGAAGGCTTCGGCTTCCGGAAAGTCCGTGCCCATCATCAACCCCACTACTAGAAGTACTCACTTCAAGGTCCAAGGTACCCGCTTCTGAACTCCGATGGTTCTTCTGTTAGTCTCGCTCAATTTGTCAACTTTTGATTAGTTTAGCTAGTTTGAATTGTTTTCTGTTGGTTTCCGAATTCCAATAGCCTGTACACAAGAGGAGGTGAACAAGATCATAGAATCATCAAAGGCTGCGCAGAAATCATGGGCCAAGACTCCTCTGTGGAAGAGAGCTGAGCTGCTCCACAGAGCAGCGGCGATCTTGAAGGAGCACAAGGCTCCGATCGCCGAGTGCCTCGTCAAGGAGATCGCTAAACCCGCCAAGGACGCTGTCACCGAAGTATGTTTGCCTACTTTATGAATTTTAGCTTTGGAAATTAAATTTGAAATCACAGCTTCTTGCTTGTAAATTTGGAAAGTTGTAATCTCTGTTAGATGCTTCTCTTGTGTTTGAATTTGGAAGCATCGGGCACTGATAACTTCTACTTGTTTTGCCTTGTAATGATATGAATTTGAAGGTGGTGAGATCTGGGGATTTGATATCGTATTGCGCAGAGGAAGGGGTGAGGATTCTTGGAGAGGGAAAGTTTCTGGTGTCTGATAGCTTCCCAGGGAACGAGAGGACCAAGTACTGTCTCACTTCTAAGGTAAATTTGCACTTCTCTCGATAGGTTTTACAAATGTCCCTGTGGTGTCTGACCAATTCTCTCTTAGTTTGCCTGTGATTCTACAACTCAACTCTGTGGTTTGTTTTTGCGGTCCTTTTTTATCTCTGCCTAGGTAGGCACTTCACATGCTTTTCTTAATGTTCTGATGGACTTGTTTATGCCCTGTGCACTCTGCCCATAGGAAACATAAGATGGATTAGGATTATTTATATACATCATTGACTTTCCGCCAGAGAAAAAAATGAGGAAAAATTAAGCTGTGGATGTGGGAACATTTCTTATTTCATGCGCACCTCATGCTGGGTATATTCCATTCCATATGCCATTTTTATTACCTTCCCTTTTCATGTCTTCATCTACACAGTCATATGGCTTTTTCATAAGCACATATCAGGCTGGGTAAATATTTTTGCCATACATGAACTTGATGGGTGTGGATAGTTTGGGTCCATGAAATTTGAGTATTTTTGTAAACTTTAGATATTTAACTCTCATGTATTTTTTCCTGGGGTACTGAAGATACTATGATCTACGAATTAATTGAACATGGGACCATTTAATAGCTGATGGGTACAAAAGGGTCTATACTGAATTATGCCATGCCTTTTGTCTAAACTAAAATATACTAAAAATGTGTCATGAGAGGTTCTTCCGTCTCATCCTAAAACATTCAAAAAGTTGTCAGATTACATGCCTTAAACGTATGTAGTTAGCAGTATTGAAGATAACTTTAGGAAATCGGTTTTAAAAAAAAAAATAAACTTCAGCAAATCATGTGGCTAAAGTAAACTAAAATTGGCATAGATGGATGATCCATAATCTGGATTCAAATGCTACAATCTAATGGAAAATACAGTAAGTGGAAATATCTCATTGATACCATGTTTCACCTGTCACAGACCGGAATCAATGTCCTTGAAGCAATAGTAATTGGACTTAGTATTCATGCAGGTCATACTAATCAATCATGTATAGTTTTTATAAAATCAGATTTCTCCTGACAATAACATCCAGCTCAAATATGTGTCAAACAAGGAGTGCATGTTGTAATAAGTAGTTATTTGCTTAGACAAAATGGTGGTTATTTTTTGTTTTTGTTTGTCCTTTTCTTTTGTGATTTTTTTTTTGTATCATCTGATAGACTTGTTTTGCTCCTTACAAACGAAATGATAGTTTCACAAGAAGTGGCACCAAGTAGTCTCCAGTCTGCATGTATGCAGCTGATGTAGCCATTCAGGAAACCTCAAACCCATCTTAACATGAAAAATGCACTATATCACATTATTTATTTCTTGTCTGAATTTTGCCATATCTCTCAACAGCAAGCAGTCCCTAATTTTAGGTCATTAATTAAAAGTTGATGGAAGTTTTGAGCCAAAGGACACTAAAACAACATTGCTGAGGAGACACTTGGCAGGGGCTCCATTTGTGCAGGGATAGGATGTTTTTATATGTCGTTTTAGATCAAGTAGTGTTTTCAAAATCTCACCAACTGGGTCGGTGTCAAAACTGATAGAAGATCAAACCTGTATCTGGTTTAACAATGATGCAAAGGAAGGATCTAGATCTATAGTTAGGTCATAAGTTATAACAAACCATGGTAATTCTATGTACTTCTGTGTTTCTGAGAAATGAAGTGTTTCAGAGATTTGACTCTCCTTAGCTTTGCAGATTCCGCTGGGGGTTGTTCTGGCTATCCCTCCTTTCAACTACCCAGTCAATCTCGCTGTTTCTAAGATTGCACCTGCACTTATTGCTGGAAACTCAATAGTTCTGAAGCCACCAACCCAGGTTGGTTTATGCTGAGGATCAATCTTGATTGCTCTCCTCTTTTCATCTCATACTGTTTGAGGTGGATTGTCCGTCCACCAACTGTCCATATAGACCAACATGCTGAATGAACTTATGCCTGTATACTTAAAGGGTGCTGTTGCTGCACTTCACATGGTGCATTGCTTTCACTTGGCTGGCTTCCCAAGAGGACTTATCAGTTGTGTAACGGGAAAAGGTTCTGAGATTGGTGACTTCCTCACAATGCATCCTGGTGTCAGTTGCATCAGGTGATTCTTTCTACATCATTGCATCATGTGCCAAGGTTCCTTGAATTTCTCAGCATGAACTTCACCTTCAGAGACATTTTTGCAAAGTTACTTCTTGTTGGAATGTGGGGGAAGATTTGTTTCTATCCCTCAAATTCGTCCAAATCAAAATGCTTTATGAGGGAATGCAACTCTCTTCAAGCTTGAGATCTATCATGTACCTGTCTTTAGGCATATTGCAGTTGCGTGATCTGACGGTGCAACCCTTCTTCTCAGTTTCACAGGTGGGGACACTGGAGTAGCCATCTCCAAAAAGGCAGGCATGATCCCACTTCAGATGGAACTGGGTGGAAAAGATGCTTGTATAATTTTAGAAGATGCTGATGTAGATTTGGCTGCAGCTAATGTTGTTAAGGGAGGCTTCTCTTATAGGTAATCTTTTTGCTATTATTTTCTAATGGGTAATTTGAAACCAAGAGTGAGTTTCTCTTCTCAGCTATCACCACATGCTTAAACTTCCAGTCGAGATTATAAATTCTAGATCAATGCAGTAGAATATACTGAATCTTTCGTTTATCTAACTAGATTAATGTTGCTTTAGTTGCATTTGCTGCCAAAGGAGATATCTTGACATTATATATTTTATAATCAGTGGTCAAAGGTGCACTGCAGTGAAAGTTGTCTTGGTTATGGAATCTGTAGCTGATAAACTTGTCGAGAAAGTGAATGCTAAAGTGCAGAAGTTGACCGTAGGAGCTCCTGAGGATGACTGCGATATAACTCCAGTTGTTACAGAGTCTTCTGCCAACTTCATTGAAGGGTTGGTGATGGATGCCAAGCAGAAAGGAGCGACATTTTGTCAAGAGTACAGGAGGGAGGGTAATCTCATCTGGCCTCTATTATTGGATCATGTTCAACCTGACATGAGGATAGCATGGGAGGAGCCATTCGGTCCAGTTTTGCCAGTCATCCGAATAAACTCTGTTGAAGAAGGAATTCACCATTGTAATGCTAGCAACTTCGGTCTTCAGGTTTGACACTTGTTCTTACCCTTATTATTATCGCTGACAGATTGACCCATGGTGTGATGTAGGTGTATTCTCATCAGCCATACTTTCTTATGTACAGAGTATATAAAATAGATTATGCAGAATCGGAATAACCTCCGCTGACTGACAAATGCCTGTTTTCTGCCCAATGTGCATTTGTTTACAGGGGTGTGTCTTCACAAGAGACATTAACAAGGCGATACTGATTAGTGATGCAATGGAGACGGGAACTGTTCAGATAAATTCTGCCCCAGCTCGAGGACCCGATCACTTTCCTTTCCAGGTAATATTCATTCCATGTCCAACCAGGTCATTAGTAACAAGTGCAATGTCATGGAAGATTAATAAGCAAGGATAGAACGCCTTTACCGGGTCATTTGGGCAACGGAAAGTTTGGATGAACTGAACATCAACTTGGGTGCGAAATTCTTACTTTATAGCGCATCTTTGAGGATCTAATCACCAACGGAACCGACCCTGTTAGTGTCGATCTGGTGAAGCATCTAGTATAAACGTTTAGTTTGTGTGTGAAATTCCAGTCTTCTTAAAAGATGTCCAATGTTGCGGCAGGGCTTGAAGGACAGCGGAATTGGTTCCCAAGGCATCACCAACAGCATCAATATGATGACGAAGATCAAGACCACCGTTATCAATTTGCCCGCACCTTCGTACACAATGGGCTAATCAGTCGCCACTCACGGGTCGGAGCAGGTGGCGCTAATTGCCTTTGCACTTTGATGTTTCACCAGCCATCGCAGTTGAGTTCTTCGACGCATTTATGCCGGTGTCATATATAGACATGCCTAGAAAGTGAGCATAATAAAGTCTTCAATGACTGCAGTGTAAATACGTCGGCGGCTCCTCGACGATATCCATCATTCGAGCCTGTAAACATATCAGTAATCACGGTGAATATTATTAGTACTCACTGCGATATCGTGTAACATACTTATGACAAAATGACAGAGATGACATTTTCCAAGGTCATTTATGGAGGTTGTTTTTTCGGTTTTTTCGAAAACATGAATGATAATATCGACACTTGAAGAAATCTCAGTCGAAAGGTCCAACGGAGGAACATTCAAACAACGTAAATCCCAAAAAGTTTTGGGGTTTGGGCTACCTAGAAGAGGGTTGGGAATTCATTTTATGGACCTGAGCAGCCCAATAAGATGCACGGTTTGCGGACCGATCACAATGGGCCCAAGGGACATTTTCAAGAACCCAGCATGATTTGGGCCTCTTCCATTACGGTCGTTATTCCCCACGGCAGAAGGGGCAGTCATTTATATTGGGCCAAAGAGACATTTTCAAGAACCCAGCATGATCTTGGCCTCTTCCACTACGGTCATTAGTCCCCACGGCAGAAGCGGTAGTCATTTATATAGGTTGTTAAAATCTCATAATTTAAGAGAAAATTTTCTAAAAAGTCATAAATCTACTAAAATTTTATTAATTCAGTCATAAATCTTTTCATTTTGTTAATTAAGCTCTAAAATTTTATGTTTCGCCAATTAAGTCCATCCGGCAAATTTTAGTTGGAAATAACTGATGTGAACATCAGTCATCCTATATAGTGTACTTGGCACTAACATAGATCATTTTTAATAGTATTTAAATATTTTTATTGTTTTTATTTTCTTTCTCTTCCTTTTTCCTCTATTGGTCACTAGGCTAGGGCTACTGACGATTAGCCAAAGGCAACAAACAGCAAGTTCACCCTTACCTGCCTTAGGCGAGGTCACCCTCGTTAGCTGACCTATCAGCCTCACCAACTTCAAGTGAGGATTGACCTCAATGGATCTAGTGACTAGCAAGGTCAAGCCTTAGCCAAAGCTAGTAAGAATAGTCCTTGCAAGGTTCCGCCGATTTGCATCAATTGCCATTTGAGAAAGAAGGTTTGAGTTTTTCGTTTTCAGGAGCATGAAGAAAATTGGGTTTTGGGGTATGATTTTTGCGACTCACATTAGTCGCTATTTGAGAGCTTTGGGGATAACGCTCCAGATCAAGCAAATTGCTCTCTCGCTCTCCAACTCCGCTTGCTTTCTTCGACCGTCGAGGTACCTTCAACCCTTGCTAGTAGCAAGGTTGGCCCTTGCAAACCTTTGGTGAGGGCAACCCTCGCCCGAGGTCGCCCTTTGTCAGTTGTTGCCTTTTGGCTGGTCATTAGCCATTGCCCAAACCCAGCTATCGAAAGAGGAAAAAGAAAAACAAAAGAAAGAAGAAATTAAACATAACAAATTAATAAAAAGATCGAAAAATATTGAAATAGTATTAAATTATTCATATTAGTGTTGGTCATGTCACATAAGACAGCCAGTATTTACATTAGCAATTTATGGTCGAAATTGACCAGATGGATTCAATTGGCAAAACGTATTAAGATTGACTCAATTGACAAAATTAAAAAAATTATGACTAAATTAACAAAAGTGCAATAAATTTAAGATTTTTTGAATAATTTTCTCCATGATTTATTTTTTTTTTTATGATACGATTTTACGAACCCTAGCAAGTGTACTTAAAATCCCAATTTTAACATACCTGATGATGAATTTGATAGACTACGATGCAATTGTCCACCTTTCATGAGATAGCCACGGAGGATTTTGGGGAGAGAGAATTAGTTCCTGATAATCAATAGTAGTTCTTCCACAATTTTTTTTTTCCGGATCATTCGTGATTGTTCAATAATTCTTTTGTCGTCAAAACAATTTTAGGGGAAGATCTCTTTCAAACATATTTTTCTCAAAATAATTACTCGTCTACGCTATTCCATCTTTCGATCTTTCTAAGACAGGTACCTGAGTAATAAATTATTTATAAACAAAGAAATTTTATCCACGAATCTAACGTATTAATAATGTTTAAAATTTTGAATTTTCAAATAAAGAATAAGTCCAATCCATAATCCTTATTTTTGTCGAATACATATCACAATGCTTGCTCAGGACCGAGCAGAGCTAGGAATAACTAGTTATAATCTAACTGCCCGATTAATTGAAAGTCAACTCTGGTATGTAAGAATTGCGACGAGGATCATGTACGATGTATCGCTTACTAAGGAAAACTCGTAAAACAATTGAGGTCGTGATTCATACGCGTTCGCATTAGATCACAAAGCAATTGTATATTGACATAATGGTCCGCCACTAACTAAAAATGGTGCTATTAATGAGTGACTTCAGGACTCTTATTAAAAATGGTAAAGAATGTATGATTTTTTAGTAGATTGATTACAGAAAATAAGAGAAAAGTAGGGCAATGAAAACCATATATTTTTCTTAACAAATGTCTCGAGATGCTAACTAAATAATTATCCTTCAAAGGCAGGTCAGTCGCATGGATTGTTGAAAATGTATGAGAGTCATAGTCATACAAAAAATCAAGAAATTTTGGGACAAATATATTTATTTTCATCTAAGTGACTGAATATGTGGAGTTGGTTTCTAAGTAGGTCCGTCTTCATTGCAATTTAGGTTTTTTATGCTCTACTAAGGTCAATTTGATTTTTCAAAAAATTTAACGGGGTCAAAACATAAAAGCTAGTAGGTCGCATTGACTTATGCCTAAAATATAAATAGGTACAAACAAATAAGTTTGCAATTTAAATGGGACCAATTGCCCCTACTCCTTTAGACATGGCCTTGCCACTTCTTCATATCTCATATTATTTTATAAAAAAAAAAAAATCCTTTCGGAACTTACAAGTATTAGAACTTATTACCAACTTTATTGGGATAGTTTATAGCATGCTACTATTTATAGGAAGTCTATTTATGTAGCAGATTCTTTCGGGACAACTGCAAAACTCATCCTCAGTTTTGCTCTTCATATAAAAATTCTTACTATAATTCAAAACTACATTTTTCATTTCCCAACTTAAAGAACGCCTATTTGTCAAATGCTCCCCAAAATGAGCAAAATTATCCAAAAAGTCATAAATCCACCACACTTTTACTAATTTAATTATAAACTTTTTAATTGTGCAAATTTCATGTTTTACCAATTAAGTCTATTTGGCCAATTTTGGCCAAAAATTGTTGGCGTGGACAATAACCATCTTATGTGATATGGTCAACACTAAAATTGATAATTTTAATAATATTTTGATATTTTTTTCATTTCTTTTTCCTTCTTTGCTTTTATGTCTTTTTTTCCCCTTCTTCCCTCCACCGGCCATTGCCAAGCCTTGTCAATAGTCATTGGAGGTCGTTGGCTTCAGGTGAGAACTACCCTCACCAACCTCGAGTGAGGGATGCTTGGGCTTGGGCTAGCGAGGGCCACATCATTGGATCTAGCAAGGGCTAGGTGCAAGTGTCCCTTGCTTGAGGCCAACAACCTCCATCGCCCATTAACGAGGCTTGGCAATTGTTGGTGTAGGGAAGAAGGGGAAAAACAAGAGAGAAGGAAAAAAGAAGAAAAAAAAAAAAAGGAAAAATAAAACACAAAATAAAAATTCATAAAAAAATGAAAATATATTTCAAAATTGTCCACGTCAAGCCACTCATGCCACATATAATGATTTGTCCATGTCAATAATTTCCAGTCAAAATTGGCTTGATGAACTTAACTAGCAAAATGTTAGGATTTTTTGTATATTTTTCCCTACCAAAATGTATACCCAAAAAATGAATTCGTTGTGGATTGAGTGATGCAAAAAGGAAAATGACTAGTTCATAAATTATATGTAGTTATGGGATACAACTTGAAATTCAGTACAAAATGAGATGATAGTAATTATAGGGATATTGTCCAAATAGTTATAAATCTATTATATGGTAGTCAATTTAATTCTAAACCTCTCAACTATGTCAATTTAATACTAAATCTTTTCATGACTTATCAATTTAATCATAGACTTTTTATCTGAATCAATTTAATCCTAAACATTTTAATGATTTGACAATTTAATCATTTTGACTAATTTTAGCTAAAAATTGCTAATATGTTGGTCTAGTCAGCATCATCTATCATACATGGCACGATTAACACCGATGGATAATTTTTGCAATTTTTTAAAATTTTCCATATTTTTTCTTTACTTTCATTTTCTTATTTTCCTTTTTCCTTTTCTTTTTCCCTTTGTCGGCCTCTTGCGAGTGTTGCCCCCTACTGGCCTCGATGAGGTATGGCTATGCTTATGTTGGCGAAGGGGGAGTCCACACCTGCCTAGGCAAGGTTAACCTCAACAAAGGCTAATAAGGCAACCCTTGTTGATAATTGACAAGGCCCGATAATGGCTGAAGAAGGAAAAAATAAAAATAAATAAATAGAAAAAAAGGAAAAATTTTAGAATTTTTTTTTAAAAAAGCTATAAAAATTGCCTATGTTAGTGTTGTTCATGTCATATAAGACAATCCAACCCTGATTAGATCGCCATGTTAGCAATTTGTGATCAAAATTAGCCAAAATGACTAAATTGATGCAATTAAAAGATTTAAGATTATCGAAGATTAAATTGGTATAATTAAAAAGCCTAGAACTGAATCAATGACTATATAATAGGTTTAGGACTTTTTAAACAACTTATCCTAATAATTGTAGATTTTGAAATGTGGCGAGGACAATTGAAAAAGGGAGCAAAATTGAGATGATAGTTTCGATTTTTCTCAATTCTTTTATAGTCTATTCACGTGAAAAGTATGCAAATAAATGGTCGAATTTTTGGAAATCGTATGCATATGAATTAACATGTAATGCATCTTTTTGTAGAAGGTATAACCATATGTCCATATATCTTTCGAACCATGAGGAATTGTCGATTTTCATTTAATATCTAAATTACCAATTACCGTGATCCATTACGTCACCTTTTGTGCAATCGAGACAATGAACATATTTATGATTATGGTAACATTTTCATCTTGGCTCGATGAACAAATTATGTTTTCAAAAGACATAATTTCCAAGCAAATATTATCCCAGGAGTAAAATCCTTACTCCATTATTCAACAATGACAAGCTAATTATATCATGCCTTCCTTTCCCCAGGGAAAAAAATTGTCATGCGTATGGAAATGATGAAATGAGGAGTTATATCAGTTAACTTTATTGCTCGATCACATCTAAATCAATTGGATCTAGGAAAAATTTGAAGTGACTGCACCCAATGAAGATTTAGAAGAATATTGACACCAATGTTGAGGCAAGTATTTTTATTTTTATTGTACTATTGAAAAAATCAATTATGGGAAGACTTTCTTTTCTCTCGTCCATAAATTAACAATGCAATATGAAAAATTTAAAGAATAACATATGTTTTCTCAAAAATAGAAACCACAAAATATTCATAATTATTATTGCTCGATAATCACCAAATATAGATCAACTGAAATTCAAAATGCCCATGTAGTTTCACCACTTACTTTTTTCAGATATATATACTTGATGAAGGCAATAGATATTTGATGAACTTTAAAATTTTCTCAAGTAATTCAACGCTGTTTCTGCATTGTCTTATTACTTGTTTCCTTTAAAAAAAAAATTTTGGTCGGTTTTTAAACTTGTTCAGTTAGAAATTTTAGCAGTAAAACCGTTCAATTATTTTTTTTAAAGAAACCTTTCCATGTGTAATATGTATATACAACATATAATGTTTCCTTTGGAAGGAAATACCTATGTGGCCAACACATAAATAAGCATCCCAGGATCATTGATAAATTTCAATTTCCCTAATTTTTAAAACTATATAGAATGGGTGAATTTCCGATATTTGATCAGTCTTTACATCACACACCATCACATTAAAGCTGCTCAATCTTATAGTTCTCATAGTACTTTCAATTACAGACCAAAAAAAATAAAATTCAATTGATATAATGAATAGTCACTTTTGCATAAAAAGGAAAGTTTACGAATTTAGTAATTCCAATCATAATTTTTTCAATTAGAGAAAGTGACACCATGCATTGCCAACTTGTAGATGACTGAGCCGGCGGACCTGCATCGGCACATTAAATTTAAACCCTTGAATGAAAATCTACGCTCCCAAAATTAATGTCCTCTTTTTCCGGCTCCACGAGAGCTTACAATTAAATCTTGACAGAGAAAGAAAATGACAACTTGAAAATATCAGTCGAAAGTTGAACTTAAAATCTAATACAAAAAGTGAGGATGGCAATTATAGATTTTGAAACGAGGATAATTAATACCGGAAGAAAGGTTGAGGTGATATTTCTAATTTCCCAAATCCTTTTCATGGTCTATTGACGTAGAAAGTACGCATATGAATGGTGGAATTTTTTAGGGATAAGTGTATTGAAAATCTAAAAAATGATTATAAAAATATAATTTGATCCTAAAACTTTTTAAAAAGTGCAACTAGATATTAAATCTTATCAAATTTGTATAATCATGTAATTATGTTAATTTCGTCCAATTTTGCTAACATAGCATGACTCCTTTTTATTAGTTTCTCTCTTTCTACGTGGCAATGGCACAGCTAAAACATAAAAAGTAATACGACTAAAATGACTTACTTCTGATCAAAATCTGATATTTCAATACAAATTTATTTAAATTATATCAAAAATAAGAAAAATTAAATAAAATACAAAAAAGAGAGGAAAAGGCAGGCGAGGGAGGGCTAGCAATGGTGGGGCGGCAAGGGCTTGTAACCCTTGCCTTCTTTTTCCTATTTTTCTTTGTATTTTTCATATTTTGCTTCTATTTAAATATAACTTAAATAAAATTTGTATTAAAAAATTAGATTTAGACCAAAAGGATGTCATTTTAGCCACGTTAGCACCATATAGGATAGAGAAAACAATAAAATGTCACATAGCATTTTCTGTAAAATAAATTAGATGGAGTTGATGAAAAATTTGATCGTACCAATTTGACAAATTATAGAATTTAATAGAACTTTTTGAAAATTTCAGAAATCAATTGTATTTTCGTGACAAGTTTTAGATTTTCAATATATTTATCCCAATTTTTTTTTTATATCAGGTGCATATGAATTAACATGTAATGCATCTTTTATAAAAGGTATATCCGTTTTCTCATACACCTATGGATGTAATAGAGTTATTGGGAAGTTTCTTTTTTTTTTTTTTGGAATGAACTCGTGTTCTTAAAATTTGTGACAAAAGTATAATTTATTTCTAAAATTTTCAAAATGTGCAAACAATTCTTTTCATAAACGCCCTCCAATTTGCTAATGGAAAATGTCAATATAGCTTTTGTTATTATTTTCTTTCTCTTACATGACGGTAACGTTGACTAAAGCTTGAAACATAAGATTAAAAAAAATTATGTAGTCAAAATCTTAACTTTTTACCCCAAATCTTAGTTAAATCAGATTTTTTTTTTTAAAAAGGCCATTTTTTTTAAACATCATTGACTGAAACCAGAAAACTGTCACACCATAAGATAAAAAAAAAAATAGACAAGGGCTTCCATGCCTTCACCAGTGAGGCCCCCTGTAGTCTCCCCTCATCATCGTCGACAAAGGCCGACAAGGATCACTAGGCCTCAATGATAATCAGCGACTTTCAACAATAATTGGTAACCCTCATCGCCTACAGGTGGGAGCTTACGAACCCTCCCTCAAATCTGGGCAAGGCTCCCTGGCTTTTGTCGTGTTCCCTCTCAACAGCACACTCTTCACTCGCCATGCACTTAAATCATGTTGCAGCTTCTGTTTGTGCACGCCACCAAGCAACCTTTGGTGGTGGCCATGCGAATATAATATATAGTGCTATTCATGCATAGGAAGTCACGAATTAACATATAGTGCTGCCTTCAAGAAGAAGATACATCCTGTACGCCAATATATAATAAATACGTGACCCGCGATCACCATTAAATTTTGATTTTTTTTAACTTATTCGATTTACGCAGAATAGTTGGACTTTCGATATTGGAACAATCATCTTACCACGCACCACTAACATTAAAAACTAACCCAATCTCATGATTCTGCTAACCCTTTCAATCGATTCCACCAACTCCTCCCACAAATAGTTCACTTTTGCCTAAAGGAATTAAGTAACCAGAATCCCAATTTTTTTCATAAGGAGAAATTAACATTAAATTAAAATTCTTAAGTGAAAATCTGGCGACCAAAAATACAACCCTCCTTTCAAAAAGTATATCCACATTTCGATGCATATAAACAAAAAGTTGTATTTCCAATTCCTCAACAATCTTCGCAAAGTTTCTCGATTCATCCCCATCATATTTTAGTCAAATTTTCAAGTTACTCGATAAATAATTGGCTTTTGCAAAAAAGGTGTATATATTTATGAATTTGGAAATTGTATTTCTAAGAAGAAAGGAATCGTTCTTATCCAATTTTCATACACAAACCCATATTATCTACATGATAAAGAATTAGAAGAATATTGACAACCAAACTTGAGGATGGATATTTCTATTTTCATTGTAAAATTGAACAATCAATTGTAGGAAGATTTTTTTCTCCTGTCCGAAATTACCAATTTACTATGAAAAAGAAAGAAAGAATAAAGTATTTCTATTCAAAGTATGAACTATATAATATTAGTAATTGTCATTGGCATGATAATTCACAAACATATATTAATCGAATTTGAAATTCTTGTGTAAGTTCATGTGGCTTTTCATTTACATTTATGTACATATACAATGCAATCTATCTATTCAATAGACATTACACGGTATTTTGGGCAAATTATAATATTTTCTTAAGCAATTCAATGTTACCTTTTTTTTTATTGTCTCATTATTTTTAACTTAAGTTCGTCTTAAACTCATTCACTTAGAAACAACTGATTTAAACAGTAAAAACCGTTTACTTATAATTTTTAGGAAGAATTATCCTTGCATAGTAAGTTATGAATTAGTATATAACATATCTTCAAGAAGAAGATATATCTTGTACGTTGACATATGAATACATGTCCCCTGATCACTTTTAAATTTTAATTCTTTTAACTTATTCGAACCATGCAAAACATGTGAACATTTGATGTTTGAACGACAATCTTACCATGCACCGCCGACATCAAAACCTAACCCAATTTCACCATTATGGTAACCCTTTCAATTGATTCCACCAATCCATAGACGAATAGTTCACTTTTGCCTAAAGGGACATAATCATGAATTGAGTAACCAAAATCCCAATTCTTTTCGTAGAGAGAAATAACCATTAAATGAAAACCCTTAAACGAAAATCTGGCAACCCAAAAATAAAACCATCCTTTTGGAAAGTCTATCCATATTTTAATGCATATAAATAAAGACATTTGTATTCCAATTCCTCAAACAATCTTTGCAAAGTTTATCTATCATCCCCAGCATAAGATTTTAGTTAAATTTTCAAGTGACTCAATAAATAATTTGCTTTTGCAAAAATGGTATATATATTTATGAATTTGGAAGTTGTATTTCTAAGAAGGAAGGAATCATTCTTATCCAATTTTCAATAACAAACCCATATTATCTACATGATGAAGAATTAGAAGAAAATTGACAAACAAACTTGAGGACATATATCTATTGTACCATTGAACAATCAATGGGAAATTTTCAAAAAAGAACCCCAAGTAAGCCTATTTTCTCAAATAAGGATCCCAAGTGGCCGTTGTCTCAAATGAAGACTCCAAGTGGCTAAATTAGTTTTAAATAAGGACCTCAAATTGTTAGCTAGCCAAATATTCGCCGGCAGGCAAGCGTGTGGCATTTTCGGTGGTTGTAATAAGGGCAATTTTGTCAAAAAAAATATTGATAGAAATTAACAAGCCCTAAAAACAAACCCCCATACTCTTCTTCATTTGCACTTCATCTTCTAGGTTCCTTGTCCACTCTTACTCGGAGAATCCAAATTCTTTGTTAATGGAGCAAGATCCTTGACTTTTTAAGTTCCAAACAAACATGCCAACACCCTCCTCAGCTCTCTCTGTCTCTCTTTCTCTCTCTTCGTGGAAGTGGATTCGAATTGTGCCCAAGATGTGGGTCCTCGACATCAAGATGTTCTCCGTCTCTCGGTTGGGAAAAGATGATGAAGAATTGAGGCTCTCATGTTACATACAAGTGTTTGAATAACAAAGATGTGGTTTTACTTGAGATTTGTCTTCTTTGTTGGAAAGAAATGAAGACAAAAAAGAAAAAGAAGAAAATGTGAAAAAAATGAAGGTAAGGGTTTCTTGTTATGCTTTAATTTGTGCTCCATTAATAGAAAATTTGGATGCTCCAAGCTAGAGAGGATAGAGAATGAAGAAGATGAAGAGCATAAGAAGAAAACGTAAGAAAGTGAAAATTTTGGGGGTTTTGTTTTTAAGGTTTGTTAATTTCTATTAATATTTTTTTGACAAAATTATCCTTATTCCGGCCATTGAAAATACCACACGCTTGCCAACCGATGAACATTTGGCTAGCTAGTGATTTGAGGTTCTTATTTGAGACTGATTTAGCCACTTTAGGTCCTAATTTGAGACAATGATCATTTTGTGTCATTTTTTGAAATTTTCCCACAATCAATTGTAGGAAGATTTTTTTTCTCGTCTAGAAATTGCCAATATACTATAATAAAAAAAAGAATAAATTATTTTTACTCAAAGTATAAACTTCATGATATTAGTAATTGTTATTTACTTGATAATTCACAAATATGGATTAATAGAAATTACAGAATTCCTGTATAAGCTCACCTCATTTTTCATTTATATTTATGGACATATGCAAAGCAATCTATCCATTCAATAGATATTTTACACGGTATTTGAGGAAAAATTACAATATTTTCTTAAGCAATTCAATTTTACTTTTGTTTATTGTCCCATTATTCTTAAGTTAAGTTCTGTTTTGAACTTATTCACTTAGAAATAATTGATTTCAACGGTAAGAACTGCTAACTTATAATTTTTCGGAGGAACTATTCATGCATAGTAAATTATGAATTAACATATAATGTTTCTTCGAGAAGAAGATATCGTGTATGCTGACATATAAATACACGTCCCCCAATCACCATTAAATTTTAATTTTTTTAACTTATTCAAATTGTGTAGCACAAGTGAACTTTCGATATTTGAACAATCATATTACCATGCATCGTCAATATCAAAACCTAACCCAATCTCATGATTATGGCAACCCCTTCAATCGATTCCATGAAACCCTCCCAGGAATAGTTCACTTTTGCCTAAAAGGACATATTCACGAATTAAGCAACCAAATCCCAATTTTTTTCATAAAGAGAAATTAACATTAAATCAAAACTCTTAATTAAAAATCTGACAACCCAAAAATAAAACCTTCCTTTTGAAATGTCTATCCATAATTTGATGCATATAAATAAATTCTGATTCCTCAACAACCTTTGCAAAGTTCATCGATTCATCCCCAACATATGATTTAGTCAAATTTTCAAGTAACTCAATAAATAATTAGCTTATTGAGTTACTCAATAAATAATTGGCTTTAATCACTTGCCACCTTCCTACATGGGAATGGGGAGGTGGGGGTCCGACTCCCCATCTTCTTAGAGAGTGGGGACGATTAGCTTGAGGTATGGATTTCGACTCCTACCCTTTGTAAAGAGATAAGGTAAAAGTTTGAGAACAAGTTAATAGTTAGAGTAAGACAGACAATAAATAAATAAATAAATAAATAATTGGCTTTTGCAAAAATGGTACATATATTTATGAATTTGGAAATTGTATTTCTAAGAAGGAAGTAATCATTCTTATCTAGTTTTTAATGACAAACCCATATTATCTACATGATGAAGAATTAGAAGAATATTGATGACCAAACTTGAGGATGAATATTTCTTTTTTTTATTGGACTATTGAAAAATCAATTATAGGATTCGAATCCTCACCTTTTTAGAGGGAGTTGGGGTTAACAAATTAGTTTCAACAATGGGTTTTGACTCTTACATCATGTTAGGAGGTGAACAAAAGTCTAGCATATTAAAATAGGAGTAGAATAGGACCAAAAAAAAAAAAAGAGCAATCAATTCTAGGAAGATCTTTTTTCTCTTTTCTAGAAATTATTAATGTACTATGTAGAAAAAAGAAAGAATAAAGTATTTCTACTCAAAGTATAAACCGCATAATATTAGTAATTGTCATTTGCTTGATAATTCATAAATATATATTAATTGAAATTCGAAATTCTCATGTAAATTTCCCTTGTTTTTCATTTATATTTATGCACATATGCAATGCAATCTACTCAACCATTAGATATTTAACACAATATTTTTGGACAATAGTATTTTCTTAAGCACTTCAAGTTACTTTTAATATTATCATTATTTTGAAGTTAACTTATATTTTAAACTTATTCACTAAAAAATAACTCATTTCAATGGTAAAAACCGTTAACTTATAAATTTTCGATGGAACTTCTGTAAGTTAAGAATTAACATATAACTTTTCCTTTGGGAAGAAGATTTGTCTAGTACATCAATGTATAAATACACGTTCCACAATCACTGTTATCTTTTTTAACTTATTCTAACTATGCAGAATAGGAAAAATTTCGATATTTAAACGACCATCTTATCACACACTGCCGAGATCAAAACCTAACCTAATCTCACGATTATGGTAACCCTTTCAATCAATTCCACCAACCCCTCCCACGAATAGTTCACTTTTGCCTAAAGGGGCATATTCACAAATTAAGTAATCAAAATCCCAATTTTTTCATAAAAAGAAATTAATATTAGATTAAAACCCTTAAATGAAAATCTGGCAACCAAAAAATAAAACCCCCCGTTTGAAAAGTCTGCCCATATTTCCTTGCACATAAATAAAGACAATCGTATTTCCAATTCCTCAACAATCTTTGCAAAGTTTATCATCCCAGCATATGGTTTTTGTCAAATTTTCAAGTAACTCAATAAATAATTGGCTTTTGCAAAAATGAAAATCTAGCAACCCAAAAATAAAACCCTCCTTTTTAAAAGTCTACCCATATTTCCACGCATATAAACAAAGACAGTTGTATTTCCAATTCCTCAACAATCTTTACAAAGTGTATCGATTCATCCCAGCACATTGTTTTTGTCAAATTTTTAAGTAACTTAATAAATAATTGGCTTTTGCAAAAAAATGGTATATATTTTTATGAATTTGGAAATTGTATTTTTAAGAAGGAAGTAATCATATTTTCCAATTTTCAATGACAAACCATATTATCTACATGATGAAGAATTAGAAGAATATCGACAACCAAACTTGAGGATGAATATTTCTAATTTTTACTGTATTGTTGAACAATCAATTGTATGAAAATTTCCTTTTCTCTTGTCTAGAAATTATCAATGTGCTGAAAAAAAAGACAGAATAAAGTATTTCTACTCAAAGTATAAACCTAATAATATCAGTAATTGTCATTTGCTTGATAATTCACAAATATAGATTAATTGAAATTCGAAATTCCCATATAAATTCACCTCGTCTTTCATTTATATTTATGTATATCTGCATTGCAATCTATCCATTCAATATATATTTTACATAGTATTTTGGACAAATTATAATATTTTCTCAAGCAATTCAATGTTGCTTTTTCTTTTTATTGTCTTATTATTTTTAAGTTAAGTTCCGTTTTAAACTCATTTACTCAAAAATAACTTATCTCAACGGTAAAATCCGCTAACTTATAATTTTTTGGAGGAACTATCCATGCATAGGAATTATGAATTAACATATAACGTTTCCTTGGAAAAGAAGATACATCCTGAACATATAAATGAGTCTTGTGATCACCGTTAAATTTTAATTTATTTAACTTATTCGAACTACGTAGAACAAGTGGACTTTCGATATCTGGCCAGTCATCTTGCCACGCACCGCAAACTTCAAAGCTTAAGCTAATCTTGCAATTATGGTAACCCTTTCAATCGATTCAACGAACCTCTCCCACGAATAGTTCACTTTTGCCTAAAGGGGCATATTTGCGAATTAAGTAACCAAAACGCAATTTTTTTCATAAAGAGAAATTAACATTAAATTAAAACCCTTAAATGAAAATTTGGCAACTCAAAAATAAAACGCTACTTTGGAAAAATCTATCCATATTTCGATGCATTCATATAAAAACAGCTGTATTTCCAATTCCTCAACAATATTTGCAAAGTTCATCGATTCATCACTGGCATATGATTTTAGTCAAATTTTCAAGTAACTCAATAAATAATTGACTTGTGCAAAAATGGCACATATACATTTTTGAATTTGGCAATTGTAATTTTAAGAAGGAAGGAATCGTTCTTATCCAATTTTCAATGACAAATCATATTATCTACATGATAAAGAATTAGAAGAACGTTGACAACCAAACTTGAGGATGATTATTTTAATTTTTATGGTACTATTGAACAATCAATTGTAGGAAGATGTTTTTTTTTTCTCTTGTCTAGAAATTGACAGTATACTATGAAAAAAAAAAAAAGAAAAAACATAATATTAGTGATTGTCATTCACTCGATAATTCAAAAATATAGATGAATTGAAATTTGAAATTCCTATGTAAGTTTATCTCGCTTTTCATTTATATTTATGTACATATGCAATGCAATCTATCCATCTAATAAATTTATCACGCGTTATTTTTGAACAAATTATAATATTTTCTTAAGTAATTCAATGTTAATTTTTTTATTGTCTCGTTATTTTTAAGTTAAGTTCCGTTGTAAACTCATTCCCTCGGAAATAACTAATTTCAACGGTAAAAACCATTAACTTAAAATTTATCGGAAGAACCATCCATGCATAAGTAAGTTACAAATTAACGCATAACATTCCCTTCGGGAAGAAACCCGTCTCACACGCCGCCGACATATATAAATTTGCATCCCTCGATCGCCGACAAAATTATAATTTTTTTAACATATTCGAACTACATAGAACAGTCAGACTTTCGATATTTGCACATCTATCTCATCACGCATTGCCGACATCATAACTTAATCTAAATCTCGTGTTTATGGTAACCCCATCCCTCGATTCGACGAACCCCTCCCCCTCACCTTCCTTTTTTTTTTTCCCTATTGGGGGGCATAAATAGGCATGTTCTACGAATTTAGCAACCAAAATCCCCAGCCCTTTTCATAAAGAGAAACCCGCATTCAATTCCATCCCCCAAAATGAAAAACAGGCAACCTCCCCCGCGGGGGAGCGCATGGAAGGAAATCCTGGAACAGCTGGGCTGGCGATCGGACGGCGGAGGAGGCCCCGCGTGGGCCCGGGGAGGGGGATCGGACGGCGGATCCGAGCGCCCCGATTCAACTCCAGTTCATAGACCCCGGCGGAGTCCGAGCCCGGGGCCTCGGTGGACTCACCTATAAAAAGCGCCGGGGGTGGCCCTCCAAATCCACGAATTAAAAAAATTAAAAAGAAAAATCTCCGGAGAGGTCCAAAAAAAAACAAAAGAGAGAGAGAGAGAAGAAGAGGAAAAATCCCAAAATCTTGCGAGAGAGAGAGAAAAAAAATCGAAAAAGAAAAAACCCTAAAACTCCCTCTCTCTTTCTCTCTCTGCAACTCGACAGTTCTCGCTCGCTCGCTCGCTCGTGCTCGTGCGGGAAAGTCCGGTTCTTTGGTCCTTCGTCTTCTTCTTCACTCGATTTCGATCGCTGCTTTGTTGTTGTGTGCCCTAGGGTTCCGGGCGAGAGGGGGTTGGTTCGCGAGGTCGATGTGAAGATCGGCCGTGGGAGCGGGCGGGGGGGAAAGCCGAGCCGGGTTCGTTTTCGTTCGTTTGTTCGTTCGATTTTTTCTTTTTGGCGTGTGTGCGCGCGCGCTCAGCGGGGGGGAATCGGAAGCCATGTCGTCGTCGTCGTCGGATAAGGAGCTGGAGGAGCAGCTGGCGGAGGCCGGGAGGAAGCTGGTGGAGCCGCTGGCCGGCGTGGACGAGCTCCTGCCCCTTCTCGAAGTAAGCAAGGGCGCCTCGCCCTCGTCCCCTCTCTTCTTTTCGCCCTGTTCTGATTGCTTCGGGTGTTTTCTTTTGGGGTTGGTTGGTTGGCTGGTGGGGGCGGGTAATTGGTTGGGTTTTGGGGCGAATGTCGCGTGCGGCTTTTGATCTGGGGGCGGTCGTGGGAGCCTTGCTAGGGCTTTTCGCCTGGAGATGCGTTTAGGTTTTTCGTCTTGCATGGTGTGGTCGGCTTGCGTTTGGTCGAGAATGCGTGTTTTTGTGGTGTCGCTAGCGTGATTCCGGGTCGTCGGGGGTGATGATTGCATGTGGGTGGGTTGGGGAGGGGGAGGGGCTTTAATTGTGTGAGGATTGTGTTTTTCAATTACATGCCGTTCGAGCGTGTCTGAAACGATGTTTCTTGCTTCGTGAAACCTTGAGTGAGTCAGGGGATTTCCCTGGTTGAGCAATCGGGTTGTTTTCGTGAGAGCAGCGTGGTACGTTTGAGATGAATGTGTTGGGATTTTGATGTTTGTTAGGAGCAAATACATGTTTGTAGTTGCATGGATGTGTCGTTACGGCAAGAGAAGGTTGGATTGAGGGATACTTGTTGTTTTAGTAGTATAGCCGTTATGACCGTTGATATCGTTGAAGAGGTGTCGGTTGATTATTTCCTGTTGTATTGACATTTGCAGTAGGAAAAGGTTGAAATTGCTAATCCTTTCCTTGTCGTCGGGTAGCCATTGTGACCGTTAAGGCCGTTGAAGAGGTGTCTGTTGTGGATCTTAGTTATATATGTTGCCGTCAATTGATTGTTTCCTGTTATATTTCAATCGTGACATTAAAAGGAGGTTGAATAGACTGATCCTTGCTCTTTAAGTAGGAAGCTGTTATGACGGTCAAGTTAATATTTAATATGCATATCGTTGAAGAGGCATCGGTTGATTCAGGAAATGTATGCTTGACTACAATCAGAAGATATGCATATTAAATACTAGCACGGACAGCTTACCCGGTTGTTTTATCTTTACCTTATTCAGATATTTGTGTGCTGATTTTGGCGACTGAATTGTGATTGTCCATTTGCAGTGCAGTTATTTCTTTCTTATTCATACATCCTTAAATAAGGTGATTTGAGTGTTTGATTGTTGTCTTAGGAAACTTAGATTCTCTATTTAGCGTTGCCCTTATGTTTGCATCCACGTCCTTCGTTTTTGAAACTTAGTACTCATGTATCTTTCTGCATGCTTCTACGGAGGTTAGAAAAGAGTTAATATGGTGGATGGTGCTTGACATATTTCACGTTGTTCATATTGTGCATGACTTAAAGTGGATGGTAACTAATTCACCTTTATTTTGCTTTAACCTGGCAAATGAAGCGAGTTGAATCTTGTCTCTCAAGAGTAGAACAATCTCCAAGCAAAGCAATGCAAAAGGCGCTTAGTCCATCGCAGAAGGCATTAGTGGCTGACAGACTTTTCAGGCACGCAGATGTTGATGTTAGAGTTGCTGTTGCCTCATGCATTAGCGAGATAACAAGGATCAGTGCACCAGAGGCTCCGTATGACGATGACCAAATGAAGGTAATAACTGATCTTATATTAATGATGTTCCTGGATTGTAGTGGCCAAATGTTTGGTGACCTAACCTTTAAGCTGTTTTAATGTGAATTTGGCACACAGGAAGTTTTTCAGCTGATCGTGTCATCCTTTCAGAATCTATCTGATAAGTCAAGCCGATCATATGTGAAAAGGGCCTCAATTTTGGAAACTGTTGCGAAGGTCAGGTCCTGCGTTGTAATGCTGGACCTTGAGTGCGATAATCTGATACTTGAAATGTTTGAGCATTTCTTAAAGGAAATAAGGTATGTCAATGCCTGATCCAGGCTTCATGGATAGTTGGACATAGCTGGTCCTCAACTTTTCTCCTCATTCTTTGATGGATTTGAATGATCATTTTCCAAGGTGGCATCTTATAATCCTTCTTAATGAATTCTTGTGCCAACATCGAATCATATATGCTCCGGAATTTGGGTCCTTTACCAATTAGAGTTAATTCATCATAGTTGTAAAGCTACAATAAAAAGTTTGATTGCAGTTGTGTGTATGGACAATTCGATGTGTCTTATCCGTTTTTTGCCTTTTTTCTTCTCCTCTCAGTCCTTTGGTTTTCAGTTGTTTCACTTTCTGTTCTATGATGTCCGTTTGGCATATTTATTGTTCCGTATCTGTACCGGATTCCATTTCTGTGCTAGGAGGAAGTATTGAATCTATTTGTATTTTAGTTGATTGAGTGCATTGCCTGTCCCTCCATACTGATGGGGATTTCAGAATCAGCCCTTTTTGTCGGTACCCTGCAGATTATATGTCTATTTACGTTCCTTTGGCAGTTTTAATTTCACCTAGTATAACTACATCTATACTTATGCTTGGAACTAATGTTCAACAAAAAACATTCAGGGAGTACCATCCAGAAAATGTCTTTACATCAATGGAGACAATTATGACACTGGTTATAGAAGAAAGTGAAGATATTTCACCAGAGCTTCTCTCTCCTGTCTTAGCCAGTGTAAAAAAGGACAATGAGGTAAACTTCTTTTCAAGTCAGTTAGATCTCTTGCCTTATTGGCTATCCTCCATAACAATAAAAATCCCATTGTTTTTCAGGATGTGCTTCCTATTGCAAAGAAGCTTGGGGAGAAAGTGCTTGAGAAGTGTGCCGTTAAACTGAAACCTTACCTGGCCCAAGCATTGAAATCGTCTGGTGTTGTTTTAGATGATTATAGTAAAGTAATTGCTTCCATATGTCAAGACTCAAATGGTGCAGCTGAGGAAACTGATATCCATGATGTAAGTGAAAATAAGTTCCACTGTGCTTGGTTTGTAAGTTCTTGGTTTTTATTCTCACATCGTTCTCTGTATTGATTTTCATGAACCCACAAGATGATCTACTCACCATCTTCAACAAGATCTTCTGATGTCATTATTTAGTGGCATATCTCTGCTTTCTTTCTTTCTGCTCTGGGTTCGTGACATTACTTGCATAAATTCTTTTAACATCCGATTTATGCTTGTGTAGATGGAAAAAGAGAGGTCAGCTGAAGAGCCTTCAACTCAAGATGTTCCTGCACCTGGCGAATCTCCAAAAACAGTTGTGAACAATGGTTCAACCCAGCCAGACAAAGATGATTCTTTGGTAGATCCCGCGTCATTGAATAAGGAAGAAGAAGGTAAGGAGAGTGCATCCAAAGCCACTGATGCATCAAGCAATGGTGACCTTGATAAATTGGACAACAAGAAGGCACAGAAAGAAGAATCCAAGCCGGAACCAGCTAAAAAAAAGAGAGGGAGGAGAACCAACATGTCATCTAGATCTGCAAAGTCCTCCAACATTGCTCGGGTTAATGACAAGGATGCTGAAAATATGAAAGACACTGAGAAAGAACCTGGCAATGATGCTCCAATTCTGCCCAAAGAAGATCTGAAATGTGAGGTAAAAATACCATCCCAAAGTGAAAAGGAGGTTGTGTCTGACCCATCTACAGATAAAGCAGCTGATGATGAGTCCAAAGATGGCGAGTCCAAAGCTGATGAGTCCAAAGCTGATGAGTCCAAAGCTGATGAGTCCAAAGCTGATGAGTCCCAAGCTGATGAATCCAATGTCCCTGCTTTGCCTACCTTAACTAAGGAGATACCTGATGAAAGTCAGCCCCAGGAGGCTGGATCACCAAAGGATAAAGACGATTCAGCTGAAGAGGTGAAACCATCTTCTGTTGATGTTTCCAAAAAAGAATCTGCAGGAACAGCTGGTCTTCAAGTAGAAACAGATACGAAAAGAGTGGATGATAGCGCTGAAGATGTGTCCAGCAAGGAGAGAACTGTAACAGTGGAGGAAATGTCAAAGGAAGATGACGCAACCAGTGGATCAGATGTAAAAATGTCGAAGCAGTCTGAGAAGAAAGTGAATGCAAGCACCAGCAGTGCGGAAGGTACCTCTAGAAAGAAGCCAGAGGACAGAAGGAAGCACGCCAGAGGTAGATTGGCTTCTGAGAAGAATGTCAAGAAATCTGTTGGGAAATACGATAGGAAGGTACTTCCATATTGAAGTTTGTCTATAATATTATATATTTCTTCACTTGATTAGTGATGAGTACTTTTACCTATCAGGGAACTCCTTCCTCCCCTAAGGGGGTGAAAAAACCAGTTAAAGATGAGAAGCACCTGGGTGAGACCTCTAAGGACAATTTTAAGAGGAAGCGTAGTTCAGGCAAAGAGGAGGTATGTATGCACTCTATCTAACCATCTATTTTGCATTGTCAACCTTTTCTTCTTTTGCATTTGCTAGTTTTAGACATGAAGGGCTTGATTAGGGAAGACCTTAGGGAGAAAGAAAGAATCTTAATCGAGAAGAATTGAAATGGGAAAGAAAGAAAATCCCCTCCAAAGTATAGCAGTAATATATATATATATATATATAGGGATAAGCTCAGATTTTGACACAATGTCAACTGGGATTGATGATTTGCCATTGTCGTGAGGGAGGGAGGGAAGATAAGCTCAGATTTTGACACAATGTCAACTGGGATTGATGATTTGCCATTGTCGTGTCTGTCTTGGCTTGTTTTGAATAAGCTTGTGCTTCTCTGGTAGGGGTATCATGATCTACCAAAGGTGATGACAAATTCAGTATATATGTGCTTTTAAATAGAGAAAATGAGGGCTTCTATGAATATCTGCTAACCTATGAGTCTCAACTGCTGTTACATGCCTTAAATTTGATTGTGTTTGTGATGCTATGCTCATTTGATGGTTCTGATCTTTGTCCTTTCTCCTGCCATTCCTGCAAGCTTCTGTTGTGTTTAAAGTGGATAGTAGAAGTGCATATTTCTCATACCTCCCCCAGCACTAAAAAGAAACAGAGACCGTTCCATAGGATCGATATCCATTGTTCAAGGTGACATGATTTCTGGTTGGTTGGTCATAGGTGTCCCAGGATTCTGACACTAAGAGTTATGGAGAGGATCTGGTTGGTTCGAAGATTAAAGTTTGGTGGCCTCTTGATAAACAGTACGTATAGATTTTCTGTAGTCTTTCTCTATGTCCCTGTTCTATTTTGCTAAGTCAAATATTTTAAGTGCTGGCTCTACATCTAACCAAACCTAAAGCCGGTTCTTGTGGTCATGGTTTTGCTTCTGACTATTTCATAATCTTTCAGATACTATGAAGGTGTCATTGATGCTTTTGATAGTGTGCACAAGAAGCATAAGGTGAGATGGCAGTTATGGTTATTAATATGCTATTTTTATCTGGTATTAGAGGTTGGGGCATTATGTCCAGAAGATTACAACTGAATACTTTTGCAGGTTCTCTATGAAGATGGTGATGTGGAGATATTAAATCTCGAGGCAGAGAGATGGAAGCTTGTTGAAGGTGATTCTGGAGATAAGGTGGGTACTGATGGATTTGACAACATTAACCTTACGACCTCAATGTTGTGTCTTATGGATAACTAACTGATGGTTTTCTCTCTACAGGGCCAAGTTGCTGATCGTGATAGTTCGGATGGTTCGCCTGAAATGTACGTCCCTTTATCTTCTTCCCCTGACTTGTTTGAGGAAATAATACATTTGACATCATAAAAATTCTTATTTTGTGGAAATTTAGCATTCTTGAGTTAGAGTTTATTTTGGGAAGGCTGGTTTAATACTTTTGAAATTGATACTAGTGTAGGATACACGAAAATCTGACTTTCTAGTCTGAATTCTGGGGTGGATTTCCTTGTAGTTTGTGAATATAATACTGTTACGTTTTCTCTAAAGCTCTTGGAGCATTCCTTTTTTAAGCAAAGATGTTGGGGAGTTGCCTGTTGTTATTGTGGATTAATGCCATTGTCTGTCTCAATGCTCTTTTTAAGGACTTTATTAAGATAACGTTTCAAAATGGACAGCTTGTGGCACTTAGATCTCTATATATTCGCTTCTCCAGATGTGCGATTGCTGTATCTCGTGTGCATTGTTCCGTATCTTTATTCTTCACTTGATTCCATTGTCCAGCGTACATTCTATAAATAGTGTTGTACCGTTATCATCTGGTTGCTTCATTCAGGCCTCTGAAGAGAAAGGCGAAAGGGAAGCCTGGGTTGGCTTCACCAAAGAAAGTGAAGATGGATATGTCATCCAAGAAGTGAGTTAAATTTTACAGATAGACTGTTATTGTCCTTGGTTTGTTACATAACCATTTGATGTTTAATTGCTAGGAGTGGAGGTGCTTCTTCTGGCAAATCCAAAGCTCCTGCTACAACATCTGGTCACAAGTCTAGGGAAGGCAGGAAAACAGATGGCAATTTTGAGAAGGACCGAACCCCCAAAAGTACTGGTAAGGCAACTTTGAAAACGTATGGGAAAGCCAAGGATACTGAGCTTATGACTCTCAAGACTGGCAGATCGAAAACCAATGACTCCAGTGCAAGAAGTGTTTCGACTAAGTCTGACCGAGAGATCCAGAAAGGTGACAAGTCCACGCGAGCCGATAAGAGTACTTCCAAGGGGAAAGGTCCAAGAAGCTTTGGCAAGGCTAATACCAGTAGTTCTGGGAAGCTCAAACTGGGTTCACCCAAACCAAAAGAGGATGAAATTGAGGATGAAGACTCAGACGAGACACCTGAAGTCCCTGTTGGTAAGAAACCAAGGCTGTCGGAATCTTCAAAAGCGCATGGAGGCAAGTCAAGCACTGGGAAAAAGCGCCGAAAAGGAGCTTAAAATCTTGAAAGTGGGTCTTTGCTGACTGAGTAGAAGGTGTTTTCTCCTTGAGGCACCGGTCCATCTCTCTGGAACTCTTTAGGATTTTGCATGTTTGTGGATCCTCCCGAGCTGTGCAGTATTTAAGCAAAACATTCTCTTGGTGGTAGTTAATATTATGGCCAGCATTATATTCAGATAATCTAGATCATTAGTGGTTGTAGAGGGTTAGCTTAGTTTTCCTTTTGCTGTTAGAGAGGAATGCTGTTGTTGGAACTGACTGCAGAGCGCATTGCTTAGCTTTGTTTCCTTTTGCAAGAAATGGGGTTATTTACAGATGGCATTAGCTTCTTGTTGCTCGACTTTAAAAGGCTTCTCTTTGACTGATGTGTATCGTTCGCAACTTCGCGTGCCTCATGATCGATAACAGTTATGGCCGAATTATCCATCCAGGTCCTAGAACCTGCTCCGTTGGATTTGCAGGGGCAGGACTGGGGTGGGTACGTGTGGGTGTAGCGAGTTTCAATCCCGAGGGCTTATGGCGCTTTCGTTCTGAGTTCTATTTCTGTGGAGGTCGGGAACAGAACAGCAAGCGGTATTTCGAGACATGTTTCTCGGACCGGAAAGGATTGATGTCCGCTTGCTCCCCTGAACTCCCTCCCCCCTAGACGGGATAATCGGCACTCGGGCTTAGAGCATAGTGTACTTGGGCTGTTGGAGAATCTGTTGTCTAAAGGAAAGTCCACGGGAGAGCTGGAGAGAACTTGATTCTGTGGGTTCTGTTTCGGGGCTGGGCCATTCGTTCGTTATCTACAAAGTTGAATTAGCCTGGAGCTTCATGCATGTCCGAAATTCGAGTCCATGTGGCCATAATCTTATGGTATAATAGTTAGCAAAACATCGAATTCGACATTACCCGAATCATTAGATGACATGATTGTAAAAGGTTCCTTGGTCCATCATGCTTGAACATCGAGAGGCCCAAATTTTCCTTGTGCGCAGCTGTTAAGCACTGAAAATCGAAGCTGGTGACTGCTTGCTTACACCTTGTGAGCTCTTGAGCGATTGAAATGCCATTTGCATCAACCAGTGTGATTCGCATATCCCTGCTTCGGGTGATGTTCTTTTTCAAGATGCAATCCCTCCCCCAAGTGGAATGGCGGAATCTGTTCGATGGTAGGAAATCGGTATGTTGGACCATGTATTGATGCTGGGCTAACTATTGGTCTCCAACTTCTACGGAGAGCAGAGATGCTCCAATGATCCGATTCACTCTTTTGCACCGCCCGACTAATCCCGTTTCCTAAATATTAATAAATTCTGTTGACATTGCACTGCAGCAAAGATTAACTACACCACTATTGTGAAAATAGGCATACTGCATTACCCGAATGAAATGGGTCTAAGATCCATCATGCACTCGAAACAGGAAGAGAGAATACCGGATGACGGCCTTTGTTAATCACATTTCCAGGTGCTGGTGACCAAGACAAGGGTCGCAAGACACAACACAGAGTAGGAATTCGCTCGCGCAATGATATTTGTTGTTCGTTCGTTTCCGGATCGGAAGATCTCGGATCGATGGCTACTCCATCCATCAGTATGAACACGACATAGGTTATGTATTTTTAATGACCCTAGGGTTCTCTTCTTGTCGGGGTCGACAAGTGGGGGGTTTTATGCCTTGGCCTTTCTTGATAAATTGAATAATTTTCTCAGGGTGGTCCAGTCTGGTAGCCCCAATTGTGGTCCTTCAACTACGCCAAGTAAGGATATTCCCGAAGCCTCTTTTATTGTTATTTTTTTTTTTTTTCCTTGTTTTATGGATGATTTCATTTCATCCTTCCAAAATTTCGCCGGTTGGGGCTTGTGGTTGGGGAAATAGAAGACACTAGGGAGGAAAATATAAATCAGAAAATTAAGACTCGGGTTGATTCTTTAGATTTCCTTGCCCCATATAGAATTATGAAATTAGTGGGAATTTTATACTTGTGTGAACTTATCTAAAGCAGACTTCCTCCTTACAAAATATATATATAAGATTAGGGTTTCCGAGAGAAGACATTCGAAATGTAATCAATTTATAAGAGGTTTCCTTGAAGCGTGATTGAACCATAAATAGTCCAATATATAGAAACGAGTGAGCTCTTATTATGTTATGTCGAAGAAGTAACCGTTTAAGCCGACACAGGGAATCCGAGACCTCATACTTCTCGCATTGCAAAGTGTCATTTCATCACCCCCATATCAGACTCTCGATACTGCCTGGAAACTTTCATGAGGCTCGCTAAATCCGAATTAACGACAATTTGACTCTAGAAAGACCTGGTGTAGCGGGAGGGACCATGATAAGCCTTTGGACAAAGAGATCGTGCACAAGGCACTAAAAACCGGAAGAAACTTTCGAAATGTTGCCAGCAGCATAATCGTGGGTACAACCCCTTACATACCCGAAGTGGAAAAAAAGCAAAAGTATAAGGGGGAGAGCGGCTCGATGCTCTTCAGAACCATTACCATTTCCTCTCTGTAGCCCTTTTGCCTATCATCTTTTGTTGGTTTACTCAGAATAGGTTTGGCAAATACCGCATTTCATGGCCAAAAGACAATCTGTTGTGAAATGAAACAACAGCTATCATTGTGGTCCATGGCTGGCTCGTGCATGCGGTCCTTCCCTCTACTCCTAATACTGACAATTTGATGCCCTCCATCCGATAAGTTGAGCGTTGGTATGTGACAATTATAATACAAGATGGCCCCAAGTTAAATTGCACCGAGGAAGATTATATTCCATCAGGGAAAAAAAAAAAAACTGATCCTCTCTCTCTCTCTCTCTCTCTCTCTCTCTCTCTCTCTCTCTCTCTCTCTCTCTCTCTCTCTCTCTCAAGTGATGTTGGAGTAATCTCTTGAAACCGACAATACAAATTATGTATATATTGCTTTGCATTTAATTACTTTTCATTTTGCTGCCACCAGCAATTTACTTTTTCACGAGTGGATTAGTGTACGCTTTATCCCGCCCTAATTCCGATTCGTGCTTGGTATAACAATTTGGAGCCGTATTATCTTCCTCTTGCTTGCTTGGGTGTGCTTGCGAATCGAGCCAAGTTAATTTCGATTTCTTTATTGATAATTACTAACAAAATAATGCTCGAATTAAACTAGAGCTAGTCCATAATTTGAAAATGTTAATCCCTGATTTTTTTCAGGTGGGTTGGGTTGGATTGGGTTTGGGTCGTGTCATCAATGGTTTGACCTAAATCGACCCATTTAATTAATTTATGACCCATTTATTGTAGTGCAAAATTCTTAAATCACATCCAACCCAACCCATTCTTAACTCATACCTAATCCATTTAACTAAATCTAAGGGTGCATTTATTTTAATGAAAGCAATTTCCCAAAAGTGTTTTCCGAACTTTCCGCTATTTGTTTTTTAAAAACGATTTGGTCAATGAAAAATACTTTCTAATCAACATAAATATAAAGTATTGTTTTAGGAAAATGAATTCATGTGCATAGGAACGGGAAAACACTTTCCCTTTTTATCGTCTTTAGGTCATTCCCTTTTTATTCGGTCATTTATGTCCTTTTTTTTTACTCTCAAAATCTCTCTTTTTTTTTTTTTTACACTAGTATAAATTGTTAGTTTAAATGTTATTCAATCATTTTCCAAATGCGATTCAAACGCCTGAAAACATTTTCAATCACATATTATCAAACACAAGAAAACTAATCATTTTCCATGAAAATGATTTCTTGGAAAACATTTTCCAAAAATGGTATGATTTCCATGAAACAAACGCACCGTAAGAAATTTTATTTCTTATATTTAAAAAAAATGATATTGTTAAAATATTTTCATGCAATACAAATCTAGTAGACAACTTTTAATTTTTTTTTTAAAAGTATTCGTTTGTTTCTTGGAAAATATTTTCCAAGAAGTATTTTCTCAAGCAAATTACAATATTTTATTATTTTTGCTTGAAATCCGAAAATAAATTAGAAGTTTCCTCTGTTTAGTACAAAGAAAATGATTAAGTTTTCCTCAGTGACTCCTTTTAATTTTATTTTTAATTTTTTAAAAATGAATTTATAATTATTTTTATTTAAAAAATCCATTTTTAATTATTTTTCTTTCATTTTTAAATATATATATAATTTTAAATTATTTCTCTTTTCTTTTTTTTTTTTTTTTTCCCCTTGTGCTTCTTCTTTGACCAATTGTCAACCACGATAATAGCTACGACTAGCCATGGGCAAGCTTAGCTCACCCAATTCTAACAAGCTTGAGCTTGCCCAATGCTGGCAAGCTCAAGTCTTGCCAAATGCTAGCGAGGCCTCCGCCTAACCAGATTGGCGAGCTCAAGCTTACTCGATGTTAGGGAGTTCGAGTCTCACTAGATTGGCAATGCTAGAGCTCGCTTGAGGCCAGTGAACTCGAGCCTCGCCTCGGGCGATCACCGGCTTTAACGGTTGGCAATTGAGGAAGATAGAAGAAGATAGGAAAAAAAAAAAAGATAAAAGAAAAAGAGAAATGGAAAGAAAAAAAAGAAAAAAAAGGAAATATAAAAATTAAATATAATTTTAATTTTTATAAAAAATATTTTTATAAGGTTAAAGAGGGAAAGAGAGAGTGGCTTATAATGGGGTTTAAACTAGACCTATTTAAGACCCATATTTTAATCCCCTTATTTTTGAAACCCATTATGGGTGATCTAGGAAATAAAGCTCGACCCGTTAATAATCTATTTAATGTTTAAATGGGTCATAAATAGATTATAGATCCATTTTGACGGGTGTAATCATGGCTACATGTTGGGGAGGCTGGAGCCATCTAGGCTTGTCTAGCAAGAGTGTGAGCAAAAGAAAATTTTCTAAAAGATTCCAAACTAAATGATGTAGAAATGTAATGGTGGGGATTTAAAGGGCTAGTATAAATATAAGCCCCGAAGATAAGGATGTTAATCTCTTCGGTTCATTTGTAAAAATGTTCACACGTTGGGTTAATGAGTGTTTTTCAATTGCTTATTAAGTATATCTAATTGAAGATGATTTGATTTTTAGACATTACTTTGTTTTTTTCCGAAAGCAACATTTCATTCATTTTTATTTAAAAAAGAAAGAGAGAAACAACACAATTCAACTACAAATCAAAACAAATATCAAATAGTCTCAAAGCAAAACAAGCTTTAAATAACAAGATCAATCGAACAAAGCAAATGAGCTCTAGATAACAAGATGAATCATTTGAACTAAGCTAGGAGCCACATGCTCAACAAATAGATTTGTGACTTCTTTAAACCAAAATTGGCCCCTAATTAATTGAATTCATTTTCAATAATGAGTACACATTGATAACCCTATTTGTTCTATGGCTTTGCCTTTTTGCGACCCCTAGGTTTGATGTTCCCAACACCATCATTGTTTAAAATAAAAAGGTTGACTAAATATAGATCTAATTGTGAGAGTAAAATCTTTACAAAACTCCTTTAGTCTTCGTGAAACTGGAGTTGTACACTAAAGAAATCCGAGGGAAGTAAAACCCTGAAAACATACACCAAAAAATCATCAAATCTAGACTAGACTGAGATAGAAATCTTCTCGAAATGGGAGAGATAAGCTTCTAGATCTAGATTAGATCAGAAGAGAAAAGCTCCATAAATAAGAGGTAAGTAAGGAAAAGAAAATAAAGAACCAAATCAGTCAAAGAAAAAAGGAGGGAAGGGAGAGATCTAGTTCAAACCCTCCATTCCATGAAGATTGAAGAAGGAAATTTGTAGAGGTGAGAGGGAGGGAAGAAGAGGAGGTGGGCAATTAGAATTTCCATGCCGGGGACTATGTTATGTTGACATTTCAAAATTGATAAGCACATAATCAGTTGAAGGTTACCCAAATTTCATCGTGTCTTGTTGATATATAATACGAGAATATTCGATGAATTGATAATTGCGAAATTCTCTTTAACTAATTACTTAAGAAGTGTCTCGAAAAGAACAAAATCATTAATATCAAAATGATATTGTGAACTAGTACTTTTGGAATACTTATTAAACATGGTTGATGTGGTTTTAAAATATTGAATTTGAAAGTCCAAATTACGGGTATCATCACTAAACTGAAAGCTATATATTCCTTATTTGGTTTAGCAAAATCCATATAAAAAATATATTGAGTAGTTTTAGAAAATTCGCCTGCGAGCTCGTCGCGGGCAAGGCCTGTCCCCCGGATTAACGCAGTCCCATCCAGAAATGCCAGATTGCCAAGACAACCCCACCTCCCATCCGAGCATACATGCACGAGGAATTGACGACACCAGTCAGATCGACGGCTAGAAATCAGTCACCAGTGTCTGGTCTTCCCAAGAAAATACATCCTGCGGAAAGAGGAGAGAAAAGAAAAGAATTTGGACAATTTCATGAAGGATCAAATAAAAAGAATTTTGTCTTTTGTTCATCCGATTTCTCGTAATTCATCTCGTCACTTTCAATGTATATATTTTTCATATCTGACAAGTATGTGTACGCTGACAATTAAGAAAGAAAATATGGGCGAAAAAAAATGACTTGCTTCCACAAGTGTCCAAAACACTTATTAGGCTAACTGGAACTCGAAATGAAATAATCCAATTTTCAAATTATAAAATTTCTTTAATCGGCTATATAAGGGGTGTCAGAGGAAACTTTTTTTTTTTTTTTCTCCGTGCTCCTTGGCAATTTGGCAAAAGAAGTGACCTTGAAGTCGCTCCGTTTCCTCGCTTAAACCAAAAGGGCAAAGACGAGAGCACGCTCTCTACACAGTCCGAAACATCTTCTCTTTACCTTTTTCGGTGGTGTTGCCATTTTGGGTCCATGGCCTTCGATCACTGTACTATTGATTCTGCGACATCTGGTTCGTTATCCCCGAAACCTGTCGACACCTTGCATGTATGTTTTTGTGCCTGTGTGTTTGTCTCTCTCTCTGGGGTCTGGTTTTGTTGCTCTTGTTTTGGGTTCTCTTGATGGGAATGATGGATCTGTTTGATGTTTAGAGATTCCTGAAGTAACTCTCCTCAAATGGGTATCTCCACCTTCTCCACAGATCTGATTTCTCCTCGTCCTTTTCTTCTTCTTCTTCTGAATTCTGTTCCATCGTCTTACTGTTTTCTTGCATCATCTCGTTGTTAGGGTTGATATGGGGCATAACAAGAACTTGACAGAAGAGAGTGAGCACACAGAGGTAATTGTATAGAGGCTATACCCTTGCTTTTGCGTGCTCATTTCTCTTCCCGTCAAGCTCCCATTTGCCCGAATTTTCGGCCCCTCTCTCTCTCTCTCTCTCTCTCTCTCTCTCTCTGTGGCGGTGGCTGGTTCACTGCCAAGCAAAAAAAAAAAAAAAAAAAAACTGATAAGACGCGACTGGTTCACATGGGTTCTGTGATCTGGGTTTGATTAAACTGTGAAAACTTTTTCCTTTGTTTCCTTTTGGATTTTTCAAGCAGGATGATCGGCAACAGTTAGCGGCTTCAGAGAGCGTGACTTTCGATGGGTTGATTAACTCCCTGTACTGTGCGGATTTAACGGAAAAATTCATATTTTATGCCTGACCATTCAGGTAATTAATAATCGTCATTTTATTTGTTTATTGCATTATTTTGGTGTTGGATTCAGAGAGGAAAACCCTGTCCTCCGACTCTTCTAGAGTTCGATTTTCTTGCATGCAATATGGAAAAGGGAAAGCATGACATAATTGATGTCCATAATAATGCTTATTCTCATGTCTTATAATCAGATCTGGTGCTTGGTCTCTAGCCAGATTAAGTGGTTTTTTACTGTATTGTTCAAATTAATATGCAAGAGAACCTTCTTAGCGAGTTCATACTCTTCCATTCTCAATGGCAATAGGATTTGGAGAAGTACAACAGTTTTAGAGCCATCAAACTGTGGGATGAGAGACACTTTGTGTGAACAAGATATAGTCTGATGATCAGACCACTACTGGAATATATCTTGGCGAGTATGTGGATTATATTCATACTTTATCTCTCATTTTCTCTAGGCTCTTGCAGATAATAAATGCTCCTTTGGAATCCCGTTGAAAAAAATTTGGATGAAAGAATTTAAGGCACCAAGAGAGCAACTGTTGACTGTCAGTCTGAATTTCCCTCATCTGTTTGCCCGGCTAATTTTGTTATCTTTTTGATGGATTATAGCTTGATAGAAACCAAGTCATAGAGTCCCGTAAGGAAACTCAGTATATTCTTTTCGTTGTTTTAAGTTATTTCTTTCCTACATTTGATGGTTCAAGGATGATGAAGAATTGAACTCTTTCTCTCTCTCTTCTCTCTCTCTTGCCTGCGATAGCCTTGGGGAGGTGCCACATTGACCATCAAAGCAACCGGCTTAAACCCTCTACCAGGAGCCAAGGGTGAATCCCTTTCGCAAACAAGCTAGGGCCAACCAGATGGTGGGGGCATTACTTCCATGACTTGGGAATCTTCTTGAATCTTGGCATGAGCAGTTATCTAAGGATGATTTGGAGTCAAGTCTCTTACATATTTAGATGATGTTCTGCTTAAGTATGATTACTGTAGAAATGGTACTTCTCAAGCTATGAAATATAGTTTGTGTGAAGTATTTGGTTGAACATTTCATGCCTTCATTTAACAGCTTAAACTTTTAGAATAGTTGTTATTAGTTTCACCAAAATCTTACATGGTATTAGAGCATGAGGTCTCAAGTTCAAATCTTTCTAAGCCCTTATTTGTCTCATTAATTAAATATGTCCATGTTTAGTGTTAGGTAAAAAGACTAGACTAAGTGTGAGGAGAAGCGATAAAATTATTTAGTATAGTATGTAGTAGTCCCACAAGATTTCAAAGTGTTGGAACTTCTTAAACGTGTCTTGGGGATTAGAATGTGAGATATATGGTTTTCATGGATAAGAGTAGAAGAATTCCGGAGTGAAAGATTATTTTCTTTGATTGATCTAGCCTTGTTCCATTAAATCCTTTGTCTTTTAGCTGCAAGAGTTTGTAGATACTTGGCTACTATTGAGTACCCCCTAGTCCATCCCTTATACTTGCTCCTTAACATACATTAGCTGAGATGTCCCGCAAACTAAAATAGTTGTTTCTTCCAAGAGACATGCTTGACATATACTGTTTTTATCATAGAAGGAGTCGAGATATGAAAGAGGCAAGTTTCTTGCATGTTCCTTGTTTTTATTCTCTCATTCTCTTGAGAATGAAAATAAGTCCTAGTTTTACAGGTAAGTTGCGGCTTTCACACAAGGTAGGGTTTCTTGAGAAGCAAGACAAAGATATGAAAGATAAGGGTATTGGCATAATAGAGGTACCTATGAGGTTGATCTGCTATTGCCGAACATTATATCATTGTGGCCGCCAGATTTTACAAGTGGGAGTTGAACAGGCTGAAGGTACTTTATGGACACACCTTGTGGTGAAAGTGTTCAATTGTGCTTAACTTTTCATGATTTGTGTCACAGTGAATTGTTGGCTTTACTAAATTTGCATTCTGTGATATGGGAATCTATGAATAAACAGTTGCTTCTATTTTGTGCTGTTGTGACATGTTCCATGATATATGACGTCATACATATATATGTAGTTTGACATATGGATGATCACTTTGTATGTTAGAGATTGTTTTTATGTGGCACTTCTGGGGAAAAAAGAAGAGATTCTTTGTTGCTTATCCTATCTGCTGTTCCTACTCATCACATGTTTCCTGTACAAGTAGTGTTTCCCTTGTAGCTTGTCTAATCTTTAGTTCCTCTATATCACATGTTTCCTGTTCAGTTGGTGTCTCACTTGTGGTACTTATAGAGTGTTATCATGGTGCGTAATTTGCTGATGCATAAGTTGACCAAAGAGACTATGATGGGAAATTTTTGGTTTACCTACTTTTAGAGTTCGTTGACATAAATACATTTGATCAACTACATTAATTAACATATAAAATTGATCCTTCGAAGGCCTTCATGCTTACTCCTTTTCATCTGGCACTAATAATTTCTTTTGCAATGTGGAGATATTTTTAATGGAACTACTCTATCCGTCTTTCCTTTTTGACCATTCGCTTTTATTGGAACTCTATCTGTCTTTCTTTTTCATCCTACTTTGCTAGTTGGCCGGGGGGCTTTCGAATTCTTGTTTTGATGATCTAATCCATGATATGATAGTTGAACTGGTTTCTTAGTTTTCATTTGCTTGTGCAATCATTGAAATTTGGAGTTCTACCATTTGGCGAAATGCTCAATGATAACAAGTATGAATCCCAGAGAGCTGCTTCTCAAATCATAAACTGATGGTGATATTAATACAGCACATGTAAGTTGTGATGCATTTATTCAGTTGAAGATATGGTACTTATTTAATGCATTCAATTTTTCCCCCTTGTTGTGTGCTTCTGTCTTATTTCTTTCTGGTGTGACTGTTAGGAAGGTTTTGTTTCAATTATTATTTTCTCCATCCTGCTATTTCTGACTGAGAGTCATGGGATGCTTCAGTATCAGATTTGGATTACAGTTCATAAGAATTCACATAATTGGCTTTTATTGGAATGTTGTTGTAAATTACTCCATGAAATTGAACAGTATTGGTCTTATTCAAGGTGAAGAACTAGTTTTTTTCCCTTTTTCCTTTTTGCCATGAAGAGTTAGATAGACTTTGATGTGATACCTTATGTTATCATGAAATCCTGTGTTCTTACTTTTGGTATTGCTGCTTAAGGTTCTTTTACTTTCTTTGCCTTAACAGCTTATTTTGAATTTTTAGTTATAGATGGGGGACTCTTTCTTATTGCATATCCCCTTCCATAACTTATATTTAGTTCTTTAGGTCTTAAATAAAAGTGGTTATTCTGTGGGAAATTCTAGTACGTAATCGCACTGACTCAAGGATATGAGTGCCTTAGGGCTCTAGTCTTATGTGTAACCTGTTCATTTCAAAAGTGAATGAATTGTGAAGGAGGGCGTTTTTGCATCCATTTCCTGGGGACATGGACAAGAAGAGGTCGAGAGGGAGGGAGGGGGAAAGTTTGGGGGGGAGGAGGGGTGACATCGGGTTTGACGGCTGTAGGGTTGATGTCTGGAGGGTGGGTGGCTCAAGGCGGTGTTGCGCATGTGACAGTGGATAGTGGGTTTCCAGTATTTTGGTAGCTTGGTCACAGTACAAGTGACAAGGTACAGGAGCAACACCTCACACTACAAAATTTGCATGTGAATAGTTAGAAATTATGTTCTTTTTTATGGTTTTTTATTTGCCAACGAAACTTTTTAGTAATTGGTAAGATTACCATGTACAGCAGAGGCGTAGAACATTAATCATACAAGCCCTTGTCGCACCCTTTAATATGAATGATCCATAGCTAATATGTTTTGAGAAATTGATCTCTAGGATGGCGTTAGCTTATCTTATATTAGATGTTCTATTATCATGTGTAACATTGCATAACAAAAATCTAGGGTAATGGTAGTCACATCAATCTACCTGCATACATATTCTACATATTAGAAATGCTAGGTCTACTGGAAGTTGGTATTGCTCTCGTGGTTGCTAACATGCAGCACGCCCTGGTGCAAACTTTGTTCATAAACTTCTTTTTACCTAATCAACTTTAGCCTATTCTGGTGGCTAATTTGGTTTTCAAGTTTATATCAGTCTTTGCAAAAGATTGTAATCATTTGAACGGAGACTGACTTTGTATAAAGATATTAGTCAGTCTACAATGGAACTTAATATGAACTTGAAGAATTTTCATGAAATTAGGAAAGTTACTGCAAAGCATTTATATGTTAGAATTCATGCTTGCCCAAGTGGTGGAGAAGTCTAATACAACGGAAAATGGAATGGACAGCAATGAAAATAGTGTATGGTTGATTTCATTCATTTTCTATACTTTTCCAAGCGGATTTGAAAGTAGAGAAATAAAACAAAAAACAAATATACTTTTCCTAAAGTCCCGTTAGATGTTCTACTAATCAAATGAAAATGAAATTGTTGTGACAGACAAAAAAAAAATCAAAAATGTTGTCCGTCATATTTTTTGGGCTGTGTCTATGTTGCCAGTGTGTGTGCAGATATATAGGTTTGTGTTATGTGTAAATTACAAATGTAAGGCTGTGTGTCCTCCTGTTGACGTGTGAATTTATCCAGGAACTTGTTAAAAAATACTGCAATGAAAGGAATATAGGAGTTTGTCACTAGGTATTTGACCAAATAGGATAATTGAGTTCCTATAATAACTTATCACTAAAATACTCCTAGAATAGGGCAAAGCTGAGCGAAAATGGTTTTCCATGAGATTTGCACTGTCTTGGAAAACACACTACGGAGCTTATCAATCTTTTGAGTGGTTCTAGGGATTGATGTATTGGCAGTTTTATGCTGCATTGGTTCTAGGCAATTGCGCTCCATTAATTATGGTCAAAATTGTAAGTGTCTTTCCCATATATATTATATATTATTTTTAGTTTGGTCTCTTCCAAATTAATCAGGAATAAATTGATATGTCGATGTACTCTTTTATCTAGTGAGAGACCCAAAAAAAAGGTCCAATGGCTATAGCAATTGGAAAACAGACTATGGAAATTTCGCAATGTAATGACTAAGAGAGCTGCCGATAATAACGATCCGCATAAAAGAGTTGGGTTGAAGATCACTTCCTGCCCGGTTGCTCAGAAGACTGCTTCTCACCTGATTTCTAAAGTAGAATCTGTTTGAATGTAGCTATTTAAAGGAAGGCCGCCCCATATCTGTTCGAGTGTGTAGTCGGAGAGGACGAGGGCTCCTTTCGCATTTTTCAAAGGTTTGCGAAAAGGTTGAAGCTGAAATTTAGAGGGGAAGTCATTCACATCGAAAGTTTTCCTAAAGGAGTATCTCGGTCCCATCAGTAAGGGTGGCCAGGAGATGTTTGTTGTTGTCTAGTCCCATCCTTTCTCTTGAAAAAGGCTTCAAAAGATAGCGTCAACTACTAAATGATAGGCCGCATTTGAACGGTGAACTCAATTTAGCAAAGCCCGTGTATCTATCCCCGGTTAGAATCGGCTCGAGGTTACCAACTTCTTAGACCTTGGGCAAGTGTCAACTGCATAAATTGTCTTGGGCTTTGCTTCTTGGATCAAGCATATAAGTTACTTGTCAAACCACAGGCCTATCACCGAACTTTGTGCATTAAGAGACATTTGCAGCACCTTTCCCTCGGGTCCGAGTTTGGGTTCGGCTCCAAAAGGAGAGAGACAGGGGAAAAAGATGAATCCCAAGTATGAGATACTTTCTCCTTTTCAGATATTTTGATTTTTGGGTTGCCACAAGGTCCAGTTGAATTTGAGAGATTTTAGGTCTTCTCTTAGTCTCTTGGTGCGGCTTTATCACTAAAGAGTTGTGAGTTAATAAATAAATAGCATGTGGCATCTTATGACAAGCTTATTTGGATAACTAGGAAGCCACAAGTTTAGTATATATATATATATATATATAAAATTCTCGAACCTATGATGAAATTCAATGTACACTCTATTTCTAATATAGGGTATGTGCTATTAACCATGAAATACGTAGAAAGTGTAATCGATTTTTTTAGACGGTGCAATTAAGTATCTGAACTTTTTTTGGGTGCATAAGTATTGGAACCTGTTCAAAAAGTTTAATCACATGATTTCGTTAATTTTATTAATTTTGAGTGACAAAAGTCATGAAATGACTTTTTGATATGTCGAGGAACAATTGGCGATGATGGGGCGGCACCTAAAAAAATTTACAAAAATAAAGAAGAGATGGGGGCAAGCCCTCACACGACGGAGGTACCATTGGTGGCCATCATTGCGTAATGGCCGACCCTCATCAAAATAATAAAAAAGCTAAGAGATAGAGAGAACCAAAATCTATAAGTAAGAAAACTTTGTATCCTCTACTTTTGAAAACCAATGTGCATCCTGAATCTTCCACTTAGATACCCATTTTGACATTTTTACTAATGTATAGTTGTTTACAAAACTGTCATTTCCTCTCCAAAAACAATTCCATCCTTGTCATAAATAAATACCCAAATCAAACCAATCCAAACCAAACCCTAAGATTGGTCACTGCTGCCATCAATGTTGTCTCCTCCGCCTGCCACATCTGATGCCTCTAACACACCATCCATAGTGTTGCTAGCTGGAAAAATTACCATAAAAGTCTTAAACTTATTATATAACAACTAATTTAGTTTTAAATCTTTCGACAATTTGTTAATATAGTCATTATGGACAATTTTGGTTGGAAATTGTTGATATGGACACTGGTCATTCTCTATGGCAAGGTTAGTGTTGTCGTAAACAATTGTTTTATCAATTTTTTTTTTTTTTCTATTCTTTTTTTTTCTTTTTCTTCCCATTTTTGGGTTGACAAGGGCTAGCGACCCTAGCTTGTTTGAGTGAGGGTGTGGAGAGGGCCATGACACCCTTGCCCAAACTAGGCGAGGGTTGGTAATGAAGTTTCGCTGGCTAGAGTTGAAAATAAAAAAAGAAGGAAAGAAAGGACAAGAAAAAATTCAAAAATAATTCAAATATTTTTTAAAAAAAAAAAAGAGAATTATTTGCCCAAATTAACATTGGTTGTGTCGTGTAGGACGACCAGTGTCACGACCGATGTCCACATCAACAATTTCAGATCAAATTTGGCTAGTAGGATTACATTGGCTAGTCGTCAAAAGATTTAAAACAAAATTGATAAAATTGAAATATTGAGGATTGGGTTGAAGTATAATAAATTTATAAATTTTTTTTGTTAATTTCACCATCGTGAACCTCGGCCTTTCTACTTGCTGTGAGACCAATGACCTAATCGCAGCTGTTGGAAACCTCGTCAAGCAACGCCACTTTGGAATAGAGATGAGTTTCTTTAGCTGATGGAGGCCTGTTTTGTGGCAGATTAAGGAGGATTGGTGCTCATTAAGCAATGCCACTTTGGTCTTACTAGCGATGACGTTTGTTCTAGGATGCAAAAGTGTATTTTAAAATTAGAGGATGTTAGTTTGTTCTAGGAAAAAGAGGTAAATGTTAGTTTTATGCATATTTTATTAAAAATTTATTCTTCCGATCCTCTTAGTGTGAAATACTCATATTTACAAGGAGCCTTTTACTTGTATTTTTCCAGAGTTGATTGATAGAAAATTTAAATGTTAAATCTCATAAAAAATTGCCGTCAATTATTCTAAAGATTTAAATTTGTAAATGGAGTGTAGATTTTATGGAGTTAATATCAATTAATTTAAAAATTTAAAATATCAAATGGATGGGAGATTTAATATATAAATATCTTAATGTGGACGATGAGTCGGTGATGGTGGGAAAGTCTAACTTGAGCAAATGCCAATTGACACCTGGAGACATCTCAGGAATGTCAAAGGTTTACCCAATAACTTCAAGGCAAGACCAGCCATCATGGTCTTCCTCAACTGTCCTGGCCACGCACAGTTGATCGTGACCACTCCCACCAATGAAGTCGGCCGATTGCGACGCCTCAACCAGTCTCGCGCGGGTGGAAAAAGGGCTAGATTTCAGACAGATCTCATTCCAAATCCCTCTCCAATCGCGGAAAAGTTACACGATTAATCTTAAATTTATTGTATAAATATCAATTAAATATTAAATTTTAAAATGTCATTAAGATAATGTTAAATTTTCACTATAATTCCCATAGTTAATTTTCGTTAAAAATTGTTAACGTGATATTTTAATTATTGCTAATCATCTTATATAACACGCCGCTACATTAGCGATTTCCGGTGAAAATTAACTAAGGTGGTTATATTGTAATTCATACAAAAGTTCAAGATTAAAATAAAATTAGAAAGTTTAAAACCGAATTAACATTTGTGCAATAAATTTAGGATTGATTGAATTATCTTTTCAAATTATTGGCTAAGCGATTTCAAACCTGTTGTATATTTTGATTGTCCAGTTGTAAATTCGATCTTACTTGGTGAGTTAGCTGCAATCACAACTATTTATTTGAAACCCATGTATGGTAGATATCAAATTTAAAAAAATTACAGTCATAGATTAGAAGGTCGATTTAAAAAAACCTGTTATATAGTGTATGATAATTTAGCATCAAATGATAAAAAGACTGTGATTTAGGAATCCTAGATTAGAAGGTCGATTTGAGATGGTGGCTATCGAAGAAGAACGTTAGAGAACAATTATCAATTTTGTGTTGTAGGGTTAGTAAAATTGTATAAGTAATTCTTGGCGTCTTATTATAAAAAAAAAAGGATTAGTTTCAATAGTTCCTCAAGTTTGGATTTACTAGCATCCCAGAACCGCTCAAAAATTCCACAAGACTTGTTGGATTGTTAGAATAAGCTAAGCTGCAATTAGGAAGTCTCAACTTTTGAGTTGCCAAATGAGTATAATTCAAATTCATGCCTAGAAATCATTATTTTTAGTGACATATTGAAATAGGAACGTATAGTGTGTATATATATCTGGTTTGGTTTTATTATTTCAAATTACTAACATATAATTAAATTAGTTAAGTATACTTATCTTGTAATTTTCATGATAAAGTTTCCTAATCCAATCCCAATAACACAAAATATTGACTTATCACAATAGAAAATTTTATTTATTTCTTTCCTTTTCCATTCCCGATTTTTAAATCAACTCTGTTTTTCTTCTCCAATTTCCTTTTTATTTATTTGGGAAATATATGATAATAGAAATAGTCTTCTCTTGACAGATGGCATTTGAACCTGTCACAACAAGACATCAGGCCCATTAACGAACTTCAATAAAAGACAAAAATGGGTACCAAATCCGCCAACAGAGAAGGGGCTCCACTCGTTGCAATAACACGGGCCTCGTGGGGCCCACAGAGTTTTCAAGAAGTTGACTATTTATATACTTATACACAAATTGATTAAATTGATTTTTGGCAATATATCTCCAACTAACAATCTCAATGTGAAAAATGTAACAAAGAAAGAAAAATTAAGCCAAGGGTGATTTGGAAAATAGATAAATAAATAGTATCGAGGGTAAAGACTTACACAATATTGCATGCAAATTCAACAGCAATCCTGATTTTGCACAAATCGAATATGTCTAGACTTTACTTTAGGTTTAGGGTATTTTTAAATAAACCCAATTAATAATATATTTATGATTTATTTTCCATCCTTAGATGTCTTATAGGCTGGCTATTTTTCATATCAAAGTTCAAAAGAAAACCATTTTACTTTAACCAAGGTTTATATAGAAATAAACCCTATTCCATAAGTTCACTTCATAAAGATCCATAGATATCTTCATTTACATCAAGGGATGAATCGAAAAGGAATTTTTCCTCTCTTGTGATGTGTTGGTCATCGCATATATGTAGGAATTAAACTCTTCGCCTCATAATTATTGAGCAAGAATTCCATTACGCCACGACTTTTTCTTGCTGGTCGAGATTAAGTTTTTTTCTTACAAGTTATAGCTCACATCACGTGTCGACAATTCCATGCTATGCTCCAGACGGAAAGTCAATTCGGATTATGTCCATGTCGAAAGCTTTATAGGGCCAAACAAGGTGCGCAGAGCATCTCGCCAACCGAGTTCCACGATACGGACAGATATATAGCAACTTGTCGATGCATTATCATCCGGTGAATTATTGCCATTGTGATGTGACTCGGAAGACTTTCATTCTTAGCTTAGTTAGGAAGTAATGCCACAAATTGTTCACCATGCCACAGTGGAAAAAAGTGGGCTCTGATATTACTGTATAAATTTCGGTTTAGACGCTATCCTTTTCACGGCTAATTTGGTTGCAGTAATTGAATAAGATTATAATGTAATGATTTTTACATTGTAATTTAATAAAAATTTAATAACTCTTATTGTGGGTGATCAATTTCTGGTATGGTCCAGTCGCAAGGTGGAATTGGGAATTGGATTGGAAGGACCGGTTCCCAAAATTGAGAATCGAGTTCCAATGAAATTGACCACTTTTTTTTCTCCACTACTTGATGCCTTCTATTATGAAAAGAAAAGCTAGTCATTTTTTAAAGAAATTAAAAAAAAAAAAGAATATACATAGTCGGCCTAGTCTAGTCCGGTTTCCTCTTGGAATCATGAACCGGATCGCTTGGACACCTTTCCACTTATGGGAATTGGGAATTGACCAACACTCTTAGGAATCGGATCAAACCAATCAGTTCTTGATTTGGATGGTCTATTTTACACACCCCTAATTCTTATGTTATATGGTTTAAATAATGCTATTGGGTTCCATAAATAACATAAGACTTTGCTAGTATAATAATTATTTGGCTATTATGAGAATAACGGCTTGTAGTTGGGACAATTTTTTATGGAGTGAACTCTACAATAATTTATAATTATTTGTTATTTGGTCTTTGGTATTTTGTAATCCGAACTAAATTGTTATTCTCATGATAGATTAAAAATTATCACAAAATCATTTCTCAATAACATATGTCATAAGAGAGGAATAACATCAAAATTTTCAGTTGCCCCATCATCAGAATTAGAATTAACATAACCAATCATCACTTTAGTAATTAATCATGAATTTTCATGCAAATAATTTATCTGTGATTATGATTAAAAGTTAAGCACATAGAATGTAATCTTATTAAAGCAAACATTATAGTATGGTAATAATCACTTTAATAGCCAATCATTAGTGTAGCCCTATCTTAGTTATTTCAATCATACTATTAGTTATGTAATAACTCATAAACTTAGTTATAATAATATGTTATATGATCAAATTTGCATCATAAAAAATTTGAGCGTTAACTAATATAGTTAGTAATTAAGATAATTAATATTTATTGAGCTAATTATTATATTACGAGTAATTTAATAAATAACTATGTATTATTAAAAATAAATATTTATTATATTAATTATATAATTATCATCTAAAATTTTCATTTGCGCTAATCTAGTCTTTTAAGAAAAATTTCAATATAGTCCTTTCAGTGAATTTTTTGCTAGGAATTGCCAATTTTGCCAATTAAATCCTAAACATTTGCGAGAAATTTTAATGTAGCCCTTCTGGCCAATTTTTTACTAGAAATTGCTTGCATGGTGGTTCAATCATTGTTGGTTGTCCCAAGTGGCACATTGTCACATTAACGATTCCTTAAATGGCTGAAATGACCGTGTTGAAATTTCGCATAAAGATTTAGAATTTAATTGGTAAAATTGGAAAGTTTATGATTGGATTGTAAAATAAGTTTATGATTAATTGAATAATTTTAACTTAATTTCTTGGATCGCTGTTAGGTTTAGGTGAGCCACCTACAATGATATTAGAGCTAGTTTGGGGATGATGGACATTGAAATGTCTCTGATTTCATGTCTTCATGTATAAGTTGTTGCACTATTAAGTTTTGCTCGATTTCATCCTAGCACAGATTGTTGTAAAGTCACGAGGGCATAATAGAATTTCGACCAAAACAAAGAATATTAAGATGGCGTCAGACTTGAATGGGCTGCCTACAAAACTATATACGAAACTCAAGTCAGGGATGTCGAGAGTCAAATAAGTCTTGCGCGATTTCAAACTAGCGCAGAAATTTTGAAGCCTTGCGGTTGCGGGTGATCTAGCCGACCATAGCAGATTATATTGTGCTAGCGACAGGTCAGACTATGGACACGAAGAAGCTTTCATTTCACCCCCATTAACATGTCTATTTATATTTTTAGCACACAATCATGCGTGATAGAGATAAGAAATATGGCTGACTAGCAAAATTTGTACTTGTATCCTTTCTTGAGCATAAACAATCAAATGGTGACTAAAAGTGTATTTAGTAATCATTCTATTTCCAGGAGCAATTTCTACTCAGATTTTTTTTTTTATATTATGTTCCTTAGAAGAGTTTTTGAGCATTTAAAGGCGTTTAGTAACTATTTAATATTTTTATTTTCGGAATAGAAATGTGCTTTATAGGACCCTTAAAATTCCTAACCCAAACCATTTTCTTTTAATTTTTTAATAATTTTGTTACATTTTTATCTTTTTTTCTTTCATTTTTTTCATTTTTTCTCTCCATCCTTTAGTCATTGGCCACAGTTGGTGATCTTGCCAGAGCGTTGCTAGGCCATTGCTAGGTTGGTGTTGCCTAGCTAAGGCAAGGTCGACTTGGCAGTGGCCATGAGGCACAAATCGATGAGACTCACCTAGGGCCAACAATGCTTCGACAAGGTCACTAGTTAAAAGGAAGAAGAAGAAGAAGAAAAGGAAAAAGAAAATGAAAGAGTTGAGCTTAATTCTAGAATTGTTCACGAGAATAAACAAGCAACTTTTTTTAAATTTTTTTTATTATGTTTCAAATTTACTCTCAATAAAAGAAATTTCTCGAAAATAAAAAAAGCTACCAATTATATTTCTACTTTTTTTATTTCAAAGAATGAAAGAATGAAATTAAATATTATTTGATACATTATCAAACACGCCCTAAAACTCTTCTCACTTGGTTTTACTGTGGCCGCCTCGCATGGCTCTTGAAAGGCCATTTGTCTTTTCAGTTTTCAAAGTGATCGCGTCATATTATTATAACAATGATCGGATCATCATTACCAGATAATGTCGCTGCTGCAGAAGCTTCCACCGTTCGTGTCTTTCTGAACCCCACAATGATAGAGAAAATCGCCGTCGGTTTCGTGGCACGAGGATTGCTTGCCCATGGATTTTATCTGATACATCTTCTCTTTGATTAGATAAGGTTATTTATCCAATAATTTGTGGGCATCATTGGAGACACAAAGTATGTCATTTGGATAAGCATCAAATTAAACTACTTATGGAAGAGAGGCATGGAAATTCTTTTCGAAAATTAATTGTTTAAATTTTTATGTATATGATTTGTTGAAAATAATTATTAAAAGGAAAATTATTTGTAATCAAAGAAAATATGTATGATTCAAATTAGAAAAATGAATTCCCTTTTAAGGGGAAAATTTTTTTTAAAAAAATGATTTCCCGAAAAGTATTTTAAAATTTTCCTTGAAACAAACATACCTTTAATCGCAATTTCTTGAACAGCTCACATGGAAGTAATTTGACAATCTTTATTGACACTGATGAGCCAGGATTTTGAGTTGGGAGGGAGGAATTTTCATCATGCCGCAGCTGATATTTTAACTAATTTATGTTACTAGTAGGTATCTAAAATGAAGTTGACTCAATAAATAAATTAAAAATTTCGAAATTTGAAAAGCTATGCACTATTTATATTAGATCAAAATAGAATAAGCATTGAGCATACCTTACTTATGTAAAAAAATTAAGAGTAGACAAATGGCTGAAAATAAAAGAATATCTGGAGTAAGTGATGGTAAACTTAAAATTCTGATAGAATAGGTATTGTATATACCTTACTTCATTAGTGGGTGTTAAAGAACGAGGAGTACAAAATCGAAGAACAAATTTTATAGTTTCTCGATCAATAATGAGAATCCTTAAATTAATTTTGATTTTTTTTGAGTTAATCAAGGAGACGAAAATGTTGTTAAAATTTTTAAATCAATATTGTAAAGTTTCCTATTGTTGAAAGACACGTAAAGTTAGTTACAATAGTACGTAACCCAAATACTTTTTTGGTTATCAAATGTCATTAGGCCCTTTAATTTGTGTTGCTTTTGAAGGGAGTAGCTTTCCTATTGTTGAAAGACACGTAAAGTTAGCTACAATAGTACGGGACCCAAAAATATTTTGGTTGTCAAATGTCATTAGGCCCTTTAATTTTTGTTGCTTTTGAAGAGAGTGGCCCTATCTGTCCTTGCTCTTGACCAATTTAGAAAGGTAGATACAACTAAATATGACGAGAGAAATTTGGCTTAGGGTGCTAGCTGACCTGACACCAAACGAGAAGCACTAAGAGCACGGTCAATTAAATAATGCGAGACTATTAATGATGAGGCAGATTAAATATACGTACATATGCGAACATGTCTTTTTTAAGATGGAATCAGTGTCTTTTTCTATTATTTCACAAGTATGTGGTTGAATTTATTTAATACAATGATTCAAGACATTAATTTCTTTCCGCATAATTATATGACTTGATGTATAGGGGGAAAATTATCCAAAAAGTCATAAATCTATTGTATAGTAATTAATTTAATCTTAACTTTTTCAATTTTGCCAATTTAGTTATAAATATTTTGACAAGTTGCTAATTTAATCCTAAACCAAATTTAATAATAAACCATTTAATGATTTGTCAATTTAGTCCCTTTAGCCAAAATTGATTGCAAATCATTAACATTGATATAGTCATTGATGACATGAACAATTTTCACAATTTTTTCCTTTTTTTTTTTTTTTGTCATTTCCCTTTTCCCCTCTACTGACCGTTGTTGGCCTTAGGCAAGGGCCATCCTCTCGGGCCTTGATCGAGGGACTTGTGGCTAGGTCAATAAGGGTCACCTTTTCCGAACTAGGCGAGGGAAGCATGGCATGATGAGGGATGCCTTACTTGATTTGGTAAAGGGTTACCCTCGCCAGCCTAGGCAAGGGTGACCCTTGCCCAATTTGATGAGGACGGCCTTTGCTAGCCTAGACTCGAGTGTCCCTCATTTGAGGCTGGTGAGGATGGCTCTCGCCTAAGGCTAACAACCTTTGCCAGCCATTGACGAAACCTAATTATGGCAAGCAAAGGAAAAAGATATAAAGAAAAGAAAATAAAAGATAAGATAAGATAATTCATAAAATTGAAAAAATTGTAAATTTTTTTCATGTCTATGCTAATTGTGCAATGTAGGACGATTGTACTCCAGGCGTTGTTTAGACCATCGCGTTAGTGATTTTTAGTCAAAATTGATTAGATAACTAAATTGACAAATTGTTATAAGATTTATGACTAAATTGATATAATTGAAAATATTTTTAAGATTAAATTGACAAAATTGAAAAGTTTAAGACTGAATTTGTCACTATACAATAGTTTAAAACTTTTTAGATAATTTTTTCAAGTATTCGGTAAAAACAGGTTAGAATACTCCAAGAGGACTTCCAACAAAGAACCTCTTAATATGGCCAAAAGTTTAGGAGCTATTTTTTTTTTTTATAGGACCTTAATCCCTAAGGAAGCATTGTTTTTGGCATCTGTTCCTGTCAGACATATCGAATTGTAATCAGATTTGATATGGATAGGGTCTAAACCATGTGTTAGTAGTATTCGTATCCTCAAACTTCGAAAGATCCAAGCTTATCCACAAAATCAATTTCGACCGGAAGCCCTAGAAACGGACCCATTTTGCAGAACTTGCCCCTTGGAGATGTCGGATTGTGTTTAAACTGCCTGAATACCTGAGAAAAAGGTGACCGAGCTCGACATGCCAAAAATTACCAGAGGAAGTAACACGAACACTCATTCATTCTTGCCAAGAACGTGAAAAAAATTCATTCATTAACCCAAAATTCTGCCAGTTTCCCCTTAATAATCATGATCTAACTTGAGCGTCTGAGGATTTCAGAAACATCGGACTTTCTTCTCTGTGTTTTGCAGGATCAGAATGATGAGGGTTCTAGAGGTTTTGAATCTCCATTGCCCAACCTTGGGTGGTTCTTTGCATTTGGAAAAATTTCTTCACAATCAAACATTTTAATAATGGTGCATTTATTTCGTGAAGAATGAATAATTTCAAAAACACATTTTTAAAATGGTTGCTTGTATCACAAAATAAATGAATAAAAAATATCATCATTGTCCATGAAAATATTTTGATATAAATTATTGTTGTTGATAAGAATATTTTTAATTTACTAATTATTTCAAGCGATACAATTAACCGATTTTAGAAAAATATTTTCTAAATCATTCGTTTTTTTGTAAAATAAGTGTGAAAAATTAAACTAAGAAGTCTCAAGTCACACCATGTCAAAATTGAATTGTTAGATGCCACTAACAATTTATTATTTAGTTGTGTCCATTTCGGTGACCTCTTTAATGTGCTCGTTCTTGATGTGTTAGAAAGCCACATATATAATACAACGTCATGATGGTTTGCTTTGTATTATTATAATTATTATTATTATCAGCAAAATACATTCTTTAGGAACCCAACATATATTTTTCATATTTTCCTCGACAAAAATGTGCATTATTGGATATCATAACATTGTTTAACCGAGCGGGCAGGTTGTCCTGGTTGTTAAAGAATTGATTAATCGATTAATCAAATGATTATCTTAGGAAATATTTCGTTCTGGGAGCATTTAAGTTTTAGAGAATCTGCCGAATCATTTTGCTAAAATGATATCTTAACTACAACAGAGAATGTCAACGCCACGAAGACGAGCCACCATCTACAGATTGACGTCCCACCTTGCCAACTTTATTGGAGTACCGGTTAGTCGCTAGTAAAGCTTGTTATGTTAATTTATTTATATAATTATTTTATATATCCATGTGATTAACCGTATCGGGTAATTTTTTTTTAAGTTTTATTTGTCTTACAGAAAATGAATAATTTGAAAATAATTTTTTGAAAATAATATTTTATATCAATTGTAAAAAAAATTAACCAAAAATATTTTCATTGTTCAGATAAATATTTAGACATAAGTTATTGTTGATAATTAAAATTTTTTAACAACTAATTATTTTAAGTGATACAACTGATTATTTTTAAGAAATATGTTTTTCAAATATTTTATTTTTCGCACAACAATGAAGCCGTAGTTGTTTGTTATCCATTCCCTTTGCTAATTGGTCAATTCTTAGTAAAGTGACTGAAGTCTCTCAACTAACTAATTTGGGTAAATTTGTAAATTGGCCCTCTTTTAAGAATTTATTGGCTTGTCTCTTAACTTAGTTGGGTCTGGGGGATTTTAAAGGAGAAAAAAATAATGCAAGATTAATATGTATTAAAGTGATTGTGGTTGTGAATATAATTGTGTGAGAAGAGTAAAAAAAAAATATTAAACCAATTATAATTATACCAATTCATAACTAAGCATTTTTTTGTCAATTAGGCTTTAAACATTTTGCATATGTATCAATTCAATCCATATGGCCAATTTTGGCTAACTAACGCTAACGTCGTACAGTTAGTGTTGACATTGATATTTTTAAATATTTCTGTTCTTTTTCTTTCTTTTGTTTCTTCTTCTTCCTTTTCCTCTTCCTCCAGCTGGTCATCGGACCTCAACGACCGGCCAAAGGCGAGGACTGCATACACTTTATTTTGTTCTGTAATTCCATTGGCTTTATGTCATAAAATAACAATAAAGTCTAAAAGATATCAAATAGATTCGCTATTCTCTAGACAAAATAAGTAGATATTTCATACTACATCATTGCACTTCCTTTATCTGCCTGATTAATCCCGTGCATAGTACAAGGTAATATTCTAGTTTCCTCCTTAAAAAATTGGCGTGTCTTTAAACCCTGAAGTGACTATCTTAGCCTATATGCACAAACCTTTAACCTAATGTTGTTGAGTCATCGATCTTAATCTTACTTGCTAGTTTTAGGCTATTAGCTGAAATAAAGAGGGTAAAAGAAAGTTGGTTACGAAAATGAAATTTATTTTTATATGCTAGAGCACGTAGATATTGGTGCAAGATTGATGGTTGAGAATTCAATGTTTCATTTGAATGATTATGAGATTTTTGCTCATGATGGTTTGTAAAATTTTTATTGCTACAGACATATTTTTACATTTTAAAATTTTTATTAGATCATTGTCAATGTAAAATATGATTTATACATTCATCATTGGATTGTTGACATATGATAGAACTCGATTATAGCTAGCTCACTCAAAACATATATACCACTCATGGGATTGTGAATGTGGCATTACTTTTTTCACATTGATGGTGGATCCAATAATAATAATCTTACTATATCTTTTTCTATTCTTTGAAGATTTTTATCAAGATGAAATTGATTTCCTAATATATATTTAATATTGGATACTATCTAGCATCCAAACTATTTAATTGGACTTTTATTATTAGTTAACATTTACTTTCCTAGTTGAACTTTTTGTTTAGGCTGCCTATAAATTGTGGCTTACAAAATACTTTTTCCAACTGACGAGTATCTTGTTTTTGGGAACAAGAAAACCTACAAAACAAGAAATAGCTTTAACCCTGGATATCCCTGGAGAGAATCGGCGTTTCTATCCCTTTCCTTTGCGTCTCTCTGATTTCAAGAATTCTTTTCTCACCATCTAATTTTCTCTTTTAATTTTACAATTTCCAATTATTAACGCCCCGCAAATTTTGTTCTTCATCATTTGGCATTAGAGCATCTCCTCCACGTTGCTGCAACAGACTTAAAAAACCCTAAAATGATAAAAAAAAATTGCAGTTCGAAAATTCATGAGGGTTTGAGTTCTATTTATTTCGTAGAAAATGAATATTTAAAAAAAAAAATATTTTTCTAAATAAGATTATTTGTATTGCTTATGAAAATGAAAAAAATGAAAAAATACTTCATCATTTATGAAACTAATTAAAAATATATTGTCGTTGATAATGAAATTTTTTTTCATCGATTAATTATTTTCAGCAATACATGTATTGGTTTTTAGGGGAATTTTTTTTTAAATCGTTTATTTTATTTGAAATAAATGGAGCCTAAATAAATTTCAAATTTCCTTCTCCACTAGGCCTATCAGGAAGTCAACATCCTCATACCCAACAACATTTCTGTCTTTTCTTTTCTTTTTTTTATTGTCTTTTCTATTTTATTCTAATCCATTTTTTTAATAACATCTCCCACACCTTCAAGATCAGAAGATCTTTGGCTTTGGGCCACATATTTTACCTCATCATGGGTTGTTGGATCCTCATACGTCCCTCCGCTCAGAGACTTTGCATCTCATCGATAATGAAGATATTCTAATTTATGTAACGCACCCCGATAATAAAACATATAATATTCCTCAAAAGGCGGGTGCGTTGCATCTTTACTTGAAATTGATGTAGGGTAACGCCAAAGCGGCCTCTTCAACTTTATTTTTACGTGCTAAGAAAGGATTTTTCAGTTTTTTACGCCATAATTTATGGAATTCTTGGAGCCAGTCCTTTGGCTTATGGTCCTTGATAGGTTGACGTATGCAAACGAATCCGACGGTCAGCGACCTACTCTCTTCCATGTGGAAGGAGCGGAAGGTCTTCGACCGTTGACGAAAATCGAGAGAATCGTGTGTGGATAAAGATTTCTTTATAGAAGGGCACTATAGTAGAATTGTTAAATTGAGAGGAAACAATCTAATTAATCATAAACTTATTATATTGATGCTAATTCAATCCTAAGCTTGATATTTTTTTCGATTTAATTCTAAAATTTTACGAATAATTTAAAATAGTTATTTCGATTAGCTGTTAATTGCTGATGATAGAACGACTATGTAAGTAAACCATCACATCAGTTATTTTCAGCATAAATTGAAATTTCAATGATATGCGATTTTCCCATTTTCATGACACTTGTGAATAGAGCTTGGGATTGTCAAGTGAAGAGCAAGTGATGTAGAGGGGATGAATATAACTAGTCCATGGGAGTGTCGTCATAATGGTTGGTTCTAGAAATTCTAGACTAAAAAGAATATATTATTTAGGAGCTTTCAAGGTGGGGTTAGTCTCTTGTGTAAAAGTAATCGGGAGTTGATACTACTCTTCTCGTGAGGCCATGATAGGCCAAAATTAGTTATTGAGCTTGAAGTAATAAGTTATTTTGCTCGATGGATTAGACTCCTAAACTAAGTTGGGTGTGGCACGATCTTATAAGTTCTTTGGAATAACTATAGAAGGAAGGATGGCTTGGTATTGTTCACTCACCAAGTGTCGCACGGGCTACTCAAGGCGAAGGAACTGCCAGGCCGTGATGCAAAGGTTTAATGATTAAATTAACAAAATAGAAAAATTTGGGATTGAATTAGTATACATATAATGAGTTTATGACTAATTGGATCCTCTTAATTTGATTTATAAAAGAACGAATCATTACAATGACCAACGCATCAATGAAAATAAAAGCCACACTCAATAAGAAATATTTAGAGTTTTGATTTCTTTATATAACACTAGCAAAAGAGAGCACACCCCTTCCGATTTTAAAAATGAAAAAATTAAGAGGCCATTTGGTGACATTTATATAAATACTTTTTAACTTTTTAAACGAAAATTCTTTTCATGGGAAAACACTGCTGGATGGTTACGGTTAAACCCAACTCTTGAAAAAAAAACATAATATATTCTCCTGAAAGAAGAAATTTTTTTATTTTCGTAACTTTAGATTAATGAAAGCAGAAAGTGATCCCGTTGTTATCCATGATTTTTATAAATGGAAGGATATTTTTACGTCTTCTCTAAATATATAAAATGATGAATAATGCATTACATATCCATTGCACTTCTCTATATTCAACTGTTAATAGTAAAAATGCGAAACTTTTTTTTATTTTGATAAGTGAATATTTATTTCAATCAGACGGTTTACGAGTGAAAAGTATTATTAAACTAATGACAGAAAAAGTCACAACTTCCAGTTAGACATGATACATGTTGTTTAACGAAACTGGTATTAAATACATAATTATTATTTGATGCAACCATACATTGATTTCAATTAATGTTGCCATAAAAAACAAGTTAATTTTTTTTGTTTATAAATGAAAAAAAAAACATATGTATACAAACAACACCTAAATATATGATGAAAAAAAGATTTTTAAAAATTTGATCTGTTTTAGAATTTTGAAGAATCACAAGGTGAATTTTTGCAAATTCAATTTATTTTCAAATTACTATTTCTTTACCATAACAATATACTATGAGCATTTCACCAAATTCATCAAGTAAAACTTTACAGTCGAAACCACATTTTCGGATTTGCTTCATTTTACATAGCGGTAACACGAGAAAAATTAGTGTATTGGCAATTGCGGACTTTCTTTTGTTAAGTTGTTTTTAATAGGTACCTTAGCCACTAAAAAATCCTTCAAATTGTAATCCGCTTGAAGAATAATCAAGTTGAAAATCAAGGTTAAAATCACCTGAAGATATAGCGGCGTATCTTTCTTAATGGCCTATAATAGTGTTGAATTGCTGGCCAAGAAATGCGTTGGAAAGCATTAGGCACTAATTGCCAAACGCGCCGAGACGAAGATCGATCTAATTCTTTACCAAACTTAATTAAATACTACCTTTCTTTGGCTCCGAAGATTGAACGTGAACGATTGTCCTGTTGTTTTCCTTATTCCTCTTTTGACGAAGAAGAAAAATCAAGACAGCCCACTTCAAAAGAAGGAAGAAAATGCATAAGAAAAAGAGAAAATTAGATTTTTCACAAGAGAATTATCATAAATTTGGGTTTAATATTATAAAGACAGTGAAATGCCATAATTTCTATACCGTGCTCTCTTGAGTGCTGTGACTTTTTAATCGATCATTTGAGTGTCATAACCTATAAGAAAAAGTCCAGCGACAAATATTGCGTATGTTAGATTTCCAACAAAAGTCATGATACTCAAGTTAATGTCCTATGAAAATTATGGCATTTAATATGTAACTAAGGTAAGCACTTTACAAAAATTATGACATTTTCAGCATCTCTTTCTCTTACTACTAGGGAAACATTTTTCCACGGAAATAAAAAGAAACAGGACAAATTCCCTATGCGTGGAAACAAAGTCAACTCTTTCTTTTGACCGTTTGTATCGTTCCTATTGACTTTGCTTGCCCTAGAGACAATCTACAACGGGTCATTGAAACGCACATTATATTTTATTTATTCAAACTAAGCTCCTGAGAGAATTTTTATATTGATTAAAACCCAAGTGCGACCTTTCCAAGCGTGACCTGCTCCAATGCAGATGTTTCTTCGTGTCCTATTCCAAGGTGAGCGCACGCGCCTTGGTCGGCAACCAATTTGAATATTCAAATAATTGTAGGAAAAAAAAATCTTTTCGCACTAGCTGACAAAGTGCTACTGGAGAAGGAGAAAACAAAAATTCCCAAATTGGAAGAATAAACGGGGAATATTACAAAGTTACGATTTGATCATAAAGTTCAGCATTAAGTTCATTCCCCTTTTATGCTGGAAATAATTTTTGCATCTATCTTAATTGTCATTCTATATGTGAAAAAAAAAAAACCTAAAATATGAATTTTGATTCTAAACTTTTATCGATGCAAATTCTATTAAAAAAAAAACCCATATGTGTAATAAGGCTAACATATTTATGTTATTCAAAAACCCATATGACGGGCAAAAATGAAATTTAACTTTTAAGTTACATCTCTTGACACTTTTTATATCACGATTCTTTAAAATCCCTAGCACTTTTTACGCATAAATCTAATTTTTTATATTTATTTTTGTAAGTAAAAATTCATCTCATTTTACAAAAGTTAAGGTTAATTTCCTAAATGGACGGAAAGTTCAAGCTTTTATTCTTCTCAAAATCCGTAATTTGTCATATGGTAAGTCAGATCCTTCTTATTTCCAGGAAATGTAAGATCATTTGTCTAAATCAACCACGTCTTCTAACAATCACATTGCACAATTTCGTTGATCGACCATGTTTTCAAAATTCCAAAAGCTATCCTAAATTGACCAAAATTGAAGTTCTTTTCACATGCAATGTCTATGCCCATTTTGCTAGGTCTTGACATAACGGTAACCCGTAAAATGGAGGACAGAAGACTTGAGAGGCTCTGACCGAACACATGTCCGCACGTCTTAGGAATAGGCGCCACAAAACTCGACAGTAATGCTGCCATGGCCCAACTCATGTGTGCCCGAGAAGAGAAACCCTAGCCATTAAAGAAACAGGAGATAGGTCAATACAATCATGCACAGTACCAAATTCAAAACTAGTCACGAAAATTATTAAAAAGATTCCCAGCATATTAAAAAAAAAAACTTGTATATCAAAAGGATCATATATTGTACAATTACGATTGAATTTTACTTACTTCTTTCTTTCACGATTCGACTCCTTCCTAATGGAGGTCAAAACAGGCAAAGTTTCCCATGTTGCAAATTTCAAATAGTATAATTCCGATACCGGCATAGGTTAAATGAAGTGATTTGAATTGATGCACGAAAGAACCAACAACATGAGCACATTACCTACCAACTAAACATAAATACCTTACCAATTCAATTTGGTCTCTACAAAAAGATATAATTTGAGACGTTTTGGAGAACCCGTGATTCATTTTTCGGTGCCGTTACAAATGAAATCGTGGAGAGAGACCCCACTATACATAGGGCACTATTATTGCCGTATTATTTTTGTGCTGCATAGTCCTGGAGAGCCTTAACTTAATCATAAGTAATCATTAACGAAAAGATTAAATAAGGCCATGATTAGGGTTTTGCCAAGGCGCCTCTGCTGCAATCTTCTGATTCAAGAATCAATTACGTGGCCTCGGTTGTCGCGCATTTTACATGGCCTCCTCTCCCCTGTTTCCAGGTGCTGCCGCTGCGTCACATCTTGAGACTGCCATTCTGTGTGCTCTCTCTCTCTCTCTCTCTCTCTCTCTCTCTCTCTAGAAAGGCCAAAAGCACCCAACATCCTTTCTTTTTTTCTTAAAAAAAAAAAAAAAACTTCCTTTCGTTTTCCCATTTTTCTAACCCCTCTCTTTAATGCCCTTCCAATCAGAACCCTCTTTCAACCTTCCTCCATATAATCCCTTCTCTTCCGCTCCCCTCTTCCTCTTTTTTCAATGGGATCTATCAAGATCACCATCTCCTCCCTCCTCTCATGGATTCCACTACTCACTGCCGCTGCTTCAGGCAACCCCTACTCCCAAAACCTCCACCGATCTTGACCTTAAACTGTTGACAGAACCCAAGAAGTAGGAGGGAAAAAACAGAGCCGAAACAGGGTTGCCCTGTTTCGGATTGAGAGATCTGGTCGCTAACACATCGTATCCAATCTCGGAGAGACTAAAAAGGCGCAGGCGGGTGTCTATACCCTCTTGCTTTCTTGGATTCGAATGGCAATGGAGGAGAGCGACAGGAAGATGATTTTCCGGAAGTACGAGATGGGCAGGTTCCTCGGGAAGGGGACGTTCGCCAAGGTCTACTACGGCAAGAACCAGCAGACCGGAGAGAGCGTCGCTATTAAGGTCATCGGCAAGGACCAGGTGCAGAAGGAAGGCATGATGGAGCAGATCAAGCGCGAGATCTCCGTCATGAGGCTCGTCCGCCACCCGAACGTCGTCGAGCTGAAGGAGGTCATGGCCACCCGGACCAAGATCTTTGTTGTGATGGAGTATGTCCGCGGCGGCGAGCTCTTCGCCAAGGTGGCGCGAGGGAAGCTGAAGGAGGATCTCGCCCGCAAGTACTTCCAGCAGCTCATCTCCGCCGTCGACTTCTGCCACAGCCGCGGGGTCTCGCACCGCGACCTGAAGCCGGAGAACTTGCTGCTCGACGACAACGGGGACCTCAAGGTCTCCGACTTCGGCCTCTCGGCCCTGCCGGAGCAGCTCCGCCAAGATGGGCTCCTCCACACTCAGTGCGGCACGCCGGCCTATGTCGCTCCCGAGGTCCTGCGGAAGAAGGGCTACGATGGGTCGACGGCCGATATCTGGTCGTGCGGTGTGATTCTGTACGTCCTCCTCGCAGGGTTCCTGCCGTTCCAGGAAGAGAACTTGATGCAGATGTATCGGAAGGTGTTCAAGGCCGAGTTCGAGTTCCCGCCATGGTTCTCGACGGACACTCGGCGGCTCGTGTCGAGGCTGCTTATGTCCGATCCTGAGAAGCGGATCACGATCCCTGCAATAATGCGTAACCCCTGGTTCCGGAAAGGATTCTGCCGGCCATTGGCTTTCTCGATCCCGGACCCGGGATCAGAGAAGCCACCGGGCGAGAGAGGAGAAGAGGAGCAAAAGCCGCCGAATTCAGAGACGATTAAATCCGGTAAGGTCGCGTCGCCCAAGTTCTTCAATGCATTCGAGTTCATCTCGTCAATGTCTTCGGGCTTCGACCTGTCGAGCCTCTTCGAGACGAAGCGGAAGGTCGGGTCCATGTTCACATCCAAGTGCCCGGCGACCGCGATCATGTCCAAGATCGAGGGGCTCGCAAAGGGGTTAAGCTTCAAGGTCGCGAGCGTGAAGGACTTCAAGATAAGACTGCAAGGACCGGTCGAGGGGCGGAAGGGGCGGCTGTCGGTGACGGCGGAGGTCTTCGAGGTGGCGCCGGAGGTGGCGGTGGTCGAGTTCTGCAAGTCGGCGGGGGACACGTTGGAGTACGTGAAGTTCTGCGAAGAAGATGTCAGGCCTGCGCTCAAGGACATAGTCTGGTCGTGGCAAGGGGACAGCACATGCCACTGCGACGGAACCGCCGCGGAAGGCGAAGAGCTACAGAGGCAGGCGTTGATTGCCTAATGACAAGTCCTAACACCGTCAAATTAAATTTTTGGTGGTTTCGACAATTTTACTCACCCTCCTATGCTTTTTTTTTCTTCTTTTTCTGGGCATTTCTGAGTTTGATTTCTGGTACCCTCTTTCGCTCTTGGGACATAGAACTGTCCATGCGATGTTGCTGTACATAGATGTGGGTGAAGAACAGATTGTGGGTTTGGAATGATATACATGAATAGCCAGTTGTACTAATTGAAGACAGTTCCCAAAGGAAAAATCTCTTTTTACATATATTCATTTGTATCTAGCGACGGACCGGGAATCTCCGAGATACCTCGGCCCGTCAGCTCCTTTCTAAGTAATTGCGTGTTACTACGTGGCATGACGGGCGCGAAGTCGGTACGAGGATGGATTGGTTTTTTGAAAGACCATAGAAGCTCCCAAAGGGAAGAGTCCCGCCTGCTTCCTTCTTCTGCAAAACATCTTCCAAAAGAGACGGAATGTGGACCCTGGTTGATGGGAAAAAGCTGGTCCTGGGGACAGTCTGGTGGGTCTCGGGTTTGGTTTGGAGGACGGTAAGCTAAACGGTCATTCCTAGATATTAATCAAGTTGGTTGGTAGGTCAGAGTCAATATTAGGACTCCATCCCCACAGGGGCCAGTGTTAGGTTTTAATTCCCTCCCACGGGGCAAACAATCAGCGGACACTTCTGATGCACAAACGGACAGAAGAAAAGCAAACCTTAATTTGCCCTGTTTGCAGAGAATAATAATGTTTCCTTGTGGAACCACCCATATGAAGTTGGAATCTTTACCCAGTTATAAAGTGATTTACCTGGACGATTGATGGTGGAATATGAAGGGATGCTTCCAACTGCAAAGTGAACTTTACTTGTGTTCTCTGCATATTGTAATTATGGAAAATGATTTGCAGGATCTAAATTGAGAAAGACTAGTGCATTTACTAGACATTTAATAAAAGAATATACTAATTTATAAAATATCAATTACACTTCATACACAAAAAGAGTGGGAAAAGTTTAAAATACGTTTTAAATCTATTGTACTTGTATCAATTTAATTTTAAACTTTTTATTATACCAATCGAGTCTTAAACTTTTTAATTATATTAATTTTGGTTGGAAATCGCTATTATGGATGCAAGTTGTTTTACATGATATAATTAGTACCGATACAAATAAATTTTACAATTTTAAAATATTTCTTATGAATTTTTTATTATTTCTTTTCTTTTTCCTTTTTCTTTTTTTCTTCCCTTCTTGCTCTAGGTAGTTGTTGAGCCTTGGTGATGGCCAACGATCTATGAGAGGTGAGGGCTAGCAAGAGTTGACCTTACCATTGCTAGGCGATGTCGGCCTCACTTTGCCATTGGCGAGGCTTGCCTTTGCATTTGGCCTATTGCCACTACTTGGTGACCTGCTAAAGGAGGAAAAATGGCAGGAAAAAAAGAAAGAGAAAGAAAAATAAAATAGAAAAATCTTAATATATTATTAAAAAATGTTCACGTAAGCATCAGTCATGTCGCATAGAACGGTTGATGTTCACATGAACACTTTTTGATCAAAATTAATCGGATGGACTCAATTAACAAAACATGAAAATTTTTATGATTCAATAAGCACAATTAAAAGATTTATGATTGATTAGCAAAATTGTAATAAGTTTATGGCTTTTTGGACAATTTTCCCCATAGGCAAGGGGAGAGGCCCTCTAGGTCCCTTGCCCAGACCTTGCTGATGCACAATTGAGAAAAAAAAAAAGGAAAGAAAAGAAAAGAGAAAAGTAATACGAAATTGAGAAAAATAATTAAAAAATTAAAAATTGTCCATGTTAACACTGACCATGCTACATAAGGCGGCCAACATCTATATTAGCAATTTTTAGCTAAAATTGGCCAAATGAACTACAGGAAAAAATTGTCAAGAGAATTAGAATTCAATGGCATAATTACAATTGAAAGATTTAAACTAAATTGGCACAAATATAATAGATTTAATACTTTTTTTTTTCCTAAAATAGCAGTGCATGAAATTGGAGAAGTTTTCTTATTTGGTTGCTAGATAAGTGGCAAGAGAGGATTAATCAACGATCCCCAACAAATTTACTTTAGAGGCATGTGAATCTCCTCTAATTAAGAAATGTGTGATCATTATATTATCTCGTTTATCACTCCTCAGATTAGTTGTTTCTCATCTTTTTGTTGTCGTTAACTTATTTTGAATTGCGTTACAATTTTGTTCCGCTGCAGAGAGCATCAAATATTTAGTATACGTATCTCTCCTCTCCTTTATGTATCTTTGGCCTTGGGGCGGGTTTTCTGAATGTCGTCACGTGGAATATCATTAGGAGACAGTGACTACATTTATTGCCTGATAAAAATGATAAGGTCCACACAATATAACGCGTTCGTCAACCCAATTGCAAATTTGAAAATGACTGTTAAACTCAATCCATCCCTCTGATCGGTGAAAAACATTCCTTGCGCATCCGATCGGCAGTGGATGGACTTAATCCGAACCTTTAGATTCGATAAGCCCCACCTGATCTTGTAGCAAATAGAAGTTCGGTTCAAATGGACGAATTTTCCGGTTCGACTAATCCACTAATTCTATCCAGGGGACAGCATATTCCTTTGGACTGGTAGCTGCAACTGCAATACAGCTCGAGAACCTTGCCGGATCTGATCGGCCAATGGAGTTCTTGCACGAAACGCGACACGAGACCAGACTCGTGCGAGCCCCCCACACCGTACAGAACTTCCGGCGAGTGAAGCTGTCACATCCTCTATATCGTGAGTCACCAAGGAAACAAGCTCTCCATCTTGCTAAATTGATAGAGAATGTAGAAAGAAGTGGAAGTCGCTATGCTTTCGCTTTCATGGCTTCTTCTCCATTCCTTCCCCCACAACACGCGTCCACGGAACAGGCTGTTAAATTTCTTGAACTAGGAACAAATTGCCTGGCGACCAGTCTCTTTTCTTTTCTTTTCTTCGTATTTTTCTCTTTTATTAATCTTTGCTTGTGACCCGCTTGGAGGAAAAAGAGAGGGATTTGTACAATGTCGATCAATGATTGGGGTTTGCTGAACTCTTGCACCGAGAGTTGTTCAACTACACCATCGATGTGCGGTTCATCTTTTCTTAATGAACCCGATCTAGGGTTTTGTCTTTTTGTCTCAATAACGTTTGAATACTTCTCGAATCCTACCCAAACCCTATAATATGTTGTGAATGAAATCTAAAAGCGGTCCCACTTAAGTTATCCGAGCCTCCAGTCAGGCTTCCGACAGACTTTCAATACAACCTTTACAAGTAATGGGGCACTCTTTAGGTTTCAGACGGACTCTGGGTAGTACCCTTATTATTTCGTCTTACATGTATATTATCAAGCCTTGAAAAAGAAAACGACATACCATCTTGATTATGCATCCACAATGATATAAGCACCTCAATCGAAAACTCTTCTATCAAATTTAACAATCACAAAATATTAGAACTCATATGAGACAGCAGGCCCATTATTTTTGTACTTGATTAGTATGTATTCACACAAAAAGTAATTGTTATTTGTATGTACATGTTGAAAATTATTCATCACTCATTTGTGCACATATGTCGGTGTTCCCTCGTATTTGTTTGACAAAGAACACCTTATCCCAGGATGACTTAGAATAGTATTTCAATGACACGGGAAATTTGGAAATTCCTCTATAAAAAGGAAAAAAGAATAAAAAAGGCCCACTACTTCAATCTTTTAGCTTAGATACAATGAACTTCAACACTTATTGAGGGGACCCCCAATGTTTATACTCTTTTAGTATCAATTTTATATAGGCTATGTACTTCAAAATTTATGGCTAGTTTCAAAGTTAAGTGTTAATTAGAAACTTTATAGTACGATATTAATCATTGTAATGCAACTGCAAGTTTTGATTGGTTGATTAGTTGTCTACATCCATACGTTTAGATGTAAAATTCAAAGTTCCCTCCATTGAGATAAGGGCCAGGACTTCCTTCTCGATGTCAAGTTGGATTAGTTCAAATCCATTTATGGATGCGCCCATAAACCCTATCGCTCTCACCTTCTCTGTGCATAATCTTGGCTCCATTGATTAACGACGGATCTAAAGAAAGGTCTTGTCCTGCACCAATATCTTGAAGGCATAAATTTAATCAAAAGGGTCTTGTCAATAAAATTTCTCGGATCACGCTTGTTAGGCATACTTATTAAGAAAATGTTCCCATTTCAAAATCATGCATCATGCTGGTGTCAATTTGATGGTCATATCTTTCCAACCATCGAGGCAACCTCCACCCATTCCCCGGTGGTCTTTTCCCATCAGGAACATTTTCATCGCAATTTCTAGGTCAGTTCCACATATTTTTCTGAAAAAGATAACATCATCCCTCATTTTATATTCGTCTTTGTACGTCCCGACCTTATCCTTTGTTCGAAAAGTCGAACAACTGATCTAACTAAAGATTCGAGTGGTCCCAGAGTCGAGGATAACCAGGGAGTTTGGGGGACTTCTCCTCGTGACTTTTGGTACCTCGTGAACGAGTGTGAACTAGGAACAGATTGTCAGAGCTTGTCGAGAAGCTGAATCGAAGGGACCGGCGCGGCGTGCGGTGCCGACGAAAAAGGCAGCATGTATAATCTTATCCTTTGAATAAATGCACTTACGCAGTCCGCACGTCGTTTGACAATCTTAACAAACCATTTTTCACGAATGCGAAAGGTACCGAAATAGGAATCAAAATCTTGCTATGACATTGCTAAAAGCATCAAATCTACAAATTACTATTTCACAGTCTCATGTTCGGTGAAGATCAAAGGTTTATTCAATACTCGATGCTCATTCAGCCATTGTCGAGTAACAGTTCATTTTGCATTTTCACTGCTTAAAATTGAAAGCATTTACAATTTTCAATGCTCATTTTTTGGTTTTTTCAAGGCCTCGGTTTTGCATCCCCAATTTGTTATGTATTAGATCTTAAATCTTCCACTCTCTTCTTGCCTCACGATGACCACTTGGAGTTAACAATTCATTTATAACGTGAGTAATATATTGAAAAAAATGATAGATGTCCGTTGTTCTTTTACTTGAATAATGTATCAAACATGTGAGATTCTTTCTCCAAGTTGACGGTTAATGTTGTGGGAAATTATTTTTTATATGCAACCCGCATGCAACATCATTGATTTGGATAGTTTGTCAAATTTTCAATCTATAACTATCCAATCAATGGTGACAAATGGGAGTTACGGAGAAAATAAATGGTGCACGGCATGTGTAGTATGTGTCATTTTAAATTCTCTTTTTTTCCTATGCATTAGAAATTGTATCTTCAACTCTATCCTAACCTTAAATGTCCATATGGAGTTAGCGTATAAAGAGCACCATGACGCTAATCAAAAGAATGATGATGCATATAGCTATTGACGTATACATGCATTTGCATTAGGGGTGATTGGTTTCAGGGTAGGTAGGTTTTAGACCTAAATCTGAAAACTTCTCTATTAGAACTAGTTACTAGTTTCTAGAACTTGGAGCCTACTCTACTTGCCTCGGAATCGACCCTCAAATCTATCTTGTTTTTCTAGTCAGATTCTTGGGTCTACCCGAGAACCTATTTCTTTTGTTCCTTTTTCTATTAATTTTTTTTATAGCAAAATAATATGAGCAACAGAATTGTTCAAAGTAAAAGATGAATGGGGTGAGTGAGCGAATGTTGCAGACTTGACAGACTCGAATGAGTGAGGGCGAGCTACATGCAAATGAGGAGTAGGGTAAGTCATGAGAGAGAGAGAGAGAGAGAGAGAGAGAGAGAGAGAGAGAGAGAGAGAGAGAGAGAGAGAGAGAGGCCATGAGAAAAAAACTAAGGTTTTTTTTACGAAATCGGTTCCAAATTTAGTTCGATTCCCAAGTGGTTCTTCACTTGGAACTAGAACCGGAAAACAGATCAATTCCAATGGAGACCTAGAACCTCATTGGTTTTCAAGGTGGTCCAGTCCAATTCTTGAATAGAGCCGGTTTGGTTGTATAACCCTACTTTATGTATAGTAATAAATATTCATCGTTAGGTTTCCAATAGCCTTTGGACACTACCTTTATTATTTCCTCTCACATTTAGATTATCCGGCCTAAACAAGAAAATGATATACCACCTCGATCACACATCCACAATCATGAAAGTCAAAATCATATGAGCACCTCAATTGGAAACTCTTCCTCAAATCTAACAATTACGAAAGATTAAAACTTATATGAGGCAATAGACCGATTATTTACATGCGTGATTAGCAAGTATTCACATAGAAAGTAATTGATATTTGTGTGTGAGATGAGAATTAATCATCATACATTTGTGCAAAAATGTCAATGCACTTCCCTCATTTTTTTTTTGACGAAGAACACAATTTATCCCGGGTTGACTTGGAATAGTATTTCAATGAAACGGGAAATTTGGAAAGTCCTCAGTAAAGGAAGAAAAAAAACTTCAATCTTTTAGCTTACATACAATGAACTTCAACACTTATTCAGGAGACCCCGATCTTTATTTTTTTAATATCAATCTTATATAGGTTATGTACATCAAAGTTTATGACTAGTTTCAAAGTAACTTTACTTTAGAACCTTTATAATACGATATTAATCATTGTAATGCAACTGCAAGTCTTGATTGATTGTTTAGTTTGTTAGAAAAATACATATAATTCTTTAATGCGGAAATTCGAAAACCAATGATTTTTTATCTTCATGATTTTCACAAATAGATGAAGACATATCTTTATCCATAGCGTTACGCTTGTAGATAATCGTTTTGGAAAACCAAAGAACTCGAACCAAATGAAGAAATCCAATTTCTCTCCCTTAACCCACTATTTTTTAATGCATTCTATCGATGGAGGAGAGAATATTGAGTTCTTTTCAGTTATTGTTATTCATGTGGGTGGAGAGAGGACCAGACTCTATTTATACGTTCTTTCAATAGGTGCCTTCCATTAAAGCGTCTTTTAATTTCCATAAGAGTCACACCTCTTCGGAAAAGCAGTAACTTCCTTTGAGGATTATAGTATTTCGTTTTATTAGAGTTGCAACTTCTCGTAACCAATATTTATTTTATAGCATTTCAATAATTATTAAACCATATAATAAATCATATCATGTGGGCCACAATAATTCTTACATAGTTCCTTACCAAAAAAAAAAAATATTCTTACATAGTTGTCTTCATCCACATGTTTCGGTGTAAATCCAAAGTTCCCTCTATTGAGATAAGGGGCAGGAGTTCGTCCTCGTTGCGAAGTTGGGGTTAGTTCAAATCCATTTATAGCGCTCTTATAAACCCTATTGCTCTTACTTTCTCATTACATAATCCTAACTCCAGCTATTAATGATGGATCTATGGAAGGGATGTGTGCTTGCCGCTGATCCCTTTGTCACCTTCTTTCATGAAATATTTAAATATTAAATCACATATTTATTTAACCATTTAAGCTTTTAAAATAGTCAACGATTGTCTTACAAGATCTTACATTGTATTAGAGTGTTATCCTTTTCGCAAATGTGTCCAGCCCTTATTAATCAACTTTCACGTGCCATTGTCAAAGTTTTATGTGTCGCTCGTAATTTGACTTGCACGAGAGAGAATGTGTTGAAATATTGTCTCACATTGCCTGACAAAGGTCCCTAATGCTCTTTATATATAATTGGCTTTCTTCTATTTATCAGCTTAAACTTTTAAATATTTGACATTAATCCCATAAAATCTCACAATCTTAATAATGAGATATCTTGTCAATGAGTTTCCCAAAGCATGCTTGTTAAGCATACTTATTAAGAGAATGTGTTCGTTTCAAAAGCATTTATTATACATAACTTGAGAATAACATTGCATCAAAAAGCTGCTATCTTTGTTCGTTATATACTTAACAAAAGCTTTAAGGGCACTTATTAACAAAATCTTGCATCACAACAACATTAATTCGATAGTTGTTTACACCAAAAAGTGATCAAACCGTCAACCATGGCGAGCACATGATCAACACATGAACATAAATAGTCATGTGATTGATGTATGAGGATTATGAGGCATGTGACATCTTTTCGTTGGTCGTAGGGATTAATATTGATATTAACAATCTGTGTTTGATGCGCATTGGATGTATATTGATGGGAATTACCAGCCACTTGTCGACATAAGATGACAAACGTCTGCTATCTATCGATGTGGATACCGACAAGTAAAGAACAACATACCATCAAAACTCTTTGGAGGCATGAAGAACATAGGAACATAGTTGCAAATTCAAGATCACAGGGGATAAATCAATTGACGATCAAAGAGCAATCGGCAAGCATATTTCTGCATATTTTGGAGGACAATTACTTGAAAGTAGGGTTGTAAAGTAGTTATCATCTAAAGTAAGATCATGGAGTGACAATGTCACGAGGCGATTACTGATTAGTAGTTACCGGTTACCACTTAAAACAAGATCGTTGGGGGTAGTTATTATTTGGAGCAAGATTGTGGGACAACAGGGGACAACTAGCATAAATTTTATATGAGCAACTATTTGGGAACAAGAACAAGAGATGATTTTCGGAAGTGGATGAGCATGGAGGCAATTGCTAGAAATCGTTTGATAGGAAGGCAACTGTTGAAAATCACTAGGGAGTAGTTATCACGTAACCTTTATGAATACCACCGGTTGTCTATTAGGAAGCCCCCTGGCACAAATCAAACAAATTTACTATCTTTTCAGTATCTTTACTTTCCTATACAATACTTTATTTTCCTAGCTGTAACTTTTAGATTTGCATCATTGATTAAATTACAATGTGTATTTTTACCTTGGATGTTGTGTCATCGATCAAATTCCAACATAATTGTTTCCAATTGGTTATTTTATTGAGTTTATAATTTCTGAACCATGTTGTCAATTAAGTTCTGGCATAGTTTGTATCTGTACACCCATTCTTATGAAAGTTATTGGTTCCTTATTGCCCGTGATATTTCATCTTCGGAGTTGGAGCACAACATAACGACTTTTAATGTAAGATATTTCGTTACTAGAGAAATTTAGGCAAAACAATAGTCATATTTCATTACGAGAGAATTCAAGAAAACAATAGTCATATTTTCCAAGCAAAAGAAGAAACCTTGTCTTTTCCTATCATGAACAATTTCATCATAATATCTAGCTTAGTTCCACATACATTCTCTAAAAATAAAAAGTATCCCCTCACTTATATATGGGTCAATACCATAAAAAAACTCCAAACTAGTACATCTATGATAAATTTATTTTTTTGGTAAGGATTTATGATAAATTTATCATCCGTTAGTTTTCGTTAAATTTAATTGTCATATTTTTGAGTTGTATAATACCTCATAGTTGAAAAGTATACCAGTTTGATGTTTAACCCTCTGTTTATTACAAATGTACTCATTTGTGATTTTTAGTAATATTAATGTAATTTAATAGAAATTAATGAAGAATAAATTTGTCTTGGTTATATGTATCAAAATTATGATTTTTTATGATGTGAATCAAAATTCAAAAAGGAATTTGGGCAAATTTTTGACTGATATATGGATTAGCATTTTTTGCAGTATTAACTTTTTATATATTTAATTTTGTACGTCCTGACCTTATCTTAGTTCAAAAAGTCAAATGACTGGTCTAACTAATATATATATTTTGCTGTCTCGCTAATAGTTCAAAGGGTTCAATAGTCAAAGATTTCCAGAGAGTTGGGCAGACTTGGGCTCTGCGTGATTCTTGCTACCTCGTGAAGCATGAACAGATTGTCAGAGCTTGTCGAGAAGCTGAATCTAAGGGACTGGCACGAGGTCCCGTGTTAACGAAAAAGGCAGTACACATCACACCTTATCCATTGAATAAATGCACTGTTACAGTTCGCACAATAGGACTTTTTGAGGTGAACGCAATTGAATTGGAGTTGTAAAGAGGAGGGCAACTGATGCGGTCAAAAAGACTTTTATTAAAAACTTAACACTTCGAGGTAATGGAGTAAGAAAATGGACTTAATAAGGAAGAGGAAAGTGACCACGTTGCTAAGTAATGTTCGAGTTTTTCACAAAATAGAGTGATGTTCGACCTCATAATAGAAGTTGGTGACGGAGTAACTACAGATGTAAAGAAGTAGAATGGTCAGAGATAATATCGAGTGATACACCATAGCAATAATAGATGAGTCAATCAATATATATGTTTATTTTAATCCCTGAAAAATATCAGGTTTACCATAACTTGCAGTAAATGCGAAATCAGCATGTAAGAACCCTTTCTAATGAAGGAGTTTTTGTTTAAAAGGTATCCAAATCTTGCTATGACATTGCTAAAAGCATGAAATCTACCAATACTATTTTGCTATTCCATGTTTGGTGAAGATCTAATGTTCATTCAGTACTCGATGCTCTTTTAGCCATTGTAAAGTAACATTTCATATTTTGTTTTCATTGATTAAAATGGAAAGCACTTATAATTTTCAATGTTTATTTTTCAGTTTTATCGAATAAGGCTCCGGTTATGCATCCCTTTATTAAATCTCAAATCTTCCACTCTCTTCTTGCCTCACGATGACCACATGGAGTTAACACTTCATTTATAAACTGAGTAATATATCAAAGAAAGATAGATGTGCACATTTCGTTTACATGAGTAATGTATTAAATAGGTAAGATTCTTTCTCCACATTGACGGTTAATTTAGAGGGAAATTCTTTCTTTATACAATCCATATTTACCATTATTGATTTGGATAGTTCATCAATTTTTCAATTTATAAATACCCAGTCATTGGTGGCAAGTGTGAGATATGGAGAAAAAAAATGGTGCACAACGTGTAGTATATCCATATTAAAATCTCTCTATTAGAATTTGTATCTTCAACTCTGTTGTAGCCCCGTAATGTCCATATGGAGTTGTGAAATGTTCAAAGAGCACCATGATACTAATAAAAAGAACAGCAATGCAGATAACTAGTGATGTATATACCCGTTTGCGTTGGGGCGATTGTTTTCGGGGTGGATAGGTTCCAGATTTGGAACTCGAAACCTACTCTATTTTCCTTGAAACCGACCTTATAACCTACTTTATTTTTGTAGTTCAATTCCAAAGTCTATTCGAGAATACGCTTTTCTTTTGTTCCTTTTTTATTTTTTATTTTAAATGGTTTAAAGTAAAAGACAAATGATGGGGAGGGAGCACAAGGGAGTCGGGAACGAGTGAATGTTTTGCTCAAGCGAGTGCATGCAAGTAGAGAGAGAGAGAAGGTTTTCAGGCTTTATGAAACCAACTCTAAATTTGGTCTCTTAGATCCTGAGTGATTCTTCACTTAGAATCAGAAACCGGAACAAGTCCAAAAATTTGGAACTGAGAATCTAGAACTAAACCGGTTTTTAATGTATTTCGGTTCCTAAGTAAAACCGATCCGGTTGCATAGCTTCACTTTGTGTATATACTTTTCTAATTTTACTTTAATGATGAGGAAGCCTAATATGTAAAAATAAGCCCTCGATTTTGAGTCTCCTGGCAATGAAGGAGCGGCCTACCCCTAGATTTGGAGGTCCCATGGCCATGGATGCCAACCCTCCGATTCACTGAAGAAAGGCTCAATGGCTGCGAGCATCACCATTGATGGCATTGAAGAAAGGCTCAATGGCTGCGAGCATCACCATTGATGGCATTGAGAGAGAGAGAGAGAGAGCAATAAGATTTCTTTTGGGGGGGAGGGAGTCACCGTAGCATGGCGGTAGAGGCGGAAGTTGACAAAGGCGAGGGGCGGCGTAATGGCAAACTTGTGTCTATGGTCAAAGGCTGTCTAGGAGGGAGGCAGAGAGAGCGGGCGAGGGGTTTCATGGGATTTGACCTGCTGTAAGTGAGCTTAAATGAAGCATCCAAACATCGTCACGTCGTGCATGAAGATAGCGGGTGGTACTAAAACAGGGTACGACGATCGGCATCTTCTTCTTATTGCGGATGAACTTCAAAATTTAAAAATTGCCCATATGAGACATAAGTGGGGAGAGTTTATTTCAACATAAGTGAAGGAAAATATAGCCATTCATTATAAAATGCCGTGTGCCAAAAAGGACAAGTAACAAATATTAGATCCTTTACAAAAGTGAAGAAATGTATATATGACTGTTCGTAATCCATTGTAAGAATAATAGCTTATTTTGGGTTAAAAAAAATTAATATTCATTGTGGATTCACTTTTTTAAGAATTTGTGACTCATAATATGTTATTATTCTAACAATAATGTAAAGACTGTTATGCTAACAAAAGTCTTAAAAAGCAATAGAAGATAAAAGTTTTTAAAAAACCCTCAGTTGAATTATTCAATAAGTCAAAGCTCACTTCATATCTCATAAAAAGAGGAATAGAACCCGGCCAGCCTGCTACAAATTCCAAATTAATCCTTCTGTGCATGAAAAATTTAAGATATGATTTTCTTTACAACCAACAACATAGGATTAAAATAGAGCTGATTACCATTGGGGAGGGGGAGGGAAGTAGCCAATGAGTGTTAAATCTCTTATAGGGATATCCATTCAATTCTAAATTTTTCAATTTTATTACTTTATTGCTAAGTCTTGATGTGAAATCCCAATATATTTGTTTCAGTTAATTTTCATTAGAAATTACTAACATGACAGTATACATGTAGAACAAACGGTGATAGTTGAATTATCACATTGGTGATTTTCAATGAATAGTAACTAGAATGATTATATTGGAATTTCAAATATATATTTAGGATTATATTAGCAAAAGTGAAAGGTTTGGGATGGAATTTGCATTCAGTAACCGTGTCATGATCTCACTATTCATCAAAACTAATTATCATAGCAATGGATATAGGGAATACTCAGTCACACAAACATGAATCCACAGATATCAAACTCTACTACGTACGGCCGTTTTGGTTATTTCAATTGGGCATTATTTTGACTAAAGAGGCGTCATCAACTATTTCTTTATACAGTGAAAACGACTTTGTTTAATCTTTATCCAAGATCACAAGTTTCGTGTCACCATCAGAGCTGTTATGTTGCAAGATGTCGACAAAGGAGACGGCCCCCTTTGTCAACTCCGTGCCCAAAAGAAAATATCTCACTTGTTTTACTCATTAGGGCAAGCACGGTGCAGATAAGCACTTTGGACTATTTTTCTCCACCGTTTTCACGACACGTCGTTTTGCATGGACATACGCTACGAAGACTAAACGCTCCGTTTGGGAGAGTCGATGAAGAAAATTTAAGTGGAAATAAGTGAGCAAAAGTGTCAAAATTTTCCTCCATCTTACTCACAATATATCCACCATTTTCGACCGATTTTTTTTTTTCAGCTTGCCTAGAATAAAGTCACATGATTTCAAACTGACTTTTGTAACAATTAAACCGAACACTTAATTTACAAATTTCATTCCTATATTTTAAAAATGTGTAGACCTTGAATTTTGACTTTACATACTACTTTGCATTTTGACACCAGTTAACTAATTACAAAATCATAATTTCTTTTTGAAAATAACTTAATGCAAATCTAAATTCCCCGACGTACTCAAAACCCATAAGCTCAACTCAAACCTAATTAGCCACCATCAGTTGTCGCCATCATGACGACCTTCGCTAAGCTTGCTGTCGGGCATCCAGACCTTGCTTGCAGCCCCTTCTGACACTTCCATGCTCTCTCTCTCTCTCTCTCTCTTCTCTCTCTCTCTCTCTCTCTCTCTCTCATCACTTACGACCTCGATAAATGTCGTGCTCGGCAACCCTGGCCTTGATTGAGGTCATCTTCCATGGTGGAGGCCTGGATGACGTCCCTTAGGTGTTGCAAGTCGCAATTGAAGTCGTCCATGCATGGTGTTCCTTTGAGAATCGAGGAAGAAGAGCGAGTTCAGAGAGAGGGGAGCATGGAGATGGCAGCGGTGGGATCAACGGCATCGGAGGTTGAGATTGCGTAAGCGGCACAAATGGTGTTTGAGGGTGGCAAGGCTAATTTGATCTTTTCAATGCGAAATTTTATTCAGTATATAGTTTTAAAAACAGAGATATGTAAGTGGAATCTGCAGAAAAACTTAGGAATGTTTTCGGTATATTCCTCACGTTTTGTCCCATTGGATATTTCTTTTGATTTATGAACTCCTAACTCTTTATTATCTTTCAATAAAACAATCGTATGTCATGGACAAACATTCTAGTCAGTAGTCACCATCAACTCTTAATTTCTGTCTCGCATGTATAGAGAAGATATCGACCTTCATGTGGTTCCTAGAGGTGATTTGCTGAATGAAAAATCTCATGAAAGCAACTATTGCAAGGCATATGCCAGGACGATAAAGATATTGCTTATAAGGTAGGAAGACTATTATTCACTAGACATTTTACATTTGTACTCCCCTTTTGTCGTTGTATAGTTTGATTTAAGTGTCTTTCCTCTCATACGCGTAGGAGCCCGCCAGAAGGAATCAGATAACTTTTGTCATTCAATTATAGATTTTACAGGCTGCATCTTCTATTGAAATCTAAGGTCATGATAACGTTTATCAACGAAAGACAATTTTTTCGGTTTTTCATCCAAGACCGTGTTTGGTTTGACTTTTGAAAAATGCAAATAGTGTTTGATGAAATGTAATTTAGAAGTACATATAAAAGCAACTTTGGTTAAATGCTTTTTGAAAAAGCTACACTTCTATAAGACTTTTACTATTAAAACACAAAAATTTAAACCTTTTGCTAGATGACAACAACGACAACCTAGATTTGGCACTGGTAGCTCTCACCTAAGATTGCATGCATTGCCTAGGGTTGTGAGACCCGAGGTGACTTTCACCTAAGGCCTGAGGTCGCGCAACCTTAAGTGAGGCTCATTAATAGTAGATCTAGCTTGTTGGCATTTAGATTTGGGCTCATTGGCAAAATCACACAAGGTGAAATTGATGAGGGTAAACATGACATTCCAAAGTTTAGTGAGGGTAAAGTTGGAAGAAACAATAGGATTAACGTCTTAGAAATACTCAAAGTCTAAGATTAGATAGGATTTGTATTGGGCTAAGGGCTTTGGAAATGTAAACGGAGCTTTTCGAAGGTATTACCAACACCACTTGCATTTGCCTAAGGCCTTTAGAGCTCTAAAGCCTTTTTGCAAAGTCCAACCGCCCAAAAGTAACATCTGTCATATTCTCGGTTTAATGTTCATCAGCAACGAAGTAGGGATTCAATTATCATATTTTGCTCCACATTCACATGTCAAATATTGGTCCATTTATAATTTGGAGGCCCATTTTGAAACCAGAGCCCAATGGGTCTTAGGAAGCCTATCAAAATTTAAATCTACCACAAACAAGTATCTAATGAGCTCGGGCTTGTCGTTTTAATTCTTAACCTCTTTTAAGTGGTGTTTCTCGACTTGTTTCTCGTGTCAAGATTTACTCAAGTTTTTTCTTCCCTTTAGCTTCACGAACCTTTTTCATCATTTGTATTTTTATTGACTTATTTAATAACATAAAACTGTTGTCATCATCTTAATATCTAATATCATGTGAGTCAAGTTTGATTGGTTTAAATGGCAAAGGAGTATGCTCTTTACTTTATAGTCTTGGGTTCAAGTCTTGTTGGGAGCATTCTAGAAATAAAATCCTAAATAAACCAAGTTAGTATGGAGATTACACCTTTAACATCAATTGGGGAACAGCTGAGGTGCGCAAAAGTCAGCATGGATACCACCTAACTACTAAACTTTTAAAGAAAAAAAGGAGTTTCATTGGTCAAAGTTTATTTCGCTCATTTTTTAATCTTATTTTTTTTTCCATTTCTTATCTCCTATTCTCAATTAATCCCTTTTTAGAGTATTTGTGCAACATTATTTTTTCTCTCACTCTTCATTAGTCACTTTACACACTTTTAAAGTAAGATTTCTGTCATCTATATTCTCATACGTTATCTCCAAACCAATATACCAACTTAATCTTTCCATGGATGATGAATATCTTTAGTGATTGCCTAAAAATGATGAACCACTTCTTGGTTAAGTTTCTTGTAGGCCTTTCTTTACTTGATTAGAGTTGCACTCGCCCTCCTTCCTCTCCAAATTTATATGTGTAAGTACCCTCGACATCAACCCAAGCATTACTCATGGAGATTTCCAAAAGTGGAATTGAATGAGCCTCACTTCTGAGCATTGATTCATGGGCCGGATTGTTGAACCAGGTTCCAGAAAACCTTCTGATTTTGGTATGTTTTCTGAACGTTTTACACGAGTATAAATGGATACTATATTAGACCCAGATGAAAGTACTTTCAGGTTCAACTTACTTTGATAAATGGACACCATATTAATTTGATATCACGCGAGCTCCTTTCCGGGTTGTAAATTGTCTGCCTAATGCCCAAAAGATTACAATTGTTGCTTTGAGTTCCCCAACGATTCCACACTGCTAGGCAATCAAATAGCATGCTTAAAACAAATTTGATTTCCAACTCCTAAAATTGTATTTTTATTTGGTATTTGGTGCCTTTGATATGTCCCGTATAGAAACAAAAATCGATCTAAGAGAAAAGAAATCTAAAAAATTTCTGCTGTTCAAGCAAGAGGGCATCTGCAGAAGAGAGATGAAACTGGGCAATATCGAAAAAAGCGCCACTCAAGAACCACCATTGTCAAGCGGCCTCGTTCAACAGGCAACAACTATGGAGTTGGCGGTGTTCACAGCTCTCTCTCTCTCTCTCTCTCTCAACCAGGGTTTCACTTTTTCATTTCGTTTTTGTATCTATCTAAACCGATGGAATATAAAGCCTTGACCACAAAAAAATTCCCATGGGGTCCTCTCGAAAACATTCAAGATGCCTTTTCTGTTTGTGGTGGGATTGCTATTCAACATCATGATTGATGGACGCTCCAGGATGCATATATAATGTAAAGTGGACAAGCCCTCGATCTTGACATTCTATCTAAGAATCATTTGAGATTTTCCTATTCACACTACGCAATCTTTCTGTGAGTCTTGAACTGGACGTTCCCCCGATTCAATTTGAAGACTTTTCAGTTCTTCACGAGCATCATGTTACTGTCGTCTCTTTCTTCTTTACTTTTCTACTTTACAGAGAGAAGTCCAGGAAGCCAACCAATCCATTGTCAGCAATTTGGTGGAAATGTATTCAGTATTGTCTTGACACGACCAAGACTTTGTGGTTTGTTAGCCCAACAATAAACAAGGAAAATAAAATAAAATAGAGAGATAGAGTTATTTAAATGATGTGAGACTGGTGATGTCAGTGTCGACTACACCATCAGACATTTGTATCGATTTTTCTATTGGCCAGGAGAGATCGACAACCAACGGTAATAGGGATGTTTAATTGACATAGGATCCTTCATTTATGATTTTTTTTTCAGCACCCATGGTAAATCTAAAATTTTTGGGCTTGATTAATTTTTACAAACGCACGTAAATCACTCCGTCTTGCATATAGGTAAAGGTTTCATCCACAAGTGCCTGGTGTAGCCTACATTGAAGATTTTATAATTTGAACTCGAGATCTTTCATGCCCAAATCAGGAGTTTAACTACCAAGCTAATCCCTTAGGAGCGTGTTGGACTCGGATAAGGACTTGGTATAATAAAAATTATTTGATCTCGTTTTTGGTGACACATTTTGGACAGATTAACAGATACGTTGAAATAAAAAGTTGGATAATGCACCCTGCCTCTAGGGGTTATCCCACCCCGCTTTGATTCAAAATTTATGCAAGAGTGAAAAATAAATAAATCAAGAGAGCATTTACGAATAGTGCGAAAGATATGCCTTGAAAGCCAGCATGGCCACCACGGTGCACCTTTCGACTACCGTTCAATGGACGTCATTGGTTGTCGCCTGAAAGTTTCATCGTCTATAGTGAGCCTGACCGCTGCACGTCGCCACTCACGGGTCAACCCCATCATGGTGGTCACTGCCGAAAATTGATTTTTTATTATTTGTTTAGTCATAATTTATATTATATTTGATTATCTAGCGAATAAAATATAGGATAGGAAAAATGTCACCAAAAATCTCACATTATGTTACCTGTAATAAATTTACCTTTAACTTTTTTTCTTGCGACATTTTTTTTTTTTTTGGTTGAAAATACGTAGATTTCATTTAGTAGATGTCTTGAAATAAAGCTGGCTTACATATGAACATAATACTTCTAAAAGGCTAGAAGGGGATGGTGAACCCAATTGACCAATAATGTTTTGTTGCATTGGGCCTTCATTACCTAGTTTGCAACTCTATTTGCTTCTATTTTGAAATGAGTTATTTTCATGGACCGAAATTTTTTAAATGGGCTTGGGCTTTGATAGTAAGGGCACTCACTTCCCATCTAATATGATTTGTGGGGATACCTATCACACTTACCAGATCAAGTTGATCTGTTTCTTCTCTTTCTGCAGGTCCTCCATTCGCTGTTCTTCTTAGGGTTTTGACGATGGCCAAAGCTTTGGCTTAAATTGCTGATTCCACATGCATCAAGCTCACAAACCCAGCAATCAGCTTCCCCAAGTGATCTCTACACACCCTAGCAATTGTGGCTGCTCTAGTTTTGTTGAGAAAGGACCCATCTACGTTCCATTTAAGTGCGCCGTGAGTAGGGCGTCTCCACTGTGAAGGTAAGTCCGTTTGCTGAGTCAATCCTCTATGTTTGCTTGACATCCATTTGCTAATACTGTAATGTTTGGCCATGGCCGATTTGAGGAGGAGCTAAGGATTCGGTTGCAGGCTCTGAAAAATAGAATCATTCCCTCTCTCCGCTCCACAATAGCGAAAATCGAGGTTGAATTGGTCTATCCATTCCTTGATGCGTGTTACTTTGCATTCATCAATATAAATCTGAATTTTAGGGTGTTCCCAAACAAATTTTGTCCAGGGACAGAGGAGGAACGGGTGCTCGCTTGTTTCGGGATGACTCCGACATAGCGCACACCTGTCATCTGGTATGATATTCCTTCGCCGGAGGTTAGATCTTGTGGGTAATGCATTTTGACATAACTGCCATAGGAAATGTTTAAATTTTGGTTGTGTTTTGGCCTGCCAAATGCGTCACCATAGTGATTTAGGGATCTAAAGATCCATTTCTTGATGATATGCACTTTTTACCGCTATATGATGTGATCCTCTTGCATTGAGCTGCTTAGGGGTATAGTGACTTCTCCATTTCACCTCATCCACCAACTTAGACACCAATTTAGGATCATCCCTGTTTGCTGGATCTCCAATCACTCCTCTAGGTAACCATTGGTTCTCACGTATTTTAACCTTTGTACCACTGCCAATGATCCATCGAAGTGATGGTTGAAGAGTGTTCCTCCCATTATAAGACTTTGCCATCCCCAAGAGGGATTGTTGCATTTTCCTACTTGTGTGGATAGAATAGACCTTTAAATACCTTACTCCATAGGGATTCGGGCTGTTGGATTAATCGCCATGCTTGCTTGCTGAGCATTGCTTCATTAGAAAAGATTAAGTCCCTAAATCCTAGACCTCCCATTTCTTTCCGTTCCTTTAACATTTCCCATCATCTCCAATGAACTCCTCTATGCTGTTCACTAGTTTTCCATAGGAAATTTGCAATTTTTTTTTAATGGCTTGACAAATAGATAGTGGAATTTTGAATACAGACATGACATATTGCGGTATTACTTGCTTTAATTAGCACCTCTTTGCTTGCCTTAGACATGAGATTTTCTTTCCATCCCTCTAATTTAGCATTGCTAATATACAAGAAAACATCTCCTTTTTGGATCTACCCCAATCCGAGGGAATTCCCAAATACTTCCCTATTTTTTCACTTTCAGACACTCTCATCTCATTCACCAAATTTTGCTTTAGGGTTAGGGGGCAATCTTTGTTGAAAATATACTTGATTTATTTAGGTTAATGGCTTGTCCCGACACAAAGCAATACTGGTTTAGAATAGTGGCAATATTCTGACATTTTGTGAGTATTCTGTCCATAAACAGAATAAGGTCATCCGCGAACATTAGGTGTGATAGGATATGACACTCATTGTTTAACTGGATATATCTTATACTTCCATCTTCTACTACTTTGTGCAGTAAATGGGATAAAACTTTTGCTACTAAGATGAAAAGATAGGGAGATAGTGGGTCACCTTGGCGTATTCCTCTTGATGGTTTGAAATATGGTAGAGGTTAACCATTAATTTTGATATTGTAGGAGACCCATTTTATGCTGCCTCTAAAAAGTCCCATTCTACTACTTTGTGTAGTAAATGGGATAAAACTTTTGCTACTAAGGTGAAAAGACAGGGAGATAGTGGGTCACCTTGGCGTATTCCTCTGGATGGTTTGAAATATGGTAGAGGTTGACCGTTAATTTTGACACTGTAGGAGACAATTGAGACACACTGCATTACCCAAGAAACCCAGATGTTGCTGAAGCCCATTTTAAGCATGCTAACTTCTAAAAAGTTCCATTTTACTTGATCATAGGCCTTTCTCATATCGAGTTTTAGGATTGCCTAAAATTTCCTTTGCCGTTTCCGTGTTCTCAATTGATAAAGCACCTCTTGAACAAGTAATATATTGTCTTGTATCAATCGTCCTTCAACAAAGGCACTTTGTTCCATAGTAATCAAGTGGGGGTTAGAACACTAGGAGTGCCACAACTTTCGTACGACGCTTACTTTGATGCCAAAATTTTTTTTTTTCACTTAAATGCCACAAGTTTGAAAAAATGTTCACTTGAGTGCCACTTTCGATTTTCCTGCTAGAAAAGTTGATGTGGCGCCGAAAAGTTGACGTGGCCGCTAGTAAACAATATATTAATATTTTCATTAATTTTTTTGATTTTTTTTTGCTTTTTTTTTAGGATTGACGAGGGCCACCGTTGACCCTCGTCGGCCGTTGAACCCTCGCCCAAATTGGGCGAGGGCTCTTCATCGTCGTCTGTGAAGGCCCTAGGTGAGGCCGTCATGGTCTTGCCCAAGGCCTTTACGGCCAAATTTGGGTGAGGGCCGCCGTGGGTGAGGCCGTCGAGTCCTTGCCGATCATTGGTGAGGCCGCGACGGCCCTCACCAGCTCTAGGTGGTAGGTCGTGAGGGTTGCCTAGAGTTGGCGAGGACCCGACGGCCTCACCCGCGGTGGCTACAACAAGGGCTAAATAGCTCTTGCCTATATCTAGCCTGCAAAGCCCCTAGGCAAGGCCGCAACGGCCCTTCAGTAGTTGTAGGGAGGCCACGGCGGCCTCACCCAAGGCCTTCACAGCCAACGGCGATGGGGCCCTCGCTCAATTTGGGCGAGGGTTCCGCGGCTGGTGAGGGTCAACGGTGGCCCTTGCCGGCCCTTAAAAAATAGAAAAAAATAAAAAAAATAAAAAAAATAAAAAAAAATTTTAAAAATTTTTTTTTTTAAAATTTTAAAATATTGTTCATTAGTGGCCATTAGCTTTTCCGACGGAGTGGCACTCAATTGAACATTTTTTTTTAAACTTGTGGCACTTAAATGAGTGAAAAAAAAAGTTTTGGCACCAAAGTGAGTGTCATATAAAAGTTGTGATACTCCTAATGTTCTGATCCCAATCAAGTGTGGTAGGTATTTCTTTAACCTATTAGCCAACAATTTCAAGATGATCTTGTAGACAAAGTTACATAAACTTATTAGTCTGAATTGATCAAGTTGTTTTGGATTCTTTTGTTTAATTTTGGATTAAATCGACTAGTCACACAAAGCTGTTGAATCTCTTTGTAAATATCTAAATTGATTTCGTTCCAATGGTATTGGTAAAATTGTCCATTCAATTTGTTTGGGCCATGGGCTTTTAATGTTCCCAATTAGAAAGTAGCATGTTTAATTTCCTCTAGCGTGACATCAATGAGTGCACGATTCATCTCCTCTGTCACCAAGCATGGTATTTGATCTAGGATTGGTTGAAAGTTTTGATCCCCCATTGATTTATAGAGTTCTTGAAAGAACGTTGTGGTCATTTGTCTAATCTGACCAAGGTCGCGTATCCACTCTTCATTTGTGTTTTTCAGCATAGTGATTATGTTTCTCTACCTTTTTTGCACTGTTGTCGAGTGGAAGAACTTAGTATTTCTATCCCCCCATTTTAACCATTGAATGCGTGATCGTATCCCCCAATAGATTTCCTCTTGTCGCCATAACCTTTCGATCTCACGATTCAACCACTTAACTTTGTCCTTGTCATAATTTTGCCTTGGACAATCGATCAACAATTGCAGCTCTCCCTTTGGAGAATGGATTGCATTGCAAGCATTAGAGGACTTTTTCTTACTCCAAGTGTTAAGATTCACAGTAACATGTTTGAGTTTACTGATAAGTCCTTCAGTATTATCTGTGGGTGTATTCCATGAATCCAACATTATTGCTCATATTCCTCATCTTCTATCTAGTGTGTTTCAAATTTAAAATCCTTTCTTCTTTCTAACTGAGGGAGTAAATCCAGCAACAATGGATTATGATTTGATCCTACAACAAGAAGGGCATATACCTTTGTAGTCGGGAATTCCACTCTCCATTCCACATTGCAAAGTACTCTATCCAGCCTTTCCTTCACGAACTCATCCCCCTCTCTATTATTAACCCATGTAAAGGCACATCCTTTATTGTCTTAGATTCATTAGTCCGCAAGCATCCATAAATTCTTGAAATGCTTTCATTTTATAATTTTCAGCCATTCTTTTCTCCACCTTCTCCCATACATACAACACTTCATTAAAATTCCCCAACACATACCCAAGAGTCATTAGTTGAAATTCATGTAGAGGATATGTTAGCCTAGAGTCTTAACCTTTATTGAAAGTCAATAGGCGCATGGACAAAAACACTCTCATAGGTTGGTTCGTCTCCCCATTAATGCAAGTTAGATGTATACAGTGCATGGAACTCGAATTTATAGTGATTGATACCTAGTCACTCCAAAAAACTGCCAAGCCCCCTACAATGCCTCTTGGATTAACTATAAAGTTATGTTGAAAATATAATCTGCATTGTAGTCCCTTACACACCTCTCCTTGTTCTTTGTTTCCATTAAAAATAAAATGGGGCCTCTCTTGAGTTACAAGGGCTCTAATGGCCTGATTGTCAGGGGGTGCCTAGCCCTTGACAATTCTAGATTAAGATTTTCATTTGTGACTTGGTGGCTTATTAGAGCTAGCCACCAAAGCCCATCTTCGTGTTTCTTCCTCCGTAAGGATATGGGCATTCAATAGGTTCGATTCATCGATGACTTGCTTACTCATCCCTTGTGGTTCGTAGGGGGAGTATCTTTTCAGCTTCTTCATAGCAGCATTTTTGGGTCCCTTGCATTTTCTTTCTACAGCATTACCTAACATGATGCTTGTGCTAAGATTCTTGCAACATTAAAAGTAAAATTATGCCACTTGTGACAAATTTCCTTTGAACTTTTTTTGTGACATTAAAAACCCTAAACTATATCCATTATAATACATTTACCCAAACTTTTTTTGTGATATAAAAAATCATGAACTTTTACTCGTGTGATACATTTATCCTCAAACTCTTTGGGCAAAAGGATTTTTTTTTTCCTTTTCTTCTCTCTTCCCTTTGCCATGGCCATCGAAGGGAAGCCGACAAGGGCCACCCTTGCCGGAGTCAGGTGAAGGTGGAGGTGGGGGCAGCCCCCGAAGATCTGAGACCAGCAATGTAGGTGGAAAGTCTCTGAGTTCCCGAGTGAAAAGTAGCAAACTTGTGGACAATGGTTTCTTGCGTTAATGAGTTGGCCTTAGATGCAACCGAAAGATCGAACCTAGAATACGACAAGTGAAGATTTTAGACTCGCTTCATTGGCGCAACATAGCCAGATCAACAAGTCCACTGGTCACCACAACGCAGATGATCAAAATGATGAACTAATCCCTTCTTTATTTCATTTTAATCCCTAGATACACTTTCACAAAGCGAAAGTCAAGCCTCGAGCTCATCAAGATCCATCAACCCAACTCAAGAAAACTGACAAACTAATCCCTTCTTTATTTCATGACATCGTCACTAACAAAAAAAAGTGTATAACTCACTAACAAGAAAAACAGTGTCTAGTGGTTTGAGTTACCTGCAACCGCTTGTGCTTCTTGAGCTTGGAGCTGCTGCTAGAACAAAAGTGATTCAGAGCTCCCATTTCTCTCGCTTTCTTTTGCTCAAATGCATGTGTGTGCACTTGTGTTTTTGAGTAAATCTTACTTCTCGAGATAAGAAGAAATCGATCACAACCAACCAACACGACCAAGTGAGGGTGGCTAGCAAGAATCACCTAGAGAGGGGGAAAGGGTGAATAGGCGATACCATAAAATCTTAGCAAAACAAAAATGTGGAATAAAATTATTCGAGATAGAAGTCTGAATGTCAGTAGATGCATGTATGATTCAGAAGTCTGAACAATAATAAGATTCTATAACAAGCTTCTGAATTTGTTATATGGAAATTAGACTTTAGAAGCACCTAACATGTGTGCAATATTATAAGAGAAATTGCACACGAATATTATAATGGTTTGGCTTAGATTAAGCTTATGTTCACTCTTCCACGCTAATAGCCTACTGGTTGGATTCCACTATATGATTGACAAAATATTACAACTTTGAGTATAAACACTCAGCGATAGATTACACTATCTCACTAAGTCACTCTTGTGTATTTCTCCACGATCACAAATTTTTAAGCTCATGAAAGACAAGTGTATATGATTGTAGTATGCCCAAACTTTTGAATTATGGATTCTACACTCTGTCTCTTACTTGCTCTTCGGTTCTTTTATGTCCTTATATACTCTTCCACTTCCAAACTAGCCGTTGGATAGTATCTAGAGAATCGTATTCCAATTTACTCATTGGATAGAACTGTGTCAAGAAGATTTGGTAGCCGTTGAGTGACAAAAGTAGAATCCCTATTTTGATTCTGGTTGCTCATACAAGCAAAATGTAGGTTTCTATAAGTAAAGCTTTTCCGTTAGGAAAGTTCTTGTCTTCGCGATCCAATTGCCAATCAATTAAATTGAGTTAATCAAATCTATTTTGGTGTAAAATCCAAACCAGATTACTAGCCGTTACATGTTCTGGGTCCGCATCTTGTTCTGTTAGATTGTCTCATTTAGAACTTAGCTTCATTTTAAACATTAAGTTCTAAACTTGCTTTAGTCAGAAAAGATGTTTCGTTCTTCTCTTGTGTTGTTCTGAACTTGTCACGTTCTGGACCTATTTTATATGTATGTTAAGTTCCGAGTCTATTCTGTCTGAAGTAGACTTTTCAGTCTGTACTTGAGTCTAAACATATTCATCTTTAGAGTCTGTGCCTAATAAATTTAGTCATAGAATTTGGACTTTATTCAACTTCAACAATAAGTCTATCTTTTGGTTCTTCAAAGTATATATCTTGATAATATTCTTTACACATTCTATCATCTGCATAATGGCTTGTTCGTCTTTTACCTATTTACTCATTATCAAACACATTAGTAGCTTTTGATTTATTTTGTCATGTTTAAAGAATTTCCCTAATGCCAAGAACTATCTTGAGAGCTTTCCTTTTTTTTTTTGCTAGAAAAATATCCTCAAGTGCTTGTCGATTCACAGTTGAAGATGCAAAACTCAAAGTAATGATGAAACGGCTGGCGAGGGCTACCCTTGTCTAACGTTGGCAAGGGCAGCCCTCACCCAACTCTGATGCTAGTGAGGGTGGCCCTCATCGGCTTTGGAGAAGAAAGGAAAAAAAAAAACAAGGAAAGAAATATAAATGCCCTTCGGCCAAAGAGTTTGGGATAAATTTGCCATGTGAGTACAAGTTCAAAGCTTTTTATATCACAAAAGAAAGTTTGGATATCGATCTTAAAGAACATAGGCAACTTTTGTAAAAGATTACAAGGTTAATAAAGATATCTTTTCGGAAGAAGTTGCAAAATGAACAAATGTAACATTTTGATAAAGGTTGCAAATTGAACAAATATATTTTCCAAAAGTTGTGTTGAAAAGACACATATAAAAATTAAAATTTCAAAAAAGGCCATTGTCTCAAATAAGGACCCAAAGTGGCTAAACCAGTCTCAAATAAGGACCTCAAATCGCCAGGCAACCAAATGTTCGCCGGCCGGCGAGCATGTGGCATTTTTGGTAACCTGAATAAGGGCAATTTTGTCAAAAATAAAAACATTGATAAAAATTAATAAAATTCCCCTAAAAAAATCTTGACAGTCTAACGAAGAAGACAAAATCTTGAGCCTAAGGGAAAAAATCAAAATCCCCATAAAATCTCCCTAAAACAATCTTGACAGTCCAACTTTCTTCTTTCTTGACTTCAAATTTTTCCTACCTTCAATTCTTTCCAACAAAGAAGACAAATCTTGAGTAAAACACTCTCTTCGTTATTCAAACACACACGAGAGCCTTGATTCTTCATCATCTTTTCTCAAGTTCGTGCATATTTCAACCTACACTCTGTTCAACTGAAGTCAGTTTCGTTTAGATTGGTGCAAGCCATCCTTTGCTCAAAGTGATTGTAGCTTGCCGAAACAATATGTCGACAAGGTGCGGGCATGTGGTGGAATATCACATAGATGGCAGCGAGGATGATGAAGGTAAAAGGAATTTTTGTTTGTTTTATAGTGTTCCTTTTACTTGATTTGTCGAATTTCCGAGTTAATGTCTCTTTTCTTTTCGGACAAATCGAACAAATGCGTCCACTATGAATTTTTAATTAGATACTGTTGTCATTGGGGGCCTATGTGTTGCGATGGTGGTCCCTATTTTGCAATTTTTTAATGCTCTTCTTTTGTTTTTGTTTTTGCTTTTTTGCTGATGTATGTCTTGTCATTGATGGTTGGGACTCAAAGCATGTTATAGAATTTAATAGCCCACATAGATTCTCACAGGAAAGCAGATAAACATTTATAAAAAGAAAAGCTCTAATTACTCTTATTTGGGTTCTCTGTTGGAGAGTATTTAGAGGAGGAATTTTGCTAGAAGCACATTGAGACAAAATCAATTTAAGTCTATGTGCACATGAGTTTAAAGTTAGAACATGGGGGTATCTTGTTTCCAGTTAATTTTTCTGCACACTAGCTATTAGGAAATGGAGTTGTCCTATTTTGTGTAGTTTTTGTAAATTGTAATGGATGTATCTTCTAAAGCAGCAATTTGTTAGATTACTTGTTAGAAATTTTTCTTCCCAAGTTCTCAATATGAAGATTATTGAATTTTTGTGTCAAGATGCATCGTTGATCCTGCTAGTTACCATTCCACAGTTACTTAGTAAATTTGCAATTATGTCTTCTTTATAGAATAGTGTTTTAGCTTTGTGCATTCAAAAAGAAAGAGAGAATCTATATGGGGTAAGTACACTAGAGTGCCATAACTTTCGTACGGCGCTCACTTTGGTGCCAAAACTTTTTTTTCGCTCACTTGAGTGCCACAAGTTTTAAAAAATGTTCACTTGAGTGCCAATTCTGACGTGGCCATCGGAAAAGCTGACGTGGCCGCCGGAAAAGCTGACGTGGTGCCGGTGAACAATATTTTAATATATTTTAATATATTTATTAATTTTTTTTGATTTTTTTGATTTTTTTCTTTAAGGCCGGCGAGGGTCACCTATGGCTCTCGCCAGCCCTAACAAAACAAAAAAAAAAAGCAAAAAAAAAATTGAATTTTTTTAAAAAAGAGTAGAAACGGCGGCGTTTTGCCTGAAAAGTTCATGTCGGCATCGAAATTTATTAAAAGAAAAAGAAAAATCATTAAAAAATTCCACGTATGTATTTTGGCACTTAACTGAACGATTTTTGGCCGGAAGTGGCACTTAACTGAACGATTTCACTCCGATGTGGCACTCAAGTGAACGAAAAAAAAGTTTTGGCACCAAAGTGAGCGCCGTACGAAAGTTATGGCACTCCTAGTGTCCTAACCCCGAATCCATATAGAATTGAGTTGACTAATAACAATCATATAAACCTCATAAATGCTTTGAATGGGACCAGTTTTATTTTTCTTATGGTATATATTCTCTAAGTTTAGTTCTTGGGCCACTATGGTTGGCTCACTTAAGGAGAAAATTTCAGCGACACCAAAAGTATTTTAACTCCATAACGCACAATATTTTTTGTGACAAACGATATCCAATAAAAATGTGGCATATAGTCACTAGTGTGCCTAGTTTTCTTTCATTAATCAAAGTGTAATACAAATTTGTTGCAATTGTTTGTTATTTTTGTTTTGTTTTTTTCCTGGTGTACATGTTGCATGGAAGTATATTGACTTAATTTTTGTTTCCATTTGCACCAGTTGAGGGATGTGAAGAACTAAACTATTCAATGTATGATAGTGGGTGTGATGAGGTTGCTAGAGAAGATGACTTCACCTTTGTTGATCTTGATGAGTTATACATAAAAAATGTAAATTGTGCCGACGGTGGTGGTTTAATGGAGGGGGATATGGAGGTTGGAGATATCAGTCAGTATGTAGATGTGTTAGCTAATAATGTCGATTTCTTGGAAATGAATGGCAAAAATGAGTATACACATCTTGAGTTTAATACTAAGGTTGATATGGAAAATCCTGTCTTTAAGTTGGGGATGTGCTTTAGTAATGCTGAAGAATTCAAAAAGGCCGTTAGAAACCATGCCATAAAAAATGGGAGAAAGGTGAGGTTTGTTAAGAATACACCTAATAAATTGAGGGCAGTGTGTTCTGATGGTTGTGATTGGCTTATATATGCTTCCAAAGTGCAAAGAGAGCATACTTTACAAGTCAAAACTTTTAACCCCATACATACATGTAATAGAGCTCTACATGTTCCTCAAATAAGCACTAAATGGTTAGCAAACAAGTATTGTGATAGGCTAAGAAACAATCTTACATGGCCAGGTGCTTCAATGAAAAAAACAATGGAGTCTGAGAATGTTTTAAAGTTGTCAAGGACAATGGTTTATAGAGTTAGGGCAACGGCAATGAGTATGATCACAGGGAATGAGGAGGAGCAATTTTGGATGCTTAGGAGCAATTGTCAAGCACTTCTTGACACCAACCTAGGATCCACGTGTATAATAAAAACTGAGCAATATCAAGACCAATTCAAGTTTAAGGGAGTTTACATTTGTCTAGATGCATTAAGGAGGGGCTTTTTAGAAGGATGTAGGCGCTTTGTGGGTTTTGATGGTTGCCATCTGTCATCGGGATATAAAGGTGTACTTCTAGTAGCAGTGGGCATAGATGCAAACAATCAAATGTATCCCTTTGCTTGGGCAGTTGTTGGACAAGAAACTTACAAGACATGGCATTGGTTTATTAGTTTGATTGCAGAAGACATGGGGATTTCTGACCCTGAAAATTCAAAGTATTGGATTTTTTTGTGTGACAAACAGAAGGGATTTGTGCAAGCACTAGCAAATCTAATGCCCGAAGTAGAGCATAGATTTTGCTTAAGGCATCTTTACGAAAACTTCAAACTGCATCACAGAGGGGTGGAACTAAAAAAGCTCCTTTGGAAGGCTGCCATGGCAATTAGAGTATGTGATTTTGACTTGGCAATGGAAGAGCTAAAAGCAATTGATGAGAACTTTTATGATTGGTTGTCTAAAAGGCCTCCAATGCAATGGAGTAAGTCTTACTTTAGGACAAGCTCAAAATGTGACATTTTTTTGAACAATTGGTGTGAAAGTTTTAACAAAAGCATCATAGATGCTAGGGATAAACCTTCATTACAATGCTTGAAGCGATAAGAGTGCAGCTTATGGAAAGAATTCATAAGCAAAGAGATGGGATAGCTTAGTATACTGGTGTGATATGTCCTAATATCCAAAAGATATTAGATCTTCAAAAACAATTTTCAGCATCATGGATTCCTACTTGGAATGGAGATGATGAATTTGAATTGAATTGCCCATATGGTGATAAGAGAGTTGTTAATATTAGAAATAGATCTTGTAGCTGTAGAAGATGGGACATCAGTGGAATCCCTTGCCGTCATCCTGTGGCAGCTCTTATATACATGAGGGAAGAGCCTGAAAAGTAGGTTCACACAAGTTTTAGTAAGGAAATATTCATGCAAACTTATAGCTATGTTGTGCATGCTGTAGATTCTAAGGACACATGGCCTGCTAGAGAGCCATTACTCCCACCAGATGTGCCCAAGCAAGTTGGCAGAAAGAAGAAACAAAGAACAAAATCAATGAACGAAACAACTGACAAAAATTTGAAGTCAAGAAAGAAGAAAGTTGTGCAAAAGCCTATGGGAACAAAGTTGAAGAGACAAAACACTACAATCACTTCTGGAAAATGCGGTGGCTTAGGCCATAACAGGTATCATTGTAATAATCCGTCACTAGTGTCAATGGCAACAGCAACAACAACAATAGCATCGGCATCTTCAGCCCCTTCAACCCCATCAGAATGTCAACCTGAGATAGTTGAATTTCTTGCTTCAACTTTTGGTAACATGTCAAGCTCATTGACATCCATGGGAAGGACAAAGATGTAGGTATTCATTTGCCCTTGACTTTGTTCTAGAAGTGTTCTTATTTGCACTTTACTTTCTTTTGACTACTTAATTTATTTTTTGATTCAACTATAGGTAAAGAGGAGGATGTAAGGATCTCAACTTGAAAGTGGTGGAAGACGAGCAAGGTTTTTTGAAGGAATGCAAGACCAACAACATAATTTTTTTCTCTTTATCGTTAGTTGATATGGATGGGTTTTTTTTGTTGTTGTCATGATGTTTGAAGTTGGAGGGTTACCCCAATATTACAGCCATATCCTCTTATTCGATGGCCCCCTTGTAAATTTTGAGACTCCTTCAATTGATGATTTGTGTTTTGACCATGAAAGAAATTAATTATTTGTACTCTCTTGAAATGGTACTTTCCCCTTTTAATCTCATGTATATTTATCCTTTAGAGATTAGGCTCGTGGTTCATGTATCTAAGTTTTATGTTCCTAATATCTATGATGCTTTTACCCTTGCTGCATATCTATCCATTTGATAGAATTATCAACTCTTGATATCATTTGACTCCATTTAGCGAGTTGCAAGCACCACTTCCATGTTGCTTGAACTATGGTTAAATTGGGTTCCAAACTCAAATAGAAATACCATTATGTTTTCAGAGTATTAATCGAAACTATCAACTTTAATCTGACCATGCAACAAGTTCAAACTTCTCAACCGCAACTTCCAAAGATTCATGCCATTCGTCCCTGACCTCGGTGTAATCGACTGAAGCCAGGTAATCTTTTGCTTGTTTTTCTTTGCTGAGTTCGGAGTATGCAACTTAGATGATGAACTCATGAAGAAGTTATTCGAATCTTAGAAAGTCGCCACCAAATCCTAAGTACCAGTCTTACGGTGGATTCCTCATGGGCACCCACCAGATTAATCATTGCCAGCCGCGTTGAATCATTATGCGTTTGAAGGAACTCCAATTGCCCACGGATTTTGCACCACTTAAAAATGGGAAAAAGTGTCGAAAAAGTCCTAAATGTTTTGCATTGATGCCAATTTAAATCAAACTTTTCTGAAACATCCTTATTGCCCTTATTTTTACCAAAAATGTCTCATTAAATTTGAGAAAATTCCCTTAAATTTTCATAATTTCGAAAATTAGTTAATAAACAAAAAACAACTTTTCAACTAATAAAGATTAATAAGATAAACATACGAATTAAATTAAAAATAAAGAGGTTAATGGTAATTAAACTACGGGCGCAATGCTAAATGCATCTAATAGTCGCGCACTTGCATGGGTATTGTCGGGTTTAGCCCACACCTCAACCTTTTCTTTAAACAAAACAGAAAAGGCTCACACTCTCCCAACTTTTTTACGTGGGATAAAGAAAAACACATTTTGTTTGTTTTACAAACAAACATTAAACATAATGTATAGCTGATCATAATTGGCATGAAGCTGAGGGTTGGCTAAGTGACGGTCAAACCACTTTCGTCTTCATTAGCAATACTTTCATGTTGTCGTTCGTCTCATTTTCTTGTATGTTTATGGGAACTTGAACTTCCGCAGAATTATTCCGGGTTACTTTTTCTTGGTTTTCCAAGTTTGGAGAGGTCAAATTCGTGGAAAATATCTTCTGGAGTCTGGACCAACGTGCTGCAAGAGCCAGACTCATGCTTTACGTGATATTAAATACTGCTTCAATACATGATAGTACATATATGATTGAATATTGTACTATCAATCTTAAATCATTTCAATGAGATGCCGCTTTTTCAAATGTCATAAAGAAATTATTGCAAACATATATGTCATGTAGCCTTCGATAGAGTAAAAACATCCATATTGGCTATTTAAAGATTCGATAGAGTAAAAACATCTATATTGGCTATCTAAAGATACTTGTTCAAGCTGATCTTGAGTAGTAGCAAAAAAATTTTACCGTTATTTTTCATGATGTTATACAAGGATTTCTTTTTTGATGACATATTCTTTAGAAAGAATTATGTCTTCCACAATAGAATCTGATAAGATTTTCACTAGAAATTTACATGATATTTTTCTCTTTGAATAAATAGATTGTTGAAATAATGAGTTATCATTGATATCGATCATTATGTGATCTCTAAATGTTGAACATTTCCTCTATTCAATCATTCTCCTTCATCTTGTTGCTACATATATACTTTGTATGCATCTTTTCTTTCTGAGATAGAAATGTCAGTCTTTGAATGATTCCTTCATATACGATGGAGGTGGGAAAATTGATGCATAACCCATCTATATGCAATAGTAAAGGGGTTGAAGTAGGGTTGAATTGATCTATCTTGAGTGTTATCACTAGCGGAGAGTCAATCTACCCTATTTCACTTATTTTCTTAAATTTCTGTTTTCAAATTGATTTATCATTTAAATATTTTCAGTTAGGACTGAGTTGGATGTCACATGGTGATGGTAATCACTCTACATATCACTTCATTAGGAAAAATAATCACATTTGATTAAAGTGCATCAATTTCTAAGGAAAATATCTTAAATTTTTTTTAAGGATTATGTTATTTACATTCTTGATTGAAGGAAACTTCCTCGACATAGTTCAAAATTAAATGCGTTACCTTATTATAATAAAAATTTAGTGAAATATTTTTAAAAAGCACAAAGTCTAATGTGTAGGTATCACGTTAATATAATTTTTTGGCAAGGAGTATCTTTAGAGTGCATATGATAACCAATTTATTTATGGCAAAAATTATTTTTCTATTCTCGGAACATATTTGGAATAGAAATCCGTTTAATTATACAATTTCATTTTTTATTTCTAGAACAATTTTTTAGTGTAGAAATAGGTTTAGAAAAAATATGAGAAATAAAAATTTTCAACTTCTCTATTTCTAGAATAGAAATAAGAAATAAAAATCTTCTTATTGTTTGTTCTTGCTACTAGCTAGTTGCCCATCTATTGCTGTCTACTAGATGCTATTTGCTGCCACTAGTTGTCGGTTGCCATCCATCGTCCGCTACTACTACCGGAGAGGGAGAATTTTTGTGTCATTATTAAACGCATACTTTTTCTTAGAAACTCATATGGAGAATAGAATTAGAAAAATTGATTTATGGAACATAATGGTTATCATTTAAACTGACTCTTTGTGACAAATTAGAAAGATGGCATCTAGGTAGTACAACTTTTTCTCAATCTGGCAATTCATGTGGGTGGGATTAGTGATTTAGGGCTTGTTTGATAACCGGCTAAATAGTAACTATTTTTATTCTTTTGTTTCCTAGAACCAAAATAGAGCATAAATTAGTTTGGTAATATTTTTATTCATAGTAATATATTTGGAATAGAATCAAAAAGTAGAAAAAAGTTGCTTCTTTGTTCTTGGGAACAACTTCAAAATCAAGCCTAATCTGTTTTTTTCTCTTTTATTTTCTTGCCTTTTCTCTTCCTCTTCTTTTTCCTTTAGCTGGTCATCTTCCATGGTGATGGCTAGTGACTAGTTGGAGGAAGAAAAAGAAGAAGAAAAGTAAAAAAGAGAAAAAAATATAATAAAAATATAAAAAAATTAAAAGAAATTCTAAGTAACAAAAAAGTTTGAGAGTTGTACCAAAACGCATTTCTATTCAAGGAATAGAAATTTTGTATAGTTACCAAATGCCTTTGAATGCTCATAAACTCATTTAGGTAACATAATTAAAAATTATTTCTGAGTAGAAATTATCTTTGAGAATAAAATGGTTATCAAATATATTCTTACTCATCAAATCAACGAAAACTTATTTCTAAATTGCGAAATGTTTCCATAACTTGACCCTGATTGTAGAGTCCGTGCGAAGTCAATTAAACCGGCAGAAAAAGCAATAATTAGAGAAAGTGGACAGCTCAATTCACGCCAAGATGTGACTTAATAAATAAGCAAATCTACTAACACCACCATCACCTAAATTAATGGCATTTTCTTGACTTATTAACATGCCCGAAGTCTCCTGTCTAGATTTTTATTTTAAGGTCGTTCGATGCATTATTATGCTTAAGGCAAAATACATATCAATGACACGTATGATCTGAAGTAGAGAATCAATAGAAGAAGACTAATAAGAGAGCTAGTCGTCTTTGATACTTATTGTTAGCCATCACAACCGTGATTTATGATGGTAAAGTTAATTTTCAAATGAGGCGTCCTGATTAAAAAAAGGAATTTCCTTAACGTCTCAATTAAGCACTCGATCAACCGGCTTTTTGAAGGTCAGTATTGAAAGAGACTAGCGATCTTTCAATGCACCTGCTTCTTGATTTTTTGAATCGATTGCCACAAGAAACACGGTTGCAGCTGCAGAGTTCATCAGGAAATTGTAAAGCAATTGAACTTCATGTGCAATAGTAGTACACATTGGCAAGAGGGCGTGGAACGATCGTGAGATTTGTTTTGTATTTGAGTTATGATTACATTTTAAACGGTATTAGCAGATGAAGGGTGTGGAGAGATAAGTTGGGAAGCGTCCATCAAAATCAATGCCTTTGTCATCAATTCGTGCGTCACGAGGCATGCACCGTCTCGTCTTTCGGACTGGTCACAAGCACAATTCACATTTTTATATTGAGTGGAAGAGATTTTCAGGGGGCCTTCTCGGACAGGAGCTTTGTCCCTGGTCATAGTATGCACAAATCGTGCTGCTTACCTGTCTAATTTCTAGAAAGGAAAGACCATCTAAACTGTCTAAACCTCTCTTTTGGCGTGTCTCGCTTTTTCTGAACCTTCTGCTCAATATTGTTATGAAAAAAAAGATTTAGGTGGAAATTTTAGCGTGATCAAATCCGCTTTGTTCTCTTGGAAGCTCGTAGCTCGAATTTAAACCAATGGCTGATGTGATTATCTCAATCCGACGGTCGAGATAATGCAGGAAGATTTTGTTGTGCTTAGAGGCATAATACTACAGAGAGGTATACATTTGTATCGCTTGATAAGAGGAAAACACCCTTTTAAAATCATTTACACCTTGAAACTGATCTCCTAGCTAAGATAAGATAACTAGCCCTCAAGAAATTGCGTTTAATCTTTACAACCTCTTATGCATGGTATTCAAGACGCAATATCATACTTTAAAATTTTAATCGAGTTTGCATAATATGCTAACTTATTAGGGAAATTTCTTTTTCTAAATTATTATTGGAATTTAATCTCTAATCTTAGAAAACTGATTTAAATTTAGAAAGAAGACAATTGCATTATATTGATTTTTTTTTCTGAAAGATTATCTACTTTAAGGATAATAAAAACCTTTATGTGAATAAATTGGAATGTGAGGCCAAAGTTTTACGCAATAATACTACATATGGATTATGAAAGTATTGCGATTATATCTAACCGACTCGTGGAACTTGCTTGATATCATATGAGCCTATCTTCAATCAGATCTTTGCATTCGTATCCCTATATTAGGGGAAAAAAAAAAAGAGAAAAGAGAGGAGAAATTTAATTGCCCGTCTAGGACTTGAAGCCAACTTAAGAAATAGAAACAGATGATTTGATAATTTTTTTTTTTATAGAAATAAACTTTTCATTTCAAACAAAACATTACAAATTGGATGCGGTACCTACATTAGAATGATAAAATAGAAGAAAACTCTACTAATACAATATTTTGAACTCTAGAGAGGAGATTGAGGAAAATAAACAGGATGCAGTGCCTATTTGACTTAAAATCTAATTTGCAAGCACACAAGCAGCTTTGTTATTAGGTCTACGGGTCTAGACCAAGCTCCAACCTGGATTGTGTTGAAGTAAGAATCAAGAATTTGCAACAAATGGTAAGGGCAAAGATCCTTTTATTGGATGACATCAATCAAGACCTTGCAATCGCTTTTGGGAGGGACTGAGCATAATTGCTGGCGAGGAGAGATGATGCTTTGACTTCCATTGGTGAGTTCCAATGTCCCCTCCATGTCCAAGCTTGGACTATTGAGTCGCTAGTCCATCGTGCAATAATACCTATGGCTCCTTTGTTATCTTTTCATGCACCATCTACATTAACTTTCAGCCCTTGATCTGATGGTGGCACCCAGGAGTCTATGCCTTCCTCAATAGATGGCTCCTAAATTCGTCTTGACTGTGTTCTTTACCTTGAACTTGTTCAAAAATTCCATGAACTCCTGTAAAACCAACTTGATTGCTTATGAAGAATTAGGAATAGTTTGATCATAAAATATGGCATTCCTATAACACCACATTCTAGTACATAGAATCGCTACATAAAGGGTGAAGAGTTTGCAATTGAAGGCCATTCTATGTGCAATCTGGCCTGGGTTAAAGAACTGGTTTGTCATTTCCTTTGATGATGTGAAATTCCAAGTAGACAAGATGATACCGCATGGACTCTATCTCCATAAAATCTAAGTCAAAGGGCATGATATGAATAGATGGATTAAAATTTATTCTGAATTTCCACACAATGGGCAGGAAGGATCTGCAATGTGAAATAACCTACCCAAGTTAGCTCTACAGGGAGAGACATTAGCCGTTCTACTCCAAAACATCATCTTATGGCTCTCATATCTCTAGCTTTCCAAATTTTGTTCCAAATTCTAGAGTTAGGGCCATATTTTATATGCAACTTGATGAGCTTATAAACAGATTTAATCGTAAAAGTTTCCATCAATAGCTGGCTGCTAGATTGGTTTATCCACCCAAATGGAGGTTGGAACTTGAATTTGAAGAATCGCGTGGATTGAGGTTGGACAGAACAACTGAGTTGGACTATTTATATCTCAAGGTTTGTCCCAAGGATAAAGAAGCTCGCTACTTTTCTTTGCTTTAAAATAGGATAATGACAATAAAAGAAGGTAGTTGATTTGGTACGTGTGGAATCCAAGGGTGATTACTAGCCACAATTGACTTGCCATCCCCTACTTGATAAAGAGTGCCTAATTTGAGTATCTCTAATGTCCATAATTGCCTTCCATAACTAAGATGTTGATGCCTTAACCTCAGGGTTCAAAAAATTGGATCTTCGAAGATATTTTCCTACAAGGACTCAAACCCATTAATTTCCTCTATCTTGTATCAGTCCCCAACCGAGTTTGAGGATCAGAGCATCGCTGAAATCCCTAGTTTTGTCTAAAACCTGGATCACCAGTTTTCTTATTTCTACACAGGTAGTCCCGACATTTTGGTACGAAGAACCTATTTTTCTCCGCTGGGGCACCCTGCCAAAATTTTCTAGTAGCAGCTTTGAGCCTATGACAAGTGATTCTTGGTAACCTATTAGATTGCGTAGCATGGATGGCACTACTCTGAACAACCGATCAAATGTAGATTGCTCTACCAGTCCAAGACAAGGTTTTTCTTTTCCAAGGACTAAGTCTGTTCTCAACCTTATGTTCAAGAAATCGGTATCTTGCCCTGCCATTTTTGGGTTTGATGAGAATTTGCTAACGTACAATGTGGCAGGTAAAAGTGAGCATGATTTCAAGATAGAATCGAGAATCTGAGAACTAGATCGGTGTGAACTGGTTCAATTCTAGGTTTTAGGATATGTAGAATAGGCATTAGGCGCCAAAAATTGGGGAATCCCTTTTGACGAGTAGGTGGAATCAAAAATATAGAATCAAAAATAATTCTTTATATTTTTCTTGGTTTATGTCTTCATGTGATTCTGTAGCATTTCATAGTGTTAAATGATGAGTGTGTAATCTAAAATTATTAGTATGACCTTACATTTTCAACAATATCTGCGATTGAGATTTTTACTTTATTAGTATTCATAATTTTCGTGTGTCTAAATGAGTTGTAATAACTGGATTATATCAAATTATGGTTATTAAAAGTAATTATTCACTACAATAATTCAATTAAAATTTTAGGCGGAATCTCGATAGATCCTAGAACAGTTTTAGAACCTGTGATAAGGTAGACTTCCAATTTATTAAGTATGCATGGTAGGTCCCAGATTCCAAAAATTAGGGAACCTATTTCAACAAGTGGATTCTAGATTCAAAGTAGAACTTGAAACTGCTCATCCCTAGTGTTGGAGTCCATTTCCTCGTATGGAATTTGTCTTGCAGGACTTTTTCATGCCTATGGAAGTGATTTTTTGAGAAGAAAACATATGACTTTTGACTAGAAGTAGTAGATTTCAATGCATTCCTTCAATGCTCTCACATGTCTCTTTGTGGCTTGGACAAACAACAAGAAGTCGTTGCAGTACATAAGATCTGTTCAAGACAGATTTTCCCGGCCTGCTCTTATCCCTGTGATCATCTTCAAGTCCTTTGCCTGATTGAGTTGTTGAGGGAGAAGTTCAGCATAAATTATGAATAGGTATGGTGAGATAGGATCTCTTTGTCGAAGACCCTTTTGGCGTGTAAAACCTACCGCTAATCTATCGTTGGTGAACAGAGTATAACTATCTGTCAAAATACACCGGTTTACAAGTTTACAAATGTGATTTGAAAATCCCATGCTGCAAAGTATTGTATCAAGAATATTCCGATCAACTCTATCATGAGCTTTTGACATATCAACCTTGACTCCCACAAAAGCCCTCCCATTTTGTTTTTTTCTCATGGAGTCGGTGATTTCTTGTGCCATTACTAAGTTCTCCTGTATACTTCTACCCAGAACAAAAGCCAATTGTTGAGGTGGAATTATACGGTTGAAAAACCCTTTTAGTCGGGATTAGGACACTAAGAGTGCCATAACTTTCGTACGGCACTCACTTTGGTGCCAAAACTTTTTTTTCGCTTACTTGAGTGTCACATTGAAGTGAAATCGTTCAGTTAAATGCCAAAATGAATACGTGGAATTTTTTAATGATTTTTCTTTTCTTTTTTAATAAATTTCGATGCCGACGTGGACTTTTCAAGCAAAACGACGCCATTTCTACTCTTTTTTAAAAAATTCGATTTTGTTTTTGCTTTTTTTTTTTTTTTTTTTTTTTTAGGGCCGGCAAGGGCCACCGGTGACCCTCACCGGCCTTAAAGAAAAAAAAAAAATCAAAAAAAAAAAAAAAAAAAAAAAAAAATCAAAAAATTAATAAATATATTAAAATATTGTTCACCGGCGCCACGTCGGCTTTTCCGGCGGCCACGTCAAAATTGGCACTCAAGTGAATTTTTTTAAAACTTGTGGCACTCAAGTCAACGAAAAAAAAGTTTTGGCACCAAAGTAAACGCCGTACGAAAATTTTGGCACTCCTAGTGTACTTATCCCATTTTAGTCTATTAGGACTTGTTTGGTAGCATTTCTATTTTTTTTTTCCCGAAACAAAAAAAGAACAAAAATCTATTTGTGGACATTAGTTAATTTTTGTATTCCTCCAAATAGATAAGGCTCCGTTTTGTAATGCTCTTGTTTTTTTTCCTATTCTTTTGTTTCTTGGAATATAAATCTATTTAGTAATGTCCATTAGTATTTCTATTTCCTAGAATAAAAAGTTTCTCTAGGGAATATATTTTGAATATAAATGAGAAGTAGAAAAAAGTAACTTCTTATTCCTAGGAACAATTTTTAAAAAGTTATTTTTTGGGTCTTTGCTATTCATGACTGCCATTAACCGTTGCCTACCGCATGTTGCTTGTCACCTGCCGTCACTTGCCATCACCTATCGCCTCTGTTGATCATCGACTGCTGATCGCGGGGTGGTGGCAATAATGGGCGGCGACCAATTATCGGCGACTAACGATTGTCGGCCATCAGCCGCAGTCGCCAATTGCTGGGTTGCCCATCCACTAGTTGCCACCACCATAAAAAAAAAAAAAAAAAAAAAGGAATAAAATTCTTTTAGTCAATATCAAATAGATTCCTATTATTTTTTTTTATTCCAAAATAGAAAATTTGTATAGTTACCAAACATGTTGTTTTACTCATAAATTATTCTAGAGAATAGAAGTAGAAAAGAACTATTTCTCAAAAAAACTATTCCTAGAAATAGAAATTTTACCAAACGCACCTTTAGTGACTAAGAAATATATTTGGAATAGAAACAAGAAGATAGAAAAATTTACTTTTTTGTTCTTGAGAACAAAAAGAGAAATAAGATGATTTTATAGAAACAAGCTTAGTGTAACCTAATGCTCATCTTTATACGATCAACACAAGGTTTAGATGAGACCCAAATCCAAACTAGGTCTTCTTACTCGTTTCAAGTCCCATTTTTTGAAATAAAAAAAATTCAAAAATTTAGGGAAAATTCAGATATCAGATTATGAGTAGTTTTACTAGATTTTAATGTTAATTCTAGTTTATTATTAGTTTAGCATAAAAGAATGTGAAAATATTTTCATGAATTAGATTCAAAATTGTAAAAGCTCTTAGACTTTTAACATATGAATTTTTCAATGTCATTTTCCTTTAGAGATAATGCTAGGTTGTGATAGTTTGGTGACTTGAGATAAGGTGTTTTCTTCCCTTAAGATTCTATTGGAGACATTATTTAGGATCATTTACAATGTTATTTCAATAGAAAATTAGTTGGATGTGGACAAGTTTTTTGGATTACTATTTGTCTGGTGTTTATAGTAGCCGAATAAGCTTATGCTTCATGGATTTTTGATGTCATTTGCTTGAAAGTTTGATGAGTTTGTGCAAATAAGTGCACCAACTTTAGGATTGCCTCCATCCTTAGTTGTTTCATCCTTACCCATTTCGTCAAGCAATGTTTGCTATTCTTCTTATAGCTAAAAAAACTCAAAAGGTCTATGCACATGTTTATTTAATGCCTAAAGATTTATTGTTAACCTCCTCATATTGTGAGTTATAAATCAGTGAGACTCTCTATTGCCATTTCCAACCATCCATCATTGGCTAACAATTACGTTATATTTTTAGAGGCTATTTTAGAATATCTTGATCAACTAAATCCTTACAAAAGTCCAGTTTTATCAAAGCATGAATTATAAGTCTCCATTGACATTTTTATAATTAAATGTAGTAATTAAAATTTGTAGGGTTGTACTAAATGCATTTCTATTTTTTTTTCTATTCTAGAAATAAAAATTGTGTAATTAACAAACTTAATTCTTTTGCTTAGAAACTCATTTAATGAATAAAAACAGATAAAATTATTTTTGACTAGAAATGTTTTCGGGAACATAAATGTTATCATACCACCCTTAACAAACAATTTCGAAATTAGTTTGTAGCTCACACATGGAATTAGGTAAAAGTATGTGCATTTTAAGTTTTTGGGAGAAGAAATATGAAATTATGATTGACGAGATGGGGCATTGGACCTGTGCGAAAGAAGTGTTGTTTAAATTGGACAACCTGGGCCTTCACCACTTCCCTGCATTTCACATAGAATTGTTACTCCGTTCAAAAAATACGTTTTTGAAAGGAAGCGCGGGCGTATGAAGTTAGACCTGCCGACTTTTCATGCCTTTTTTCTAATAATATCTCTTAGACAGGGGCCAATGACTTCACACAGTGGTCAAACTTCAATGTGTGTGTATATATATATATCTATATATTCAATCATCATCGTCCATTAAAAAAGAAAAAGAAAAGAATTCGATCACAATTTCAACCTTCTACACATTCAGTTGATACTTTGTTCGACCCAAGTATTTCTCCTACTTTTCCTCGGTTGGCTATAACCCATTTGAAGATTTTCTATTTGTCCAAGGCATAATATACTAAAGATGAATTAACATGCGTACAAAGCAACCGTTTTAGACCATGAGTTTTACTACGAAGATTCAAATTACACATAATATGCATTAATATTTTACCATTCTTTCAAAATTTATTATTCTTTCCAATACAGAAAACCCTAATTTCAGAAACCCTAAAACCTCTCTCTCTTCGACACTTACTTCAGCGGTCATAGATAGCCGAAGTCACACGAGGAGGGCAACCTCTAATTATGCTGAGAGAGAGAGAGAGAGAGAGAGAGAGAGGTGGTGATGGTTGGAGACGCGTGGCAATTACAGGCGAGTGGTTATTTGTCGTGAATAAGGTCTCCCACCGAGGAAGAAAAAGAAGAAGAAGGGAACTATAGAAAATGGAACTTAAAGAATAGGGGAAATAAAAAAATTATACTTTGTGTGTCTACTAAATGCCCATTTTCATGTCTCTATTTTTATAACACATATTTGCACCCTCACTTCAATAAAAATTGTGCAAATACTTAGTCTCCGTTCGTTTCACGAAAAATAACTTTCAGGAAAACGTTTTCCGGATTTTCCGACGTTCGTTTCACGAAAAATAAATTCATTGGGGAAAAATTTTTCCATGAAGGAAAAAAAAATCTTCTAAAGTGAGGAAAGTGGAAAACATTTTCCACTTTTGAAAAGTGGAAAACATTTTCCACATTCACTCTCTCTTATCTTACACTCTCTATTAGTCTTCATTTATTTATTTTATTTTTAGATTTTTTTTTTTCATAAATTCGAATTTTTTTGTTATTTTTTAATAAAATCGATTTTTTTGTTATTTTTTTAATAAAATCGATTTTTTATTTTTTATTTTTCTTTATTTTTTTGTCTTTCTTTTTGCTTTTTTTTCTTTTTTCGGCCGCCGTCGGCCACGACAACGACAATGACCGGCGACGAGCAGCAAGCCGAGCTTGCCAAATTGGTGACGCCCGAGCATCACAAGACGGAAACTTATTTCCAAATTTACCCCTTTCTAAAATAAAAAAAACTGTAATCCTCTCTTCCCTCGCTTCGTAAACCCAGCACCCCCGTGCTTGCCTCTCTTTACTCCCTTCAAAATAATCAAATCCCTCATTTTTAAAGTAGAACAAAATCAATCGCTTGCCCTAATTGGTCGATCTCCCTCACTCAGCTTTTGCACGGCGTTGTGCTTCTTCTTCCTCCTGGTAGTTTAACTACTTTTTGAATTGAAGTTATATAACTCGCGATGTCGATCTGCGAGGCTCAAGCCTCATTACCTTGAGCTCACATTGCCGGTGAGTTGATCATGCGAGCTCGCCAGAGGTAGGTGAGTCTTGAGCCTTGCTAGCAAGGTGAGCTTGACGCATGGCCGATGACTGGCCAAGGAAGGAGAGAACATAAAATAAAGAAAAAAAAATAATTTAATAATCTATTTTAAAAAATAATAAATAACGATTTTAAAAAATAAAATAAAATAATTTATTGAAAAAGAGTTTATAAAGGAAAATATTTTCCCAAGCGAACAATGGAAAATATTTTCCACTTTAAAATCAAGTTTTATCCGAACACCGGAAAATAATTACATTTTCGTGGAAAATAACTTCTTTGAAAATATTTTCTAAAAAAGTAACATTTTTCATAAAATGAATGGAGTCTTAAATAATTGTCATTTCCTTTTCCTAAGTTCCTTATGCTTCTCTTGCTTACGCCCACACTAGGGGAAAATATTGGCTGTAGCTTGTTTAACCGGAAGCTGTTCCGAAGCGCGACACGTGTTCTCCTATGAGCCCAGGCACCAGGCTTGTCAGGGAGGAAATTTTTTTTATGAAACCGCGAGCTTTCTCTTCTCTCTCCTCTCCTCTGCACACTCTCTCCCCTCTCCCTATCTCTTCACGTCACTTCTTTTCTTCAGCCTTGACCAAAAATTTTCTTTCTTCCGCAGACTCCCTCTCGTTCCCTTCAAACTGCAAATTTTTCTCACCCAGCGGAGACCGAAAATTTTTCTCACCCACCGGCAACCGCCGCGACGACCGCCGGGCATGATCGAGAACCCTCGGGCCGCCCCTCCGACCACCGCGTGCTGACCGACGACTCTCGCATGCGACCGACGACCACCGCATGCTCAGTCTCTTCTCTATGCAAGCTGCGCACCCACCGACGACCGCCGCGACGACTGCCGCGCATGTTCGAGGACCCTCGGGCCGCCCCTCGGACCACCGTGTGCTGACCGACCACTCTCGCGCGCGACCGACGACCGCCGCGTGCTCAGTCTATTCTTTGTGCAAGCCGCACACCCACCGGCGACCGTGGAGAAAGGCCAAAAGGGCGTTGACCTTTCTGGAATCCTCCCGATTTTTAAGTTTTCCCCAAGTTGCGATGGCGACGGGCCATGAACGACGCTTGCGAGGGACCGTTCGTTCTCGAATCATTGAAGGCATTGCTCGGGGAGAAAAACCGACGGTTCAACGAAGTCGACGGTGGAGCAGCAAAGCAAACCACGCATGCCGTTGCGCACTAATGACACGGTTGGAGTGGGATTTCCATCCTTAATTATACCTAAACAGCAATCAAACGTCTATCCGTCAAAGTGCTCGGTTCAACACGCGGGCTTCGTTGTTTTTTTATATTTTATTTTTTATCGAGCTTTTACAAAAATGCAAAGGATGTTTCTGTTTCAACACAAACGTGTTCCGCCGGAAAAAGAAAAGAAAAGAAATGCTTTGTGTTAGGAAAAAAACTCTTGCCAAAGGCATCGACCAAAGAAAGGTACTAAGTGATTTTTGGTGAGCGTGTTGTGTTTACGAAAATGCAGCTTAGACCATTAAATCTAGCGATCCGTTTCTGCGATTCTTAGCCTTTTGGATGAAATGGCACTTGCAAAGAAGTCAACGGCATTGGTGTCGATAGGACAACTAGGACTCGAAGAAACTTTCAGACAGGTATACTTTGTAGGGAAAAGAACACGCGGAGAAGTAAGCAAATCAGCTAGAAACGGAGCTTTCAAATTCAGATGAAGAACTTGCAATTCTAACGAATCAGTAATTTCGGTCTCTGCCTCATAAGTGAGGTCTCTTTGTACATGGTTGTTGTCCCTGAAATCATCTTCAGAGTCCACAAATGAATCCACCTTCGAAACTACACCGCCCGCGATGATACAATCATCGAGAGTATTATTAGACTGATGAGAATTGTTGTCGCGCAGAGAGCTCTGCAACTCTTCCTCATAGCTAATTGAATCGGCGAGGGGAGGAGCCTCGTTGTCCATTAGTCGCGTAATTTCTCTGACTTCCTCTTTCTGATGGTCACTCCTCACTGTGATCCACTCTCTGTCCGATGCCCCGTCGGGTGAACTCCGATTAGCTGATGAAGACTTGCACTCCTCGATCAGCCTCCTCATCCTCTCCGACGCTGGACTCTGAGAACACGAGCGCAAATCGACGACGCCAGAACCATTTTGGTTTCTCGGACTCTCCCGCACGTCCACCGAATCCCAGAACCCAGAATCCAGGACCCCGCTCAGTGAGCTCCTGGTGAATTCCTCAGATGTCTTCGATTCATCGAGAAATGGGTGTCCGAGCAACTCTTTCACTGAACACCTCTCTCTTGGGTCTCTCACCGGTGGGTGCGCGGCTTGCACAGAGAAGAGACTGAGCATGCGGTGGTCGTCGGTCGCGCGCGAGAGTGGTCAATCAGCACGCGGTGGTCGGAGGGGCGGCCTGAGGGTCCTCGAACGTGCGCAGCGGTCGTCACAGCGGTTGCCGGTGGGTGCACAGCTTGCACAGAGAAGAGACTGAGCACGCGGTGGTCGTCGGTCGTGCGCGAGAGTCGTCGGTCAACACGCGGTGGTCGGAGGGGCAGCCCAAGGGTCCTCGATCGTGCCTGGCGGTCGCCGGTGGGTGAGAAAAATTTTCGGCCGCCGGTGGGTGAGAAAATATGCAGATTGAAGGGAACGAGAGAGAGAGTCTGCAGAAGAAAATTTTTGGTTGGGCTGAAGAAAAGAAGTGACGTGAAGAGACAGGGAGAGGGGAGAGAAGAAAACGCGCGCGGTTTCAAATTTCTTTTTCTCCCTGACAAACCTGACGCCTGGGCCCATGGGAGAACATATGTCGCGCTCCGAAGCAACCTCCGATTTGCCATGCTGGCAAACAAGCTGCAGCTGATATTTTCTCCCACACTAGACCCTCTCTTGTGTTAGCATTTTCAAGCAAAAATTGAGTATAATGATTACATTGGAATTACATGAACAGGTTTAGGTTTATGTTACAAAACTGAAAAATTTGACGCTGAATTGATATTTATACAATAAGTTAAAGATGGATTTGGTAATCATTTCATTAAATGAGTTTTGGTCATGTATGCTTGTGTCATGATCTTAAGGTTTCTCGTGATCAAAGGATCATGTTTGATTCAAGAAGACTAACCAAGATGTTTAGGATTTTCAGAACATTCCCAAAGATGGGCAATACTATAAACATACCGAGTTCTAGAGCATTCTTGGTATAAATGCTCAATAGTTGTAATAAGGAAGCTTCTTAAATAAATGGGGGAGCTTTGCTACTCTTTTGTATCTATCCAAACACTTGAGTAATAGAAAGTAGGGGTGTGCAACAGGAACCGCCTAACCCGGGAACCGCCCAAACCGGACCGGACCGGCCGGTTTTGGGTGGTTCCCATAGTCGACGGTCCAGTTCCCGGTTCCCATTTTTGGAACCGGTAGCTAGTCGGTCCGATTCCCGGTTCCAAGGTGGGAACCGGACCGATAGTTTTTAATATAAATATTTTAAAGTTTCTCAAGAATTCAAAAAAGAAGAAGAAAATTCTTTAGATTCTTAAGAAAATACAATTATATAGAAATTAAAAGGACAAATTAATAAAACGGTGTATAAGTGGATTGTCTTTGAGAATGTACTGTAATATTAACAATTTTTTTACTGAAAAAGAAAATTACCGGTTTCATTGGACCGGACCGGTCGGTTGGTCCGATTCCCGGTTTCAGGATCGGTCGGTCCGGTCCACGGTCCTAGAATTTGGGAACCGGTCCTCCCGGTCCGGTTCTCGGTTCCACCTTGGAACCGGACCGAACCGGGAACCGATCACCCCTAATAGAAAGCATTCTCTTCCAAAGCTTCTCTCTTTAGAAAGTTTCTATCTCTACAATCTAGATGAGTGAGTGAGCAATCAATCCTTGGGAAAAGACTTAGCTTAGGCGCTCCACTTATCCAAGGAAGGCTAAAGTTGCTGCATGTCCCGATCCCAAACAATCAGCCCATGCCACTTGTATTTGTGCTATTGTTATTCTAATGAAAAATGACAAATGCAAGAAGTGAAAATCGCCTCCAATAGATATAGTGCAAGCAGGAGAAGACTCCATCATTAAATCACCAGACAAGTTTACTATGCAAGCTACTCAAATTCGACTAAACCTCTAAAAAATCTAGTCGAGTACAAGGAGCTTATATGCCAAACTTAAACTAAGCTCGTGAGCAGATCAACTTGCTTCCTCAGCCAACACAAGAAAGATGAGATGTTCACGTCTTCAATCCAAAACGGACCATAGTCATGACCCGATTGTGAAATTCAAGGCTCAAGCTATACATAAATCATGCCAAATGTAGAACTACGATGTCCTGTCCATTCACCACTTCTCCATTCGAGCTTGGTCGAATATTTTTCCCGATATCGCTGCCGCGAGCGCTGCTGTGAAATTGGGATCTCCTTTCAAGGAAGAGGCCATCTGCTGCACCAGAAACTGTTGAGATGTGACTGCTGCCTCTGTTTCTTGGCCCGTTTTTGCATATAGTGTGTCAAAGCCCAGGCGCATCAAATCAGGGGTCCTCCTAGGACTAGAAGATCTCGACTTCGAGGAAGATGGAATAGGAAGGGTGCCCAGATTCAGTCCCTGTTTGTCAGAACCTAGGGGAATCGCCGACCAAAACGGGCTCAAATGGTTGTGCTCTCCTTCATATGTGGCCACCAAGACAGATGGGTCATCAACACTTCTTTGTACCTGAAGATGCAGACAAAGCACGAGAGCAAGATTGAATTTGTCCGCCTAGTTTTCATCAAGCACACGCAATTTAGTACCAGTTTCTTAATTTATTTTTGGACTGTGATCGAGTATGGTTTCCAAAATACAATTTTTAAGAAATTTAACCAAGCTGAGTTACCTTCCTTTTAACAGAGCAACCTGGGGCAAAGGAACATTTGAAGTAGGCTCTTGGAGATGGATTGTCTCTTGTGACCTTTTGACCATATTTCCTCCATTGATAACCATCCTTCACTACCTAAAGCAAGTGCAAATTCATACAGCAAAAGTTAATGGAAAAATTATCAATATGTTGGAATCGCTTCGTACTTACAGAAGATGAGTTTTTTTATGCCAACTATAAGCTAGAGAAAAAAAAAAAATGTTCTGAGTTGAAGCTAAGATCTTACAAGGCTCATGTCAGACGCATCAGTTTGGAAGTGGATTTGAGAGACCTTGGGTTTGAATCCTTCCTTCGGCTTCTTGAAGATTTGATCTTCATCGTAACCACAACTTTCTGCGGCGACATTAGCTTCATGCTTCCTCTTTCTTGACATGCCGAGTTCACTTTCGGTGGTTTTATTTCTCAAGACAATCAATTGGTTATGCAAAACATTATAGCTCTCGTGCATAAGGGTCAGCATTTCGGTCAACTTCCTGTTCTCATGGCTGATTCGGTGATACTCCTCGACCAGTACACCGGCCTATACACAATGAAACAGATCATCTCTCAGGTTTGATCTTTGTATACAAATACTCCAGTTTTCAGAATTGGGCACAAGGCTTCTTCAACTTCATTCTTTTAGAAATCGATTCTTCTCTATTTTAAATGGGGCCGGTCACCTACTATTTTCGTGAAGCGTAGGTTTAATTTGACTTTGCCCCTTACCATTTCATTTTCCCTATTGTGCGCTCTTGACCTAAACTGGAGTTATCTAGAAGTACTTGAAATTTAGGCTGGTGAATAGCAATACATAGCTGGAAATTTCGCCATGCACTTTGTGTAAAACGCTCATGTCCATTTTAAAGGTTGAATATGTTGGTTCTCAGACACATTCATGGCTACCCTAATAGATTCTCTGCATTCCAATTTCAGTGACATTTTTATTGACAAAAGGAATCGTGTCATGCAGATGACCCGAGATTTGGAGTGGAATTTGCTGTCAAAATTTCAATGATCAAATCATATACTCAAGAAGAGACTCTTAGCTCTCATTCTGGATGTTCACTTTGTATGTCAGCCATAAGATCTTCATATTTCATAAATATCTCTAGCATTATTCGTATGTCTTGATGCAACTTCTATTATAGATGAACTCACCTCATGCTTAATGGTCGACTCTTCTGGTTGCCCTCCTTGAGAGTTTTCACTTTCCGGAACAGTTTTCTTCTTCTGTTTTGAAAGAACCGTGAAGAAGAAGACACTGTGAGCTGAACATCTAAAGATATTTCATTTCTGTTCACCAAAAAACAAACAGATAATATTAATCACTGCAATTCTTTGCAAACATAGGTCCATCTCACCGGATAAAATGTGTTAAGATCTAGGGAAGTGTCCACTATCCAATTCGATTCCATCGGACTTGCACTAGATGCCATCACCAGAAAAAGAAAACCCGAAGTGATGAAGTTTTAACTCAGAAATCTTCCAAGACAGTAGATGCAGGGTTGGACACAAGAATGGTGATGCAAAGTATTTTGAACTTATAGAATAAGTGGAAAAAGACAGGGCAAACAAAGAAATGAAAAACAAGAAAGGAGTACGCGTCAGGAGAGTTGCCGCGAAGTATCGTTTATATTAGAATTCTTGAACAAGGAAACCGGAAAATAATAATGAGGAAGAAGAAAAATAAGAGAAAGTCAAGCTCCCGTCTGGACCGATGAGGCAATTCTAGTTGATTCCAGAACCAATTGGGGCCCAATCAAGAACTTGCTTTTGGCAGCTTTGATGTATTTATTGACTTGACTTTAAATTGTTTTGGTTAACTTTGAGCTTTGTACATTCTTTTAGATAAATTTAGGCAATTTGGGCACTTGATTAAGCGAATTATTTATTCGACCCATGTTGGATTTGCCCCAAGGTTAAGGGTGTATCCCATTCACACGCATAAGAAGTGGAGAGGTTTCCCACTCGGAATGTTCTTCCTGTTCTAGGTCATGATGATTGTGTGCTGATTTCGAGTTCATTTATCAGTTCTTTCTCTATGCGATGAAAAAGAGAGGACGTTATCACATGCTTTCTTGTCAGTTTGAACGGGAGGGCCTGTTTGGGCCTGACATGGTCATGGATGATCTACTACTCATGGTGTGAAAGGTATATACAAGATGTGGCGTGACGCCTGCTTTTATCATTTGTTACGCAGTGCCATGTTTATCTATTTTTCTGCCATTTCACATTAGGTGGTTGACCAAGGGTTGGACTCACCCTTTGGTCGACATACACAATGTTGCTGCGGTTGCAATTTGGCTTAGGGTAAATTTGCTTCTTCCATAGCCCAATTTGAATTGTAATTTCACTCTAATCACTAAACCCACAATATTCATCATTTTGTCTAAAATAATTCATTATACCTTTCAAGTAAAGTTGATAACAAATTGTCGGCACAGTTATTACTAGGCGATTCAAGATTTGTTAGTAAATACGATAACAAATTGACTCTTGATATTCAAGATTTATTAGTGAATTATTTCACTTATCTCGTCATAAACATCTTGTAAATTGACTATAGGATTATGGAAAACTATATAAGGGCTTAAAGAGTACCTTGCTCTCACAAATTAAAGTTCAAGGACCAAAGTAAAAGTATATGAGTTATAACTAAGAGAGTGAAATGTAAAGTTCTGTCGATTGGTTGGTTTGTAAATCCTATCACGCAAGAACTTAGTAAATAACAAACCGAAGAAATATGTTCATTTCTCTCATATAAATAAACATAGATCTTTGCATCACTAATGAAGGGGATGAATTAGATCTTTTAAAGTGCCAAAATAAGGATTATCATATATCTGATGTACTAACTTCCACCTATATTAGCCAATAGGACTATCGAGGCATAATACAGGATTGATACACATAGGTGAAAGAACAATGGTGAATTGCTAAAGAAGGAATAACCCATATAGACACAGAAATGTAGAAACCAAGCATTGACATCTCTTGACTCTTAGCTTAATGAGATGTCGTTGTTCTAAAATTTTAAATTGTAAGAGAATGACACGTCATTTAAGGATGTTGTTTGAGTGAGATAATTCTCCGCGAAATAATTTTCTAGACTTTCATGTGTTTGGTTTGTTGAAAAAATTAGTTAACAAAAATTTATTTATGGTTAATGAAAATATACATGTCTAAAGTTAGAAAAATTAATTTGCTAAGCTGAAAAAGGGAAAAACATTTTCTTGAATTTTTTGTCACTATAATAAAGTTTTCTCTCGAAAAAAAAGAACGCCCTTATTTTCTATCACGTACTCCCAGTCAAGTAACGCGCATCGTGAGTAAAGATCTGCCGTGAGTGAGTCTAGAAACTGATGTGCAACTCGAATCTTCGTAGAAAAAGATGAATACAGCGACAAGGGTTGTCCTGGTCGTGTATTGACTTCGAACGGCGCAAACACGTTTTCCCATCATCATTATGGCTTTGCCCTAAAAATGTCAACTGAGCCAAGACTCCATTTCTGAAAATTTCCGTGTCTTTTTGGGAAGGCATGAGAGGAAGTGATGTTGACAGCTCCGCTCTCGTTTCAAAGTGATTTCGGGTCAGACTCGAGGTATTGGCCAAAAGACCAACGGAAAGGCCATAAGACTCATTGAGCTGCGGCCACTTGAGCTGACCATAAGATGTCACGCTCAGATCTTTCAGTCGCGATAACCTCAATTCACTTATGGTATGAAGCATATAACGTTTCAAGTTCTGTTGCCTACCAGCTTGTTTTATCTTATTATTAAGCATATGCGGAAGCGAAATCAAAATACCCAACCAACAACAAACACGAATAGCAAAATGAATGCAACAGTAAAGCAACAACAACACTTCTTTACTGTAATGTTAGCCTGGGAAATAGTATATATACAAGCTCTACTTTAGGCGATGTTCCAAGGCCAACACAAAAAGAGAGCAGGTCTAGCTAACTTATCACAACAAAAAGGAGGAGAGGGTCGGCAAAAAAGCAACTAGGCTACATATGCCTAATTATTGGCCTCAGAAGGGTTAGACTCGCCCGTCAAGAGGTCCATCACTACGCTAGCAGGGGGATCGAGGTTTATCCAATCCCATATTTCCTCACCTAGTCCCACATATGGTGTAGGCCTGTCGTAACCTCTCAAGGGACTATATACCATGTCCCCCTATCTACCATACCATACCATACCTTGAAGATGTGTGGCACGTAATGGTCCCTTTCCCTCTCGTCAACCTAGACTGTCGTCACATGCTACTTGTAAACAAAATTGTGACTCGAGATGAGTTGTGTGGTGAGGTACTCATGTTGATAGGGACACCGAACCTCACCAGGTAAGGAGTCATACTAAGGTCCTGAAAATATTAACCACGACGGGATGAATCAAACTTAGTAAGTCAAAGTCCTAAGCATCGGTTAGGAACTCCACTCACCTCAAGTATAGTCTAATCATGCAACGTAGTAATGATGGCAAATCAATTGCAAAACGACCTTCGCTTTGCCTCATCTATCAACATATCATAAAAACACTACTATGATACAATTCACAATCATTAGACATAAACACATGTGATCTCATCTTGCCTTGACACACGCACCTTGTAGAAAGAGTACCATTCAAGTCATGTGGTAATTTTCCCATAATCTAATACTATATGAGTAGTTCTAATGCTTTTGGGGAGATCTGTGTATAGTTGAGGTATGTAGGGGTGACTAGTTCTAGGGTGGATAGGTTTAAGACTTGAAACTTGAAACCTATCATGTCAGAACCAATTCCCAATTTTTGGAACCTCCAACTTACCCTGTTTGCTTGGGAACCGGTTTTTGAGCCTACCTTATTTTTCCAATCTAATTCTGGATCAACTCGAGAACCTACTTTTCTTTTGTTCCTTTTTTTTTTTTCATTTTTTACAACAAAATAATATGAGTACTAAATAATTCAAAGTAAAAGATGAATAACAAAAATCCTTATTCGCCAAAAGCAAAAATTATAAGATGAACACTTAGTCACATATAATTATAAATAATAATAAGTTCAAACATTTGATATAAAATACAAATTATAAAACTCCATCAATCATCCATCCATAAAAACATTACTCCAAATTCTAACAACCTAAAACAAAACAAACAACATAGTTACAAAACAAACAACATAGTTAAATTTGTAATAATTAGCCTAGAGGTTAAAAGCAGAGAAACTAGGTTTTTTTGGGACTTTTTGTGCTTTATAAAATCAGTTTCAAAACTAATTCCAAAGTTGGTTTAGTTCTTAGGTTAGCTTTCATTTGGAATTGGGAGACGGACCTATTTTTAGGGTGGTCCGGTTCACTTCTCAAGTAGAATCGTGTAGGACCAATTTGATTGCAACCCCCAAAGGCACAACTATATGCTCATTTAACTCAATTTTAATTTTTGTGCACTTTCTTTATTTCCTCACATTTTCTTTTCCATTCAATTTCTTTATTTTTTCACATTTTTCTTCCCCTCCACAGGCTTTTGTTTTTCACTTCCCAATAAAAAACTCTGCATTTAAAAAAAAGAAAATGAAATTCTATATATACTATAAAAAAACTCTGCATTTACAAAAAGAAAATGAAATTCTATATATACTAGTGAAACTGTAGTATGATAAAAGGCCAAGAAACTTAAAAACAACAAGGCACAGAAAAAAAAAAGTTAAAAGGAGTTCATTAGAGAAACTATATTGTCTCTTTGGCTGGACTTACAGATTAATTTAATAAATTTCTCTCTAATTTCATATACCCATTGGAAAGGCATCATTTGCACAATTATAAGGGGATATTACCAAACTTTCCTAACCGAATTTTGAATCTTCTTTAATCATCTATTTACAAGGCACGTATGATAAAAAGTTCAAACACTTGATATAAAACATAAATTATAAAACTCAATCTATCATCCATCCATTAAAATATTACTCCAAATTCTAACAACTTAAAAACAAAACAAATAGCATAGTTAAATTTGCAACAAATTTATATAAAACATCAACCTAGAGGTTAAAAGTACAGTTTTTTTTTTTTTTTTTTTTGACATTTTTCGGCTTTGTGAAATTGGTTCTGAAACCAATTCCAAAGCCGGTCTAATTTCTGGTTGGTTTTCATTTAGAATGAAGAATTGGACTTGTTTTTAGAGCAGTCCAATGCACTTACCTGGATAAAACTAGGTAGGACTGGTCCAGTTGCACATCCATAGATGCATGTGTCACGGAGGAGAGGTTTCCCTCATCAACGGGGCCTTCGTGATCGAGGAGGAACGTCCCAAAGACCCCTCAAAGAACTCCAACGCTTCCGCAACATTCTCAAGGACGGACGATCCGGTAATTACGCCGTGGTCTAGAGTCTTCTTGTCTTAAATGTAGTTAGTTGGGATGACGTCATTAATACCGCTAGTTGTCATTGTAATGAATACTGGTAGGTGACGTCATAAGTACGGGTAGATGGTAGTTGAGGCGGTGCGATCTCGTCCGCTAGATCGAATCTCCATCTACGGTTGTAATGAGAGGGCCTCAAGTATAAGAAGGGGTGCCCTCCCTCACTTGTAATCATCCATCCATTAAGCAATCCAAGTTCACTTTCTTTCTTCAGAGCTTCTCTCTCTAGTTTCTCTCTCTACGATCCGGTTGAAACGAAGCGATCCATCGATCCGAAGAAGGCTTGGCTTAGGAGCGACGATCCCCGCGATCCGAAATTGCCTAAGTCGCCGCACGGTCGAGGTCCCGAACGATCGGCCCGTGACAAGTGGTATCGAGCGAAGAGAGAAGTAAGAAGAGGAGCACCAACTGTCGAAGGAATGTCGAGCCAGGAAGCTGTTTTGGATGGAGAAGCCGCCCCGCCGAGAGACTCGCGGCCGAAGCAAGAAGAGAGCAACCTCACCGGGAAGCCATTGCTGCGCTTGATGAGAAGTTTGCGAAGATGCGAAGTGCCATGACCAACATGATCGATGGGCTCGACGATGTCCGAGAACGGATCATGGAGGTTGAGGGCTCCCTTCGCAAAGACTTCACGGACGCCATCAACGATGCGACGGTCCCTCTCCAAGCAAGGGATGATGCCCTCGACGAATCGATCGACGACTTGAGGGAGCGCGTCCGAACCATGGAGGAGGAGAATCCCCGGTGGGACGAAATTGAAGTCATGAAGGCGGAGATCCAAGAACTCAAGACGGAGCTCGCCTTGTGCAAACTAAGCATCGCGAACGGAGCGGTGCCTACTCAAGCGGTGTCCAAGCTGGATGTACCGAAGCCCAAAGAATTCAAGGGCGATCGATCCGCCAAGGAGGTGGACAACTTCATCTGGAGTATGGAACAATACTTCGGAGCCGCCAACATCCAACAAGAAAACGTTAAGGTACGAACTGCTGCCATGTACCTTACTGATACTGCAATGTTGTGGTGGCGCAATAGGTGTGATGAGACAAAGCGCGGTGCCCATCCCGTGGAGACGTGGGATGGCTTCGTGGAGGAATTTAGGGAGTACTTCTTCCCCGAGTTCGCTCAACAAGAAGCTCGTAGCAAACTCCATCGCCTCGAACAACGAGGGACGGTCCGAGAGTACGTGAAGGATTTCACCGAACTCAAGCTCCAGATCAACAATCTTGGAGATGATGAAGCTTTCGGAGCGTTCATGGATGGACTAAAGCCATGGGCTAAGCAAGAGTTGATGCGGCGGGATGTGAGGAGTCTCTCGAAGGCCCTAACGGTAGCGGAGTCGCTCATCGACCTCAACAAATTCGATACAACGAAGTATCGAACAAGGGACTGGAGGTCGGATCGGCCCTCCGAGGATGAAGGTGGTGACAACTCCCGCGACAACTTCCATGGCACCAAGTATCAAGGTGGCCAAGCAAGGAAATGGGGAGAAGGTTCATCCAGACAACCCATCCAAGGGAGTCGACCGAATATGAACTACGCAAGTAAGTTCGAACAACCTCCGCCCTCACCTTGCTTTATTTGCAAAGGGAACCACTGGACACAGAAGTGTCCACAAAAGCACCGGGTGAACGCTATCCTTTCCGTCGATGAAGAACGACCAAAAGAGGAGAAGCGGCAAATCCGACTCGGTGGAATGAATCTCAACGCCATGCAAACACAACCACTGCCAAAGAAGAATATGGAGCAAGTGGACATGTTCTTCGTCGAACTCGAGGTATGTGGCATAAAGCTCTTTGCCTTAGTCGATACGGGGGCATCCAATGTGTTTATGGCGACCGAAGTGGCGAGGAAGTTGGGCTTGGAAGTACGGCCGAACGGAAGACGCTTCAAAACCGTCAACTCGGAGGATCTCGCAAGCGGAGGAACAACTCCGGAGGTCGACGTCCAAATTGGCGGATGGAAGGGCAAGATCCCGTTCGAAGTTGTCCCGCCGACGACTACGACCTCATCTTGGGGATGCAGTTCTTCGACCAAGCAAGAGCCATGATCGACCTAGGATCCAAATGCATCATGTTACTTGATCCGAAGTGCCCGTCCATGGTGCCAATGATCAAAGGGACGATGCACACCAAGACGATCACCGCGGTCCATCTTCTCGACAAGAACTTGAAGGCGGCCAAATGCATGGCCAATCAAACGAAAACATTGTCAACACAAGACATGTCGGTCGAAGTCCTATTCCCCGAAGTGGAGTCCTTATTTGTTGCAACTCCAATTTTTGTATGCTTTCTTTATTTCCTCAGATTTTCTTTTCTGTTCACTTTCTTTATTTTCTCCCATTTTCTTCTCCCTCCATTAGATTTCGTTTTTTTTTTCCTGACTTCCAAATAAAAACTCTGCATTTGCAAAGAGAAAATGAAATTTTCTAATTACTAGTGGAACTAAAAATCATTTATAAAGTTGGTGACTAATGACGAAGGATGATAAAGGCCAAGAAACTTAGAAACGGCAAGGCATAGAGAAAAAAAAAGTTGAAGGAGTCCATTAGAGAAACTATGTTGTCTCTTTAGCTGGACTTACGGATAAATTAAAAAAATTTCTCCATTTTATATACCAATTTGAAGACATCATTTGCACAATTATTAGGGGATATTACCAAACTTCCCCAACAAAATTTTGAATCTTCTTTTGTCATATACTTAGGATAGAGAATTCTACCTTCATCTTTTCATAGAAGTCCAAGGAAGCGTTCAAGTAACATCCCTCTCCCTACATTTTTTAATAGGAATTTCCTTCATGTTCTGCTGACAATGGAGATTTTTTCTTTCTCTCGACACAATTGCCACTGATCTCATGATATGTGTTTATTAATGGCGACCGAATATTCCCATGTATTATGAATCGACGGTGCTTATACGAGGAAAAAAAAAGGATCTTCTTATATTAAATGTCAGCCATTGAACGGTATTACATGACAAAAAAACTAATTAGCTAGCAAATCTCAACCGTTGAAAGTGCATGTTACATCAATCAACCTTAGGAATTTCTTCGAAGGCCGGGATTCTCACGTAGTTGTAGAAATACGGTGTTTGAGTAGTGTGATGACGAGGTCTGTGGCAAGGGGTCATGGCTTTTCGTGGCCATTCCTAGAGTTGGTATTCCTGTGGAAAGATTGTCGCAATGGGGTCCCTTTTTTCTCTTAGGAAACATCGCTGCAAAGTTGGAGCAAAGACACAGTTGCGCCAATTGGAATCGCGCATCGGATCGGTCAAGCACGGCCAAGAACGAGAAGTCAACAACCAACAAAAACGAAAAAGGAATTCAAGGATGTTTCTACAATGACCATTGTAGGAAAAGAAACGCGCATAGCCGCATATGTCGACTTCGACGGTAACATCTTGCCCACTTCTTGGTCTGGTCGTCGTCGTCTTGTTTCTTGTTCTTGTTGTCCGCGATAGAGAGAGAGAAACAGCGAGGGTCGCCGGCACAGAAAAAGCACCGAAAATAAACAAAGGAAAAAAAAAAAAAGGATAAAATTAAGAAAAATCAAAATTAAAAAACAATAAAAAATTGAGAAATAATAAATATTAAAAAATTATTTATATCAGCCGATTGTGTCATATAAAATAACCAGCATCTATGTTAGTAATTTCCGACCAAAATTAGCTAGATGAGGCAAAACATAAAAATATTTAGGACTTGATTGACAAAATTAAAAATTTTAAAATTAAATCGCCAAAAGTGTAAAAGGATTATGACTTTTTGGACAATATTCCCACAAACTATCTTCACAAAATCAGAGAAATACCTAGATGGGATGACTTTTATTATATTCGGTATCTGATGATGCTTCATATGTCCCTAATATAAAAAAGAAGAAAAGAAAACTAATTTAAAAGTTGAAATAAACCACAGAAAAAGAAATTCCAAAACAATTCTGCTACTTAAGGATGAGCACATCTGTAGAAGACAGATGAACTGCGGCAACATTTACAACAGCGTTGCTCAAGAATAACCATGGTCGAGTGCCTCGTTCCACAAGCATTTGACCGTTGTGTTGGCGGTGTTCACGGCTCTCTCTTTCTCTCTCTCTCTCTCTCTCTCTGAGGGTTTCACTCTTTCATTTCATTTTTTATATCTTCTACACCGATAAAGATAAATTCCTGACCACCAAAAAATTCCGATGAGGTCCTCATGAAAATATCCTAGATGCCTTTTTTGTTTGTGGTGGGCATTGCTGTTCAACATCACATTTATCAATCTTCCGTCATGATTGATGGATGCGCAAGAATGCATATATCTTGATATTTCCCCATTCACAATACGCAGTCTCATTGTAAGTCTTGAATTTGACGTTTCTCCGGTTCAATTTGAAGACTTTTCGGTTCTTCACGAACATCATTCTATTATTGGCGGTACCTTTCCCCTCTACTTTCCTACTTTACAAAGAGAAGTCCAGGAAGCCAACCAATTCATTGGTAACAATTTGGTGGAAATGTATTCAGTATTATCTTGACACGACCAAGACTTTGTAGTGGATTCTTTGTCAGCTTAAGAATTGGCAAGAAATAAACCAAGGAGATATAATTGTTTAAATTATGCGAGGATGGTGATGCCAGTGTCGACTACATCATCTCATTAAAAAATTAGGGATTGAATTCAAACCCTGAAAAAAATATCTTATGCATTATATTCACATTTGCATGGATCACACATGACTTCTCTATCATGCCGCACGGACCGATGCACATAGGATCACTCTTTGTCACATGATGTCTCCATGGACAAGCGTGTATAGGATCATCTCCTTTAGATCTTGATCAATAATTCAGAACGAAAGAAAGGCAATCATAGATGGCAAATTAAGAATATCCATTGGTTGGATGGAAATGGTACCATTAAATATATTAATTTGGAGGGAATTTGGTCTTTATTTGCCAAGATTAAGGAAAATCTAAAGCGATACCTTTTATAATTGCTGGCCAATACTGGAGAGAGAATTCAGCTCTTGATTGGCATATGCACAGATTAAGCAATTCTCTCCTAATAAAGAGTTATGAATTCGAGCCACAATGAGCGAAAGAGCAGAACCAGATCATACATAAGCAACTTGGAAGGAAATAAAGGAGTGAAACAAATCTGGCGTTAAAGGAGAAAAACGCGATTTGTGGATACGCCATCATCCACCATATCCTCTCCTTCTGCATGTTCGTATAGAGATTTCTTTGGGCAAGATCAATCAATAGAGAGAGCAGAGATTGATGGAACGAGTTGGTCGATGGCGAATGAATGTGGACACATTCACGGCAGCATTGGTAAAAGCAGAAAATGAAAATGTGCAGGGAAAATGCCGAAATTCATAGAAGATGATCAATCATCCTTAAAGAGTCTCCCTAGATTCAAAACTTTCTAAGATACGTGGGAGTTTTCTACTATGAAAGGGGACGATTAGAAAGAGAGAGGAGCAGCTCACAATAGAAAAAATGGCGAGAAAACATAGAAAGATTTGATAAAACTATCAAAAAGAGGGAGAGAGAGAGAGAGAAAGGGGTCTCTCTTTTTCTTTTTCTTTTGATAAGGTAAGTATTATAAGCTTTCAACCAAAAGAACCTGTACAAGGATGGTGAAACACGACACCATCAATCATTCTATGGGACAACAAGTCACTGGAGTGAAATGGTACCATGATCACAAGAAAGAGGTACAATCAGAATAGTAAGAAAACTAACAAAAGAACCTAGATGGCCCTATCTTGGGCCTCACTTGGCACCACACCAAAAATACAAGAGTCTATCCCCCAACTCTACTGCATCATCTTATTATTGGAGTTATCCTCAACCCATTTAAAAACAAGAGCTTTGTCCTTAACCGCCTTAGAAAAGTACTACTTCATAGATGGAACATATAAGTTTTGGGCTCATTAAGAATATCATTCCTAGTCTTCCAAATTACATAGCATAAGGCCCCAAATGAAAATTGAGCAATCTCCCAAGAAAACCCTCTACCAGACAATGAGTTGATGGCCCAAAGGAGATTGTCCATCCATGAAGAGTTACACCAGGAAAGGTTGCATTTAGAAGCCCAAAATATGGCAAGGGAGTTGGAGATACCGCAGTTAAAAAATAAATGTTCGACCGAGTGAGGCCTAGAATTATAATGGGCGTAGACTGTGTTAGGAATCTTACATGGCCTTATTCCACACAAATGATGACCAAGAAACAATATATGATTTCCTGTGAATAGCAGCCCATGCTAATGCAATCGAAAAATGGGTCTCTCTTTTTGTCTAGCGAGCAATGGGGAAAAAGCACTATACTGAGGGCCATGAGTTAAGAGAAATCGTGAGTGGGCACATTGGAAAGCAGAGAGGAACGCGGCATAATCCAGGAAGAGGAGACGTTCTGCACATGCAGGAAAAGACGTGAAGGAGAGCACCCCACTTCAATGACTTCATCACCACATCATCATACAGAGAAAAGAAGTCGTGGGAGGAGTGGAGCCCAACAGAGAGGGAGGCGATTTCTTTGGAGGTCAACGAAGGACACGCACGGAGACTCTTTCTCTCTCGGTTTCCACTCCTTCACCAAGAAAACTTGCAGATTTCAACGACAGATTTTGGTGGCTACCGTGTAAGTTCCGCAAGTTCCCATATTTCTTCACATCCGTTGTTCCTCCATCGATGCACACACCAGCAGCAAGCTCCCGCACTTGACCGAGCCACGCCTTGAGCCCGATGCAGCATTGTCAGTCTCCCTGTTACCACGGTTCATCGTTCAGCTTTACACAAGTCAATCCGGCGAACTTCCAGCTAAAATGAAGCATCCTCGGCGAGTCCTGTGCATGCCACAGCAGCTCCCGTGGTCTCTTGATTAACTCTTTGCAGGTTCCCGGCGAAATTACAAGCAATTGGCGAACCCTTCGAGCGAACTACGGGCCACCACGCTTCCTGCTGTTCCCGTTTCTTTAAACCTGACACCACCGCTTGCTATTTTGTCCGTCCTGCTTGACTTTCTTTCACAGGCTGTCCAGAACAAACCAATGCCCCCTGCACCAATCCAAGCGAGTGCAAAAGAACTCCTGTAACGGTGAATCTTCATCAATATTAGCGGATTTAATGGTACTCTACGAATAATGCTTTTTAAAGGTTCCAGTTTTATTGTGAATTTGGTGACATTGACCCACCAATCTCAGAGGAGCTTTGCAGATCCTTGGTCGTGTTCAGTCAAGTTCCTCCGGGAGCCGTGCTCCCTCGATATATGTTCGTTATTGGCTCGACCCTGACACCGTAATTTAGAGGACTAGATTTTATTTCGAATAGAATATATTTTACCATGTCAGGTCTTATGTAAATCTGCTCAGATGGGATATATTTAGACATGGCCTGGATCCGTGGCTTTGTTTCAATGTTTCCAAGTTCTGTAAATCATTTTAAATAGTTAAGTTACATTTGGCAGCAAGAATAAAATTCAGGTATATTTTATCCTATCCCACGTTTGGTGCTTACTCAAAACATGATAAAATTGAATATAAAACGGATACAACATGGATAAAATTATTCAATGGAAAAAGTGGAATAAAAGTGGACATGATTTCTACCATCAATAATAGAAAAGTTAATTTTCTCAAGTAATAAGCTTCTCAAATTAATAAAATTAAAATTATATCTCAATATAAAATATTTGAATTCTAATATAAGAAATTCAAAATAATAAAAAATATCAATCTAGTTTTTTTAATTTTATTTAATTTTATTTAATTATTTGAATTCAATTCTATCTTATAATATCTTTTTTATTAAGTATTTTAGGTATTTTAGTATTTTAGGTATATCAATATAATTTACTATTTAATAAAAAAATTTAGAGAATTATGAAAGGGGAAAAAATAAAAAGAAAAATAATTAAATAAATAGAGGAAAAAAGGTAAATAAAAATAAAGTAGGCATGAGTATCACTAGAGATATTTACTTTATTCATTTGTGTACTTTCATGATATGTTGTTATACTAGATAATACACATGATATAGTATGAATATATCCAATTTTAATTTTGCAGCTCATTAAACAATGAATAGGATATAAAGAAATCCTCCTATCTTATGCAATCCTTTCTTGTTTAAAAATTTGAATGACCAAATGCAACAGCAAGTTTAAAGACTCAACCCTCTCTAGATTGACGGACTCTGTTTCTCTCCTCCCGTGGAAGTTTCAAGCATTGTCTATTTACTCTCTCTCCCTCTCCCTCTCCCTCTCCCTCCCTCCCTCACTCATTTGTTGAATGCATCGGATGCGTACCTCACACTAGGAATCTGAACAGGGAATGTTTAAATTTTCTTTTTTTGCTTTGAGCTTGTGACTAGATCTAAAGGGACGAAGAGGAAGGAAGGAAGGTCACAAAAAGACAAAATAATTGTGGAAAGAATGGATCAGAAACTCGAAGTTCTGAACCGAACCAAATCATTTTTTGGTTTTGGTCAAGATTATGGTCATAAAAATCTATATATTGTTCATGTTTGGATCGGTTCAGATATCAATAAGACCTGAACTAACTAACCTATTGAGAGCCACATGTAAATTACCAACTTTATGAGGAGCTTACTGACATCCTAATAATTAGTAAGTTATCAATTTCTTTTAAAGAGTCATTTTCATTAAATTGTGCTAACCATTAAAATGAGGTCTACCTATCACCAAAATGGATTTGCCCATACTTAATAAATCTGTAAATATCCAAACCTTTCTCATAGTTTACAAGTGTAGTTAATAAATTACTATCTTCTTTCAAATTTTATCAGTTAGCTTAGGAATTTACTAGCATTGTGATGAATATACCAACCTCCAAAAGATATAGTATGATACAAACCTTTAGACTCAACCCTATATTGTCTTGAAATTTAAGTTGAAGGTTTTAGGTAAGAAATTTAGAGGGCCATTGGTGCAAAAGATGAAAGGATCTTCATACATTTCCACAAATACAAATAAAATATGTTCTTCCTCTATTGCATTTCATAAACATAATGAAGCCCCTCTTGCCAAAATATAAGGGATCTTGTGAATATTGTTATAAAAAATGAAGTTTCCTAAATTTATGAGGCAAATTGATGCTACTTAAATAATTAACTCCAATTTCGACCAAAAACAATAAATAATTAACTCCAATTATATGTCAGAGGATATATTTAACATACTCACAACATGATCATGACATCATCCTTGCGCTCAGCTCACGCGGCCCCAGCTCGACGAGTCTTATGACCTTTCATCGGCCTGTTGGCCAAAAAATCTTGAGCCTTCCAAGAAAATATTGAGTTCGATCGTGACACTACGTCACCACTGCACTAGTCCATTTTAAGAGGGACATGTGTTGCTTCTAGGTCCACCAGTCATCTCTCTCTTCCCCTTTGTCCCACTACTCTCGCAACTCTGTTTCTCTTCTTTTTCACTGTTTCTTCCTCTCTTTGATCCCTTTCTTTCCCTTTGGTTTGTGGCCGGTACTCAGTCATGGCTAGCGACGGTCAGAAGTGAGGGCCAGTGAGGGTCTCTCAGCCCTCATCAACCACAGGTGAGGATCGCCCCACCGGATTTCACTAGCTAGTTTCAGAAGCTGTGTTGGGAGGCGATGATATTGGAGCCGCAAAGGACGTTGAGCATGCAGGGGATAAGGGAGGGTTCAGGGTTGCGGATAATGAGAGGTTTGGGCTTGTTCTTGAAGAGAGGGAGGTTGGTTTGCAAGGACGGTGGACGACCCGTGGAGGGAGACCACGACATCGCTGTAAGGGATCTCAAGGATGTAGGGGCGGAGGGAGTGCTAGGGGTCGCAGGTGATGACAGCAGGGGACTTGGGCTTGTTCTTAGACTGGGGGCAGCCATGAGGATGGCGGATGAGAGAGAGCAGAGTTAGGTCGTCAGGGGGGAGAGAAAGTAGCGCGTGAGATTACAAGGGAGGGAGAGAGAGACCGTGAACAGAGGAGAGATGGGAGAGGTTGCAGGTTATCTGACAGATAGGGACCAACATGTGTCACTCGTTGAATGGATTAGTACAACTCAGAAGTGGCATCACAATTTATGTGTCGCTCGTTTGAATGGACTAATACAACTCCAATGTCGCGTCACAATTGCACCCAATGTTTTCACGACTTTCTGGCCCGAAACCACTTTGAAACGAGAGTGAAGGTGTCAACATCGCTGCCTCGCATATCTTGCCAACAAGACATGGAAACTTTCAGAAACGGAATCTTGGCTCCGTTGACATTTTAGGGCAAAGCCGTAATGATGATGGAAAACCGTGTTTGAGCCTTTCGAAGTCAATGCACGACCAGGACAACGCTTGTCGCTGTATTCATCTTTTTCTGCGAAGATTCGAGTTGCACCATCATCAGTATCTAGATTCACGATGGCAGGTCGTTCCTCACGATTCGTGTTACTTGACTGGGAGAAAATTTCTTTTTTCTTCTTTTCTGCATGTTTGAGTATGTGATAGAAAATAAGGGTGTGTTTCCTTCAAGGGAAAACTTCATTATAAGGAAAAAAATCATTTTTCAAGAAAATATTTTTCCATTTTTAAGATTAAGAAATTCATTTTCTTAATTTTAGCCATGCACATTTTCATTAACCCTAAATAATATTTCATTGACATATTATTTTCAACAAACCAAATGCATGGAAGTCAATAAAATTATTTCGTGGAAAGTTCGTTCACTTGAAAAAATATACCTTAAATGATGTGTCATTCCCTTATGGTTTAAAGTTTTAAAACAACGACATCTCATTCAACTAAGAGCCTAGAGATGTTGAGGTTCAGTTCCTGTGTTTCCTATCTATACGAGGTTGTCCCTTCTTTATAAGGTCGAGTTCATGGTTGTATTATGCCTCGATAGTCCTATCGGCTAATCTCGGTGGAAGTTAGTACATGAGAAATATGTGATTCCTTATTTTGGCACTTTAAAAGATCAAATTCATCCTCTTTATTAGTTATGTGAAGATCTATAACTAAATGAAAGAGATGAACATATTTCATCGGTTTGTTATTTACTAAGTTCTTGCACGATGGGATTCATAAGCCAAGCAATCGACTAAATTCTACGTTTCACTCTCTTAGTTATTACTCATATACTATTACTTTGTTCCCTAAAAGTTTGTGAGAGCAAGATAGTTGTTAAGCTCTTAAACGGTTTTCCATAATCCTAGAGTTGATTTACAAAATATTTACGATGACATAAATGAAATAATTCACTAATAAATCTCAAATAGCAAGAGTCAATTTGTTATTGTACTTAATAACAAAACTTGAATGCCTAGTAACAATCATGCCAACTGTCACGCCTAGACCCTCGAGTTTGCGACAACCCAAATTCACTTGTGGTCTGAAACATGCAACGTCCTAAATCCAATTCATTTTATCTTATCATTAAGCATATGTGTAAACGAAATTAAACACACCTAGCTAACAAGTAAGGATAGCAGAAAAATACAACAGTAAAACAACAACAACACTTTTTATTTATCTATAAAGGTTAGCCCATGGAAATAGTATATGTGTAAGCCCAACTTTGGGTGACGTTCCAAGGCCAACACAATAATGGACTAGGCCTGGCTAACCTATTAACAACAAAAAAGAGGAGAGGGTCAAGAGATTAGGCGACAAATGCCTAATCACTGGCCTCAGAAGTGTCAAACTTGCTCGACGAAGAGTCCATCATCGTGCCATTAGGGGGATCGAAGTCCATCAAATCCCAAACCTCATCGCCTGGCCCCTCTTGTGGTGCAGGCCCGTTGTAGCCTCTTAAGGGACCATATATTATGTCCCTCTACCTAATGTACCACGCCTTAAAGACGTGTGGCACATGGTGGTCTCTCTTACCCTCATTGACATGTACTGCTCGTATACAAAATTACGACCCGAGACGAGTCGCATGATGATGGAGATACTCATGTCAATGGGAACACCGAACCTCATTGGGTACGATGTCATACTAGGGTCCTAAAAATATTAACCACAATGGGATAAAATAAACTCAGTAAGTTAAAATCCTAAGCATCGGTTAAGAACTTTGCTCACCTCAAGTGTAGCCTAATCATGCAGCCTAATGTCAATGGCAGATCAATTGCAAAGTGACTTTCGCTTTGCCTAATCTATCAACATGCCAAAAAATGCAGCCACAATACAATTTAACAGCCATTAGATACAAATACAAGTAATCTCACCTTGCCTTGGCACACATATCCTACAAATACAATGTAATTCAAGACATAACAATATCAACAATCATTTCACATAATTAGAGCACCCAATGAACTTTCTCATGCATTAGTAACCACACGTGCTCCGATTATTAAAACCCCTAGGCCATGGCATAACTTTATGGTTGACGGTTTGCTAGTCCACAAACTAGGCATCGTCCCACCTATGGGCACGGCTAAGTCATGGTCTCCAGCCTAAAAGTTATTCCCAAATGAGCATTAGTTCGGCCTCTACCGTGACGAAACAATTGACTACTATCAAGCATCCGACCAAAATCAGGAAACCAAAAGGCCATGGCACAACCCCAAGGGTTGGCAATCTTCCGGTAGCACCAAGTATCCCTTTATTTAACCATGCTGCACAACCATCAACCATCAACCATTTCATTCTTTCTTTTCTCTATGACCAATGCAACCATAGTTTGTGCTCATGCGACATGTTATTATAGTTAACACACGTATAAACTATAATCAATGGTTACATGAATTTACATTATTCAACAATTCTAGATGCAACCATCAAATAGCAGTTCAAGTCATAATATACCCATCAGTCTCAACTAATTTACATCACAATGATTGCATGCTTTTCCAAAATAACCATCTCCCTCGACTATTCCCGTAACAGTTATTACTTATCAAGATATACGTCCACAATTGACACTTCAATAATTAGTCATGTGCCTCAGTTAATTATCGATAATCAAACATGTACCTCAACAATTAACAATATCCAACCATGTGTCTTAATATTCAATAATAAATATGTGCCTCCATGATTAACGACAATAAATTATTCTCATCAATAATTAATCACCACAACCCAATCATAGGCTAAGATTATCTCCAAAATACTCATTTATAAAGTATATAATACCATAATTCATCATTCCGATAAATAATTTAACTCCCATAAAATACTTATAATTATTTACCAATCCCATAAAATTATCCAACCAAGGAAATTCCATTTAATATAACCCTTCTTTAATAAACCAAAGTCACTTGACAATATAGTATATAAATGCCATCAACCTAAGAAAAATAGACCATAGTTAATTTCTCACAAATATTACTCAATTTAATCAATTTCCATAAAATAACCATAATTAATTATTTCTCCCAAAAATAATTAATATCCATAAATAGGAAATAATTCGAAATTAATTAAAAATATAAATAAATAAATAAATAATTTCCACAAAATAATATAATATTACCATAAATAAATAATTTCCATAAAATAATATACTTATAATTAATTATTCTCATAAATAATTAATCATAATTATCTAAGACTAAATCTTCATTAGCCAAATTAATCAACCATAAGCAAGCTTAGTAATATAATATAATGTTAATTAACCATAAACTCAATTAATTAATAACTAAGTACAATCAAGCCACTATTAGCTTATCATAAACTTACTTAAGCATAACCAAGGCACCATACTTTAGTCATAAACGACCTTCATTAACCACTAATCACACTTAAACTAATTAAACTACTCCTAAAGCAAGATTAACCCCTAACTAAGGGATTAGGAAATTGACTCACAAACTCTAAGATTCCAACGACACTAAAGCAATGGTGAGTATGAGGGCTACATGGGATTGGCTCAAGGATGGCGATGGATGATGGACAACGGCCATTTTCCGGCGAAACAACACCGGTGGCTATTTTCTTGCAAAAACAATCACGGTGGCTTCCTGCACTTGGACGAGCAGTCGGTGGTGACAAGCGGCGGCCAATGGGTGGTGGCTTGACTCCAAATGGTAGTTGCTGCATAGTGGACAGTGGAAACAACTCTAGTGGATAGTAGCAATGGTGGCAATAAGGGTGAATAGTAGGGAGGCGAGAATAGAGAGGGAAGTGAGGAAAAAGGATGAGAAAAGAGAGAGAGTGAGCTAAGGAGAGAGATGTGAGATTGCTAGGGGAGAGAGGAGAGAGAATGAGCTAGCCAAGCTGGTCCAAGAAGCGAGCCAACTTGCTCAACAAGAATCAACCACAACCAAGCAAAAGCAAAGCAGCAAGGACCACACAAAGCTAAACTTTTAGAAGAGAAGGCCCATGGATTGAAGAGAAAGAATTTGGGCTAGCTTAGGCCCACCTTGATTGTCCTTGATGGGTGCAAGGCCCATTGGGCCATTGGTCCTAGGTTGGCCCACTTGCAAGTCCAAATTCTCGGTCCAAATGTTCCTTTTTCCAACACTTTGCGACTCACTAGAAAACCCAGTGGCAACGTCCGAATATTTAGTCGTGAAGTCTCTGAAAAGTCGATACCCAAAATTGGATTAAAAATTGAGGTTAAATTGAATCAATTGCGACCGTAGTATAGTTTAGACTATCAAGTGTCCTTTTAGGTTTTCTTCACATTTGACTTGTGGCCGATAGGTTTTTGATTCATGTTTAAGCAAATACTCAAAGCAAAGACAACCCTCGATTTTCATGTAATATCGGGGTTCAATTGATAATCTTGAGTACAAGATAAAAAGGAATCAGTTTAACGTCGTTTGTAGTTCTTATCAAAGTCATGCAGAATCATTCATAATCCGGCTTCGTACTTCTACTAAATTGATTTATTTATATTCACTAATGGTCTATATAGGATAGTATTGTTCTCCCTCGAATCCTTATGGTCGAACAATTCACTCCTGATTGAATCTGCTAGTCGCATGTGTGTCATTCCCTATTGAATTTTCCGAAAGATTCATTAACTCATGGATGATCAGCTCAGAGTAATTGTACTAACAAGACATTGATCAATACTATCATTTTATATAATTCCAAAATAAGGTCCAAATACAGGATGTCACACCAACAATTTGTTATCAACTTAACTTGAATAGTATAATTAATTATTTTAGTCAAAATGATGAATATCGTGGGATTAGTGATTAGAGTGAAATTACAATTCAAATTGGGCAGTAAGAGAAGCAAATTTGCCCTAAGATAAATTTCAACCGCAGCAACATTGTGTATGTCGACCAAAGGATGAGTCCAACCCTTGGTCAACCACCTAATGTGAATTGGCAGAAAAATAGAATAACATGGCACTGCGTAACAACTGATACAAGTAGGTGTCACACCACATCTTGTATATACCTTTCACACCATGAGTAATAGATCATCGATGACCATGTCAGGCCCAAGCATGCCCTGCCGTTCAAACTGACTAGAAAGCATCATGATCTAGAACTGGACCAACATTCCTAGTGCGAAACCTCTCCACTTCTTATGCGTGTGATAGGGATACCCTTAGGGAAAATCCATCATGAGTCGAATAAATAATTCGCTTAATTAAGTGGCCAAATTGCGTTAATTTATCTAAAAGAATGTACAAATTAATGTTCAAATTTAACCAAAACCATTGAAAGTCAAGTCAATGAATAAATCCAAGCTGCCAAAAGCAACTTCTTGATGGGACCCCTGTTGGTTTTGGAATCAATTAGAATTCCTTTTTCGGTCCAGACCTGACCTTGACTCTTCTTTCATTTTTTTTCTTCCTCATGCTTATTTTCCGGTTTCCTTGTTCAAGAATTCTATTATAAACGATACTTCACGGCAACTCTCAACGCGTACTCCTTTCTTGATTTTCATTTCTTTATTTCCTGTCTTTTTTCACTCACCCTAAAAGTTCAAAATAAATTGCAACACCATTGCTGGTGTTCGTCCCTTCATCTATTGTTTTGGAAGATTTCTGAGTTAAACTTCATCACTTCAGGTTTTCTTTTTCTGGTTCTTGATGGCATCGAGTGCAAGTCTGATGGAATCGAATTGGAAAGTGGACACTTCCCTAGATCTTAACACATCGTATGCGGTGAGATGGACCTATGTTTGCAAAGATATGCAGTGATTAATTTTATCTGTTTGTTTTCTGGTGAAATGAAATGAAATGTCTTTAGATGTTCAGCTCCCAGTCTCTGTCCTCTTCTTCACGGTTCTTTCAAATCAGAATAAATTAAATGCTCTGGCAAATGACAACTCTCGAGGAGGGCGACCAGAAGAGCCCATCGTTAAGCATGAGGTGAGTTCATCTACAATAGATGTTGCGTTAACAAATACAAATAATGCTAGAGATATTTAGGAAACATGAAGATCTTGTTATTATGGCTAACATATGCAGTGAACATCCAGAATGAGAGCTAAGAGTCTCTTCTTGAGTATGTGATTTGATCGTCATAATTTTGACAGCTAATTCCACTCCAAATCTTGGGTCACCTGCATGACACGATTGCTTTTGTTAATAAGAATGTCACTGAAATTGGAATCCAGGGCAGCAATTATAGTAGCCAAGAATGTGTCTGTGAACCAATACATTCAACCTCTAAAATGGACACGAGCGTTTCACGCAAAGTGCATGGTGAAATTCCAGCTATGTATTGCTGTTCACCAGCCTAAATTTTCAAGTACCTCTAGACAACTCCGGTTGAGGTCAAGAGTGCACGATAGGGAAAATGAAATGGTAAGAGGCAAAGCCAAATTAAACCTACGCTTCAAGAAAAGTGTAGCTGACGGGCCTCATTTAAAATAGAGAGAATCGGTTTCTAAAAGAGTGAAGTTGAAGAAGCCCTATGACTGATTCTGAAAACTAGAATATTTGCATACAGCAAAGATCAAACCTGAGAGATGATCTGTTTTGTTGTGTATAGGCTGGGGCACTGGTTGAAGAGTATCGCCGAATTAGCCATGAGAACAGGAAGTTGACCGAAATGCTGACCCTTATGCACGAGAGCTATAATGTGCTGCATAAACATTTGATTGTCTTGGGAAATAAAACCTCTGAAAGTGAACTTGGGGAGTCAAGAAAGAGGAAGCATGAAGCTAATGTCGCCGCAGAAATTCGTGGTTAAGATGAAGATCAAATCTTCAAGAAGCTGATGCGTCAAACATTAGCCTTGTACGATCTTAGTTTCCACTTAGAACTTTTTTTTTTTTTGTCTTTCTCTAGCTTATAGTTGGCATAAAGAAATTCATCTTCTAAGTACGAAGCCATTCCCAACATATTGATTCTTTTTCCATTTATTTTTTCTTTATGAATTGGCACTTGATTTAGGTAGTGAAGGATGGTTATCAATGGAGGAAATATGGTCAAAAGGTCACAAGAGACAACCCATATCCAAGGGCTTACTACAGATGTTCCTTTGCCCCAATTTGCCCTGTTAAAAATAAGGTAACTCAGCTTGGTTAGACTTCTTAGAAATTATATTCTGGAGACCACACTCGATCACAGTCCAAAAATAAATCAAGAAACTGATACTTAATTTCATGTGTTTGATGAAAACTAGGAGAACAAATTCAATCTCACTCTCATGCTTTATTTACATCTTCAGGTACAAAGAAGTGTTAATGATCCATCTGTCCTAGTGACCACATATGAAGGAGAACACAACCATCTGAGCCCATGTCGGTTGGCGATACCCCTAAATTCTGACAAACAGGGACTGAATCTGGGCGCCCCTCCAATTCTATCGCCCTCAAAGTCGAGATCTTCTAGTCCTGGGAGTACTCCTGATTTGATACACTTGGACTTTGATACACTATCTGCAAAAAAGGGGCCAAGAAACAAAAGTGGCGGCGACATTTCAACAGTTTCTGGTGCAGCAGATTGCCACTTCCCTGAAAAGAGATATTCACGGCAGCACTTGCGGCTGCGATATCAGATGGATATTTGACCAAGCCCGGATGGAGAAGTGGTGAAGGGATAGGACGTTGCCTAAGTTGTGTATTCAGCATGATTTATGTATGGTCCGAGCTTGAATTTGACAGTTGGGTCATGACGGTGGTCGGTTTTGGATTGGAGATCTCATCTTTTGTGTATCGGCTGAGGAAGGAAGTTGATCTACTCCCAAGCTTATTTGGAGTTTGGCATGTAAGCTACTTATACTTGACTAGATTGTTTAGAGGTTTAGTCGAATTTGAGTAGCTTGCATATTAAACTTGTCCGGCGATTTGACAACGGAGTATTCTCCTGCCTATACTATATCTACTTGAGGTGATTTTTACTTCTTGCATTTGTCATCATTCACTAAAATAACAGTAGCACATAGCAAGTATACACGATCAATACTAATCTAAAGAAAAAATTACCAAATCCATCTTTAAGTTATTGTACATATGTCAATATAATCTCAAACTTTTTAGTTTTGTTAACATAATCCTAAAAATTTTCATAAAGTTATTCTAATCAATTTTTGTCAAAAAATATAAAGTAGTGATCCAAGATGTGGCACAATCAACATTTGACATAGGAAATGTAAGTGAAATGAGTTATTTGCTTAGTTGTTTCAAATTTTCAGATTTGGTTTTTTTTCTTCGTTTTCAGTGTTACTACTCATCTTCTTTTTCTCCTCCCCTCTCTTGTGATGAATTGCTCAGCCGCAATGCCAATCGGTTCGTACTGCCACTGGCCTCATCAAGCCTTTGTCATTGCAAGCGCCCTCACCACCACCTACCCACCCCGCGTCTCCTCTCACTCTCTTGACCGAACTCCATACGCGACCTTCAATCAAGGTGATTCGAGGTTGCCTAATGTTGGTGGCTTTAGATCAGCCTCAGTCGATGGTTGCCGAAGGTTGCCGAAGGTCTATGACTTCAAATCGTCATCAATCAGAGCTTTTGGAGGCTAGGCCGTAGTTTAGGTAGAGAGCGCAATGAGAGGTGGCTCGGTCATCGGTGTTTGCCCATGGTGCGTGGCAACAGGCTCACAGCAGAGATGAACAATAGACGGGATGTGGTTGAGAAGTCATGGACATGGCAATAGGGTGGACGATGGTGACAACGGCCATGGCACGACTTCGACAATTAAGGAGAGAAAGGAAGAGGGGAGGAGAAAAAGAAGATGAACAAGAACAAAAAAGAAAACAAAATTAAAAACTTAAGAAATTAGGCAAATGATGTTTTATTATTAGAAATTGTCAACGTCAGATTTCAACTATGCCATATAGGATCATTGACAATGATTAAACCATTGTGTCAGTATATTTGGTCAGACTAACTAAATTAGAATTTCCCATTAATGTTGAGAAACACATAGGTGAAATCAAAAAGTGCAAAATTGAATTGATATCAATATAATATGAATTATGATTGATTTGGTAATTTTCCTATAGTCTAATATTATATGAGTGGCTCCGGAGCTTTCATGGTTGAGATATGTAGGGGTGATTTATTTTAGGGTGGGTAGGTTCAAGACCTAAAACTTGAAATCTACCTTGTTAGAATCGGTTCCTAGTTTTTGAAACTTATAACCTACCCTATTTGCCTAGAAATCGATTCTAAAACCTACCTTGTTTTTCAAGTCCAAATTTGGGATTTACTTGAGGACCTGTTTTTCTTTGTTCCAGAGCAAAATAATATGAGAAATAAAATGATTCAAAGTAAAAAATAAACAACAAAAATCCCTATTCTCCAAAAGTAATAATCCACAAGTTGAACAGACGTAGTCGCATACAATTATAAATGATAAAAAGTTCAAATGCCTAATATAAAACATAAATTTTAAAACTTCATTGATCCACAAAAATATCCCTCCAAATTCTAACCACGTGAAAACAAAGCAAACATCATAATTAAATTTGCAATAAATTTATATAAAACTTCAGCTTGGAGGTTAAAACCAGAGATACTAGGGCTTTTTACTTTTCTTTTTATGAAACCGGCTTAAAAGCTAGTCCAATTCTCGGATTGTTCTTCACTTGAAACTGATAACCAAATATGTTTTTAGGGTGGCCTAGCCCACTTCCTGGGTAGAATTAAGTCGGACTGGTCCGAAGACGCAGCTATCTGCTCATTCCACACAATTCCAATATTTGTGTGCTTTCTTTATGTCCTCACATTTTCCTTTTTTTCATTTCCCTTTTCCCTTCGCTTTGTTTATTTCCTCACATTTTCTTCTCCCTACACTAGCTTTCGATTTTTGTGTGTGTGCTTCTTTACACTTCAAAATGAAAAACTCTGCATTTCCAATAGAAAATGAAATTCTCTGTTTACTAGTGGAACTAAAAATCATTCATAAAGTTGGTGACTAATGATGTAGGTTGATAAAGGCCAAGAAACTTAGAAACGACAAGGCACAGAAAAAAAAGTTAAAGGAGTTCATTAGAGAAACTATGTTGTCTCTTTGGCTGGAGTTACTGATAAACTAAATAAATTTTCCACAATTTCATATACCCATTTGAAAGACATCATTTGCACAATCATCAGGGAATATTACCAAACTTTCTCGATAAAATTTTGAATCTTCTTTTATCATCTACCTAGGATAGAGAACTCTACCTTCACCTTTTTATAAAGCCCAAAGAAGAGTTCAAGCAACATCCCTCCCTACTTCTTTTATTGGAATTTCCTTCACGTCACACAGACAATGGGGAAATGTTTTTTGCTGGACACAAAGACTGCTGATCTCATGATGTGTTTATCATAAGATGACAATGGCGACTGCATATTCACACGTATTATGAAATACAGTGCTCATACGTGGAAAAAAAGAACAAGAAGGAAAAGGATCATGAGTTAAGAATTCTCATGACAACAAAGTCTATTCAATCCTTGACTTAGGATGAACACTGGCAACATGTAGCTCTTACATGTAAGGGGTCCTTTACCCATGCCTCTGGTCATAGGTTCAAATCCTAGTTGGGGAAATTTGATTCATTTAGAATTAAAGTCATTTTGAATTAAAGAATTCAAGAAGGAAAAGAATTTGCTAACATTAAATATCAGTCATTGAATGATACCGCGTGACGAAAAGACCAACCAATTAAAAATTTCAACCGTTGAAAGTGCATGTCACATCTATCGACCTTAGGAATTTTTCGAAGGTCAGGATTCTCAAATAGTTCTAGAAACACAGTGTCCAAGTGGCGCAACCAGAAGGTCCATGGCAAGGGGTCATGGCTTCTGGTGGCCATTCCGAGAGTTCACATTCCTGTGGAAGGGTAGTTTCAATGGCTCCCTTTTTCTCTTAGGAAACATCCCACAAACCTGGAGCAAGAGAGAGTTGCGCAATTGGAATCGCGCATCGGATCGGTCAAGCAAGGCCAAGAACGACACGACACTGACCAACTCTCTTTCTTGATTGGTCCCACCTACAACCAACCAAAAAGAAAAGTAATTCGAGGATGTTTCTACATCGACCATTGTGGGAAAAGAAACACGCATAGCCGCATGTGTTGACTTCACCAATGACGACATCTTGGTATGGTCTTCTTCATCTTGTTTCTTGTTCTTATTGTCCACGAACGCCTGGCCCGGGGGAGGGGGGGACCCCGCCGGCTGCGGGAGAGGATGCGAAAAAGCACTGAAAAAAATAAAGGAAAAAGGAACAATAAAAATTAATTAATAATTTGAAAAAATATTAAAATATTATAAAAATTGTTAATGTCATCACTGATTATGCCACATGGGACGACCGATACCTATGTCTCTAGCTAAAATTGACTAGATGGAAGTAAAACATTAAAATATTTAGAACTTAATTGGCAAAATTTAAAAATTTTAGGACTAAATTAATAAAAGTGCAATAAGTTTAAGATTTTTGGGACAATTTTTCCATGAGCTATATTCACAAAATCAAAGAAAAACCTAGATGGGATAGCTTTTATTCTGTTTGGTATTTGATGATGCTTCATATATCCCTAATAGGAAAAAACTTATCTAAGAGTTGGGATAAACCAAGGAAAAAGAAATACCAAAAATATTATGATGCTCAAGGACGAGCACATCTGTAAAAAGACAGATGAATTAGGGCAACACTGACAACAGTGTCGCTCAAGAACAACCATTGTCGAGTGGCCTCGTTCCACAGGCATCAACCGTGATGTCAGCGATGTTCACAGCTCTCTCTCTCTCTCTCTCTCTCTCTCTTTCACTTTTTCATTTCTCTCTCTCTCTCTCTCTTAGGGTTTCACTTTTTCATTTCATTTTTTATATCTATCTAATCTGATGAAAGATAAAAGAAAGACCACCGAAAAATTCCGATGGGGTCCTCATGAAAACATCCTAGATGCCCTTTCTGTTTGTGGCGGACATTGTTATTCAACAACACATTTATCAATCTCGCATCATGATTTCTATACGCTCTGGAATGCATATATAACGTAAAGTGGACAAGTCTCGATCTTGACATTCTATCTGAGCATCATTTTAGATTTCCCTCTAAACACCATGCTATCTCTCTGTAAGTCTTGAACTTGACGTTTCTCTGATTTAATTTGAAGACTTTTCGGTTCTTCACGAACATCATTATGTTATTGTGGTTCCCTTTCTCCTTTACTTTACCACTTTACCAAGAGATGTCCGGGAAGCTAGCCAAACCAATGCTAACAATTTGGCGGAAATGTATTCAGTATTATATTGACACGACCAAGGCTTTGTGGTGGATTCTTTGTTAACCCAAGAACAAGCAAGGAATAAAACGGAGAGATAAAGCTACTTAAATGATGCGAGGATGGCGACGTCAGCGTCGATTACATCATCTGATGTTTGAATTCAATCTTCTATTGGCCAAAGGAGATTGACTACCACTGGTGATGGGGATGTCTAAGTGGCTTAGGATCCTTCATTTATGATTTTTTTTTTTCACACGCGGTATATTTAAATTTTTCGTCTTGATTAATCTCTACAATTACACGAAAATCTCTCTGTCCTTGTATATTAGGTAAAAGCTTCATCCGCAAGATAGTAGGTGTGGCCCAGGTGTTACTTTAAGTGCGAGATTTTGTATTTGAAATCAGGGATCTTTCACGTTCAAATCAAGAGTTTAACTACCAAACCAATCTCTTAGGAGCGTGTTTGCTGACCAGGGTAAGGACCCAATAGAATAAAAATTATTTTACCCGACATTTGGTGACACATTTTGGACAGTATAAACACGGACATATTGAAATAAAAAGCCAGATAATCTACCCTGCCTCTAGAAGTTATCCCATCCCAATTTGATTTAAAAATTATAAAAGAATTTAATAAAATCAAGTGAGTATATACAAATAGTGCTGAGTATATGCCTTGAAAACTAGAGGGGCCACCATGATGCTGCTGTCGACCACCAGTCATTGGTTGTCAATGGTGGTCGCCCAATAGTTTCATTGTCTGTCGCGAGTGTGACGGCCAGATTTACGTAGTTTTTTGGGTAACCCCAGCAGTAGTTGCACCTCGCCGCTACAGCGACCACCATATGTTGTCGTCGCTTACAGGTCCTCTCGTGAGCTAGATCCAATCCCCATCCATGGTTAGCAACCTTGTCATGGTGGTCATAGAGTGGTTGCTTTGTGTGCAAAGTAGGTTAGGTTTTTTTGGTTTTTCATGTTATAAATTTATTTATTATTGTTTGTCGTCATGGGCAGATGCGGAACAATAACAAAATAGGAATTGTGAAGAATAAAAGAACCCAAGATTTATGTGGATATCCTTAAGGGAAAAAAACCATTAGAAAAGGAGAAGCAAAATCCACTATAGAAATCAAGGATTACAAAATGTGGCTTTCAAAGAGTTTAAACTCTTTATGTCTCAACTCTTTATCTATAGGCAAGAATAAGATCCAAAGTAGGAAACATTTTTCTAAAAAACCTTCTCCAACTAGGAAAAACATTCAAGTAAGGAACTTATTCAAAATAGGAAACCTACTTGAATTAAGATACTTTTCTTTTTGGGATCAAACTTGAGACAATTCTAACAATATCCATCTTGGCTCGATGTTTCAATTAAGTTACAATCGCTTGGTTTGAATTTTAATAAGTAGCAAACAAGCTTCTCCTCTCCTTATGTGTCAGCTCCCTTAATTCGAGTATTCTTTTGCATCAAGATATGAAGTTTGCCACCGGGCTTGTATTGTTGCACCACAATGCTCACCGTTCGAAAATTACACTTTCTGCTATTGAGTCTGCATTGTTACATCACAATGCCCATCATCCAAAAATTATGCCTTCTGTCATGAGGCCTATTAATATATCAATTTTTTCGATTTTTGAACCATACTAAAGATCTCTTTTACTCAACTCCTCCATCTCTCTAATACTTGTATGGCCTAATCTCATGTCATAATTTAATGTTGTTTGATTTTGTCATAGCGAATGAGCCTAAAACTGAACCATTAACTATAGTGCCTTACAATTGATACCAAGTGTCACTTTTTAACCCTTTCATTAACAAAAGTGAACCTCTCATAATCTTCATAACTCCACCTTCAGCTTTAGCCATAAGAAAAGTAAAGAGTCATTACTTGAGCCTTAACCGATTGATGAAAGATTTTGTCAAAAAAATACTCTTCAATTTTTTCCATAAATCTGTTATTGTTTTCTAATCTAGTGAGGTACAACTAAATAGTAAATAGTGATTTTTCAACCAATTCTTTATAGGTTTCTTTTGATGTGCTTTATGGTTTCTTCCTTTTCTCAAATAGAGTTTTCTTCAAACCCTGTTATGTAAGAATGGCCAACATACGAACCAACCAGGTTGAAACTACCGCTCCCATCAAACTACTTCTCAATATCAAATTTTAGGGTTAAAATTTAAGCCATAACCAAAAGATAGAGAAAAACCCCAAGCTTTGATACCAATTTGTTTAGCTCGATATCTTTCACCCAAGTAGACCGCCAAGAGTAAGCCTAAATTTGAGCCTATTAATATATCTTATTGGCCCTACCCTCATTTAAACACTTAAGCCAATGAGTTATGATCCAATTATGATATATTAACTACTCTACACTACACCAATTATTCAATATGCGATTTCTTTGACACAACTCATGTGCGTATCTTAACAATTCAATGTTGATTTCATTAACACAACTCATGCATGCATCTTGACATTTGTTTAGTCATAATTTAGATTATATCTAATCAATATCAAACAAGATATATGATATGACAAATCTCTTGCCATTCTAATCCTATCTCAATCTCAATCCTAACAACCAAACACAAACTAGAGATTTAGAATTTCTTGATCTAAATGGGATGTGCATTTAATAGTCTCATGAGGAGTCCATTTGTTTTTATGAGAACAATTTTCAGGCTATTGTTTTCTAACTTACGGTGTTTAAAAGAAAAAAAATTAATTGATCTACATAAAACCTTTTCCATGGATTGAAAATAAGAAGCTTAAATTGGGGAAAATAAATTTCCTTTTGATAACAAGGAAATCACTTTCTCTAAACCACCAAACAAGTGAAAATTATTCATTTCAATTGTCATGAAAACTATTTTCCTTTATTAAGAAGTTTTCAAAGAAACAAATAAGCCAAAGTTATAACATTTACAAGGAGATCTAGTACTCTTCCCAAAATGTTATGACATATTCCAAATGTTGTGATTGGTCATACCTTGACAACTTAAGTTTAGAGGACTAAATTTAACTTTGAATAGAATAAATTTTATTCTATCAAATCTTAGATGAGTCATCCTAATGAACATATTTGTGTTGGTCAGTGAAGCCAATTTCTTTTAGTAGGGGCTTACTTTTTTTTTTTTGTCTTTTATCTTCATTTTGCTTTCAGATTAAAAGCTACATCTCATATATGAGCTATTGAGATGCAATAGCTATGAATATTGAAAAAGAAATTAGATAGAAATGAAAAATGCGGATCCCTAGAATGTCAAAACTTAGCATGGGAGGATACTTAAGTGCCAAACGTTTGGAAATGTATACTTAAGAATCAAAATCAAAGCAAAAATAATCAGTTAAGTGTTGACCTAGCTAAATTGCACACGTCATTTTTCGGTGATTTTATTTGCTGATCAAGCAATTTTTTTAAAACAAATATCCACGTGGCAATTAAAAAAAATTGTCCATGTGAAAAAAAATCTAAAAAATCGTTTAAAGAAAAAGGGAAGGGGGAGGATTTGGGCAAGGGTTATGCAGCCCTCACCTCTGCCATTGCCACCCGACCATTGTTGGCCCACCTTCTTGATCGGCGACAATGGGGCGAGGGTTAGCCAAGGTTGTCGAGCCCTAGCCAAAGGCCAACAACTCTAGCCAACCTGCAATGAGGGATGTTGGGCTAAGGGCCATCAACCACCCAATTAGATCATCCAAGTTGGGCGGTCGACAACCCTGGTTGACCTGCGGCAAGAGTCGTTGGGCTAAGGGCCACTAGCCACCCAACTAAGTCGTCCAAGCTTAATGGCCGACAACCTTGGCCCGGTTGGACGAGGGCCGACAACTCTCGTTAAATCTAGGGGAGGGTCACAACTCTAGCCCCAAATCTACGCAAAGGCCCATAGGTCCTCACTGTTGGTTGGCTAGAGTCGTTGACCATTGGCCAAGGCCCGACGACCCTAACCACCCTCACCCAACCATTATTGGCCTTTCCTAGTGATGATTGGACAGCGGCGAGGGTTGTATAGCCCTTGCTCAATCATCCCACTTCATTTTTAAAAAATTAATCAACTTTATAATAATATATTTTTAAAGTTTTTAAATATTATTTAATTAATATATTTTTAAATGCCACGTTAGCACCAAAACAATGTCATTTTTGCTAACTAGGTTAGCTCAGCTTTTAGCGAGCCATATAAGTGAGTTATATTATTAAAATAAATCACGTTATATTGCCGACAATCTTTGCCGAACTTGACATTTAAGTGATTTAATTTTCAAAAAAAGTAACATTTAAGTGTATTTTTCATAACTTTTGGCACTTGAGTGCCCTTCCGTGCCAAGTTTTGGCACTGGGTTATTCTTTTCTTGAAATGAAAAAAGAGGCAATAATGGCAAAAAGGAAAAAAAAAAAGTGGGCGCATAGGGCAAAGAGAGAAGAAAAGGTTGTTTAATCTTCATGAATATTCTCAATCTCTTTTTGGCTTGATCATGAAATTATATTCCCACTTTCTTTGAACTCTAATGGATTCACAAAGTACCTCTACTCGAAGATGTAGCCCAAATTTCGATAAACTTCAATAATAGATTTTCCAATGCGTTGTTTTGATTATGCTCTTTTATTATTGTTTGGATATAGCCCAAATCAAGAATGGCTCAACATGCTCATAATTCCTGATTGACAATGACCATGACAAGATATTATCCAAAAGTCATGAGTACATGCAATAGCCTCAAGTAAAGATGGCAAATGAGTGGGTTAATAGGTGGGTTCAACCCAAATTTACTCATTTGATTTACATTGATCAATTTATTTTATAAACAATTTAAATGGCCAAAACCCAACCCAACTCAAACGCGTTCACATAATTCACTTTTTTAACTATACCAATTAAGCTTTTAGCAAATTTAAAATATATTAAAAACAAAGAAAATTCCACTCTATGACTTCGACTCTTCCTCTACCACCATCACCATTATGAATCGCTACAACACCTCAACCATCTTCATCTTTAATAATAGGAATGTCATTTTCCTCTTTAGATAAACCACTAACTCTACTTGGAACACTAGTAATGCAAAGGCATCTCTCTCAATAAACCTCAATTCTCGCCACGATCCTCCAAATCCTCAATCATCACTCCCGCTTGAATAGCTAATGCTTTGTCCTCTACAAATCTCGCCCTCTTCATTCCAATTTTAAACCATAGAGACCCTCAATTTCAAATTATGAACAACCTTAGTCTAAACAGCACACACATCATCCAAGGAAATAATCAAATCATCAAAACTAACAAAAGTAGAGGTCTCCTAAAGTAAAACATTGGAAAACCCATCACCCCCACCACCATCCTCACTCTCTTCACCATGCAACAACGAAGCCTTATACCCTAAATTAACACTCCCAAAATCCCCAAAATCTCACCTATTGATGGGCACTCAAAGATGTTTTTTTTGGCCTTTGGTTATGAGCCCAGCTATAGTCATCGTTGATATTGTGCTAATCCCAATTGCATTTTTATAATATGTAAAGTTGGTCAAACTTACAAAAGGGGGAGGTAGAGGCGGCATGGCATGAACTGCAAAGGAGAAAGAAGGTTATTGGCGAAGAGAGGAGTTGGTGGAAGCAAATGGGGGAGAGAGAGAGAGAGAGAGAGAGAGAGAGAGAGAGAGAGAGAGAGATTTTGAGTGTTTTGTGGGTTGGATTGAATTCATTTGACTAATTTATTTTAGATTTTAATTTTTAGAACCTATTATCACCAAATTCTTTAAATTTGAAATATTCCATATATGACTCATTCTAACAAAATTGGGTTATATATATAAGCTTAAGACCCATTTTGATAGGTTTAACCTCAATCGACCACCACACAATGGTTTTCATCCTTAGGCAAATGTGATGAAGGTTTACTTGTGATGACCACATGCCACTAACCACCGATTAACAAACAGTACTCTTACTTTAATATTTTGTTGATATTGTGTTGTTTCTACTTCTTATTGTCTATTCATTGTGATTTCTTTAATAGGAAACTAGAATACATGTTAAGAATGGTGGGATGAAAATGTTATTCTTTAAACTTCTACAACATTACTATTCCCATCTATAATAGTTGGTTTATTTGTAAGGAGTGTATTAAATATATTTAATACAAATATTGTTAATTCATTTTTTATGATCTAAGTTTTAAAAAGACAAAATATTGCCACCCATATGAAACATGTTACTCTATGAAAGTGATAGGTATGGTTTTATCATATCATTAAACCATAATTGGTATGAAGCTGAGGATAAGTGAAAAGACAATCAAACTACTTTTATCTTTATATGCAATATATTCATGTTGTTGTCATCTCATATTGTTAAATGTATCGTAATTATGTTGTGTTAACTAATTAACAAAATTAATCAAAATGAGATATGTTTTTACGTTAATATATCTACTTAATTTATGTATCTCCTAGATTCTTATATCTATTTAATTCATGATTAATGTATCGCTTTTTATATATGTATTCTAAAACTCTATAAATAGACTTGAAAATTTTCATTCCAAATATAAACAAAAATACCTACTTCTCCTCTCTTCAAGTTTCTTTAATGTGCAAAATTCAAAAAGTGTTTGATAGAATTATATTTGTATAGTGTTGATACAGATAGATTTGAGATGTTGTATCTTGAGAGGCATGGTTTATGAAATTGCTTAGCACTATAGATAAGAACTAATCACCTTAAGGAAGATTCAGCTAGTCCTATCTCATCTCTAATTGCTATTTATTTTGTTATCACTTTCTCAAATTTATTAATTTTCTAGTTACAACAAAAGTGTTACGTATTATTCTCCTAATTTGTTTTTTCTTTTTCTGGTTACAACAACAAACAGTGTTATGAATTTCGTACTAATGCTTCTTCTTCTTCTTATTTCTTCTTATTTGTTGGGTTTATTAGAAAATCGAGATGGCTGATAACAATAATAAAGATGATTGATAACAACGAAGTATCCAACGATATATGAAATGATCCTAGAGATGCTCCATGATTGTTTCAATTTATAAGGTTCAAACTTGTTGATTTGGTGTTGTGTAAACTTTTGGGCCAAAGCCATTTATGGCAGTATGGGTATAAGTTGCCTGACTAATATATTGGGTATTATTTTTCAAAATAGTTTAGGCTAAATGGAATGTGGTCAAATTTCTAGAGAGATAGTTTAATAGGCATTGCTTACTTTAATGGTATTATCTCTACTAACACCGAATAAGAAATTGGGGAGATTTATTAATATGGGCTTTAATTAGTACCAGAAGAAGACGTTATTCTATTTAATCACACTAAATTTCATCAAGTACTTATTGGAGGTGTGCTTAGTAATTAGTTTAGATAAACAAGATGTCACAACCTTTAGGGCATTAGAGATTTGGAAGTATGGGGACTTTCTATATCAAAACAGTATATTTAACTATTTTGTGAATTCCTATGTAATATTTATTGTTATAAGGAAACTAACTACTACATAGCTATGGGAGTCCCTAGAAAAGAAATATAAAACTAAGCATGCAAGTATCAAGAAATTCGTGGTAGCCAAATTCTTGGAATTTAAGATGGTAGACTTTAAATCTATCATGAATTAAGTCTAGGACTTGCAAATAATTTTAAATGACATCTTTATTGAGAGAATAATACTTAGGGCGTGCATAATAACTATTCAATTTTTATTCAAGAACTATTTTTCTATTCCAAACTGTCATTTGGAAATGAAATCTGTTTAGTAATGCAATTTCATTTTTCTTTTTTGGAACAAAATTTTAATCCAAAAATAAGTTTAGAACAAATATAAGAAGCAAAAATTTTCTACTTCTCTATTTTGTAATAGAAATGAGAAATAAAAACATTTTTCATTACTCATTTTCACTACTAGCTAGTGGCCCACTCGTCATCGCCCGTTGGCCACTGCCACTGACACTGCCATTGTTAGTCATCACTATTCCCTGTTATCGTCTATCACACCTATCAAAAACTATCACCCTTGCTCATTAGGCACCCCTATTGTCTGCTACCGCTTTAAAAAGATAAATTGTGTTACTATCAAATGAATTTTTATTCTAGAAACAAAAATTTTGTATCATTATAAAACATATATTTTTATTTAGAAACTCATCTAGGAGTAGAAATAGATTTCTATTTCTATTTCAAAAATCAATTTTCTAGCCAAAGTTGTTATTATTCGCACCCTTAATAAATCATTCCAAGCGGCAATTGTTATTGAGAAGCTATCTTCTGAGTTAGTTAGACTTCAAAAATTATTTGAAGCACAAATGGAAAGAGATAAGCCTTGAAAATTTCATTTTGCGCCTCGGAATTAGGGAGAACAATAGGAGGAATACAAACTCTTCTATGGAACCAAAAGTCAACCCGATAGAGTTTTCCAATTCCAAGCAAGATAGAAAGAGAAATAAGTCATTTCAAGGAAAGCAGAAGGTATAGTCTCAAAAATTTTGAGGAACATGTTTTGTTTGCAGTAAGCCTAGCCATCAAACTAAGAATTGCAAGAAGCACCCATACAAATACAAGAGTAGTGGTGTAACCAAATAACTGAATTTGATATAATAGGAAGATAATAAGAGACTAACTATTGTAGCAATATCCAAGGCATCCTTGGTGGCAAGTAATATCAACTGGTGGTTGGACATAGGTACCACAAATCCCATTTGCATGAATAAATGCATGTCTTTGTCTTAAGAGGAGGCTGAGGAAGAAGAGAAGCTCTATATAAATAACTCTGCATCGGCAAATATTGCTAGGAGAGGAAAGGTAATCCTAAAATTCACCTCCAAAGGAAATCATATTGCTAAATGTGTTGTATGTAGTAAAGATCCAGGTGAATATTATTTTTAGCCTCATACTTATTAAGAAATGTTTCAAAATTGTATTTGAATTTGACAAGTTTGTACTTGCCAATGGGGGAATGTATGTAGGAAAATGATACTTGTACAATGACATTTTGAAAGCCAATGTTGCTGTCATGATGTAAATTCGAAATTTTTATACTTAAAAGTTAGAAGTAAAGAGAAGTCTTCAATTTATATTGTTATATCTCCTTATCTCTAACATGGTATATTAGGACATATAAATCATGATACAATGAAGAAGATAGCAAACTTGGAGCTAATTCCAAAGTTTAAGTCTAAATTTGCTAAGAAATCTTTGAAAATCATTAAAAGAACAAGTTAACTGCTACAATAATCTATATTCATCTATGTGATTCAAAGTTTGTAAAAAATAGAGGTAAAAAGAAGTACTTCATCATTTTTATAGATGATTATGCTCAATTTTGCTATGTTTATCTATTAACTAACAAAGATGAGGCTATGAGCATATTATCAAGTATAAAAATAAGGTCGAGAACCAACTTGATATACAAATTAAAATGATTAAATTCGATAAAGGATGAGAATATAATTCTTCCAACTTAAAGGAGTTATGTGCTACTTTGGAGATAATCCTCCAAACAACTAGACTTTACACTCCATGGCAAAAATGGAGTTGTTGAACATAATATAGAACTCTAAAGGAGAAGGTTAACGCTATACTCTTAAGTTCAAGTTTACCTTAAAACTTGCAAGAGGAGGCAATTTTAACTACAAATTATATTTTTAATAAAGCACTCCATAGAAAGACAAGTAAGATTTCTTTTGATTTATGGAATGGAAGGTTGTCATTCTATGATTTTTTGAAAGTGCCTTGCCAAAGTGTTGATTTCTTTTGTAAAACAAACTAGATTGAGACATATTCATTGATTATGCTTAAAATAGTAGTACATACAAATTTTTAGTTCATTTGAAAATTTTGGAAATTCATGTCAATTCTATCCTAGAATTGAGGAATGTTGAATTCTTTAAGAATTTATATCCTATGAAAAGGAAGTAAGGTGAACCTTCTTAAAAAAAATTTAGGAAATCAAAATTTAAGGATAATGAAGTTGAGGCCGAAAAAGATGAATTTTGAAAGAACAAGAGATCACAAATTGAAAAATCTTTCAGACCTAATTTTTTAATATACACATTAAAAGGTGAGCCTCAAAAGTTTCAAGAGGCAATGCCAACTTCAAATGCCCCTACTAGAAAAGCTATTGATAAAGAGAATGATTCTATCATGAGTAATTACATTTGGAAATTGGTTAATCTTTCATCATGAAATATACCAATTAAATGTAAATGGATCTTAAAAAAAAGCGTAAAGCAAATTGTTCCATAAATAAGTATAAAGCACAACTTGTTTCTAAATGACTTAGATAAAGAGTATATCTAGACTATTTTGATACTTATTCACCTATGATAAGAATAATATTTTTTAGGATGTTGATTGTTATAACCTCATTATACAATTTGCAAGTACGTCACATGGATGTTAAAACTACATTTTTGAATAGTGATCTCGACAAGAAGATTTACATGAAACAACTTGAAAGATTGAAAGTCCAAGGACAATAGCACAAAGTATGTAAACTTGTCAAATTATTATATGATTTAACATGCTCTGAAATAATAATATGAGAAGTTTGACCATATTATCATCCAAAATAAATATGTACTTATTTTTCTATATATTGATGATTTGTTGATTTTTGGTGAGAAGATTAAGATTATCAAAATCACTTAGAATGTTATCAAAATGAACTTTCAAATAAAAAACCTAGGTGTTGTGGATGTTATACTTGGCGTCAAAATTCAAAAGCATTCTAATGGTTTAAGTTTAATACAATCTTATTACATTGAAAAGGTAATTAAGAGGTTTAAAAGATTCGGCATTAAAGATGTGAGTAATATTTTTTTTCCATAACTAACTTGAAGAAAAAATATTGGAAATAATATTAGGCAACTAGAATACTCTCAAGTGATTGGCAACATTATGTATATCATGAACTATACTAGATCAAATAATGTGTAATCACTAGGAAAACTGAGATGGTATATAAGTAATCTTGATGATGAGCATTAGAATCGACTTTTGAGAATGTTGGGTTAGTAGAACCAATAACCATATTCTAAAATATGACAAATATCCAGCTATTTTGGATGGCTATTGTGATGTCAACTGGATTTTAGATTTCAATGAATCAAAATCAATTGGCAGATATGTTTCCATGCTATGATGTGCCGCAATATCATGGAAATCTTAAAAGCAACTCTAATAGCATACTCCATAATGGAATCCAAGTTTGTTATTTTAAATAAAGTTGGTAAACAAGCAGAGTGGCTTTGGCAGTTTCTAGTGGATGTTTTGTTGTGGCCAAAATACGTGCCTTCAATAATACATTTACTTTGACAATCAAACAACGATTGCAATTGCACATGATGTGATATATAATGGTAAGTTTTGATACATTCATTGTAGATATAATACCATAAGGCAATTGTTCTCAAATGAACTAATTTTTTTGGACTTAGTGAAGTCAAAGAAAAATATTTTGAACCCGCTGACAAAATGTTCATTAAGAGAGTAGATAAATGAGTTCAAAGCCTCAACCCAATAAAGAGGTTTAAAGGTAGAAACCTAGTCTCACGATTAGAGATCCCATGATATAGGTTTAAAATTTTGGAAATTCTAGTGAGCACACTTTTTCCTACTCTTATGATGCAACAATGCATTCTTTAGTGTTTTAAGAGCACGTTATGCGTTTAATGGTTCATAGAGCTTGGATTTCAACATCCTAATAAGGTATGATAGGACACTATTAATGAGATTGCACCTATAATTGTGAAGTTGGTCGATTCTATGAAAATCTTTAAAGGCTAAATTTTCTAAAGCACGCATTAATTATAAGAGGTTTAGGGCCTAAAGAATGAGCGCAATCGAGAACCAATCTTGATTAGGAGATATTCTTTGTGAGGTCTATTATCTGGGCCTACACCAACAGTTGGCAGTTTAAGGCTTAGTCCACCAATTGGTTAAGTATATCCAATAGGTTTTCATTAAAGAAGGTTCAAAGTGAAAGCTACTTATCTTAATGCAATGTATTTCCATAGGTACATTTGGAACTCCTCTAATCAAAATGTTTGTTGATCCATTAACACTAGAGATTGTTATAATTATGTTGGGCTAATGGATTAACAAAAGTGAGCAAAATGCAAAATATCGTTTTCATTCATGTATCTACTTAATTCATATATCTCTTAAGTTCATATATCTCCTATATTCTTGTATCTATTTAGCTCATGGTCATGTATCGCTTTTATACATGAATACTAAAACTTTATAAATAGACTTGAAATTCTTCATTCCAAGTAGAAGCAAAAACACATACATCTCATCTCTTTAAGTTTCTCTAAGTGTGTCTGTTTCAAGAAGCGTTCAACATAATCTTATTCATATAGTGCTAATGCAAACAAGTTCGAGGTATTATATCTTAAGAGGCATAATTCATGAAAGCGCTTAGCACTATTGGTAGGAACTATTCATCTTAAAAAGATTTGATTAATTGTACCTCACCTCTAATTACTATTTCTTTTGTTATATTTTTCTTGAATTTATTAATTTTCTGATTATAACAAACAGTTTTATGTATTCTTCTCTCAATACATTTTTTTCCTTCTTCTTCTATAATTTCCAATGGTATGTTGCTATCTCACAGAACTTGAACTTTTGCAGAATTATAATAATTTTTTTTCTTTTTTTCCAATTTTGGAGAGTCAAATTCTTGGAAATTATCTTGTGGACTCTGGACAAACATGCCGCAAGAGAAAGACCCATGCTTTACATGATATTAAATACTCCTTTAATACATAAATATTCATGAATATTATACAATCAATCCTGAGTTATTTTAATAGGATGTCACTTTTTCAACTCTCTCAAAAAGAAATTTATTGCAAACACAATATTGTCCACTTAAAGATACATGTTCCAATTGATCATTGTTGGTCATGGTTTATACTCCCCATTGATAGGAAAACACCAAGGCTCCACTTGCCCAATAAGTGGGCGAGGGTCCGAGGGTCTGAGGGCCACCCCAGTGAGGGTTTAGGGGATAGCACTCCTAGCATTGAAAGGGTTAACAAAGAGATGCAATGTGTTAATTATAATGAAATCCTCTATTGGATATATCCTTAGTTTAAAAATGAATCGAGATAAAACTTATATCTTAATTTCTCTTTCTTGCTTTTACTTTCTATTTCGTTGTGCTTGTGCACCAAATCCTAACATTCTCTAGTGTTAATGTTTCATGTTATTTGTCATTATGTTATGCAAGGACTTTTTATTTGATGGCAAATTATTTAGAAATAGTTTCATGTTTCACAATATAATCCAATAATATTTTTTCAGTAGGTATTTACATAATATATTCTTTTTATTAAACTATTCATCAAAATAATGAATCATCATTGATATTGATCCTTATGAGATCTTCAAATGTTCAACATTTCTACTATTCAATCATTCTCCTTCATCTTGTTTTTACATATATACTTTGCACATCTATTCTTTTTGAATTCGAAAATGTTAATCTTCAAATAATTTCATCATATACCATGGAGTTAGGAAAACTTATGGATAACCCATCTACATCCAATAGTAAAGCGGCCAAAGTTGGGCCGAGTCGACATATCTTAAATGTTATCACTAGAAGAGAGTCGATGTTCCCTATTTTACTTATTTTCTTAATTTTTTATTTTCAAACTAATTCATCATTTAAATATTTTTGGTTTGGGTTAAGTTCAATATCACATGTTCATGATAATTGCTTTACATATCACTCCATTAGGAAAAATGATCGCATTTTGATTAAAGTGCATCATTTTATAAGAAAAAGATCCTTAAAAATTTAAGGGTTATGTTATCTCCATTTTTTATCAAAAAAATTTTCCTTGACATAGCTAGAAATTAAACGTGTTACGTCATTATAATCAAAATTCCATGAATTCTTTAGAGATTTGCAAAGTCCAATGTATGGATATAATGTTGATATAAAAAGGTTGGCAAGGAGTCTCCTTAATCATTGTTAGAAGGGATATGTAAATTACAAGTCCTTAAAAATTTCTACAAAAATAAAATAAAATCCTAAAACTTTCAAAAAATACAATCAAGTATTAAAACTTGTCAAATTAGTTCAATTAAATTCTTTCATTAACACCGCCAATTTATCTAACAAAAAGAGTTGGCATGGAATCTCTTAATTAGTTAATTTACTTATGTGGTATTTTTATTACTTTTTTGCTTTTAATCTTGTTTAAATAATAACAAAAAAATAAAAAAAGCTAAAATTATTTTAAAAAATAACTGGAAAAAGGGAAAAAAGGGGTGGGGATCGTTGCTAGCGTTGCCACTATTGCCATTGTTGGAGGGGTCGGCAAATCACTATCCTTAAGCAATAGATGGAGGGCAGCCCTTGCTAGCCTGAGTGAGGCCATTATGGATTTGGGTGACACCTTGGCCCAAGAAAGGCTTGCCCAAATCTAGGTGATGCCAACCCTTGCTTAGGCCTAGTGAGGGTCATTCACCCTCACTTGGGGTTTGTGAGGACTAACGTGGCCAAGATCTAGGCTAGCCACACTAGGCCTAGCCAAGGCGTCGCCCAAATCCGAGCGAGCCTTGCCAACCACCATTTAGGCTACAATGGCCTCACTCAAGGCTGCCCTCCCTTTGTTGCCCAAGGCCAATGACCTTTGCCAACCCCTCCAACGAAGATCGATGACAGTATGCCCAGCCACGACCCCCACTCTTCTTTTTTTTTTTTTTTTTTTTTCCAATTTTATTATTAAAATTATTGTAGCTTTCTTAATTTTTAACTATTATTTAAATAAAATTTAAAGAAAAAAGTAATAAAAAATGTCAAGTAAGATAATAAATCAATTTAAAATGTCATATCAATTTTTTTCATTAGACAAATTGACGATGTTAATATAATAACTTGATTGTATCAATTTGACAAGTTTTAAATTTTAGTAATATTATTTTAAAGTTTTAAGACTCAACTATATTTTTATGATAACTTTTAAGACTTATAATGCACAAATTGAAAAGATGGCATATTGGTAGGACAGCATATTCGCAATATGACGAATCATGTCCATGTGATTAGTGACTTCTCGTCACGTCATTAGAAATTTTTTTTTTCTAAATTGTGAAATGCTTTCATGGCTGGACCCCGATTGTAAAGTCCGTGTAAAGTCTATAATTTTTTGTGACCAAGACTTTCCTTCCTGTCAATTAATCCTTAAAAAGAAGCAACAAAGCAACTTTTGCATAACACGGCATAACGAACATTGCACGCAATAATTAGAGAACGTGGCCACCTCAAATCACGCCATGATGTGACGTAGGAAAGTAGCATATCTTCCAACACCATCATCACGTAAATTAATGTCATTTTCTTGACTTATTAACATGTTCAAAGTCTCCAATTTAGGTTTTTTTTTTTTTTTTTTTTTTTTTTAAGGTCTTTGATTATGCTTAAGGCAAAATACATTTTAAAGACACCTATGATCTGAAATAGAAAATCAATAGAAGAAGACTAGCAAGGATGTTAGTCATCTTTCATTATTGTCGTTAGCCTTCACAAACCGTGATTTACGATTGAAAAGTAATTTCACGTGAGACACACTGAATTACTCAATCAGCTTCTTTAAGTTTGGTATGAAAAGAGACTAGCGATCCTCCAATGCGGGTGATTCTTGATCTTTCGAATCGGTTTCCTCAAGAAACACGCTCAAGAGTCCAGGAAATTGTAATGCAATTGAATTTCACGTGCCATAGTAGAATACGAGGCAATGATAATGACGTCCTGTGCATGCATCATGGTTCATTCCAGAGGCGTCAGAAGACTGACGTCATAAAATGCAAAGGTCTTTAATTATGGGGCACCATAGGAACCCCTCACATGTATACATTGGCAAGAGGGCGTGAATGGTCGTGAGATTTGTTTTGTAATTGAGTTTTGATTACTTTTTAAACACGATTAGCAGAAGATGAAGACGTGGAGAGATTAGTTGGGAAGTGCCCGTCGAAATCAATGCCTTCGTCATCAATTCGTGCGTCACCAGCCAAGCATTGTCTTTCCTTTTGGACCGGTCACAAGCATAATTCACATTTTTATATTGAGGGGAAGAGATTTTTATGGTCCTTTCTGGGACTGGAACTAATCCGGTTGCTTGTATGTCTAATTTTTCGAACGTCTGAACCTCTCTTTTGGCGTCTCGAAGTCAAGTCTCCCATTCTTTCTGAACCTACTGCTCAATATTATTTTAAGGAATGAATACACTAAAAATTTTAAAATTTGTCATGAAAATACAATTAAGTATTAAAACTTGCAAAAAGAATAGTCAAGTTCTAAAAAATTGTCAAATTAGTGTAATAAAGCCTTTTGGTTGACTTTGTCCAATTTGATCAACAAAAAATGCTTACATGACTATGTTTATTATGTTATCTCTCTTATGTGGCAATGCCGTGGCTAAAATATGAAATGTAAGGCTAAAACGATGTCATTTTGGTCCCAATATGTTTTTTTATACAAATTATATTTAAATAAAATAAAATAATAAGCTAATTATTTTTTACAAAAAATGAGAGTTGGAAATTTGTTGGAGAGGGCTATGAGCGCTTTCTGCACCTAGATTTGGGCGAGGGCCCTCATTTGCAATCAAAGAGGGTTGCTAACCCTTGACAGGGCATGACAACCCCACCCCACCCTCACCAGTCCTTCTCGGCGATGATGGGGGCAACGATGATCCCATTCTCCTTTTTTTTTTCCTTTAATTTAGTTTATTTTTATACAATTTAAATAAAATTTGTAAAAAAATATATTTGGATGAAAAAGATGTTGGTTTAGACTTGTCATTACACATAGAAGAGAAAAAATATTAAAAAAAGCAATGTTGGAAATTTCCGTCAACTAAAGAAAGACTTAATTGCATCAATTTAAAAAAAATTATGACTTGATTGTATTTTTAGTTAGTTTTAAAATTTCAATATATTTATCTTTTATTTATTTTTTAAAAGGTAATGGTGAAAATTTTAGCGTGATGAAATCCGCTTTGTTCTCTCGTGGTTCGTCGCTCGAAATTGACTTAATGACTGACATGACCATCTCAGTCTGACGTTTGAGATAATGTACGGCAATTTTGTTGTGCTTAGAAGAGGTAAACATTTGCGTCACTTGATAAGAAGAAAATACTACTATTATCCATTTACACTTCGACACTGGTCATCCAGCTAAGATAAAATAGCTAACCCTCAAGCAATTTAATCTTATGCTTGGTATTCAAAACATAAACCATACTTTAAAATTTTATATGAGTTCAAATAATATCCTAACTTACTCACTAGGGAGATTTTTTTCTAAATTATTATTTGAATGTAATATCTATTCTTAGAAGTAGAAACTAAATTTATAAAGAAGACGATTTTTTTTTGTCGGTCTTATTTTAACTTTCACTTTCAAACTTTTTTCCTGCCTTCTAATAGGGCATAGAAGTCGAAACTTACATCTAATAGAAGTCGAAACTTTTATCCTACCTTCTTATAGGGCATAGAAGTCGAAACTTACATCTAAAACTCTAAAATTAAATTGTTCACATCCCAATCATAATCTCTACTCCCATTCTCATGTGAGAAAAGTAGCTACTGAAATAAAAAATTTATGCCATTAAATTAGAGGGTGAGGCTCATTAAATTGGATTGTGATGCCAAAGTTTGGCTTTATAATATCCCAAAGTGATTCTAAAGCTGTTGTGATTATATTTAACCGATTCATTCAACTTACAGAATATTTTATAAACTTCTAGGTAGACGGGTTTTTGCACATGTACGCCTAGATTGTTAAAAAAAAGAAATCTAATTGCTAGTCTAGGACTTCAAGCCAACTAGACAAATAGAAATAGATAATTTTTAAAAGAAGGCCTACTCGCCGACTAAGAATGGTGTTACTCCGTTCAAGAGAATGTGTTTCTGAAAGGAAGAGGGGACGCATGAAGTTAGATCTGCCGACTTGTCATGCCTTTTTTAATAATATCTCTTGGATAGCGGCCACAGTTTTCACACTCTGGTCAAACATCAAAGTTCATAGCCATAATTCAAAAATTGCCGCACATTAAATAAAGTTCGCTGATTTCAATCCTGAGATCGTCAGCTGATAATTTGTTGAATCCTCGACTTTCTCACTCTGTCGGCTGCAACCCATTTGAAGATTTTCTATTGTCCCAAGGCATAATATACTAAAGATGAATAAACATGTCTATGAAGCAACCGCTTTAGACCGTGACTTCTATTGCGAAGATTCAAATTGCACACGAAATTTATTCATGTTTTAAGATTCTTTCAAAATTTCTGGTTTCTAATACTTTCAAAATAAAGAAAATCCTAATTTTGAAAAACTATAGATAGCCATGTCCCATGTGGAGAGAGAGATTTATCAACATTTCAACAAATTAGTAAATCACCATTTTTTTCAAAATAGGGGTGTAAAAAAAAAAAACTGGCCTGAATCAAATCAATCCGATCCAAAAATTTTAGGTTTTTTTGGATTGGGTCTCCTTCTGATTCGAGTAAAAAGTTAAAAAAGCATGAGTTTTTCAGGGTTTGTTTTTACTTGAAATAATTCGAAACACATTAAACATACATAGAAAAGAAAACCCCTAAAACCCTGAACAGTTCCCTACCTCCCTCAGCATCTCTATCTCCTCCCTCACGTTCTCCGCCACGATCCCCTCACCTTTACCAACAGGTCCACCTCCCGATCGCCCTCTCCACCATCATCCACCGGAGCCCTGAGGAGCTTACTAACACTTAATAAATTGATAAGTTACCAATTTTTTTTCAAAGAGCCATATTCATTGGACTATAGTATGTAAATTTGTGATCTCCACACCTTCATCAAATTTTACAAGGTAGTTAGTAAATTACCAATTTCTTTCCGATTTTATCAGTGAACTTAGGAATTTACTAGCCCTGTTGGATATACCAACCTCCAAAAGATATACTATGATACAAACCTTTTTCGAACTCTTCCAAGTTATATTGTTAAGCTGGAGATTTTAAGGTAAGAAATATAGAGTGCCATTGGTGCAAAAGATGAAAAGGATCTCCATATATTTCCACAAGTACAAATAAAAAAAGTCTCGAGTCTTTGACCCAAAACCACTTTGAAACAAGAGCGAAGATGTCGCCATCACTTCCTCACGTCTTCCCAAAAAGTCCTGGAAACTTTCAGAAACTGAGTCTTGATTGAATTGACATTTTTAGCAGAGCGATACTGACGGTGAAAACCGTGTTGTGCCTTCTAGAATCGATAGACGATACATGTCGACACATTCATCTTTTTCTGCGAAGAAAGTTGCATCGTCAGTTTTTAGATTCATTGATGGGAGATCATTACTCACAATTTGCGTTACTCGTCTTGGAGAGAACTTTTTTTTTTTAGCTTTTTTGCATTTATGAATATAACATATAATAAGGATGTGTTTGTCTCAAGAAATATCTATTATAAAGAAAAATGTTTTTCAAAAATCACTTTTTAGTAAAATACTTTTCCTATTTCAGATTAGAAAAGTTCATTCTCCTAATGTTAAATGCACATATTTTTCCGTTAACTGATTTTCAGCAAACCAAATACATAAAAGTCCAGAAAATTGAGTCGAGGAAAATTCTTTTACTCAAACATACCCTAAATATTGTCACCTTCTTATAATTTATATTTTTAGAACAACGACAGTTGACCCAACTTAGAGTCGTGCTCAATTCCTGCATTTTTGGTTTCTATATGGGTCTTTTTATAAGGCAAACGTTCATGTTGTTTTTTCACCTAAGTGCATCGAGCCTTTATAATGCTTTGGTAGTCCTATCGACTAATTTAGGTGGAATGTAAATACATGAGAAAAATGTGAATCCTTATTTTGGCACTTTAAAAGATCTAACTCATCATGTTTATTAGTAATGTGAGAGCTATATTTACGAGAGAAATAACCATATTTCATCGTTTTGTTATTTAGATAGTTCTTGCTCATGAATTTATAGGCCAAACAATGAACTCACTCTCTTGGTTATCGCTCATATACTATCACTTTGGTCCCTGAACCTTAATACGTGAGACCAACCTACTCTTTAAGTAGCCTTTATATGGTTTTCCATAATTTCAGTGTCAATTTACAAGATGGTTATAGCAACATAAATAAACAAATCCACTAATGAATCTAGAATAGCAAGAGTCAATTTGTTATCGGAATCACTAACAAATCTCAATCACTTGGTAAAAACTGTCCCAACAATTGTTATTTCAATGGAGTAGTATGATGAATTATTTTAGGCAAGATTATAATTACTGTGGCGTAAGTGATTAGAGAAATTATAAATCAAATTGGGCAATGAGATGAACAAATTTACCGTAAGCTAAATTTCAACCGCAGCAACTGTGTACGTCGACCAAAAGGGTGAGTCTAACACAAGGTCAACCACCAAATGTGAATTGCAGAAAAATAGATAAACACGGCGTTGCGTAACGAATGATATAAGCAGGTGTCACACCACATCTCGTATGAGCCCTCAAAGTGTGCTATTGAATCTTGTAAGGAAATATCTAGGTTTATACCTTTCACACATTGAAAATTACATCATTCATGACCATGTTAGGCCCCAACAAGTCCCTCCTGTTCAAACGGACTAGAAAACAAGTGATAATGTTGCTTTTGTTCTTTTTATTGGAGAATTACTCAACCAGTTCTAAACATATTTTATAGATGATAATTCAATCCGATCTTTTCAATTTTGCCAATTTCCGCCACTTCAGCGACTTTTGCGAAAATCAATTGAAAGGATTGGAATTTCAAGCATTTTAGGATTAAATTTACAAAATTCAATAGTTTTTGACTGAATTAATATCTGCACAATAAATTTTGAATTGATTGAACAATTTTCCCTCTTTTTATTATAATTATAGTGACAAAGAACTTACATATGAACACGAGATTTTCACATTATAGCCATATTCTAGAACTAGAGGAACATTCCCAGTGGGAAACCTCCCCTCCGCTTCTTATGCGTGTGATTGGGAAACACCCTCGCCCTCAGGGAAAATCCAAGATGGGTCGAACATACAATTTGCTTAATCAAGTGCTCATATTGCCTGAATTTATGTAGAAGAATGTACAAATTATTGTCGAAGTTAACTAGAACCATTGAAAGTCAGGTCAATAAATAAATCCAAAAGCAACTTCTTGATTGGGCCCCGCTTGATTTTGGAATCAACTGGATTTCTTTTTTCGGTCCAGACCTGAACTTGACCATTCTCTTATTTTTTCAGTTTTCTCTTGCGGTTGACGAATATCAACATAAAATTTTGCCTTGTCAAGAATTTTCTATTATGAAGGATACTTCGCGGCAACTCTCTTAACGTGTGAACTTTTCTTCCTTTTTCATTTCTTTATCTTCGCTGTCCTTCACTCAAACCGGCAAGTCCACTATAAATTGCAACCCCTTCTTGGGTCCGTCCCTTCATCTGTTTTGGAGATTTCTGAGTTAAAACTTCATCACTTCAGATATCTTTCTTCGGGTTCTTGATGGCGTCGAGTGCAGGTCCGATGGAATCAAATTGGATAGTGGACACTTCCCTAGAGCTTAACATATCGTATCCGGTGAGATGAACCTATATTTGCCAAGATATGCGGCGATTGATCTAATCCGTTTGTTTTTTGATGGAAAGAAATGAAATTTCTTTAGATGTTTTGCTCACTGTCTTCTTCACGGCTCTTTCAAAACAGAAGAAGGAAATTGTTCTGGAAAATGATAATTCTCAAGGAAGGCGACGAAAAGATCCTGTCGTTAAGCATGAGGTGAGTTCATCTACAATAGAAGTTGTGTTATGACATGAAGATCTTATGGCTAATGGACGCAGTTCACGTCCAGAGTGAGAGCTAAGAGTCTCTTCTAAAGTATTTGATTTGATCTGTCAAAATTTTACAGAAAATTCCACTCCAAATCTTGGGTCATCCGCATGACATGATTGCTTTTGTTTATAAGAATGTCACTGAAATTGGAATCCAGGGCGGCTAATTAGATTAGCCGAGAACGTGTCTGCAAACTGTACATATTCACCCTCTAAAATGGACATGAGCGTTTCAAGCAAAGCGCGTGGTGAAATTTCCAGCTATGTATTTCTGTTCACCAGCCTAAATTTTCTAGTACTTCTAGACAACTCCAGTTGAAGTCGAGAGCGCACGATAGGGAAAATGAAATGGTAAAAGGCAAAGTCAAATTAAACCTACGCTTCCAGAAAAGTGTAGGTGACCAGCCTCATTTAAGATACAGAAGAATCGATTTCTAAAAGAATAAAGTTGAAGAAGCCCTGTGACCGATTCTGAAAACTGGAATATTTGAATACAAATATCAAAACTGAGACAGATGATCCATTTTGTTGTTTATAGGCCAGTGCGTTGGTCGAGGAGTATCACCGAATTAGCCAGGAGAACCGGCAGTTGACCGAAATGCTGACCCTTATGCACGAGAGCTACGATGCCCTGCGTAACCAATTGATTGTCCTGGAGAATAAAAGCTCCGAAGGCGAACTTGGTGCATCAAGAAAGAGAAAGCATGAAGCTAATTTCACTCAAGAAAGTTGCCGTTACCAGGAAGATCAGATCTTCAAGAAGCCAAAGGACAGCTTCAAACCCAAGATCTCTAAAGTGCACTTCCAAACTGATGCATCCGGCATGAGCCTTGTAAGATTTTAGTTTTTTGGCGTTTCTCCAGCTTATAGTTGGCAAAAAGAAATTCATCTTCTCTAAGTACGAAGTGATTTCCAACATATTGATTCTTTTTCCATTTATTTTTGCTTTATGAATTTGCACTTGCTTTAGGTAGCGAAGGATGGTTATCAATGGAGGAAATATGGTCAAAAGGTCACAAGAGACAACCCATCTCCAAGAGCTTACTACAGATGTTCCTTTGCCCCAACTTGCCCTGTTAAAAAGAAGGTAACTCAGCTTGGTTAGACTTCTTAGAAAATATATTCTGGAGACCACCCTCGATCACAGTCCAAAAATAAATCAAGAAATCGTGTGTTCGATGAAAAGTAGCTAAACAAATTCAATCTCACTCTCATGCTTTATTTGCATCTTCAGGTACAAAGAAGTATTCATGACCCATCTGTCCTGGTGGCCACATATGAAGGAGAACACAACCACCTGAGCCCATCTCAGCCCGCGATTCCACTCGCTTCTGAAAAACAAGGACTGAATCTGGGCACCCCTCCAATTCCATCGCCCTCAAAGTCAAGATCTTCTAGTCCTAGGAGTACTCCTGATTTGATGCGCTCAGGTTGCGACACTCCATCTGCGACAATGGACCAAGAAGCAGAAGCGGCGGCAGCATTTCAACAGTTTCTGGTGCAGCAGATGGCCTCTTCCTTGAAAAGAGATCCCAATTTCACAGCAGCGCTTGCCGCTGCGATATCGGGAAGGATAGTAGACCAAGCCCGGATCTAGAAGTGGTGAATGGACAGCGCAAATTCAAGGATTGAATTTGACGGTTGAATTTGACGGTTGAGTGATGATGATAGTTGGATTTTTGACTGAAGACGCGAGCATCTCATCTTTTATGTGTTGGCCGTAGAAGCAAGTCGATATGCTCATCGGCTTAGTTTGAGTTCGGCATATAAGCTACTTGTATTCGACTAGATTGTTTAGAGGTTTAGTTGAATTTGAGTAGCTTGCATACTGAACTTGTGTGATTTGGCGATGATGGAGTTTTCACCTGCTTGTACTGTATCTATTTGAGGAGACTTTTACTTCTTAGATTTGTCATTATTTGTTAAGATTTGCTACACAGTCACAAATAAGATAGAGAGTAAAAATGATAAATAGGATTGTAGATGTGAGGTTTTATATGGTTCACCCTTAAATTAGGATTACATTTAGTTGAGGATTCCACTATAATTAGTACATCACATCCTTTTGTTATATCCATCAATTACAAGAGAAATAGAATACATATACATAATAGCTATTCATAAACCTAAGCCAAAACTACCAATAAAATATAAGCTCAAACATTAAAATCCCTTTGGCATCATGGGAGCATTGCCTCCTAGGCAGCCCCATGACCCCCTTGCCATCTTGTCGATGAGAAGTGTGAACTATACCCCCATATTATTCACTACAATAACAATAGCATGCATAAAAGCATATAACACCAAAACTAATCCAATTAAGAAATTTCCAAATCAGTCCTTAATCTATTATATTAATATCAATTTAATTTTAAAATTTTCAATTTTGTTAATATAATCCTAAATAATTTCATGAAATTTCAATGTAATCATTTTTTTTTCCAATTTGCGCTTGAAAATGCTAAGGTGGCAATCACGTCACTGCCACAACACAATGGATGTATGACATGAGGAACTTAAGCGAAATTGTTTCATTAATTTTTTCAAATTTTCAGTTTTCTATTCTTTTTCTTTTCTTTTCTTTCATTGTAACTACTCATCTTCTTTCTATCTTTCCTATTTCTTCTTTCTCGTGATGAAATTGCTTAGTCACAATGCTGACCTACATGATTTGTGCATATTGCCACTAGTTTTGTTTGGAATGCATAGCAAAAGTCTAATACTTGTACATGGAGAAGTTTCCAAGAGAGAGCTCAAGTTTAAGCCGATCAACATATCCAGTTGGAATCACCTTTATTCAAAATCTTAAACTAATGAATTATAGGTTAACTAGGATATATTAACTACTCTAACATAACTCACATGTACATCTTAACAACTTTACCAAGCCATTATCATTGTAAGCACCCTCACCACCACCACCTACCCACCCCACTTTTCCCCTCTCTCATACCTCCAATCAAGGTGTTTCAAGGTCACCTAAGACTATAGCTTTAGATCGGCCTCAGTGGATGGTCGCCAAAGGTCTATGACCTCAAATGATCATCAATCAGAGCTCCTAAAGGCTAGGCCACAAGTTTTTTATTTTTATTTTATGTTTTTGGGTAATAAACCACAAGTTTAGGGAGAGAGACAAAGAGGTGGCTTGGTCATGGGTGATTGCCCATAGTGGCGTTGGAATAGGCTCACGGCAGAGATGAGCGGTAGATGGAATGTAATTGAGTAGGCAAGGACATGGCAGTAGGATGAACAATGGTGACGATGGCCATTGGTGGAGCACAACTTTGACAATTAGGGAGAAATGATAATGATACAAATAGTCCATGAGCTTAGGTTTAATGTGCAATATGGTTCTTGAAATTTCAATTTATTCAATATGACCTCTAAATTTTAGCCTAATAAATAATGTTATCTTAAACTTTTAATTTGTTCAATGTGGTCGATAAACTTTTAATAAATGTTAAAAATAATCCCTAGACTATATAAAAAGAACCAATGTTATCCTTTCACTAATTTAAGTTTAGGAACAACATTGGACATTTTTATATAGTCCAATGACTAGTTTGAACATATATCAAAAGTTTAAGGACCATATCGAACAAATTGAAAGTTCATGGATGACATTAAATATTAGGTTAAAGTTCAACATTTCATTGTAAGGATCACATTGTATGTTCGGTCATAGTTCAAGGTCCATTTATGTCATCTTTTTCAAGAGAGAAAAGAAGAGAGGATAGAAAGAAGAATCATAACCAAGAAACAAAAGAAACACAAATTTTAAAATTTTAAAATTTAAGCAAAATGATGTCATTTTAAAATATTATCCATGTCAAATTGCCATGCGGCATAGTATCACTAGTAATGATTGAATTGTTATTTCAGTATTTTCAAGCGAAATTGATCAAAAGGACTACATTGGTATTCCTCAATAATGTTTAGAATTATATGGATAAATTGAAAATTTTATAATTAAATTAACATCAATACAATATATGTGAGACCGATTTAATAATTTTTCTTTATCTAATACTATAAAAGTAGCTCCAATGCTTTTGGAGAGATCTATGTATGGTTAAGATGCGGCTATTTATCTATTCATTTACATTACGTTCAAATTTGTCATTTTAATTCTTTCTTTTCCCCTAACATTTCTTTATTTCCTCACATTTTCTTCTCCATACACTAGCTTTCTTTTTTTCCTTTTTTGGTGCGCGTGCTTCTTTTTACTTCCAAATGAAAAATCTGCATTCGCAAAAAGAAAATGAAATTATCTATTTACTAGTGGAATTAAAAATCATTCTTAATGATGTAGGTTGATAAAGACCAAGAAACTTAGAAACGAAAGGCAAAGAAAAAGAAACAAGCGGAGGAGTTCATTAGAGAAATAGCATAAATGCATTAAATGTTTTAAAACTTATCACGAAATTACAATTGAAATTTGAAATTTGCAAAAACAACAATCAAGTTTTAAAACTTGTTAAATTTATAAAATTGAGTTTTCCATTAACTCCATCCAACTTGGTTAATAGAAAATGCTGATATGGGCAAAACATCATCATTTTAATCCAAATAAGATTATTTATACAAATTTTATTTAAATTAAATTAAAAAAATAATTTAAATTTCAAAATAATATTTTTAGAAAAAAGAAGAGACTTGAGAAACAAGTGAGGTCTCTCACCGCCCCTCCATCAATGAGAAGAGTTGGCAAGCATCGGGGATGCCCGACAAGGGTAGTTGAGCCCTAGCTAGGGTCATTGGTTGTGGGAATGGGTGACTATCGTGGTTAGACATTGGCATCATCGGGACTATCGGAGAGGATGAATGAATGGATGGAGTCCGTCTGGTCTGAGCATTAATCCTCCATGCCTCTAAAGATTCGCTTTGAGCATTTTGTGGTTTTGTAAAAACGAGGGTTGCCAACCACTAGTTGGGGCCCATGCGATCCCCAATGGTCATCCCCCAACCTTGCCGACCCTTCTCGGTGATGGTGGGGCAATAACACAAGGGATGCAAGCCCTCACTAGTTGATTTCTTGCGTCCACTTATGTTTAAAAAAAAAATTCAAATTTGTATTATTTTAAATTTAATTTAAATAAAATTTGTATTAGAATTAGATTTGGACCAAAACCACGTCTTTTTCAATCTTATATTTCATGTTTTAGCCATGTATGAGAGAAAAAATATGATAAAAAATTACATCAAGCATTTCCCATAAGTCAAGTTGAACAAAGTTAATTGGAAGAACTTGATACACAAATTTGACAAATTTTAGGACTTAATTGTATTTTTTGTAATTTTTAGGACTCAATTGTACTTTCTAAACAAATTTTAGGACTTTCAATGTGCTTATGCCTTAGTAAAACTATGTTGTCTCATTGGCTGAACTTATGCATAAATCTTCATAATTTCATGTACCAATTTGAAAACATCATTTGCACAATTAATAGGGATACTACCTAACTTCCCTGACAAAATTTTGAATCTTCTTTTACCAACTTGTTAGGATGGAGAATTCTACCTTCACCTTTTTTATAGAAGTCCAAGGAAGCGTTCAAGCAACGTCCCTCTCCCTACCTTCTTTTATTGGAATTTCCTTCACGTTTTGCTGATAATGGGGAAATGTCTTTTCGCTCTTGACACAAGCACCACTGATCTCATGATATGTGTTCATTATTAAATGACTGGCGACCAAATTTTCACATGTACTTTAGAATCAATGGTGCTCATACAAAAACAAAAAGAAAAAGAAAGAAATTGATTCTCTAACGTCAAATATCAACCATCGAACGATACCGAACTAACAAGAAAATAACCAATCAGTCGACACATCTCAACCGTCGAAAGTGCACATCACATAAGTTGACCATGGGAATTTCCTTGAACACCAGGATTCTCACGTAGTTCTAGAAACGGGGCGGTCCAACCAGTGCGACCACGAGGTCCACGACGGAAGGGTCGTAGCCGGTGGTGGCCATTCCTAGAGGTCGTATTCCATTGGAAGGATAGTCGCAAGGGGGATCCCTTTTCTCTAGGGAAATATCCCCCACAAACTCAGAGGGAAGAGACGTCGCGCCAATTGGAATCGCGCCGGATAGGTCACGCACGGCCAAGAACTACACGACACGGATATCCATCCTCTCTTTCTTGATTGGTCCCGCCTAGGAACACCAAGAAGTCAACAACCAACGAAAAAGGAAAAAAGGAACTCTAGGACGTTTCTCCATTGACCATTGTAGGAAAAGAAACGCGCATCAGCCGCATAAGTTGACTCCACCAGCCAAAACATCTTTGCCTACTTCTTGGTCTAGTCGTCGTCTTGTTTCTTGGTTCTTGTTGTCGTTATTGTGTGTGTGTGTGTGTGAGAGAGAGAGAGAGAGAGAGAGAGAGAGAGAGAGAGAAGGGTTTCCTATGGCTTGACTCTAGAGGGATTTTTGGGCTTCTCAGGACTTTTTGCAGTTTTTGCCCGAGAGAACACGCAACGCGACCAATCAGCGTAAGCCCCTCCAAGGGAAAAGGTTCTTTGTCTCAACCATCCTGTTGTTGAATGAGACGTCGGAAATTTACTTGAAAATTTGTATGATGGATATCGCGACACCCATCATTCCTTGCAGATGCGGCTCTTCCTTGCTTGCTAAGGACAAGGGCTTTGTTAGTTCTTTAGTCGATCCAAGCTTCCGAGTTTGTTAATTGCGCGTTTAGTACGCGGGCAGTGATAGCTCTCGCTCCCGCAGTCAATTTCTGTTCTCTCCAAATTGGCGTGTTTCTCACACGATTGCCTTCTTTCCCTGAACTGATCAATTTACTCGGATGCTTCGGCGTAAGACAGAAATTGATGACTTAATTGAATCAATGGAATGTATAGTCGGGACCAATAAGAAAAACAGACAATAATCTCTACGCAGATATTCCTTTATTTTTGTCCATCATCTTATGCTTTCAAGACAATCAACGACCGATGATTGTCAATGAATATTTCACCAAACTTACATATGGTCGACTTGAGCTTGACTTTGTCGTTTCGCAGATTCCAATGTGGAGCTCCAATTAGGCTAATGTAATAGATCCCTTGATTTCCGAGCAATGGCTTATCATTAGAGCGAGCAATCATCTAAAAACTACTTGATTTTTAGATGACTCAATGACTTGACATCCAAACTCAGTCACTCAAAACCAATGTTCAAAGATCGGAACAGCATGATCTCTTGGCTATTCACCATTGATGAAATTCTTGCAGTAAAATCTGCTTGGTACACAGAATGAACACTAAACAAATTACCTAACAATGAATAGGTAAAAGAGCAAGATCATTGCTGATGCTAACACTATCACAACAAAATCAGCTATATGGCAGTTGAGCCAATCAAGAAGCAAATTAACTATTATTTACTGGGCAGATCTGTATCCCCAAATGGTAGCATAGGATGATGGTTACACTGATAAGCATGCTACTCAGGAAGTGATCATGTGTTCTGTCAATCTGAGAAGCTACTTGTGTCTTCTCAGCGGCTTGTTCTCGCTGTCAGACCTATTCCTCTCAATCTGCCATGAATGTCAGTTCAGATTGCGCATTTCACTATATATTTTGCCAGCCATTCACCCTGGACACGAATTGAGAACCTCTCTTAAGTGCAAAAGCATCTTCTAATCCTCAAGATGAGAATGCACTTTCACATTGTCACAATTTGATAGACACCACTTATTTTCGATACACCAAGTCCAGACCAAGCAGTTGCCGAGGTCGCCCATTCTCACTTTGCATTTTGCAATTCCTCAAATGATCTTCCAACACTTCAAGCCGCCTGAAGAGCACTAGTCTTCAATTTAGGTGATTCAGCCTCTTTCTGTATTTTCTTCTTTTCAAGTTCTAACTGCTTGCAATTTTCATCATGTGCCCGTATAAACATTCTGACGAAATTGAGCAGAGTAGATACAACTGCCAAGAATTCAAGACAATTGAAAATGAATAAAAGCTAAAAGGAATATTAGATGACATGAAACTTGGCAGCCATGTGTCTAAATGAAGAAAAATTATAATCAGAAAGAACGATAACGAAGTGCATGCAACAAATCAACTTCAGGCTCTCCAAGGGAAGAATAAAAGAGTAGTTATTAAAGGATCCTCAAAATATTTTCCAATGCATGCATCATTATGGTCTGAAGATTATTTCTCTTAATCAACACCATTTTTCTGCCAGATCTGCCTGAAATAAGATGCAGATAGGGAAAACAAAACACCCTTCTGTTGCAAATCTACCTTACAATGTCCTAAGAAAGTTCATCTTTCCACCTTTTTAGCCTGAAATTTTATTGTGCAGATGCAAATCACACAAAGTTGAGAGTTATCCAACTACTAGTAAAATGCTAATTTCTCACATTCTCCTCATATAGATTCCAGGAGAAATGCTGTAGCCTTGCTGGTTACTGAAGCTTTAAAGCTATTTTACCATTGACCCATATCTCTATGCAAAGTATGATACTTGCAAAGCAATGTTACATAAAAGATGCATTTCTTATCCAAACATGCAATGGACCAACCCAAACCTCCCAACTTACAAGGTCAAAACAAGTAAAGTGCTTGCACTAGAGATGCAAATTTGCACTCAGTAAAACCAGAAAATTAAAATAACCTTGCTCAAATGGGCAACGAGCTGGATCTTCCCCAAAATAGAGGGCCAATGCATCTGCACTTCTACCCTAGAAACATTGACAAAGGCAAGTGCACTTAGTCATCAATGAATGTTATTTATCTGAACTATACAACATCATTACCTATAAGCATTGTGACCAAACAATATAGGTACATACCACACTCGAATAAAGCGAAGCCAACGACCTCACCTCTGCCTCAGCACTTCCTAGAAACTCCTTCAGATTCTGAAGGTTCCAATGTAAAAAGGTGAGGCCCTGTGTCAAGGAAGTGAAAGCAAAGACGAGAAACCAACACATGCCTAAAAGGGAAAATGATTCGTTTAATTCCCCTTCCATTTCAAATCAAACAAAGAAACAACCAAGCACAAATCATTAGTTAGATTTCCACAGATGGTCTACAGATAATTATTTATAATTCCTTCCCTCGACAATACAACAGGATTTGTTCAATAATGAATTGCTATTGCTCTAAACTATCTGGAAGCCTAAAACCCAATTTGAGATAATCAACAAAATCTTATACTCTTCATTTACCTACACACCATTCCTGGAACTGCCATGTCACTGAACTAGTAAAGAGTAGGCTAGTGTCAAACTCAGTTTCCTGAGCACTAAACAGCCAGTGTGCATTACATGATGTTGGTCATTACATTTGCACTTATTGTGATGGACATGGAGTGTGAGACATTTGACAAGTTCACAAACCATATCACTGATTCAATAGTCAAATTACATGAATGTCAGAAAAACAAGTTGCACCTCTGACTCAGTGAATGACATCACAACCAGTCAGGTCTCTGGCAAGATTAGCATAAGTCACACCAACAAGGATGCCCTTCAGCATGCCTCTATTAGCCTTACCGCATTGAGGAAAATAAATCCAGAAGATTCACAACAAAACTTGAAGCAAATCGCATGTATGACCAAAATGCATCACGCCACCTACATGCATCATGCTGTCCAATACTCCACTTCATGACCCCACACATTAAATCAAGTAGGACATAATGAGCAGATGCAGAAAATTACCTCACAAAAGTTTTCTGATACAAGACCATCATTTTCAGAGGCAGCTAATTCCTGCACAACTTTTTCAAGCCCCTTACTAATGGCTTGCATTTCTTCTGCCAAGAACTTCAATTGTATCTGCAAATCACCAGTTATTGCCTTTAATTCAAATACACAATAAAACTTTGTTACATTAGAAAGGAGGAACAAATAAGCACCTTTGTTGAAGCCTCTAAATGCATAAGGTCTTTGGGAAAGTCTATAACTTCTGGCAGCTTCTCAGCAAGCACCTAAAGTTTGTCCAACAGATTGATTAAAAAAGGGCCATGGCGCATATACATCACACCAAGCTAAAGTATTAGGGAAGGGGCAAAGTTCAAACCACGTTCATCAGAAGCTGAATTTAAGGTAATTCTTATTGAAGCCAATGCAGAGATATGCAGATATAAATTGACTATTTGAAAGAAGAAAAAATATTCTTGCTCACTGGACAACACCCAGAGTGCGAACATATCGATGTATAATGAAGCAAGAAAAAACTGAATCAGCGGCTTTCTATTTTCAATGATCAGGATTCTTGCAGTACCATCTCATACAATTAAATAAAATTGAGCTTCATAGAATTGTCTCTTTTTCTTTAAATTTTGCACATAACAAAGGCAATTTGACATTTCCCAAAAGAAGTACTAATTAATGAAAAATGCAATAGGGGGATGAGACTTCTCCTCACTAATCCATTTTAAAAAGCAGATGTATGCATATCATCTGCTAACTAGTTGCTGAAAGCTGTCACTCTACCAGAAATACTTTAAAAAATTCTATTGACCTGATATTTTTGTAAAGGATCATAGTTATTGTACTAAGAATTTTATCAAAACTTACTAATTGATTTGCCATATTTCATATGGATAATGAAACAGGCTGGACCAATTAAGTGAATGATTGGCTTCTCTAAACAGCCAATAAGAAATTGCACCAACACTAAGTAAAATAGTTCTAAGTAAAATTTTTTACTGCATTACTCTTTCATAAATTTATAGCCATCATCATAGTGTACTCGCTACTCCCTCCATAGGTTTTTCATATATGAAGAAATCTCTTATTATTATAGTGATGCTTTAATTCCCACCAAAAGTGCAAATCAGAATGGAAAACAAAATCTTGTAATTTCATAATACATGAGTTCCTCTGTTGTAAGATGTACTTGGATGGTGTTCCCTCAGACCAGTTGATCCTGATTATTTGACTACATTAAGCATGAAAAATAATGCTGCCTGTGCAAGTCTATCTCAGTAAACCTTCTTGGGACAGGCAAACATAGAGAGACTCAATACTCATAATATCATTTTGTAATCATTTTTACTGATTACGAACTTCTGCTCTTGTGACAACTTTTTAAGACTTTTGCTGTAGTGTTTCAGAAGAACTCTCTCTTTAGCCACAATGCATAATACAAGATGCATGTTTACCTTGTGCATCACCTCTTATTTATCAACTTGGTCACAGCCTAGATCAGTAAAGTTCAAGCAAAGAGCTAAGAAAACAATAATCAACTTTTTCTCACTCCAAGAGTTAACTTTAGCTGCTCCAACCCAAGCACTACCAAGAAATGTCATTCAGGGCAATGAACTTGAAACTAAGAAGGGTAAAAAATATCGGTTAAATGAGGAGAATACCAGAAGTTCTACCTTACAAAGATAATGCATGAGAGTTATCTTGCTGTTCTTGGCTCTTGTATCAGTGAGTTTAAGGAGACTATCCAATCGGAATCCAATGGCAGAACCTACACAAGTCAGAATTATATTAACGAAAATGCCAGTAGGGCGAAACAAAGCTATAATGCTGTAAAGTTGAGTCAAATTAATCAATAAGTTTAGACCATTTCCCCTATCAATCTCAATAGACACATGCTCAGCACATAAACACATAAGTGATTCACATGCCATGTACCTTGACATAAGAAATACGGCTTGGGTAGAGCAATGAATCATGAACAGCACACAAAAAAAGAAACTCATGTGGTCAATTACATGAGCTTTTATTGCACCTAGCTACCCATGAGAACTAAAAAGACGGAAATAGAATAATTTACTCAAAGCAAAGAGAGAAGAGCAAAGGCTGATGCTACAACATAAAAATATTAAACCATACCTTCATACTCTTTAAGCTTTTAGAAAAGTCAGTTTTTGTTCCACAGAATTTTACATAGTATCAAAACAAAAAGTTCTGAGTGAAGATCTATACATTGTATTAGAAATAAGTCATAAGTGAAAATCTTCCCACACCATTATTTGCCTCCCCAATTATATATTTTCACTAGCAAGTTGCTCATGCAATTGCATTGGTATAAGACTATCTTTTATATTATTCTAGTATTAGGTTGTCGATTTACTTTGCATTATTGATACTGTAAGGTAATTATTGGATACATTTAATGCTTAAAAAAGTTCATTGAAATTGCCTTGTTTTTCTTCAACGAGTCCAGACACAGACCCACGTATTCAATAATTCTTGGCAATGCAACAGGGAAATTAACAACATGAAGTCTTAGCATCGGAGCAAAAAGTTCTCTTATCATTGTTTAGATGTTCAAATTCAGGCTTTTTTTCTTCCACTAAAGTGTAAGAGGTAATGCTTATTTGCTTTTAATCAAGGTGGTTGGCAGTGTTTCCAATTTAGTGCAGGATTAACAAAATAAGAATCAACTTATACATTTTGCTTACCCCGTGCAGTTCCTTGATTCAACGCATTTCCTAAGGAAAGAATTGTCTGCATAATTCTCTTTAGTTTGACTGAGTTCCTGATCTGATCAGATTGGAGAAGAGTTATATTTATGCAAATAGTTAAAGCTTTTGCTAGAAGAGATAGAAGATGGAAGGAGAAAAGGCTTGCCTCTTCCGATGCAGCATTCACAACATTCAAACTACTACTCAGATCTGAAACCTGGAGAGATGAAGTAAATCAAACAAAGTTAGAGGGAGTATAGAAGCAAAGTTTGTAAATAAGTGGCACAGCTAAGTCACAAATAAGAATCTAACCTGGGACTGAAATTGTATCTTAAATGAGAAAACCCTAAGCTTGGACTCTACTCGTGGAACTTTCATCAATTCTAGGAAGAACTGTCAAAACAATAAACAAGACATTCAAAACCAAAGTATTAATTATAACATGGATTTATGCAAGAGGTTTGATGCATGATCATGAACATCTACAGAACCAGAACCACTAAAAAAGGAAAGGATCAACTTATCATTAACATACCAAAGTATCTTTAAAAAGTGAAGAAATGGATAATAGTTCAACAACCAATATCATTTCTCAACAAGGATTCCAATTTTCAAGTAAGTGTTTGCAATTAGCAATCAATATTCACCATATCGACAAGAAATGATTTGTAACTACAGCCCATGCCAATAGTATTGTTTAGTTTGGATCCATAGAGATCAGTATGGTGGGATCTATCCTGAACCATTCATAGTCACAATATCTTAAGGAAGGCAGTTTTGGAAGAATTATCTTGTATGGCACTTGTTTCTATCATATGGGTTCTATGTAGAGAAAGGGAAAAAAGGAATAGAATCAGTTCCTTAGAAACAGAACAGCACTTTCCTTTTCTTCTGGATCTGTTAAACCGCTTTGCTATCTAAACTGTCCTTTCTCCAAAAGTCTGTCATACTCCATAAATATTTGGGAAATGCCATCAACATTTTCCTTTTATGGAAGCATTATGAAATGGCGCAAAATGGTATTGCCAAGGAACTTGACTTTTAACAGATTTAAAACTATGGAGATCCACATTCAACATTGGTTTTCAGTTTCCCTAAAGGTGTTTCTCATTTAACAAAATGATTTGCTATAGCCTTATACTCAATGGTGTCATATAATCATTATAAATATTTGCAAGAAGAAAGTCCGAAGAACAATAAAGAGTGAACATGAAGCTGTGATCATGTGTTTACTCTTATTGCAATTAACCAAATGACAATGAAAATTGCTAACCTGCTCGCATTTGCCCAGGTTTTTGTTGTCTCCGTTATAACCCTAGAATAGGAAAATGATGAGCCATAAGAGAAAAGACCAAAATAATCAATATGCAAAAACTTCATTTTCAAGGATAAAAAAGAGTCATATCGACAGAGTACATATATCATAAAGTACCTTGAGTAAGTCAATCTCTTCTTTTGTTGGGCAGAACTTTATAAGGTTATCAACCTGATCCACATCTAATGCTGAATCATCCAGGGCAAGGACAAAATTCTGCATGACATTTGGATGCAAGTGCATTAAATGAGAAAAGGACATGCAAAATTTCTTTTGGTAACCATATTTTGCTAAATTTCCATAACAGCTATCTAGGAAGAGAAGTAGCCATGTCAACCAAAATGAGATTTGATACAACTTTCAGCCAAGGTTGAAGTAAATTCCATCGGTTTGTTATTGGCTTACACAAATTAGATAGAAAAAGCAATGCCAATGTTAATTGAACTATTGCCTAGTCACGAGTTTTCGATTAGCAAAGTAACTTCTGCCAGGCATGGTTCTAAATGGTCATGAATTTTAGCATACTACCCAATATGCATCACACCTCAGGCAGAGTCAACAAACTCCACTATGTTCATGGTCCATCTATCTTTCCTGAAAAAAAAATTCACAATTCAGAGCTGTAACTAAGTGTAAGTTGCAGTTATCGTTTCTTCAAACTGCCATCATAAGATCTGTGAGAATCTCCTATATGGGAACACACAATGCCATACATCAATCAAGTTTACTGCGAGGATAGGCAATAATTCAAGTTACCGTGCTTCAGGTTCTTTCTTATTATTGTCAATTTTTGTTGACACTGAATGTCAAAAATTTACTTTTACCATGTCATATACATCTCAGTTCACATTGACATTCAAGTCATTTATATTAAAATTTCATCTTGCATTCCATTCCAATTTTCTCTCTCTTAGTATGTTCAGGTGAGCTTTCCCACTCAGGTAATGTTATCTTGCCTTGTTAGACTTTGCCAACCCAATTTTCTTCCCAAGAGTAAACATCACTGGTATCCCAGTACGTTATGCTACATGCCAACAGAATGTGTTCAATAGCAAATTTACACCATTCAATTAAGCAGAAGTCATATTGTCATCTCCCTGTATAAAATCATGGCAGGCCATTAGGGAACATTACTCAAAATCTATGGGTTACAGATCTTTATCATAATCTAATTAATCTTAGTCTGTCATGATGCCATATATGAATACGAGTAGAAGAAGGCCATCCAGTTAACAACTGGATAAGGGATTAGAAGCACATCGTTTCCCAGAAAGATGACAAAATCAATCAGTTTCCTTGATAACCTGATAACAGCATCACCTCATCATATGAAAGACATTTATCTTACAGTAAGACCATATTAAAATTTCACAGAAACGCAATTCCAGCCCAATGTTTCAACTACATAACATATATCAGATCATGTAATGATTAGCTTATGATAATGGCAACACCATATCATATGGAAGGGAAATATCTAAATCATGGCACCCCTAGACTCCACAGAAACAACATTTCCCATCTGGACTCTTGACTTCCAAATAATTGCTTAATCATGTCAGATTTGGCTTACCATCAAATCAGGCAAGGGAACTTTGACCTTTGTAAGCATAATCTCACAGTTATATGCCCTCCGAAGATCAATCTGTGAGAAACAGTCTTCTAACTTCATCAGAACTCTTACCAGCAAAAAACTGCTGACAAGATAGCAAAAAGTAATAATATGCAGAACACCATAAAACATATGTGTCCATCCTGTAAGTATATGAGAATAATCTCTTTTTGGGCAATAAAGGTCATGATGGCATTGGCAACTGCCAAGATACATTTTAATTTATAAGTTATGTTAAAAATTTCCAAGAATCTACTTCTTCCTCAAACCAACATGTGGCCAATTTGGCAGTTGCAGATGATCTTAGCTAATGTATCCTTATTTCCATTCAGGGTTGCCAATACTCATCAACCCAAGTGATACAATAGGGGAATTTTCATTAGAATATTCATCAAAAACTTATAAAAAATGGATCAGAAAAAATCAGCAGACAGCTGGTCAATGAGATCTGCTTGAACTTAAGATGATACAAGGTTGGTTATGGTTACTAAAACCAAATAGCAAATAGGAAGTCAACCCATTAGTTTATGGCTAGAAGATGTAAATCTTACAGATGTAGTAGGAATAAGACACACAAATGATGGAACAAGTTTGAAATTACAGAATAAGACAGCACAAGCAGAAGTACCAGCTGAATTTTATCAGATTTACGTCCAGATGCACGACTTGATTTTCCATGAGTGCTATCTGAAGTTGAAGCTACTGAAAAAAGGCTTTCAATCTCTGACATGTCAAACTCTGGAGCCCTGTATAAGATTAACAAATAGATATCAAAATTTCAGGAAAAAGGAATGGAGGCTGCATGGAAATTTGCAAATGGGTAAAAAAAAATGAAAATTGAACAGTTCTCACTTTAAAGAATCATCAGACTTTTGAGCCTCCGCCCATAAGCTTCCCTGCATAGCCCTTGTTAATTTTAACCAATGATAAGGCTTCAGGTTTGCCTTTTTTGTTGAACCTGGTTTCTTGGGCCTGAACGTGATAAAATCCGCCCCTTTGGGTGCAATGGTGCAGTTGGAGTTGGAGGTACAGGTCCATTTTCCCTCCAGTGAGAGGACGTGGAGGGGGTGGAGGAATGGTTGCAGAATTCTTAGAAATGGATGCTCTCTGTGTCAAACCAGGAGGAGGTGGAGGAGGTGGTGCTGAAGGTGTTGACATAGAACCTGACACAGGTCCAGAACCAGGAGGGGGAGAGGTGGAGCTGCTGGAGCAGTGACAGTTGAACCTGGCAGAAAGCCAGACTGAGGTGGGCAAGGGGGAGGTTTAACCGTAGAACCTCGCAGAGGGGCAGATTGAGGAGGGGGAGGTGGAGGCGGAGGTGCAGCCATAGAACCTAAGGCTCTGCTAGAATGAGAAGGAAGTGGAGGGGTAGGTAGAGGTGCTGGAGGTGTACCCACAGAACCTGAAGCAGGGTCAGAACGAGGAAAAGGAGGTGGAGGTGGAGGTGGAGGTGGAGGTGGAGGTGTTGTTGCGAAACCTGAAACAGGGTCAGAACTAGGAGGAAGTGGAGGTGGAGATGGAGGCACAATTGTGAAACCTGAGGCAGGTACAGTACGCAGAGGAGGTGGAGGTGGAGGTGGAGATGGAGGCACTAGAGCTGAAGACCCAGAACCCAAGGCAGTCTGAGGACGTGGAGATGGGGGTGGGGGTGGGGGCTTGTAAACAGCTGCCAAGCTCTTTGTGGAGGGCACCCCGGAAATGAGGGAAGCAGCTGATGCAGAAACTTCAGATGCTGAAAGGGCAGATGGAGACCAGTTATTGCCAGTGGATGATGCAACAGTTGAAATGACATGGGTTGGAGAAGAGGCATTTGGAGACAAGCTTTCTGCAATGTCGGATGAAGATTCCACTAGAAATGGAGAAGCAGGAGCTGGAGAAGGAGGAAGTGGAGATGAGATCTTGGTAGCAGGAAAATCAAATGGCCCTGACAAAGAAGATTGAGGCAAAAGATGGGATAAAGTTAATGACCGACCACCGTGCTCAAGTGCATTGCCATCTAATGGAGACAGGGTTGGCCCAAAGGTTTCACTTAGCAAGGAGTATTCTGATTCCATGGTTAATTGAGCATTTTGAGAAAGCTTATCTACAGCTGTGTGTGGCCCAACTGAATTACTAGATAGAGGTGGCTGCAGTGGCAGTACCGGTAATGGTTGTGGCAAAGGTGAATTTAACACTGTACGGGACTGCATCGACCTAGATATGTTTAGTATGGGAGGGGAAATAGATGGGATAGACGATTTTGTCAATGGATCGATGATTTCATCAGTCTTGGATGCAGCATGGTCTTGCAACAAAGCCGTAATGCCAAGAGCTGAAGGTGCACTATGATACCTTGACACAGGAATAGATGATCCTTGCAATGAATTAGCATTCAAAATAGGAGCAGACAGAGAAGTGCGAGGTAATCTTTGCGAAATAAGCTTTGCTGGATCAGGTTGCTGGGCAGAAGCCTGTGTTTCTTTTACCTCAACCTTCTGAACACTTAAGCCAGCATCTTGAGATGGCTCTAAAGAAAAGATGGGTCTCTGCTTGAGGGCCTGTTTTTCTAGTGCTTCCACTTTCTTGATAGTCATATGATCATCTTGAGATGGTTCTAAAGGAGGAATTGAGTGTTTCACAGGGGCCTCACCTCCACTTCTGTCTTCAGGTTTCTTCTGTTTTTTAGTTTTCTTCACCAGACTTGAGTCTAACAACAAATTTGTTGTATCATACTGAGCACCACTGCTTTTCAGTTTTCAGAAATGACACTTGTTGCCTGGATTTGGTGGAGCACATTAAGTGCTACATCTGCTTTTGGATCACTCCAGTCCACACTGCTGAAAATTTCTCGTACTTTAGCAAATGCTTCCACAGGCAGGCCTTCTTTCTCCTCATTACTGAGCAACTCAACTGGAATAAGAGAAGAAGCAGTATCCATGTCCGAGAAAAGAATCTACCAAAATCAAAAAAGAACACAAATTGTAGTTAAGCAAAATAAGTTTGTATCAGTTTATAATTAATTTTTAGGGTACACGCATACCTCTGCTCTAAAATCCTTGGGATACTGATCTTTGGAATTCCATAACACATCAATTTCATCACGGTTAAGCATCAAGATATTTGCCCTTATGAAAGCTGTGTTAAACATCACTCTGAACATCATTTCTTCATGTTCAAGATCATCATCCAGGCTGATACACTCAAGGACAACATCGCCTTGAATGTGGGAATGGATATCAATTTTCACTAGCTCACAGTCTGCCTGCATTGAGATATATGCATATGACATTCGCAATTTGCTGACTTTATCATGAAATGCAAGCATGGATTAGCGCAAATGTAATTGGTGTAAAAAAGAAATTAATGATTGAGGACTTGCTACTAGCTCCCACAAAGTGCCTTGATGCAAATAAAATTGGCTCTACCATCATATGATGAAATGCATACAAATGAAACAATTCTCTGAACCAAGACCACTACGATATGATTGTATACATTCATGCAGATACAGCAATTTTTCTTGAAGTTCCAAGTTCAAGCTCCCATCATGCCATTAATTAGACTTGCTTTGACTCCGTCTCCACTCTAGATACAAGGTGTTTTAGTGCACAAGACTCCTGCATTGTGTCTGGGGAGGTTGGGTGTACACCTTTCCCCTGCTTCAGCAGAAAGGCAGCTTCCAGGTACGGCATCCAAGTCCCAATGGAGTGACCTCCAGGCTATTCCCAAGACTCTATAGGCTCTATATGATGTATAATTTTGACCATAGCAAGTCAAAGACAAGAAACTGAGTTTAATCATAGATTGGCATGTATTCAGCATGAACTGTCCATTCTGGTATAAACGAATTCTTTTCATTTGAATTAGCTGCTCATCATCAAGAAAATTCAAAGAAAATTTCTGTAGAGAAGTATGAGAGCCACTTAAAAATTTAAGAAGTATCACTAATAGTGCAGGTGCATCAGCTCCTCTCCCACAAGTGAGGTTTTGCTATCCAATTTTTAGGGTCTAAGGCATGATTTGAGAATCCAAACAAAGCACAATGAAGGAGATTAAGACATAGCAATGACAGTAGACGATGAAATTCTGAAATATGATGAAATAAGGTTATTCCATGAAGCAGAATAAAAGCAAAGCTACCTGCTTGTAATGCCTAATAAGTTTGCTCCTTTTTGGTGTTGAAAACAGGACTTTGGGAGTTTTATCAGCAACCATAAATGGGTCCTGTCCAAATATCCTGAAGATGGGACGGCAACCCCCTTCAGCATCCAAAGTAGGAACTAATCTTAGTATAATGCAGTCTAATGTGAGAGCTCTATCCAGTGGGGGCCACTCTGAGCCAACATTTCTTCTTGAAACATACTGCAGATATCTCAACTGTGAAGGCAATGGATTGAGAGGTGACATCAGCTGCAAGAGTTCACGAGGTGCTTGCTTGTAAACCATATCCAATGTTTTCTGCTCTCCTGTATATTGCTTCCTATAAATTAGAAGTGCTGCCAACATGAACGCCAAAACTGGCCACCCACCTCTTTCACAGTGCATCAGTAGCACATTTTGTTGCCCAAGTAACAACCAGCTCTCGGAGGATCTTAAGAAGTGATGGATGATCTCCATTGTAAGTATGGGGCAACCTTCATAATGTCGAGGGTAATCCATGACCGTCATATCATATTCAGACAATAAATTGGCAATATAGCTTTGGTTCTCTCCTTCCCGGAAATTGAACACCATGAACGAGGCATCAGGGGAATGGTCACGGAGCTGATCCACTACGCCTCCAATGTATGACTTATATTCATCCTCCTCCAAGACATCAGTGGTAAAACAGTAATCAAACACTGCAGTTTCAATTCCACAATAAATGAACAAGACTGGTAAATATTATTCCTAGAGAAGATGATAAAAAACAAGATACATCTAAAAAAATAACAGACACAAATGAATCAACTCCCTAGAGGACCAGTGGTGAATCTGCAGGTAATACTCACATCTCAGAAAAATGGAGGACAAAGAACTGTGAGCTATGTTGGCAATTACTGGAATTTACTTAAAAAGAATAGGCAAAAAGAAAATCAAGCGAGGGCTGCAACAGTCCTTCATTGCAGGAAATCCATTCATGGCAAAACATCTACAGTCTTTCATTGTAGTGGTTCTTTTAGTGCAAGTTACATTCAAACGCATCATCGATGTAGAATCTGTAGACGGTTGATCTCTACAACTTAAAAGTCACAAAAGAAACTACTCGATCAGAAATGATGCACAACTGCAACCTCATGAGTAATTCCTTTTCACAAGATTTTCTTTGAATTCCCGACAAACAAAGAATTTACCAATAGAGGAATAACTGCACTTCTGTAATCCATAAGATTAGACTCCCTCACTTCCTCACCAGCATTTCAAAAGCAAAATTAAGGAAGAAATAGCCTTATGTATTTTATTGACAAACACTGTCAGAGAAACTCTTTTCACAAGCAATGCTAATTAATTGGCATGTCCTATGGGCTCAAATTTAAGGTAATTTCTTATCATTCCACAAATGCATATGTCTCATTAGACCAAGCTAACTGTGCTACCGCCAGGGAGTACATGGAACAAAACAAGATAGCTTCTCCGAATTCCTTTTAAGATGGTGATAGCGGGAATATAAGCACCTAACAATGTCCTTACAAGCTATCGCCTTTAACACCACTTCAATCCATCGACAAACAACACTCTAAAATGAACTGAAGAGAAGCTTCTAAAAGTGAAACCCACCAATAATTCACCCTGAATCATCAACTAAGAAAAGCTCACCGTAGACTCTTTCAGAAATCTCCAAGAGCCCATCGGGCGGCTTCTTGTAAAAGAACTTCCTAAACAACCCCATTGCCTATCGAGGGCTATGAACCAAGAAAAGAACACATTCAGACGCCCACGCCCAAATAGCACGAGAAACGAACACCCACGTCGGCCATATATAGTTGGATCGCAGGAACGATGTCACGGGGACAGAGACAAGACGAGAACGTTGAGACTCGACAATGATGGCCTTGGAGGCAGGGCCCGCGAACGGATGGAGGGGGCATGTGGCATGGATTGTTGCTGGGTCTTTAAGGTTAAAACTTCTTCTGGGTACAAATTTTTTGGCTTCGCATCCACACTTCCGCTTTCGCGCGTCAGCGAGAGAGACTTAGCTTTCAATCCATGGAAAGTGAAAGACCCAGGAGAGAGAGAGAGAGTGGCGGAGGGAGGGAGGGGGTGGGGATGTCATTCAGTTTTCACAGAGGAGAGAGAGAAAGAGAAACTGAGATACGGCATGGGCAGATTAAGGACGTCATTAGGGGAATGTGGGAAACAAAGATCCGAGCTTTGTCCCTGTCTGTAATGCGAGTGTGATGTCGTTGCTTTCTGTTCTATTGTTTTATTCTTTTTTTCCGGCCCTTCGTTGTTCTTTTGTTTTATGATTCCGTTTCTGTTGATTCCTCAGTTGAGGATGACGATGATGTGTCCTTTTCTGGGTTTCATTTTCCATCTCTCCAGGGCATTACATCACCTTTTCTATGGACGTGCAAGCACAACCCTTTTTTATGCATTGCCACGTCCCATCGATTTGTTATTGCATGACTCCATGACTTGGATAATCTCCGCCTAATATGACGTATCCTCATTTGATATTCACATGATTTCAGATTAGATCTATGTTAATTTTTTTGTATAAGTTGAGACCATACATGAATCATTTGTTACATCATGTCTAATTCTCGATCGCACGAAGTGACCCATCTAACAATGCTTAGAGCTTTCTGAGGTTTTCTCAATGGGAGAAGTTGAAATCATCCATTGGCTTATGAAAGCATTTTCAATGTTTCTATAAACTTTTCAATAGTATATTTCTCAAATTTGTAGAAAATTTTTGTGTATCTTCATTTATCAGTTTAGACTTTAAATGTCAAGAAGATGATACATAGTTCAAAAGAAAATCTCTAAAGGACATTCCAAATGCAATAAACACAAAATTAAACCATAGTTACAATATTGAATTATTTGACTTGATTCATGTTATTTGAATGGGAAAAGTGTCAAAAAAAGTTATAAATAACATTTATACCAATTTAGTTCTAAATCTTTCAATTGAATTAATTTAGTTCCAAATATTTTTGCATTGGCATTAATTTAGTCCATCCAGCCAATGCAAGCTGAAAATTGCTAACATGAATGTCGGTCACCTAACATGACACAATTGGCACTAACATGAACTATTTTTTTTAAGCAATTGCTAACCTAAATTAGCTAGATGGACTAGTTGATACCAAAGTAAAAAGATTTAGCAATAAATTAATCCAATTGAAAAGTTTAAAACTAAATTTGCATTAATGCAATTGGTTCAAAATGTTGGAGGCCAACAATACAACTTAGAGGGGGTGAATAGATTGTTTTAAAAGACTTTCACAATTATGCAAAATTTGGTAGTTACTATACAAAGATCATATCAAATATCTTGAATAGGTTGAGTGCTAGCATAAGTAAGATTGAGAGAAAATATAGCACACAACAATAAATAATGGTTTGACTTTACCCCAAGCCTACATTCACTATCCACACTAATAACCACAAATTGGGTTGAATTGTACTAGTAATTTGTTAAGAAAAATTACAACAAGGCAAAAATTAGTGCTATCAAATGACAAATCACACTATTAGGAACATTTGGAACTCCCACCATAGATGATACTCTTGTACGAAGCATCGGTCTGGCCTCAATCACAACTTGGCATTTGGACACCTGCTGGACATACGATAAATCATGCATCGTCTCCCCAAACTTTTGCTAGGTGACAAATTTATTTAATGTGATCACACACAAATATATCAGATTACCTTATCATTTTATTTCTCAAGGCACACATCCTTCAACCAATAAGGGACATGCATGAAATCAACATGTAAACCAAGTTAATGACACGCATAATGCCCACCTGTCACCCTATAATATAACAATTAATTACATATAATCAACATTAATTTTCTTTAATCATGATTAATTATTATTAAAATAATAATTTAACACTAAAAATAATTAATTACTATGAACAATATTTAATTAGCACTAAAAATAATTAATCATAATATTAATTAATGCTAAATCATAATTAACTATAACTAACCATCTAATCCATATTAGTCTTAAACTAATCTATCCCTAATCAATGATGGCACGGGACCAGTTCATGGCAAAGATGGCACGGGAACAACGGCGGTGGCAAAGGCGATGTGCGGCGACCGCTGGCACGTTGAGGTGAGGCGATGCAACAATGGGTCTTTCACAGGGGTGGCTTCGACGAGGAAAGCCGAGGGAGAGAGACGTGGACGTGGCTTCCGATGGCGACATGGGTGGAGGCGGCTAGTGGACGGCTCCAGCGATGGTGCGAGGCGGCGTGAGGCAGCCGATTAAGTTCAGTAGAGGAGGGATGGCAATCAGCTCTAGTCTCGGTGAAGAAACCCAAGAGAGAAAAAGACACCGAGAGAGAGTGAGACGGGGGACGGTGGTGGCTCGAGTGCTTGGGCGGTCTAGTGGTGGCTCACGGGCAACGATCGACACGACTACATCGGTGAGTGAGGACAGCTGGCTGGTCTAGCTCATTGAGGCCTAAGGGAGAGCGAGGAATCGAGAGGTGAGAGAGTAGTTGGTGTCGGGTGGTGGTGCAGTGGTCCGACTCATGGGCGGTGGACGGGCAAGACACGGCTGCTTAGCATGTGGCATGAGGTGACGTGGTGGTTGGTGGTGGTGGCGTGTGGCCAAGACCGGAACAAGATAGCCAAAACCAAAGGAAAAACTAGAGAATAAGAAGAAGAGGAGGAAGAAGATGGGAGGAAGGAGACAGGCGCGCGGGTGAGGGGGAAACCGAGCGGGGAGAGAGAGAGAGAGAGAGAGAGAGAGGGGACATGCATGCTAGTTTGTGCCAATCCATCACCATCATGCATGAATTTCATCCAATTTTGTCTCTTGTACATAATCGCAAGGTGGGCATTTTTGCCATTTCACCTCTTTGGACACAAATTTCCCAATTTGCCCTTGTGTCAAAAATCAAGAAGCGGGCCAAAGAATCGGGCTTAATGAATAGTAATGGGCTCGCAAGGTCATCTAGCTCATTTGAGCTAAAATTGAAATTGGGCTTTGGGATAGGCTTGGAATTTGTCTTGGGCTTAGTGGACCAATTTGGGCCCACTTTGGCCTTGCTTGCCCTTGTGACCATCCCCTTGGGCATTGGACCCATTAGGGCCTTGTCCAACTCACTTCCTTAAGAACTCAAATTATTGGCCCATTGATCCTTTTCCAGACTTTTTCAAGTGAATGCAAAAATTTGGGCATTAATGAGGTGAGATCCAATCTTATAGTCATAAAATCTTTAGAAGTTCGATACCTAAAATTTGATTAAAATTTATGGCTAAATTCAACCAATTGCAATTTTAGTACGTTTCAAACTAACATGCGATTTTTAGGAATTATGCATATTTGATTCATGATTAAAATAATATTAATCCATGTTTGAGTTTCCTTGATCAAGAGATGACCACGGTTGTCATATAATTACGAGAATCGATTGCTCAACTCTTTCAATCTTTATGGTCAAATCGTAATCCATGGTCGAGTTCTCTAGTCGCGCACACTTTTAATAGCATTTCTCCTTTAATTAGTATCTCATAAGTGATCAGTTCAAAATGAAATTTAACTAATAGTATATTGATGAAATATTCATTCATATAATCCAAAATGGGTTGAAAATTCAGGACGTCACAATTTTTTTTTCTTATAGAAATTCGGCACTCAAAATTTGCATTACTACTTAATTCCTCAAAAGATAGGGGTAGTCACACCTCATTATTTCCCCACTTTCCTATGTGGCTCTTTCTATTCCTGATGTTACCTAACCACTTTGACCATGGAAATTGTCTTGCTTTGTAGCACTTGCTCCTTTCGATCTACTATCCAAATTGGCCTTTTTGGCGTATGACACCATGACCTAAAGCTCTTTGTTACCCTTGTGTCCACGTTTATTTCCCTGAAATTCAGCATGTGGGTTGGATTTGGCTTGTACTTCCTCAACATTGACATGTGAACAATGTCATGCACTTGAGCAAGTCTCTATGGCAATGCAAGATGGTAGGCCAATGTTCCGATCCTTTCCAATATTTCGAAGGGTCCTATGTACCTTGGACTCAGCTTTCCCTTTTTGTTGAATCGTGAAGTACCTTGCATTAGTGACACTTTAAGAAACACATGGTCACCAACTTGAAATTCGAATGACCTATGCCGCTTATCCGCATAAATTTTCTAGTGGTTTTGAGCTGTCTTTAGCCTCTCTCAAATTACTTGAGGGCATCTATTGATTGCCAAACCAACTCTGGGGTATAATCTTCCATTCACCAACTTCATTCCAATAAAGTGGAGTTTTGCGGGGCTTGCCATACAATGCTTCATATGGTGCCATCTTGATGCTCTGTGATAGCTGTTGTTGTAGGCAAATTCGACCAAATGAAGTTAGTTCAATAACAACTTCCTTTAAAGTCCAGGACATAAGCTCATTGCAAATCCTCAAGTGTATGAATTGTTTTTTTTGACTAACCATTAGTCTGTGGATGAAAGGCCGTGCTGTATTGCAGCTTTGTTCCCATGGCAATTTGCAAACTTTTCCAAAATGCCGTTGTAAACTACGAGTCTTGATCATACATAATTGTTAGTGGCACTCCATGAAAACAAACAATTTACAGCACGTACAACTCCACATTCCTTTCTAGGGTAAAGTCCTTTTGCACAATGACAAAGTGCGTAGACTTTGCTAGTCTATCCACCATGACCCAATTTGAATCGTGACCTCATAGATTCCTTGGTAATCCCATCACAAATTCCATCATGATATGCTCCCACTTCCATTTGGGAACCTTGAGAGATTGCAGTTATCCTCCAAGCTTATAATGCTATGTTTTATTTATTGGCACATTAAGCACTTAGCTACATGCTTGGCAATGCCCAACTTCATGTCATTTCACTAGTAGTGCTATCGCAAATTATGGTACATCTTTATGCTGCCCAATGTATGCTATAATTGCTATGATGGACCTTCAACAAAATTTCCTCCTTAAGCTCTGCATCATTAGGCATGCACATATGTCCAAGAAATTTTAAGATCCCATCCTCGTATACTTGAAAATCAAGTTTCCACTTAGTTGCATCCATTTGTAGAATCCTTTGAATTACAAGGTTCATTGCTTGTGCGTTTTTAATCTTGAATTGCATTTTGGACTCAATTTTGAGAGTAGCCATAAGACTTACAATGTGGCTTACCTCGAACTTGAAATCCGAATTTCGAACTCCTTGAGCAGAATCCACTCCTAAACTATCATGTGCATGACTGATGACTTTCAACTAAGCAAACCCGCAACCTTGTTAGCTTTGCCATGATGATACAAAATGTCATGGTCATAATCCTTGAGAAGCTCTATCCATCAATGATGTTTCATGTTCAATTCCTTTTGGGAAAACAAGTATTTTAGACTTCAATGGTCCGTATAAATCTATAACCCTTCTTTGCATAAGTAATGCCTCCAAACCTTCAGCGCAAAGATAGTTGCTGCTAACTTCAAGTCATGTGTTGAGTAGTTCAACTCATGGGGCCTTAATTGTTGGAATGTATATGTAACCACTCTTTCATGTTGCATTTGGATGCAACCCCGTCCTTTGTATGACTCATCGCTATAAATCCCATATCTCTAGGTTCAAACGGTATTGTTAGTGTAAGTGTGATAGTTAGCTTATACTCAAACTCTTGAAAATTGCGTTCACACTTGTCTATCCATTCAAATTTTCCGTCCTTTTTTAACAGTTGAGTCAAAGGCATAGTTATTGTAGAAGACCTTTCCGCGAATTGCCTATAATAGTCAACCAATCTCAAAAAACTCCAAACTTCAGTCACCTTCGTTGGTCTCGACCAATTCATAATTGCTTCAATCTTAGCTGGATCAATAGAAATCCCTTCACCAGAAATTATGTGACCAAGAAAAGGCACTCGAGTTAACTAAAACTCGTACTTATTGAACTTAGTGTGTAGTTTATGCTCCCATAGAATCTACAACACTGTTCTCAAGTACTATTCGTGTTCCTCTAGACTCCTCGAATACATCAGAATATTATTAATGAATACAATCATGAACCGATCCAAATACTCCTTGAACACTAAGTTCATCAAGTTCATGAAAATTGCAAGGGCATTAGTCAAATCAAATAGTATTACGGTAAACTCATAATGACTATAATGCATACAAAATGCCGTATTCGGTATATTTTCCTTCCTAATTCTCAATTGATGATAACGTGTCCTTAGGTTTATCTTGGAAAATACCAAAGCTCCTTGCATTTAGTCAAACAGATTATCAATCCTTGGTAACGGATACTTGTTCTTCATTGTTATGTGGTTGAGCTGCCAATAATCAATGCAAAGATGCAACGATCCATCCCTCCTCCTCAAGAATAGTTGGGCGCTCTCCATGGAGACGCACTAGGATGAATGAATCCTTTATCCGGTAATTCTTGCATTTGTACATTTGGTTCCTTTAGTTCTGACAAGGCCATCTAGTAAGGTACTTGGGAAATTGACTCCATTCTAAGGCCTAACTCAATCACAAATTCTATCTCAATTTTAAGGGGTAATCCAGGAAATTCCTCTGAAAAATCATCAAAAAAGTTTCATACTACCATGATGTTTTCCAGCCTTGATTTTTCAACTAACATGTTAACCACAGTCACCAGGTAACCTTGGCAACCCTCATTCAGCAATCGAGTCACTTCCAAGAACGAGATCAAAGGAATCTCAAGTCCTCCTCAATTTCCTATAAACTCAAAACTATTACTCCCTATTGGATTAAACTAGATTATCTTCCATGAAAATCCATCATAGCTTGATGCTTAGTGAGCTAGTCCATGCCAATGATAACATAAAAGTCATACGTCTCTAGCACAATCGGATCTACATTGTCCTCTCTATCACCAAAAGCCAACTTACAACTAGAACATCTTACTGTAGATAACATTTTTTCCTTAAACAAGGTATAAATACTATAAATCACTCCCAACAGTATTGAATTTAACCCCACTAAACTCCCATTGGGCACGCATTGCAACACCAAAGCTCTCAAATTGACGTTAGTGCAGGTACTGATCACCTTAGCTAGATGTCGATGCTGGATCTTGCGGAAAACCTCACATTATATGTTGAAACTTCTTAGTGCGTCTTAAATATGGAGATTCAATAGTTTGACCACAATGTTTGTCCCGTTGGCTAGATTCCCTTTGTATACCAAATCACTTTTGTTAAAGTTGTTAGTACTATGTGCAAAGCTCCTGATATGACATCATTGGGTGGTCAATTCCAAGTGGGTTTTCCACCAAAACTGGAGTTTTGTTACTAGCATTCTCACGCTTTCTAAGCAAGCAAATGACAAAAATTGGAAGCATAGTTGATACGATTGGCAATATAATGAATAGTAATTGAAGTCGTTTGTCTCTCGATGGTTTCTTTCCATTTATTTTGCAAGGTGGGACTTCGAAAGTTGCATTTCCACAAAGTGCTTCATTTCCAATTAAAGAGGGAGCTGATAAATTTCCAAAAGGCCCGCTGTTGGGAATCTCTCTTGATAGCTTATTAGAGGACAAGCTCAAATTTTGTAGATATGTAAGTCCTTCCATGGACTTGGGTATCACCCCGATAACTCATTGGAGGAGAGGTCGAGGAAATCCAACCCTTTAAGGTTGCCGATCAATTGTGGTACTACTCCTTGAAACAAGTTTCCTAGACATGTTGAGAGTAGCAAGGCTCTTCAACATGTGGATAGAACTCGATACGGTGCTATTAAGTCGATTATGAGAAAGATCGATGCCGTTTATAGCCCTCATTTTCCCATGTCCAACAGTAGCCCTCCATTGAAAGAATTGAGAGACAAATTGAGGAAGATGAGTTCTTGAAGGTTCCACGGGCTAATTGGTATAACCGATCCAATGCAATTTGGGATTGACCTGGATATCCTATTTTGATGGAGCAGCAACTCTTCTAAACTTGTCAAGTTGCATATCTCATCAAGGATCGGTCCTTTGAGATGGTTTTTATAAAGATACAGCCTTCACAAGCTTTCTAGTCCTCTGATCGACGATGGAATGTTCCTGTCTAGATTGTTATTGCTCAAGGCTAGAAAAGTCAATCTCTTCAAGAAACCCATTTCCTTGGGAATGCGACCTCTTAATTGACAAAATCTAGAGAGTAGAGTTTGTAAGGAACTGGAGAAGTTTTTGATTGATTCTAGTATGGTGCCGCGGAGTGGGTTGTCATCTAGATCCAAAGTTTGCAGCGATTGGCGAATAGATAAAGCAGAAAGAAAATCGAGCTCCAAACCATTAGTCTCTCTTGTAAGCTGATTTGAAGGAACTGAAAGGTCCCTGAGGATCTTCAAGTTGCCCAAACTCGTGGGTATGGGTCCGCTGATTGATTGTCCCTGACATAGAAACGGGCTAGGCTCGAAAAATTCAAAAAGTACTGTGGGATATTGCCGTCAAAACCATTTTGTGATGACAAGAGAATTTCCGAATTCGGAAGGCTTAGTTCGCTACCCGAGAGAAGGCTTCCAGAGAGGCAATTGGCGCTCAAAGCATGTCATCATATAATTAAATTTTACCCGCAACAGGACATGGACAGGCTTGAAGGGAATTTCAACTTCTTAGGTGACGTGTTCTCCCAGTCAATGATCTTTTCAACATCCTCGGTGACTAGGAAGTTGTCACAATTACGTACAGCAGATTCCAAGAGTATCCTTAGGAGTAGGACAGCCTCTCTGCATTGTTCAAGAATGATGACAACAACATTATTGGACCCCATGCAAGTATCAGAGGAACACAGAAATCAATAGGGCGATATAATCTGAGTTTGCATTCAAACAAATGCATTTTGAGGAATCCATATCTTCCTTTTTGCCAGAGAATTAAATTTGATTAGTTATGTAGTCTTTTGTGAACAAATAAGCTGACAAAAACAGGCAAAAGAGAATTTTTCTCCAGATATAATTTCTACACGCCTACTTTTAGTTTGTGGCACGTTCAAAAGAACTGGATTTTTGTTGTTCTGAGAACATATTGGATGAGAAGAGAGTAAATGCATCATCCATCAATGAAACTGAAGCGCATAACTACTAGGGGATCGTTCAAAGCTGGTAAGCTACAAAACTTTCCAAACTCGCCACCTCCAGGTTCAGGAAGGCTTGTCAATGTTCTCCAGAAAGCATGCTCTGGAGATGGAATTCAAGGGAGGAATATTGAAATAAGTTAGCACTTGTGAAACCCCATCTCAACAATCAGATAATCCGAGATCTCTGCCTCTCATTTCATTCCATTATGATTGTGGTACAAGATTAGCCTATGAGCGGAATTACTAGTGATCATCGATCATCTATTCACCTATCAAAATTAAGTTACGCATGTACCACATTTTCATGCAATAGATGATCGAATCCAGTCAGATTAATTGCTAAAAATCAATCATGCGGAGAATTATAGGAAAGACCAACATGAGATTCGTGGCAGAGGTTATGCGAACAAATTCGTCAGTAATCCAGTAATTACTAACTGAAAGGGCAACTCATGTGTCCCGAACTCTATACGCAAGTAAACATGCGACGGCAATAGTTCCTTATGTGCTCTTTACATGCGACAGTTTATCCAACAAAAGTACGTGTGTTGGATAACAGTACCAGACGTGAAAGGCTTCCGTGTGATCTTCAACTCTATGAGTTATACTTGACAGCAGACAAATATCAACGCTACCTCAAGTAGAAAAGCGTGAATTAGATAACAGTACGTCAATAGGTTCATTTAATAATCCAACACCAAGAAAGTAACGTTCTCTGTTCTTATAGTCGAGTTAGTTTTGGAGTTATCTAGCTTGCACGTAGTTTTAACATGACTGATATTGGTCCATGTCAATTTTACGCTGAAAGCAGAGAGTCGACGGGATTCCCGTACTCATGGTAGCAATCCTTGGCTGAAACCCCTCGATGACTGTGACCGGAGATTAGACAGAGACTCGGCGGAGGAGACTGCCAGCGCATGCTGTGGCTCCACTGCGGAACAGAGTACCTCGGTGCGGTGGAGAAGCTCAGACAGAGGAAACTACGATTGGTGTGCGGAACGGAAGGCGGGGGTCGAGAAGCAAGCGGGTTCTGGAGAGAGGACATCGAGGGGAGGAGGCAGAGGGGATTCTAGGTGGAGAATTGGAGACTAAGCGAGCTATGGAGATGGCGAGGGGTACATGGCGTTGTGAAAAGTGAAGGAGAGGGGAAGAAGGTACTTGATGTGAATGGCAATAGTGTAGATGCCTATGGGCCCGAGTTATTCAGATTGGCTACTCAAGAAGGGAAATTGTCAGTTGATCGGGAGCAAACTGAGAAGGAGAACAGCGAGATTCCGCCTCTGTTGCAGTTTGAGCAGGACCCTGTTCATATTCATGATGCTACGATGCCTCTGTATTTGAACAGCCAAATTTCGAGGGCATTGCCAGAATCGATTGCAAGCGAGCTAGCCGCTAGGATGAATGCCGTGAGTAATGCGACCCAGAATGCGGTTGAATTGAAGAAGATCTCTCAATTGCTTATAACAGGGGACGGCAGGCAAAAATTACAGGGGAATTATTGGAAATTGCGGCTGGAGGTGAGGCACTTACAGATTTTGATTAGTTTGGAGGCTTGAGGCACTTACAATTTTCATTTTTAGGAATCTCCCATTTCTTTTCATGGCTTGTCTCCCTCTGCTATCTGCATATGCTTTCACCTGAGACTCGGAGGGTTAATTGGCTGATTTTGGTTCGTGTTAACTTCACAGAAGAATTAGTTGTATGCCTTTGTCAATTTTTGGAATATTTAAATAATGATCACAAATTTGCTCTGCTGCACCTACAAATCCCTTATGGCTGTTTTTTTTTTTCTGGTTCGTCAAGCTCAGATTGCTCATAACTAGCAGTGATCACAAATTCCAACAAATCTGGCAGTATCTTTATAGATTCACAGCCTCTAACATATAAATTAACTAAACTCAACAGGAATGCCTCAATGCTCTGAAGTTCTTTGCAATCTTGTACAGTGAGATGTTTGACTTGAGAAATGGTTCCAATTTCTGCTGGCAGTCGACAAATGTTTAAACTGATCAAAATCAAAGTCTCCAGTCCTTGCAACTTTAAAATCCCACCAGGAATTCGACTTAGCTTATAAACAGTCCGAGAGGTACAACTCTTTGAAGTTAATCAAGTTGAACAGCACTGCAATCTTCTCAAACCACAGACAAGTTATTTGCAGATTGGTTAAGCTCCAAGGAAGTTCTGGCATGGATTGAAGCTCTGTGCAACCCAATAAATCAAGCTTATGAAGTCGAGAAAGCCGTGATATGCTCTCTGGTTGCAGCAAATACCTGTGTAATCCAGTGTCAAAATTTTCAAAAGAGCCAATTTCCCTGTCACTAGGAACCTCTCCTTCCAAATCTTTACATGATGAGGCTTGTAGCTCTTCAGGCTTCTGCAACATCCCTACAGCAGGCGGCAACTCTTTTATGCTACTATAAGCAATGTTGAGTATCTCCAGATAATGGAGTTCTGCGATTGTATCAGGTAATTCTATAATTCCTGTGTGTGACAAGTCCGGCTCAATTAATGATTTCAACTGACCAATGGATTGTGGGAGTTTTATTAGTGAACCACAGTATCTCAATGATAAGTGCCGAAGTTTTAACAAAGCTGCTATAGATTCTGGGAGCTCGGCAATTTCCACTCCATCCAAGCCCAGGTCCAATAAGGACTGCAGATGACTGATGGGACTTAGATCCGAGTAACTGACTGAAAGTGAGTGGCACAAAGAGTTTCAAGGCTCATCATAAGACCATGAGAAACGGGAATATACTGTATCGACGTTCCCTCAATGAGAAGATCCACTAAAGCTTCCAAATCACCCAGCTCATTTGGTAGTTTGTATAGTTTAGTGCAGAACCTCAGGTTTAAGACAACCAGATGCCTTAAATGGCCAGTGGATTAATGAATTTTGACCAAATTTCCACATCACTCAAGAATTAACCTTTCTAAGTGGATGTAAATCTGAGTTGCGAATTGGGATGGGCTTAGGACAGCTCAAGTTAAGATTAAGTTTAATAAGCCATTAGCTGCACCCGTAGGTAGTGCACAAGGCAAGTTCGCAACATTGCCATTATCATCTGCTTCTTAGCTTGTTCACATGCATTCATTCGCCATAGAAATAATCCCAGAAGAAGAGATACTTTTCGCTGCCAATACAAATATAAAGTCAACTCGAAAATATAAGAGCTTCATCGGCCATTCCAAAACAAGCACATATAAGTAGCTAGATATGCAAGATTGCATATTAGGCAATAATAAAACGTGTAAGGAAATGATGTTACTATAGAACATAGTAGTGCACTACTACTTTTGCTCACGAGCAGCGGCTCTATGTAATCTCAGTTCTTCAATTAAAGAAGTCAAGTCTGTATAAGATGATCCACCTTCTTCAACAGCCGCTCTAGCAATTTCCTGGAGCACTTTTGTCCTTCTTCTCAATTCCTCTGCCTCTTCACCCACCATAATCTGCCTCACCGCCTTGCAGATGTCGTCCCTACTGACGATATCTCCAGCAACTCCGACATCAACCCACCGTTTGACCCCAACACCAATCCCAACCCGAAGCACCTGAGTCACCAACTTTTCAGTTAAGAAGTGGTCATGAGTCGCGGGTCGCGTAACCATAGGAAGCCCAGCACATATTCCTTCCAGAATTGAGTTCCACCCGCAGTGAGTCATGAATCCTCCGACTGATACATGATTAAGTATCAGCATTTGGGGTGCCCATCCTCTTATGATCAGGCCCTTCCCTTCCATTCTCTCCTCGAAACCTTGCGGTAGCCAATCATCATCATCTCCATTCTGCTCTTCCTTCTTCCCTTTCCGGGCGACCCATATGAAGTTTTGTTCAGAAGCTTCAAGTCCTGATGCAATTTCCATAAACTGCTGAGAATTAAAGCTGGCCTCACTACCGAAACACACATAAATGACAGAATTAGGTTCTTTGGAATCCAGCCATTTCAAGCACTCATCCTCGTCAATAGATGCTTCCTTTCCTCTATGTGTTTTATCTTCCACGTCCTTATTGTACAATAAGAGAGGACCAACAAGCCAGGCCTTCCTGCCCATCACATTCCTAAAATAATCTGCATAATCTTTTTCGAGTTCATAACAGCTGTTAACAACATTTCCGAAGCTCTTTAACTGCGATGCACGTGCTTCTCTCAACACCTTGGCAAAATCATTGTCTTGTTTATGATGATCAGCTAGTTGATGCCTTGTCAGCTGTATCTCCCCAGGAAGGTCAGGTACAATAAAAGCTGCTGAGTCAGATGGAACTTTCTTGTGGGGTTCATATCGACTGATGGCTTCATACGCGCACATTGAGAATAAAGAAATAACTTCAACAACTATTCTAGGAATCTTACACTCGGTAGCAACATCTGTAGCCCATGGAAAGAACATATCTGCTATGAGGCAATCGGGTCTATGTTCTTGCAGGAGCCGCAGAAGCGGTTCTCGTAGCATGCTCAAGGCCTTAAAGAACTTACCCACCTGTTCTCTACTGTTCGTGCCGGAACTGGAAATGATGGCATCTATGTTCTCGCAGCCCTCAGGCAACCCGACCTCCACGGAAGGGAACTTGACAGTTAGGATGTTGATATCCAAACCAGAGTGCTTGGTTCTCTCGAGTTGCTTCGAGTAAACGGTTAGGTTGAGATGGGTGGTGACTATGGTGGCCTTGATGCCTCGGGTTGCGAAAAGTTTGGCCATCTCGATAGTCGGGATCATGTGGCCATGAGCCATGAACGGCAGGAAGAAGATGTGAAGTCGGTGAAGTTCACTATCCATGGCAATTTTCACAAGGACTGATCTAAGACTAGAAAAATTATAGGAGGAGAAAGATGGACCTATTTTAGCTACTTTCTGGGTTTTCTTGAAAATGGCAAAATACAGACTCTTTCACGACCATGCTTGACGCCGTCTGGGGTACAAGAGGAAGAGGAAACGTAATCACGTGATCAGCCAGATATTACGTCCCGTCTATTAATTACATGGAAGCGCTAGTAGGCCGGGAATAGTAGGCCAGACCACGTGTTCTGCACTATCATTTCAATCATTGAAGCCAGACTTCACGTGTTCTGCACTATCATTTCAATCATTGAAGCATATTTGCCCATCAGGAATAGTAGGCCAAACTTCACGTGTTCTCAACTCATCGTCTCTATCATTGAAGCATATTTGCGTATCAGGAAATAAGCAATTTGTAAGTGGAATCAATAACGTTAGTCAAAGGGCATGTCCCCAATTTTATATAGAACGGGCTTTTTGGGTGAGTTCAGTGGCCATTCTTTAAGAGTGCAGTTTCTGATGAAGGGATGTAAATTTTGTCTACGGGCCAAAAAGATCGGTGGTTGGCCCACGTGATTAATTTAGCGATAACGAAATAAGTAACTTTGATCACTTCTATGTCTCGTTTTTTCTTTTAGAAGTTGCATTGCATATCAGCTAATCGGGATTTTGCAATTTAAAACAATGCGAAATCACCAACAAACAATAAAGGAGATCAAAGCTTTAGGTGATTTGGTCAAGTGTTGGTATACTACCCACATCCATGGAAAAAACCAACAGCAAATAATTCAATATAATCAGAGAATTAAAGTTACAAACATTTATACACTTAAGTGCTTTACACACTTAAATTAAGCCTAAATACTTCATAGCACAAATTACCAGATATTTAAGCTCTGCCCACCTAAGTAGCATTGACAATGACACGCAATATGCGACACGACACGATATGCCGACACGATATTTTTCAAAAAATAAAAAATTTCGATATGTTGAGACACATTGTATATTAAATGTATATTTTTATAAAAATTATTTCAATTAAATTAATTTGATTCAAATTCACAAATAAATAAATAAATAATAAAAAAGAGTCTATAATGAATTTACATATAAGCATTAATCTATTATTTATTAATATCATTCATTGTTTCAATTTGACAAATTCAACTTCATTCCAATAATCCATAAAACTTAGAGAAAAAAAAACATGGTGTGTTAGAACATGTTGGAAGAATAGAGAAAAACAAACTTGAGAGGTGAATTGTATATCATAAGAAGTGAGACAAAAAGAGAGAGAAGATTAGGTTTTTCTTCTTTTCCCTTTATTATTTTTATTATTTTAATTTCTCTACATATTTACATTTTGATCCCTTGTTTATAATTTTTTTTAAAATTGATCATGTACATATCAGAATCACGTGTAAGAATTCCAAACTCGGTTGCCAAAATTCTCAACTCAAGTGTTGGAGAGTGTCGGGAAGAGTTGACCAAATGTCAAATTTTTCGATAAGTGTTGACTGAGTGTCGGACATATGTCGAAGTACTCGACACGACATGAAAACTCCCAAAGTGTTGGTACTTCCTAACTACCCACCACCAAGCAAACGGAAAAAAAAAAAAAAAACTTAGCTCACGGCTTTGAGGAGTTCACTGTGCAGTCGCTCAAAATCCCTTCACCATGCGTGCGGCTATAACTCTCAAGGTAGCTACTCCATGCTGAACCATGCGCTCTCGTCAAGAGCTAAAGAAAGAGAACCCACTACTTCTCCTTTTTATCTGCTCTTTGCCACTACTGTAGGCTAAAGCAATAAAGAAACAAGGAAAATTTTCAAAATAGGGCCCCGAGTGTTCACATTTTTTCAAAATAAGGTCCAAAGTAAACCTTATTTCAAATAAGAGTATGAAATGCCATTACTTTTTCAAATAAGGGCATAAAGTGAATTTTGTATCAGATAAGGGTCTAAAGTAACTATATCTGTTTCAAATAAAGGCTTGACTTTCTGATGATCAATGGTATTTTTATAATTTATTGTTTTCTCTTTTTCCTTTTCTTTTTTTTCTTGTAGTTCATCTTTTTCTTCATTGTTGGTGGCCAGCGGGCCACCGGTGAAACCCATAGAGGGCTGGGTGAGGGTTTCCCTTGCCCAATCCAATGAGGGCCCTCGTCGGCCATAGGCAAAAGACGGCATCGCCTGGGCAAGGCGACCCTCGCCCTGGCTAAGGCTGCCCCTTGCAGCTACATGTAAGGCCGGCCCTCGCTAGTCGCGAGTGAGGTCGGCCTCGCCTAGGGCCAGCAAGGGCCAGCCTCACTCAGGGCCGATGAGGACCGGCCTCCCCTAGGCAAAGGTGGCCCTCGCTGGATCAGGTGAGGGTGACCCTCACCCAGCCCTTTATGGGCTTTGCTAGTGGCTGGCCGGCCACTAGCAACGAAGAAGATGAACCAGGAAAAAAAAAAAAAAGGAAAAAAAAAAGAATAACTAGCAAATGATGAAAATGCCCTTAGTCGGTCGATGACTAACAAGGTTAAGCTCTTATTTGAAACAATCATAATTACTTGGGCCCTTATTTAAAATAACCATGGCCACTTCTAGCCCTTATTTGAAATATAGTCCACTTCGGGCCCTTATTTGAAAAATTGAGTGCATTCGGAGCCCTTTTTTGGAATTTTCCCAAGAAACAAAATCCAATGTCCTTGCTTTTGTTCCTTTTCTTCGCAATGAAAATTTTACCCCAACAAATAAATGTATAAATTACAGAAAATATGAGCCCTTTTTTTTTTTTTTTTTTCTTGTAGTGGCAAAGGACTTCTTTCCTTTCTTTCTTCGTGCCATTCAAACTTTTATATATATATAACCGTATGAGATTCCATAAATAGCTCAAATTCAATACATAATTTAACAACATAATTTATTAAAATAAAAAAAATTCAGATGTTATGACATGCCACGTATTTTTAGGATTAATTAAAGTTTATAATGTTATGTGGCATCTCGTTTTATAAAGTTGGATCAAGCATTCAACGGATTTTTGAGTTGGTTATCATTTTGGTAAGACATGCATTAAAAAATTGAAAGGAGTGAGTTATTTATAATCTTATATCAACATGTTGGGTTATGATATATGGGTATCGAATTAGTGCTAATGGTCACCTATGTATTAATACATGATGATGGACAAATACTACAAAAATCCCAAATTATGAATATTGTGACATGAATACCCAAATTTTTTTGGGTAACCAAAAAAATTATATCGCAAATTCTTTTTGTATAAAAAAAACAAAACTTATACGTGTATGACATATATATTATCTATTTCAGTTCTATCTATAGTATATTTGTCACACTAGATATAAATTCTGAAATTTTTTGTAACAAAAAAAAGTTTGGGATATCTATGTCCAACAGGCAAGTTTTGGATTTTAAGTGTCAAAAAAAAAGGTTCAAGGTACTTGCGTAAGGTGAACATATTTTGAAATATTTTATGATGACATGTTTACAAACACACACTTGTGCTCTCCCAAGCTACGGGAATGCAACATCGATCGGGTTAATTGCGACGTCCCAGGGTCGTTGCCATCCCAATTCTTTTTATCTTTAATTTAAGCACATGTGGAAGCGTACAACTTCTACAACCAATCAACAAACAAAAATCGAGAAGCCAGCAAAAACACGTACACAAACATATTACTCATATGATGCCTCTTTTGTACACATCGAAAGTTATATATACAAGCCGGTGCCGGGGCTATTTCTGATCACATCCAAAAGGTTAAAAGAGAGGGGTTAGTCTTAGCTTCTCTACGAGGGTGACTTAAAAAATGATTCCCGTCGGAAAGCCAGCTCTCTACGTCAATAGGTTCATTTAATAATCGAACACCAGGAAAATAACTTTCTCTGTTCTTATAGTCGAGTTAGTTTTGGAGTTATCTAGCTTGCACGTAGTTTCAACATAACTGATATTGGTCAGTGTCGATTTTACGCTGGAAGCAGAGAGTCGACGGGATTCCCGTACTCATGGTAGCAATCCTTGGCTGAGACCCCTCGATGACTGTGACCAGAGCACCGGTTCTAATCCAAGCGCAGAGACTCAGCGGAGGAGACTGCCTGCGTGTGCTGTGGCTCCACTGCGGAACAGAGTACCTTGGTGCGGTGGAGAAGCTCAGACAGAGGAAACTACGATTGGTGTGTGGAACGCAAGGCGGAGGGGTCGAGAAGCGAGTGGGTTCTGGAGAGAGGACATCGCGGGGAGGAGGCGGAGGGTGATTCTAGGAGAGAATTGGAGACGAAGCGAGCTATGGAGATGGCGAGGGGTACATATGGCGTTGTGGAAAGTGGAGGAGAAGGGAAGAAGGTACTTGATATGAATAGGAATAGTGTAGATGCCAATGGGCACGATGTGTGGGGACGTAAATATGTGAAAAATAAAAGTAGGGAAGAAAAAGATGGCAAGCAAGAATTTTTATGTGGAAAACCCTTCTAAAATCAAGAAGGGAAAAACCACAGTGCCGCACTAGGCAATCTCTTCACTATCAATATCAACGTTACAAGCTCAAGGTTACAAAGCTTCAGCGTTACAATTATAAAAAAAATTGGCCTATTTATAATAGGAGTCTAGGGTATACATAATTAAATATGGAAATTACATGTATGCTTCTATTTCCTTTAATATCTCAGGATAGGTGACATACTGGGAAGTGTCTACTCACAATAATATTTTTTTCCATCAAACTCCACAATTCCATTAATCTCCCACTTGGAGCTTGATTTTCAAAAAACAGCAATAATCTTTTATAGTCTTCATCTTTTCAACCCAAATTGTCCTAGTGCAGCAGCCCCCCTCATCAATTACCATGGAGGCCAACTGAGGCAATGCACAGCCTCAGTTTCTCAGTGGTGACAACCTTTGTCAACATATCTGCTGGATTTTTTGCACCAAGAATCTTCTTTAATGACAATGCCCCGTCATCTATTAACTGACAAATTTAATGATATTTTAACTCAATGTGTTTTGTCCTTGAGTGAAATATCAGATTCTTTGCAAGACAAATAGCACTTTGACTATCACTGAAAAGAACACTATTATCTTGCTCTTTGCCTATCTCCTTCAGAAAATTTTTCAACCAAATCATTTCCTTACCAGCTTCAGATATAGCCACGTACTTTGCTTCAGTGGTTGAGAGAGATACACAAGTCTGAAGTGTAGACATCCAACTGATTGTAGTGCCACCTAAGGTAAAAACATAACCCGAGGTGCTCTTCCTATGATCCAAGTCACCACCAAGATCTACATCAACAAAGCCTTGTAAAGTTGCACTATTTTTCATAAAACATAATGACATACCTAAAGTGCCTTTCAGATATCTTAATAACCACTTTATAGCTTCCCAATGTTTTATTCCTGGATTTGCCATGTATCTGCTCACAACTCCCACTGTATAAGCTATGTTTGGTCTAGTACACACTATTGCATACATTAAATTGCCAACGGCTGATGCATAAGGCACTTTAGCCATATATTCCCACTCTTCATTCGTCTTTGGCGACTGCTCTTTCGAGAGATTGAAGTGACTTCCTAAAGGAATACTCTGGGCTTTGCATTATGAATTTCGAATCTATCAAGCATTTTTTCAATGTACTTTTCTTGAGATAACTTTAGAATTCCTTTAGATTTATCCCGCGTAATCCTCATCCCAAGAATTTGATTCGCTGCGCCCAAGTCCTTCATCTCAAACTCTTTTGACAATTGCTGCTTCAGTATGTTGATCTCTCTCATGCTAGATCCTGCAATGAGCATATTATCCACATACAACAGCAAAATAATATAGCAGTCATCAATTTTTTTGAAATAACAACAGTGATCCATGTCACTTCTAGTGAACCCATTACCACACATAAATGTGTCAAATTTTTTGTACCACTATCGAGGAGCCTATTTCAAGCCATATAGGCTTTTCTTCAATTTGCATACATAATTTTCTTTTCCAAGATCCTGAAAACCTTCCAGTTGTATCATATAAATATCCTCCTCCAAATTACCATGGAGGAATGCAGTCTTAACATCTAGCTGCTTTAGATGTAAATTATCTGCAGCAACAATACTCAATACTGACCTGACAGTAGTCAATTTCACAACTAGAGAAAAATCTCTGTATAGTCAATTCCTTCCTTTTGCTGAAACCCTTTTACTACTAACCTTGCTTTGTACCTCTTGCTGCCATCAGGTTCTTCTTTGACTCGATACACCCACTTGTTCTGCAATGCCTTCTACTCATCTGGTAATCGAGTTAACACTCAAGTTTTATTTTTCTTGAGTGAATCCAACTCATCCCGCATTTGTCACGCCCCAACTCTCAAGCTCGCGACAACCCCATTTCACTTGAGGTCTAGTTGTACGACGTCCCAAGTACTTTGTCGTCAACCAATTCATTTTATATTGTAATTAAGCACATGCGGAAACGAATAACTCCCAAACCAAACAACAATACTCAATACCGACGGCGACGGTAGTCAATTTCACAACTAGAGAAAAATCTCGTATAGTCAATTCCTTCCTTTTGCTGAAACCCTTTTACTACTAACCTTGCTTTGTACCTCTTGCTGCCATCAGGTTCTTCTTTGACTCGATACACCCACTTGTTCTGCAATGCCTTCTACTCATCTGGTAACCGAGTTAACACTCAAGTTTTATTTTTCTTGAGTGAATCCAACTCATCCTGCATTTGTCACGCCCCAACTCTCAAGCTCGCGACAACCCCATTTCACTTGAGGTCTAGTTGTACGACGTCCCAAGTATTGTCGTCAACCAATTCATTTTATATTGTAATTAAGCACATGCGGAAACGAATAACTCCCAAACCAAACAACAATACTCAATACTGACCTGACAGTAGTCAATTTCACAACTAGAGAAAAATCTCTGTATAGTCAATTCCTTTCTTTTGCTTTGAAACCCTTTTACTACTAACCTTGCTTTGTACCTCTTGCTGCCATCGGGTTCTTCTTTGACTCGATACACCCACTTGTTCCGCAATGCCTTCTACTCATCAGTAACCGAGTTAACACTCAAGTTTTATTTTTCTTGAGTGAATCCAACTCATCCTGCATTTGTCACGCCCCAACTCTCAAGCTCGCGACAACCCCATTTCACTTGAGGTCTAGTTGTACGACGTCCCAAGTACTGTCGTCAACCAATTCATTTTATATTGTAATTAAGCACATGCGGAAACGAATAACTCCCAAACCAAACAACAATACTCAATACTGACCTGACAGTAGTCAATTTCACAACTAGAGAAAAATCTCTGTATAGTCAATTCCTTCCTTTTGCTGAAACCCTTTTACTACTAACCTTGCTTTGTACCTCTTGCTTTGCATCGGGTTCTTCTTTGACTCGATACACCCACTTGTTCTGCAATGCCTTCTTCTCATCTGGTAACCAAGTTAACACTCAAGTTTTATTTTTCTTGAGTGAATCCAACTCATCCTGCATTTGTCACGCCCCAACTCTCAAGCTCGCGACAACCCCATTTCACTTGAGGTCTAGTTGTACAACGTCCCAAGTATTGTCGTCAACCAATTCATTTTATATTGTAATTAAGCACATGCGGAAACGAATAACTCCCAAACCAAACAACAAGGATAGCAACAACAACAGCAGATGAAAGACAAACAGTATTTTATATATCTGAAGGTTAACCAACACACCAGCAAATACATACACGCCTTACTACAGGCGACAAGCTAAGGCCTACTCAAAAAGAGATTGGCCTGACTAACCTAACACTGTACAAGTGCCTACTCGCTGGCCTCGGTGGGATCGCTCTCTTCGATCCTCAAGTACTGTATCATCTAGGGCCTAAAAAGGTTAACCACGACAGGTTGAGATAAACTCAGCAAGTTAAAGCCCTAAGCCCCGGTTAGGAACTTCGCTCGCCTCAGGAGTTTAACATACAACCTAATTCATCAAATCACCCAATGCCACCTCAGAGAAATAAAAGCAGAAGACAGTTTAGGCACAACCATAGGCAACCTTACCTAGCCTTGGCACACGCGACCTGTAGAAACTGTCAGTTAAATCATCACGACATTAAGAGCATGCAAATAATCAGAGCATCACACATAACTTTCTCATGTCTCACATCCACATATGCTCTGATTATTACGACCCCCAAGGCCACGGCACAACTTTATGGTTGGCGGTCAACTGGTCGTAGACCAGGTATCGTCCTCTCCCATGAGGCATGGTGACGTCATGGGCTCTCAACCACTAACGGCATTCCCTAAGGAGCATGGGTCCGGCCTCTACCGCGACTCCGCAACCAACCGAAGTCAGGATGACCAAAAGGCCATGGTACAACCCCAAGGGTTGGCGATCTACCGGCAATGCTGGGCTCTCCTCTTAATGTGACCATGCAACACATAATCAAATAATTTGTTCTTTTCTTTACTTTGTCGTGAATGCACATACCGTTCGTGCTCATGCAACATGCTATTGCAGTTAACACATGTATAATATCATGCAGCAGTATCCAGCAGTCACGTATAATAGTAGCAGTCCAATCATTCATGAAAGTTGCAACAATTAGCAGTTCAAGTCACAGTTTGACAATTAATTCCAACCAATCAACATCATAACACTTGCATACTTTTCTAAAATAATCATGTACTTCAATAATTACCGGTACTCACTCACGTGTCTCAATGATCAACAATAAATAAACACATGTCCTCACGACTACAACAATCAACCATTCCCATAATTAATTACCCAACCCAATTAATCTCATTTAATAAAACCCTTCTTTAAACCAATGTAAACTAGTGTCATTTAATAAAGTAGTAAATAAATACTATTGACATTAGAAAATTAGACCATAGAAATTTTCCCACAAAATTACTCAATTAAAATCATTTCCCATAAATAATCATAATTAATTATTTTCCCCAAAAATAATTAATTTTCAGAAATGAATAGTAATAACAATATTAATAATAATAATTCGAAATTATAAATTAATTTAATTAATCAATAATTCCGAAAAATAGATAATTATTATTTAATCCAAAAATAATTATTATCATTAATACTAACCATGGTTACTAAATTAACTTAACCCTAGTTAATCTAACTTAACCATGATTAACTTTTAACCTTGATTACTTTAAAACTAACTAGTTACTTTAACACTAACTCTAGTCAACATACTAATCTCAATCATCCTAATTAACCATACTAATCTTCTAATTAACTCTAATTAAACACAAACATACAAATACACTAATTACCCCTAAAACAAGATTAACTCCTAAACAAGGATTAGGGAATCAACTTACTTGGATCGGAAATCCGGCGACACCGGTGCATAGAGGGGAACGAGGGCTATGAGGGGTAAGCTTGGGGATGACAATGGACGATAAACGGTGGCCGAAACGGGCCAAAACAGCCCGGAGTTACTGTTCACGCGGAACCGGTGTAGCTGCGCGAAAAAGGCCAAAACGGGCGGTCCGAGGCGACCAGGGGTGACCGGGGGTATGTGGCTGGCTTCCTAACTTCCGTGACTACACTATGGGCAGTGGTGGTGGCTCCGATGATGGCGGCAAGGCCGTTTTCCGGCTGGAAAATAGCAAGGACCGCAAGAAACAGCAGAAATGGAGGGGAAAAGGAAGAGAAAAAGGGAGAGAGAGAGGGGCTGCTGTGCTGAACGAATTTGGGGAGAAAGGAGGAGAGAGAAAGCTGCTGGAAACTTGAGAGAGAAGCCAAGGCAAGTGGGCTTGCCACTTGCTTCAAGAACCAATCAAAAACAAGCACAAATAAACAAAAACAATGCCCACTTGGGCCCAAAAGAAAAAGGCCAAAAGAGAGAAGCCCATGGGCTGAGGAGGGAGAGGAACTTAGGCCAGCTTGGGCCCCCTTTGGGCTAGGCTGGATGGGCGCAAGGCCCATTGGGTCGCCGGTCTTGGGCCGGCCCACCCGTGGGCCCGAAACACGGTCCAATTTTTCCTTTTTCCGACACTTCCGCGTCCAACGGAAAATTCCAAAATAAATGAGGCGACGTCCAAATATTTAGTCTTGATATCACTGAGAAGTCGGATCCCAAAATTGGATTAAAAATCGGGGCTAAATTGAGTCGATTGCAATCGTAGTACAATTTGGATTATCGGGCGCCCTTTTAGGACTTTCCTCACTTTTGACCCATGATCAATCATTCTTTGATCCACGTTAACTTCAATTCTTGAGTTAGGAACGTCCCTCAATTGTCGTGTGATCCCGGGGGCTCAATTGATAATCCTGAGTACCAGATGAAAATGATTCGGTTTAATGTCGTTCGTAGTTTGTATCGAAGTCGTGTGGAAATCACTCGCAAATCAACTTCATACTTCTGCCGAATCAATTTATTTCCATTTCCTTAGTAGTCTAGTACTTAGAGGATATTGTTCCCTCCCAGGTTCTCATGGTCAAAGGGTTTGTTCCTGATCGAAATTGCAAGTCGTACGTGAATCATTTCCTATCGACGTCTCCATGTAATCCATTATCCCACGAACACACAGTTCGGAAAATTTGTACTGACTAGGCATTTGACTAATATTGCCATTTTATAAAATCCTAAAATTGGATCGATTTTCAGGATGTTACAACATTGCTAACTCCCACTTAACAGAATCTTCAACTTGCATTGTTTTCGAAAAAATTTCTGGTTCGCCAGCGTCAATCAAAAGCAAATAATGCAATGACAGAGAATATCTCTGTACAGGTTTATGTGTTCTACTAGATCTTCTCAAAGTGGGATCAGGTGTACATGATTCTTGTTCAGCAACAGTTTTAGGAATTTCAACCAGAACACTTTTAAAATTATCTTCCAATTCAATCTCTGTGTTCTCTACCAAATTTTCCTTCACACTAGATTCTGTCACGGATTTGTCCTTGTACAACATATTCTCATTGAACATAACATCAGCAATTCCTATTATTTTTTCTATTTTGTTCATCCCAGAACCGATAGCCAAAATAATCAGAACCATATCTAATGAAAAAACATTTTTTAGCTTTTGCATCAAGTTTATCTCTATTTTCAGCATCTACGTGGACATAGGAAGCACAACCAAAGACTTTCAGATGCGAGAGACTTACCTTCTTTCCATTCCATTCTTCTTCTAGTAACTTAAAATCAAGTGAAACTGAAGGTCCCCTATTAATTAGATATGCTGCCATATTAATTGCATCTGCCCAAAACATCTTGGGTAATCCTACATGCAACCTCATACTTCTTGCACGCTCATCCAGAGTTCTGTTCATCCTCTCAACAACTCCGTTTTGCTACGGTCTATTGGGAACAGTTCTTGTCATTCTTATTCCGTTCTCTGCACAAAATTGCTTGAATTCCTTGCTATCATATTCACTGCCATTATCAGACTTTAAACATTTAATTCTCAGGCCAGTCTTGTTCTACATTTCAGCTTTCCATCTTTTGAAAATAGTAAACATGTCAAATTTATTTTTTAGAAAATAAACCCATACCTTTCTGGTGGAGTCATCAATAAATGTGACATAATAGCGCGAGCCTCCAAGGGATTGCATAGGAGCTGGGCCCCACACATTTGTATGCACCAACTCTAATTTTTCTTTTTTTAGTTCTTTTCCAATCTTCGAAAAACTAACACGTTTATGCTTACCCATAACACAATCTTTGTTGGAAACTCCTAGTTTTGATGTTAACAAATCATTTTATGTAAGTATTTATACATATCTCTAGAAGGAATAAGCCACAGGGTGGTGTATGTTTTTGAGTCTGCAAGTGGCAGAAGGAAAACATACGGTGTTTCTGAGTCTGACCGTACCAGACGGAAGACTTGAAGAAACACAGTTACCGAGTCCGACTTGCCCACCGGACGGAAGACTTGAAGAAACACGGTTCGAGTTTGATCGTACCCGAGACTAAAATTTTGAGCGGACTTAGAAATTGAGTCGATCGGACTTAACGAAACTTCAGGAACTGATAACCAACGGTCAAGTATTTCACTTACCTTGTTTACATTGATTCTGTTATATTAATTCGATTGTAGGATCAATTAAAGGACAATTTCCAAAGAAGAATGGAGTACTTATGGAAGCCCGGATTCTGATTGTATGGGCGAGCAGAATCCAAGGGGATCTGATCTACTTCCAATGGTCAAAAAGACTTGCCTTATAAAGTCTGTCCAGGAAATGAAAGACTAAACTCTCAAGGGAAGAGCCAACGGTCAAGTGTGGCTTGGAGAGTATATAAGGATAGGATGAGACCTAGGAGATAGCAAGGATAAACAAATTCTAAAGTGCGATTTTGAGAGGTCATAGTGAATTACCAAAAAGAGTGACTCAGTGAGATTCATCATCACCGGGTGCTAACACTCAAGAGTGTGTAATCACCTTTGATCTTATAGTGGAATCCAGCCAATTGGCTGATCGCCTGAAGAGTGGACGTAAGCTTGTCTAAAGCTGAACCACTATAAACTGCGTTTGCATTCCTCTCTACTCTCTCTATTTAATTTTAGTTTATAGACTGCTAAGGTTTTGTTTGAATCGTGCATAAAATTCCTTGACACCTATTCACCCCCCCTCTAGGTGTTAATACTAGTTCTAACAATTGGTATCAGAGCTTGGTGCTCAGAGTTTTTTTTTTTTTTTTTTGAAGTGTTTGTTACTTCAGAGTTAAAGATCCTCTATGGCTAGTATTCTTGCACCAGGACTGATCGAGGGACAGACCAATACGCGACCACCCTACTTTGATGGCAAAGAGTACAATATATGGAAAAACAAGATGAAAGCCTTCCTCAGATCAAAGGATCCACTGGAATGGGATGTAGTTGCTAGAGGAATTGATCCAAATGCTAAGACCAAAGGAACCTCAAAGAAAGATGATGGGAAAGCAACAGAAACATCAGCTACCACTTCTCCAGAAGAGCTGACCAAGAGACAGACTCTTGATGCTAAGGCCATCTACTCCCTTTACTGTGCATTATCACCTAATGAATATAACCGAATATCTTCTTGTGATATAGCAAAGGAAGTATGGGATAGACTGTACGTAACCTATGAAGGAACGGATCGTGTCAAGGAGACCAAAGTAAACATTTTACTTGGTCAATACGAATCTTTTAAGATGAAGCATGGAGAATCCATAGGAGATATGTTCAGTCGTTTTACAGAAATTGTAAACGGATTGGCATATCAAGGATAGCTGTTCTGGACCAATGAAGGTCAACAAACTTCTAAGAGGACTGTCAAAAGAATGAAACAATGTGAAGACATCTATCAGAGAAACTCTGCGAATTTCACCTCTAACAGTCGATGAGCTCATTGGTACTCTACAGTTCTATGAGGCAGAACAAATGAACGAGGAAGTGGAATTCAGAGGTAAAAAGTCCATTGCTCTTAAGTCTAACACTGATTCTGATGATACAGATTCTGAGGAAGAGCTGGACGACGAGGAACTTGCATTGCTGATCAAAAAGGTAAAGAAATTAAACAGAAAAAGCAGGAAGTTCAACAACAGGAAACAAAACAGACAATCTGGACAATGCAGAATTGATGACGAGGATGATTATGCCAAAGAAGTAATTTGCTTTGAGTGTAAGAAAAAGGGACATATTAAACAGAATTGTCCCAAACTCAAAAAGAACAAAGGGAAATTCGAGAAGTATAAAAAGGCTCTTAAAGCTGAAACATGGAGTGACACAGAAGTTGAGGATAGTGAAGACGAATATGGAAACATCGTCTTATGGCACACTCGGACTCGGACTCGAAAGCATTCGGGCTCGGACGGAGAAATCGAGGTAAATCATTCGATATTCCTACGAAGTTTCAGATTATATAAATGAGCTTTGTTCTAATCTAAAATCTACTCGAAAAGGATCTCCATATTAAAAAGGAAAATTACAAGTTGAATCAACGAACGTTTCTTTGAAAGGAAAAGTGGATGATCTCAAAAAGGAATTTTTGGAAATAAAGGAAAATCGAGATTTTCTCTTTAATGAAAATGAATCTCATAAAAAGGAAATCTTGGAGACAAAAGAAACTAGAAATTCTTTAATAAATGAAAATGAGTCTCTCGAAAAGAAATTTTGAACATTACCACAAAATTTTCAAAAGGATCGAAAACCCTGCAGCATATACTTTCTATTCAGATTCCCTATTATGATAAGTTAGGTTTTGGGTTTTATAAGGAAAGTAATTCGTTAATTGATTTTCCTAAAGTCAAGGAGAGAATTAGGAAGAGACCTCCTCGACAGGCCTATAGAAATCATTTCAAAAAAACTTTCACGAAACTTATTGGTCGGGATCATCTCAAATGCTCTAACTGTGGAGAAAAAGAACATTTTGAAAACAAATGTCCTAAAGTCTGGAGACTTGTTAAGAAGAAATGGGTAGACAAAGCATATACTAACACTGAATGACCCAAGAAAGTCTGGGTACCAAAAAGGAAGTGAATTTGCATGTTGTTTGCAGGTAAGTTTCAAGAAAAAGAAGAAATGGTACTTGGACAGTGGATGTTCAAGACACATGACTGGAGATTCAAGAATGTTTGTTGTTTTAGAAAAGGTTAAAGGAGGGACAGTCTCTTTTGGAGGAAACACCAAGGGAAACATTGTTGGATCAGGAACAGTCAAGATTGGAAGTTTAATTATCAACAATGTATCTCTGGTTAAAGGACTGAACTACAACCTTCTGAGCATCAGCCGGCTATGTGATGCTGGATTCAGAATTAACTTCAAGGAAAATTTATGTTATGGAACTAGTAATGATTCCTCTCAGTTATTCACTGGACGAAGACATGGGAACATCTATCTTCTGGACATAAATAAAGAAACTGCCAAATGTCTAATTCAGTCCATGACGAGGCAAACATTTGGCATCGAAAACTTGGACATGTCAGCATGAATCAAATCTCCAAGCTACACAACAAAAAGCTTGTTCGTGGATTGCCCTCACTAACCTATAAGAAGACAAAGCTTTGTTCTGCATGCACTTTGGGAAAACAGGTTAAAAATTCTTTCAAATCTATGAAACAAGTTTCTACTAAACGTGTACTGCAGCTACTTCATATGGATCTATTTGGCCCAACTAGAACTCAAAGTATTGGAGGTAAGAAATACTGTTTGGTAATTATAGATGACTACTCTTGTTTTACATGGGTGTTCTTTCTTGCTAATAAAAGTGAAACTTTTTCTTATTTTTTGTTATTTGCAAAAAGGGTTCAAAATGAGAAAGGTTATTCTATTTCTAGCATTAAAACAGATCATGGAGGAGAATTTGAAAATCAGAACTTTGTAGACTTTTGTAACGAAAATGGTATACAGCATACGTTTTCCTCTCCCTACACTCCAGAACAAAATGGAGTTGTAGAAAAGAATAACAGATCTTTGCAAGAAATGGCTAGAACTCTGCTTATTGAAAGTAAAGTGGCAACTTGTTTCTGGGCAGAAGCAGTTTCCACGTCTTGTCATATTATTAATAGAGTTTTTCTGAGACCAATTCTTGAGAAGACTCCTTATGAGATTTTCAAAGGAAGAAAACCAATTGTTTTCTACTTCAAGATTTTTGGTTGTAAATGTTTTATTCTTAAAAATGCTAACAATCTTCCAAGCAAGTTTGAGGAGAGATGAGATGAAGGTATATTTTTGGGTTATTCAACGACCGATAAAAGCATACCGAGTGTTCAACAAGAACACTCAGAAAGTGGAAGAATCTATGAATGTGAAGTTCTTAGAGCAAGACCCCTCCAACGAGAGCAGAACAGAAATTGAAGATCCAGAAACAACTGTTGCTCCTGAGAATTCAACTCTCAACAAAGAAGCTGACTCATCTCAGAAAATCGACACTGATGGAACTCATGAACAAAGATTGACTTAGCTAGATACTACTCAGTTACCAGAAGATGCTGATGACAGCGTGGTACAAAGCAAAAACTGGAAGCATAAGTCCAGCCATCCTCAAGAGCTTGTCATTGGAAATATTAGTGAAGGAATTCGAACCAGGTCGAAGAATAAAAAGGAAACAAGTATTGTGGCACTAATCTCTGAGATTGAACCCAAAGGAATAGACGAGACCCTTACAAATGAAAGCTGGATAGAAGTAATGCAAGAAGAACTTCAGCAGTTTAAAATGAATGATGTATGGGAATTGGTTCCCAAACCCAAAGAAAGAACCATCATAGGTACCAAGTGGGTATTCAGAAATAAAGTGAATGAACTTGGTAAAGTAACCAGAAACAAAGCAAGACTTGTAGCCAAAGGCTATTCATAGTCAGAAGGAATAGACTATGATGAAACCTATGCACCAGTAGCAAGATTGGAAGCTATCAGACTATTACTTTCCTATGCTTGCTATCAAAACTTCAAGTTATTTCAAATGGATGTAAAGAGCGCATTTCTGAATGGGTTTATCAAAGAAGAAGTCTATGTGGAACAACCTCTTGGGTTCAAGGAACCAAGAAAGCCAGATCATGTATACAGACTAAAAAAGGCTCTGTATGGATTGAAACAATCGCCTCGAGCCTAGTATGAACGACTTAGTAAGTTCCTACTAGATAACAAATTCAAGAAAGGTATGGTTGATACAACTTTATTTATCAAGAAAGAAGATAAGGACATTCTTCTAGTACAAATATATGTAGATGATATTATCTTCGGTTCTTCTAATGAACGATTGTGCAAGAACTTTTCAAAGTCCATGCAGGAGGAATTTGAGATGAGCATGATAGGAGAACTTACATTCTTCCTAGGACTTCAAATCAACCAATCAAAACAAGGAACTTTCATTCATCAAGAAAAGTATACCAAAGACTTGATCAAGAAGTTTGGAATGGAGAACTGCAAGAAGACTGAAACTCCGATATCAACGTCCATCAAACTTGATCAGGATGAATTAGGGAAGAAAGTTGACCAAAAGACTTATAGAAGCATGATTGGGTCTCTTCTCTATCTTACAGCATCTAGACCAGATATTATATATAGTGTGTGTTTATGTGCTCGATTTCAAGCAGATCCTAGACAATCTCATCTTACAGTAGTGAAGCGGATTATTAAGTACATAGCTACTTATCCATCTCTAGATCTCGTGGTATCCTAAAGGAACAGACTTTTACTCTCCTTGGTCACTTAGATGCTGACTTAGCGGGATGTAAAGTAGACGAAAGAGCACATCTGGAACATGTCAATTACTAGGACATATGCTGGTGTCATGGTCTTCTAAAAAGCAAAACATTGTGGCTCTATCAACTGCAGAAGTAGAATACGTTGCCCTTGGAAGCTGTTGCTCTCAGATTTTATGGATGAAACAGCAATTACGGGATTATGGAAAGGATGAGGCCTGCATTGAAATAAGGTGTGACAATACAAGTGTAATAAATCTCACCAAAAACCCAATCCTACATTCTAGGGCAAAACATATTGAGATTAGGCATCATTTCATCAGAGATCACGTACAAAATGGGGATGTATTCGTGGAATATATTGATTCGAAAAATCAATTGGTAGACATCTTCACAAAACCGCTGGACAAAGGTACATTTGATTCAATATGTAGTAGATTAAATATCATTAATCCTTTTGTATAAAATTCTTCAAGACATGATATAGTCTGGGAGAAGCATTTGGACCAATCTTCTACATAGCTCTGAGAAGAAATTGATGGTATGTTTAAATTTTGGTGCTTAAATTTTTGTCTGATTAATCATGGTAAGTTATTATTAGCAAAATAATTGATTTGTATAATTTTTGTACTTGCCTAAGTTATCTACATATATTATCCTTTTTAATAGTCTTCGAAAAAATGCTATTCTGAGCCAAAAGACACGTCTTTTCATTTTCAAAGAGTCTATAAACCACAGAAAAAAAGGGGCGAACTTTTCACGACACTCTTCACAAATCATCCTTCAGAAACCTTAAAAGAACAATTTTTTTCTCTCTAAAACAAACCAAACCCTCTCCGAACAATGGCTTCGAGATCCTCCATGTCCAGATCAAGGTCTGTGTCCCCATCTCCCAGAAGAAGATCCAACATGATTGCTGGCCGATGACAAAAAAATGTAGAGGGAGGACAGACGCATTTTGATCTGACACAAACTTCTGACAATTCCCAAGGACAATCTCAAAATGCTTCGATTCAAAGGGATGCAACTGAAAATCTGGAGCCTTAGAGAAATTCTCCATCAGATTCTGAGCAAAGAAATGTCTCCAGTAGAGGTACATCTAGTTTAACCTTGCCTAAACCAGAAAACCTTCATTCTGTTATGAGAATGTATCAACGCTTAGTGTGAAATAATGCTACGGAGCAGATGGAACTTTATCTGTTGAGAGAAAAAGGGTATACGAATGAACTTCGTCTGGTTCAGGCTGTGCAATCTACAGAACCACCTTCCAGACGAAGTGCACAGGGAAGTGAAGTGAGTAGGGAAAATGCCTTGGTAGAGAAGGAAGATGATGAACGACTCTATAGAAATTTTGAAATCAGAATGGGAGTTGCAGCAGTGGTTAGAAATACCACTGGGAAACTATTCCGGTCGAAAGAACATAAGAACTCCTATATTAGATTGTTGGAATGATGAGTTATGCATCACCGGATCGTGGACTTTGATTTCTTGGATGTTGCTGATGTGAACCTACAAGAACATTTTGAAATGTTGCAGATGAACCAATTTTGCACTGACTATGCTGTTGTTTACCCTCAACTAACAGCATACTTTTACTCAAATTTGACATTTTTGTCTCCAGATAAAATGCAGTTCAGTGTGTACGATAGGTTTTACGATGTGAGTACAGATGTTCTAGCTAACATAATGAAAGTTGAAAGGAGACCTTTCATGCCAATAGAAGTCACCTATGAGACTGTCTGTAAGTATCTTACAAAGTCTGTTAAGCCTACTATTACCTATCATTTCTTAACTTCAGCAAGAACTATTCTGCATAAAATCATCATAAGCTGCATTCGTCCCAAGGCTTCATAAAAAAAACTGATGTGTTAAGATTCGAGGCCAAACTAATGTGGGCAATTGAGAAGGGAGTTCTATTCTCACTTCCTCACACCGTTCTTTTACACATGTATCGAACAATTTGGAAAGATAAAGGACAGTTGCCTTATGGAGCTTTGGTGACCAGAATCTTTGAATATCACAAGATTGATATACCGGGTCGACTCTACACTATAGAACTTCCAACCATGGTTATCGATCTTAAAATGATAAATAAGATGAGGCTAAGGGATGTTGCAGAGATATGGAGAAGAAAAGAGAAGGAATTAGCAAATGCATCAACCACATCAAAGCGAAAGGGAAAAGAGATGGCTGCTACAGAACCTAGTTCCAAGAAGAGAAGACAACTGTTACTGCATGATGAAGATGATGAAAAGGAGACGATTTTTGAAATTCTGGTGAAAATGGGTCAGATTGTACATAGAACGACAGGACCAGAACTACCTCCACTAACAGTGACAGAAGAAACTCTTCCTAGTGCAGCACCTCAAACTGATGAGCATGTGGAAATGTCAGAGCCAGAGGAAGTTGAGTCTGATAGAGGTGAACCAAAAGAAGGGGAAGAAATAGAAGAAGAAGAAATTCGAACAAATGAGGGTGCTATTCCTGATGCTGCAGAGAATAGAAATATATTAGGACAACAAGGACAGCCAGAAGCATCAACTTCGGGGGAGCATATGTTTCAGACTGGTGAGACAAATATCCCTGCAACTTCATCTGATCGTGCCGATTCTCAAAAGATATTGGCTTTGCTTATGGAAATAAGAGATCGTCAAGTTGCTATGGAAAGCTCTCTCAACTCCAGACTAGAGACTCTCGAGCAAACAGTTCATCAATGTCTCAACAGAATCGAAGAGTCTGCCACGGATATGGAGGATTTAACCCTTGTTCGGACCCCCAAGAAAAAATCTTCTTAAAGAAATCATCTTCTGGTTTACATTATTTGAACCTACGTCAAGTTTTTTGTCAGATTTTCATTATCTTTTAGTGTAGACTTTTTGATTGTGACAAAAAGGGGGAGTAAACCTGGATTGGATGGATTTTGAACCTGCATTGGATGTTTTTGTTTGAACTTTTTGCTGAACTTTGCGGTTTGTTGCTTGTGCTCGTAAACTGAATTATTGTTTGCTGCTTAGTCTATTTTAATTAATGCGTGAAGCATGAATTATCTGATGTAAGCATGTGAATATCACTACTCCTGTTATATTTGGAAGTATGCATTGTTAATCATATTTTGCAGGGGACAACAAACAAAAAGCATAAAATGTTTTGTCACCATAAAAAGGGGGAGATTGTTGGAAACTCCTAGTTTTGATGTTAACAAATCATTTTATGTAAGTATTTATACATATCTCCAGAAGGAATAAGCCACAGGGTGGTATATGTTTTTGAGTCTGCAAGTGGCAGAAGGAAAACATACGGTGTTTCTGAGTCTGACCGTACCAGACGGAAGACTTGAAGAAACATAGATTCTGAGTCTGACTGTATCAGACGGAAGACTTGAAGAAACACAGATTCTGAGTCTGACTGTATCAGACGGAAGACTTGAAGAAACACAGATTCTGAGTCTGACCATACCAGACTAAAATCTTGAGCAGACTTAGAACTTGAGTCATTCAGACTCAGAACGAAACTTCAGGAACTGATCACCAATGGTCAAGTATTTCACTTACATTGTTTACATTGATTCTGTTATATTAATTCGATTGCAAGATCAATTAAAGGACAACTTCCAAAGAAGAATGGAGTACTTATGGAAGTTCGGATTCTGATTATATGGACGAGTAGAATCCAAGGGGATCTGATCTACTTCCAACGGTCAAAAAGACTTGCCTTATAAAGTCTGTCCAGAAAAGGGAAGACTAAACTCTCAAGGGAAGAGCCAACGGTTGAGTGTGGCTTGGAGAGATGAGACCTAGGAGATAGAGAGGAAAAACAAATTTTAAAGTGCGATTATGTTCTTCAGTTGTCTAAAGTGCGATTTTGAGAGGTTATAGTGAATTACCAGAAAGAGTGACTTAGTGAGATTCATCATCACCGGGTGCTAACACTCAAGAGTGTGTAATCACCTTTGATCTTATAGTGGAATCCAGCCAATTGACGGATCGCCTGAAGAGTGGACGTAGGCTTGTCTAAAGCCAAACCACTATAAACTGTGTTTGCATTCCTCTCTACTCTCTCTATTTAATTTTAGTTTATAGATTGCTAAGGTTTTGTTTGAATCGTGCGTAAAATTCCTTGACACCTATTCACCCCCCCTCTAGGTGTTAATACTAGTTCTAACAATCTTCACATAGACCAATATCTATGGATTTCAAATCAGGCAATTTTCCCTTAGATGCTAATATATTCATTCCTTTTTCGCTCATATATCCAAGCCTGCGATGCCATAATTTAGAATCAATTCCCGATTCAGCAATTGCTGTAGTTTCTTTATTGATTTCAGTCACATAGAGCGTTCCTGACTTTGTTCCACGTGCCACAACCATAGCACCTTTAACAATTTTCCAAGAGCCATCCCCAAAAATAGTCTTGTATCCTGTGTTGTCTAACTGACTTATAGAGATAAGATTTCTCTTAAGTCCTAGAACATATTTGACATCATGCAACTTCCATTGATATTCATTAGTAGATTTTATATAAATATCGCTCTTTCCCATAATATCCAAAGGTTCATTATCAGCAAGATAAACATTTCCAAATTTTCCAACAACAAAATCGTGCATTAATTCTTTGCATGAAGTAGAGTGAAACGACGCACCTGAGTCAAGAATCCACGACGCAATTAGACTATCAATGCTCAAAATTAAGGCATAATTATTTTGAGTCTCTTCAAAAGTTATATTTACGGATTTTTCTTTCTCTTGATTTCGATCTCGATATTGAATTTTCTTCTTTAGAGCTCTATAATCTCATTTTAGATATCCCTTCTATTTGCAATTCCAGCAAATAATTTCACCACGAGGTCTCAATTTGCTTCTCCTTCTGAACTTTGATCTACCATGGTATTGGTTTCGCCCCCGTTGATTGCTTCTCCCTGTACCTTCAATATTTAAGGCAGCACCCGAAAATTCACCTGATTCTCTTTTACGAATATCCTCGCTAAAAATCAAATATCGGATTGCTTGAAGCTTCAATTTTTCTTACTGCATTTAACTGCTCACTGCAGATTACGGTTGCACTCAACTTTCAGGTAGAGAAGATAATAAAATTAAAGCATTTACCTCATCATCAAATTTGATATCCACCGAACTCAACTGAGTCGTGATCACGTTGAATTCGTTGATGTGATTTGTCACAGAAGCACCCTCGTCCATCTTCAGATTAAAAAAATGACGCATCAAATATACCTTGTTTGATGCAGAAGGCTTCTCATACATGTCAGATAACGCCGCCATCAAATCCACCGTTGTCGCCTCATTGGCAATGTTAAAAGCAACGCTCCGCGCCAATGTAAGACGAATCAAACCTAGAGCTTGTTGATCTAACAATTCCCACTCTGCTTGCTTCATAGATTTTGGTTTCTCTCCAAACAGAGGTTGATGCAAGTTCTTTTGATACAACATATCCTCGATCTGCATCTTCCAGAAACCAAAATCCTTGCCATCGAACCGATCAATCTTCACCTTTCCTTCGTCCATATTCGCTCCCACTATTTCACCAAAACCAGGCTCTGATACCAGTTGTTGGGGACGCAAATATGTGAAAAATAAAAGTAGGGAAGAAAAAGAGGGCAAGCAGGAATTTTTACGTGGAAAACCCTTCTAAAATCAAGAAGGGAAAAACCACAGTGCCGTACTAGGCAATCTCTTCACTATCAGTATCAGCGTTACAAGCTCAGGGTTACAAAACTTTAGCATTACAACTATAAAAGAAATTGCCCTATTTATAACAGGAGTCTAGGGCATACATAATTAAATATGGAAATTACATGTATGCTTTTATTTTCTTTAATATCTCAGGATGGGTGACCTACTGAGAAGTGTCTACCCACAATAATATTTTTCTCCATCAGACTCCACAATTCCATCACACAAGTTATTCAGATTGGCTATTCAAGAAGGGAAATTGTCAGTTGAGCGGGAGCAAACTGAGAAGAAGAACAGCGAGATTCCGCCTCTGTTGTAGTTTGAGCAGGACCCTGTTCATATTCATGATGCTATGATGCCTCTGTATTTGAACAGCTAAATTTCGAGGGCATGGCCGTGAGCGAGCTAGCCGCTAGGATGAATGCCATGAGTAATGCGACCTAGAATGCGGTTGAATTGAAGACGAATCTCTCAATTGCTTATAACAGGGGACGGCAGGCAAAAATTACAGGGGAATTATTGGAAATTGCGGCTGGAGCTGAGGCACTTACAGATTTTGATTTTGATTAGTATGGAGGCTTGAGGCACTTACAATTTTCATTTAGTATGAATCTCCCATTCTTTCATGGCTTGTCTCCCTCTGCTATCCTGCACATGCTTTCACCCGAGACTCAGAGGGTAAGTTGGCTGATTTTGGTTCGTGTCAACTTCACAAAAGAATTAGTTGTATGCCTTTGTCAATTTTTGGAATATTTAAATAATGAACTAAGCTTTTATTTAATAGCTTAAGCTTTTAAAGTAGTTAGCAGTAGTCTTATAAAAATCTCACATAGTATCAAAGCTGAAATCTCACGTAAAATTAGAGCTAAAAGTCCTGAGTTCAAATTTTTCCAAATCCCATTTACCTCCTCAATTAAATTTCCATGCGTAATACTAGGCAAAAGACCAAACTAGCATGAGGGAGAGCAAACTAAGCATGAGGAAAAGCGTTGGAATATTTCATCTAATAGCTTAAGTTTTTAGAACAGTTGGTAGTAATTTCACAAAAATCTCATATCAATCATCTTCATCTTATTATATCATTATTTCTTCTCTGCTCTATGCTAGCCTAAAGTCATTACGCCAGAAAACCTGAGAAAAGTAATATGATGCCCAGTGCACACAAGTTTAGTATTGGAATCTTTGTGATCTCTCATTTAGTAGTGGCATCATTCAACATTTATCATCCCACTGGAAAAACACTAGTTACTACCGTTGCTAGAGCGGGATCGGTGATTACGCGGTTCAATGGCTGTTTTGGTCACATGGACATAAAAAAAAAATGAGAAGTATATTCTGTGTGGCCGGCAGAATTGGTCCCATAGGCGGCATATTTCTGATAGCAATTTTTCATGAAAGAGAAAATTGGCAAGCGTGGTAAGCACTCCACCTTGTTCGCTCTTTTACTGGCATTGAGTTAGTAATGAGGATCATACATCTGTGAATGGACATGTTCACTCCATTTGGTAAGCATCTCGAAGGAAATACTTTCCTCTTCAACTTTCTCTTTACTGCCTTCTGCCTAGCAAATCTGTTGATAATCGTAATTGTAAGAGTTGATATTCCTTCTTCAGCGGCCTGACTTGCACTCGTTTAGAATGACTCTTTATAAGTATTGATGCCAGAACTTCCTTGGAGCTTAATCAAAGATTTTAGTTTCTTTAGTCCTGGAACCTGGGTCAGTTTCCTCAAAATCTTGCAATTGTAGTCCCCATAATTTCTTCAATTTCGACAGATCTGGTAGATGTTCGAGTGACTTGCATCTGGAGATATCCAAGAACTCCAAAAGCTTCAATTTTTCCAGCCCCTGAATCTCAGTAAGTTTCCAACAATCTCTCATTCGCAATTCTCTCATGTTCTGGAGATGCGAGAAGCAAAGGTAATCTTTCGAGTGACTCACAGCCAGACAAGTCCAGATACTCCAAATATCCCAGATGATCAAGCCCTCGTATCTCCATCAGCTTCTCACAATCTTGCGTCTGTAATTCACAAGGACATTTTAGCTCCGTTAGATCTGGAAATTCTTCAAGTTTCTTGCATCTTGAAATGTCCATTCTCCTTAATGATGTCAACCTCTTGAGACCAACGGCAGATTGCAGGTTCTCACAGTTTAAGATCCAAAACTTTCATTATTCTTAAGCCTGAAAGATCAGTTATCTTTTCAAGAGCAGTACCACAACTCATGTCCATGTGTTCTAAAGATTCTAAATTATCAAGGCCTTCAACTTTAATCAGCTCCTTGCATCCCATGGGCTGCAAGTCCTTGAGATCTTCCTTATTGGATGTGCACCAACTCATGTCCAGATGTCTGCAAAAATTTACTCTGCTGCACCTACAAATCCCTTATGGCTGTTTTTCTTTCTGGTTCGTCAGGCTCAGATAGCTCATAACTTGTAGGGATCACAAATTCCAACAAATTGCTCAAGTTAGATAAGTCTGGCAGTATCTTTAGAGAATCACAGCCTCTTAACATATAAATTAACTAAACTCAATGGGAACGCCTCAATGCACTGAAGTTCTTTGCAATCTTGTACAGTGAGATGTTTGACTTGAGAAATCGCTCCAATTTATTCTGGCAATCGACAAATGTTTAAACTGATGAACATCAAAGTCTCCAGTCCTTGCAACTTTAAAATCCCACCAGGAGTTTGACATAGCTTTTAACAGTCCGAGAGGTACAACTCTTTCAAGTTAATCAAGCTGAAGAGCACTGTAATCTTCTCTAACCACCGACAAGTTATTCGCAGATTGGTTAAGCTCCAAGGAAGTTCTGGCATGGATTGAAGCTATGTGCAACCCAATAAATCAAGCTTATGAAGTCGAGAAAGCCTAGATATGCTCTCTGGTAGGCAGCAAATATCTTTGTAATCCAGTGTCAAAATTTTCAAAAGAGCCAATTTCCCTATATCACTGGGAACCTCTCCCTCCCAAATCTTTACATGATGAGGCTTGTAGCTCTTCAAGCTTCTGAAACACCCCTATAGCAGGCGGCAATTTTTTTATGCTACTATAAGCAATGTTGAGTATCTCCAGATAATTGAGTTCTGCGATTGTATCAGGTAATTCTGTAATTCCTGTGCGTGACAAGTCCAGCTCGATTAATGATTTCAACTGACCAATGGATTGTGGGAGTTTTATTAGTGAACCACAGTATCTCAATGATAAGCGCTGAAGTTTTAACAAAGCTGCTATAGATTCTGGGAGCTCAGCAATTTCCACTCCATCCAATGCAAGGTCCAATAAGGACTGCAGATGACTGATGGGACTTGAAATCTGAGTAACTGACTGAAAGTGAGTGGCACAAAGAGTTTCAAGGCTCATCATAGGACCATGAGAAACGGGAATATACTGTATAGACGTTCCCTCAATGAGAAGCTCTACTAAAGCTTCCAAATCACCCAGCTCATTTGGTAGTTTGTATAGTTTAGTGCAGAACCTCAGGTTTAAGACAACCAGATGCCTTAAATGGCCAGTGAAATAATGAATTTTGACCAAAATTCCACATCGCTCAAGAATTAACCTTTCTAAGTGGATGTAACCGGAGAAATCATGAGTTTTAACTAATCTTGTGCAGCCTGTGAGATTCAAAACTTTCAATTTAGGTATCTGTAACATAAAAATCATTTCAAAAGAAATCAGTCTGTGATATTATATCGATTAAAGACAAATTATTAGATAAAGAACATGTGCTGTACGCGACCTTCATTTGATTCCAGCCTTTCCCCTTTTTCATGATCTTGCTCCAAGATAGATCAAGGATGACCAAGTCATCCATGTGAAAGTTCATCACGGGAAATGTTGAAGGCAACCATGTCATTGATGCCACCTTAGTTCTGGAAGAAGATTATCAAAGTCTCCAGAAAGATTGACATAATCCAATTCAAGAAATTTCAAGTTTATGAGGTTGGAAAGAAGTTTGTTCGGGAGAAGTTGCCCCTGGGACTAAGTTCTGAAGTCAAGAAATCTTAGCCCCATGCACACGGTTGCTGGGTTCCCATCGAAATTGCCAATTGCTTCGTCACTCACGCAATCTTTTCGGCCATCATAAATCCAAGCATTCTCTCCAGTCCTCCGTATCAACTTCGGCGAGACAATCCCCTGCTGTTCAGTCTTCTCCTCGCCAACAAGTTTCCCAGCAGGAATCATTACACTTTTTCTTATAGGTCCCTTGTGATTGCAGCGCGTTCAAAGATCGCTTGCAGCTAATTTAGAACTTCTGGATTTTCCAGTGAGACCCCAACATTACCAATCATCAATCTAGTGCCAAGCGGGGGGAAGACTCGGTGGAGATTGCAAAGTGTGGAGGACAAGAACAAAAGTCACCGAAAAGAAGAAGATGAATCCACTTGGGAAGTTTTGAAGTTCTTTTCGTCGACGTGCAAACGAGTCCGGCGCCCTCGTCGACCCGGGACCCGCACCATGCCTTGACCCGCGTAAGCCGCTGGCCATCCACCACCGCGAGCGCTGACTTGCCCACCATTGAGCCCGTGATCGCGATTCTGATCCAATTATCAGGTTCAATTTGGAAGGTAATCCTCAAAATTAGGGAATAATCTTATTCAGGATCGATTTGATATATTTTATTGCATATTTTGAGTGATTTGCTATATTCAATTGCATATTTAGTTAACTAATGTATATCCACAAAATCCTAATAAATCATCCTAAGTTAGTTAGTACATGCTTAGACGAATGTTCGATCTCTAATTACAAGATAAGAGATCGATGGCAGCAACACGAAAAATCTTTCATCCTATCCATAACTATTTGACTATTTGATACAATCGTTGATTTACCGTTGAATTATTTTTCAATAATTTCCGGGTTTATCGATAAATTCAAGAATCAATGAGGTAACATACAATATTTTAGTCTCGACGTCTTGAAAGTTCAATACCCAAAACCAGATTGAAATTTGTGGTTAAAATCGATCAATCGCGTCTTTAGCCTACAACAGCGTGGTATCATTTCTCTTTTGATCCTTATGGTCGAGCGGCTTATCTGATTGAATTCATTGGTCATACGTGTATTGATCCTTAATTGTCTTTCCGAATAGTTAGTTAATTCATGAGATGCCAATTTAGAGCAAACGTTACTAACAACGCATTGATAAAATAATCATTTCATACATCTTGAAATGGATCGAAATTCAAAATGTTACAAACTATTTTTATTTAAAAGTATATTTTTTAATTTCTTTAGAGTGCAATAAACCCTAAAATAATAATAATTCTAGTATTTTTTTAATTTTTTAATTTTTTTTTGGCTAAGCGATCGGTTTAAATAGACTAGTCGGTCCAGTCTGATTCTAGGGCTTAGGATTATCTGATCTAATTGTGACGTTATGAATTTTGACCTTATTTTGGGATTATATAAACTGGTGATATTGATCGATGCCCTATTAGTACATATACTCTTAACTGATCATTCATGAGATAATAAACTTTTTGAAAACGTCATTAGGGAAAATGATACACGCACGACCAGCAGTTTCAATCAAGAAAGGATCATTTGACCATAAGGATCTGAGGAGGAACAATACCATCCTATATTAGACCATTAGCGAATGGAAATAAATCGATTCGGCAGAAGTATGAAGCCGGATTGTGGGTGATTCTGCATGATTTCAATATGAGCTACGAACGATATTTAACCGTTTCCTTTTTATCTTGTACTCAGGATTTTTAATTGAATCCTCGAGATTACATGACAACCGAGGGTCGTCCCAGGTTTGAGAATTTGGTTAAATGTGGATGGAAAAGCTATTGATCACGGGTCAAACGTGAAGAAAATCCTAAAATGGCGTTCGATAATCTAAATTGTATTGCGGTCGCAATTGATTCAATTTAACCCCGAATTTTAATTCGATTTCAAGTAGCAACTTTTGAGGGACTTCATGACTAAATATTTGGACGTCGCCACATTTATTCTCAAGTTTTTTGGTGAGTTGCAAAGTGTTGGAAAAGGAAAATTTGAACCGAGAAATTGGGCCGGCCCAAAGCCAACGGCCCAATGGGCCTAGCGCCCATCAAGGACTACCAAAGAGGACCCAAGCTAGCCCATTTTCCTTTCTCTTCAACCCTTGGGCCTTCCTCTTCTACAAGCTTTTCTTTGTGTGGTCTTTAGTGGCTTAAGATTGCTTGGTTGTGGTTGAAACTTGAAGGGCAAGTTGAGGGACTTCTTGTTCAAGTTTGCTTTCTCTCCCTCTCTCTTCTCTCTCTCTAGCAACCACTCAACCCACCCCTCAGCTCACTCTCTCTCTTTTCTCTTCATTTTTCCCTCATTTCCTTCTCTATTCACCCCCCCCTTGTTGTTTGTTGTCGCTGCCGCCTTGCTATTGTCTACCAGAGCTGTTGCCATCATCCACCTTGCAATTGCTGCTATCTAGAGTCCAGCCACCACTCGCCTGCTACCGTATGTCACTGCCGGCCGCTCATCCCAATGCTAGAGTTGTCGTTATTGTTTCCACAAGTAAAACTACCATCGGGGTTGTTTCGCCGGAAATCAGCTACCGGCCATCATCCATCACCATCCCCAAGCTAGTCCCATGTAGCTCTCACCCTTGCTGTCACTCTGGTGTCGTCGGAATCTTAGAGTCCATAAGTTGATTTTCTAATCCCTTAATTAGGGGTTAATCTTGTTTTAGGAGTACTTTAATTAGTTTAAGCGTGATTAGTGGTTAATGAAGATTGCTTATGGTTAAAGTATGGTTTATATTTCTTGATTATGCTTAAGTAAGTTTATGATAAGCTAATTGTGGCTTAATAGTGCTTGTTTGTTGATTAATTGAGTTTATGGTTAATTAACACTATATTACGTTACCAAGCTTGCTTATGGTTGATTAATTTGACTAATGAAGTCTTAGTTAATTATGATTAATTATTTATGGGAATAATTAATTATAATTATATTATTTTATGGAAATAATTAATTATAATTATATTATTTTATGGAAATTATTTATTTATGGAAATATTATATTATTTAATTTCGAATTATTGACTATTTGTGGATAATTAATTATTTTTGGGAGAAATAATTAATTATGATTATTTTATGGAAATTGATTAAATTGAGTAATTTTTGTGAGAAATTAACTATGGCTTATTTTTCTAAAGTTGATGGTATTTATGTACTTGTATAGTCAAGTGATTTTGAGTTATTAAAGAAGAGTTTTATGAAATGTAATTATTTTGATGGGATAATTATTTATGGGATTGGTAAATAATTATAAGTATTTTATGGGACTTACATTATTTATCAGAATAATGGACTATAATATTATATACCTTATAAATGAGTATTTTTGGATATAATCCTAGCTTATACTTATTTTGTGATAATCGAGTATTGATGAGAATAATTGACCGTCATTAGTTGTGGAAACGCGTGTTTATTTATGAGTAAATATCGAGACAGGTGGTTGGGTACCGTTAATTGTCGAGGTACGTGATTGTTTACTGATAATTGATTGAGACATGTGATTGATTATCGAAATGTCGATTGTTGATGAGTTTCTTGATAAGTGACGAATGTTATGGGAATAATCATGGATGATGATATCTTTAGTCAATTAACAAGCACAAGCATGAGATAGGTCAAAATTGGATGGCTCTCTAGATTCCCAATACGAATGTATGATATATAGGCCTAATACCTTTTAAAAACCCCTAACCTTAGCTCTAATCTCAATTTATCCTAAACTTTTTTATGTCTTATAAAAAACAACCAACTTTTACTTGAATCTCATATTTGTTTCTATTAACCTTCTGTCCAAAATTGCCCTTAGTAATTTGTATTGGCATTTCAACGTTATTGCTTTAGTTTTCCCCCAAATTACAGATCAATGAAGACATTTTTTGGAAATGAATTTCTATGTCATTCCGAACTACGTCTTCTTGGATATGAAGTTTAGATAAAAACTAGAGCAATTAGGGTTTGCTTTCTTCGATTGCTCGTACTCTCTCAAGAGATTATTCCTTCCATCTTACTCAAATATCTTTGATTTTGCACTTAGTCTTCAATCTCTTTTGCTTGAGACTCTTCCATCTCTCATAGTCAAACACTTGGCTTAGGATGCTCGAACAACTCGTGCTTAGGAGTTATTAGTCTCTCAGTTATGAATGAGAAAATTTGGATGCAAGGTTAATAGGAGTAGATTTGAAACTCAAGTAAAAGTTGATGGTTTATTACGAGACAAAAAAAGTTCAAGGTTAAATTGAGATTGAACCTAAAATTGAGAGTTTGTTTTTGGATAAAAAAAAAGTTTAAGAAAAATTGAGATTAGACCTAAAGTTGAAGTTTTTTTTATGAAATTAAAAAAAATTCATGATAGAATTGACATTCGAGCTAAAGTTCTGAATTTTTTAGTGTATAGGGCCATGAAATATATGATACAACAAATGTACTTTGAGTGATTTTTTTATTTCTCAGTCAAAACCTATCTCGCCCTTCATCTTCCTACCTTGCTTCCTACTTTCCCAGCTTTTCCACCATTGCGTGCCCCTTTACGTGCTCTTATCCCTTCTAATCCATTGGTACCTTGGTCTTAGCTATTGTTGATTTATTTTCTCGACCTTCTCGTCTAGCGAAGCATGATTCGAATGCAAGCAATGGACGTAGTATCTAAATCTATTTTGGTAATGAGATGATATATAATATGGGTAACTGCGTTATTAGATTTAAAAGCGATATTTGCTGCTTGTGTGATTTTTATTCAATGAATTTGGGATTTATGATTAGTCAATTTTTCGATTAATTCAGTATGCACTGGATTTTTGTCACGATTTTGAGGTTGTGTTTTTTAATATCTTTTTGTAAAATCATTTATTTGAGTTGAACATTTCGTTCGCTATACTGTAAATGATGACCAATCATTCCGAAAATTTTCAGGATGGATTTGCAGTCTCACGAATCCGGTTAAGCATCCTCGTCGACTTCGAATTCTACAGGACTTCACTAAAAAGGGCCCCCACTTAATGGAGACAAAAGCGACGTGGACCGCATTCAACATCTTTCATTGTATTTTATTTTCAGAACTTGGGCCAACCAATGGGGACCAAATTAAATCAATCATTTTTCTTACGAACGACGTTTGAAGCTTCTCCCTCCATTTTTTTGGTTTACTACAAATCAATGGCCAAGGTCCACAAAATGGCGAAGATTATTCTAGGGATGTGATATATATTTCTCTTAGCGATGTATGATACAATATATCACATTTTACTAACCCGAATTTTCCGTTTACTTGTGAAGCGCCAATGTCAATCTTGGGATCTAAATATGAGAGAATCAAGCCCGCCAGTTTGATCAAACATGGAATGAAAGTGGTTTTTATTTTTATTTTTAAGCGGTATCTTGACGGCAAATCCTCGAATTCTTAGTACCAATTGAGATACTTATGCTTTGGGCCTTATCAATGTATTGAAGCTGCTAACTTCTATACAAAATTACCAACTGTAATATAAGTACTGCAATTTAAGTTTTCAAATAACTTTCCTCCGACTGAATTATGAACTAGCTTTGGTTATACGAACTCCTATTTGGGCATATATCAAATTGTATTTGGTTGTTTCGGACACTATTATGATCATTTGCCATTTTGTATTCGCGGATATCAACCTTCGTGTTCAATTTACTAAATCTTATACAAATGAACTATTCAAATCATCTATCCAAGAACTTAAGAAGTTCTCATAAGTAAGTTGTCAGTCAACTCTATTTTTTACCAACGATACTTAATAGTAACTAGTAGTTTGACGCACTTACCGGCACAGTAAATAATTCCAAGTTACCCTCACCAACTCGCTCTTTCGCATGAACAAACTTTACACATTTGTGAATGTACACACTGACTATCTTAGAGTTGGGGAAAGTACCGAAAAACTCCTAAACCTGTTGCATTGGTACCAATCTGGTCATAAACTATTCGAAGAGATTTATTTAGTCCTAAACATTTTCATATTAGTATCAATTCAATCCATCTGGCTAATTTAAGCTGGAAATCATTGACATGAATGTTGACCATCTTCTATGACACGGTTGGCACTGAATGTTAGTCATCCTATATGACACGGTCGGCACTGAATGTTCGTCAACCTACATGACATAGTCGGTGCTAACATTGACATTTTTAATAATACTAATTAGGCCAACTAAGAGTGAAAGACATAACATGTTCTCATGTTTTAAAGCAGAATTATGACCCCTTGGCAACTAAACTTCAGGATAGGCTACCTAATGGATACTCATATAGTCATACAAAACTAACTAAACTATAGACTAAAAACCCAGCTCAAAGACTGGTTTTTGCAAGACTACATATATCAACCGACGGTTGTAGCTTAGATCAATATATGAACAGCTTAATTGGTCACATGGCCTTTGCACATGAGGTTCCTGTCTTTGCGATGATGAACACACATCGCCACCTTCATATCAACTTGAATTAATTAGAGAAAAAATTTAGTAAGAAAATAAAAAATAGTGAACTTGATTCTATAAAATTTCAAGTTAAGATATATTTAAGAACTTAGGTTGGCATATTTATGTACGTGCTATGCTCATGAATACCAATTCTTTGATATTCCATTCAACCAATATAAACAATCTCTTTTTTTTTTTTCTATAAATTATGATGTCTCCACTATTATACGCATTATATACTGCATAAGATACTAGCTGCAATCTAAGCTACATTTGTGTGTTTATGTACCAATTGAAGTATCACGACGTGCAGCCAAAAATATGAGGATAGAATTAGAAAGCTATTCCAAGTTGGTTCAATTTCTTATCGGATATTATTTTAGTTCCAAGAGAGTCCTAAGCGCCAAATTCCCTAGGGCTTCCAGCTGAATTGAGTTTTCATCTATTTCTAACAATTGATTAGGTAATTAGAGTTATATCGATTGGCTTATATACAATATTAGCCAAATGCCAAAATATAGTCGTATGAATGTTCTTTACAATTTCCTTACTATGGTATGTTTAGTAAATTTTAATACAGAAAAAAATTAAGATTAATTTGATTAGTAATATTATTGTCACACCCTGACCCTCAAGCACGTGACAACTCCTATTTTCTTGCAGTCATTTAAATGCGATATCCTAGGATGCATTGCTGACCATTATTTTTATCTTTTAATTAAACGCATACGGAAGCGAATCACAACTACCTAGTCAATTACAAAAGTAAGGATAGTAGGAAAACCAAACTAGAAACATATCCAAAAGTGTCACTTTATTTATTTATTGATTAACCCTAGGAAGTTCACAAGTATAGACCCTTACAATAGCATCCTTTTATCGAGCCAACAAAACCAATAGAGCCAGGGTTAATTAACTCTCTTCGAATATGGCCACAAGCCACAATACGTGTCTGTTTTCCAAACTACGGACCTAAAAATGGTTATACAATAACCAGTAAGATAAAATCTTAGTAAGTTATAATCTTAAGTCTCAGTTGGAAAATTCGCTCGCCTCAGATGCAGCCTAATCATGCAACCTATTATCAATGGCAAATCAATTGCAAAGCGACCTCTACTTTGCCTAATCTATCAACATGCTAGAAAACATAGTCACGATACAATTCAACGGCCATTAGATATAAACACAGGCGATCTCACATTGTCTTGGCACACATACCCTGCATAAACAATACAGTTTAAGTCATAACAGTTTCAATAAGCATTCACATAATCATAGCACTCAAAGAACTTTCTCATGCCTTGGTACCCACACGTGCTCTGTTATTACGACCCCTTAGGCCAAAACACAACCTTATGGTTAGCAGTCCACTAATCCAAAACCAGGCATCGTCATCTCTGTAGGCACAGCTACATCATGGCCCTTCCCCCAAATGGCATTCTTGCATGAGCATTAGTTTGGCCTTTGTCGCGACTTAGCAATTGACCACTATCAGGCGACCAAAAGGCCACGACATAACCCCAAGGGTTGGCAATCTTCCAATAGCATCGGGTTTCCTTTTAATGTGACCATGCAGCACAACTATCAACCAATTCATTCCTTCTTTTCTCTATTGTTAATGCAATCATAGTTTGTGCTCAAGCAACATGCTATTATAGATAACACACAGTATAATGCAATGCAATAATAATCAATGGTCACATAAACTTGCATAATTCAACAGCTTCTAATATAGCCATCAAACAGCAGTTCAAGTCACAATTCAATCATCAGTCTCAACCAACTGAAGCTATAATATTCACATGGTACTCAAGATTGCAATCGGTAGTAACTATTCTCATAATACGCAACAAATACTAGTAATTTGTCCACAAGTATTTACAAGTAAATAAACATGTGTTCCATGACTAAAGGCAGTCAAGTATTCTCATCAATACTTGATCATCACAAAACAAGTGTAAGTTAGGATTATAACCAAGAATACTCATTTATAAAGTATATAATACTATAATCAATTATTCCGATAAAATAATTTAACTCCCACAAAATAAGTATAAATATTTACCAATTTCATAAATAAATACCCAACCAAAGTAATTTGATTTCATAAAACCCTTCCTTAATAAATCAAGGTCCATCAACATTATAGTATATAAATACCATCAACTTTAGAAAATTAAGCCATATTTAATTTCTCACAAAAATTACTCAATTTAATCAATTTCCACAAAATAATCATAATTAATTATTTCTCCCAAAAATAATTAATATCCATAAATAGGCAATAATTCGAAATTAATAAATAATATGATTAATTAATTAATTTTCACAAAATAATATTATATTCGATAAAATAATATAATTATAATTAATTATTCCCATAAATAATTACTCATAATTAAATAATACTAATCATTCATTAACCACATTAGTCAACCATAAGCAAGCTTAGTATAATAAAATAATGCTAATTAACCATAATCCACTTTAATTAGCAATAACCATCCTAAGCTACCATTAGCTTATATTAATCACACTTAAGGCATATAAATCACATTCAAACATAAACCACCTTCATTAGTCACTAAATGCACTTAGAACTAATTAAACTACCCCTAACACAAAATTATCCCCTAATTAAGGGATTAGGAAAATAACTCATAGTTTTACGATTCTGGTGAAACGAACGCGACAGCGGCGGTGAGGGGAACATGTGAGTACCTTCGGGGTGTCGAGGTGAGGTGGTACGGGAAGTAGATCTGAGCCGAGAGTGACTGTCCACTTGATGAGAGGCCAGGAGCAAGAGGAAATCAACGATTGAGGTGGCACGGAGCTAGCTGGCTAGTGGGTGGTCCGACAACTCCGGACGGTGGCCAGTAGCTCTAGTGACCTCAAGGCGACGACATCTAATTGTACCAGGTCTAGACGTAGTAGCACAGACTCGAATAGAGGAAAGAAGTGGCTAAGCTGGGCGGTCGAGCAGCGGTACAGGGTGGAGGAGACTAGCTTGGGCGGCTGAGGTGGGTCCAAGGCAGTATTGGTCAGTGGTAGTCGAACTGGGATTTACTGAGGAGGAGACTGGCAAAGGAAGAAAAGGAAACAAGGTTGGCTCGATGACTAGGCGGAGGACGGTGAGGCTTGTAGTGGCTCCAAGTGTGCGGTCGGGCGACCAAGCTAAGCTAAGGTGGCATCTAGTCGAAGCTACTGTGGTAGCTAGGTGTTGGCTTCAGAGGCAAACGAGAAGAAGAAAACATAGCAACAACAGTAGCAAGCAGAGGAAGAAGAGAAGAAGAAGAAGAATGGAAGAAAGAAGAGGAAGAAGGAAACATGTAAGAGAAGAGAAGACAAGGGGAAGAAAAGTCAAAGATGGAGGGCTAATGGGACAGCTACAGAGAGGGAAAATGTGGGGAAACGTAGGGAGGAAGAAATGAGGGGGAAAAAAGAAAAAGACAAAGAAAAAGAAAAAGAAAGAGAAAATAAAAAAACTTCCTGTGCAAGCTTCTAAAAGGGGGTATTTTAGTCTTTTTATCTCTAAAACACAAATTCCCAAATATACGGCTCCAAATCTTAGCCAGTTAATCTACTTCCGGCAATTTTCAGGCTTACCGATAAATTTGAGAATTAATGAGCTGTTGTTTAATATTTTAGTCTTGACATTCTTGAAAGTTCGATATCCGCAATTAGATTGAAATTTGTGGTTAAAATCGATCAATCGCGACTTTGATACGACTTAACTTTCGGGCAGCATTTAGGGGTTTCCACACATTTGGCCTGTGGTTGATAGTTTTTCAATCTACGACCATGTCTATTCAAATCAAGTTGATCCTTAATTGTTATGTAATCGTGAGGTATTGATTGCTCACCCTGAGTATAAAGCTAATAGGAAATTGGTTTAACGTCGTTCATAGTTAATATCAAAGTCATGAACTAACAGGCAGTCCTTATTAAGGCTAAGAGGGCCATGTGTGGGATAGCATATTTGTCACAAGTTTGCAACTCAAACTCTTGAGGTCAGTTCATAGTACCATTTATGGTATCAGAGCCATGGATTTATTTGAATCATTTTAGTTTGGACTTTACCACGTTTTGTTACTAGAAGAGAACTTCTCACCCCATGGAAACTCCAGATTCATCCTCTCCTTCTCTTCCTGTTTCCCTTACCTCTAATCTTTCTCTCTATCCTCCACCGGAACTTCGAAAGTCTTCATATTCCAAAATAGACTACCTTTATGAGGTTGCTTACCTCACAGAGGATAGTAAGATTTCAGAAACTTAGCTCCCCATGATGAACCCATACACTGCTTTCACTAAACCCCCTTCTTTCTCTTCACTTCGGTCTATCAAACACTTGATTAAACATACCCCTCGCACTGTCAAAGAGTATGTTCAGTCATCCCGTTTTGACCAACATCCCATCCAAGCAACTGAACAGGAACAATTTGTTACTCTTTAGATCCTATCTGAATTTCCATCCCAATGGATCCAACAAGGCTACTCTCATCTCCACTTTGGAGCCATTCATTTTGCTTTAACCTTTCATGGCCGAAAAAGCTTACCTGTTACCGCAAGGATAGCCCTATTAGACAACAGGTTTTTGGAGTACCAGCAAGCTTGTGTTGGTACCATTCAAACAACAATGAATGTGGGAACTGTTTTTGTCACACTTTTCCCAAATTTTAACATCGCTCTTGCAGATCCCAACCCGCTCACTGCTTTTAAGGTTCAGCTACAAATTACTGAAGCCCCGCAGACACCTGGATCTATTGCTACCACTTTACACTACTAAATGATCTATCGTGTCCAAAACCATGCCATTAACCTTAACATTCCAAATTCTGAAGATGCTCTTGTTATTTCAATCGACCACGACCAAACTTCCTGCATCCATGTTCCCAGACAAATTCCTCGAAATGAGCTTATTAAGCTTCTTCCAGATAGTTGGGTCACCAACTACGAAAAACTCCATCAGAGCTGTAAACCGGTCCAATCTAGTGAACCACAGTTCACTAGGAAAAAGGATGGCACTGTTGCCATAGCTCATGAGTTTACAGTTCACATAGGATAAGATTTAACAAGTATTACATACTAGAAATATAAGCATTACTTAAGATAGCAGAGTAATATGGTACATTTTTCGGCTCAGTGCATCATAGCTAGCCACAATTGCAGCACTTCATTTTGATCTTATCCTTCTTCTTATCACGCTTCTTGCATCAGAGGATCTTAGCTCTCTTGGGTGCCTAACTAATCTCTTTCTCTCCATTATTGAATTTATAGTTTCTCTTGCACTTAAAGTCCAAAACTTTGCGCAAACTAGATTCAACAAAGGAGAGAAAGATACTGGTCAAGCACCCTAAGCATGTGTTGAATTTATAGTTTCTCTTGTGCTTAAAGTCTAAAACCTTGTAAGAACTAGATTCAATAACATAAGCATGTGTAGAGGATTTTGCAGCCTCTAGCTGTTCATCCTTCCGTTCCAAATGACATGCTATATTATTAAAAGTGATAATATTCTCTTTGCACGTCATGTTTCGTATGCTTCCAACTATTAGAAAGAGACTTTAAAACTCATCTTTTAAGGCATGTCGAATTGCTTGAGTATTTTTGTAACTTTCAAACTCATATATGAGATCATCTTGCATACAACTCGGCAATGTGATGTGAGCAATGTTATTTTTTTTCAAATTTGATAAGCTTCTTAATATTTTTTGTGATGAGCTAAAGTTCCATGCTCAAATTCATTCATGGTATGGTTGAGGATTTCTAAAACCTATTACTCCCTAAGGATGTACTGAACATTTTAATGTTAACTATCATAATTGTCACTGTTCAACTTCTCACCCTTCTTGAGGTTAGCTACAATGGTTTTGGATGCTGAAACCATAACTAATGACTACTACACATTGATATAACAAATGTAGAATCCATATTAGCACATTTTTCACATTAACACACATTTGATTTGCAGCAAAGATGAACTAAATTAATAATAATTGGACAAAAAGCGCCGAAACAAAAGTTTACTATGTTTCCAATTAGTTTCAGTGGATGATTGTTCCACTATCATTAACTTATTTAATTTGAGCAAATTTTAAGTTCTAGGCAAAAACTTCTTTGAATTTTACCAACCTATGAACTCCCAATAGAGAAAAATAATTACATATGTAATTATCACATTTTCTATTAAATATCAAAAGACATAGCATAATGTGAACTAATGTAAAAAACATTCATGCGACAACTATAATCAAAAGCAGAATTCAAGACATATTGAAAATATCAAGGATCTCCAGCCATTGTTTGAGATTGCTCGGCATTAGGAAATTGCAAGCACGTTAAACTATGAACATGCTATCATTGAATGAAGCTCTACAAAAGTTATACACAGCTTACATGTGGTCTTTTTTTGGTAACTTCTATATTTCCAAAACCATGGAAAAATACAGCTTAAAATGAATAAATAATGCATTTATACCCCCAAAAAGTACATGTATATAGGGTTCCATATGCATTTTAATACCTTTAAAAGCATTAAACATGTAAAGTAACTACACCACAATAAAGAGGGCATTAATACAAACAAAAATATATCAACCACGCTCTAATTAGAGTTGGCACACGCCCATACGCGCCACCTAAGTGCCTGGCATGTGTAGTGCATGCGCCTTTGCTTAGATCAATTGCTGAACTAGTCCGACTAGCTAGACTGATCCAACCGAGCTATTCGATGCAACTGGTTGATCAATCAATGAGTCGAATTGGATCGCCGAGTCGAGTTGGTTCATTAGTCGAGTCAACAAGTCGGATCTCCAACCAGGTCGAGTCAATGATGTCAGCACATCGATTACCAATGGTTTGCTGAAGTCAACAAGTGCCAGTTCAACGCTTGCGTGTCCAGCATGGGCGCTTCTAGCGTCATCCAACGGGGTGTCGCGCATAGGTGCTTTCGATGTTGTTCGGAGGCATGCCACTCACTGTTTTGATCGTCTCGACGAGTACTTTCTCATTGTATGATCAAAATGGATTTTTGCTAGAAAAATATTACAAGAATTGACTAGAACATAACGGTCGTTCATTCTTCGAACCCGTTTTTCATGTCCAATTTGTTTTTGACAATTCATGTTACAATTTCCAAGTAATAAACATCCAGACAATATGAAGTTCATCCTCTCGATCCCCATATAAAAAAATAAGTTAGTAAATTCGATGGAAAAATAAGGCAAAGATCACAATGCAAGCTTTGATACCGATGTTAGAAGAATAGTTGTCCAAAGAAATGATCAACCTAGTCGATGTGTAACAAACAAATTACTCAAAAACGTACGTTGAATCATCAGTGAACAATGGATGATACAACTTCATGTTGGTTTGAATATAATCACAAGGAAAGTATTTTTGTTTCATAGTGCTAATGCCGATCGTTTCTCAAAGTAATAAAGAAAACCTTTTGTGTGTTATTTTCTTCGATGGAGAGAGGAGAGTAGAGAACAATTCTCATAACATTCTTTCCGCAATTGCTAATTACAATTATCTCAAAAAGGTTATTTTTATATGTGGGAAGTTATTTAACTTCCTTGTAATAGATAACCTTTCATTAGACAACCTCTCACACCTTTTTAAAAAAGTGTCTCTCTATCACATCACATCAAAATGAACCGGTGTATCTTAATTGCACCAATCATGTATGTACCAACGAAATATAACACTTTTGTGTTATGTACAAGTAGGAGTACCATGACATGCAGCCAAAAAAATGAAATTAACATTACGGAGCTATTATGACATCTAGCTGGATTTAATTTTCATCTATTTCCAATATTTAATCAGGTCAGTATGGAATGCCAAAAGATATTAGTGGAACAAATTACACGTGCAATTCCCCGCATGATATGCTTAGTAAATATTAATACAAAGAAGTGTCAAGATTAATTTGGCTAATAACGTTTCACTCACTAATATTGTTCATAAATTATTAATAAATGGGGTTAATACTAAAAAAAACCTCAAATTGGTATATCTATGACATATTTATCCTAAACCCTAAATTGATACACTTGTAATAAATTTATCCTCCATTAACTTTCGTTAAAATTTATTGTTATATTGATGAATTGAATAACATATGACAGTTAATGGATGCACCAGTCTAGTATTTTACCCTTTGTTTGCCACGGGGGTATTAGTTTGTGTTTTTTCATGATATTAATTCAATTTAATTTTAATGAAGGGTAAATATGTCATAAATACAGCATTTATATCATCCAACACTTAAACAATATATGTGCGTTCTCTTTTAGAGTTTTCGTTTCTAAATACCTTCTCTCTTTAAAATTTGAGTGGGGCTAGTGAGAAAGTGAACAATATATCGGGGAAGGCCGAGCTTAGGCATCAAAACAAGAGCCAAAGGGAGCCTAAGAGCCACACAATTCAAGATCTCAAATGCTCATAGCAAGTGGTATTAAAGTGAGTTGTAGAGATCGTGATTGAAGAGAAGTTTATGGCACACTCCAAGTGTAGAGAATGTTGGAACAAGAGGTTGTTGCTATTGCTATGATTGGTTTGAAAGCCCAAGAGAAAGACACACGGCTGAAAGCTAAGAGAGCTTCCTCAAAGGATGTCATGTCCTCTTTTGAGGAGAGACTCATAAGGATGAAATCGATGATGGATGATTTCTACAGGGAGGTGAAGGAGCAAATTAATGAGGTCAAAGAGTCACTCCATGGAGAATTCTCAAGTGCCTTGAATGTAGTCGCTAAGTCAATGCGAGAGAGGTGATACCTCAAAACCTTGACAAGTGACTTTCAAGAGGAGCTTGAGATTGTCAAGGATGATTTTAAAGCTCCCAAGTCACTCATGGCAAGTGAGCTAGAGATAGTCAAAGATGAACTCAAGGCTTTACTAGGTTGCCATGGTGCAAAGGAGTGATCACCACAATGCTGAGTCCAAGAGGGGACATTCCTAAGCCAAAGGAGTTCAAAGGAGATCAATCCACCAAAGAAATAGAAAACTTCATATGGGTTTAGAGTAATACTTCGATGCCATGGGAATTAAGGATGATGGGACTAAGGTATGAACTACAAATATGTTCTTGATTGATATTGCTTTGCTTGGTAGCAAGGAGATTGTAATGGTGAAAGGCATGGAACCAAACTGATCATTCGATGGTCTGATTTTGTCATCGCTTTCTATGAGCAATTCTTTCTAGAGTATGCCAAGATGAAGCCTGGAGCAAGCTATGCTGTCTCACACAATGGAGATATCAACAAGTATGTGCGGGAGTTTTCCAAGATATTATTAGAGTTTCCGGATATGACCGAGTCCAAGGCACTATTCACATTCATGGATGGACTTAAGCCTTGGCCAAGGTTGGAATTGGAATGTTGAAGAGTGAAATAGCTATTGCAAGCTCTTGCCACAACTAAGTCCTTGATTAGTCTCCATCGGTTCGAAGAACCCAAGTACAAGGGAAATGGTGGGGGAGTGGGTTGCCACCATGATGAGGATGACGAGGAGGAAGCTACCCATGATCAATAGGACAAGCGAAAAAGGCCTCCGATTAAGAAGTAGATGAAGCCACAATGTAAGGTATATGGAAAGCTAATCAAATGTGTCTTTTGCGAAGGCTCACATCTTGCTGGATATTGTCCAAATAAGGGCAAACTCTCGGCAATTCAATAGCAGGAACAAGAGCAACCAAGCGAGAGAAGAGGTAAGTATAGCTAAGAGGAGTAAAAATTCTCAATTCCATGAAGACTCAAACACCTCCCAAGCCTACAAGTACAAGTTTTTCATTCATGGAAGTCAAGGTTAGTAGCATAAAACTCTATAGCTTGGAACTCTATGCCTTAGTAGACACGGATGTGTCAAACATGTTCTTGTCAAGCAAAGAGTTTGCAAATTCAAGTGGAACCAGCCAATCTTCAGTTTAAGGCGATCAACTCGAATGATGTATCACCTGTTGGCATTGCTTGGAATGTGGAACTACACATTGGTAAATGGAAGGGCAAATTCTCTATTGAGATAATTCCGCTTGATGAATATGATCTTTTCATTGGTTTAGAATTCTTTAATAGTGCGAATGCTACGATCGATATGATAACCAAGTCAATTGTTATCACCAACCCAAGATGCCCATTGATGGTACTAATGTTCCTTGGGTTAATGGAGACTAAGAGCATCCCACAATATGACTCATAGGTGAAGAGTCGAGTTGAGAGTGAAGCTACAATCATTGGAGAGCCCGAAGGTAAAAGAGTTAGAACGACCTACATCAATTAGAGAACTTGTTAAACAATACAGAAATAGCCGATTTGAAGAAGGTGTTGCTTGTGAAACAAGTTGGGATTCAAGACTTGTGTAGCCGATAAGTCAAGAAGTGAAAGAGCAAGTGGCTAAGTAGCACGCGACACCGACCCATGACATGACACAATAGACCATCACGTTGTTTCTCAAAAAAGAAAGAATTCCCACAAGTTGTATATTAAATGTATATTTCTATATATAAATGATACATTATCATTTTTATAATTATTTCAATCAAATTAATTTGATTTAAATTCATAAATATATAGTTAATAAAAAAAGAACCTAGAATGAATTTATACTAAAAACATTAATCTATGTTTCAATTTGACAATTTCAATTCTATTCCAATAATCCATAAAATGTGGAGGAAAAAATAAACAATCGACATTCTAGACTTATATGTTCGAGTGTGTTAGAAGAGAAGAGAAAAAGACTTGGGAAAGTGAATTGTGTGTCACGAGAAGTGAGAGTCATAAGAAAAAAAGAAGATTATATTTTTTCCCCTTTATTATTTTTATTATTTTCTTATTGTTTTACATATTTTTATTTTATTGAAAATTTTTAAAATTGACCTCGTATGTATTGAAATCACATGTCAGAATTTCAAGCTCACGCGTCGGAATTCTAGACTCGAGTATTAGAGAGTGCTGAGAGAGTTGATCAAGTATCAAATTTTTCAACACATGTTTACTGAGTGTCGAACATGTGTCAGAGTGTTTGACACAACACAAAAACTCCCAAAGAGTGTCGATACTTTTTAGCCAAGCAGCATGAGAGATGGAAGAATCACCAATGTTTGAGGGAACCAATGATCCAAGGGAAGGATGCAATTGGGCAAGTGAAGGATTTCGAGTTGAGAGCATCAAGGACAACACTCGTATGGGTGGGGGAGAATGCCATGTATTGGAGGTTTTGTGACCCAATCGACTGGAGAGATAACTTGATGATCAGCAAGACTTGAAGTGTCTTAGGCTTTGTGGCTTTTGTAAGCATTCTAGAATACTCCTAGGGATGGTATAGGAAATGTATTCAAGATATTTTTTTTATATTTAATGGGATAGATAGTAGTCTTGTATTTAGTAGGGAACATGGTAGTTGGGGAGAGTGGATCTCAACCACTTGATCAAGGGGTGATCAATGATAGTAATTGGAAGATCTCATGTATAAATAGGGATGCTCTCCTCCTTATTTGTATCATCCAACGCTTCAGCAATAGAAGTATATTCTTTCTTAAAGCTTCTCTCTCTATGATCCAAGTGGGGTTAGTTATTGAGTGAGAGATACATTAAGGAAGGTTGAGCTTAGGCATCCAAACAAGAGTCAAATAGAGCCTAAGTGTTGCACAGTTCACAATCTCAAACGACGGCTCGTGACACTTTCTTGATAGAGGTTAAGTTCCTCAAAGCTTGCATCTTCCCTTGAGATTTATGATTGAGTCAAGCTCTATCCAGAGATCAACAAGATGGGGTTTTTATATAATGCCATGAACTATTTTTGTGGAATTATATAGCCATTGCTTCTGTTGTGGAAATAAGGGATCAAACAATAAAATAGACAAAATGAAAAAAACAAATTGGACACTAGATTTACATAGCTTGCTTGATGTGACGTGTATCTATGGGGAGAGCTATAAAGAATTCCACTATATTTTAAACGATACAATAAAGATTATAACTATACTCAAGTTACCAAAACACTTAATATTTTCTAGCCCTTAATTACATGTAGACCTGTCAAATGAGTGGGTCGGATCGGGTTTAGATCGAGTCGAAAATGGTCTGACCCATATTCATATAATATAGATCTAGTGACTCATACCTAACCCAATCCATACCCGACCTATACCCGACCGGATCCATATTGCTAAAAGTCATATAAATTGAGATGGGGTGGAGACGAGCGGCGAAGTGTCACGGTCACTAATAGGTCACTACCACTCACCGAACTTAAGGAAACTCAAAGAAGAAAAACACATTTTACAGTTGGGTTAAAAATGGATCGAAAATGGGTCAAAAATGGGTCACATATTCTAACCCATTTTTGACCCATTAAGATAAAATATGACTCACAAAATAGGTTCATGACCTATCCTGACACCCCTAATTACATGTAATAACTCACACAGCAATTAGCTCTATAATTTCTTATAAAATAATTTATCAATCTCATAAATGAATTAAACAAAATCTCATCACAAAATTTATTGTCTTCAACACTATTGTTTCAGGATGTAATTCACCTAGAAATAGCTTCTCAGATGCTCTTCACAATAAAGTCACGTTATATATAGACAAGAGTTATAATCAAAGTAGGAAACCTACTCATACTAAGTAATCCTCAAATAGAAAATCAACTTTAATCAAAAACCTATTCAAATTATGAAAGTTTTCTATGTACTCAAACTTGACAAATATTTTCAGTAGCTTTACCTATTGTCATTGGTTGACGAGTTAGACCCGTTGAAAAAAAAATAGAAAAGATGAGAACAAGGAGGCAAAGATACGGTTAAGGTGAAGTGAGTAAGTGGGTTCAAGGCTTCAAGCCAAAGACCACGTGTGAATAAGAGAGAGATGAATGGATAAAATGGAGAGTCGTATAGGATAACTCGATTTATAAATTGACTGTGTTTTGATTTCAAAATTGTGACATGATTAATAAATATGTCGTGGTCGTATTAGACCTATGACGTAATCCGATTACGATACAAACAATTGAATTGGCAGCCCTTCCAGTTCACACGGGCAGACATGGAACAAACCCCTCTTCTTCTTCTTTTCTTCCTTCCTTTCTTCCCTGCGCGAGCCGTCTTTGAATGGTGGAGCCCCCATTTCCCTTTATTGACCAGACAACTTTCTTTTTTGGTGGCTTTTAACATATATTGACTTGGTCAAATATTACAGTACAATATTGAAAGCACTTCCATCGAGATTTTGTCACGTTTGGCACTCTTGCACCCTCATCACATGCTCTTCGTCACTGCATCGCCATCGCCAGCTCCGGGAATGGCTACGCCGAAAGAGAAGCGAATGGACAAGGTGCTGTCGCACCTGATCGTGCTGTCGGAACGAGTTCGCTCGGCGGTGGACGAGGCCAAGTCGTTCAAGTCCGAGTGCTCCGAGCTGGGCAAGCAGGTCGACCGCCTCTCCCCGATGCTCCACTCCCTCGCCCGCTTCACCACCTCTGCTCGGTCCCTCTACGAGCGCCCCATCCGCCCTATCGCCGCTGAAGTTTCCCGGAACCTGGAGCAAGGCCTAGCCCTGGCTCACAAGTGCAAGCACCACAACATCCTCCACCGCGTCGTCACCAAAATTAGTGCCGCCGATTTTGGGAAGACCGCGGACCTCCTCGACGCTTCCCTCGGGGACCTGACGTGGCTGCTTAGTGTCTACGGTGAAGGTAAGGATGGTGGTAATGAGTTCTCGCTTCCTCCGATTGCGAGTAATGATCCGATTCTGGGTTGGGTTTGGTCCTACATCGCCTGGATTCACATGAGGCCCTTGCCTGTTCGAATTGAGGCTGCGAATGAGTTAGCTTCGCTCGCGTGCGACAATGACAGGAACAAGACGATTATCGTGGAGGAAGGGGGCGTGCCTCCGCTGCTCAAGCTTCTTAAGGGGTGGTCGGCTACCGATGCTCAAATAGCCGCCGCGACTGCGCTCTGCTGCTTGGCCAATGATCAGCGGCGAGTACAGGCGATTGTGGATGAACTCGGAGTTGAGACTATTGTCCACATCCTCGAGGATGCACCTAGGCGCGTGCAGATTGAGGTGGCGAGCTTGGTGGCGAGTATGGCAGCACACTGCCCAATTGCTCGGGAGTATTTTGGTAGAAAGAATGCTATTCAGCCCCTGGTAACACTGTTGTCGTTTGATATGTTTGTGGATAATTCTAAAGCTGGGAAGCCTAAGCAGAATATCCACTCCATTGTCCAGATTAATAAGGAAAAGGGAAGTAAATCTTTAGGGAAACTGAACAACCATAACTCATATTCAGATGGTAGTAGGTTGGGAAGTCATAAGAAAGACTGGGAGAATGAGAAGCCTGAGGTTAAAATGAAGCTGAAGACGATCTGCACTAAGGCATTATGGATGCTTGCTAGAGGGAATTTGGTGAATAGTAAGAAGATTACAGAGACGAAGGGGTTGCTTTGTCTGGCAAAGTTGTTAGATGAGCGAGGTGAATTGCAGCATTACTGCTTGATGACTATTATGGAGATAACAGCTGCTGCGGAGGCTGATGTCGACTTAAGACGCGCAGCTTTTAAGACCAACTCACCTGCTGCCAAATTGGTTGTGGATCAGCTCTTGAAGGTGATGAAGGAGATAGACTCTCCATCGTTGCAAGTTCCTGCAATTAAATCCATTGGCTCTTTGGCTCGGACATTTCCAGCTAAAGAGACTCGTGTTCTTGTGCCACTAGTAAGTCAACTTAACCACTCAGACCAAGATGTAGCAACTGAAGCTGCTATTTCTCTGGGGAAGTTTTTATCTCCAGATAATTATCTACATAAGGAGCATGCGAGGGCAATAATTGAGTCTCATGATGTTCCACCTGCGGTGAGACTGCAAATCCTTCCTTTGCTGTCTGAAGTATGGACGACAATTGACGACTGGCAGTCACAGCTGCCGCCTGACCAGATCATCAAAGCAAATGATGATTTGTCTAAATGGACAAGGTGAAATTTTACAAACTGCCAAAGTTTACAATTGCATCGGCTAGGTTCTTTATGACAACATTACCAACATACAATCCATTGCACCTTTTACTATGCACATTTCATTCAATGAACAACAAAGCAAGTAGCTTCTGTTCCCGACTTAATTATATTACAATGTCTCCTAGTATGCAGAGATAATGTTTCTCGACCACAAAGTGCCTGTTATGTCCTGCATTATGATGAAGTAATGCGGACTTTTGATGTGAAGCATATGGATTAATCCTGTTGCACTATGGCCTTACTCTGGATATTCTCTTACAGGAATCTGCCCGGTGGAGGGGTGTTGGAAATTTCCGACAGAGTGTATGGTGAGCTTTCACATATTCAGTATCAATATGCTACAATAGTTTATATGTGCAGTATTGTCAGATTCCAGGATTCTATATATGCTTCTTTATTTTAGTGGTCAGATGCAATAACAGCCTGTAGTCTTATTTTCTAAGATTTTCCTCCTCTAGGGGAATTAGGGGAAAACCTATGTATCAACAAGGAATGAATGAAGGTTATAATATCTCAAAAGAACGGACAAGCTTGTGTACTGTAGTTTTTCGTTCTTTTCCCATTTTGGTCATAAAATGGCGTCAAGGCACATGAAACAAGTGAAGACTAAAAATTCCAGGATCGATGACTTTGTTACTTTGCAGAAGAAGCATAAGGTTTCTATCGAGGGGTTAGTAGGGCTGTTGCACCTAGTCAACCAACTTTGATTAAACAGTTGCTCAGCACAAGCATTATCTTCCACAAAAGAGTGTCATCACATTTCATATTACTGCCGATTGAGAGTTCATTTCTTGTCTCAGCTAAAAGGAAATGCTCGTTCAAATCCACATTTAAATGGTACCATTCACACAACCCAGGGCCCTGCTTCAACCTGGGAGCATATTAATGCTCATGTTAACCAACTTCCAGCAACTGTTTAACCTCAGTACCTTTTGAGAGTGCATCAATGTTGTATTGACCAGCCAAATGGCATTGGAGCTCAACTCCGTTAAGAAGAGTTCAGCTCAGGCAGGATTGAAGAGAAGAAGACCCGTAAATCATCAATGATTGCTAGGCTATCAGAATATTGAGATTAACCCAAAACCAGAGTAGGTCAGTCCAGTGCCCAATCCGCAAGACCATAGCATTGAAAGACTAATGAAAATACAAAAGAGGCTATTTTGTTTGAGAGGTTGGAAAGCCTAGAAGTAGAAAGAAGTATCCTTCCATGGAGCTAATTAGCTACAAGCACTTTCTGTAATTGCTTCCTTGTTAATCCCAAAGGCTCCTGCGGGTGCTACTGACTAGTCATAAATGCATATTTCACAATTCCCAATTGTACTTGCTGGTGAAAGGTCATAAGCATTCAAGATGTTCATCTGCAGAAGATCCTCATGAGGTGCTTATCCTTCAAGTTCAGGGGATCATTTCATTAGTTTATTTGGCAGGCCTCTTGAAATATCATTCACCCTACACCTCTATGGAAATGATCTGCAGTAGATGGGTTTCCTAACCTTTTCTAGTCAGTATTTCCTGGAAGTTTATGAATATGTTTTTGTGGTTTAGTTTCTAAACCACTTTTGATAGCATAGCAAGTCATCATCCACAATTTGGAAGCTTTCTTGCATGAGTACTTCATTTTACCTCAATCATTTCATGGTCTATCAAGTTTACACTGAGCCCAAAGGAAGAACACACTTGATGATAGATGTCTCCTGTTAGCTTTATCTATTTTTGTACAGCAATCTTATGCACATTTATGTATGTGGATGTGGATGCAGTGTTTGATTACTGTCTTACTCGTGACTGGTCTTTTTCTGGCCAAATTACCATGGACTGGTTGAAGGATGACGGATATAAGTTTTACATGAGAGGCATAGTTGCAAAACTCCAAGACCAATTTTCTGCGGCCTCTTTCATGGTGCTCAATTTGGGAGAGCAAGATAACCAAAGCCAAATGACTGAAGTGTTGTCTGAATATGATATAACTGTCATGGAACTCCCTCAAAATTATGGAGGTTGCCCTATACTGAGATTGGAGAATATCCACAACTTCTTGAGATCTGCCGATGAATGGTTGTCATCTGATATGCAACAGAATGTGCTGTTGATGCATTGTGAAAGGGGTGCATGGCCAGTTTTGGCGTTCATGTTGGCTTCTCTTTTGTTATATAGGAAGAAGCAGGATGGGGAGCAGAAAACACTTGACATGATTTACAAGAAAGCGCCCTATGAACTCTTGCAGCTGACATCAACACTGAATCCATTGCCTTCCCAGCTGAGATACCTCCACTATGTTTCCACACAGAATGCTGGTTTAGATTGGCCTCCACAAGATAGGGCGCTTGTGATAAATAGCGTTGTGCTAAGGTCCATTCCTATTATGGATGCTGAAGGGGGATGTCGTCCTATTGTTAAGATACTGGGACGGGACCCCTTTATGGTTGCTGATCAAACTGCCAAAGTTCTGTTCTCAACACCCATAAGGAGTGGACATGTTAGGCATTACAAACAGGTAATTCTGATTTTGTTGGTAATCCATATAACCTGAAATTATTCATGATTGTATATGTTTGTCAGGTATGATTCCACTTTCTCTCCCATGTATTGGTTGGCTTCTAGTACCAAACTTTTCACCTTAGGTGATTGTAAAACCATGCTGGATTTGTAGGTAGGAGCTGCAGGCAGTAATAGTTATCTTAGTGTTTTGAATGTCTTAGTAACAGAGTTCTCACTTTGTTAATATGTTAAAACTGTGGAATCAAGCTGCAAAAGATCATTTTTATGCCGCATTTTGAGAACTCCCCTAATTTCCTCTTGGCAAAAATGATGCATTTGTTCTAATCCCATGTATGTAGAATGTAACTTTAGTATATGACTAGTGTGATTTCCTGAGAGTCTCATTTTGAGCCTATAAACATCAGACATGCTTATGTCCAGTCTAGTCAGAAAGATAAGTTACCGTTCTTTTATTTTTCTCTTTTATAGGCTGTCATTCTTTTATTTTGCTTTCCTGGTAACAGTGTTTTGCTTTATATATAGAATGACTACAACTCTCTAAGGAATAAAAGTATATAAGACAAAATATTCCCTCTCGAGCACCAATTGTATGGTACATGCCTCATCCATCAATCTATTTTGATGCGAGAGTTGACCCATACATCATGGATGCTTAACCAAAAATATAGCTATCATGTTTGTTCTCTATTTTAATTGTTCGTATATTTAAGTGCAGGCAGATGGTGAAACAGATAAATTGGACATCCATTGTAATGTTCAAGGCGATGTAGTGCTTGAGTGTATGAGTTTGGATGCTAATCTTGAACATGGAGAATTAATGTTTCGTGCAATGTTCAATACTGTATTTGTATCGGATAATGTTCTGAAGCTTGAGTTTGATGGCATGGATGTCCCATGGGATCGCAAGGATCAATATCCAAAGGAATTTATGGCAGAGGTACTGGTTAGACGTCAAACTAATCATCTGTTATTTGACTTGTTCTTCTTTTTCTGGAAAGCAATTCATGTTTCTTATCTGTGTATGAGCAGATTGTTTTCTCGCAAGTGGATGTTGCTACTTCACTCGTAATGGTTGATTTGTCCAGCGAGAAAAAGGAAAACCTGAAAGAGAAAAGCATGAGGAAGATTGAACCCGAGAAACTGCCAGCTGAAGGGCAAGAAGTCACTTATGTTGGTGACTCAGCATCCTCATTGGCTATCAACAATGGCACTGTAGAAGCTACTGCTGCAGATGTCTTCAACTCGGTGCAAATCCCTGATTTGACACTGCCAAAACAGGAAAAAGTATACCAGCTGGGCGGCTCACCATCATCAACCTCCATGTCCTCTGGATATGACTATGATGTCTTCCTGAGTTTTAGGGGCCAGATACTCGCTCAGGCATTACAAATTTCCTCTATACCAAGTTGCTAGGTGCTAGAATCCACACATTTAAGGACGATGAAGAGCTCCGAGTTGGAGAGGAGTTTGGTCCTGAGTTGCTCAAAGCTATTAGCCAATCAAAAATTGCAATTCCCATCTTTTCCAAGGGCTATGCCTCTAGTAAATGGTGTCTTAATGAGTTGGTCCAAATGGTGGGGTGTAGTAAAACAAGGAGACAGAAGATTATGCCCATTTTTTATGATGTTACTCCAGCGGAGGTCCGTCATCAAATTGGGTCTTATGAAGAAGCCTTTCTTTCGCATAAGGAGAAATTTGGTGCGAACATTAGTAAGTGGAAAGCTGCTCTCAAACATGTTGCCAATCTAAATGGATGGGACAATTCGCAGAAGAATAGGTATGTCATTTTCTGGGTTATCATTTTGGTGTTGTGTTTCCATAATATTAGCTTGTTCTTCTAATTATTTTTTCCATTTTCCTTTCTTAATATTAGAGGTGAAGGAGAACTGGTTGACGAGATTGTCAAGAAGGTTATAGATGAGTTGAAAACGGCTTATCTACTGGTGACAGACTGCTTGGTCGGAGTTGAAAATCATGTGAAGGAAATCGATACAATGATGTGTGGTGATTTGGAGGATATAAGAATTCTCGGAATTCATGGTATGGGGGGTGTAGGAAAGACTACTCTTGCAAAAATCATCTACAACCGGCTATTACATAATTTTGAAGCTTGTTGCTTCCTTTCTAACATCAAGGGAACTTCAGAGCTGAAGGGCATGGAAAGTTTGCAGAATCAACTAATATCTGATGTTCTCAAAAAGAAGTGGTCAAACATTAACAATGTTGAGGAAGGAATCAAGATAATAAAAGAAAGGTTATGCGGTAAAAAGGTTTTGTTGCTACTTGATGATGTTGATCAAATGACTCATTGGGATGCATTGATAGGAAAACCTACATGGTTTGGTTTAGGAAGTAGAATTATTATAACTAGTAGAAACAAGGATATTGTCAATGTTCCTGAGGTTTGTTATCCATATGAGCTTATGAGTTTGAACTTCAATCAATCTCTTCAACTTTTTTGCAAACATGCTTTTGGTAGAGATCACCCTTTGGATGACTATGTTGCTTTCTCCACTGAAGTGGTCAAAAGTTCAGGAGGTCTTCCTCTTGCTCTTGAGGCTATAGGTAAACTACTTCTGTGCAGAAGCAAAGACGTTTGGGATGTCATATTGAAGAAGTCGAAACAAGTTCCTCTCAGTGAAGTTAAACAAAAGTTGAAAATAAGTTATGATGCCTTGGATGATTGTCAAAAGCATATCTTCCTTGAAATAGCTTGTCTTTTCACTGGATTTGATCAAAGGATGGTGCTCCACTCATGGAAAGATTCCAATCTCTTCCCAGAGGAAGGTCTTGAGGTCCTCCAGAAAATTTCTTTGGTAAAAATCGGCAAAGACAATAAGTTATGGATGCATAATCAGCTAAGAGGCCTTGGTAGAGACATCGTTCGTCGAGAATGTGATAAGGAACGGAAAAAAAAGACTCAGTTGGGGAACCATGCAGACGGTTTGGATGTGGTGATGGAACCGAAGGTAAATTTGCATTTCAATTACTTTATCCTCACCAAGCTGACAAATTTCATGCCTTTTCCCTGTGATTGTTTGCTCAATAATATATAAGGGAAATTATTTTTTTATCTCATCATTACTGTTTTAACTTGTTTTTTATTTATACTAATGCTTAGATTTATCTTTCATGTTCGGAAAAACGATTATACTTGTTCAATATAATACACTTAGCCCTTTTGTTTTACTGTCGCAGGGAACAAAAAAAATTGAAGCTCTTTGCCGAAAATTTGACGCTCAATCGCTTTACAATTTTGCAAATGAAGAAGTTGAGAGGCTATGTAATCTAAGATATGTTGAAGTGAGGGTTTTCGAGGATGACTGGCCTTCAACTGATAGAACATATGGAAGCTCCGCGTGTTTACTGATGAGTAAGATAGGCATTTGTGTTTGTCAGCTAGGTAGACAGTTCTTTTTGCCATCCCTTCAATAGTGAATGTAAATAGACATACAATGTACAGATTGTATCTAAACAAAGAGTTGATTAGGTCATCCTCTCGTTGTGAATTTAATTGGAGTTTTACCAAGTACATTAGACCATCATCAAGGTCTCTTTTCAACATGTCAATGCTCGTTGCGCACACTCAATACTGTATCTTCTGAAAAGTGATTACACTTGATAAAACCGAACAGCATCTGGAGAGGTTGAGTCAATGATTGTCTCAGTGCTTAGAGGGTGGGTTGATCATTTCGTTGTTTCCATGTGAGAAACTCGTTGATTTTCCGAGCTTAAGACATGACCCGTATTGTAAGTACACTCTCTGGTTGCGTTTTTGCTATATTATGGGTGGGGATGATTTCAATAGTCATAAGCACTTGTTGCTTATATATATTGAGAGAGAGAGGGGTAAAGAAAATATAACTATTATATAAAAAAGTGAAACGAAAAATATGTGCCTGTGTGTTATTTCACCAAGAAAAAATGAGTTGAGTACATATTGAATTAGCGTATAATCCACCTAGCAACATTTTGTAATCAAAATTAAGACTTCATATTGTTAATTATCGTCCCTCGTTTTGCTTACCTAAAAAATCAATAAATGGTTATGTGTTTGGACTCACTAAGAGAAATATAAGGCAATTTCAATGAATTTTGTTTGAGACAACACCAATCAACACACTTGGTGTATCCAACACAATGCATAAACAGATTACATTATTTGGATTAATTATTGGCATTTTGGTACTTTTTTCATCTTTTCAATATTTTTTGTTTAGTAGATATTACTATTCAAAAACCTATTTTTACAATAGCAAGAAGTTTAAAAGTACTTTCAGCATCACATTATAAGATATATCTTAGTGAATCTTTTCGTAACATCAAAATATCTTGTGCTCCTTTTAATTTAATATAAAATTTTCTCATTAAAAAGTTAGAACTTGTCAATATTTCACTAGTTTGATATTGATGACGGGGGAATAACTCAAAAGATCTTAAATTTATTGTACAAATGTCAATTTCATTCCAAACTTTTAAAATTTGGTCAACCTAGTCAAAACCTTTTGACAATTTTTCAATATGGTCTGTTTGGCTAAATTAGGCCCGAAATGGCTAATGTAATGGTCTAGTTAGTGTTGGACGTTCCATGTTGTACGAACGTGTACGACACCACCCCAAATGATGTTGTTTTAAAAAATTTATAAATACTTTTGTTCTCTTTTCTTTTATTTTTTTACATTTGTGATAAGTGTGCTAGAGATCCTAAAACTTATTGTAAAAGTGCAATTGAGACTTAAAACTTTCGAAAAGGATAATCAAATCTTAAAATTTATCAATTGGTGCAATCAACTCCTCGCATGAACTTCGTTCAATTTGGCTAATGAAAAATGTCAGCGTGTCATTTTTATTAGGGTTAATGCCGCGAAAAACCATAAACTTTACCCCTTATGACAGATTTACCATAATTTTTTTTTTGTGACACAAAAAACCCCAAACTTTGCCATGTGTGACACATTTACCCCAAACTTTGCCCCGTGTGACACATTTACCCTAAACTTTTTTTTCTGCCACCAAAAACCCTAAACTATGCCACTTGTGACAATTTTACCTTGAACTATATTACTTATGACAAATGTACCCCAAAGTTTTTTTTTTTTTTTTTTAGGCGAAGGGCATTTTCGTCATTATTTATTTATTTTTATTGAAGAGGAAGCCGGCGAGGCCATCCTTGCCCGCCGGAGTCGCGAGGGTCGCACAGGCGGCCCTCGCCGGCGTCGGGCGAGGGCGGGCCCAATCCCGGGCGACCCTTGCCGGCGTCGGGCGAGGGCCGCCCGCCGGATCTCAGGCTTGGGCCGCCCTTACTGGACGTTGGTGAGGGTCGCCCTCGCCCGATCCGGCCCGGGTGGCCCTCGCCCAATGCCGGCGGGGCGCCGAGATCCGGCGGGGCGGCCCTCGCCCTCGCCCGGGTCGCCCTCGCCCAGCGAGGCTCGGGCGGCCCTCGCCGGCGTTAGGCGAGGGCTGCCTAGGCCAGATTAGGCGAGGGCGACCCTCGCCGGTGTCGGCGAAGGCCACCCGAGCCGGATCGGCTTGGGCGGCCCTCGCCCGACACCGGCAAGGGTCACCCCGGGCCCGGGCCGCCCTCGCCCGACGCCGGCGAGGGCGCCCAGCGACCCTCGCCGGACTCCGGCGCCGGCGAGGATGGCCTCGCTGGCTTCCACTTCAATAAAAAAAAATAAAAATAAAAAAATAGAAAATGACGAAAATGCCTTTCAGCCCAAAAAAACTTTGGGGTAAATTTGTCATAAGTAATATAGTTCGGGTAAAATTATCACAAGTGGCATAGTTTAGAGTTTTTGGTGGTAGAAAAAAAAGTTTAGGGTAAATGTGTCACACGGGGCAAAGTTTGGGATAAATGTGTCACATATGGCAAAGTTTGGGGTTTTTTATGTCACAAAAAAAATTTTAGGGTAAATCTGTCATAGGGGGTAAAGTTTAGGGTTTTTCGTGGCATTATCCATTTTTATTACTTTATTAAGACACATGATGTTGACGTGGCACCAAATCACAAAATAACTTTGAAAATTAATAAAAAGAAGAAAAACATATTATATGGTATGTTAGTATGTGCTATCCTTTTTTTCAATTATATAATTATTCATGAGAATATCCGACTTTAAATCCGTAGGTCACCAAATAATGGATAGAATGGGATATGAGAATATCTAACTTTAAATCTAGAGTTTGCCAAATAATGAATAGAATATGAAGAAATCCAAGGATTTCTTATCCTATCCTATTTAGTTTTATCCTGTTTAGAAATCCAAACGATTAAACATAACCTAAGGATGTAAATTGAGAAGAAGACAAAAAAAGCTATCAAATGTGGTGTAACCATTGCTATTCAAAGAGAAAAGACTCCCCAAATGTTATAATTATCCTACAATCTTTATTTAAGTGTCATGACTCTTTTTTTCCTGATTATTTGAGTACTATGTTGGTAAAAAAAATCTTCCCATTGGTGACTTATTTGGCCGGAAAATCTGACATAGCGTTAAATTGATATAAACTGGTTGATGTGGTTCGCTAGCAGAGCGAAACTAGCAAAATCATCCTTTGGCCCATTTCTTTTCCCCATATTACTGAATTGGAGTTAAAACACAAAATTCATCAAACCCTAACCGTAATTTGAAAATTTTGCGCAAAGAGGAAGGTGACTTCAGAGGAGAGAACATTTCGTTGGCTAAACCCTGCTTCAGAGGAATCCCGACCTTGCTAATCCTAACCTTGCTTATGAGGGAAGAAGATTATCTCGGAGGGCAGAGAGAATCTGAACATTTTCTTGAGGAGAGAAGGAACAGTGACGTGCGGGCGACCAAGTGAGCGAGCGTCCGTGAGGGAGGGCGAGACGCGACAACCTGTGACCGAAGCAGACCCAGTGACAACCTTCTAGAATCGGCTGAGGGTGGCGTGCAGGACAGGGGACGCACTATAGATTCGGGCCGAGGCGAGGAGTGCGTTAAGGGACGACCGAGAGAAATGGCGTGAGCAAACGCAGAGCAGAGAGAATAAGGAAAAAAACAGAGGATCGTTTGGCCATTGAAGAAGCTCGGCTGAATTTGATGGGAAGTCGGCACATAAGCAGACTTCCATATTCCATTGGAAAATTGTGGTCATTGACTGAGTTGAATCTAATTGATACAGGAATTAGAGAGTTACCTGACTCTATGGAAAGTCTAGAGAATCTAAAAGTGCTTTTAGTAAGGGAATGGCATGAGTCAGTAGGTAAATCAGCCTTGCCTAAACTTCCAATAAGCTTGACCTTTCTGGAAATCAAGTCATCGTCCTTGGTAACTATTCCTGATCGTTCGAACCTGATCAACTTGAAAGTGCTGATGTTGTCTATAGGACTGCCTAACATCTCTAGCCCATCTGAGTTGGAGCAAAATCCCATGCCTTGGTGGCTTGGGAGGTTATCCAAACTACAAACCTTGGTATTGGGTATCCCACACATCACTGAACTATCTCCTGAGCTAGGTGCCCTTTCTCACTTGAAGCTTCTTTGCCTAGCATGCTGCAACAGTCTCCAATGCATTCCACGGATCTCCTCGAGTGTCTTGAAGCTTTATATCGTGGGGTGCCATTCACTGACCACACTTGATATTTCAAATTTGAAGAACCTATCGGAGCTTTATATTCTACATACACCAATAGAGGATCTTTTCGGGCATGAACTACTAGACGATATTCCAGAGTGGAAGATAGAAAAAAATGAAGATTCATCTCTTAAGGATCTAATGTTTAAGAATTTGTTTCAAACGGTGTTCAACGAGCTCAGCTGCACATATGTGGAGGCACTAAACTACTTGGAGGTGTTGTAGAATGAGGATTTTTATCTTCGGCATTTGAAGATCCTTCGAAGATCCTTCAGTGAAAATTGCGAGTGCTGTTTATGTTAATTTCTTTGCTACTTTTGTCTGGGGAAACAATTTAAGGAGGACATTTCTTTGTTGTTGGATTAATGAAATAAAACGGTGTGACAGAGGTGAAAGGGACAACTACGTAATACTTGCATTAATGCATATCGGGTACAGAAGCATCAATGGCACATATTGTCGTTGATGAGGCTAAAATATAGCCGGAGTGTCAAAATTTGACAAAAAGAAATTATTTTGGTATTAAAATATTCAAAAGGCATATTTAGGTGTCAAAATCGGAGAAGAATGAGACATTTAAGTGTTAACGGCAAAAAAATCCGGTAAAATTACTATCATGATATTTTTTCGGTGAGAGAATTGCAAAACGACATTGTTTTGCAAGCTAATGTGGCAAAGTGAACTCAAAACAATGTTGTTTTGGACATTGGCATGACTAGACTTAACCCAAAAATGACATTGTTTTACGTTGGATTCGATTTTTAATTAAAAAAAATTAATTAGAATTAAATAAAAACTTATTTAATATTTAAAAAAATAGAAAAGCAGCACAAGTGAGGGGGGTGCCTCGCTTGTGACCGTCGTCCCATCACTGGTGGGGTGGCATTGATGATCAGCTAAGGTTGTTGACACCTGGGCAAGGACTGACGACCCTCGCTGACCGAAAGTGAGAGCCAACAAGCCCTTGCCAGAAGCTTGGAGAGGGTAACAACCCTCTCCCAGATTTGGGTGAGGGTTGCCGGCCCTCACCCAAGCGATGGCGATCCTCACTAGCCATCGTCACTGGCCCATCGGTAAGGGGGCGGTGGCCACAGGCAAGGAACCACTCCAACCTATATTGCCCTCTATTTTTTTTCTTAAAGTTTTTAATTGAAGTTAATTAATTTTTATATTAAAATCGAATTTAGGCCAAAATAACGTCGTTTTGGTCGAGTCTAAGCTGACTTAACTTTTCATCAAGCTATGTCAGCCATTTATATTATTAAAAAATACCACGTAGGATTTTCAGGACCGATCGCCAAACTTAGCACTAAAATGTCCATTTTTCTAATAAAGTAGCATTTAAGTATATATTTTGGAAGTTTTGGCACTAAAGTGTCCACTTATGTCAAGTTTTGGCACTTGGGTTTTACTTTGGCCGTCATTGTTGATGTCATTGATGCTTTTGATAGGGAGCTCGAATTTAATGAAATTGTATTCTCATCCACTGGGTTGTCTTCCTTTTCTTTTCTTCTCTTTTCTTTTTTTGTGTTTTTTTTATGTGGATAAAATTTTACGATTAGCAGGATCAAATCCACCTTGCCGAAGCTACTAATGAACCTAAACTGCCTGGCAAATCGTAGCACGCTATTCCAAATCTTTTTAGTAAAAACTTCCACCGACACATTGTTTTGGTATCAATTAACTATTTGCCTCGTAAACGCATGATTTTGTGGATGTAACCACTCCGTGAATAATGATCTTTTTTTCTTCTTATTGATACGTCATAAAGAATATTATTTTTCTAAAAAAGTACAACAAATTTCACCTTAAACTTGCACGCAAGAGTACCATAACGGGTGCATGTGGCGGGTTGAGTACTAGCTCTTAGTATGTAGATTGAAAAGCAATAGATTAACTATGCATGAGTTTTAATAAAAACTAGACCTAGCATGTTAAGAAAAAGCTTGTGATCCCTAAGATAAAATATTTTAATTTACATTTTAAGGGGCTCGAAAATTATTTGATGTTTACAATTTTTTAGTATTTACATCAAGCAAATTGAAAAAATAAGAAATAAAGTCCCATAACTATAATTGAGTTATATTTAAATTGGTAGATCTGGCTTTAATATATTATATTAAGATTTTTACAGCGATATTTTTATTAAATAGTGCATGCAACTTTTAATTCGATCTTGTTCATACGAAGTATGGGATGGATCCATCCTTCTGAACGGTTTTGTCATGCTTTAGAAGTGCAGAGACAGAAATCTTCCAAAGAATAAAACCAAACAACGGTACTTTGCATCTATCAAATTGAATGGCGATTGCTCCAATTGATTAAACTTTTGGAAAACAACGTAATATGTATTTTTTATCTTGTGAACTCCCTCAACCGGAGGCTTACGAGATGATGGAGCCGTAGAACGCCATAAAAACAAGAAAGAAAAGCCACTAATGAAAAGAGAGAGTGAGAAATCATTGTTAGGACTTTTGAGCTCATAATTTTTTTAAATTGAGTGCGCAAGTCATTTCAAAAGCTTAAGTTATTGGACATCAATGTGGTATGTAAATATAATCGAACTCCGTCGTCTAGATGTTAGGCTGCACAAGAAAACAAGAATTGAGCAAACGCAGTGGCTTTTTCCTCTTGTACCAAAATTCCGTTTCCATTGCACCTTATTTGATCTGTTCGTGGAGTCCGCTACTTCTTTGCTGAATGCTTCTGTTCTCCATCCGAGCGTCCTTCTTCTTCGCAAAGCGTCATTGGGCAGCTGGTTTCGAGACTCTTGGCACAATTGAGGAGCTCTTTCGACATGTGCTATTACAGGGAGTCTGAGAAAGCGACAGCACAAGGAAGGAGGAGGGCTTGCTGTTGACAGCGAGTTGGGCGATCAGTCTGAAGACAGTTTTGAGGATGCTAAAACCGTAAGCATTTGAGAAATCTCATATTTTTCAATTTTGCCATGCTTGTATGCTGCATGATGTGCAAGAGCTTGACAAGATGCTGCAACTTTTTATGGCCTGTCCTGATCATTGACTTCTGTAGAGAGTTTATGCATTGTTTTTTTCTCTTGTCGGTGCCCATCTCACGGAAGAGAAGGCTTTGGTTTACCATCATCCAGATAAACTTTCTGTGAGGCATCAGCTCCCTTCTTCTCTCTTTGCTCTTATTGATTATCTTAGAGTAGAGTATTAATTTGTGTTAATTTGATCTCATTAACGGATAAATGATATTAGAAGTGTAAATGGAGGTTATTAAGCAGAGCCAGCCGTTGTTACCTATTGCTGCAATATAAGAGAAATAAGTCGAAGTTTTGGATACTTCTTGTAAGTTTCCAGAGTATTTATACTTAAAAATTCTATATAGCAATATTTCATATCAGACTTCATTGTAATTCTTCTAGCGGACATGCGTGATAATTAGGGCTCTGCCGTTTATTTCTAGGCAGGCATGAAGGATGTAAACACGGCTTTCTTAATCCAGTTTTCAGCTTGAATTGTAGTGGACAGACGATCTCAGCTTGGTAACTGCTGCTGCTTTTGACAGATGATACCGTATCTTCAATTGTTTTGGACAGCATGTAAGGCAAAATGTTCTGCTTGTTTCCCTTCTGTTTTTTTTTTCTTTTTACCAGTCTGGCATTGGTAAATTGAGCAGGAATATCATTACATGCTCATGCCAATAAGCGGTCCTCGCGTTGGCATTTAAATCCAACGGTGCTACCTTATTGTCTCTTTGAACTAAATCCTGCAATTTGGCTTTTTCTTGATGGTGTTGCCCTATTACTTTTGCAAATCATTTCTTCAATCAGAATTTCTCTGGAAAAAGTCAAACAAAGCCATTGGTTGTTCACTTAGGATGTGTTTGGCTTAGCTTTGCAAATGAGTTTTAAGTGTAATGCAAATGCTGAAAGTCAAAGCTACTAAGGGAAATGCAAATTGTGTTTGGTAAAATTACTTTGCAAACGGACTTTGAGTTGAATGTATGTCTGGCAAAAAAACTTTTGCAATGAGCTTTGGGTATACATATATATTGAAACTGAACCAAACCCTTTGCCAGATGGTCACCGGTGCTAGATCTGGCTTGCCAATAGCCGGAGCTCTTCGCCCATTTGGTGAAGGGTTGTCTGTTTTTTTTTTAATAAAAAAAAATTAACCTAGGATAGAATAGGAAATATGAAGAACTGGTGAACATAGTTTTGGAAGGAAAAAATTAATTTCAACATTTGGCCAAATGCCAAAATCCCAAAGTTAGTCCCTACTAGTATTGGGCCTTTGGGCTTTCAACATTGCCAACATTGGCTTTCAGTTGAAAGTCTATTATAAATTGTTGCTAAAAGGTCCGGCATTTCTCCAAGAGGTTTGGAAGGTCGAAAGCCCTTTGGGAATGCTGAACCAAATGCACCCTTAAAGTTTTAGAGGGTACATCAATGATCATGCTTCTGTCTATTATCATGTTTGTCATGCACCTACTTTACGATTTTTGCAGGTTAGCAGATTGCAATTATAATCGTCTTGGAAGCGGCACAGAGAGCTTTTTGGTACCTCACCAATTACCTAGGTTGCCTTTGGAATTTCAATGCGGTAAATCTAGTACTTCGAATCTCGATTCTTCATTGACCACGTTTGTAAGGCGACGCCATTGAGTCTATCATTTGGTCTCTAGTGTTTGCAGTAACTGCATTAAATAAATAAATACATATGTATATGTGTGTGCGCGTGCGCGTGTGGACAAGTTCTGTAAATTCAAAAATTTTGAGATACAACGATCCATGCTTGGCTATTGTTTTGGAAATGATCTTCTCAAGTTCAGTGACTAAACATATTTTCTTGGGCAATAGTTATTTGAGAGTTGATTGAGGTCATTTTGTTCTTTTGCCTGAAACCTTGAAGTAAAATTCCCCGAAAGGCCTCAGTTTTTTACAATCTTGTTTTGCCTCCTTGAATGTCATTATTGACCATTTTATGATATAGGACTTTGCGGACACGCATTCACCACTGAGCATCCAAATGATATGGCTGCTCAATTTCTGAGTTCTGTCAAGATGCCTAAATGTTCTTAAGAAAAATGTCTTCGATGCTTCTTTGATGCTGTGCTGCGATCTGCACTCTTCTACTTCAGGCAACACGGAAGTCCGAGGAAGGAATTACCTTCATTTTCATGTGACGCTCCAATATATATGCCTCAGAACCAAAACGGCACAAGATTCACCGGCGCTACTTCTAGTTTCTGTGATGACCTTTCCTCCGAATTGTTACTAATTGCCAGTATTGATTCAGAGTAAAAGAGAGATGTTATGAAAACAAGAAGACAAAAAGTTTGCAACATATTCATCGGCTTATGTGAACTGGTCAGGTTTGACAACATACGTAACACAACTGAAGTACGTCAATCATATCCTTAAATTGTATGTTAACCGCATGAGATAGTTGCATGGTCCAATCTAGTGTCAAGGGTAATGTCTAAAGCTTATGTAAGCCGTGAAAGCATACCCAAAATCTCCTTAACTAGAATCAAGAACATATACATGATCAATTAAAGAGATTTGCACACCTGATTTGGAATCCATCGTTCTTGATGCGGAATAGCGATGCTCTAAACTCAAGTGTTTCTCCTCTATTGTCTTTTGTATCACTGGCTCAAAGAGATTGTCCTCCACCCTTAGTGTTCAATAAATGCTCCTTATGTGAGGATAATTGTGTATTCTAGGGGTTAGAAGAGAGACTTGAGCATCACTTATAAAGTTTTTAGCTAGGTCATTTCATCATAGGCCGGACTCAACTCAGTCCCATATTAGACTAATTAAGAAACTTTGTATCACTCTTTATTAGATCAATTCTGTGAAACGGTAAATTATAATATCAATTAATATAGCTTACATCAGAAAAACGAGGTGCGGACCTCTGGAGTGCCAAAAGTTGGCACAAATGATCACTTAAGTGTCAAAAGTTACAAAATGTACACTTAAGTGCCAAAATCGGAGCAAAATGGATCACTTAAGTACCAATGGCGAAAAATTCCGGCCAAATTGCCACATGTCAATTTTCCGGCGACTTAATTTGTCGACGGAGCATTTTTTTTTTTAAATAAAAAATCCACGTGGCATTTTTTTTTTCAAAATAAAAAATCCACGTGGTAATTTTTTTATAAAAATATCCACGTCAGATTTTTAAAAATTAAAATCGATTTTATTAAAAAAAAAAAAAAGGGGGGGAAGGGGGGATCGGCGAGGGCTGTGCAGCCCTCGCCGCCGCCGCCGTCGCCGCCCCACCTCGCCGGGAAGGGCCGGCGACGGTGGGCGAGGGTCGGCCGGGATTGTCGAGCCCGGCCGGTGGCCGGCGACCCCAGCCGGCCTCGGCGAGGGCTGCGCGCCCTCGCCCGGATCTAGGGCGAGGGTCGCAACCCTCCCCCATCCGGCGAGGGTCGCCCCCTCGCCCGGCCCGGGCGACCCTCGCCGGATCCGGGAGGGTCGCGACCCTCGCCGGAGGCCGGCCGGGGTCGCCGGCCATTGGCCGGGCCCGACGACCCCGCCGACCCTCGCCCACCGTCGTCGGCCCTTCCCGGCGAGGTGGGGCGGCGACGGCGGCGGCGGCGAGGGCCGCACAGCCCTCGCCGATCCCCTCTTCCACCCCCTTTTTTTTTTTTTTTTTTTTTTAATAAAATCGATTTTATAATAAAAATATATTTTATAATTATTTAATATTTTATAATTAATAATTTTTAAAATCCACGTCAGCCCAAAACGACGTCGTTTTGGCTGATTTTTGGCCGATTCGGTTTCCGGCAAGCCACGTAGGCAAGAAAATTAATAAAAAATTGCCATGTAGGATTTCCGGCGGGATTCCGGCGACTTGGCACTTAAGTGATCCATTTTTTTTAAAAAGTGGCACTTAAGTGTACCTTTTGTAACTTTTGGCACTCCCGCTGTACTTTTGCCTCGAAAAACTCTTATAGCTTAGCCCCTGATCAAGAGTTTCAAGTGACCGAATTCTACAGTGTAACTCATACACTTGAACAGGCCTCGATATCCATTGATGTATATATGATGCAGACAATAAACAATTGAATTCTACGCCGGCCACTGCACCGTCAACGTCGACTCTAATGAAAAGAGTGATCAATTGACCCAAATATTTGCAGAAGAAATAAGGAATTACCGCCCTGCACTAGATCAAGATGGCCAGCCACTCTCCCTGCTCTCGGTGGTTGGTGGTGGCCCCTGACGATTCCCCGTGGGCCCCCTTTTTTGTCCAGAGTCTATGCCGAGTCTTGTCTGCATATTCATCTTTGGGTTGGTATTTACATAACATGATCTCTGGATTAATTCATTCGAATTATTATTTGCTTTGACTTTTCTAATATCGAATCTCATGATTTTGTGCTTTAGTCTATGGGCAGTCGCTTTCTCAAGTAGTCACCCATTCGATTCCAAAGTAAAACTTGTAATTATATCAAAAAGTATCTCGTTGAGTTAATTTCAACTTTTGCATGTACATATATATCTTAGAATCACTCTACCAGGAGCTGCTCATTGGCCAGACCCTCTATCCTTGATAACCACTCATCGCTCTTGTCAAATCTTTGTTACAAATATGCCCAACCATGCAATCCACTGTTGAAACGTTAGAGGTGCGGCGGTGATGTTGATTTGTTGGAATGAAATTTTGAAGTGGAAACACTTGCAACTTGTGTAGAGAGGAGAAGGAGTCAGATAGAATTTTTGTTTTAAACTAAAATTTCACCCTTAATGAAAACAATTACAAGACTCCCCTATATAGATTTATTACATGACATTTACTCTTCTTAAAAATATAGATAGCATTTTGAGAAAGTAAATCTTCTAGAAATTCAAAAAACAATCACCATATCTCATCATATCTCATCATACATTATAATATCTCACAAAATCTCAAAAAACAATCATTCTTCCTAAAAATACAAACAAACCCATTAGGAACAATGCAACAATCATGAATTTTCTTTATTGTGGATATCAAACAGCCATTGGCATCAATTCTGGGATCTCAGTGTCAAAGGTGTTGGCATTGACAGCTTGATAGTCTCGCTGCCGCAGTATTCAGCACCGATGAATATGGTTTAATTTCTTAACATCCACGACCCCTAAAGTGCTCCTCTTCCTCTTCCGATCTTCCTTGCTTGTACACCGTTCATTTTAATATGGAGCAATGAAAGATTCATCTTCGTTTCCTTGGATACTACACACTCTTAGCAATGCTTCATCAGAAGTTGATGTACGCAATGAAGAGGAAAATGCAAGTTGATGGCGGCCGACGTAAGAAAAAGTAGAACTTGTGAGGCCCCATGCACGTCTATGTGCGCTACGTCACCATCCACTCCCCATGATTCTGTAACTTCAATTACAATTATTATACTCTTTTGTTACAAATTGTCCAAGGAATTGTTCTGCCCCTTCGCCATGCTGTGAGGTTGCCATTTAGCCCATGCATGATTATCTCATTGTTTATCTAGGGATAAATGGGAAGAAGCACCGTTTAGTGGGTTCTGATCTGGAGATTTGTCGTGCATTCACGACCCTGCTTTTTCTCTTCGAATTTTGCCGTGGAGTCCATGCTATGAAACCTGAATTCAATGCGTTCCAGGACACCATGGTTATTACTACATCAGCTGCTTTTGTCATGGTGTTGGTGCGCTCGAGAATGTTTCTCGAAACTGATTTGAGCACACGAAGTTCCTTAGACAAAAGCATCGATTAAATTTTCAGAAAACTTTTTGACTCAAAATAACTCCCCCTTCTTTACATGTAGTGGATGTTGACATGAATTCCTAGTATTGCCCTAAAGGACAAAATAATCCCATGTCCCTAGAAATCGCCTCTTAGAAATAGCGGTTAAATTCTCCAAGGCCAAAAATTTCCTTCAATGCAAGATCACAAAAGTCTAGATCCAATCCTATGCGCAACTTTTGCAGAAATCAACTTATTTTTTCAGAAAATAGATGAAAACTATGTGTTTTTTTTTGGTCGTGCAACTCTATTTTCTTCCATAATCTTATCAAACCCTTCATGGTATGCATTCTCTTTCTCTCCGGTATAAATCAAATCTTCTTTAAGAAACTTACACATTTTGTTTTAAAAAATGGGTTACGCTTGCCCTAAAACATCTGTTCTCTTTCTCTACGGTATATGTTTCTTTTACCGGACTAAAGAAGTAGAATTATCTTTAAAAAAAAAAAAAAACGAATCCGTTGAACAAATTTGGCCAGGCCCAAGCTGGGTCAGATGGAACGAAAACCATTGGTACAAAGGCATGTGCTCGCCCCCACAGGAAGCTACCTCATGCCAGTGAAACAAGTGAGGTTCAAGATTTTATAACGCACGTCCCGTCCACCATTGCTCTTTCTCATCCTTCTGGTTCTGTATTGCAAATATGCCAAATGAACTTCTTTCCTTTCCTTTTCTTTTCTTTTTTCCAATTTTGTGTGAAGTCAACTTTGGCCGCCAGTGATTATACAATGATAGCATTTGTTCCCACGAAAGGGTCTCCATGAAAAAAAATATTAATATTATGGAACTTTCGCGATACAACCATTCAATCAACCCATTGATTTTTAGGAATTTAGATTTTTTTTATGGATTGTGGGAGAAACCATTTCAGATCAATGGGAATTTAGAGTGGGAACGTATAATAGAAATCGTTTGGGAGGCTCTTACGTTCCGCGGCAAGTGTCAACGCCACGCAAATGGCACAACATGGCCTATCAAGTCAGCGGCCTTAGAAGTCGTCTGGGATATGAAGTGGGGAGGAAAAGAAAGTTGACTAATATAAATTGAGAAGAAGACAGCAGTTGTCTATGCAGTGCAATGGTTGATCTTTTAAGTGAAACTCTGTCCTTGCTTGCACTGAAAATCCTGTGTCTGACCAATTACATAGATAATGGATAGATTCACTTCACTTTGTTGATCATTGGTGAATGTAAAATAGCTTTCTTCTTGCTCCAAAGATTCTTTTCCTACTAGTGATATCGTTGACCAGGAGGGAGAGAGCAAGAAGATGACCTGGAGCTAACGAGGCTGAAGAGCTGAAGAGATAAAAAGCTGTCTCATGCTGCCATAGCAGAGCATAGTGTGACCGGATCATACTCTGGCTTTCTTTTTTTTTCTGGTTATTATGTCCGGAAATCTTAGTAATCTGTGGCGAAGATTGGGTAACAGGAGGAGTATAACAGTTGGAGCGGATAATCCACCGCCCAGGCTGCAGGATGCAGAAATTCAGGGTGAGAAGCCGACACGTCCAGCAAACAAGCTGGTCTTCTTGGGCACTTCGGAGAAGGAGTTTGACTTGGAGTACTTGTTAAGGGCCAGTGCTGAGGTTTTAGGGAAAGGGACCTTCGGGACATCTTACAAGGTGGTCCTGGAGGACGGGAGGACGGTGTGCGTGAAGAGGCTGAGGGATGTGACCTTAACCGCTGCTGAATTCAGGAAGACAATGAACGCATTGGGGTTGATGCAACACGAGAATCTACTCCCCCTGAAGGCTTACTATTACAGTGGAGACGAGAAGCTTCTGTCGTTTGATTATGTGCCCCTGAAAAGCCTGTATGGACTTTTACATGGAGGCACAGGGTCGGAAAAGACCCCGCTAAGCTGGGAAATCAGGCACACAATTGCTCTCGGAGCCGCCCGGGCCATAGAGTACTTGCATTCTCAGGGTCCCCATGTCTTTCATGGAAAAATCAAGTCAACCAATGTCCTCCTCACAGCATCTTATGATCCTTTAGTTTCATATTACAGCCTGACCCACATCCAGACTCCTCCCAAGGGCACATCAAAGGCCACTGACCCTCAAAAGGACGATGTCTATAGCTTTGGGGTGTTGCTTGTGGAGATTCTAACTTGAAAATGCCTGATAGGGCTGACCTTGCAAATTTGGTCAAGTCCACCTCTGTAAAATACTGGGCTGCTGATAATTTCGATCATGTGCCGAGAGATTACCAGAATTTCCAGGATGAGTTAATGGGACTGTTGCAGATGGCGATGGCTTGTGTATCCGACTTTCCTCAGGAGCGCCCTTCGATGTCTATAGTACGGAGGATGATTGAGGACTGGCAGTCACAGCAACTGCCCGACCAGATCATCAAAGAGAAGAATGATTTGACTGAATGGACAAGGTGAGTCGATTTCTTAGAAACTGCCAACGTTTACAGCTGGGATTGTCTAGGTTTTTTCGTGACAACATTACCAGCATAAAGCTATTTGATCTTTTACCATGCACATTTGCTGCAATGAACAACGACAGCAAGTAGCTCCCATTCCCCTGAGCAAATTATTGGTTTACAGACTTACAATGTGTCCTAGTCTACATAGATAATATTGTCCAGCATAAAGTATGTGTCATGAAAAATGAAGTAACATGGACTTTTGGTTTTACATGAGTGCAATTCTTTTGTGTCAAGATGCTTGATGTGAGGCATATCGATTTATCCTGGTGCACTATGGCTTCACTCTGGATATTCTCTTACAGGAATCTGCCCAATGGAGGGGTGTTGGAAGTTTCAGACAGAGTCTATGGTAAGCTTTAACATATTCAGCATCGGTGTGCAAACAATAAATTATATTGTCAGATTCCAGGATTCTATGTATGCTCGTTCATTTTAGTGATTGGGATCAATAACAGCCTCTTCTCTTATTTTCTAAGATTTTCCTCTTTAGGAGTACTGTAATACTTCAGTAATATGGGAATTAGTGGAAAATTAGTGTAACAATTGGGAATGAATAAGGGACATGATATGTTAAAAGATCAGTGAAGCTTGTGTACTGTAGCTTTTGTTTTTTTCCTTTTTATTTCCCGATTTGGTCATAAACTGGACCGTAGGCTTATGAAACAAATACAGACTAAAACTTATAGGAAGGACAACTTTGGAGATAAGGACACTATAATAATTATAATTTTTGCACGACGCTCACTTGAGTCACTTGAGTATTTTTTTATTACTTGAGTGTCATGACTTCTAAGAACGTTCAATTGAGTACCACAACTTTTAAAAAACATTCACCAAAGTGTTGGAACTCTGACATTGCATAGTACTTGTGGTAAATGTTTTTAAAAAGTTATGGCACCGAGCGATCGATTGAAAAGTTATATGGTACTCAAATGATTGTCGAAAATATTATAGCATTCAAGTGAGCGTCGCACAAATATTATAGCAAATTGAAAAACAAATTATAGTGCTTGAGGAAGTGTGGTATAAAATTCATGGCACTTATGATGTCCTTTTCTTGACAAATTTGTTACTTTGCGAACAAAGCATAAACTTTTTGTGTAGGAGTTAGTTGGACTGTGTTGCATTTTGTCAACCAAATCTTATCAAATAGTTTCTCAGACCAAGCATCGACTCTCACAGAAGCATGTCATTGCTTTTCATATTACAGCTGATTGCGAGTTCATTTCATGGCCTCGTGACTTATCTGGTAAGACATGATGTAGAATACACTAGATTACGGGAATTGCATAGACAATCCCAATCAGCTCCTCAGCTTAAAGGAAATACTTGTCTCGATACTCATTTAATATGGTAGCCCAGCTTTAAACCTTGGAGCATATCCATGCTCATGCAAACCAACTGGCAGCAACTGCATAAGCTCGGTAGCTTTTGAAGGTGCACCATACCTTTTCTTTGAAAGGCTGGAAAGCCTAGGGGTAGAAGTAAACCTTCGATGGAGCTACTTAGCTACAAGCACTTAGGGTAATTGCTTCCTTGTTAATCCCAAAGGCTCTTGCGGGTGCTACTGTCTAGTTATAAATGCATATTTTACCATCCCCAAATGAACTTGTCGTGAAAGGTCATAGGCATTCTATAAGTCTATTATCTGCAAAAGATTCGTATGAGGTGTTTAATGTGACGGCCTAGACGATGGTGCACGAGGAGGAGGAATGGCGGTGTGTCCGCGCCTCGGTCCTTGGACGTGCGTAGGGGAGGGAGGGACATGTCTGTTATCCCACATCACTTAGGGAGGGAGTCCTAAACTAGCTTATAAGCATATAGGTTCTCCACTTGTACATACGTGTTTTCTGGGCGAAGCCCAGAGGAACAAAACCGTGTGGGTCTTAGCCCAAAGCGAACAATATGTATACAGTGGCAAACTCAGGATGTTACAGGTAGTATTAGAGCCGACTCCCGACCACATGTGGGCCCATAGCGAGGACACTGTGCCAAAAGGGGGTTAGAATGTGACGGCCTAGGCGAGGACCACGTGTGGGCCCACAGCAAGGGCGCTATGCCAAAAGGGAGTAGAATGTGAAGGCGACGAGGACCACGTGTGTGGGCCCACAATAAGGGCGCTATGCCAAAAGGGGGTAGAATGTGAAGGTGACGATGCGCAAGGACCGCGTGTGGACCCACAGCGAGGGCCCTGTGCCAGTGTGGACCCATAGCGAGGGCCCTGTGCCAAGGGGGGTAGAATGCGACGGTGCGTGAGGAGGAGAAATGACGGTGTGTCCGCACCTCGATCCTCGGACGTGCGCAAGGGAGGGAGGGACATATCTCTTATCCCACATCGCCTAGGGAGGGAGTCCTGGACTAGCTTATAAGCATATGAGTTCTCTACTATGTTACACTTATCCTTCAAGGTCAGGGGATCATTTCATTAGTTGATTCATCACTTCTCTAGAAATATCGATCACGCTATGAAAATGCGAACCTGGGTTTCCTACTTTGTGAGAACCTTTCCTAGTCACTCTTTTCTAAAAGTTTAAGAGCTTATTTCTTCGGTTTAGTTTCTAAACAACTCTTTGACAGCGTAGCAAGTCATCATAGGCTATTTGGAAGCTATCTTGCAAGAGCACTTCATTTTACCTCAAGAATTAAATTTATTTCATAGTCTAAGTTTATACTTAACCCAAAGGACATACTAGATGATAGATGTCTCGTGTTAGCTTCATCTATATTTGTACGGAAATCTTATGCGCATAAAGATTTACATATGTGGATGTGGATGCAGTGTTTGAATACTGTCTTACCACGGATTGGTCCTTTTCTGGCCAAATTACCACGGACTGGTTGAAGGATGACAAATGTGAGTTTTACATGAGAGGCATGGTTGCAAAACTCCAAAACCAATTTCCTGCTGCCTCTTTCATGGTGCTCAATTTTGGAGAGCAAGAAAACCATAGCCAAATGGCTAAAGTGTTGTCTGAACATGACATAACCGTCATGGAACTATCTCATAATATTGGAGGTTGCCCTATACCGAGAGTGGAGATTATCAACAACTTCTTGAGATCTGCTGATGACTGGTTGTCATTTGATACACAACAGAACGTGCTGTTGATGCATTGTGGAAGGGGTGCATGGCCAGTTTTGGCATTCATGTTGGCTTCTCTTTTGTTATATAGGAAGAAGCAGGATGGCGAGCAGAAAACACTTGACATGATTTACAAGAAAGCGCCCCATGAACTCTTGCAGCTGATGTCAACACTGAATCCATTGCCTTTTTAGCTGAGATACCTCCACTATGTTTCCACACAGAATGCTGGTTTAGATTGTTCTCCACAAGATAAGGCGCTTGTTATAAATAGCATTGTACTAAGGTCCATTCCTATTATGGATGCTAAAGGGGGATGTCGTCCTATTGTTAAGATACTGGGACGGGACCCCTTCATGGTTGCTGATCAAACTGCCAAAGTTCTGTTCTCAACACCCAGGAGGAGTGACATGTTAGGCATTACAAACAGGTAATTCTGATTTCACCACGAAAGATGAGCTAAGTGCATATTGAATTAGCATCTAGTCAAAATAGCTATATTTAGTAATCATGATTGAGATTTCATATTGTTAATTTTCATCACCGGTTTGCTTACCTAAAAACTCAGAAATTATTATGTTTTTGGACTCATTGAGAGAGATATAAAGCAATTTCAATGGATTTTGTTTGAGACAATACTAATCAACACATTCAATGTAATCCAAGAAAGTGCATCGACGCACTACATATATTTTTAATTATTTATTGTTATTATGGTGATCTTTTCATATTTTCAATCAATTTTATTGGAGACAATACCAATCAACACATTCACGATCCTTTTAGTTTAATATAAAATTTTCTCATTGAGAAGTCAAAATATGGAGCCATCAATATTTCACCTTTTCGGTATTGATGTTTATATAAATATTAAATATATGTAATGTAAGTAAAAAAAATTAATCAATGATAATTATGCAACCAAAATGAATGTGACAAAGTTGGAAAAGCTAATTAACTTTAACAATTAAGAGCTGCAAATATATCAACAACGAATTGATGGCAACAAAATTTTCATAAGAAAATCAATTATCTGAATGTTCTAATTATGAAAATAAATCAAGGGAATTCTGGATATGCATTCTTGGGAAAAGCAAGATTGTGACTTTCCTAAAAATACAAATTGAATTTTGCATATATCTGTAAGATATCCAACAATTCTTTTTTTAAATTCATATATTTTAGTTTATTTCGTATATAAATTGTCTCTAATAATTTTCTATAAATACTAAAGATAATTTATATGAATAGAGATAAGCAAATGGAGAAGAGATAAGAAATCATTCTACTCTCAAAGAAGATTCTATATAAATAGTTCGCTCGCCTTTTTCACTCCACATCGATAGCACAAAGGTGAAAATTCTGACCAGTCAAGGAAAGCTATCAAGTGGAGATTTTTCGTTCTTATTTGAGAAAATGTCACCAAAAATCCTAAACTATGTCATCTATGATAATTTTATCCTGAATTTTTTTGTGTCACCAAAAACCCCAAACTATGCAACTTATGACAATTTTACCTTGATTTTTTTTTGTGCCATCAAAAACCCCAAATTATGCCACTTGTGACAAATTTACCACAAACTTTTTGACTAAGGGGCATTTTCGTCATTTTCTATTTTTTTTCTCTTGTAGAGGGAAGCCAGCAAGGCTGCCCTCATTGGTGTCAGAGTCGAGCAAGGGCCATCCAAGCATGGGCAGCCAGATTCGGCGAGGGCCGCCCTCGCTAGCATCAGGCAAGGGCGGCCCTCGCACTCGCTAGATCCAACGAGGGCGACTATCGCCCAGTGAGGCTTGAGTGGTCCTCGCCCGACTCCAACGCCTACGAGGGCGGCCTCGTCGGCTTCCTTCCGTCAAGAAAAAAAATAGAAAAAGACGAAAATACCCTTCAGCCCAAAAAACTTTGGGGTAAATTTGTCATAAGTAGTATGGTTTAGGGATTTTTGTGGCACAAAAAAAGTTCGAAGTAAAATTATCACAAGTGATATAGTTCAAGGTAAAACTGTCACAAGTGACATAGTTTAGGGTTTTTGATAACACAAAAAAAAAGTTCAAGGTAAAATTGTCATAGAGAGCATAATTTAGGGTTTTTGGTGATATTTTCCCTTCTTATTTTATGCTTGCATGCTCTTGTTTATTCATATTACTTATTTTTTTCTTTTACTCTTTATTCATATTACTTCACATGCATAAAATATTACAATTTTATTTGTCATGTTTTCTTCTAATCGGAGGATACCTGACATGGTGTGCTCAAATCTACATTAAATAAAATTCCACGTAAACTGTAAAAGAGATTGGTGTGAAAATTTATTTTGAATTATAATTTTCTGGTTATTATTACTTTTGTGAAAATTCATTTTTGAACCATAATTTCACTCATGTGTATATACATATATATTGTCTATATGTAAATTTATGCACACATATTAAAGTAGATTATTGAGTAAAGCTCACATGTGAGTGTGTCACATGACTCAACCTTACACGAGCTTTACCCAATTACCAAATCTCTATTAGGTATGCATAATTGTTGATGTATATATTGATTTTATCTTGCATTGTGGCAAATCAAGTTTCAATATTACTCTACAGTGTGTCTATTAATATTTTGAAAGAGTTAACAATGTAAGGATACCCATCATTACAAAAGTTAATATAAGCTATGTTGCGACCTAACTCCTCACAAGAGAGAATAATCAGGTTTAGGTGTATTGTCAACTTCAGATCTATCACACCCCGAACTTCTTCCCATGGTCAATTGAAAGCAACATCTCAAGACCCGTCGATGACCATTCATTTTATTTTTCGTTATGTGCGCGGAAGACGAACCATCCCTAGTCCAACAAACAATCAAGCAATCATTCAAGGATAGAGGGATGAATAGCAAGAACAACAACAACTACTCATTTATACAATTTACCGAATTAACTAACGAATGATTGTTTTCCGATTTACAAATCAGAAAAAATGAACCGATCCATCCTCTAAGCCAAACCAAAAAGGAACTAGGCTATGCTAATCCATCTATACAAAATGAACTCTTAGGTTTAGCACCACGATCACTCGAACCCATCGGACTCAGGCTCCGTCGAGTCAATCACTAGTGGAGTGGGGGTAGGATTCTCCACTATGAGTGTGCCATTCTAGGGGCCTAAAAGTGGTTATATAATAACCAGTGAGATAAAATCTCAGCGAATTCTCCCTCTAAGCCTCGATTAATACATCAACTCAACCTGGGGTATTTCTCTAAAACTACCCCTCACTCAACCCAACAACAAATAACTAAGAACAACAATCAAACAACAACCAGGGCAACCAATAATCAATATTTGGTTTGCATGTAACTTTACCCAGTATGCCATACCCTGCACGTTAAATCTCATACAATGCAAGTAATGCATATTTTCGTTAAATGATATGATTCATCAATCACATGCGAGTCGCATCACAAGCGATCTCACCTGGCCATTGCCACACCTTGCACGATTGTCAATCCATGCATTTGTGCCATAAATAATGTGATCATCACGACATTAAGAGCATGCAAATAATCAGAACATTGCACACAGTTTTCTCAAGTCTCAACATTCATATATGCTCCGATTATTACAACATTTCCCCCTTGGGCCATGACACAACTTTATGGTTGGCAGTTATTGGCTAAGCCAACTTCGTCCCCTTTACCTCGAGCCACGGCAACGTCAATGGCTCACTCCCAAGACGGCATTCCCAAAGGAGCATAGGACCCGCTTACACTGCAGTCCCACAACTGATAAAGGCCCGAGACCCACCCACTACCACAGTCTCACATAAAACCCCTCCCTGTCAGGCAACTGATCAAAGTCAGGCGACCAAACAGCCATGGCACAACCCCATAAGGATTGATGGTCTTCCAGCAATGCTGGGTTCCCTCTCTTAATGTGATCATGCAACACATTATCAAGTAATTCATTTATATCTTTATTCTGTCATGAATGCAATATCGCTCATGCTCATACGACATGCCATTACAGATAACTCACACAATATGTCATATAATATCAATTGACAATTCCAAAATTCAATTCCAATCGGCATTCAATCAGGCATTCGATCGGCACTTCAATAAACCACAACAATCAAGAGCACATCAAAATAAGACTAAAATTAGCTTCCGTATGAACAATGCTGTGAATAGTAATTGTGAACAGTAATTATGAACAATAAATTTCAGAATTCAATTATTAATAAATTAAACTCAGAAATTAAACAAAACATTAATTGAAATAATTAATCAATCAATTAAGACAAATCATGCTTAATTAGACATAAACCACACATAAGTAACAATTAAGCATAATAAATAACAATTAAGCAAGATTAAGCTAATCTAATCTTGACCACCTAACTTAAGGCTAATATAACTTAATTAAACTTCCTAAACCAACCTTACCACTAATTAACATAACCCTAAGCAAGTTTAGGCATTAACAAAGGATTAGGAGCTAAACTCATCCATTAAGAGGGTCGACTAGACGGACATGGCGGCAACGACAAATGCGACACCCAAGGACCTCTATCACAGCAATCCAAGGCGGTCCCAAGGCTGAAACAACAGCAACATACTCTGGTTCTCCCTAAACTTTTGAAAACAGCACTATTTGAAGAGGAAAAGGGCTGACCGAGTAAAACGGGTTGGCTGGAGATCCAGCGAGCGGTTGGTTGGTGAGTGGTGGCACTTGGGGGTCGAGGGGAACTAATGGTGGCTAGGATGGGCAGTGATTGGGTCAGAAAGGAAGGAAAACAACCAAAAAGGTAGAAATCGAACTGAACATGCGCTATAGTAGATGGTTAGGCCGATAGTGGCTTTTGACCGACTGGCAAGTCAACCGACAGCTCTGACCGGCAAATGGCCGATGCCAGGCATACGGATTCTCTCTCCTGAGCATGGTGGTGGGTGGTGATTTGCATGAGAAGGGCATGAAATACTCAATTTTTCAAAGAAAGGTCAGAAGGAAAAACAGAATGAAGGAAGGGAAAACAAGGAAGAGTGTGTGTGCGATTTTTGGAGCTGAAAGGGGAGGGAGAGAGAGTGAAGTGATAATACTTTCAAGGCCCCATTAAGGCCAATTAATGGCTCACCCCAACTCCCAAGCAAATGACATCATCTTCTCTCTCTTCTTTTGTCTTTTCTTCAAAATATCTAGGGGCAAAATGGTCATTTCCACCTTGCACATTTCCCAATCTATCCTTGGGCTGAAAATGAAGGGCAGGCCTAAGAAATGGGCTCGAAAATGAATAAGAATGGATTAGGAATTTGTTGGGCTTGAAACAACTCAAGGTTAGACAATGGGCTTGGAAGGGTAAATGGTCGGTTTGGTCCAATAGGCTCACTTACTTGTCTTGGGTCTACCACAGTGGTTGTCCCACCTTGGCGTGAGGCCCACATTGATTTTGCCCAGCCCACGTGCCCACACTGATCTTGCCCGGCCCACGTCCTTGTAGGCTCGTTTCCTCGATCCGTAAATCCCTTTTTCAAAAACTCGGCTTAATTGACACTGTTGACTATCAAAGAAGCATTGTCCAAAAGCCCATCCCGGACGTTCTCGAAAGTTCAAGTCTAATATTAGATTTTCATGCCTTATCAATTTCGTCCAAATGCCATTTTGGTACTACTTAGACTAATAGGCGGCTTCGATGATTCACGCATAATCGACTCGTGCCAAATCACATTCAAGACTTCTCAACACATGGACGTCCTTGACTATATGAAATTGCGAAAAATTGATTCTTATTTCAAAGTACACGATTACTAAATATTGACATAGGGTTGCTCGTAGACTTGATAACAATAAACGGAATCACTCGTCATCCCATTATGTTATGTCTGCGAATCAATTTATTGTCGTCCCTTAAATTGACCTACATAACTACAAGATTGTTCTTACGCAAGTCTTATGGTCGAATCGTTTTCCCAAGTTAAATTCTTTAGTCACATGAATTATGTTCTCATTAGCATTTCCCCTCAAAGTTAATATCTCAAGAGTGATCAATTCTAAGTGAGATCAACTAATACTGCATTGACAAAATTTAGGTTCATTCATCCCTCAAAGGGCTCAAATTTCAAGACGTCACAAGATTGATGGTCTTCCAATAGAGTTAGGCTTTCCCAAGTTTATACCCCGCATGACATCGGCTATTCAAAATTTTAATCAATTAAGTCTACATAGATTTTTAACAAAGAAGTTGCCACTAGCCCTTTTGAGGTCGGCTAGAAATCCAATAAAATATGGGAGAATATCTTATTATTTACACAATTAGAGATTCCAAACTTGGGGACTTGATTATGCTAATCTTAATACTAATGCCTTTTTGGTACCTAAGTCAATTATGTGCTAACTAACACCATGGCAACCTATCCAATAAATCTAAGATTTGTCCTAACTATTCCAGAACAGGAAAATAACACTCAAATTATTAAAATGTGCAATCAATTACAAAATTGCAGAAAAAAGTATACAAGCATCCTATTATTGTCCTAAAGAGGAAAATGGAACATCAATAAAAAAAACCCAATTGTAAAGCTCTAAAGGCTTATCCAATTTTGGGTTTTGATATTTTTAAGGGTTTTCCAACTTTTCTAAATTTTTTTCTGATTTTTCTGAACATTCCTGAATTTTTTATATTTTTTTAGAAATTTCTAGATTTTTTATATATTTTTTAACAATGTTTCAATTTTTTATGATTTTCTGAAATTTTTAATTTTTAATGATTTTTTATTAAGGACTCGGCCCAACTAAATCAGCCTGGACCCTATCGGTCCAGGTTAGACTAAGAACCAGGCTAGCTCTAAGGCTCACTGGGGATTAACTAAATTGGCTTACTGAAAAAAAAAAAAAAAAACTTCCAATTTCGATTCTCCACCCAATATTCCAGCCCACAACTAAAAAGCCCGAAGCCCATTTCTCATTTACTTTATTTCCTTTTTAATTTTTTCCTCCTTTTTAATTTTTTTTTTGTCTTTTTCCCTGTTTTGTCTCCTCCTGCCCATTTTCTTCAACCTCGTGCATCCTTCACCGAAGTATCCATGCCTGCAACTTCTCTTTTTCTTCTTCCTGAACTAGGAATCCTCGACGCATAACTCAAACATGATAGCACCGCCGCCTACACCGCCACCGCACTGCCCCCAACTGTCGGTCATCTACCCTGACCGGTGTCGACACTTCCGGCCGTTACCTTTGGTGACTGCAAAAACTGTAGAAAAATATCCATACGGAAGCTCCACTTTTCAAATCAACAATCCCAGCAACCCAACAAGCATAAAAAATTAAATAAGAAGAGAAAGTCTAACTCATGCGGCCTCGAACTGTAGGGCTCGGCAGCGGGGGGAGGGTAGCTCAGGTGGGGTGTCCCTTCTCCAGCGAATTAGAAAAAAATGATGGACATAGCACGAAATTGCAAGAAAACACAGGAGAAGCATGAGATCAGACGTGTTCCAACAATACATGAATAATCAAACGTTAAACAAAACTTTTAAGGTCGATCCGATAACATGGATTTTAGTATTCCATTTACGTATTTTGTCGAACATGTAGTGTGCGTTATTGAAGAGGGGTTCCTGGCCTGAGCCAGGGACGGAACCTACTCAAACGAGTTCGCCGCACGACGTAAGAGGATAGGGAAGTGTAGTAAATAGGCTGCGAAGGCCAGAGCTCATGCGAGCCACAAGGCCATGAGCTCCAGCCTCTTCTTCTTAGGCGTTGAGACTTCTCTTTCCTTCGGACAGCTCCCTCTCGTGGTCGAGGACCCGTTTGCTCGCCTTGGTCGAGCACCTTCATTTTTCTCTCTCTCGGTCCGTGTCTCTTTCTCACTCTATCTGCGTCTCTTTCAAAGAAGAAGAAGAAGAACGACCTCTCCCTCTCCTCAGCTCCAAACTGAAGCGAAACAAGCCGCCTTCCTCTCTCCCAGCATCCTTTCTTTCTTTTTTTCTCTATCTGTCTTGTGCCCTCACTCTCTGCACATTCCTCAAAGAAGAAGAAGAACCAAGACGTCGCTCCCCCCTCCCCCCTCCTCCCTCCTCCTTTCTCTCTTTTTCTCAGCCGTCTCTGGTTTTTCGTTTCAGCGAAGCTCTCCTCTCTCTCTTCTCTGGTTGCTCTCCCCCAAATGGAATCCTTTTCTGTTAGCCTCCTTGCCGGCTCATCATTCCAGAATGCTCTTGGTCAGGCTTCGGTCACAGCCCATGGCTCCCGGCCGCTCCATCTGCTGCCTTCATCTTCTTGTGTCACCTGCATAAGGTACGGACCTCTAGAGTACCAAAAGTTGGCACAAAGGGACACTTAAATGCCAAAAATTACAAAATATACACTTAAGTGCCAAAATTGGAGCAAAATGGATTAGTTAAGTGCCAACGGCAAAAAATTCCGACCAAATTGCCAAGTATTCATTTTCTGGCGACTTCATTTCATTTGCGACGGAGTCTTTTTTAAAATAAAAAATCCACATGGCAATTTTTTTTAAATTGTCCACGTCAGATTTAAAAAAAAAATCGATTTTATTTAAAAAAAAAAAAAAAAAAAAAGAGAGAGAGGGGATCGGTGAGGGTTGTGCAGCCCTCGCCGCCGCCGCCATCGCCGCCCTTCCCGGCGAGGGTGGGGCGGTGACGGCGGCGGGCAACGAGGGCTGCACAACCCTCACCGATCCCCTTCTCTTTTTTTTTATTTAATAAAATCAATTTTATAATAATATATATTTTTAATTATTTAATTAATAAAATTTTAAAATCCACGTCGCCGCAAAAATGACGTCGTTTTGCATTGATTTTCGTCATTTCAATTTCCGACGAGCCACTTAGGCAAAAAAATTAATAAAAAATTGCCACGTAGGATTTCGACGGGGTTCCGGCGACTTGATACTTAAGTGATCCATTTTTTTTTAAAAGTGGCATTTAAGTGTACCTTTTGTAACTTTTGGCACTCAAGTGTCCCTCCGTACCAACTTTTGGCACTCCCGCTGTACTTATGCCCCCGCATGTTGGTCGTGCAATGAGAAAAGGAGAGAGCATGTCGGGCCAGGCCTTGTTCTCTTTCTTCTTGCGCTCAAAAAGGACAAAGAAATGGGCTAGAAAAAGGAAATAAAAAAGAAGATGGGTTAAGGGATTAAAAGAATGGGTTGGACTACACCGGTTCACTCGACTCGATTTTTTTCATCATTTTTTTAAATTTAAATTTTATCTTTTAGATATTTATATATTTCTGCAAGATAAATGGGTATTTAAACAGTACTTACAAAATTTCGGGTGTCAACAAGGTAAAAAAAAAGAAAGAAGAAGAAGCTTCTTAGAGGTTTATTACATGATGGTTTAATTCTTTTTTGGTTCGAACATGACTGCGTTATTCCAAAATTGAGGTATGACTAAATGGATAATAAGTGATAAATATTATGATTAAAATCTGTATGAACACCCACTATGGCAAAATATGTCATAATTATGAAGTAAGCGATATCATCATATTGATGAAAAGTATCACATAACGTGATAACCCATATTCAACAAATCAATGATATCCACTTAAATTTGTGCTAAGTAAGATGCTCACTAAAAGTGGAACAACGTAAAAATAACTTTGTTGGAGAAGCAAATGATATTCGAAGATTAAAAAATATTGAAACTATAGTAATAACTTTACTAATAGTAAATCAATTGAAAAGACTATAGAATGAAAATAATGAATATTTAGTGATTAAATTATGCGGCTGTGTGAATAATATATATATACACAACTAAGTGCATAATTATTGATAACTCTAAAAACTTAAAACCTTACCGTTGTCACCTCAAATTTGCCCTAATTTTCACAGAATCAGTTTGACATAGAGCTGACCAAGAGTTGGTAGTTGATTGGCAAGATACGACAAACAAAACACATTTTAAACATAAGGGAAAATACCACCATAAAAAATCCCAAATTATGCCATTTGAGATAATTTTACCACAAGTTTTTTTTCGTGCCATCAAAAACTCCAAATTATGCCATTTGGAACAATTTTATCATGTACTTTTTCTTGTGCTACAAAAAATCTCAAACTATGCAATTTAGGACACATTTACCCAACTCTTTAACTAAGGGTGCATTTGTTTCAATGAAAGTAGTTTCCCGGAAAGTGTTTTCCGGACTTTCTGCTGTTTGTTTTTTCAAAAATAATTTGGTCAATGGAAAATACTTTCCAGTCAACATAATATTATGTATTATTTTAGGAAAATGAATTCCTATGCATAGGAAGGGAAAAACACTTTCCCTCTTTATCAAATTTTTAGGTCATTCTCATTTTAAATGTTCATTTTCTAAATGCAAATCAAACGCCTGAAAACATTTTCAATCACATATCACCAAACATAAGAAAATTAATCATTTTCATTTTCATTTTCCTAGAAAACATTTTCCAAAAATGGTATGATTTTCGCGAGACAAATGCACCCTCAATGGCATTTTCATCTTTTCTCTTTTTTCTTTTTCTTTTTTCATTTTTTTCCCTTTCTCCCTCTTCCCTTCGACATGGCTGGCAGAGGGAAGCCGATGAGGGCCACCCTCACTAGTGGTGGTGTCGGGTAAGGGCGGCCCTTGTTTGAGCTGGGTGAGGGTCGCCCCTATCAAATCCGACAAGGGCTGCCCTCGCCCAACACTTGGGAGGGTTGCCCTCACTAGATGTGATGAGGGTGTCCCTTGCCTAGCTCGACTCACGAGAGGGATGCCCTCACTGACTCAAGCGAGGGCCGCCTCACTTGCCCAAGGCAAGTCGGGTGGCCCTCGCCCGACACCGTCGTCGGTGAGGGTGGCCGTCATTGGCTTCCCTTTGCTGGCCATGGCAAAGGGAAGAGAGAGAAAGGGAAAAAAATAAAAGATGCAACCAAATATTATGTATATCTATCAAAAAATTAAATATACCAAATGTTACTTTTTAACGCTTTAATCTATTATAGGGATTTGGGAAAAAAGAATTTAATACGTTAAAATAATATATTAGGTAACAACTAAGGGTTTTGAGGTGGCTTGTGTGAGATTATCTCCTCTAAGAAAGTAATGATACTGGGAAAAAATGATAGAAGAGCCAGGATGTGACTATCCTACAAAATTTTGTTGATAAAACTTTAGGTTTTTAGAACATTTAACTCGTTATTTCTTATGAATCAGAAAGATTAATGTCCATTTTTTTTAACACAGTTGATATGCTGCCTTTATTGAAATATGTAACATAGTTATGAGGAGCTGTCCCCAAGATAACTTAGGATGTCGTCTTCCCATCCAATTTTGACCGGTGCACATGATGCACCGATCTTTTTTACCCTAAATATTTAGTGTGAGATTTTCTTTATTTCCCGCATCTCATATGTTCACTAGACATTCTCCCTCTCACATCCGAGTTTATTCCAAGGCCCCATTGCCAATTGATACATGAAATTCTTTTTTGAGAATCATTGAATACTTGTTATTATCCCAAATGTCAGATGTGGCATTCTTTCCCCCTCATATATGCACTAAATAAAGGAATGCTTTAAAAAGTATTTAATAATGCCAAAAAGAAAAGCAAAATCTTCAGTAAACAAAGCAAAATCTTTAGGGGGCCATAAATTGGTTTTTCATTGACGACTTTAAAGCGTTTCTTCTTTTCCCCTTTTTTTTGTTTGTTTTTGGAAAGGAAGTGATCACACCAAGCACCCAAATTATTTAAATTTATTTGTTGGAAAAAGAGTCCGCTTAACTAAGAGAAGCTTCGTATGAATACATTTAGTCAAATAAAATAGGCTTGTAACAATTATGACAATAGTGGAAGTTCCTATGATCTGTTCATTAGCAAGATATTTTCAAAGATAAGAGTATTTAATAAATAAAATATGGCGAGAAGAAACTTTTACTTAGGACCTTAGGATTATGTTTTGTCTGGTACTAATCATAGCATAAACAAAAGAAATGTTAAGTCTTTTTCCACTCATTTGTAAGTGAGAAAGGGGAATCTTATGGCGTGTTCATATGAATTATTGCTTGTTAATCAAAACTTGTCTTAGTTTATTTTGTCTGGTACTAATCATGCATAAACAAAAGAAATGTTAGTCTTTTTCCACACATTTGTAAGTGAGAAAGGGGAATCTTATGGCGTGTTCATATGAATTATTGCTTATTAATCAAAACTTGTCTTAGTTTATGGGACCACAAGCCACCAAAATTTCCACAAAGCAAGGTCGTTAGAGATTGGTTGAGTTGAAGAAAATAATTCGAAACATGGTATTTAACCGCTTCCAAAAGTTGCCAGTAAAGGAGCCCTTAAAGAATAGCATCATTTAAAAATTAATTTCCAGTATGAACACCTTGACTCTAACAAGAGTGTCAATTCTTTTTTGGCTGAAGACCAAAGTGTTGATTAAATTGTTTTTTAGCAAGAACAATTATTTGAGAACATCTAGTAGCAAAAGGCCAATTTGAGACCATATTTCTTTGATCACCGAAAGTTGGCTATAGCATCATTGGTTTGAAAGTTTGCTTATGCTTTCCTATTAGCCCTTTGACGAGTTCCAATCGCAAATATATTGTGATAGTTTTGGGGTTTTTTATGGTATAAGACAAAGTTTAAGGTAAAATTATCCCAAGTATCATAGTTTGGGATTTTTGGTGGCATAAAAAAAATGTTTAAGGTAAAATTGTTTAAAGTGGCATAGTTTAGGGTTTTTTACGGCACCAAAAAAAGCTTAGGATAAAATTGCTCAAAATGGTATAATTTGAGATTTTTTTTGTAGTATTTTTCCTAGGATTTTACGCATCAAAATGAATCATTGGACACTCACTTTTCTATCGGAATCCGCCAATCAATTATTGACCCTTTGAGTCCGACTGCCCATTTTGGTGGTGTTGAAAAGTTTGTAATTTCTTGATTTGATTGCACATCCTAAAACTAGGGATTGCAAGAATCCCAATGCAACAAAATGGGGTCGTGTTTTGTCACGTCGAGAATTCTTGAATTAAAGAGGTGATAGTGACATCTTACATGTGAACTTAATCAATAATAACTCAATAAATGAATACATAAAACATATTGGTTTGATTCAAGTGAAATCAAGTCCATATGAGTAGCATGTCAATGCATTGGATCGGTAACAGAATAGGGTCTTTTGACGGCCCAAGCAATGATGTGCAGGGAGGAAGGATGTCAGTGTATTCGTGTCACGCCCTTACTCTCGACCACGTGACAACCCTTATTCTCTTATGGTCATTTAGATGCGATATCCCAGGACGCATTATTGACCATTATTTTTATCTTTTAATTAAACGCATGTGGAAGCAAATCACAACCACCCAGCTAATCACAAAAGTAGGAATAACAGGAAAACCGAACCACCAATTTTTTGGCTTATTTAATCTTTTTATGATAATTTCTGGGCTTACTGATAATTTTGGAGAATCAATGAGGCAATATCTAATATTTTAGTCTCGACATTCTTGAAAGTTCGATACCCAAAATCAGATTGAAATTCGTGGTTAATATCGATCAATTGTGACTTTAGTACCTAACTATCGGGCGGTGTTTAGGGGTTCTCGCGCGTTTGACCCATGATTGATAGTTTTTTAATTCACGATCGTGCCTATTCAAATTAAGACAATTCTCGATTGTCATATAATTATGAGATGTTAATTGCTCATGCTGAGTATAGGGCCAAAAGGAAATCAGTTTAATGTCGTTCGTAGTTAATATCGAAGTCCTGTGGAATCACCCGCAATCCGACGTTGTATATTTACTGAATCGATTTATTTCTATTTGTTAATTGGCCTGTAACAGCGTGGTATTAATCTCGTTTGATCTTTATGGTCGAATGGCCTATCCCTAATTGAATTCACTAGTCATACGCGTATCGATCCTTAATTGCATTTTCAAATAGTTAGTTAACTTATGAGGGGCCAACTTAGAGTAAACGTAACTAACAGCACATTGATTAAATAACCATTTTATATATCTCGAAATGGGTCAAAATTCAGGATGTTATAGTCTGTGCCTTGGTCCTTGGACGTGCACAAGGAGGAGGGACATGTCTCTTGCCCCACATCACTTAAAGGAGGACTCTTGGCTAGTTTATAAGGCTTAGATTCTCTACTCTGTGTAACGCATTTTAAAACCATGTAGATCTTGACCCAAAGCGGACAATATTACACAGTGATAATCCTGAGTCCTTACAAATGGTATTAGAGCTGACTATTGATCACGTGTATTGATCACGTGTGGGGCCACAGCAAGGACTGTGCCTAAAGGGGGGGGGGAATGTAATAGCCTAGACAATGGTGCGCGGGAGGAGGGATGTCAGTGCGTTTTTGCCTCGGTCCTCAAACGGGCACAGGGAGGATAAGGCTTGGGTTATCTACTCCGTGTAACACGTTTTAAAGCCATGCGGGTCTTGGTTCAAAGCGGACAATATTACATAGTGGTAGTCCCGGGTCCTTACAGGTAGCAATTCTCACTTTGCTTAGTTCAATACATCAATTCAAACACACCTCGTGTATATATATGAAATTCTGATAATGTTGGAATCATTAGTTAGAATTTGATTACTGCTGAGATACACAAAACATATGTAAGCCAATAAAAATTACTGATGCATGGAGGAGGGCAAGTGCTTTGGAGGCTTTGCAACCTCTGAACCACCGTAGAACCAATACTCGAGATGGATTCCACTTCGGTTATGTCCTTGATATAATTGACAAATGACTCTACTGGGGAATTAAAAGTATGTAAAATGGGATAAATACATGGAACCTGCCAACTCGTCAAATTTTCGATGACAATGTGGGTTGCTTTTGACTCCTTATCATTGTTATTGACAACTCTTTACTCTGTAGAACCCTGTTATTATATATTTAAGGGAAAATTTCAAAAAAGACCCAAAATAAACCTATTTTCTCAAATAAAAATCCAAAGTGACCGTTGTCTCAAATTAGGACCTGGAGTGGCTAAACTAGTCTCAAATAAGGACCTCAAATCACCGACCAACCAAATGTTCACCGGTCAGCGAGCGTGTGGCATTTCCAGTGGCCAGAATAAGGGTAATTTTGTCAAAAAAAAGTGATAGAAATTAACAAACCCTAAAAACAAAACCCCCAAACTCTTCACGTCCTCATGTTTTCTTCTCATGCTCTTCATATTCTCCGTTCTTTGTCTTCTCTCGCTTGGAGCACTCAAATTTTCTATTAATGGAACACGAATTGAAGCACAACAAAAAACCCCTACCTTCATTTTTTCACATTTTCTTCTTTTCTTTTTTTGTCTTCATTTCTTTCCAACGAATAAGACAAATCTCAAGTAAAGCCACTTCAGACACTCGTATGTAACACGAGAGCCTCGATTCTTCATCATCTTTTCCCAATCAAGAAATGGAGAACATCTCGATGTCGAGGACCCACATCTCGGACACAATTTGAATCCACTTCCACGAAGAGAGAGAGACAAAGAGATAGAGAGAGCCAAGGGGGTGCTGGCACGTCTATTTGGAACTTAGGGAGTCAAGGATCTTGCTCCATTAACAAAGATTTTGGGTTCTCCGAGCAAGAGGAGACAAGGAACCTAGAATATGAAGTGCAGAAAAAGAAGCTTGTGAAGAAGAGTTTGGGGGTTTTGTTTTTAGGGTTTGTTAATTTCTATCAATATGTTTTTGATAAAATTGCCCTTATTCCTGCCACCGAAATTGCCACACGCTTGCTGGCCAATGAATATTTGGCTGGCCGGTGAATTGAGATCTTTATTTGAGATTGGTTTAGCTACTTGGGGTCCTCATTTGAGACAACGGCCACTTTGGGTCCTTATTTGATAAAATAAGCTTACTCCGGGTCTTTTTTTGAAAATTTTCCTACATTTAAATGTATATGTAACGTATTTTTTTATTAAAATGGAAGGGTGAAAGAAAAAGAAATAGTGCGCTAGCAAAATTTAATTTTAATAGCTGCATAAGACAATAACGTAGGAGTATACTAAAGATTATAAAACCACAATAAAGGTGGAAAAAAAAAGAGTTATAGTAAAAAAAAAAATTTATCACTTTGCATAAATATTAGTATAAAAATACTTTCTCGGGATTTTTAAACATGGAAAATGGTTGAAAATTGCAAAAAAAGAAAAAAGAAAAAGGCACTGGATGATTAATGATGCGTTTGGTTCAGCATTTGCAAGGGGTTTTGAGTTCAATACAAATGCTAAAAACCCAAAGCTACTTAGGGAAATGCACTTGTATTTGGTAAAATTTTTTGCAAATGAACTTTGAGTTGAATGTACGTTTGGTAAAAAAAAACTTTCGCAATGGGCTTTGATGGGGTATAATGGGTGGGTTACGTGGCGCCTGGGTCGCCCGAGGTCGGGCGACCTCCGGTGGCCCTTAGTCGGGTCACACAGCCCTTGCCAAGGGTGGCCCGACCTCGGGCGACCTCCACCCAACCTCGGGTGACCTCCGCCGACATTAGATCTGGCTCGCTGGTGGCCATAGCCCTTCGTCAGATCAACGAAGGGTTGCCTCATTTTTTAATTAAAAAAATAAAATTTAGGGGTAAAATGGAAATTATGAAAAATCAGTGAGAGTAATTCTGGAAAGAAAAAATATAATCTAGTCCCTAGTAATCTTGGGCTTTCAGCATTTTGAAGACCAGCTTTCAATTGAAAGCTAGCTTCAAAGCTGAGCCAACCTGAAAGCTCCTTGGGAATACTGAACCAAACGCATCCTAAATCTCTCCCTCCGATACTCCCTGAAAAACCTCATTTCCATCTTTTTCAACATATTTGTATGTATTATCTCATTAACTCCAGTTTGTCCTTCCTTATATGGAACACGCGTCAAACTACCTTATTTGGATACGACAATACCTGAAAAATTCACACTTACAAACACCTTTATCTTATTACCGAATAATACCTGACATTGGAACAAAATGTCTTATATTATCTCCAAGCGTTTTGATGAACTTATAAGATTGACATTAACATTTTATGCCACCCCGTAATGTAAATAGCGAGTTCATATATGTGCATGCAACCATATACAATAATAAGTAATGAAATTATTGTTAATAAAGTTCAAGTAAAATTGAAAATGCTCGTGATTTATATAAGCATCAAATTTTGAGTGAGCATTACATACCTCATAGGCATACTGAAATTTCATTGGATGTTTTGAATCGACACAAAAAAGTTTAAAATACAGAGAAAATACAAAAGGATACAAAATAGAAAAAAGCCACAAAGTGGTTTAGTTGAACTGTCACTCAGTTTATACTTACTAGTACACGAGTATATATGTTGCCCATTGAAGACTAGTTATTACTTGTACAAAGGCCTGTGCCGTCCCTACATGAAGCTACCTTATGCCAATGAAACAAGTGAGGTTTAATTTTTTATAATGCACTTCCAGTCCTCCATTGCTGTTTCTCTCCCTTCTAGTTTTGTACTGCAAATATGCCAGATAGTTGGCCTCGTCTTTCTTTTTGTTTTTTTCCTTTTTGTGAAAAGTCCCTTTGGCGGCTTTTGATCGTAGAGAACGGTAGCGTTTCTCTTCACGAAAGGGTCCCCTACAAAATAAAGATAATATTATGGAACTTTCGCAACACAATCCTACAATGTGCCGGTTAATTTTAGGAATTTAGACTTTCGAAAAAGTTGGGAGAAAAGCCATGCGACATCAATGGGAACATAGAGTGGGAAACTAGAAAAGAAACCGTGTGAAAGGCATCAATTTTGGGCACTTCGGCCCTTCTTTGGAATTTCCTCTTCTTCTTTTTTTTAATTAGAATTTTCTTCAACAATGGCATCGATTCCCCTTGTTTTCTCATAAGTTTTTGAGGCCATACCATTCGTAATATTTCACATAACTTTCTTATGCAGTTCACAAGTTTCGTTTCTCCTATTTCCATGAAGGGGTCCCGTGAAAGAAAAAATACTATGCACTTTCACTACACAACCGCGGCTTTTCCCACGAAAGTTGTGGGAAAAACCGTGTGAGATTAATAGGAACGTAGAGTGCGAAAGTAGAAAAGAAATCGTGTGGAGACTCCTGAAATCCGCTCTGTGTCCAAGACACTTCCTAGTAATGACATCGTTGATTAGGAGGGAAAGGCCAAGATGAAGACCTGGAGCTAACGAGATTAGGGAGCCTAGAAGAAAGGAGCCGTCTGATGCTGGCATAGCAGGCGTAATGTTGGGAACTCTTGGGAATCTGCCGCGAAGCTTCGGTGACAGGAAAAACTAAGTGAGGTCAAAGGGAAGTGGAGGGTAAACGTAGTATGGAAACCGCGTGGGGTACTCCTAAATTCCGTTGCCAGCATGAACGCAGCGAATTTCGCATGACATGGCCTTGCAAGTCGCAACAGGAGTTACATCTGGTAAGTGGTTCTAGAAGTCGTGTGGGCTTTGAAGAGGATGGGAGATGATTTTATTTTTATATTTTACTTTATTACTACTTTAACTCTCAGGTTTTTATTTTGCAACCTTATAGGGCCTGAGAATCGAAAACCCATATATGAATTTAAATCATTTCTATCCAAACCTCCCTAAAAAGGTGGGGATTTGAACCTTGGGGGTGGTTTTTTTTTTGAACATATCCTTGGGGGTGGTTGAGAAGGATCAAAATTGAGAAGAATACAAAGACACTGTCTGGTATAGCATAGCCATTAATGTTTTAGTGAAACTTTCTATCCTTGCTTGCCCTTGAAATTATGTGTTTGGCCAATAATATTATATTGGAAAGGTTCACATCACACCGTTGATCATTGATGAATAAAAATAGTTTTCATCATAAATTGCTTTTGAAAATTTTGTGAACTTTTTCAAATCAATTTGATGAGCACAAGCTACATTACTTATAGTAAAAGGGGGGGCTGGTTTTTTCTTTTCTGGTTGACCCATCTCTACTATAATTCTAACTCTCAAACTTTTGTCTTGCTTCTTTACAAGGCGTGGGAGTCGAAAACTCACATCTAAAATTAAATCATCCCCGCCTAAATCCCTTTTAAGAAGGTGGGGATTCGAACTCAAGAGATGGTTGAGAAGGATCAAAATTGAGAAGAATACGAAGAAACAGTCTAGTGTAGTGCAACCATTAATGTTTGAGTGAAACTCTCTATCCTTACTTGCCCTTGAAATCATGTGTCTGGCCAATAACATCATATTGGAATGATTCACGTTGCCCTGTTGATCATTGATGAATAAAAATGGTTTTCATCATACATTGCTTTTGAAAATTTCATTAGCTTCTTCAGATCAATCTGATGAGCACAGCTACATTACTAACAGGGAAAAAGGGCCAAAAAGTGTACAAAGCACAAAAAACATACATAGTACTATAGTAGACAACAAGCGACGGGCATAACATGTTCTCATGCTCTAAAGCAGAATTATGAGCCCTAACACGAATGAGAAAAAATGACGACTAAACTTCACAATAGACCTGTCCCAAAAAAAAAAAAAAAAAAAAAAACCTTCATGATAGACTATCTGAATGGGATGACCCATTAAATAGTCTTCACGATGGCAATCGATCATTATAGAGGATGCGTTGATCCCATAGGACTCTAAGATGATGCTCGTCCGGTCCATTGAACGTCATATATTGCAAATCATATTTGTGGAGAAAAGAGAAAACTTAATTCATGTAGCGTGAGGAAACCCAAACTTATTAGACTAATTAGAAGTCGTGTTACCAATTGGAGTGATGCATTAATCACCAATTGGATGACAAATTAAATTAATAACAAGAATCACTAAATTTCTATCAGCACGTCCTAAATTACTTTTTTCCCTCAATGTCCATTCTATCGAAGTACAGATACTCATATAGTCATACAAACCTAACTAAACAATGAAGTAAAAGAACCAGCTCAAAGATATTCCATTCTGTAACTGTAAGATGATATTACAGATGACAACCGACAACGCTAGTATAGATCGTTATAAAAACAGCTTACATGTTCACGTGGCCTTTGCGCATGAGGGCCCTCTCTTTGCAATGATGAACGCCCACTACCATCTTCACATCAACTTGAATTAATTAGGGAAACAATTTAGAAAGAAATAAAGAGTGGCAAACTTGATTCTCCTTGACGATTTCATAAAATTTCAAGTTAAGACATGTTTGAGAACTTGTTGTCATATCATCGATACCGATTATTTGATATTCCATGCAAAATCAATTATAAACAATCTTTTCTTTTCCTATTATTCTGATTGACTCCGCTATTATACGCATTATATATGGCATAAGATCTAGATGCAATCTAAGCTACGGGTGCCTTTGTCTCGGGAAATTGATTTTCCGGAATTTTACCCATTTGGTTCCCGGAAAATGGCTAATCAACTTAAAACACTTTTTGGCCAATGAAAATATTCATGTATAAATTTAGGAAAATGAATTCTTAAATCTAAAGAGGTGACAACACTTTATAGAATTGATCATTGCCTTGGAGATGATTGACAACTGGCCAAAGGCATGGGCTGGCGAGATCGAGCTTGTCGGCACAAGGTTGAGGCTCACAAAGATTCGGCAAGGTCAAGATTGCAAGCCTTGTGCGAGGTTGATGCTCACCAACATTCGGCGAGTGTGAGTTCGAGCTCACTAGCCTTGCACAAGGTTGAGCCTCGTCGGTTCGTGCCTGTGCTTCAAGCTCAAGGTTGGCGAGCTTGAGTCTCGCTAGATCCTAGTGAGCTTGAAGCTCGCTCGAGGTCGATGGGCTCATCTTTGGCCATTGCTAGCTGATTGCAGTAGAGGAAAGTGGAAAGAAAAAAAAATACAATTTTTAAAAAATAAAACTAATTATTTTTGATTTTTTTTGCCTAAGATAAAGCCGTGTTATTGAAATTATTTGTTAATAAGATGCAAATATCAGAAAAAATTTTTGATCATATATCATCAAATAAAAGAAAACTAATCATAATCTTAGAAAAGGTTTTCCCGAAAAGTATTTTCCTTTATTATTGAGTTTTCTGCGAAACATATGCACCATGTACCAATTGAAGTATCACGACATTAGGTGAAAAATATGAAGACAGAACTAGAGAGCTATTACAAGTTGATTCAATCTCTTATTGGGTATTATGGAAGAGTCGTGGTGATGGTTTCTCAAATTTATATCGCCACCATCTGGCCCTGCCACCCCAAATTTCTAGCTTTTTGTTTGCCAGGGCTGAACTGGATCTCAAGATCGCGCCTTTCCTGTTCCTATACCAACACCGCTCCAGATTCTTAAGATGGTGTTCATTAGTTTGTTGTCTGATTTAGAGCATTTGAAGCAATGTCCACAAATCATACGAGTTAGGTCTTCAATCAGGTTCCATGAAGATGGGATCTCAAGGGGTGGTATTGGAGGCCGCGTTGGAGGTGAAACAGACGCACTGTCAAGGCAGGGCTTTCGCTACAGCCTCACGCTCGATGAGGTCCAAAGCCAGTTGGGATGTTTGGAAAACCACTGGGAAGCATGAACGTTGACGAGCTTCTCGAGAGCGAGTGGAGTGTGGAGGCCAATCAAGGTCCCACTGCGGGCGCTGCCGACCCCGAGAGCACGCAATCCGGCCTACTTGCTCCGCTGCGGAGGCAACCGCACACTCGTGGGCTATCAGCAAGGAGGCCGTTGACGAGGTGCGGAAAGATAATCAGGCCCCATCTAGCTCAGCATTCTAAATGGATTTTGGAACTTTAAAGTCTATTGGACAAAGGCAAAGAGCATTTGGTTCATTTTTTGCTCAACTTTGGAGAAATGCAATTACATTTTTAAATGGCTCTAATGGCCTTTAGTTTAAAGTAGGTCCAGAGGTCTTATGAGAAATAGCATTCTTGAAAAGCAAGTGTTGGCCCCGTCAACACTGTTCATTAACTATAATCTTCTCCATCGTTTGCAAGAAGAAGCGAAACAAAGGCTAGTGATCACCGGCCAAGGGGTCGTGCGCTTTGACGACCGCTGCCTAAGAGGTCACTTGACCTTGGTCGCTTGGGGTCGCCGCAACCACAACAACCCAGACTCCGCTACCTGAGGTTAGGCAGCCTCAAGCGAAACAGTTTGGTAGCCAGATCTAGCCGTCAGCAATTGGTTAGCGGCAGCTAAGCTCCAACAAAAATATTTAAACCTTTTATTTCTAAATTAGAAAAAGTCTTTTACAAAATATAATTTTTGCCAAATGGCATCTAAGCCAAAGTTGTTTTTTAATATACTTTAAAATTAAATTTACCAAACGCATTTTACATTTTGAAGAACTCCTTTAGTCTAAAGATATTTACATTTTCCTATGGACATTTCCGTCAAAATTGAATGAATCATTTCATGTAACTTTCCTACTCAATTGGTAAGATATGTTTCTCCTATTCATGGTAAACAGCCTCACTAATAGCATGTTACATATCCTTCCGTAACTTTACTTTGGAAGGCCGAATTTTGCTTTGGTTGACATAATTTCGCGGGAAGTACACAAGAAAAACAATCGTAAGTTTTGTGGGTCTTATTGTTAGTAAGGTACTTAATTTATGAAATAAGTCTTTAGAGGATGTAATTTCCCTTTCATCGCTTAAATCCTGTGGGTTCCACAAAAAATTATAATTTGCTTAAGTTAATAGTAAATTTCTTTTGTCCTATTGTTAGCGAACTACCTAATGAGATCATAACTTTTCTTTGGCGTACGTTATTAATAGTGAGTTACATGTTAAATATGCTTTCGTACTTATCTTTGAAGAACGTAATTTTTCTTATGAGAAAAGAACAACCCAAGTGCAAAAACATGGTACAAGGGGACTTAAGTACTAAAAGTTACGAAATGTATACTTAAGTATCACTTTTTTAAAAAATTAGATCACTTAAATGTCAACTCTAGCAAAGGTCGCTGTAAATCTAACATGACTTATTTTAATAATTTCTAACATTTACGTAGCTCGCCAGAATTTCACATCAGCTCACATTCACAAAAAAACGATGTCGTTTTGACTCAAGTTTGATTTTTAATATAAATATTATTTAAATAATATTAAAAATGAAATTTAAATTAAAAAAAAAAAAAGACAAAGGGAAGGGGTTCCCCGCTTGTGGCCACCACCCCATTGTCGGTGGGGTGGCGGAGATAGATAGCAAGGGTTGCCAACACCTGGGTATGGGTCGACAAGGGTTAGTTGCCCTTGCTCAGGTGCCATTGACCCTCGCAGCCAACACTACCGCCTCATTAGTGATGGGGCGGTGGCCACAAGCAAGGGAGCCCCTTACCTCTGCCTTTTTTTTTAAACATTTTTAAAATTTTCATTTTCAATATTATTTAATTAATAATTATATAAAAATCTAAATAAGGTTAAAATGGCGTCATTTTAGGCTGAACTAGCCACGTCAGCACTCAAAACGATGTCATTTTTGGCTTATTTGGCCATGTTAGTATCCAAAATGATGTTGTTTCGACTTTAACTCACTGGAAAAGTGCTGCATCAGCATTTTGGCTGGATTTTTTCGCCGTTGGCACTTCACTAATCATTTTTACTTCAATCTTGGTACTTAAGTGTACATTTCCGAACTTTTAACACTTAAGGACATGCATGACAATGTTTTCGTTCTTGGGAATAAATTCTGCTCATAAATTATTCTTTTTTATTCTGTTCCCGAACAATTTTTGAGCATTTGAAAGCATTTGGTTGCTCAAAATTTTTACTCCAGGAACATAAATGTATTTGGTAAAAATTTCCAATATTTTGATTTTTTTTTTTCTTTTTCTTTTTCTTTTTTTTTTTCCTCCCCCTTCTTTCTGTTGGCCACTGCCGGCGAGCTCACTGGAGCCTCGCCCAGCCACCGACGAGGCTCGGCCTCGCGGATCTTCGGTGGTGGTCGGGCGAGGCTCGCCTCCCTAGATCTGGGTGAGGTGAGGCTCGCCCAACCTAATGAGCTTGCCAGACCTCGCCCGGCGGCGGCGATGGGACGGCAATGGGGCGGGTGAGGGGTGGGAGGAGGAAGAGGAAGAAGAAGAAGAAAAGGAAAGAGAAAAGAAAAAAAAAAGGGAAACAAAATGTTTCTTAAAGTTGTTCCCAAAAACAAGAAGCAACTTTTTTTGTTTCTAAATTATACTCCAAACTTACAAGGAACAAATTTGTTCCCAGAAAAAAAAAAAATTTACTAAATGCATTTCTATTCCCGTAAACAAAAAATCTGCTTCCGGGAACAAAAGAACAGAAACAGCTGTTCCCAAGAGCGTTACCATACAGGTCCTAAGTGTCATCTCGTGTCAAGTTTTGGCATTCTAGAGTTTTGCACGTCTTTTTTTATGTATCTTGAGTGTTCCGGATCTTCTTGTTTGCAATTTTTCATAAAATCTTTTTTCTTCCTAAGCTAATAACAAATTTCGTTTGTCCATTTGTTTGTGAAATACCTAACTGATCATAACTTTCCTTCTTATTCGGTAAATTTTTGCAACCTATATGGTTCAATAATTTTCCTTGTTGATCGTAACTTTTCCTTTTTTTCTTTTTTTTGGGGGGGGGTTTCAAAATCGTTCTTAATCAAGTGTAGGTTCGAACACTTTTGAGTCCGTAAATTTCTTCTAGTGTCTGTAACTTACGACTGGAGACCCATTTTGCAGGTAATTGGTTGCATTTTTTTAGAGCAGATCTGACGTAACATTTTATGGAATTTTAAGCTAATATATATTTGAGAACTTAGGATGGTATATCTACAATATATTTGTGTGGTTATGTGCTATGCTCATCGATAGCAATATTTTGTTATTCCAAATAATCGTTGTTTTTTCATCATTCTGATTCTCTCCGCTCTTATACGCATCATGTATAGCATAAGATACCAGCTGCAATCTAATCCTCCCTCAGAGGCGCCCATCGATGTCTAGAGTACGGAGGATAATTGAACCACGGCAGTCTCAACCACTGCCTGACTAGATCATCGAAGCGAACGATGATATGTCCGGAAAAATACGGTCAGTCAATTATGCGGATACGTAGTTGACTGTTATTGCTTTGCTTTGGTGGACGGCGTAATGATGAAAAGTGGGGAGCCAAACTGATCATTCGATGGTCCAACTTTGTCGTTGCTGTCCATGAGCAATTCTTCCCAGAGTACGCCAAGACTGAAGCCCGGAGCAAACTATGCTGTCTCTCACACGAGAGATATTAACAAGTATGCGCGAGAGTTTTCCAAGCTATTGTTGGAGGTTCTGGATATGACAGAGTCCGAGACACTATTCACATTCATGGATGGACTTAAGTCTTGACCAAGGTTGAAATTGGAATGCTGAGGAGTAAAAGAGCTATCGAAAGCTCTTGCCCTAACTAAGTCCTTGATTGGTCTCCATCGGCTTGAAGAACCCAAGTCCAAGGCAAATGGTGGGGGAGCAGATTGCCACGATGATGAGGATGAACAGGAGGAAGCTATCCATGATCGATTAGACAAGCGAGAGAGGCCTCCGATTAACAAGTGGATGAAGCCGTAGGATAAGGTATATGGAAAGCCAATCAAGTGCTTATTTTGCGAAGGCCCGCACCTTCCTGGATAATGTCCAAAGAGGGGCGAACTTTTGGCAATTCGATAGGAGGAAGAGGAAAAACCAAGCAAGAGAAGAGGCAAGTACAGCTTGGAGCAATAAAGATTCTCGATTCTATGAAGACTCAAGCACTGCCCAAGAAGCCTCCCAAGTACAAGTTTGCTGTCCATAGAAGTCAATGTTTGTAGCACAAAACTCTGCCTTGGTGGACACAGGTGCATTAAAAATGTTCTTGTCGAGTGAATCAGCAAAGAGTTTGGGACTTTGAGTGGAACCAACCGAAACTCAGTTCAAGGCGATCAACTTGAATGATGTATTGCCCGTTGGCATTGCTCGGAACATGGAACTACACTTTGGTGAATCGAAGGGAAAATTCTCTATCGAGATAATTCCGCTCAATGAATATGATCAAATCTTGGGTTTGGAATTCTTTGATAGTGCAAATGGCATGATTGATATGATGACCGAGCCAATCATTATCACCGAACCAATATGCGTATTGATGGTACCAATGTTCTTTGGGTTGACAGAGACTAAGAGCATCTCCATGGTGCTACTCGTGGGTGAAAGGCCAGTTGAGGAGCTCGCAGTGAAGTTGGGACTGAAACTACAATCCTTGGAGAGCCCAAAGGTGGAGTTAGAACAACCTGGTGTTGTTGGATGAGAAGTGATGCTGATGAACGACCTGCAGCAAACGATGGGCAACAGGAAGAGGTCCAACGGAAACGCGACCCAGAACAAGCTGGTGTCGTTGGGGAAACTTGCGAAGAGGTTCGAATGGGAGGATGTTTTGAGGGCCAGTAAACAGGTTTTAGGGAAAGGGACGTTCGTGACGACTTACAAGGTTGACCTGGAGGATGGGACAACAACGGTGGTCGTGAAAAGGCTTGAGGATGTGCTCTTGTCGGCCAGGGATTACTGGGACGTGGTCGTAGCTCTCGGAGGGATGGACCACGAGAACCTGCTCCCTCTTAGAGGTTACTTCTGTAGCAAAGAAATGAAGTTCCTCGTGTACGATTACCTGCCCCTGGGAAGCTCGTCGGTACGATTGCATAAATACAGAGGATCAGGAAGGACTCCCCTGAGCTGGGGAGTCAGGCTTTTGATTGCCCTCGGAGCTGCCCGAGCCATCGAGCACCTGCACGCCCAATGCCATCCCAATATCCACCACGGGAACATCAAGTCGTCCAACGTCCTCCTCCCACGGTCCTATGAGGACGGGGTCTCTGATTACGGCCTCGCCCCACTCACAAGGCCGGCCCCAATGGACAGGGCCGGCCAGTCAAAGGCGGATGTGTATGACTTGGGGGGTTTTGCTTCTGGAGCTCCTGACTGGGATGCTACCCACCTAGATTTTCCAGAATGAGATGGGTAATGTTGTAGATTTTCCTACTTAGGTCCAGTCCATTGTTCACAATATGAGCACTGCTGCAGTTTTGATAGGAGGCTCAAGACGCTCCACGGCTTCCCAGAGGCGATGGTTGAGCAATGTAAGGTGGCGATCAGTTGTGTATCCCTGGATTTGCGTGAGCGCCCTAAAATGTCAAAAGTACGGAAGAAGATCGAGAAATTGTGTAAATCCGGGGGACAGCGAGATGGGGACTCACAGCCCAACCAATTCAGCATAGTGCACAACGATTTATATCCTTGGTGAGTTGATTTAGAGACCACCAAAAAATGCTTCGTGGCCAAACTTCATCATGACTATGTTTAGGGGAAAAGTATAAAAAAAGTCATAAATCTATTGTACTGATAAACTTTTTAGTTTGACCAATTGAGTTTCAAACCTTTTCGCATTAGTATCGATTTAGGCTGGAAATTATTAACATGGATGCTAGTTGGTTGACATGGCACAGCCGGCGTTGACGTTAACATTTTTAACAATATTTTAATAATTTTTGATTTTTTTAGTAACTTTTTGAATTTTTTTAATAACTCTTAGACATGAGACCTACCGTTACCGAGGCCATGGCAATGCTTATTGGGCCTTGCCATTGCCTAGGCAGGGCTCACCCTTGCCTAGGCGAGGCCCAACAAGGCCAATGCTCGCTCAAGTGAGGCATGGTGGGGCCACTTCGGCTTGGACGGGGGTCGGCCTCACCTAACCTCGCTAGATTTGATGAGGGGGACCTCGCCTGTTTGTGCCTGGACAGTCAATGCTCACCCTTGGCCAGGCAAGGTCCACCCTTGCCTTGGCCAGCTAGTGAGACCTTGCCTAGGTGAGGCTAGCCCTCACCGGCCATGGCTGTGGCCAGTGCCAGGTGATGGCTACTGGAAAGAGAAGACAGAGAAATGGGAAGGGAAAAAAATTCAAAAAAAATTATTTAAAAATATATATTAAAATATTATTAAAAATGTCCAATCAGTGCTAGCAATGCCACATCAATCGGCCAGCATCCACGTCATCAATTCCCAACCTAAATTGGCCAGAGAAACTAAATTGGTATTAATGTGAAAAGATTTAAGATTTAATTGGTCTAATTGAAAAGTTAAAAACTGAATTAATACCAATACAATAAGTTTAGAACTTTTTTTTTTTTTTTCCCTATGTTAAGCAACATGAAATCAATGTAATATTTCGTGATGTTCCCCATAGACAAGTTAATTGCTGAGGAAGTCAATGTCAGACTAAAGAAGAGTAGTGGTGAAGGAGGGCGAGAAACATGTGAGTTTCGCATCTTTGATGCGATTAAGAATATTAAGGAGTTCCAGGGCCATCGATTACTAAGATAGTGAGAAGAACTAGTAAGGGTAACTACCTACTAATAATCTTTCATGCAATAAGAGAAGGCTACACTCAAAATAAGCTTCCCCTAGCCCAAAGTTATGTATGACATTCCATGAAAAAATGTCTCGATCCAACTAGGATGACTTCTGGTTTCCCTTCACGATGTGGGCGCTATTCTAGCTCCTTCAAGAAGTTTGACTTGAAGAACTTTGATTTAATCTTGGTGCAGGACGCCCTTCCTTGTAAGAGACTTATGTAGGAAACCACCGGATGGGGTTCTGGAAGTTTCTGAAATAATTTACCGTAAGTTTTTCATATGTTCAATAATGGTCTCTTGAGAATTTGAGAGGGCAACATTGGTAGGGTACCACATTCTGCCTACTATCTTTTGTTTCAGGTGTTATGGATTCATTGATTCGGAATTGATGGCCTCTACTTTTGTATTCTACGATTTCTGCCCATAGGGAAAAAAGTTACTTCCAGAATAGAAGAATTAACAGGAGGCCTCTTTGGTTTAGCAAGAAATAGTTTAGCTTAGGAGGAAGTGCATCATAAGTGCCAAAACTTGATATGAGTAGACATATAAGTGCCAAAACTTGATATGAGTAGACATATAAGTGTCAAAACTTCCAAAATGTATATTTAAGTGCTACTTCTTTTGAAAATTAGACATGTAAGTGCCAATTCTTGCAAGACTTGCCGGAAATCCAATGTGTATTATTTTATTAATAAAATTAGGGGATAAGTATAGCGGGAGTGCCAAAAGTTGGCACGAAGGGACACTTAAGTACCAAAAGTTACAAAAGGTACACTTAAGTGCCACTTTAAAAAAAAAATGGATCACTTAAGTGCCAAGTTGCCGGAACCTTGCCGGAAATCCTACGTGGTAATTTTTTATTAATTTTCTTGCCTACGTGGCTCGCCGGAAACTGAATCGGCCAAAAATCAGCCAAAACGACGTCGTTTTGGCTGACGTGGATTTAAAAATTATTAATTAAATAATATTAAATAATTAAAAATATATTATTATAAAATCAATTTTATTTTTAAAAAAGGGAGGGAGGAGGAGGGGATCGGCGAGGGCTGCCCTCGCCGATCCCCTCCTCCCCTTCTTCTTTTTTAAATAAAATCGATTTTAATTTTTCAAAAATCTGACGTGGACAATTTTTTTTTTTTTTTTTTTTTAAATTGTCACGTGGCTTTTTTATTTTGAAAAAAATGCTCCGTCAGCAAATGAAGTCTCCGGAAAATGGACACGTGGCAATTTGGCCGGAATTTTTCGCCGTTGGCACTTAAGTGATCCATTTTGCTCCGATTTTGGCACTTAAGTATACTTTTTGTAACTTTTGGCACTTAAGTGTCCCTTTGTGTCAACTTTTGGCACTCCAAAGGTCCGTACCTCATAAAATTGGTCTACTTAACTACCAGAAATCCGACATGACTTGTTGTTGGCCTTTAAGACTGCGTATGGTAATTATTTTATTTCTACTTTTGGAATAAATTTCTATTCTATCCATGTTTCTGAAATAGAAATTCATTTGGTAAAATAATTTTATTTTTCTATTTCTGGAAACAAATTTCTATTCCAGAAATAAGTTTGGAATAAGAATCATAAACAAAAAATTTTTATTTTCTATTTCTAGAATAGAAATCATAAATTGTTTCTCTCTTTTCTTACTTCTCACCTGAAGGAGTTTCTTACCATCCACTACTCACCACCACCACCACCACCTCCTCCTGCTGCCAATTGTTGGCCGCCGACCTCTGCTCCCGCCGGCCGACGGCAGCCCCTCCAATTGCCGCCGCCATTCAGGAAAGTGAAATTTATTGATTATCAAACGAATTTCTATTCCATTAATAGAAATTTTTTGTCGTTATCTAATGCATTTTTTGACTCAAAAACTCATTTAGGAATAGAAATAAAAAAATCTATTTTTGGTTAAAAATGTTATCATTCACGCCCTAAGTGTTCATTTCTTAGCTACAAGTCAAGGATATAATCCATGGTGTAGTGCAGAAGTAGTGTAATATTTGATTGGAGGTCTATTGAGCTGAACTCTTTGCCTTCTATCAACAAAAAATTGATCGGCAAGCCAACTTACATAAGCATTACTAGGGGCGAATGGTTTCTAATTCCTTATAAGTTTTGATTCTAAGTTCCTTATAGGTTTGGCTTGAAACTTGGAACCTACTTTATGGTACAAGTTCTTCATTTTTCGGAACTTGAAATCTACATTGTTGGAAACTAAAACCTAAAACCTACCTTGTTACAAGTTTTAGGATCAGTTCCCAACTCTAATAGGTTTTTTTTTTTAATCTTTAGCTAAGCAAAATAAAAATAAACACAACAAGAAAAATAAACAAGGATTTTTTTTATTGATTGCCTAAGAATGAGGATCCATATGTATTTGTCGAATAGTATTATCAAAATTTTATACTTTTCAATGCACCGATTATTCTTGTATTATATAGAATCATTATCTTAAAAGAAGCAATTGCCTGAATATAACTGCATCAAAGAAGTATTGGAGATTTCATTGATAAAATTCCCAACCATAAAATGAAATTTTAGACTAGTAATTCTATATTATACACTTATAATTAAACATCATGGAATCCTTGAGATTGTGTGCCCTTGCAATTGCTTTTGAATAACTTTGCCTACCAATTGTGAGTACAGTTCTTGTATCACTCGGTGGAAACTCACGTACCGGACAGTGACTAATTTGTGCAACAATCCATAACTCTTCTATAGCCGCTCAGAGTTATGTTTTGAAAAGGAGAACTCCTTAAAAAATCTACTACATTAACTTAACAAATCTCTGGCTTGGACGTCTTTTGAGGCCAATGAGTAATCAGTTTTACTTCAAACTTTAGTGATTCATGGGCTCACAATAAAGAATAATTAAAGGCTACTCCACCGGTCTACCCATCTCCTAGGGTGTTTCTATCCATGAGAGCCGCTGGCGGTAATCCCTCAAATTAGGGTGTCTAGCTAGATTACAATATTTATTTTAATGTATCGGTATCCACACATCTCGCAGCCCTTGTTGGTAGGCTATGTTTTTCTTTCCTATCACTATGGAATATAAGAGGTGATATTGTGAAGTCTCCTATTGTAAGGCGAATCTCCCATCTATTTCTACTCATTTCAGTCTTTCAAGAACCTCTTTAGGTCCGAATCAATTTTACTTATGGTGGGACCCACAAATCGTGCATGTTATCCTTCGTGGTAAGACAGCTTACCCTTGTGTAAAATACATTATTTCTTGTGGATGTTTCCTTGTTAAAATCTGAGGATTTTGTTGGTACAAGAACAATTACATCTAAATTGCCAAATAAACTAGCTAGTAAATCTGGTGAGCATTCGAGAAACTGATTATTTTTTAAATCTTCGCGACTGTGCATTTATCCCGCATACTCATGTAATTGTGTTCTTTATTTGATTCGTCAGCTTTCAGAAATTATGAATTATACCGCACCTCTATGTGAATGGCCTTTTCTAGTCAGTCTCTTCGTGAACTTGTCTTTCGGTTTGACCATTACGTAACTTTTGAGAGCTGGGTCATGCTAACATGATTTTGCCCATGTCTTACATTTGTATTCAATTTTAACTGATGATTTATTATTGTCGTCTCCATGTGAGTAATTCATTTCATGGTCTCACAAGGCCTTTCTCTGGAAAAGTAAAGAAATTTCTCTAGCCGACAGATTTCTATATATATATATATATATATATGGATGCAGTATTTGATTGCCGTCTCAGAGTGGATGGGTTGAAATCCGAGGATCATCAATTTTTTATTGGAGGCGTAGTGGGTATGGTGCAAAAACAATTTCCGTGTTTCTTTCCTGTTGCTCGATTTCGTGGAGCAAGGGAGCCAAAGCCAAATTTCTGAACTGTTGCCTCATATGAGTGTCCTGAACTACCAAGTTCATCGCAATGATTGCCCAATTCTTGTCATAAAGATGATCGAATGCTTCCTAATATGTGCTGATGCATGGTTGTCACATGACGAGCATAATAGCATGCTGTTGATGCACTGTAAAAGTGGTGGATGGACAGTTCTGGCATTTGATGCTGGCTCCTCCTGTTGCATCGGAAGAAGTCTGATAATTCTAAGGAAACACTCCGTTTGATTTACAAGAAAGTTCGTCGCGATTTCTTGCATGTGATTTCGCCCTTGAATTTATTGCCCTCACAGCTGAGATACCTCCGCTGCATCAGATCGAACGTGAACTTAGAAAGGTGCCGACCAGATAGGGCTCTTACTTTAGACTGTTGTCCTGAGGTCCGTTCCTTGGCTGGATGCTGAAGAGGAGTACCCTTACCGAGCAACTAGGGCTCTTACGTTGGTCAGGAGCCCCGTAACCATACGGATAAAACTCTCAAGAGTCCTGTTCTCAACGCCTGAAAGGCACAAAGATATCAGGCACTACAAACAGGCGGATTAATATGTTAACTTGTTGACTCGAAAATATAATGAAAACAACTTGTACTTATCGTGACACAGCAAGCTCATATCCACTGTCCATTACCTGTAAAGCTTTGACGATAGATGGGAAGTTGATTTTAACTACTTATCCTCGAAATGTGACATGTTATTTACTGTTTATATCAGGTGAAATTTAAGTCTATGCACGTTCACTCTATATTAAGCTAATATGGCTCGGTACTTTTTAACTAAGACAACTAGCAAAATTCATGCGTGGAATTTTATTCATGTGGCGATGAATTCGGCATAATGTTTTCTTTCTAAGAAATTATATGTATGTAGGTATGTTATGGTTGGTAAAAAGAAATAATTGGTAGCTAACCATTTTAGGAAATTTGCTTACCACAAATGAGGGCCACTGTCCCCAAGAAGACAGGGACTATTCTAAGCATGTGAGCGGTAATGCTTTCACTCATTCAATTATAATGAATGAGAGACAATTCTCCAACTGCCAATAGCTTTCGAGTTAGAACATATAGATAGAACCGCCACCAATTGCATTTGCCCGAAGTTGTCACCGAGGCACGGTACTGAAAATTCTTTATATGTACCTGGAATATGTGAGCCCAATCCTATCTCGACATTATATAATATAAACACTCACATGATTTTGATGTGACTTTTTTTAATTCATTTCTCTCTCCTACTTAGCATAGAGCTTAAACGAAGAAGTCCATGTGCGCAAAAACAACATTGTATAAGGTTTGCCCCATATTTCCCAGCCTTAATTGAACTCAACGTAATTTTCTTTTCTTCACTTCTACATCCGGCTCCTTGATTACTCATGCTCGTTGTCCGAGTGTCCTTCTCGTTCCTGGACTCTGCTTCTTCTTTGTCGAGTCCTCATATTCTTCATCGTCAAGCCTCATTGAGCTGCTCGTTTCGTGATACTTCGTGCCGGTATCATCTGCCAATCTTCTCCGTATTGTTGATTTTAGATTCAAACAGAGCAATAAATCAGCCAATCTTCTCGGTATCGGAGTCATCTGCATGCCATATCACGGTCTCAATTAGCCATCCTGCATTAACTCTTAGTTCTCGTTGGAAATTTCGTTGTATATTTTGGCATGACCACGCTTCTGCACAAGCAATTAGCAATGCCCGTAAGCATTAATCCCACTCTTGTTGGATCTTTATGAACTAACTGATGTAAATTTTTATTACCTTGATCTATTTTCCGTATGGGGCAAAACGTGTTACGATCACCCTATCAACGAGGTCGCGTGTCTTCCGTAAATGGCAGAAGGGCAACTGTTACGGTTATTGGACTACGGATATTCACTTGAGAGGGCCTATCGATTACGTAAATATGCACACTAAAAGAACATTTTTAAAAGGTTTATCCTTCATATGCTCTAATCAGACCCACTTTAAACATAGACACTGTCGTTCGTAGTTTGAAAAACTCCCCCGACAAAGTCCAAGATAGCGCACGTACATTGCATTTCACTGCTTCTACCTTAGTAAGAATGGAACCAATCACCCGACAAACTCTTGTGGGAATTATCGAATTTCCATAGTCCCATTATACATCAATGCTGCACTAACGTAATTTTGAATAGCCACCGGATAAAAGGTACTGTTTTTCTAACGCATGAAATCCACAGACAAGACATTTGGAGAAAAATTACCAAAATAGTATTGTAATTTTTCTAATTCAGTCTTAAACTTTTTTTTTTGCTAATTCAGTCCTAAATCTTTTGCGATTATGTCGATCTAGTTCATCTGACCAATTTTGGCCAACTGGCAATGACGTGGACACCAGCCAACACCGGCCCCCTGCCAACGCTAACATGACCATTATTATAATAATAGTTTATTTTTCGAATTTTTTATTAATTTTCTTTTTTTTTCCTTTATTTCTTTCTCTCTTTTTTCCTTTTTTCCCCCCTCTTCTTCCTCCTTCCTCTCGCCACCAGCGATTGGCTAGAGGTAAGGCTGATGAGGGACCTCGTTGGCCTCGAGGAAGCCTGGCCATGGCTAGGCTGCCTTGCTTAGGCCACCCATTGGGCTGGGTGAGGCTCGCCCTCGCCGACCATGGGGGCGAGGCCCGACCTCGCTAGAGGCCATGTGGCTTGTGGCAAGGGCTACCAATGGCTGGGCAAGGCTCACTCTCATTGGATTTGGCGAGGGTTGAGCCTCACCGGCCTAGGGGCGAGGGAACCGGAGTAGGGTTACACGATGCCCCAACAAGTTGGGTCGACTTAGTAGGCCTGGAGGGCTCGAGAGTGGCAAAGTTTCTCGAGCTCGTCGATGTACTCATTGCTCTCTGCCTTCCCCTTTCCTAGCCTTCTCGATCTCGTCGATGTACTTGTTTCTTAGCCATTAGGTGAGACTCGCCCATAACCAGCGAGGTTTGACCCTTGCTAGATCAAGCCTCGCCCAACTACTAGCAGCCCTCGCTAGATGCTATGCAAGGTCCGACCTTTGACCTCGTGACCTATGGCGAGGTCTAGCCTCACCCCCATGGCCAATGAGGCTCAACCCTCATTAGATCTAGCGAGGGTGGCGAGGGTGAGCCTTGCCCAACTACTAGTAGCCTTCGCTAGAGGCCACATGAGGTTGTAGCCTTCAACCTCGTGGCCTTTGGTGAGGTCAGGCATCACCCCATGGCCAGTGAGGCTCAACTCTCACTAGATCCGATGAGGGCGAGTCTCACCCAACCTAGTGGACAGCCTAGGTGAGGCTGTCTAGCCATGGCCAAGCTTTCTTGAGACCAATGAGGTCCCTTGCCAGCCTTGCCTCTAGTCAATCACTAGTGGCCAAAGAAAGGAGAAACGAGGAAGGAGGGAGAGGAAAAAAAAAGAAAAAATTAATAAAAAAATTTCATAAAAAAAATCATTTAAATAACAGCCATGTCGGCATTGGCCACAGAGCTAGTGCCAACCGGCATCGATGTCAACACTAGCTAACCAAAATTGGTCGAATGGATTGAATCGGCATGATTATAAAAGGTTTAGGATTGGATTAACAAAAAAAAAAGGTTTAGGATTGAATTAAAAAAATTGCAATAAGTTTAGGACTATTTTGGTAATTTTCTCGACATTTCCAACTACTTATAACAGCCAAAAGATAACCATCATATTGTTTTTTCTCGCTTTCTCAGGAATTCAATCTTAGGGACGCACCTAGCACACTGAATCCACGCATCACCAGACCAAAGGCCTGATGGCATAACTGCGACATAGTTTAATGGTACAAGTGAAAATTTTCAGCATTTAACATTCTCATCCAGACAAAGATTAGTCTTCTCCGTTTCAATCCAATAAAACATGATTAAGGACCAAGCACCAAACCTTTAAAGTATCAAGAAAAATGTTATGATTAAGGACCAAGCACCAAACCTTTAAAGTATCAAGAAAAATGTTCTTAATGTTCTTAAATCTCCATCAAGAACTACAATCGCAAGTCTCATCCAGAAGTGGACTCAAGCTCTTAACACATCATGCAGCATAAAAGTTTCTCAACAATGAAAAAAAAGGATGAGATCTCTCAAATGCTTACGGTTTTAGCATTCTCAAAACAGTCTTCATCCAACTCGCTGGCAACAACAACAAGCCCACCTCCTTCCTTGTGTTGTCGGCTTCCTTGAACTCCATCTCACAGAACTTGTCGATTCTTTTGCCTCGACTTGCCAATTATGCTAAGAATCACTAAACGGACTCCTAAGTGAGGCTTGACGAAGAAGAAGAAGGACACTGGAATGAAGAACAGGAGAACTGACTTGATGAAGAAGAAGTGGACTCGACGAACAAGAAGGACACTCAGACGAAGAGCGGAAGCAATCTACGAACTGAGAACTTTAGAAGAAAATTACTTTAGTTCAATTGGGGCAAACCTTAAAAGATATCGTTTTTGCACATGTGCACTTACTTCATTTAAGCTCTATGCCACTTAGGAGGGAGTTGATAAAAGACTCAATTGCATTAATTTGGCAAGTTTTAATATTTGATTGCATTTTTTATAAGTTTTAAGATCTGATTTTAGGACTAAAATGCATTTCACTGACAAATTTTAGAACTTCTAAGAAACTTATCCCAATAAAAATATATATATATATATATATATCTAACTAATCTAGTCAAGCCCGAACCGGGTCAGACTGAACTGAAAACCATTGGTCCAAAGACAAATGCCCGCCCCTACAGGAAGACATCTCATGCCATAGAAGCTTTGTCCGCCATTACCGTTGCTCTTCTTTCCAAATGAACTTCTTTCCTTCGGTTTTTCGTTATTGTGTGAAGTCAACTTTGGCCACTGGTGATTATAGAATGATAGCGTTTACTCCCACGAAGGGATCTCTCTAAAATATATATATCGTGGAAATTTTGCAACCATTATATGGCATAACAAGCTACCTTGCAAGTCAGCGGTTCTACAAGGCATCTGGGCTTTGAAGAAGGGGGTAGAAAAGAATATTAAAAACTGAAATTTGAGAAGAAGACAAGAAGCCTTCTGTGCAGTGCAGCCATTGATGCTTGGATGAAACTCTGTCCTAGCTTGCACAGAGAATCCTGTGTCTGACCAATTACATAGATATCGGATCAATTCATGTCACACTATTGATCATTGGTGAATATTAAACAGCTTTCTTCCTGCTCCAAATGCACTTTTCCTATTACTAATATCATTGACCAGGAAGGAAAGAGCATGAGGAAGACGTGGAGCGAACGAGGCTGAAGAGCCAGAAAGGAAGAAGCTGTCTCATGCTGCCGTAGCAGGGCATAGCGTGACCGGATCATACTTGGGGTTTCTTTTTTTCTGGTTATGATGTCGGGAACTCTTGGTAATCTGTCCTTACCAAAAAAAACTCTTGGTAATCTGTGGCGAAGGTTCGGTAACAGGAGGGGTAGAGCGGTGGGAGCAGACAATCAACCAACCAAGCCACAGGATGCAGAAATTCGAAGTGAGAAGCTGACAAGCGCAGCAAACAAGCTGGTCTTCTTGGACCCTTCGGTGAAGGAGTTTGACTTGGAGGACTTGTTGAGCGGCAGTGCTGAGGTTTTAGGGAAAGGGACCTTTGGGACGTCTTACAAGACGGTTCTGGAGGACGGGACAGCCATAGTTGTGAAGAGGTTGAGGGACGTGGCCTTATCCGTTGGTGAATTCAGGAAGACGATGGATGCATTGGGTGCGATGCAACACGAGAATCTACTCTCCCTGAAGGCTTACTATTACAGTGGAGACGAGAAGCTCCTGTTGTTTGATTACATGGCCCTGAGAAGCTTGAATGGACTTTTACATGGAAGTGTAGGGTCAGAAAGGACCCCGCTAAGCTGGGAAATCAGGCGCAGCATCGCTCTTGGAGCTGCCCGGGCCATAGAGTACTTGCACGCTCAAGGTCCCAACGTCTTCCATGGAAAAATCAAGTCAACCAATGTCCTCCTCACGGCATCTTATGATCCGTTAGTTTCTGATTACGGCCTGAACCACATCCAGGCACCTCTGAAAGATGCATCGAAGGCCGCTGACCCTCAAAAGGACGATGTCTATAGCTTTGGGGTGTTGCTTGTGGAGCTTCTAACTGGGAAAATACCCGATGGTTCTGATTTTGCAGATTTGTTTAATTCCACAGCCGGAAAGCACTCGAATGTTGATTTTTTTGATCCTGAGCTGGGTAATTACCAGAATTTCCAGGATGAGTTAATGGGGCTGTTGCAGGTGGCGATGGCCTGTGCATCTAACCTCCCTCAGAGGCGCCCTTCAATGTCTGTAGTACGGAGGATGATTGAAGACCAGCAGTCACAGCCACAGCACGACCAGATCACCAAAGCGAATGATGACTTGTCTCAAAGGACAAGGTTACTTTTCTTTTTTATTTTCTTTTTTAATTTAGAAACTGCTAAAGTTCATGCCTGGTCCGTCTAGGTGCTGCATAAAAACATTGCCAACAAACAATTTATTTGACCTTTTGCTGTTCACAATTGATGCAATGAACAACAACAGCAAGTAGGTCCCATTTGCCTGAGCAAATTATTGGTTTACAGACTTACATTCTCCACTAGTCTACAGAAATAACTCCATCAGATGTGCGTGTTATGTCCTGCATTAAAATGAAGTAACATGGACTGTTGGTTTTACATGTGTGCAATTCTAGTGTGTCAACATTCTTGATGTGAAGCATATGGATAAATCCTGGTGCACTATGGCCTTACAATAGATATTATCTTACAGAAATTTACCCAACGGAGGGGTGTTGGAAGTTTCAGACAGAGTCTATGGTAAGCTTTTATTTATCCGGTATCAGTATGCTGTAATAATCTATATGTGCAATATCAACAGATTCCAGAATCTATGTATGCTCCTTGATATTGGTGGTTGGATGCAATAACAGCCTCTAGTCTTATCTTCTAAGATTTTCCTCCTTTAGTAGCACTGGAGTACTTCAACAATAGGGGAATTAGTGGAGATCTTATGGGACAAGAAGTAATGAATGAGGGTAATAATGTCAAAAGAACAGAGAAGCTTGGGTACTGTAGTTTTTGGTCTTTTTCCAATTTAGGTCATAAAATTGGGCTTTAGGCTCATGAAAAAACTACAGACTAAAAACTCTAGGATTGATGACTCTGTTACTTTGCAGAAGAAGCATGAACTTTCTGGCATGTCACTAGTCAGGCTGTTGCGTTTAGTCAACCAACCCTGATTAAATAGCTGCTCATTGCAAGCACTAACCTCCATAGAAGCATGTCATTGCACTTTATGTCCCTGCTGATTGCAAGTTCATTTCTTGTCTCGGCTAAAAGGAAATGCTTGTCCCAATATACGTTTAAATGGTACAATTCGCACAACCCATACTCCTGCTTTAACCTGGGAGCATATCTACACTCATGTTAACCAACTTCTAGCAACTGCATAACCTTGGTAGCTTTTGAGTGTGCATTAATGTTTTATTGACAAGCCATATGGCCTTGGGGCTCAACTCTTATAAGATGAGTTCAGGTCAGGCCAGATTGAAAAGAAAGAACCTATGAATTACCAATGCTCACTAGGCTATCAGAATATTGAGATCAACCCAAAACCAGAGTAGGTCAGTCCAGCGTCCAATCTGCAAGACCATAGCACTGAAACTAGGTGCATGAGCCATTCACCGAGACTTAAGAAAATACAAATAGATGCTATTTTTCTTTGAAAGGCTGGAAAGCCGAGAAGCAGAAAGGAGTATATTGGATAGAGAGCTAATTAGCTACAGGCCTTTATGTAAGGCTCCTGTGGGTGCACCTGACTAGTCATAAATGCATATTTCACAATTCCCAAATGAATTTGTCGATAAAAGGTCATAAGAATTCAAGATGTTAATCTGTAGAAGATTTCTATGAGGTGCTTATCTTTTGTGTTCAGGGGATCATTTCATTAGTTTATTCATCAGTTCTCATGAAATATCACTCACCCTACACCTCTACGGAAATGATCTGCAGTAGATGGGTCTCCTAACCTTTTCTAGTCACTATTTCCTGGAAGTCTATGAACTTGTTTTTTGTGGTTTTGTTTCTAAACAACTTTTGACAGAATGGCAAATTATCATCCATGATTTGGAAGCTTTCTTGTGCGTGTACTTCATTTCACAGTCTATCAAGTTTATACTGAGCCCAAAGGAAGAACGCACTTGATGATAGATGTCTCCTGTTAGCTTTCTCTATTTTTGTACACCAATCTCATGCACATAATGACTTACTAATGTGGAAGTGGATGTGGATGCAGTGTTTGATTACTGTCTCACCTGGGACTGGTCTTTTTTCGGCCAAGTTACCACAGACTGGTTGAAGGATGATGAATATAAGTCTTACATGAGAAGCATAGTTGCAAAACTCCAAGACCAATTTCCTGCAGCCTCTTTCATGGTGCTTAATTTCGGAGAGCAAGATAACCAAAGCCAAATTGTTAATGTGTTGTCTGAATATGATATAACTGTCATGAAACTCCCTCAAAATTATGGAGGTTGCCCTATACCGAGAGTGAAGATCATCCACAACTTCTTGAGATCTGCTGATGAATGGTTGTCATCTGATATGCAACAGAACGTGCTGCTGATGCATTGTGAAAGGGGTGCATGGCCAGTTTTGGCATTCATGTTGGCTTCTCTTTTGTTATATAGGAAGAAGCAGGATGGGGAGCAGAAAACACTTGACACAATTTACAAGAAAGTGCCCCGTGAACTGTTGCGGTTGACATCGACAGTGAATCCATTGCCTTCCCAGCTGAGATACCTCCACTATGTTTCCACACAGAATGCTGGTTCAGATTGGCCTCCACCAGATAAGACGCTTGTAATAAAAAGTGTTGTACTAAGTTCCATTCCTAATTTGGATGCTGAAGGGGGATGTCGTCCTGCTGTTAAGATAATGGGACAGGACCCCTTTATGGTTGCTGATCAAACTCCCAAAGTTCTGTTCTCCACACCCAGAAGGAGTGAACATGTGAGGCATTACAAACAGGTAATTCTGATTTTGTTGGCGATTGATATAACCTAAAATTATTCATGAGATCTTGATTGTATATATTTGTCAGGTATGACTCCGCTTGCTCTCCCATTTGTTCATCGGTTTCTAGTACCAAACTTTTTCTCCTTATATATTGGTAAATCCTTGCTGGATTTGTGGATTGGAGCTGCAGGCAGTCACAGTTATCTAAGTGTTTTGAATGTCTTCGTTTCAGAGTTCTCACTTTGTTAATATGTTAATACTGTTAAATCGAGCTGCAAAAGATCATCATTTCATGGTTAAATTGCATTTTGTAAAGAAGGCAAGTATGCCACATTTTGAGAACTTGCCCAAGTTCCTGTGGGAAAAACAATGCATTTTTTGTAATCCCGGGTGTGTAGTCAAATGCAACTTTAGTATATGAGTACAGTGTAATCATTAGAGAGTCTCGTTTTGAGTCAATAAACAGAATACAAGCTTATGTCCAGCCTAGTCAGAAGGATGAGTTATTGTTCTTTTATTTTTCTTTTTTAGAGGCTATCATTCTTTTATTTTGCTTTCCTGGCAATAGTGTTTTGCTTCATCATTAGTACTGACTACAACTCTCTGAGAAATGCAAGAATGTAAGAAAATAAACTTGAGGACCAATTGCAGGGCCACTGCCTCCTCATACATCAATCCATTTTGATGCGTGAGTTCACCCATGAATCAACGATGCTTAAGCAAATATATACATATAATGGTAGACTATTTTAATTGTTCGTATATTTTGCTGCAGTCAGTCACTGAAATGGTTATATTGGACATCCATTGTAATGTTCAAGGCGATGTTGTGCTTGAGTGTATGAGTTTGGATGCTAATCTTGAGCATGGAGAACCAATGTTCCGTGCAATGTTTAGTACTGCATTTGTATCGGATAATGTTCTGAAGCTTGAGTTTGATGGAATGGATATTGGGTGGGGTCGCCAGGATCAATTTCCTAAGGAGTTTATGGCAGAGGTACTGGTTAGACGTCAAGCTAATAATCTGTTTTGTTTTCTTTTTCCTAGAAAGTAATTCATGTTTACTCTCTGTTCATGGGCAGATTGTTTTCTTGCAAGCAGATGCTGCTACTTCGCTCACAATGGTTGATTTGTCCAGTGATGAGGAGCAAAATGAGAACCGAATAGAGAAAGCCTTGACAAAGATTGAACCTGAAGAACTGCCTGCTGAAGGGCAAGCAATCCACTCTTTAACACTATCTTATGATGCCAATACAAGTCCTGAACAGAACAAAGTTGGAGAACTGCCAGCACAGTCCAATGAGTCTGCCTCAACTCTGCTGCCAACGCCACCTTCAATGTCAGAAACTTTAGTTCATTCAGCTATCGAGGGATCTACTGGAAGTTTTGAACTAGCCACAAAATCACCCTACAATTCACCAAGTTTTGCGTTAGATCAACAATATGGCACCACAGTAGAAGGGAATGGTCAGCCATTCTCACCGTTTGATCTCGCAGTTTCATTATCTTCTTCCTCTGTACAATCCCAGACATACTTATTGGCTTCCCCTCCTCCTCCTCCTCCTCCTCCTCCTCCACCACCACCACCACCACCACCACCTCCTCCCCGATCAAAGAAAGCATCATCATTGAACAGTATGAAAAAAGTCTCATTTGATCCCCTTCCTCAAGCTTCTTCTCGTAACTCACTTGTTTCAGGAACTCCTCCACCGTCCATTATAGATAATTCACCTCAAGCTTCTATTCCTTCTCCTCCTTCTTTTGTGACTCAGATGGAGCAAATGATGCCTCCTTTTGAACTGTCTCAAGATGCAATTACGAAACAAAATATTGTTGAAACCCCAAAAATGCTGGCCCTCAAACAGCAGTCGTCTTCATCTTTGGCAATGCCTCAAGTTGTCATCTCAGGTAATACATTGAGAATGGAATTGTTTGGATTGCATGCTTCTAGTCACAGCCAAATGTTTGACACTCATTTTATATTGTCGACCAGAGAGGATTATGAATTTTTCCGACTTAAAACATAGTCTGGTTCATGTACCTAAATTGAAATGAATTACCATTACTCACGTTTCATGACTTATTCATTTAGAGTAGAGTTCCACTATGCCAGTTCAGTAATGGAGTCACTAAACAACTGTGTGACCAATTGGTGAGATGCATTGTGCAACACAAACATGAAACAGACAGTCATCCCTTGTATGAAGGATTATCCTGGCTAATGTTACCATGTCATGGTCCCATAATAACTACCACATAATTTGCTTCATGATTTTCCTTAAATAGCTGAAAATCTACGGAAAATGTACTTATAAAAGAGCACTCTAGGATAAAAAATTTACAAGTTGAAGCTACTATCTGCAGGAATAGGCTGCATATTATCACGATTTATGACTTAAAGGAAATTTCTGTTTGTGCAAAAAATATTTCCGTCAACCTGCCTTGTGTGCCGCAATAGCTTGAATTGTCTTAATGGCCATTATTGTTTAACGTTTCTCATAAACAGGTGAGAACACGGAACCTCTCAAGTGGGAAGAAAAAATAGCTGCTGTGACGGAAACAAACATGGACGTAACTTCTGTCAGTGACTCAGCATCCTCATCCGCTGTCAATAATCACAGTGTAGAAGCCACAGCTGCATGTTTCTCCAATTTAGCACAAATCCCTGAGATGACAGTGCCAAAACAGGAAAAACTATTCCAGCAGAGTGGCTCACCATCATCAATCTTCATGTCATCTGGATATGACTATGATGTTTTCATGAGTTTTAGAGGGCCAGATACTCGCTCAGGCATTACAGATTTTCTCTATACCAGCTTGTTAGCTGCTGGAATCCACACATTTAAAGACGATGAAGAGCTCCGAGTTGGAGAGGAGTTTGGTCTGAAGTTGCTTGAAGCTATCAACCATTCAAAAATTGCAATCCCCATATTTTCCAAGGGCTATGCCTCTAGTAAATGGTGTCTTAATGAGTTGGTTGAAATGGTGGAGTGTAGTACAGCAAGGAGACAGAAGGTTATGCCCATTTTCTATGATGTTACTCCAGCGGAGGTCCGTCATCAAACTGGGTCATATGGGGAAGCATTTCTTTCACATGAGAAGAAATGTGATGAGAACACCATCAGTAAGTGGAAAGCTGCTCTCAATCATGTTGCCAATCTAAATGGATGGGACACTAATTCGATGATCATTAGGTATGTCATTTTCTGGGTTGTAACTTTGGTGCAGTGTTTCCATAATATTACGTCATTCTTTTAATTTTGTTTGCCTTTTTCCTTGATATTAGACGGGAAGGAGAATTGGTCAAGACAATTGTCCAGACAGTTATAGATGAGTTGAAAATGGCTTATCTGATGGTGACTAGCTGCTTGGTTGGAGTTGAAGATCATGTGAAGGGAATCAATAAAATAATGTGTAGTGATTCAGAGGATATTAGAATTCTCGGAATCCATGGTATGGGAGGTGTTGGAAAGACAACTCTCGCCAAAATCATCTACAATCAGCTTTCACATCAGTTTGAACATTGTTGCTTCCTCTCTAACATCAGGGAAACTTCAGAGCTCAAGGGCATAGAATGTTTGCAGAATCAGCTAATCTCCAATGTTCTCAAAAGGAAGTGGTCAAACATTAGCAATGTTGAAGAAGGAATTAAGACAATAAAACAAAGGTTAAGCAGCAAAAAGGTTCTAGTGCTTCTTGATGATGTTGACAAGATGGCTCATTTGAATGCGCTCTTAGGAAAACCCGCATGGTTTGGCTTAGGAAGTAGGATTATCATAACTAGTAGAAACAGATATATCATTGATATTCCTGAGGTTCGTCATCCATATGAGCTTAAGGGCATGAACTTCAATCAATCTCTTCAACTATTTTGCAAACATGCCTTTGGAAGAAATTACCCTTTGGATGACCATGTTGCTTTCTCCACAGAAGTGGTCAAAAGTGCAGGAGGTCTTCCTCTTGCTCTTGAGGCTATAGGTTCACATCTCTCAGGCAAAAGCAAAGATATTTGGGATGTTACATTGAAGAAGTTGAAACAAGTTCCTCATGATGAAGTAAAAAGAAAGTTGAAAATAAGTTATGATGCCTTGGATGATTGGCAAAAGCATATCTTTCTCGATATAGCTTGCCTTTTCACTGGATTTGACAGAAGGATAGTGCTCCACATGTGGAATGATTCCAATCTCTTCCCAGAGGAAGGTCTTGAAGTCCTTCAGAAAATGTCTCTGATAAAAATTGGTGAGGACAATAAGCTATGGATGCATGGTCAGCTAAGAGACTTTGGTAGATACATCGTTCGACAAGAGTGTAACATGGAACTAGAAAAACAGACTCGATTGTGGAATCATGAGGAAGCTTTGGATGTGCTGATGAAGAAGGTAAAGATGCATTTCAATTGCTTTATCCCCATCAAGATGACAAATTTCATGTCCTTTTTCACTGCGATTATGTGCTTAATCATACTTGAGAAGTCACTTCTTATCCTATGGTTGCTGTTGTAACTTGGTTTTTCGTTATGCTAATGCTTAGATTTAATTTTTCTATACGGAAAGAACATTATACTTTTGTTTAATTTATTAATTTGAATAAATATCATATACTTTTTCTGTTGCAGGGAACAAAAAAAGTTGAAGCTCTTTGCCTAAAGTTGAACCATCAGTTGCAATATTACTTTGCAAACAAGGAGTTTGAAAGGTTATCTAATTTAAGATACCTTGAAGTGAGGGCTATCGGGGATAATTGGCCTTCAAATGATTTTCCAGACAACTTACAAAAGAGTACGCCAATGTTTTCAGGGTTGAGATGGCTTTCGTGGCATCATTTTCCCCTGGAACTTAAGCTCACCAATTTCTCCATGATGAACATAGTCATTCTCGATTTGTCATGGAGTAAACTGTCAGAAAGTTGGGATGGTTGGAGTCACATCAAGGTAAAATTCTTTTGGGTTAAAACTAGAACATTTTCGTAGCTGCCTCTTCTTTGTTTGGTCCATGGTTTCATATAATTATATTTGTTTGTTACAGATGGCAGAGAATTTAAAAGTTTTGAACTTGACTGGTTGTGTGAACTTGCATAGAACTCCTGACTTCTCCACTAATGTTAAGTTAGAGCACATAATCCTGGAGAACTGTGGAAGATTGTCTCAGATTGACAAATCTATCAGGCATTTGAAGCAGTTGGTATTTTTGAACTTGAGGTATTGCCTAAAACTCCGCAAGTTACCAGAAGAGATGGGTAATCTAGAATCATTGAAGGAACTCCTCCTCGACGGCACATCTATTAGAGAAATTCCAGAATGGAAGGGGATGAAAAAGCTGGAGACTCTTAGCGCTTGTGAATGTCCATCACTAAATAATTGCAGATCAATTGGAAATTTGACATCTCTAGTGACACTATTTTTGGAGCATGCTTCCATAAGTCAAATCCCCCAAGAGATTGGATTGCTAAAAAAGCTTGAGCACTTGTGTCTAAGCAAGTGTAAGTTGTTAAGGGGACTTCCAGACTCGATTGGGAAATTAGAATCACTACTTAAGTTGAATCTTTCCCACACGCATATTGCAGAGCTGCCCAAAACGTTTGGGAGCTTGAAGAACTTGAAAGCACTAAGGATGTCCAATAGTTCCATAAGAATTTTGCCCGGCACAATTGGATTGTTGGAGAAGCTAGAAGAGATAGATGCTGAGTTCTGTCAATCTTTGGAAGGGGCAATTCCTGATGGTATCAAGAGCTTGGTAAATTTGAGGATCTTGAAACTAACAAACACTTGTATATGTCAAGTGCCAAGACTTCCTGAAAGCCTGATTAACCTGCGTATTTCTACTCAATCAATGAAGACACTTCCAGATCTCTCAAACCTGGTAAATTTAATAGATTTGGATTTGGAAATTGGAGAAGTTCCATTGGCCAAAAAGAATTCTATATTTTTAGAATCTTCTCAGTTCGTACAACATCCGTCACCATGGTGGATTGGAAGGTTGTGCAATCTCGAGTCTTTGAAGTTGTCTTGTGAAATCATAGTTGCCCTTCATGAAGATATTCGTCTTCTTTCTCAGCTTAAGAAACTTGAACTTGTTTGTTCTAACCTGCGGTCCCTACCTAGGCTTCCATCAAGTTTAACATGCTTGCTCATTAAATCGTCCCAATCATTGGAAACACTGATAGATCTATCGAACTTGAAGGAACTATCAGAGCTAAGGATTGTTTCTTCGGCAATAACCGGTGTTGGAGGCCTTGGAGGTTTGGAGAATCTTGAAATTTTGAACCTCAGAGCACTAAATATACTCGAGAAATTACCTGATCTATCAAACTTGAAGAACCTCAATGAAATGCATTTGGAGCAAGGCCATAATCTAATCGACATCCAGAGCATTGAAAGCTTGGCGAATCTCAGAACTTTGAAGCTTATAGAAATTCTGCTGCTAGAGAGACTACCTAATCTACGGAACTTGAAGAAGCTCACTGAACTTTACATGTGGGACTGTCAGGGTCTACTTGAAATAAATAGCTTTGAGGGTTTGGAGAATCTTGAAATTTTGGACCTTAGAGCACTGGATACACTTGAGAGATTACCTGATTTATCAAACTCAAAGAAACTCATTAAGCTGCATTTGGGGCATTGCCATAATCTAATCGACATCCAAAGCATTGAAGGTTTGAGGAATCTAAGAACTTTGAAGCTCATAGAAATTCTGCTACTGGAGAGATTGCCTGATCTATCAAACTTGAAGGAGTTAACTGAACTTCACTTGTGGTACTGTCATGGTCTACTTGAAATACGAAGCTTTGAAGGTTTGGAGAATTTGATGATGTTATCACTAGGTGAACTTCCACTACTTGAGAGATTGCCCGATTTATCAAACCTGAAGAAGCTTACAAAACTTGATCTACAACAGTGCCAGAATCTGGTTAAGATTTTAGGAAATTTGGAGTCATTGGAAGACTTGTGTATAGAAGGATGCAGGTCTTTAGTTGAGGTGCTTCTTCCAGATTCGAGCTTCAAGAAACTAAAATCTCTGCGAATACATGATTGCGAGGAGCTACGTCTTGACAGATTGTGGGTCTCGAAATCCGAAATATCTGATAGGGTATATGAAAATTTGACATGTTTGATATTAAGTAACATAGTTTTTTATATCTGTCAGCTGAGTAGACAGTTCTGTTTGCCGTCCGCTCCACGGTGAAAATAAGCAGGCAGACATTCGATGTACTTGTTTTTTTTTCATGTACTCTCTATGGAAGCAAATTAATCTGAGCAGACTTAGTTTTTCTACAAATAAAGCAATTCATTTTGTCTAAACGGCAGTTGATCAGGTCATCCTCTTTTCATGATTAGTTGAAGTTTTACCGACTACAATAGATGAATATCAAAATCTCTTGTCAACATGTCAATACTCATTGTGCGCCCTCGATACCCTATCTTCTGAAAAGCTATCCCACTTGATAAAAACCCAACAGCATCAGTGTCGAGCAACCTCCTTTGTTTTCACTCCGCTCCAGTCGTTTTGAATCAACTTGCAGCTGAAGACCTTGCTGGAACACTGCGACCAGTTAGTGTCATCATACCTGTCATAATTGGCATGGCCCGGTCCTTAGCATAAAGCGATTCACTGTTGTCAAGTGTTGCTGACATGATCCTCGTTATGTAGTGGCTCTTCTACGTTCTATATGTCCGCATTTCCGATGCTATCCGATGCTAAAGGGAAGCGGGTGAGTTAGAGGAAACACCTCATTCTCCACTAATCTCCATGCCTAGATGCTGTTTGATGAAATTCCCCAACCGCATGTGTAGTTCCGGCATCTCCATATCTGGCTATTAGTCTTTTACCTCATCTAAGCGATTGCGGCGGTGCTGGTACGGAAATAGAAGAGAAGAGAGGATGGAGGCGCGCACACAGAGCAACGGAGGGACAGAAGAGAGGGGGAGGGCAAGTGCACTGTAGGCATAATGTATAACTTATAATATGGATATTTTTTTACGTTTTAACTCCTTTAGATGTGTATGGAGCCAAAATGATTGTGGATTTAACGCCATCCTTTCGATAGTCATTAGCACTAGTTGCTTTTGGTGATAGGTAAAACTAGATTTTTGCAAAAAATAAACAGGTAAAACTAGATTTTATATGTGTGTGTATATGTAGTGTACAGCGGGTTAAGCCAAGTGACATGCTTAAGTATGCTCTTATTGAAATTGTATTGCAACTCTTAAGCAACACCTCACGGTCCTTTTAATTTTAAAAAATTTCAATCGAATTGCAAAAGTAAATCAACAAAATAAAAAGGTGTTGGTATATAAAATAAAAAAATGTGAAAAAAAAATCCGAGAGATTGGAATATACCGCGACAATTAGACATTCCCCGACCAAATGAACACTTCCCAAAACAAAGCTAACAAAACAAGAATAAAACCAGCTGTCCGGCCTTCTCTGTTTTAAAAAACCAAAAAGCTCGAGTACTTGCACACAGGCCCACACTACCACTGGGATCAAATTAGGAACAAAAAAAAAAAAAAAAAATCTTGCAAGTCCTAATTCTTCCTTCAATATTTAACCCGCCATTAATGACAATGAATTTACTTGCCATATATTCTGTTCATGGTACACAAGTATTTTAGCATTCACAAATTTTAAAATGCCAACTTTGTGATGTTCTCAATTCGAACCTTTATTTCAAAGAAATGGTCTAATGCATTGATGTGCTCATAGCGGAATAGACCATGAATCGATTCAATGATCATAATCAGTTATTTGATTGGAAAAGGTTATTAAGGATTGGGATATGCTTGACTAGAAAACTCGACCATAGAAAGACATCTTGACTATAAGGATCGATGTGGAATGACCTTATGCCATCATAAGTCAATTAGCGAAACGGTTATAAATTGATTCATCATAAGTATATGTAGCAAGATTGCTTGTGATTCCACACGATCACTATACCAATTGTGAACAACTTTAAGTTGATTCCGTACTGACCATGTACCCCGAGGTAAGCAAATTAATATCACACGATTAGATGATAACTGAGGATCATCCACAAATCAAATGGACTTAAACTTAGATTGATTTCGAATCAACCATGGGTCACTCGCATGAAACTTGTCAAAGCTGCCCCATTTGTAGGCTACGTTAGAGCTGCTTCTAATCGATTTTAGCCACAGATCTCGATCTAGTTACAAGTGTCAATTTTTGGATAATTAAGGAATAATCTTTTTAGATAATACTTAGGATGCGTTTGTTTCACGGAAATCATATAATTTTTGGAAAATGTTTTCCAAGAAATCATTTTCTATGAAAATAATTAGTTTTCTTGTGTTTGATGATAAGTGATTGAAAATGTTTTCAAGCGTTTGAATCGCATTTGGAAAATAATTGAATAATATTTGAACTAACAAAAAGAGAATGACCTAAAGACCTCATAAAGAGGGAAAATGTTTTCCCCTTCTCATGCACATTAATTTATTTTCCTAAAATAATACATAATATTTATGTTGACTGGAAAGTATTTTCTATTGATCAAATCGTTTTTGGAAAAACAAACAGCAAAAAGTCTGGAAAACACTTTTCAGAAAACTACTTTCATTGAAACAAACCCACTCTTAATTAGCCTTGTAATTGCCATTAGTCTCCTAATCTTTGGACAAGTGGAAGTGAGCAAATTATTGGAGGCCCAAAGGAAGCTACATGCCCAATAGGAGGAAAGAAAGCCCATGACCAAGTTGTCTTCCCTAATTCAAATCCATCAAATGCATTTGGAAGCTAACCCATTAATGCCATGTGCTCAAATAGTGCCCCAAGCCCCATGACCTAAGGTGCTCATCAAGACTTGCCTCATTAATGCACTCTTGAAGGACAAGTTGAGAAGAAAAAGGTTTGGTCATCCCGGGGGGTGGGGGGGGACTAAGAAGGAGAGGGGGTGGAGCAACTAGTTAGTTCCCTTGGTTGGTTCCTAACCAAATCCATGTGCCTAATTGTAGGTTATGACGACCCTAAAGTGAGACTTGGAGAAGAAGACTTGCAATCTAGCCTAGGGTCCTCAAGTGCTTATGAATTATTGGACTCTCTCTTTCCCAAGCGAACTCGAGGGGGAAGTTTTCCCCATTTTCCTCTCATCTTCTCATTGTTCTCTTTTCTACCTCACTCTCTCCCTCTCATTTCTCTCTCAGTCGCCCTTCATCCACCACCACCGCTCACCGTCGCCATCCACTGCTGCTCATTGCCACACACCGTTGTAACCATTGCCACATGCCATAGATTTTACTTGTTCTTGGAAGAGGAAGCTCGCGTACGAATTTTGTATAGTTTGCTCATGATTTGCTTGGATTTTGAGGTTGGCGAATTACTATAATCTTGTCACGTGCCTATCTAGTTACAAGAAAAGTCTATTATTGCCATGTGTTTGTTGGATTGTAAGAAACTGTTGTCAAATGATTATGTTCTATCATGTGCTTATCTATTTTTGTAACATGGAACTAGAGAAACAAACCAGATTATGGAATCATGAGGAAGCTTTGGATATTGTAATGAGAAATAAGGTAAAATTGCGTTCCCATATTTTTTCCCCATCAATTGGACACATTTTTATGCGTTTTCACATTGATCGTTCACTTAGAATAAGGGGAGTTATTCTAAAGTCCTGTCGACTAATTGTTCTAGAGTCATATTTATCTGTAAGTAATGCTCATATTGCTTCATTTTGAACAAAAGATTATTTGCTCCTTAAATATCATTTACTTGCCTTTCTTTTTATTAATATTATTTACTTATCTCTATTTTTTTCCTTATAGGGAACCGAAAAAGTGGAAGCTCTTTGTCTGAAGTTCGACCCCCAGTTGCAGCACTCTTTTCCTAATGAAGAGTTAGGGAGGCTATCAAATCTGAGATAACTAGAAATAAGGCCAGCCCTGGATAATTGGCCTTCGAGTGGCTTTTCAATGAATGTACTCCCAACGAATCCACCCATCCTATCTGAGTTGAGATGGCTTTCATGGCATAATTTTCCTCCAGCACTTACCCTGACCGGTTTTAACATGATGAACATGGTCATTCTTGATCTGTCATGAAGTAAGTTTTCAGAAAGTTGGGATGGTTGGAGTCATATAAAGGTACTATTATTTTCAGCAAAACCCGCTATGTTTTTGCGGTTGTGGCCTCTTTATTCAATCCATGATTATTTAATTTCTGATTTGCTTAATAAAAAAGTATCCTTTTAACAGATCTGGCTAAGGTCAAATTGGGTCAGATCGAACACAAAAATTACTTGTACAAAGGCCTGTGCCGTCCCTACATGAAGCTACCTCATGCCAATGAAATAAGTGAGGTTTAAGATTTTATAATGCACTTCCAGTCCTCCATTGCTGTTTCTCTCCCTTCTGGTTCTGTACTGCAAATATGCCAGATAGTTGGCCTCGTCTCTCTTTTTGTTTTTTCCTTTTTGTGGAAAGTCCCTTTGGCGGCTTTTGATCGTAGAGAATGGTAGCGTTTCTCTTCACGAAAGGGTCCCCTACCAAATAAAGATAATATTATGGAACTTTCGCAACACAATCCTACAATGTGCCGGTTGTTGATTTTAGGAATTTAGACTTTCGAAAAGTTGTGAGAAAAGCCATTCGACATGAATGGGAACATAGAATGGGAAAGTAAAAGAGAAACCGTGTGAAATGCATCAATTTTGGGCACGTCGGCCCTTCTTTGGAATTTCCCCTTCTTCTTCTTTTTAATTATAATTTTCTTCAACAATGGCATCAATTCCCCTTGTTTTCTCATAAGTTTTTGAGGCCATACCAATCCTAATATTTTCTTCAACAATGGTATTTTATTTTTTATTTTTATCCCACTCTATTACTACTCTTAATGGCTTTCACTTTGCAACCTTATAGGACGTGGAAATCGAAAACTATATTTGAAACTAAATTGTCTTTACCCAAAACCTCCCCCAAAAAGGTGGGGATTTAAACCCAGGGTGGTTGAGAAGGATCGAAATTGAGAAGAATACGAATAAGCTGTCCTAGTGCAATATAGCCGTTAATGTTTGAGGGAAACTTTTTATCCTTGCTGGCCCTTGAAATCATGTGTCTGGCCAATAACATCATATTGGAAAGATTCACATCACATCGTTGATCATTGATGAATAAAAATAGTTTTCATCATAAATTGCTTTTGAAAATTCCGTGAGCTTCTTCAAATCAATTTGACGAACACAAGCTGCATTACTTATAGTAAGAAGGGGGAGTGGTTTTTTCTTTTTTTGGTCGGTCCTCCTTTACTACTACCTAACTCATATACTTTTACCTTGCCTTCTTATAAGGCATGAGAGTTAAAACTCATACCTGAAACCAAATCATCTCCATTCAAATTCCCTTTAAGAAATTGGGGATACGAACTCAAGAGGTGGTTGAGAAGGATCAAAATTGAGAAGAATACGAAGAACCTGTTTGGTGCTGTGCAGCCATTAAAGTTTGAGTGAAACTCTCTATCCTTGCTTGCCCTTGAAATCACATGTCTAGCCAATATCATCATATTGGAAAGATTCACGTTGCACTATTGATCATTGATGAATAAAAATAGTTTTCATCATACATTGCTTTTGAAAATTTCATGGGCTTCTTCAAGTCAGTCTGATGAGCACAAGCCACATTACTTATGGTAAAAAAGCACAAAAAAGAGTGCAAAGCACAAAAAACATACAGAGTACTATAGCAGGCCACAAGCGACAGGCATAACATGTTCTCATGCTCTAAAGCAGAATTATGACCCCTAACATGAATGAGAAAACATGACGACTAAACTTCACAATAGACCCTTCCAAAAAAAAAAAAAACCTTCATGATAGATATCTAAAGGGGATGACCCCTTAAGTAGTCTTCACGACGGCAATCGATCATTATAGAGGATGCGTTGATCCCATGGGACTCTAAGATAGTGCTCGTCCGGTCCATTGAATGTCATATATTGCAAGTCATATATAAGTAGTGGAGAAAAGAGAGAACTTAATTCATGTAGCGTGAGGAATCTTAATTAGTCATAAACCCAAACTTGTTAGACTAATTAGAAGTCGTGTTACCAATCGGAGTGATGCATTAATCACCAATTGGATGGCAAATTAAATTAATAAAAAGAATCACTAAATTTCTATCAGCTCTTGCTCCAGCACCTCTCTTCACTAACAATTAGACTAAATTTCCTATAATAGCACGTCCTAAATCACTTTTTCCCCTCAATGTTCGTTCTATTGAAGTACAGATACTCATATAGTCATACAAACCTAACTAAACAATGAAATAAGAAAAACAGCTCAAAGATATTCCATTCTATAACTGTAAGGTGATATTACAGCTAACAACCGACAACACCAGTATAGATCGTTATAAAAACAGCTTACATGTTCACGTGGCCTTTGCACATGAGGGCCCTCTCTTTGCAATGATGAACGCCCACTACCATCTTCACATCAACTTGAATTATTTAGAGAAACAATTTAGAAAGAAAATAAAGAGTGGCAAACTTGATTCTCCTTGACGATTTCAAACGCTCTCAAGCAAAGAGTTATAATCAAAATAGGAAGCCTACTCATACTAAGTAATCACTCAAATAGAAAACCAACTTTAATCAAAAACCTATTCAAATTATGAAAGTTTTCTAGGTACTCAAACTTGACAAATATTTTCAGTAGCTTTACCTATTGTCATTGGTTGACGAGTTAGACCCGTAGTTAAAAAATAGAAAAGATGAGGATAAGGATGCAAGGACACGGTTAAGGTGAAGTGAGTAAGTGGGTTCAAGGCTTCAAGCCAAAAACCACGTGTGAATAAGAGAGAGATGAATGGATAAAGTGGAGAGTCGTTTCGGATAACTCGATTTATAAATTGACCGTGCTTTGATTTCAAAATTGTGACACGATTAAAAAATGTGTCGCGGTCGTATTAGACCTATATTGACCAGACAACTTTCTTTTTTGGTGGCTTTTTACATATTGACTTGGTCAAATATTACATTACAATATTGAAAGCACTTCCATCGAGATTGGCACTCTTGCACCTTCATCACATGCTCTTCGTCACTGCATCGCCATCGCCAGCTCCGGGAATGGCTACGCCGAAGGAGAAGCGAATGGACAAGGTGCTGTCGCACCTGGTCGTGCTGTCGGAACGAGTCCGCTCGGCGGTGGACGAGGCCGAGTCGTTCAAGGCCGAGTGCTCCGAGCTGGGCAAGCAGGTCGACCGCCTCTCCCCGATGCTTCGCTCCCTCGCCCGCTTGGCCACCTCCGCTCAGTCCCTCTACGAGCGCCCCATCCGCCTTATCGCCGCTGAAGTCTCCGGGAACCTGGAGCAAGCCCTAGCCATGGCTCACAAGTGCAAGCACCACAACATCTTCCGCCGCGTCGTCACCAAAATTAGTGCCGCCGATTTTGGGAAGATCGCGGACCTCCTCGACGCTTCCCTCGGGGACCTGACGTGGCTGCTCAGTGTCTACGGTAAAGGTGAGGACGGTGATAATGAGTTCTCGCTTCCTCCGATTGCGAGTAATGATCCGATTCTGGGTTGGGTTTGGTCCTACATCGCCTGGATTCACATGAGGCCCTTGCCTGTTCGAATTGAGGCTGCGAATGAGTTAGCTTCGCTCGCGTGCGACAATGACAGGAACAAGACGATTATCGTGGAGGAAGGGGGCGTGCCTCCGCTGCTCAAGCTCCTTAAGGAGAGGTCGGCTCCCGATGCTCAAATAGCCGCGGCGGCTGCGCTCTGCTGCTTGGCCAATGATCAGCGGCGAGTGCAGGCGATTGTGGATGAACTCGGGGTTGAGACTATTGTCCACATCCTCGGGGATGCGCCTAGGCGCGTGCAGATTCAGGTGGCGAGCTTGGTGGCGAGTATGGCAGCACACTGCCCGCTTGCTCGGGAGTATTTCGCTAGAGAGAATGCTATTCGGCCCCTGGTAGCACTGTTGTCGTTTGATATGTTTGTAAATGATCCTAAAGCTGGGGAGCCTAAGCAGAGTATTCACTCCATCGTCCAGATTAATAAGGAAAAGGGAAGTAAATCTTTAGGGAAACTGAGCAGCCATTACTCATATTCAGACGGTAGTAGGTCAGGAAGTCATAAGAAAGACTGGGAGAATGAGAAGCCCGAGGTTAAAATGAAGCTGAAGACAATCTGCGCTAAGGCATTATGGATGCTTGCTAGAGCAAGTTTGTTAAATAGTAAGAAGATTACAGAGACAAAGGGGTTGCTTTCTCTGGCAAAGTTGTTAGATGAGCAAGGTGAATTGCAGCATAACTGCCTGATGACTATTATGGAGATAACAGCCGCCGCAGAGGCTGATACCGAATTTAGACGCACAGCTTTTAAGACCAGCTCACCTGCTGCCAAATTTGTTGTGGATCAGCTCTTGAAGGTGATGAAGGAGATAGACTCTCCATCATTGCGAGTTCCCACGATTAAATCCATTGGCTCTTTGGCTCGGACATTTCCAGCTAGAGAGACTCGTGTTCTTATGCCACTAGTAAGTCAACTTAACCACTCAGACCAAGATGTAGCAACTGAAGCTGCTATTTCTCTGGGGAAGTTTTTATCTCCAGATAATTATCTACATAAGGAGCATGCGAGGGCAATAATCGAGTCTCATGATGTTCCACCTGCGGTGAGACTGCAAATCCTTCCTTTGCTGTCTGAAGTATGGACGACAATTGACGACTGGCAGTCACAGCTGCCACCTGACCAGATCATCAAAGCGAATGATGATTTGTCTAAAGGGACAAGGTGAAATTTTACAAACTGCCAAAGTTTACAATTGCATCGACTAGGTTCTTTATGACAACATTACCAACATACAATACATTGCACCTTTTACTATGCACATTTCATTCAATGAACAACAAAGCAAGTAGCTTCCGTTCCCCTGACTTAATTATATTACAATGTCTCCTAGTATGCAGAGATAATGTTTCTCGACCAGAAAGTGCCTGTTATGTCCTGCATTATGATGAAGTAATGCGGACTTTTGATGTGAAGCATATGGATTAATCCTGTTGCACTATGGCCTTACTCTGGATATTCTTTTGCAGGAATCTGCCCGGTGGAGGGGTGTTGGAAATTTCCGACAGAGTTTATGGTGAGCTTTCACATATTCAGTATCAATATGCTACAGTAGTTTATATGTGCGGTATTGTCAGATTCCAGGATTCTATATATGCTTCTTTATTTTAGTGGTCAGATGCAATAACAGCCTGTAGTCTTATTTTCTAAGATTTTCCTCCTCTAGGGGAATTAGGGGAAAACCTATGTATCAACAAGGAATGAATGAAGGTTATAATATCTCGAAAGAACGGACAAGTTTGTGTATGGTAGTTTTTGGTTCTTTTCCCATTTTGGTCATAAAATGGCCTCAAGGCACATGAAACAAGTGGAGACTAAAAATTCCAGGATCAATGACTTTGTTACTTTGCAGAAGAAGCATAAGGTTTCTATTGAGGGGTTAGTAGGGCTGTTGCACGTAGTCAACCAACTCTGATTAAACAGCTGCTCAGCACAAGCATTATCTTCCACAGAAGAGTGTCATCACATTTCATATTACTGCCGATTGAGAGTTCATTTCTTGTCTCAGCTAAAAGGAAATGCTTGTTCAAATCCACATTTAAATGGTACCATTCACACAACCCAGGGCCCTGCTTCAACCTGGGAGCATATTAATGCTCATGTTAACCAACTTCCAGCAACCGTTTAACCTCAGTACCTTTTGAGGGTACATCAATGTTGTATTGACCAGCCAAATGGCATTGGGGCTCAACTGCGTTAAGAAGAGTTCAGCTCAGGCTGGATCGAAGAGAAGAAGACCCGTAAATCATCAATGATTGCTAGGCTATAAGAATATTGAGATTAACCCAAAACCAGAGTAGGTCAGTCCAGTGGCCAATCCGCAAGACCATAGCATTGAAAGACTAATGAAAATACAAACGATGCTATTTTGTTTGAGAGGTTGGAAAGCCTAGAAGTAGAAAGAAGTATCCTTCCATGGAGTAAATTAGCTACAAGCACTTTCTGTAATTGCTTCCTTGTTAATCCCAAAGGCTCCTGTGGGTGCTACTGACTAGTCATAAATGCATATTTCACAATTCCCAATTGTACTTGCTGGTGAAAGGTCATAAGCATTCAAGATGTTCATCTGCAGAAGATCCTCATGAGGTGCTTATCCTTCGAGTTCAGGGGATCATTTCATTAGTTTATTTGGCAGGCCTCTTGAAATATCATTCACCCTACACCTCTATGGAAATGATCTGCAGTAGATGGGTTTCCTAACCTTTTCTAGTCAGTATTTCCTGGAAGCTTATGAACATGTTTTTGTGGTTTAGTTTCTAAACCACTTTTGACAGCATAGCAAGTCATCATCCACAATTTGGAAGCTTTCTTGCATGAGTACTTCATTTTACCTCAATCATTTCATGGTCTATCAAGTTTATACTGAGCCCAAAGGAAGGACACACTTGATGATAGATGTCTCCTGTTAGCTTTATCTATTTTTGTACACCAATCTTATGCACATAATAATTTATGTATGTGGATGTGGATGCAGTGTTTGATTACTGTCTTACTCGCGACTGGTCTTTTTCTGGCCAAATTACCACGGACTGGTTGAAGGATGACGGATATAAGTTTTACATGAGAGGCATAGTTGCAAAACTCCAAGACCAATTTTCTGCGGCCTCTTTCATGGTGCTCAATTTGGGAGAGCAAGATAACCAAAGCCAAATGACTGAAGTGTTGTCTGAATATGATATAACTGTCATGGAACTCCCTCAAAATTATGGAGGTTGCCCTATACTGAGATTGGAGAATATCCACAACTTCTTGAGATCTGCCGATGAATGGTTGTCATCTGATATGCAACAGAACGTGCTGTTGATGCATTGTGAAAGGGGTGCATGGCCAGTTTTGGCATTCATGTTGGCTTCTCTTTTGTTATATAGGAAGAAGCAGGATGGGGAGCAGAAAACACTTGACATGATTTACAAGAAAGCGCCCTATGAACTCTTGCAGCTGACATCAACACTGAATCCATTGCCTTCCCAGCTGAGATACCTCCACTATGTTTCCACACACAATGCTGGTTTAGATTGGCCTCCACAAGATAAGGCACTTGTGATAAATAGCATTGTACTAAGGTCCATTCCTATTATGGATGCTGAAGGGGGATGTCGTCCTATTGTTAAGATACTGGGACGGGACCCCTTTATGGTCGCTGATCAAACTGCCAAAGTTCTGTTCTCAACACCCAGAAGGAGTGGACATGTTAGGCATTACAAACAGGTAATTCTGATTTTGTTGGTAATCCATATAACCTGAAATTATTCATGATTGTATATGTTTGTCAGGTATGATTCCACTTTCTCTCCCATGTATTGGTTGGCTTCTAGTACCAAACTTTTTGCCTTAGATGATTGTAAAACCATGCTGGATTTGTAGATAGGAGCTGCAGGCAGTAATAGTTATCTTAGTGTTTTGAATGTCTTAGTAACAGAGTTCTCACTTTGTTAATATGTTAAAACTGTGGAATCAAGCTGCAAAAGATCATTTTTATGCCGCATTTTGAGAACTCCCCTAATTTCCTCTTGGCAAAAATGATGCATTTGTTGTAATCCCATGTACGTAGAATGTAACTTTAGTATGTGACTAGTGTGATTTCCTGAGTCTCATTTGAGCCTATAAACATCAGACATGCTTATGTCCAGTCTAGTCAGAAAGATAAGTTACCGTTCTTTTATTTTTCTCTATTATAGGCTGTCATTCTTTTATTTTGCTTTCCTGGTAACAGTGTTTTGCTTTATATATAAAATGACTACAACTCTCTGAGGAATAAAAGTATATAAGACAAAAAATTCCCTCTCGAGCACCAATTGTATGGTACATGCCTCATCCATCAATCTATTTTGATGCGAGAGTTGACCCATACATCATGGATGCTTAACCAAAAATATAGCTATCATGTTTGTTCTCTATTTTAATTGTTCTTATATTTAAGTGCAGGCAGATGGTGAAACAGATAAATTGGACATCCATTGTAATGTTCAAGGCGATGTAGTGCTCGAGTGTATGAGTTTGGATGCTAATCTTGAACATGGAGAATTAATGTTTCGTGCAATGTTCAATACTGTATTTGTATCGGATAATGTACTGAAGCTTGAGTTTGATGGCATGGATGTCCCATGGGATCGCAAGGATCAATATCCAAAGGAATTTATGGCAGAGGTACTGGTTAGACGACAAACTAATCATCTGTTATTTGACTTCTTCTTCATTTTCTGGAAAGCAATTCATGTTTCTTATCTGTGTATGAGCAGATTGTTTTCTCGCAAGTGGATGTTGCTACTTCACTCGTAATGGTTGATTTGTCCAGCGAGAAAAAGGAAAACCTGAAAGAGAAAAGCATGAGGAAGATTGAACCCGAGGAACTGCCAGCTGAAGGGCAAGAAGTCACTTCTGTTGGTGACTCAGCATCCTCATCGGCTATCAACAATGGCACCGTAGAAGCTACTGCTGCAGATGTCTTCAACTCAGTGCAAATCCCTGATTTGACACTGCCAAAACAGGAAAAAGTATACCAGCTGGGCGGCTCACCATCATCAACCTCCATGTCCTCTGGATATGACTATGATGTCTTCCTGAGTTTTAGGGGGCCAGATACTCGCTCAGGCATTACAAATTTCCTCTATACCAAGTTGCTAGGTGCTAGAATCCACACATTTAAGGACGATGAAGAGCTCCGAGTTGGAGAGGAGTTTGGTCCTGAGTTGCTCAAAGCTATTAGCCAATCAAAAATTGCAATTCCCATCTTTTCCAAGGGCTATGCCTCTAGTAAATGGTGTCTTAATGAGTTGGTCCAAATGGTGGAGTGTAGTAAAACAAGGAGACAGAAGATTATGCCCATTTTCTATGACGTTACTCCAGCGGAGGTCCGTCATCAAATTGGGTCTTATGAAGAAGCCTTTCTTTTGCATGAGGAGAAATTTGGTGCGAACGTTAGCAAGTGGAAAGCTGCTTTAAAAAATGTTGCCGATCTAAATGGATGGGACAATTCGAAGAAAAATAGGTATGTCATTTTCTGGGTTATATTTTGGCGTTGTGTTTCCATAATATTACCTTGTTCTTCTAATTATTTTTTCCATTTTCCTTTCTTAACATTAGAGGTGAAGGAGAACTGGTTGACGAGATTGTCAAGAAGGTTATAGATGAGTTGAAAACGGCTTATCTGCTGGTGACAGATTGCTTGGTCGGAGTTGAAAGTCATGTGAATGAAATCGATACTATGATGTGCGGTGATTTAGAGGATATAAAAATTCTCGGAATCCATGGTATGGGGGGTGTAGGAAAGACTACTCTTGCCAAAGTCATCTACAATCGGCTGTCACATCATTTTGAAGCTTGTTGCTTCCTTTCTGACATCAAGGAAACATCAGAGCTAAAGGGCATTGAAAGCTTGCAAAAACAACTAATCTCTGACCTTCTCAAAAAAGAGCGGTCAAACATTAGCAATGTTGAGGAAGGAATTAAGACAATAAAAGAAAGGTTACGGGGTCAAAAGGTTTTGGTGCTACTTGATGATGTTGATCAAATGACTCATTGGGATGCACTGATAGGAAAACCTGCATGGTTCGGTTCAGGGAGTAGGATAATTATAACTAGTAGAAACAAGGATATTATCGATGTTCCTGAGGTTTGTTATACACATGAGCTTAAGAGCTTGAACTTCAATCTATCTCTTCAACTTTTTTGCAAACATGCTTTTGGGAGAGATTACCCTTTGGATGACTATGTTGCTTTCTCCACTGAAGTGGTCAAAAGTTCAGGAGGTCTTCCTCTTGCTCTTGAGGCTATAGGTAAACTATTTCTGTGCAGAAGCAAAGACGTTTGGGATGTCATATTGAAGAAGTCGAAACAAGTTCCTCTCAGTGAAGTTAAACAAAAGTTGAAAATAAGTTATGATGCCTTGGATGATTGTCAAAAGCATATCTTCCTTGAAATAGCTTGTCTTTTCACTGGATTTGATCAAAGGATGGTGCTCCACTCGTGGAAAGATTCCAATCTCTTCCCAGAGGAAGGTCTTGAGGTCCTCCAGAAAATTTCTTTGATAAAAATCGGCGAAGACAATAAGTTATGGATGCATAATCAGTTAAGAGGCCTTGGTAGAGACATCGTTCGTCGAGAATGTGATAAGGAACGGAAAAAAAAGACTCAGTTGGGGAACCATGCGGAAGGTTTGGATGTGGTGATGGAACCGAAGGTAAATTTGCATTTCAATTACTTTATCCTCACCAAGCTGACAAATTTCATGCCTTTTCCCTGTGATTGTTTGCTCAATAATATATAAGGGAAATTATTTTTTTATCTCATCATTACTGTTTTAACTTGTTTTTTGTTTATACTAATGCTTAGATTTATCTTTCATGTTCGGAAAAATGATTATACTTGTTCAATATAATACACTTAGCCCTTTTGTTTTACTGTCGCAGGGAACAAAAAAAATTAAAGCTCTTTGCCGAAAATTTGACGCTCAATCGCTTTACAAATTTGCAAATGAAGAAGTTGAGAGGCTATGTAATCTAAGATATGTTGAAGTGAGGGTTTTCGAGGATGACTGGCCTTCAACTGATAGAACATATGGAAGCTCGGCATGTTTACTGCTGAGTAAGATAGGCATTTGTGTTTGTCAGCTAGGTAGACAGTTCTTTTTGCCATCCCTTCAATAGTGAATGTAAATAGACATACAATGTACAGATTGTATCTAAACAAGAGTTGATTAGGTCATCCTCTTGTCGTGAATTTAATTGGAGTTTTACCAAGTACATTAGACCATCATCAAGGTCTCTTTTCAACATGTCAATACTTGTTGCGCACACTGAATACTGTATCTTCTGAAAAGTTATTGCACTTGATAAAACCGAACAGTATCTGGAGAGGTCGAGTCAATGATTGTCTCAGTGCTTAGAGAGTGGGTTGATCATTTCGTTGTTTCCATGTCAGAAACTTGTTGATTTTCCGAGCTTTAAGACGTGACCCGTATTGTAAGTACACTCTCTGGTTGCGTTTTTGCTATATTATGGGTGGGGATGATGTCAATAGTCATAAGCACTTGTTGCTTATATATATAGAGAGAGAGTGGTAAAGAAAATATAACTATGATATAAAAAAGTGATAAACAAAAAATATGTGCCTGCGTGTTATTTCACCAAGAAAAAATGAGTTGAGTACATATTGAATTAGCATATAATCCACCTAGCGACATTTTGTAATCAAAATTAAGACTTCATATTGTTAATTATCGTCCCTCGTTTGCTTACCTAAAAAATCAGATAAATGGTTGCGTTTGGACTCACCGAGAAATATAAGGCAATTTTAGTGTATTTTGTTTGAGACAACACCAATCAACACACTCGGTGTATCCAACAGAATGCATGAATAGATTACATTATTTTGATTAATTATTGGCATTTTGGTATTTTTTTCATCTTTTCAATATTTTTTGTTTAGTAGATATTACTATTCAAAAACCTATTTTTACAATAGCAAGAAGTTTAAAGTACTTTCAGCATCACATTGTAAGATATATCTTAGTGAATCTTTTTCGTAACATCAAAACATCTAACTCTCCTTTTAATTTAATATAAAATTCTCATTAAAAAGTTAAAACTCGTCAATATTTCACTAGTTTGATATTTGATGACGGGGGAATAACTCAAAAGATCTTAAATTTATTCTACAAATGTCAATTTAATTCCAAACTTTTTAATTTGGTCAATCTAGTCAAAAACCTTTTGACGATTTTTCAATATGGTTCATTTGGCCAAATTAGGCCCGAAATGGCTAACGTAATGGTCTAGTTAGTGTTGGACATTCCATGTAGTATGAACGTGTATGACACCACCCAAATGATGTTGTTTTAAAAAAATTTATAAATGCTTTTGTTCTCTTTTCTTTTATTTTTTTACGTTTGTGATAACTATGCTAGAGATCCTAAAACTTATTGTAAAAATGCAATTGAGACCTAAAACTTTCAAGAAAGATAATTAAATCCTAAAATTTATCAATTGGTACAATCAACTCCCTTCATGAACTTAGTTCAATTTGGCTAATGAAAAATGCCAATGTGTCATTTTTATTACTTTATTAAGACACATGATATTGTTGGGGCGCCAAATCACAAAATAACTTTGAAAATTTTAAAAAAATTAAAAAAAAGAATGGAAAAAATATTATATGATATGTTAGTATGTGCTATCCTTTTTTTCAATTATATAATTATTCATGAGAATATCGACTTTAAATCCGTAGGTCACCAAATAGTGGATAGAATGGGATATGAGAATATCCAAATTTAAATCTAGAGTTTGCCAAATAGTGGATACAATATGAAGAAATCTAAGGATTTCTTCGTATTTAATCCTATTTGGATGACTAAACCTAACCTAAGGATATAAATTGAGAAGAAGAAAGAAAAGCTATCTAATGTGGTGCAACCATTGCTGTTCAAAGAGAAAAGACTTCACAAATGTTATAATTATCGTATAGTCTTTATTTAAGTTTCAAAACTCTTTTTTTCCTGATTATTTGAGTACCATGTTGGTAAAAAAATCTTCCCATTGGCAGCTTATTTGGCCGGAAAATCTGACATAGTGTTAAATTGATATAAACTGGTCGATGTGGTTCGTTAGCAGAGTGAAACCAGCAAAATCATCCTTTGGCCCATTTCTTTTCCCCATATTACTGAATTGGAGTTAAAACACAAAATTCATCAAACCCTAACCGTAATTTGAAAATTTTGCGCAAAGAGGAAGGTGACTTCAGAGGAGAGAACCTTACCAAAAAAATTTATCCTTAACAAAAAAAAGACTTCAGAGGAAGGGAGAGAACGTTCGTTGGCTAAACCTTGCTTCAGAGGAATCCTAACCTTGCTAATGAGGGAAGAAGATTATCTCGGAGGGCAGAGAGAATCTGAACATTTTCTTGAGGAGAGAAGGAACAGTGACGTGCGGCTGACCAAGTGAGCGAGCGTCCGTGAGGGAGGGCGAGACGCGACAACCTGTGACCGAAGCAGACCCAATGAAAACCTTCTAGAATCGGCTGAGGGTGGCGTGCAGGACAGGGGACGCACAATAGATTCGGGCCGAGGCGAGGAGTGCGTTAAGGGACGACCGAGAGAAATGGCGTGAGCAAACGCAGAGCAGAGAGAATAAGGAAAAAAACAGAGGATCGTTTGGCCATTGAAGAAGCTCGGCTGAAGAGAGGGCCGCTCGAGCGAAAAGGAAAGAGATGGTGTCGTTCGTCGAGGAAGGAAGCTTGGCCGAACGACTCCGTCTCCGGTGTTTCTCGCTTAACCGGAGAGGATCTCGCGCGACCCACGACTACCGTTTCTGTCCCCGGTTGAACGAAGGCTTTAGGCTCGACCCCTAGACGAGAAGAAAGGCCGTTCGTCGTCCATCGAAGCTTCGCCAGTGACCGTACGACTGCAGAAAAGCTTCATTCCCGAACCAGGTGAGTCTCCTTGGGTTTTTTTCTTTTTGCCGGGAAAGGAGTGATCTAGAGTAGTCAAGTCGGGAAGAAAAATATTCGAGAATTGGGCTGATTTGACGGAGAATTGGTTGTGATCTGAATGGCTGTATGCCTTGTCCTGATCGAAAGCTCCATCTAAGTCAAATAAGAGCTTATGTCTGAACTGTGCATCATCATGTGTTTGATGAAATGTCTAGGAGAAGGCAGAGAGAATAATTCGTGTTTGAGCTTGATCGGTACATATTTACGTCTATATATGTATTTCAAGCATTTCTTGATGAAGTGGTTGACCCACTTGGGTTTTAAAAAGAAAAAAAAATAGAGAAGAAGAAAGAGAGTTGAAAAGTCAAAGGAGAAGGAGAGAGAATAAGTGGGGTTCTCTCCCACTTTCGGAAGCCAGAACCAGTCGGGGAGGGAGAAGAAAAAGAGAGAAAAGAGGAGAGGGAGAGAAGAAGAAAGGGAAAGAAGGAGAGGGTTTTGCACATGTGTGCCGCGGGAGCCTCGCAAAGCCGACTCGACTATTTTATGCAAGATCCGGTGAGTACACGTGTCTCTTATTCCTTCGATCGAAGCATTTTTCCAGTTTATGGCTCAAATTCGGAATAAGGGAAATATTGAGCGGCGAAGTCCGATTTTTGAGTTTTTGAGCCATGAAAATTTATAAGAATGGTAATTTAGGATGTCATGGACCCGTGGGATTTTACAGAATTGGATTTGAGCTTGTGGTTTGTCCGAAATGGAATTTTGAAATTCTGCCCGCTGGATGTACAGTACGCGCGCGGTTGCTGTGAGGTCTGATTTTGTCGGTTCCGGCTTGAAATTGGATTGTCCTACTAATGGGTCTTCTAGTGCTCGGAATTATCTTCGTTTTGACTACAAGATTGCTTGAATCGGAGATCGGATGAGAAAATTATGGCATAATCAAGTTTTGCACCCTAGTCTCGCTTCTTGAACGGTTTTGAATAAATTGCTTTTGTTAGGCATTTTGTTAGCTCTTAGGGGTCATTTTATTAGTGTTAAGGCGTGATTTAGTTGTCTCAATAATTGAGGTAGAGTTTTGTCGGGTTTTAACTCATTCCTCAAGTATTGGAAGGCAAAATATATTTATAAATGCTTTGCAAATGGTTTATGGAAAAGTATGTAGATGACTTGAGGAATGGATGAGAAATGGTGGATGACAATACTGTAAAAATGTATTTATTTAGTTTATTATATTGATTCATGGATTGACTTTCCTGTATTGGATTATGGTTATTTTGCTCATTATTCTTTGTGAGCCCATTGAGGCATGTTGGTATGCATACTAGGTAGGATATTCTTCTCTGGCCGAGCCACCCAGCATTATAGGTGGAGACCTTGCCAAGGGAATCTTGTAACCTTGTCACAATGCGTTGTGTCGTGACCATGGTAAGAAATTAAGCAATAGATTAGTTAATGGATGGACCATTGACATGTGATTTTTGAATGGAGATTATTCAATGGACTTGACCATTGATTTTGGTATTATGATGGTGGTTTAAATGAGTTTTTCATATAAGTATAAAAGTAACTCTTATATGATTTATTATGTATTTTATATATTGGATTGAGTTGCAAAGTTTTGGTATTGCTTTGAACTCATGCATAGTGCTTGCTCGATCTCGCTTAGAAGATGTATACTACTCACCGAGCTTGTGGTTGCTCACCCTCTTCCCAACCTTTCCAGGGTTCTTGGTTAGCAGCTAGTAGAATGAAAGCACTTTTGTGGGGACTTTTGGAAGCTGAATCTTTTGTGGTTAGAGGCTGCGTCCTTCGGGTGAAAGGGCGGTCGTGTCACCTCCATCCTTACAGGATTCGGGGTGTGACAATATCTATTGAAGCATGATTCCGATCTTTGTTTCCAAGAGAATAAGCATTTCTGATGAAACGTGTTTGATTTTCTTGGAAATAATCGGTCGTGTCACCAAGTCTACACTGTCACCAAACGTCTATTCCCCTCGTCGGAATACTCTTCCCTCACCGGCGAAGCCAGTGGTTCGAGGTCACACTAGTTAGGCTACTCTTCGTCATACTAACGTATTCATGGTTGCATGTTTGTTGGATTGCTGGTTTTAGAAGTTTTGGATTGATAGGTTTCCATTTCATCGAATTTGTGGTCGCCGGAGTGAGCGACTGGAGTTGTCATTGGTTTTGAGGTGGCGTACAACGGCGGTCAGTAGCCGATGTGATGGTGGCGTCGATGTTTCTTGTTTGGCTGGAGCTGCAGGCGTTCGGGCTTGGCGAAGAAGACCAAGTCTGGAGGTTGAAGATGGAGACAGAAAGAGACAAAATAAGAAAAAGACAAAAAGAGAAAAGAAATAAAAGAATAAAAAAAGAGAGAAAAAAGAGAAAAAACAAAAAATTAAAAAAAAAAAAAATTGGAAAAATGGGGAAACTGGGCTTTCGGGTTAGCTTGCATCTGGCTGGGGGAAAGTGGGACATAGACAACGGGGATAGGTACCGAATCTTCCATCCTCAAATTGCATGCCAAAACTGAATCTCTTTTGCTTGCAGTTTCTTTTCTTTTGTCGTGTGGACTATCAATCTTATGATATCTTTCTCTCTTATCATTCTATGGAAATTGCACAAGTGCGATTGTCTCATTTTGGTGCAAATGCAAGAGACCACGACACATTGAATGCTTTTCCTTCGTTGTCTTTATGGTACAAAAGAAATTTTAGTGCAAATGTTTTCCTGTTGTACTTGCCAGTAGAAAGCCAGTGTACTCACGAGGCTGAAAAGTTATGTTCTGTTGTACTTGGAAATTGTAGCTACGGTGGTTCCCTTTGTTCGAGTAAGTTCAACATTCTAATTTGGCTTTTCTTCATTCATCCAAAAATATTTATAACATACAATGTAAAAGCATATGCATATTTATGTAATAATTGGCGCAAATAAATATTCATTCTATCGTATGCTGAAAATTAATAGCGAAACTAATAGATCTCTCATTAATTGTTCATAACACTTAAAACGTATATAATATGCTAATCGTAAAGTTGTTTTTTGAAAATCACTGGAATTTGCTCTAGTAGCCACCCTTCTCACATAATAAGGGGAGGTGAGGGGTTCGAATTCTCACATTTGTAGAGGGTTTGGAGTGGGGATGATTTAATTTCAGGAGTAGGTTTCGACTCCCATGCCCTATAAAAAGGCATGGCAAAAGTTTGAGCATTAGAGTAGAAGTAGAGTAGAACCGACAGAAAAAAAGAAAGAAAGCTATTGTCTAAAAGAGAAGGTTGTGTACACATCAGAAATACACAAAACAAATCAGCCTTTGTTCCTCTTATTAGCAAGATATTGTGATCATCTACTGTACTTGATGGTTGCTCAGCTGTTCTAAATATGCACAAGGTTCGAGCATCTACCTAGCATGTCCATGAATTTATTCTTCCTAATCAATGCAATACGTAAGTTCCACTTGCAGTTGCACTTTTTGTTGCCTCTTGTGGCTTCGACAGCGAGTGTCATCAATTCCAGATGTCATATATTTTTGCTTGCGATTCTAACTTACTCTCTATTCACTTTGGCCTTTCCCGTCATTTATATCATTAGGCATGAAGGCAACTGGTTAAACAGATTGTTACGAAGGTTTTAAGTGAGCTAACAAAGGCTTATTTGGTGGTTACTGACTTCTTAGTCGGAGTTGACAATAATGTGAAGGAAATTATGGGGATGATAGGCACCACCATGGATGATGTAAAAATTGTGGGAATTCACAGCATGGGTGGCATTGGACAAGCGACTCTTGCCAAAGTAATCTACAACAAGCTTTGCCAGGACTTTGCTCATTGTTGTTTCCTTGACAATATTAGAGAAACTTCAAAGTCGGAAGGAATTGTCTATTTGCAGAACCGTCTAATTTCAAACCTTTCTAAGAAGGCAATTCCATTTGTTAATTGTATGGACGAGGGGATGAGGATGATAGAGGAGAGATTTTCCGGTATGAAAGCTCTAATTCTTCTTGATGATGTTGACAAAGAGAGTCAATTAACTGCATTATTGGGGAGGCGATGTTGCTTTGGTCCAGGAAGCTTGATACTTATAACCACAAGAAATGAAATTGTTCTTCATAAATTTGATGTAAAATTGATTTATCCTCTTGGTGGGATGGATCCGAATAGATCGCTTCAGCTATTTAGCAAGCATGCTTTTAGAAGAGATCACCCTCATCTAGAAAAATTAGAGCAATCAAGAGAAATTGTGAAGAGAGCCCAAGGTCTTCCATTGGTTCTTGAGGAAATGGGTTCAACTTTATCATCATGTAGACAAAGTAAAGAAATCTGGGATGAGTACTTGAAGAAGTGGCAAATGGGTCCTCTTGAGGAAGTTCAAAATAAGTTGATGATAAGTTATGAAGCATTGGATCATTGCCAAAAGCAAATATTTCTTGATATAGCTTGTCTTTTCACTAGATTTGATAAGAATGATGTTATGTACATGTGGAAAGATAGTGGTTTATGGCCAGCACACGGTCTTGAAGTTCTTTCATGATTCCCAATCAGTTAAAGCATCAGGTTCAATCAATTATCCAACTTCTTTGTCAAATCTTTCTTTAACAAAAACACCTATAGCTTGTCTTTTCACTAGATTTGATAAGAATGATGTTATGTACATGTGGAAAGATAGTGGTTTATGGCCAGCACACGGTCTTGAAGTTCTTTCATGATTGCCAATCAGTTAAAGCATCAGGTTCAATCAATTATCCAACTTCTTTGTCAAATCTTTCTTTAACAAAAACACCTATAACTCATCTACCAGACTCCATTGGCGCATTAACAAGTCTCGAGTGCTTGAATTTGGCGGGATGTCGGTACATAAGCAGACTTCCATATTCCATTGGAAAATTGTGGTCATTGATTGAGTTGATTCTATTTGAGACAGGAATCAGAGAGTTACCTGACTCTATGGAAAGTCTAGAGAGTCTAAAAGTGCTTTTAGTAATGGAATGTCATGAGTCGTAGGTTTATCAGCCTTGCCTAAACTTCCAATAAGCTTGACCTTTCTGGCAATCGTGTCATCGTCCTTGGTAACTATTCCTGATCTTTCGAACCTGATCAACTTGAAAGTGCTGATGTTGTTTATAAGACCGCCTAACATCTCTAGCCCATCTGAGTTGGAGCAAAATCCCATGCCTTGGTGGCTTGGGAGGTTATCCAAACTAGAAACCTTGGTATTGCGTATCCCACGCATCACTGAACTATCTCCTGAGCTAGGTGCCCTTTCTCACTTGAAGCTTCTTTGCCTAGTATAGTGCAACAGTCTCCAATGGATTCCACGGATCTCCTCGAGTGTCTTGAAGCTTCATATCGTGAGGTGCCATTCACTGACCACACTTGATATTTCAAATTTGAAGAACCTATCGGAGCTTTATAATCTACATACACCAATAGAGTATCTTTTCGGGCGTGAACTACTAGACGATATTCTAGAGTGGAAGATAGAAAAAAATGAAAATTCATATGTTGAGGATATATTGTCGGAGAATTTGTTTGAAACGGTGTTCAACGAGCTCAGCTGCACATATGTGGAGGCACTAAACTACTTGGAGGTGTTGTAGAATGATGATTTTTATCTTCGGCATTTAAAGATCCTTCGAAGATTCTTCAGTGAAAATTGCGAGTGCTGTTTATGTTAATTTCTTTGCTACTTTTGACTGGGGAAACAATTTAAGGAGGACATTTCTTTGTTGTTGGATTAATGAAATAAAATGATGTGACAGAGGTGAAAGGGACAACTACGCAATACTTGCAGTAATGGATGTCGGGTACAGAAGCATCAATGGCACATATTGTCGTTGACAACGCTAAAATATAGCTGGAGTGTCAAAATTGGACAAAAATGGAATATCTTGGTATCAAAATATTTAAAAGGTATATTTAAATGTCAAAATCGGAGAAGAATTGAACATTTAAGTGTTAACAGCAAAAAAAATCCTACAAAATTACTGACGTGACATTTTTTTTGACGAGAGAATTGCAAAACGACATTATTTTGCAAGTTGATGTGGCTAAGTAAGCTCAAAACAATGTTGTTTTGGGCATTGACATGGCTAGACTTAACCCAAAACGACATTGTTTTATGTTGGATTCTATTTTTAATAAAAAATTAATTAAAATTAAATAAAAACTTATTTAATATTTAAAAAAATAGAGAAGTAGCACAAGTGAGGGGGTCCCTCGCTTGTGACCGCTATCCCACCACTGGTGGGGTGGCAACGATGATCAACTAGGATCGTTGACACTTGGGTAAGGGTTGATGATCCTCACTGCCTGAAGGTGAGAGCCAACAGGTCCTTGCCATAAGTCGGGAGAGGGCAACAACCCTCTCCCAAATCTAGGCGAGGGTTGTTGGCCCTCACCCAAGCATTGGCGATCCTCACTAGCCATCGCCATTGGCCCACCAGCAAGGGGGCGATGGCCACAGGTGGGGGAACCCACTCCAACCTATGTTGTTTTCTTTTCTTTTTTAAGTTTTTATTGAATTTAATTAATTTTTACATTAAAATCAATTTTAGGCCAAAATGACATCACTTTGGCTGAGTTTAAGCTGACTTAACTTTTCATTGAGCCATGTTAGCGATTTATATTATTAAAAAATACCACGTAGGATTTTCGAGACCAATCGCCAAACTTAGCACTAAAATATCCCCTTTTCTAATAAAGTAGTATTTAAGTATATATTTTAGAAGTTTTGACACTAGATGTTCACTGGTGTTAAGTTTTGGTACTTGCGCCCTACTTTGATTGTCATTGATGATGTCATAGAGGCTTTTGATGGGGAACTCGAATTTAATGAAATTGTATTCTCATCCACTGGGTTGTCTTCCTATCCTTTTCTTTTCTTTTCTTTTTTGTGTTTTTTTATTTGGATAAAATTTTAAGATTAGCAGGATCAAATCCACCTTGCCGAAGCTACTAATGAGCCTAAACAGCCTGGCAAATCGTAGCACACTATTCCAATTCTTTTTAGTAAAAACTTCCACCGACACATTGTTTTGGTATCAATTAACCATTTGCCTCGTAAACGCATGATTCTGTGGATGTAATCACTCCGCTAATAGTGATCTTTTTCTTCTTCTTATGATACATCATAAAGAATATTATTTTTCAAAAAAAGTAAAACAAATTTCACCTTAAACTTGCACGCAAGTGTCACGGAGGAGAGGTTTCCCTCATCAATGGGGCCTTCGTGATCGAGGTGGAACGACCGAAATACCCCTCGGAAAATCCCAACGCTTCCACATCATTCTCAGGGACGGACGATCCGGTAATTGCGCCGTGGTCTAGAGTCTTCCTATCTTAAATGTCGGTAGTTGCCATGACGTCATAAATGTCGGTGGTTGCCGCCGTAATAAGTATCGGTAGGTGACGTCATAAGTACTGGTAGTTGGTAGGTGAGGCGGTGCGATCTCGTCCGCCAGATCGAATGTCAATCAATGGTTGTAATCAGAGGGCCTCAAGTATAAAAAGGGGTGCCCTCCCCTCACTTGTAATCATCCAACTATTAGCTATCTGAGTTCTCTTTCTTTCCTCCAGAGCTTCTCTCTCTAGTTTCTCTCTCTACGATCCGGGTGAGTGAAGTGATCCATCGATCCGAAGAAGGTTTGGCTTAGGAACGATGATCCCCTGCGATCCAAAATAGCCTAAGTCGCCACACGGTCGAGATCCTGAACAATCGGCCCGTGACAAGTGGTATCAGAGCCAAGAGAGAAGTAAGAAGAGGAGCATCAACTGTTCGAAGGAATGTCGAGCCAGGAAGCTATTGTGGATGGAGAAGCCGCTCCAGTCAGAGAGGCTCACAGCCGAAGCAAGAAGAGAGCAACCTCACCAGAAGCCCTTGCTGCGCTTGATGAAAAGTTTGGAAAGATGCGAAGTGCCATGGCCGACATGATTGAAGGACTCGACGATGTTCGAGAACGGATCATGGAGGTTGAAAGCTCCCTTCGCAAAGACTTCATGGATGCCATCAACGATGCGACGGTCCCTCTTCAAGCAAGGGATGATGCCCTCGATGAATCGATCGACGACTTGAGGGAACGCGTCCGAACCATGGAAGAGGAGAACCCCCGGTGGGATGAAATTGATGTCATGAAGGTGGAGATCCAAGAACTCAAGACGGAGCTCGCCTTGTGCAAACTAAGCATCGCGAACGGAGTGATGCCTACCCAAAAGGTGTCAAGCTGGAGGTGCCGAAGCCCAAAGAGTTCAAGGGTGATCGATCCGCCAAAGAGGTGGACAACTTCGTCACGGAGTATGGAGCAATACTTCGGAGCCGCCAACATCCAACAAGAAAATGTTAAAGTACAAACCGCTGCCATGTACCTTACTGATACCGCAATGTTGTGGTGGCGCAATAGGTGTGATGAGACTAAGTGCGGTGCCCATCTCGTGGAGACGTGGGATGGCTTCGTGGAGGAATTTCGGGAGTACTTCTTCCCCGAGTTCGCTCAACAGGAAGCTCGTAGCAAACTCCATCGCCTCGAACAACGAGGAACGGTCTGAGAGTACGTGAAGGAATTCACTAAACTCAAGCTCCAGATCAACAATCTTGGAGATGAGGAGGCTTTCGGAGCGTTCATGGATGGACTAAAGCCATGGGCCAAACAAGAGTTGATGCGTCGGGATGTGAGGAGTCTCTCGAGGGCTCTAACCGTGGCCAAGTCGCTCATCGACCTCAACAAGTTCGATGCAACAAAGTATCGGACAAGGGACTGGAGGTCGGATCGGCCCTCCGAGGATGAAGGTGGTGACAACTCCCGTGGCCCCAAGTATCAAGGTGGCCAAACAAGGAAGTGGGGAGAAGGTTCATCCAGACAACCCATCCAAGGAAGTCGACCAAATACGAACTACCCAAGTAAGTTTGAACAACCTCCGCCCTCACCTTGCTTCATTTGCAAAGGGAATCACTGGACGCAGAAGTGTCCACAAAAGCACCGGGTGAACGCCATCCTTTCCGTTGAAGAAGAAGAACGGCCAAAGGAGGAGAAGCGGCAAATCCAACTCGGTGGGATGAATCTCAATGCCATGCAAGCACAACCTCTGCCCAAGAAGAATACGGAGCAAGTGGACATGTTCTTCGTTGAACTCGAGGTATGTGGAATAACTCTCTACGTCTTAGTCGATACGGGGGCGTCCAATGTGTTTATGGCAATCGAAGTAGCGAAGAAATTGGGCTTGGAAGTACGGCCGAACGGAAGGCGTTTCAAAACCGTCAACTCGGAAGATCTCACAAGCGGAGGAACAACTCCAGAGGTTGAAGTCCAAATTGGCGGATGGAAGGGCAAGATTCCGTTCGAAGTTGTTCCGCTCGATGACTACGACCTCATCTTGGGGATGCAGTTCTTCGACCAAGCCAGGGCCATGATCTACCTAGGATCCAAGTGCATCATAGTGCTTGATCCGAAGTGCTCGTCCATGGTGCTGATGCTCAAAGGGGTGATGAACACCAAGACGATCGCCATGGTCCATCTTCTTGACAAGAACTTGAAGGCGGCCAAGCGCATGGCCGATCAACCGAAGACACCGCCAACTCAAGACATGCCGATCGAAGTCCTATTCCCCCAAGTGGAGTCCATGCCACATGCCAAGTCCAAGCCGAAGAAAGGAATGTGCGCCCACATGTTCGTGAAGCCGCTCGAGGTGCCGTTCGAATCAGTCAGGGCCAAACGGAATAGGAAAAAGAGGGAAAAAGCCCGTGCCAAGAAGAACTCCCTCCATGCTGTGAGCGCCGAGGATGTCGCTCGATTGAGTGGGGGAGAATGTCACGGAGGAGAGGTTTCCCTAGTCAATGGGGCCTTCGTGATCGAGGTGGAACGATCCAAATACCCCTCAGAAAATCCCAACGCTTCCACATCATTCTCAGGGACGGACGATCCGGTAATTGCACCGTGGTCTAAAGTCTTCCTGTCTTAAATGTCGGTAATTGCCATGACGTCATAAATGTCGGTGGTTGCCGCCGTAATAAGTATTGGTAGGTGACGTCATAAGTACTGGTAGCTGATAGGTGAGGCGGTGCGATCTCGTCCGCTAGATCGAATGTCAATCAATGGTTGTAATCAGAGGGCCTCAAGTATAAGAAGAGGTGCCCTCCCCTCACTTGTAATCATCCAACTATTAGATTCTCTTTCTTTCCTCCAAAGCTTCTCTCTCTAGTTTCTCTCTCTACGATCCGGGTGAGTGAAGTGATCCATCGATCCGAAGAAGGCTTGGCTTAGGAACGACGATCCCTTGCGATCCGAAATAGCCTAAGTCGCCACACGGTCGAGATCCTGAACGATCGGCCCGTGACACAAGAGTACTATAACTGGTGCATGTGGCGGGTTGAGTACTAGCTCTTAGTATGTAGATTGAAAAGCAATAGATTGACTGTGCATGAGTTTTAATAAAAACTAGACCTAGCATGTTAAGAAAAAGCTTGTGATCCCTAAGAGAAAATATTTTAATTTACATTTTAAGGGGCTCGATAGTTATTTAATGTTTACAATTACTTTTAGTATTTACATCAATCAAATTGAAAAATAAGAAATAAAGTCCCATAACTATAATTGAGTTATATTTAAATTGGTAGATCTGGCTTTAATATATTATATTAAGATTTTTACAGCGATATTTTTATTAAATAGTGCATGCAACTTTTAATTCGATCTTGTTCATACGAAGTATGGGATGGATCCATCCTTCTGAACGGTTTTGTCATGCTTTAGAAGTGCAGAGACAGAAATCTTCCAAGGAATAAAACCAAACAACGGTACTTTGCATCTATCAAATTGAATGGCGATTGCTCCAATTGATTAAACTTTTGGAAAACAACGTAATATGTATTTTTTATCTTGTGAACTCCCTCAACCGGAGGCTTACGAGATGATGGAGCCGTAGAACGCCATAAAAACAAGAAAGAAAAGCCACTAATGAAAAGAGAGAGTGAGAAATCGTTGTTAGGACTCTTGAGCTCATAAATTTTTTAAATTGAGTGCGCAAGTCATTTCAAAAGCTTAGGTTATTGGACATCAATGTGGTATGTAAATATAATCGAACTCCGTCGTCTAGATGTTAGGCTGCAAAAGAAAACAAGAATTGAGCAAATGCAGTTGCTTTTTCCTCTTGTACCAAAATTCCGTTTCTATTGCACCTTATTTGATCTGTTTAGGCTGCACAACGTAATAGTTTAAGGTTTGCCCCATATTCCCAAGCCTTAATTGAACTCAACGTAACTTTCTTTTCTTCACTTCTTCGTCCAGTTTGTCGATTCCTCATGCTCGTTGTCCGAGTGTCCTTGTTCGTGGAGTCCGCTACTTCTTTGCCGAATGCTTCTGTTCTCCATCCGAGCGTCCTTCTTCTTCATCCTCATTGGGCAGCTAGTTTCGAGACTCTTGGCACAATTGAGGAGCTCTTTCGACATGTGCTATTACAGGGAATTCGAGAAGGCGACAACACAAGGAAGGAGGAGGGTTTGTTGTTGTCAGCGAGTTGGGCGGTCAGTCTGAAGACAGTTTTGAGGATGCTAAAACCGTAAGCATTTGAGAAATCTCATATTTTTCAATTTTGCCATGCTTGTATGCTGCATGATGTGCAAGAGCTTGACAAGATGCTGCAACTTTTTATGGCCTGCCCTGATCATTGACTTCTGTAGAGAGTTTATGCATTGTTTTTTTTTTTTTGCTTGTCGGTGCCCATCTCACGGAAGAGAAGGCTTTGGTTTACCGTCATCCAGATAAACTTTCTGTGAGGCATCAGCTCCCTTCTTCTCTCTTTGCTCTTATTGATTATCTTAGAGTAGAGTATTAATTTGTGTTAATTTGATCTCATTAATGGATAAATGATATTAGAAGTGGAAATGGAGGTTATTAAGCAGAGCCAGCCGTTGTTACCTATTGCTGCAATATTAGAGAAATAAGTCGAAGTTTTGGATACTTCTTGTAAGTTTCCAGAGTATTTATACTTTAAAAATTCTATATAGCAATATTTCATATCAGACTTCATTGTAATTCTTCTAGCGGACATGCGTGATAATTAAGGCTCTGCCGTTTATTTCTAGGTAGGCATGAAGGATGTAAACACGGCTTTCTTAATCCAGTTTTCAGCTTGAATTGTAGTGGACAGACGATATCAGCTTGGTAACTGCTGCTGCTTTTGACAGATGATACCGTATCTTCAATTGTTTTGGACAGCATGTAAGGCAAAACGTTCTGCTTGTTTCCCTTCTGTTTTTTTTTTTTTACCAGTCTGGCATTGGTAAATTGAGCAGGAATATCATTACATGCTCATGCCAATAAGCGGTCCTCGCGTTGGCATTTAAATCCAACGGTGCTACCTTATTGTCTCTTTGAACTAAATCCTGCAATTTGGCTTTTTCTTGATGGTGTTGCCCTATTACTTTTGCAAATCATTTCTTCAATCGGCATTTCTCTGGAAAAAGTCAAACAAAGCCATCGGTTGTTCACTTAGGATGTGTTTGGCTTAGCTTTGCAAATGAGCTTTAAGTGTAATGCAAATGCTGAAAGTCAAAACTACTAAGGGAAATGCAAATTGTGTTTGGTAAAATTTCTTTGCAAACAGACTTTGAGTTGAATGTATGTCTGGCAAAAAAAACTTTTGCAATGAGCTTTGGGTATGCATATATATTGAAATTGAACCAAACCCTTTGCCAGATGGTTACCGGTGCTAGATTTGGCTTGCCGACAGCCGGAGCCCTTCGCCCATCTGGCGAAGGGTTGTCTATTTTTTTTTTTTTTAATAAAAAAAAATTAACCTAGGATAAAATAGGAAATATGAAGAATTGGTGAGGATAGTTTTGGAAGGAAAAAATTAATTTCAACATTTGGCCAAATGCCAAAATCCCAAAGTTAGTCCCTATTAGTATTGGGTCTTTGGGCTTTCAGTATTGCCAACATTGGCTTTCAGTTGAAAGTTTATTATAAATTGTTGCTAAATGGTCCGGCATTTCTTCAAGAGGTTTTGAAGGTCGAAAGCCCTTTGGGAATGCTGAACCAAATGCATCCTTAAAGTTTTAGAGGGTACATCAATCATCATGCTTCTGTCTATTATCATGTTTGTCATGCATCTACTTTACGATTTTTGCAGGTTAGCAGATTGCAATTATAATCGTCTTGGCACAGAGAGCTTTTTGGTACCTCACCAATTACCTAGGTTGCCTTTGGAATTTCAATGCGGTAAATCTAGTACTTCGAATCTCGATTCTTTATTGACCACGTTTGTAAGGCGACGCCATTGAGTCTATCATTTGGTCTCTAGTGTTTGCAGTAACTGCATTAAATAAATAAATACATATGTATATGTGTGTGCGCGTGCGCGTGCGCGTGCGCGTGCGCGTGTGGACAAGTTCTGTAAATTCAAAAATTTTGAGATACAACGATCCATGCTTGGCGATTGTTTTGGAAATGATCTTCTCAAGTTCAGTGACTAAACATATTTTCTTTGGCAATAGTTATTTGAGAATTGATTGAGGTCATTTTGTTCTTTTGCCTGAAACCTTGAAGTAAAATTCCCCGAAAGGCCTCAGTTTTTTACAATCTTGTTTTGCCTCCTTGAATGTCATTATTGACCATTTTATGATTTAGGACTTTGCGAACACGCATTCACCACTGAGCATCCAAAAGATATGGCTGCTCAATTTCTGAGTTCTGTCAAGATGCCTAAATGTTCTTTAGAAAAATGTCTTCGATGCTTTCTTTGATGCTGTGTGTCGCGATCTGGACTCTTCTACTTCGGGCAACACGGGAGTCCGAGGAAAGAATTACCTTCATTTTCATGTGACGCTCCAATATATGTGCCTCAGAACCAAAACGGCACAAGATTCGCCGACGCTACTAATTGCCGGTATTGATTCAGAGTAAAAGAGAGATGTTATGAAAACAAGAAGACAAAAAGTTTGCAACATATTCATCGGCTTATGTGATCTGGTCAGGTTTGACAACATACGTAACACAACTGAAGTACGTCAATCATATCCTCAAATTGTATGTTAACCGCATGAAATAGTTGCATGGTCCAATCTAGTGTCAAGGGTAATGTCTAAAGCTTATGTAAGCCGTGAAAGCGTACCCAAAATCTCCATAACTAGAATCAAGAACATATACATGATCAATTAAAGAGATTTGCACACCTGATTTGGAATTTATCGCTCTTGATGTGGAATAGCGATGCTCTAAACTCAAGTGTTTCTCCTCTATTGTCTTTTGTATCACTGGCTCAAAGAGATTGTCCTCCACCCTTAGTGTTCAATAAATGCTCCTTATGTGAGGATAATTGTGTATTCTAGGGGTTAGAAGAGAGACTTGAGCATCACTTATAAAGTTTTTAGCTAGGTCATTTCATCATAGGCTGGACTCAACTCAGTCCCATATTAGACTAATTAAGAAACTTTGTATCACTCTTTATTAGATCAATTCTGTGAAACGGTAATTTATAATATCAATTAATATAGCTCACATCAGAAAAACTCTTATAGCTTAGCCTCTGATCGAGAGTTTCAAGTAACTGAATGCTACAATGTAACTCATACACTTGAACTGGCCTCAATATCCATTAATGTATATATGATGCAGAAAATAAACAATTGAATTCTACGCTGGCCACTGCACTGGCAACGTCGACTCTCATGCAAAGAGTGATCAATTGACCAAATATTTGCAGAAGAAATAAGGAATTACCGCCCTGCACTAGATCAAGATGGCCACTCTCCCTGCTCTCGGTCGTTGGTGGTGGCCCCTAACGATTCCCCGTGGACCCCCTTCTTTGTCCAGAGCCTATGCCGAGTCTTGTCTGCATATTCATCTTTGGGTTGGTATTTACATAACATGACTTCTGGATTAATTCATTCGAATTATTATTTACTTTGACTTTTCTAATATCGAATCTCATGATTTTGTGCTTTAGTCTATGGGCAGTCGCTTTCTCAAGTAGTCACCCATTCGATTCCAAAGTAAAACTTGTAATTATATGAATTACAAAAAGTATCTCATTGAGTTAATTTCAACTTTCGCATGTATATATATATTTTAGAATCACTCTACCAGGAGCTGCTCATTGGCCAGACCCTCTATCCTTGACAACCACTCATCGCACTTGTCAAATCTTTGTTACAAATATGCCCAGCCATGCAATCCACTGTTGAAACGTCAGAGGTGCAGCGGTGATGTTGATTTGTGGGAATGAAATTTTGAAGTGGAAACACTTGCAACTTGTGCAGAGAGGAGAAGGAGTTAGATAGAATTTTTGTTTTTAACTAAAATTTCACCCTTAATGAAAACAATTACAAGACTCCCCTATATAGACTTATTACATGACATTTACTCTTCTTAAAAATATAGATAGCATTTTGAGAAAGTAAATCTTCTAGAAATTCAAAAAACAATCACCATATCTCATCATATCTCATCATACATTATAATATCTCACAAAATCTCAAAAAACAATCATTCTTCCTAAAAATACAAACAAACCCATTAGGAACAATGCAACAATCATGAATTTTCTTTAATGCGGATATCGAACAGCCGTCGGCATCAATTCTGGGATCTCAGTGTCAAAGGTATTGGCATTGACAGCTTGATAGTCTCGCTGCCGCAGTATTAAGCACCAATGAATATGGTTTAATTTCTTAACATCCACGACCCCTAAAGTGCTCCTCTTCCTCTTCCGATCTTCCTTGCTTGTACACCGTTCATTTTAATATGGAGCAATGAAAGATTCATCTTCGTTTCCTTGGATACTACACACTCTTAGCAATGCTTCATCAGAAGTTGAAGTACGCAATGAAGAGGAAAATGCAAGTTGATGGCGGCCGACGTAAGAAAAAGTAGAACTTGTGAGGCCCCATGCATGTCTATGTGCGCTCCGTCACCATCCACTCCCCATGATTCTGTAACTTCAATTACAATTATTATACTCTTTTGTTACAAATTGTCCAAGGAATTGTTCTGCCCCTTCGCCATGCTGTGAGGTTGCCATTTAGCCCGTGCATGATTATCTCATTGTTTATCTAGGGATAAATGGGAAGAAGCACCGTTTAGTGGGTTCTGATCTGCAGATATGTCGTGCATCCACGACCCTGCTTTTTCTCTTCGAATTTTGCCGTGGAGTCCTTGCTATGAAACCTGAATTCAATGCGTTCCAGGACACCATAGTTATTAACTACATCAGCTGCTTTTGTAATGGTGTTGGTGCGCTCGAGAATGTTTTTCGAAACTGATTTGAGCACACGAAGTTCCTTAGACAAAAGCATCGATTAAATTTTCAGAAAACTTCTTGACTCAAAATAACTCCCCCTTCTTTACATGTCGTGGATGTTGACATGAATTCCTAGTTTTGCCCTAAAGGACAAAATAATCTCATGCCCCTAGAAATCGCACTCTTAGAAATAGCGGTTAAATTCTCCAAGGCCAAAAATTTCCTTCAATGCAAGATCACAAAAGTCTAGATCCAATCCTATGCGCAACTTTTGCAGAAATCAACTAATTTTTTCAGAAAATATCGGAAATACTCAACTTTTGCAGAAATCATCTTATTTTTTCAGAAAATAGATGAAAACTATGTTTTTTTTTTTTTTTTTTTGTCGTGCAACTCTATTTTCTTCCATAATCTTATCAAACCCTTCATGGTATGCATTCTCTTTGTCTCCGGTATAAATCAAATCTTCTTTAATAAACATACACATTTTGTTTAAAAAAATAGGTTACGCTTGCCCTAAAACATCTGTTCTCTTTCTCTACGGTATATGTTTCTTTTACCGGACTAAAGAATTAGAATTATCTTTAAAAAAAAAGACGAATCCGTTGAACAAATTTGGCCAGGCCCAAGCTGGGCCAGATGGAACGAAAACCATTGGTACAAAGGCATGTGCTCGCCCCTACAGGAAGCTACCTCATGCCAGTGAAACAAGTGAGGTTCAAGATTTTATAACGCACGTCCGGTCCACCATTGCTCTTTCTCATCCTTCTGGTTCTGTACTGCAAATATGCCAAATGAACTCCTTTCCTTTTCTTTTCTTTTCTTTTCTTTTTTTCCGATTTTGTGGGAAGTCAACTTTGGCCGCCAGTGATTGTACAATGATAGCATTTGTTCCCATGAAAGGGTCTCCATAAAAAAATGTATATTAATATTGTGGAACTTTCGCGATACAACCATTCAATCAACCCATTGATTTTCAGGAATTTAGACTTTTTTAAGGATTGTGGGAGAAACCATGTCAGATCAATGGGAATTTAGAGTGGGAACGTATAATAGAAACCGTTTGGGAGGCTCTTACGTTCCGCTGCAAGTGTCAACGCCACGCATATGGCAAACATGACCTTGCGAGTCAGTGGCCTTAGAAGTCGTCTGGGATTTGAAGAAGTGGGGAGGAAAAAAAAAGTTGAATAATATAAATTGAGAAGAAGACAGACGCTGTCTGTGCAGTGCTGTGGTTGATCTTTTAAGTGAAACTCTGTCCATCCATGCTGTAATATATGGGTCAAACCCAGTCAAAAAATAATATAGAGAGAGAAAAAGAAGAGTTGAATGGTCAAAAAGAAAGGGAAAAAGGCTGAGAGAGAGAGGAGAACAGAAAAAAGAAAAAGAAAAAGGAAAATGATATAAAAGGAAAAGAAAGGAGGGGGGACTCGAGCAGAATAGAAAGAAAGAAAGAGAAGAGAGGGAGAGAAGAAGAAAGGGAAAGAAGAGAGGGCTTTGCATGTACGTGCCGCGGAAGCCTTACAAAGCTGACTCGACTATTTTACACAACACCTAGTGAGTACACGTGCCTCTTATTTCTCCAATTGAAGCATTTTTCGATTTAGGGCTCAAATTCGGAGTTTATGGAGATTGGTGTGGCGAAGTCCGATTTTCGAGTCATTGAGCTGAAATTTTTTATGGGAATGATAAATTAGGATGTTGTGAAGCTATAGCATTTTGCGGAATTGAATTGGAGCTTGCGGTTTGTTCGGAATAAATTTTTGAAGTTAGGCGCGCATCTGTCACTGTTGCGAACAGTAGCTTCGAGCCTGGTTTTCTGCTGTTTTTGGCGAGGTTTTGAGGCGGTTGTTATGAGTTTGTTGTAGTGCATCGAAAGGGCTTTCTAATGACTATAAGTTGGCTTGAAACCGATTTCTGTGAAGGAAGTTATGGGGCGACAAAGTTGAGTGCGTGTCTGTGTCTCACAGATAAAAATAGGTTTCCTTTTGAGGCGAGCTTTCCGTGAGCATGTAGGTGTCATGTTATCGATAAATAGGCGTAGGATAGCCAAGTAATTATTTAGGATGTCATTTTTCTCGGTCTTTGATATTATTTTGAATTAATTGTTAGGAATTCGAGTACGTCGGCTCAAATAAGGGCTTAGTTGGTTTTTGACTCTTCCCAGGTGAGTGACACTATTTCTTCCTTGTATTTTAAACTCATATTTGAAGAATATTATGGGTAATATATGCTATTAGTTGAAAAATAGCGTTCTTTGATGCATAAAAATAGGATCGGGTTTTTACTACTATTTGTTGTTTAAATGAGGGAATTGTCCTTTGTTGGGATATTTGTTTGAAAGTGGTTTGCGAAACATTATCAAAGAACCTTGGAAAGTTTCTGGTTTATGTGAAGCATTTCAATAATTATTACATGTTTGAATTGTGAAAGGAATTCTGATTCTGTTGTGGATTATTGAAGATTTGTGGTTGTTGGTTTATGCTCAATGTCTTATGAACCCAGAGGGGTGTGTAGGTATGCGCATACTAGCCTAGGATATCCTTGTGGGCCGAGCCACTGGCTTATAGTAGGTGGAGACCTAACCAGGGGGGATTTTGGTCGCTTGTCATGGGCGTTAAATGTGACAATGGTTGGACATTTAAGCCTGAGCTTGGTCAATGGAGTAGACTATTGACATTTGTTTTGAATTTAGTCGATGGAATGGACCATTTACCTGTGTTTTGATGAGTTTATCCAATGGGATAGACCCTTGGCATGTGTTTATGAGATTGACCAATGGACTTGACCATTGATACCTATTTTGATGATTCTTGAAATATTCATAATATATATATATATTATGTTCAAAGAGGATTATATTGGTATTGTAAATGTGCACAGTGATTTCCCAATCCACTTGGAAGAAATGCGTTACTTACTGAGCCGTGGTAACTCACTCCTCTAATCTTCATGTTTTTCAGGTCTCTTAGTTAGCAACTGATAGAGTGAGAGCGATAGCGCGGGAACTCTTGGGAGTTGAAAATTTTTTGGGGTAGTCTAAGGTTGCGTTCTTCAGGCAAGAAGGACGGCCGTGTCACCCCCTTGTCCTTATAGGATTTGGGGTGTGACATTTTTGGTATCAGAGCTTAGGTTATGATATTTGGGTTTAGATTTTTAATGGGACATTGCGAGATTGTGCATTAGTTTATAACGTGCGTTAGTTTTGTTTCATTAGGACGTATGTTTCATTTTAGGTCCAAATGACTATTGGTCCAACTCAGAGTGGGAGAGCTAGAGTGATTAAGAAAATTTCAAGTTTGGTGGTGTCGCTACTGAATCCGAGGAGGAAACTCTAGATTCTTCCTTCTTTCAAAGTCGGTGTCGGTTCTTATGCACTTTGACTTTCAGGGTTTTGAGGATGTGGATTTAATGAGCTTTTTATTTTTTGAGATATGTGCTATTGGACGGAGAAAGGCCAAAGAATCTTGACTTTAGTTGCAAAACTTGAGAAAAGGAATTGATGAAGAAAAAAAAAATTATTAGAATGAGCCTTTGAGACTTTAACGTGTGAAGAGAAAAAGAAAGAATTTGAATTGGAGAAACAAAGAACAATAATGGAGACATAATTCTTTGTTTGATGCAAATTCTGATACCAAGCTCTTTTGTTATAGTCGACTATCATTTTTCTCGCTCAGCTCCAACTTAAATCATGTAACTTTGTGGAGTGCTCTCTCAAGAGAGAAAATGCCTCATTTGTCTAAGGACATTGATGTTCTAAGTTGTGGAAATGAAGGGTGATTTAGAGAAATGGTGAATAGAATAATCTTCACTTAGTTTGCATTTCAAAGACTTCACATGGCAAATCTATTTTGCGAGGAAGTTTCAAGCCGATAAATGGAGAAATTCTTGTCCTTCTTTAGCCCATGCATTATACCCATCGAAAGGGTGTACAAGTTAGAGACAAGAATTTTGAAGGGGGAAAAGCACTTCATCAGCTTATTTGCATGCAAAGGAGAGCATATTGTTCATGTTAATAACGTCATTTGGTCAGCCATTCGTGAATCACTATGATGTGTTCCGATTGGACATTGCTTCAAATATATATTTTTCAATGGGTGCATCTCTAGCACACAAGAAAGAGCTAAAGCTCTGAAAGTTGTTCACTACATTAAGGAAAATAAGCATTAATGCAACTGTAAGGTGACAACAATAGGGGACGGAAAGTTTGTGGGTGATGCTGATGTTGGTGAGTTATGGAGTTTCTTTAGTGGCTATGCTCCTATTCCTCGAGATTCACCTTCTGCATTCCAAAAGCAGGAAATTGTTCAATTTGTAAAATTATTCAGTGCAAAAAAAAAAAAATGATGGAATGGAAGTCATTGGTTCAGCCACGGAAGTTTTGCTCTAAATGAGGGCAAATCAACTAGGACTCATGTGACCTTATTAACTGAAGGAGTGGAAACTCTCGTTCTTGGCCAAGTTACAAGTTTCATGTTCTGAACTTTCCAACAGAAATAATAAAATGTGTTGAGATTCTCAGGAAATTCTACTAGATAAAAACAAAGGGTCAAGATCATCTCTTAGAAGCAAGTGCACAAATGGTGGCCGAGTCTTATAAGAAGAACATGCTAGTTCGGATTCGCCCTAACTCTAGAAGCCTGCCCTAGCCCTTGAAGCACTTGAGTGGCTAGATATGTCAGATTTGTGGTGATATTATTAGATGTACAACCAATGATGAAGTCTTTGTTGCTTGTAAGGAGAGTGCATTCCTAGTGTGCCATCTTTGTTATGAGTGTGAGAGGAAAGATGGTGATTAGTGTCGTCCTCAGAGTATGACTAGCTACAAAAGGTACAAAGGGAGTCCTTGAGTGAGAGAAGATGTTGTCAATGATCTAGAGAGTGAGTTCAATGATATCCAAGGAAATGTCAAGAGGTGCTAGTGGAAATGAGAAGATCATGATTTCTCGTCTTCTTCTAGACATAAATCTTAATATCCAATGCCACTTCTCACAAATGGGCAGCAGTATATGGTGAATGCCCTTGTGCTATGCCTGGAAATCAATTTGGTCGGAAAACATTTGGATCTTTGGTCTTTTATGATAGACATTTAGTTCATTATGTCGATCATAGACAGCCAGTTCATATGCGAATTGTGGACTCCTCAAGGGACTTGAACTCTTATAGCCTTGGAAATGTTGAAAAAAAGAAAAGAAATGGTTTAAAATTGAAAACTCAAGCAAGAAAAGAACATTCGCTAAATGACTAGTATATAAGAAGGGACCGGTTCTAATAGAGCAGAACTTCAAATGGGTAAAAAAAAAAAAAACAACGCATTGGTTAATTGCCACTCTTCATGATAGCAGCATTCATGGAATAAGGAAGACTTCAACTATCTACTAATCCAGCAACACTTTCGAATGAAGCGTTTCATATCTTCAGCAACAACTATGAGGAACAGATTGAGTGAGGCAAAGAGATTAGATGGATATATGTTCTATCGTAGAAGATTTCTTACTAGGGTTTAAGATGCATGTGCGAGGTTGGGTCTCTATTTGCTGGATCTCTCTCTTCTCAGCATTCAAGAATTCTATGACTAAGACTACCATCATTGAGGCTTATGGAATTAGTCACATGTATCTAGATGCATGAATGATGCGAATCCAGGGAAGAGGCAACATAAGCTTCAGTTGTTTGTTGACTTCATGCTTGAGCTTGGTTGACTTGATTTAGGCATGTAAAAAAAAAAGAAATTCTTTGATTGCTCAAGTTGTTTTCCACACAATGGATTCCTATAATTGTGCATTGGGTCATAGTGGCTAGCTGATGAGCTTTTGATGAAATACTAATACATCTCAAATTTTTATTGCTCTGGCTTACTTTTCCATCCCTCTAGAGCTTGTGTTAAGAATATGCTATTTCCCTATAGATTGGTTTTTGTTCAGTGTAATGCCTTCATAGTTCTATGTGGAACAACCCATTTGATCAACATATGGATATTTACCATGTATTCAAGAACTATAGAAGTGGTTATGACCACTGCAAAGATTTTGACTATTGTGTATTATGTGCTACCCCTCTCATGTCTGTGCATATCATCCTTGATCTACTTGGCATGAAATTCAAGGAATGAGTTCTGAAAAACAAAGCTGCATAACCTGATAGGATAATGGGATTCATTTGTACTCAAGAGGAAATTGGCAGATTGTCAAGATGATGTTACACAAAATTAGGAGGGCTCTTGATGGACATATTATTTTGAAAACTACTCTGATTGTACATGGCAAAACTTTGGCATTGGGAGAGTGCCCTGTCAATGCTAGCATGAAGTGGCTTAAAGCTTTAGCTATCCTACACTTTTTAGCAGTATCAAGGATCCAGTTAGATACATTGTACCCATTCATTTTCTCTAATCACTCAAGTGTTTAGTAACCATCGTATGGTGAAAATATCATCAAATTCAAATGTTGCAAAGATGCATCCTCTTGCTCAGGAATACATTCCAGTGCTAGGCAATGGCATGTTTATGAGCTACAGCTCGTTGAAGTGGTGGTCGAACAAGTTGCAGTTGCTCTCTCACGTGCATGCTACTAAAAGAGTCTATGCAAACAAGGGATCTTCTCATGTGGCAAAAAGTTAAGCGAAAATAGCTACTCATACTTGCAATGATTTTTGGCTATTATGAAATATGAAATATGAAATGAGAACTCCCATGCACCCTAACATCATGGTGCCCGTTCAATGGATAAGGAGAGGAATGACGTATACGGATTCTTAGAAAATTGATTCTTTATTTGAGCCACGCCATAAGGACTTCTCTCTCTTCAAAAGAAAACATAGTATGAAGATTTACCTGTATTGCGTGTCACAAATCGTCATGATTATTCAGAACATATGTGAAGATTCAATGGCAAAATTACACAGAAAGAGAGGCTACTTGGGAGCTTGAGGATGAAGCAAAACGCAAATATCCTCATTTGTTTCATGATTGAGATAAGTGCAAATTTCGAGGACGAAATTTATTTTAAGGAGGATAGATTGTAATATATGGGTCAAACCCAGTCAAAAAATAATATAGAGAGAGAAAAAGAAGAGTTGAATGGTCAAAAAGAAAGGGAAAAAGGGGGAAGCGTCAGCTGAGAGAGAGAGAGGAGAACAGAAAAAAGAAAAAGAAAAAGGAAAATGATATAAAAGGAAAAGAAAGGAGGGGGGACTCGAGCAGAATAGAAAGAAAGAAAGAGAAGAGAGGGAGAGAAGAAGAAAGGGAAAGAAGAGAGGGTTTTGCACGTGCGCGCCGCGGGAAGCCTCACAAAGCCGACTCGACTATTTTACGCAACACCCAGTGAGTACACGTGCCTCTTATTTCTCCAATTGAAGCATTTTCCGGTTTAGGGCTCAAATTCAGAGTTTATGGAGATTGGTGCGGCGAAGTCCAATTTTCGAGTCGTTGAGCTGAAATTTTTTATGGAAATGATAAATTAGGATGTTGTGAAGCTATAGTATTTTGCGGAATTGAATTGGAGCTTGCGGTTTGTCCGGAATAAATTTTTGAAGTTTGGCGCGCATCTGTCACTATTGCGAACAGTAGCTTCGAGCCTGGTTTTCTACTGTTTTTGGGGAGGTTTTGAGGCGGCTGTTATGGGGTTGTTGTAGTGCATCGAAAGGGCTTTCTAATGACTATAAGTTGGCTTGAAACCGATTTTTGTGGAGGAAGTTATGGGGCGACAAAGTTGAGTGCGTGTCTGTGTCTCGGGAATAAAAATAGGTTTCCTTTTGAGGCGAGCTTTCCATGGGCACGTAGGTGTCGTGTTATCGATAAATAGGCGTAGGATAGCCAAGTAATTATTTAGGATGTCATTTTTCTCGGTCTTTGATATTATTTTGAATTAATTGTTAGGAATTCGAGTATGTCGACTTAAATAAGGGCTTAGTTGGTTTTTGACTCTTCCTAGGTGAGTGACACTATTTCTTCTTGTATTTTAAACTCATATTTGAAGAATATTATGGGTAATATATGCTATTAGTTGAAAAATAGCATTTTTGATGCATAAAAATAGGATCGGTTTTTACTACTATTTGTTGTTTAAATGAGGGAATTGTCCTTTGTTGGGATATTTGCTTGAAAGTGATTTGTGAAACCTTATCAAAGGACCTTGGAAAGTTTCTGGTTTATGTAAAGCATTTCAATAATTATTACATGTTTGAATTGTGAAAGGAATTCTGATTCTGTTGTGGATTATTGGAGATTTGTGGTTGTTGGTTTATGCTCAATGTCTCTATGAACCCAGAGAGGTGTGTAGGTATGCGCATACTAGCCTAGGATATCCTTGTGGGCCGAGCCACTGGCTTATAGTAGGTGGAGACCTAACCAGGGGGGATTTTGGTCGCTTGTCATGGGCATTAAATGTGACAATGGTTGGACATTTGAGCCTGAGCTTGGTCAATAGAGTAGACCATTGATATTTGATTTGAGTTTAGTCGATGGAATGGACCATTGACATGTGTTTTGATGAGTTTACCCAATGGGATAGACCCTTGGCATGTGTTTATGAGATTGACCAATGGACTTGACCATTGATACCTATTTTGATGATTCTTGAAATATTCATAATATGTATATATATTATGTTCAAAGAGGATTATATTGGTATTGTAAATGTGCACAGTGATTTCCCGATCCGCTTGGAAGAAATGTGTTACTTACTGAGCCGTGGTAGCTCACTCTTTTAATCTTCATGTTTTTCAGGTCTCTCAATTAGCAACTGATAGAGTGAGAGCGATAGCGCGGGAACTCTTGAGAGCTGAAAAATTTTTGGGGTAGTCTAAGGTTGCGTTCTTCGGGCAAGAAGGACGGCCGTGTCACCCCCTTGTCCTTATAGGATTTGGGGTGTGACACATGCTTGCACTAAAAATCCTGTGTCTGACCAATTACATAGATATTGGATGGATTCACGTCACTCTGTTGATCATTGGTGAATGTAAAATAGCTTTCTTCTTCCTCCAAAGACACTTTTCCTACTAGTGATGTCGTTGACCGGGAGGGAGAGAGCAAGAAGACGACACTGGAGCTAACGAGGTCAAGAGTGAAGAGATAAAAAGCTGTCTCATCTTTGCCATAGCGGGCATAGTGTACCGGATCATACTCTAGCTTTCTTTTTTTCTGGTTATTATGTCGGGAACTCTTAGTAATCTGTGGCAAAGATTGGGTAAAAGGAGGAGTAGAACAGTTGGAGCGGACAATCCACCGCCCGAGCCGACTCTTGGAGGAAACAAGCTGATCTTCTTGGACACTTCGGAGGAGTTTGACTTCGAGGACTTCTTTAAAGCCAGTACTGAGCCTTTAGGGGAAGGGACCATCGGGTCATCTTACAAGCTGGTCCTGGGCAAAGGGAGGACTGTGTGCGTGAAGGACCTGAAAAATGTGACCTTACGCTCTGCTGAATTCAGGAAGACAATGAACGGATTGGGGGTGATGCGACACGAGAATCTACTCCCCCTGAAGGCTTACTATAACAATGGAGTCAGTAAGCTTTTGGTGTTTGATTATGTGCCCCTGAAAAGCCTGTATGGACTTTTACATGGAGGCATAGGGTTGGAAAAGACCTCGCTAAGCTGGGAAATCAGGCGCAGCATTGCTCTTGGAGCCGCCCGGGCCATAGAGTACTTGCATTCTCAGGGTCCAGATGTCTTTCATGGAAAAATCAAGTCGACCAATGTGCTCCTCACAGCATCTTATGATCCTTTAGTTTCCGATTACGGCCTGACCCACATCCAGACTCCTCCCAAGGGCACATCAAATGCCACTGACCCTCAAAAGGATGATGTCTATAGCTTTGGGGTGTTGCTTGTGGAGATTCTAACTGGGAAAATGCCTGATGGGGCTGATCTTGCAAATTTGGTCAAGTCCACCCCTGAAAAACACTGGGCTGCTGATATTTTCGATCCTGCGCTGGGAGATTACCAGAATTTCCAGGATGAGTTAATGGGACTGTTGCAGATGGCGATGGCTTGTGCATCCGACTTTCCTCAGGAGCGCCCTTCGATGTCTATAGTACGAAGGATGATTGAGGACCGGCAGTCACAGCAACTGCCTGACCAGATCATCAAAGAGAAGAATGATTTGTCTGAATGGACAAGGTGAGTCGATTTCTTAGAAACTGCCAACGTTTACAGCTGGGATTGTCTAGGTTTTTTCGTGACAACATTACCAGCATTAAGCTATTTGACCTTTTACTATGCACATTTGCTGCAATGAACAACGACGGCAAGTAGCTCCCATTCCCCTGAGCAAATTATTGGTTTACAGACTTACAATGTCTCCTAGTCTACATAGATAATATTCTCCAGCATAAAGTATGTGTCATGAAAAATGAAGAAACATGGACTTTTGGTTTTACATGAGTGCAATTATTTTGTGTCAAGATGCTTGATGTGAGGCATATGGATTTATCCTGGTGCACTATGGCTTCACTCTGGATATTCTCTTACAGGAATCTGCGCAATGGAGGGGTGTTGGAAGTTTCAGACAGAGTCTATGGTAAGCTCTAACATATTCAGCATCGGTGTGCAAACAATAAATTATATTGTCAGATTCCAGGATTCTATGTATGCTCGTTTATTTTAGTGATTGGGATCAATAACAGCCTCTTCTCTTATTTTCTAAGATTTTCCTCTTTAGGAGTACTGTAATACTTCAGTAATATGGGAATTAGTGGAAAATTAGTGTAACAATTGGGAATGAATAAGGGACATGATATGTTAAAAGATCAGTGAAGCTTGTGTACTGTAGCTTTTGTTTTTTTTCTTTTTATTTCCCGATTTGGTCATAAACTGGACCGTAAGCTTATGAAACAAATACAGACTAAAACTTCTAGGAAGGACAACTTTGGGGATAAGGACACTATAATAATTATAATTTTCGCACAACGCTCACTTGAGTCACTTGAGTATTTTTTTTATCACTTGAGTGTCATGACTTCTAAAAACGTTCAATTGAGCGTTATAACTTTCAATCGATCAATCGAGTGCCATAACTTTTAAAAAACATTCACCAAAGTGTCGGAAATCTAACATGGCATAGTACTTGTGGTAAATGTTTTAAAAAAGTTATGGCAACGAGCGATCGATTGAAAAGTCATATGGCACTCAAATGATAATCGAAAATATTATAGCACTCAAGTGAGCGTCGCACAAATATTATAGCAAATTGAAAAAACAATTTATAGTGCTTGAGGAAGTGTGGTATAAAATTCATGGCACTTATGATGTCCTTTTCTTGACAAATTTGTTACTTTGCGAACAAAGCATAAACTTTCTGTGTAGGAGTTAGTTGGACTGTGTTGCATTTTGTCAACCAAATCTTATCAAATAGTTTCTCAGACCAAGCATTGACTCTCACAGAAGCATGTCATTGCTTTTCATATTACAGCTGATTGCGAGTTCATTTCATGGCCTTGTAACTTATCTGGTAAGACATGATGTAGAATTGACTAGATTACGGGAATTGCTTAGACAATCCCAATCAGCTCCTCAGCTTAAAGGAAATACTTGTCTCGATCCTCATTTAATATGGTAGCCCTGCTTTAACCTTGGAGCATATCCATGCTCATGCAAACCAACGGGCAGCAACTACATAAGCTCGGTAGCTTTTGAAGGTGCACCATACCTTTTCTTTGAAAGGCTGGAAAGCTACTTAGCTACAAGCACTTAGGGTAATTGCTTCCTTGTTAATCCCAAAGGCTCTTGCGGGTGCTACTGTCTAGTTATAAATGCATATTTTACCATTCCCAAATGAACTTGTCGTGAAAGGTCATAGGCATTCTTTAAGTCTATTATCTGCAGAAGATTCGCACGAGGTGCTAATCCCAGAGGCTCTTGCGGGTGCTACTGTCTAGTTATAAATGCATATTTTACCATTCCCAAATGAACTTGTCGTGAAAGGTCATAGGCATTCTTTAAGTCTATTATCTGCAGAAGATTCGCAGAGGCTCTTGCGGGTGCTACTTTGTCTAGTTATAAATGCATATTTTACCATTCCCAAATGAACTTGTCGTGAAAGGTCATAGGCATTCTTTAAGTCTATTATCTGCAGAAGATTCGCATGAGGTGCTAATCCCGAGAGGCTCTTGCGGGTGCTACTTTTGTCTAGTTATAAATGCATATTTTACCATTCCCAAATGAACTTGTCGTGAAAGGTCATAGGCATTCTTTAAGTCTATTATCTGCAGAAAATTCGCATGAGGTGCTTATCCTTCAAGGTCAGGGGATCATTTCATTAGTTGATTCATCACTTCTCTGGAAATATCTATGAAAATGCGAACCTGGGTTTCCTACTTTGTGAGAACCTTTCCTAGTCACTCTTTTCTGAAAGTTTATGAGCTTATTTCTTCGGTTTAGTTTCTAAACAACTCTTGACAGCGTAGCAAGTCATCATAGGCTATTTGGAAGCTATCTTGCAAGAGTACTTCATTTTACCTCAAGAATTAAATTTTTTCCGTAGTCTATCAAGTTTATACTTAACAAGGATCTTCTGTTAGCTTCATCTATATTTGTACGGAAATCTTATGCACATAAAGATTTACATATGTGGATGTGGATGCAGTGTTTGAATACTGTCTTACCACGGATTGGTCCTTTTCTGGCCAAATTACCACGGACTGGTTGAAGGATGACAAATATGAGTTTTACATGAGAGGCATGGTTGCAAAACTCCAAAACCAATTTCCTGCTGCCTCTTTCATGGTGCTCAATTTTGGAGAGCAAGAAAACCATAGCCAAATGGCTAAAGTGTTGTCGAACATGACATAACCGTCATGGAACTACCTCATAATTATGGAGGTTGCCCTATACCGAGAGTGGAGATTATCAACAACTTCTTGAGATCTGCGATGAATGGTTGTCATCGATACGAAAAAGAATGTGATCTTGATGCATTGTGAACGGGGTACATGGCCGGTTTTAGCATTCATTTTGGCTTCTCTTTTTGTTATATATGAAGAAGCGGGATGGGGAGCAGAAAACACTTGACATGATTTACAAGAAAGCACCTCATGAACTCTTGCGGCTAACATCGACATTGAATCCGTTGCCTTCCCAGTGAGATACCTCCGCTATGTTTCCACACCGAATGCAGGTTCGATTGGCCTCCACCGATAAAGCACTTGTGATAAAAAATGTTCAACTAAGTTTCATTCCTCATTTGGATGCTTTGAAGGGGGATGTCGTCCGATTGTTAAGGTAATAGGGCGGGACCCCTTAATGGTTGCTGATCAAACTCCCAAAGTTCTGTTCTCAACACCCGAAGGAGTGAATATGTGAAACATTACAAACGAGTAATTCTGATTTTGTTGGCAATTTGTAATCTAAAATTTTTTATGAAAGGTTATTATATATGTTTGCCAAGTATGACTTCATTGGCTCTCCCGTATATTTGTTGGCTTACGGTACCAAACTTTTTCACCTTAGATGTTTTTAGACATTGTTGGATTTGTAGATAGGAACGCACGTAATCACGGTTATCTTAGTGTTTTGAATGTCTTAGTAACGAGTTCTCACATTGTTAATCTGTGAAACTGTTAAATCAAGTTGCAAAAGATCATTGTTGCACTGCTTTTTACATATCACATTCCATAAAAATGGCAAGTATGCCACATTTGAAAATTTGCCTAAGTTCTTCTTTGCAAGATAATGCATTTGTTCTAATTTTTAGATTTATAGTCAAATGTAACTTTAGAATATGACTATAGTGCGATGACTAGAGAGTCTCATTTTGAGTCTATAAACATCATTCATGCTTATGTCCTCTCGGTCGAAGGATGAGTTATCATTCTGTTATATTTTCTTTTGTAGAAGCTTCATTCTTTTGTTTTGCTTTCCGGCAATGGAGTTTTGCTTCATAGTACGACTACCTCTATGAGGAATAAAAGAAAATAAGAAGATAAATATTCCCTCATAAGCACCAATTTCATCTCACATGCCTCATCCATCAATCCATTTTGATCTCGTGAGTTCACCCATGCATCATGAATGCTTAAGCAAAAATGTAAAAATATCATGCTTGTTCAATGTTTAATTGTTCACATATTTAAGTGCAGGCAGATGGTGAAAAGGTTAAATTGGACATCCATTGTAATGTTCAAGGCGATGTTGTGCTTGAGTGTATGAGTTTGGATGCTCATCTTGAGCATGGAGAATCAATGTTTCGGGCAATGTTTAATACTGCATTCATATCAGATAGTGTTCTGAAGCTTGATTTTGAGAGTATGGATGTCCCGTGGGATCGAGAGGATCACTATCCTAAGGAATTTATGGCAGAGGTACTGGTTAGACGTCAAATAATTATTTATTGTTTGACACGTTTTTTATCCACAAAAGCAATTTATGATTCTTATCCGTGTATGAGCAGATTGTTTTCTCGCAAGTGGATGGTGCTACTTCGCTTGTAAGGGTTGATTTCTCCAGTGATAAGGAGGAAAAGGAGAACCAAATAAAGAAAAGCATGAAGAAGATTGAATCCGAAGAATTGCCTGCTGAAGGGCGAGCTGTCCACTCTATTACACTATCTTCTGATCCCAAATAAGTCCGGAAGAGAATGAAGTTCCAGAACTGCTAGCACAGTCCATCATTGAGTTTACATCGACTTTCTCACCAATGCCACCTCCTCGTCGAAAGTTCGGTTCATTTGGCTCCCGAGGGAACTTTTGGAAGTTTTGAATTAGCCACAAAATCACCCTACACTTCACCAATTATTGAGTTGGATCAACAATATGGCATGACTCGTGGAAGGGAATGGTCGGTCATTCTCACTTTGTCCGATCTCACAGGTTCATTTTCTTCTTCCTCTGTACAATCCCAAACATTCTTATTGGCTTCATATCACCGTGATTTATAACTGTAAGGAAATTTCTATTGAACGAAATAAATTTCCTTATGTTGCCTCACCTTCTGCAATTGCCCAAATTCTTTTTATGGCCATTATTGTTTAATATTTTCACAAAAACAGGTGAAAACGCAGAATCTGTAAGGGGGGAAGAAATAGTAGTTGTGACAGAAACAAACAGGGAGGTAACTTCTGTCAGTGACTCCGCATCCTCATCGACCATCAGTAATGGCATTGTGGAAGCTACTGCTGCGGGTGTCTCCAACTCAAGGCAATTCTCTGATATGATGCTACCAAAACAGGAAAAACTATACCAACAGGACAACTCACCATCATCAACCTACATGTCATCTGGATATGACTACGATGTTTTCCTGCGTTGTAGGGGACCAGATACTCGCTCAGGCATTACGAATTCCCTTTATACCAGGTTGTTAGGTGCTAGAATCCACACATTTAAGGACGATGAAGAGCTCCGAGTTGGAGAGGAGTTTGCTCCTGAGTTGCTCAAAGCTATCAGGCAATCAAAAATTGCAATTCCTATCTTTTCCAAGGGCTATGCCTCTAGTAAATGGTGTCTTAATGAGTTGGTCCAAATGGTGGAGTGTAGTGAAACAAGGAGACAGAGGATTATGCCCATGTTTTATGATGTTACTCCGGCAGAGGTGCGTCATCAAATTGGGTCTTATGAAGAAGCATTTCTTTTGCATAAGGAGAAATTTGGTGCGAACATTAGTAAGTGGAAAGCTGCCCTCAACCACGTTGCCAACCTAAACGGATGGGACAATTTGAAGAACAATAGGTATGTCATTTTTTGGGTTATCATTTTGGCGTAGTGTTTTCATAACATTACTTTGTTCTTCTAATGATGTTTTCCCTTTCCCTTCCATAATATTAGAGGTGAAGGAGAACTGGTAGACGAGATTATCCAAACGGTTATAGCTGAGTTGAAAACGGCTTATCTTCTGGTCATGGACTACTTGGTTGGAGTTGAAAATTGTAATATATGGGTTTTGACCCAGTCAAAAAAAAAAAAAAAAGAAGAAGAGAGAAAAAGAAGAGTTGAATGGTCAAAAAGAAAGGGGAGGAAAAAGAGGAAAGCTTCAGCCAAGAGGGAGTGATCGAGAGGTTTCAGGGGAGAGAGAGAGAGAAGAAAAAAAAAGAAAAAAAAAAGAAAATGATATAAAAGGACAAGAAGGGGGGGAGCTCGAGCAGAACAGAGGGGAAAGAAAGAAAGAAAGAGAGGGAGAGGGAAAGAAGAAGGAGGAAGGAAGAAGAGATGAGGGTTTTGCACCATGGGGACCTCGCCAAGCCGATTCAACTTGGTATTACAACACCCGGTAAGTGCTCGCGTCCCTCATTCATTCAATCGGAATAGTTTTGAAGTTAGGGCTCAAAATTCGGAATTATTGGATATTTGAGTGGCGAAGTATGATTTTGGAGCCATTGAGCTGCGCATTTTTATAGAAATACTAGTTTAGGATGTTGTGAAGCTATAGGATTTTACAGATCTTGATTTGAGCTTACGGTTTGCTCGGAATAAAATTTTGAAGTTTCCGCGTGATGAACAGTGCGCGTCGAACACTTCGGGGCCATATTTTGTCGATTTCTGGCTTGATTTTGGAATGGGTAATTTAGGGTTTTTAGAGTACGTGGAAAAAGCTTTCTATTGACTATAAGAACGTCTAAAACGGAGCTCGGTGGAGAAAGTTATGACATGATCAAGTTACGTGTTCAAGCTCCGCGTTGCGAACGACTTAAATAATCACTTTGGATATGTGATTTGTTAGCGCGTAGACGTCGTTTTGTCGACGAATAAGTATGGTTTAGCCGGGTCGTAATTAAGATAGTGTTTTACTCAATGTTATTATTGTTTCTCGCCTATTTGATAGGATTGCGGGTTCTGACGGTTCAAGTAATTTTTATCATTTAAGCATAGGCTTTCTAAGGTGAGTGGTGCTATCTCTTCTAAGAATTTATAAATTCATGTCTTTAAAATGATATGGATTTGAGATATTATGAGTTATGAATAAGCATATTTGTTGCATAAAATTTGGATCAAGCATTTACTACATTTTGATATATGTGTATGGTGTGAGGATTCTTTGGTGGAAATATATATTTTGTTTGATGAATGATGTCAAGAAATATTACATATTTTGGATTTGGAGACTCATGAGGAGTCCTTGATTTTAAATATGATTTATGAAAAGTTACATATTGGTTTGTGAACTGGTTTATGAAGTGAAATTTGGAATAGTTTGGGAAATGTATTGTGATTTATAAAGTGTGATTTTATAGAGATTAATCAATGGACTCGACCATTGATATTTGAATTGCAATTGTGAAAAGTTGTGGTTTGGTTATTAAACTTGAGTTGTGAAATGGTTTTTTAATTTGGGCTTTATGGCTTGTGGATAATATTATCATGGATTGGTGTTGATGCTCAATATCGCTGTGAGCCTAATGAGGGGCTTATGGGTATGCGCATACTAGTCTAGGATATCCTTGTGGGCCGAGCCACCGGCTTATAGTAGGTGGAGACCTAACCAATGGGGGAATCTTGGTCGCTTTGTCACGTAGCATTATTCGTGACCATGGCTGGATATTTGAGTTGAGTTTGGTCAATGGAGTGGACCATTGATTTGTGATATGAGTTTGGTCAATGGAATATGCCATTGACATATGATTTGAGTTTAGTCGATGGAATGGACCATCGAATTGTGATTTTATATGAGATGGATCAAGGGAATATACCATTGATATTTGGCATGAGATTAACCGATGGAATAGACCATTGGCGTGAGTTAATGAGATTAATCAATGGATTAGACCATTGATGTTTGTTTTGATATTATTGTGAAATAAATATTTCTGCCATAAATATAGTTATGTCAAAACAAATGTGATTTATCCTCTTATTACATATTTGTTTTATTTTGAAATTGGGTTAAAAGAGTTGTGATTTGTTTGTAAATATGCATAGTGGGTGTTCGATCCGCTTAGAAGAGATGCATTACTCATTGAGCTGTGGTTTGCTCACCTCTCTATTCTTCCAATCTTTCCAGGTTTTTCAGCTAGTGATGAATAGTACGAGAGCGATAGCCTTGAGGGGACCTTTGGGAGCAGACTTTTGGGAGCTTAGAGGCTGCGTCCTTCGAGAGGAAGGACGGCCGTGTCATTCCCCTTTCTGGCTAGGATTTGGGGTGCGACAAAAATCATGTGATGGAAATCAATACAATGATGTGTGGTGATACGGAGGATATAAGAATTCTCAGAATTCATGGTATGGGGGGAGTAGGAAAAACTACTCTTGCCAAAATCATCTACAACCAGATATCCCATCATTTTGAAGCTTCCTGCTTCCTTTCTAACATCAGGGGAACTTCAGAGGTAAAGGGGATCGAAGGTTTGCAGAATCGACTAATCTCCGACATTCTTAAAAGAAACTGGTCAAGTATTAGCAATGTCGAGGAAGGAATTAAGATAATAAAAGAAAGGTTATGCGGAAAAAAGGTTCTTCTGCTACTTGATGATCTTGATCAAATGACTCATTGGGATGCATTGATAGGAAAACCTGTATGGTTCGGTTTAGGAAGTAAGATTATCATAACTAGTAGAAACAGAGATATTGTTGATGTGCCTGAGGTTTTTTATTCATATGAGCTTATGAGCATGAACTTCAATCAATCTCTTCAACTTTTTTGCAAATATGCTTTTGGAAGAGATTACCCTTTGGATGACTATGTCGCTTTCTCAACAGAAGTGGTCAAAAGTACGGGAGGTCTCCCTCTTGCTCTTGAGGCTATAGGTAAACTACTTCCACGCAGAAGCAAAGATATTTGGGATGTGATATTGAAGAAGCTGAAACAAGTTCCTCTTAGTGAAGTAAAAAGAAAGTTGAAAATAAGCTATGATGCCTTGGATGATTGGCAAAAGCATATCTCTCTTGATATAGCGTGTCTTTTCACTGGGTTTGATCAAAGGATAGTGCTCCACTCATGGAAAGATTCCAATCTTTTCCCAGAGGAAGGTCTGGAGGTCCTTCAGAAAATGTCTTTGATAAAAATTGATGAAGACAATAAGCTATGGATGCATAATCAGCTAAGATGCCTTGGTAGAGACATTGTTCGTCAAGAATGTGATAAGGAACAAGAAAAACAGACCCGATTGTGGAACCACGAGGAAGGTATGGACGAGGTGATGGAAACGAAGGTAAATTTTGCATTCCAATTATTTTGTACACATGAAACTGACAAATTTTAAGCCCTTTCACTGCGATTGTTTGCTCATCAACATTTAAGGGAAGGTATTTCTTATATCATGATTACTGTTATAACTTGTTTTCGGTTATAGTAATGCCAAAAAAAAGAAATTATGTTTGAAAGGACGATTATAATATACTTGCCCTTCTGTTTCGCTGTTACTGGGAACAAAAAAAATTGAAGCTCTTTGCCGAAAGTTTGACCCTGAGTTGCTATACTATTTTGCAAACGAAGAAGTTGAGAGGCTGTCTAATCTAAGATGCCCCAAAGTAAGGGTTTACCAGGATAACTGGCCTTTAAATGATTTCCCAGCCAATCTACAAAACAATGCACTTATGCTTTCCAAGTTAAGATGGCTTTCGTGGCATCATTATCCCCTGGAAGTCAAGATCACCAATTTTTCCATGAAGAACACAGTCATTCTGTACTTGGGGCGTTGCCCTAGTCTAATTGACGTTCAAAGTATTGAAGGCTTGGCGAGTCTCAGAATTTTGAAGCTCATAGAAGTTCCGCTATTGGAGAGATTACCTGATCTATCAAGCTTGAAGAAGTTCAATGAACTGCATTTGGGGCACTGCCATAATCTAATTGACTTGCAAAGCATTGAAGGCTTCGGGAATCTCACAACTTTGAAGCTCATAGAAATTCCGCTACTGAAAGGATTACCTGATTTATCAAACTTGAAGAAGCTCACTCAACTTCACTTGCGGTACTTGCATGGTCTAACTGAAATAAAAAGTTTTGAGGGTTTGGAGAATTTAGTGATGTTAAAACTAGGTGAACTTCCTCTACTTCAGAGATTGCCTAATTTATCAAACTTGAAGAAGTTGGCACAACTTGACCTCCGACAGTGTCATAATCTTGTGAAGATTCAAGGAAGATTGGAGTCATTGGAAGACCTGTGCATACAAGGATGTAGATCTTTAGATGAGGTGCTTGATCCAGCTTCGAGCTTCAAGAAACTAAAATCTTTGCGAATACATGACTGCAAGAAGTTACACCTTGACAAGATATGGGTCTCGAAATTCGAAATATCTAATAGAGTATATGGAAATTCAACATGTTTGTTATTGAGTAAGATAGGCATCTGTGTTTGTCTGCTAGGTAAACAGTTTTTTTTGCCATCCGTTCCATAGTAAAATAAACAGACACATAATGTACACATTGTATCTAAATAAGAGTTGATCAGGTCATCCTCTTGTTATTACAATATGAATGGAATTGGATTTTCTACCAATAAACAGACACATAATGTACACATTGTATCTAAACAAGAGTTGGTTAGGTAATCCTCTCGTCATGAATTAATTGGATTTTTTCTGAGTTCAATATATCAACATCAACTTCTCTTGTCAAAATGTCAATACTCATTGTGCACACTCGATATTATATTTTCTGAAAAGCTATTACACTTGATAAAGCCGAACAACATCTTGAGAGGTCAAGCCAATTGTTGTCCCAATGCTTAGGGTCATGGGCCAACAAATTCTTGGTTGTGGAATAGCCTATGCAGTACCTAGTGAGTCAAAAGCACCAGGCCATGCTTCCTTCAATAGTTGTTCCTAATAACAATATGGCGAATAAAATCCTAGTATTGAATCGTACCACATCTAGTTTAACTTGGGTATCTAGTCTCTCAAGCGAAACATACAAAACACTTTAGCACGACAACTAGTGCGGCATTAGCTCTTGACCAAATTATGCACAGAAAGCCAACCCCTTCTTTAGGGCTTTGCAAAGTTATAATCATTCTATCTTAGAGCTACTAACACAAATGCCATGATGCCACTCATGCAAACTAGTTGTCATTCCTTCTATAACACTTGCTCTTCACCTCGACACCACAAACCTCCACTTAGAAGGTTACAAGAGTACGGAAGAACTCGGTCGTGACATTAGCGAGTAGGTTATTAAGAGTTTTTCTATTGTGGGTAACATTAATTGATATTGCAATGTATTGTTTTATAGAATTGGTCTAATAAGGTAATATATAAAGATTTTAATTAGTCTAATATGGGGTTGGCTTGTGTGGGCCAAATAAAACCTAGCCTATGATGAGAGAGTCTGTAGCTGAAAACTCTATAAACAGTGTTCAAGGCTATCATTTAATGATGATGCACAAATAGCCTCACATAAGGAATAGTTACTAAATGAAATTCATGAGGGACAATCTCATTGAACCAATGATTCAGAGAGCAATAGTGAAGAAGCACTTGAGTTTTGGATCGTTTATATTCCGCATCAAGAAAAATGGATTCTAAATCAGTAGCACAATCACTTTTTCTTTGTTACTATATTTTAACATTTGGCTATGGATTTTGGGGTGCCGTTTTCGCGATTATCAAGTTGACAATTTCAATGTCTCCATGTGGAAGACTCATTGATCTTCCTGAACTAACGACATGACTCATATTATAAGTACACTCTCTAGTTGCATTTTTGCTATATTACGGGTGAGGACAATCTCAATAGTCATAAGCACCTGGTTCATTATATATAATTAGCATCTAATCAACCTAGCTACACTTGGTAATCAAAATTAAGACTTCATATTGTTAATTTTTGTCACAGCTTCGCTTACCTAAAAAATCAGTTAAATGGTTATGTGTTTGGACTCATTGAGAGAAATATAACAGAATACGTTTAGCGTATCCAATAGAATGCATCAACACACCACATTAGTTTGATTATTTCTTGGCATTTTGGTGATTTTTTTATATTTTAAATATTTTTTTGTCTAGCAAATATTACTATTCCAAAACATATTTTCATGGTCATAAGTACATTACAAGTGCCAAAACTTGGCATGGCATGGAAGGACACTTAAGTACTAAAAGTTTTGAAAAGTATACTTAAATGCCATTTTTAAAAAAAAATTGAAACATTTAAGTGTCAAGTTTGGCCAAGGGTATCGGAAATATGATGAGACATATTTTTAATAATAAAAATTGTCTATATGGCTCACCGAAAAGCTTAGTTAGCAAAGAGGAGCCAAAACGACACCATTTTGGCATTGCATTGACATGGTTTTTAGTATAAATATTAATTAAATTGCTTTAAAAATAAATTTATTAATTATTTAAAAAAAAAAAGAGAGGGAGAAGAGGGTTGGACGAAGGCTACACAACCTTGTCGCAACTGCCCTACCCTCACCAGGTAGGGCTGGTGACGGTGGGGCAAGGATCGGCTAGGGTTGCTAGGGACAGTAGTGGTGAGGGTAGTGCAACCCTCGCTGAGCCCTCTTCTCCCTCTTTTCTTAAAATAATTAATCAATTTAGTTTTTAATATAACTTATTAATATTTATATTAAACCACATCAATATCAAAACAACATCATTTTGATCTTTTTAGCTATGTCAATGCCAAAGACAATGCATTCTTGGGCTAATATAGCCATATCAACACCAAAAACAACGTGGAAAAATGCCACATTAGAAATTTGGCTGAAATTTCTCACTGTTGGCATTTAAATGATCAATTTTTCTCCAATTTTAACACTTAAGTGTACATTTTATAACTTTTTGACACTTAAATGTGCCCCCATATCAAGTTTTGGCATTTGGAGTGTCCGACACTCTATTTTATTAGCAACAAGAAGTTCAAAATATTATATGCATTACATTTTAAGATACATCCTTTGGAATCTTTATTGTAACATCAAAATATTACACGCTTCTTTTAATTTGATACAAAATTTTCTCATTATCACGTCAAAGTATGAAGCCATCAAGATTTCACTAGTTTAATATTAATGTTGGGAAAATTAATCAAAAATAACTAAATTTATTTTACAAATACCGGTTCAGTTCTAAACTTTTTAATTTGGTCAATATAGTCTCAAACCTTTTGACAAATATAGTCCATTGGACTAATTTCGGTTGGAAATTGCTGATATTGTGATATATTTTGCACTAGCTGCACTAAAACAACATTGTTTTGATATATTTTATAAATGTTTTTCTTCTCTTTTTACTGTTTTTTGTCTCCCGGCATTGTAGTCTCAACGTGAACCATTGACTGCTCTTCTTCTTCGTCACTTCATCTCCCCCGCACCCTCCTCTGACTGCTGTCAAGCTGGACGACGTTGAGCTCCTCTGCAGGCACTAATTTCGAGCCCAAGATCAGGGTTTGAATTCAGTCTTCTTTTTGAACTTTGTTTGGTTTCAATTAACTTGGATCAACCATGGGGTTTCGCGTCCTTCAATAAAAAGCCAGATTTGGGCGTTCGAGTTGGGGTGGTCAGTTTCCAGTTTCTGAAAATGGGGATCGGACTGGAATGATTGATATGGCGGTCAATTCCAGGCCAATAGAACTAGTCACTTCATAGTTTGTATGCCAAGCCTATGAAGATGTTGCAATCAACCAAACAGAATGGACCCTTCTTAACACGAACTAGAAATAAACCACATCAGTGGCACTGCTAGGCAATCACCAGCTTAATTTCCACCACGCCCAAACCAATATACCACAGAAGATATAGAGAGGCTGCACCAAATCGGGAGAGACAACTGTGTGAACTGCGAGTTCGTTAATTGCATCCAACCGCATAGATTTGCATAATAACAAACACAAATGCAAGACACAGATGCAACGAAAAATTTAGAGCAAATTGGAAAGGAAAAGCTCCAAAACAAACTTGAACAAAGCATTACCTCTGATGAGATGCAAAAAACAGAGCAAGAGAGGAGGCGAGAGTTGAGAAGAGATTGTGAGAGTTAAAGGGTCGTCTGAGTCAAGTGAGAGCTGAGAGAGATGCGACTCACTGACTCAGTCAAGAGAGGGAAAGGCTGAAAGAGCAAGGCGAGAGAGGCGAGAGAAAAAGACTAGGCTAGAGCCTTGTGAAAGAAGGAGAATAGGTTTTAGGTTGCTGTTCTTTAAGAAATTAAAATAAAAAAATTATAGTTGATCTGAGCGAATTAGTTTGGTTCTCATACTAGAATCGAGAATTTGACCAACGTCCCCTAGAACCACCCAACCGGTCAGTTCAGTCCAATTCAAACAATTCCTAATTCGAACACAAAAATTACTTGTACAAAGGCCTGTGCCATCCCTGCATGAAGCTACCTCATGCCAATGAAACAAGTGAGGTTTAAGTTTTTATAATGCACTTCCAGTCCTCCATTGCTGTTTCTCTCCCTTCTAGTTCTGTACTGCAAATATGCCAGCTAGTTGGCCTCGTCTTTCTTTTTGTTTTTTCCTTTTTGCGGAAAGTCCCTTTGGCGGCTTTTGATCGTAGAGAATGGTAGCGTTTCTCTTCACGAAAGGGTCCCCTACAAAATAAAGATAATATTATGGAACTTTTGCAACACAAATCCTACAATGTGCCGGTTGATTTTAGGAATTTAGACTTTCGAAAAAGTTGTGAGAAAAGCCATGCGACATCAATGGGAACATAGAGTGGGAAAGTAGAAAAGAAACCGAGTGAAAGGCATCAATTTTGGGCACTTCGGCCCTTCTTTGGAATTTACCCTTTTTTTTTAATTAGAATTTTCTTCAACAATGGCATCAATTCCCTTTGTTTTCACATAAGTTTTTGAGGCCATACCATTCGTAATATTTCACATAACTTTCCTATGCAGTTCACAAATTTCGTTTCTCCTATTTCCATGAAGGGGTCCCCCCGAAAGAAAAAATACTATGCACTTTCACAGCACAACCGTGGCTTTTCCCACGAAAGTTGTGGGAAAAACCGCGTGAGATTAATAGGAACGTAGAGTGCGAAAGTAGAAAAGAAATCGTGTGGGAGACTCCTGAAATCCGCTCTGTGTCCAAGACACTTCCTGGTAATGACATCGTTGATTAGGAGGAAAAGGGCAAGATGAAGACCTGGAGCTAACGAGATTAAGGAGCCTAGAAGAAAGGAGCCATCTAATGCTGGCATAGCAGGGCGTAATGTTGGGAACTCTTGGTAATCTGCCGCGAAGCTTCGGTGACAGGAAAAACTAAGTGAGGTTAAAGGGAAGTGGAGGGGAAACGAAGTATGGAAACCGCGTGCGATGCTCCTAAATTCCGTTGCCAGCGTGAACGCAGTGAATTTCGCATGACATGGCCTTGCAAGTCGCAACAGGAGTTACATCCTGGTCAGTGGTTCTAGAAGTCGTGTGGGCTTTGAAGAGGATGGGAGGTGATTTTTTTTTTTTTTTATCCTACTTTATTAATACTCTAACTTTCAGGCTTTTACTCTGTAACCTTATAGAGCGTGAGAATTGAAAACCCATTTATGAATTTAAATCGTCTCTATCCAAACCTCCCTAACAAGGTGGGGATTTGAACCTGGGGGTGGTTGAGAAGGATCAAAATTGAGAAGAATACGAAGGAGCGGTCTGGAGCAGTGCAGCCATTAATGTTTGAGTGAAACTCTCTATCCTTGCTTGCCCTTGAAATCATGTGTCTGGCCAATAACATCATATTGGAATTATTCACGTTGCCCTGTTGATCATTGATGAATAAAAATGGTTTTCATCATACATTGCTTTTGAAAATTTCATTAGCTTCTTCATATCAATCTGATGAGCAAAGCTACATTACTAACGGGAAAAAAGGGCAAAAAAGAGTACAAAACACAAAAAAACATACATAGTACTATAGTAGATGACAAGCGACAGGCATAACATGTTCTCATGCTCAAAAGCAGAATTATGACCCCTAACATGAATGAGAAAACATGACGACTAAACTTCACAATAGACCCATCCCCAAAAAAAAAAAAAAAAGAACTTCATGATAGACTATCTGAATGGGATGACCCCATTAAATAGTCTTCACGATGCCAATCGATCATTATAGAGGATGCGTTTATCCCATAGGACTCTAAGATGGTGCTCGTCCAGTCCATTGAATGTCATATATTGCAAGTCATATTTAAGTGGCGGAGAAAAGAGAAAACTTAATTCATGTAACATGAGGAAACCCAAACTTGTTAGACTAATTAGAAGTCGTGTTACCAATTGGAGTGATGCATTAATCACCAATTGGATGACAAATTAAATTAATAGCAAGAATCACTAAATTTCTATCAGCTCTTGCTCTAGCACCTCTCTTCACTAACAATCAGACTAAATTTCCTATAATAGCACGTCCTAAATCACTTTTTTCCCTCAATGTCCATTCTATCGAAGTACAGATGCTCATAGTCATACAAACCTAACTAAACAATGAAGTAAAAGAACCAGCTCAAAGATATTCCATTCTGTAACTGTAAGGTGATATTACAAATAACAACCGACAACGCCAGTATAGATCGTTATAAAAACAGCTTACATGTACACGTGGCCTTTGCGCATGAGGGCCCTCTCTTTGCAATGATGAACGCCTACTACCATCTTCACATCAACTTGAATTAATTAGGGAAGCAATTTAGAAAGAAAATAAAGAGTGGCAAACTTGATTCTCCTTGACGATTTCATAAAATTTCAAGTTAAGATATGTTTGATAACTTGTTGTCATATCATTGATACCGATTCTTTGATATTCCATGCAAAATCAATTATAATCAATCTTTTCTTTTCCTAGTATTCTGATTCACACCGCTATTATACGCATTATATATGGCATAAGTTACTAGCTGCAATCTAAGCTACGGGTGTGTTTGTTTTGGGGAATTGATTTTCTGGAATTTTACCAGTTTGGTTTGCGGAAAATGGCTAATTAACTGAAAACACTTTTTGGCTAATGAAAATATTCATGTATAAATTTAAGAAAGTGAATTCTTAAATCTAAAGAGATGATAACACTTTATATGATCGTTGCCTCAGAGATGACTGACGACTGGCCAAAGGCATGGGCTGACGAGGTCAAGCTCGTCGACGCAAGGTTGAGGCTCACAAAGATTTGGCAAGGTCAAGATGTCAAGATTGCAGGCCTCGTCTGAGGATGATGCTCACCAACATCTGGCGAGTGCGAGCTTGAGCTCACCGGCCTTGTGCAAGGTCAAGCCTCATCGGTCCGTGCTTGTGCTTCAAGCTCAAGGTTGGGGAGCTTGAGTCTCACTAGATCTCAACGAGCTTGTCTGTGGCCATTGCTAGTTGATTGCGGTAGAGGAAAGTGGAAAAGATAAGGGGAAAAAAAAGAGAGAGAGAGAGAGAGAAAAGGAGAAATAAAAAATAATTAAAAATTCAATTTAAAAAATAAAATTAATTATTATTTGATTTTTGGCCTAAGATAAAGCCATGGCATTGAAATTACTTGTTAATAAGATCCAAATATCAGAAATTTTTTTTATCATATATCATCAAATAAAAGAAAACTAACCATATTCTTAGAAAAGATTTTCCTGAAAAGTATTTTCCTTTATTATTAAGTTTTCTGTGAAATAGATGCACTATATACCAATTGAAGTATCATGACATGCGGTGAAAAATATGAAGATAGAACTAGAGAGCTATTACAAGTTGATTCAATCTCTTATTGGGTATTATTTTAGTCCGAAGAGAATCCAATGTGCCAAATTCCGTAGGCTTCCGGCTGGGTTGAGTTTTCATTTGTTTCTAGCGATTGAATAGGTCATTAGAGTTATATGGATTGGCTTATATACAAATATTAGTGGAATACCAAAATATAGTAGAACGGATGTTCTGTACAATTTCCTTACTACGGCATGTTTATTAAATTTTAATATTGAAAAATTAAGATTAGTTTGGTTAGTAATTTTATACTTGCAAATAACATTCACAAGTGATTAATAAATCTCGTGTATATTTGAGTAGCTTGGTGTATTTATATATATCTATGTCAATAGATTTATTGTGGATGAAGTAATTTTCTAATCATTCAAATAATAATTCTAAGGGCCACGGGATCATATAAATGCACAAATAATTATAAGGGTCCATTTGTTTGAAGAAAAATTATTTTCTAATGTTTTTCAATTTGACGAAAAATTAATCAACATACACAAAACAACAAGCTTAGATAACAAGCTTAAATGGGGGGGGGGGAATTTTCCCATTTAACAAGAAGGAAATCATTTTTCCTAAATAAACAAATAAATAAAAATTAATTATTTTTAAAAAAAATATTTTTCATGATAAATATTTTTCTTTATCAAGAAATTTGAAGCAAAACGTCCTAAATTGTGTTTTCACATTGCCCTTCTATCTTCGTGCCCAATTAATGGACGTGGGCCTGCAGCACCGTGACGTTGACCTCCTTGTGATAAACGAAGAAAACGGGATGAGCAAACGACAAGAAGAACTAAACCAAAAAGAGGGGACGAAGAATGCAGAAAGCTGTTGTGCTTGGGTGGTGAAGCCAGAGCCAAACCAAACGAGTGTACTGCAATTTGCATTCATTGCATAAGAAGTGACGCCGATGTACAAACTGTGGCGAAAGATCCGCAACAGGAAGAGCAGCCATGAAAGTTGGACTTCGAGGCCGTTACCATACCTTGCTAGCCAGAACCAGTTACCAGAGCTGGTACTGTTGGGGAACCCCGCGAAGAGGTTCGATTTGGAGGATGTTTTGAGGGCCAGTAAGCAGGTATTGGGGAAAGGGAAGTTCAGCACGACTTACAAGGTTGACCTGGAGGATGGGACAACGACGGTGATCTTGAAGATGCTCAAGAATGTGGTCTTGTCGGCCGAGGATTTCCGGGGCAAGATGGAAGCTATCAGTGCGATGGACCACGAGAACCTTCTCCCTCTGAGAGGCTACTTCTACAGCAAAGGCATGACGTTCCTCTTGTACGATTACATGCCCCGGGAAAGCTTGTCGGACCGATTGCATACATACAGACGATGGGGAGGGCGTCCCCTGAGCTGGGAAGTCAGGCTTTCAATTGCCCTGGGAATTGCCCGAGCCATCGAGCACCTGCACGCCCGGCATATCCCCCACGGGAACTTAAAGTCGTCCAACGTCCTCCTCACATCATCCTATGAGGCCCGTGTCTCCGATTACGGCCTAATCCCCCTCATAGGGGGGCCCCTGGTGAGCGACCGCGACCGCGACCCGAAAGCAGTGGATGTGCGTCAGTTTGGGCTGTTGCTTCTGGAGCTCCTGACCGGGGAGCCGTACCTGCAGCTTCCCCTCCAGGAGCAAGGTCGAGGTACAGATCTTCCTCAGTGGGTCCCGGTCAATCCTCGCAACAAGATGATTGCCAATATTGGGGAGCTCATTACGTGCTTCGAATTCGAGGAGGGAATGGAGAAGCTGTTAGAGGTGGCGATCACTTGTGTATCCCCATGTCCACATGATCGCCCTCTAATGTCTGAAGTACGGAGGGAGATCAAGGAGTTGAACAATGTGTATACTCGGTGAGTTGATATAGAGAAGGTCAAAAATGCTTTGTCGCCTAACTTCATCATGACCGCATTTGGCAACTTGAATTTCCTATATATATTTTTAAATGTTCACCATAGACAAGTTAATTACTGAGAAAGTCAATGTCAAACTAAAGAAGACGAGTGGGGAAGGAGGGAGAGAAACTTGTGAGTTTGTATCTTTGATGCAATTAAGAACAGTAAAGGAGTTTCGAGGGCCATTGGTTACTTGGATTGTAGGAAAAACCATTAAGGTAACTACCTGCTAATAATCTTTCGTGCAATAAGAGAAGGCTCAATGAATCAATGCTATAAAGCTTCCCCTAGCCCAAATTTATGGGTGACAATCCATAAAAAATTGTGTCGATTTTCTTGGATATCGAACTAAGATGACTTCTGGTTTTCCCTTCACGATGAGGGTGCTACACTAGCTCTTTCGAGATGCTTGACTAGAAGAATTTTGATTTAATCTTCATGCACAATGGCCTTAATCAGTAGATACTTTTCGCAGGAAACCACCAGATGGGGTTTTGGAAGTTTCTGAAAGAGTTTATGGTAAGTTTTTTATATGTTCTATATTGGTCTCTTGATGATTTGAAAGTGCAACATGGGCAGGGTATCCTATTCTGCCTCCTTTCTTTTGTTTTGGTGTTCTGGATGCATGGAGCTGGTATTCTATGATTTAATTCCTCTAGGGACCAAAGTACTTCCAGAATAGGAGAATTGACAGGAAGCCTCTTTGGTTCAGTATGAACAGTTTAGCTTAGTAATATTCTTCTGCTAAAGCATTGGTGGCGTACTTTCCCATAGTAATTTTGCAGAAGCATTAGTTCTCTTTTTTTTTTTTTTTTCCAGCAGGAAAAGGGGTTCTAGGGCTATGAAAATCAAGGATGGATTTCATATTCTAGGATAATGAATGACCTGTTTCCTGCAGAAGTAGAATAATATCTGACTGGCGGTCTACTGAGCTGAACTCATTGCTTCCTATCAGCAAACAGTGATTATTAAGCCACATTTCAAAGCATTACCTACCTAATAAATTGTTTCGTGTGCCCTTGCAGTCGCTTTTGATTAACTTTGTCTACCAATTATGAGCCCACTTCTAGCATCACCGAGTGGAAACTCATGTACTGGGCCAGTGATTAATTAGTGCCACAATCCACAGCTCTTCTGTGACCGCTGAGAGTCACCTATCGAAAAGGAGAACTTGTTTAAAAGTCAAAACATGCATTACTCAACAAATATCTGCCTTGGACGTCTTTTGAGGCCCATGAATTATCAATTTTACTTCCATTGGGACTCGATAAAGTTGCATGTTATCCTTTGCAGGAAGATGGCTTACTCTTTTGTCAAGTACATTAATTCTTGTAGATATTTCCTTGTTCAATCCTAGGATTTTGTTGGTACAAGAAATGTCCGGGATTTATTACGTCTAGATTGCCAAATGAACTAGCTAGTTAATCTCGTTAACATGTCAAGAAATTGATTTTTTTTTTTTAAATCCTTGCAAGTCCATATTTATCCTGCGTACTCATGAAAAAATGTTCTTTATTTGATTTATCATCTCTCAGAAAATGTCGATCAAACCACACCTCTATGTGGATGACTTTTTCTAGTCACTGTCTTCATGAACTTGTCTTTTGGTTTATTCATTATGTAAGCCTTGAAGAACTAGGTCATGATAATACAATTTTGTGCATATCTTAAATTTGTATTGCATTTTTCCTGATGATTCATTATTGTCATCTTCAAGGGAATAATGCATTTCATAACCATACAAGTTCTCCAAGAGAAAAATGCATTTTTCTCGATGATATATTTCTGGAAAAAAAGTGATTCTCTTGCTGACAGAGTTCTCTTATTAAGTAAATCTATGTATATACATCATTGTTAAGCATGTAATGATTTGCACTGTGTGGATGCAGTATCTGATTGCTTTCTGACAGTGGATGGGTCGAACAAGAAAGATCATATAATTTTGATAAAAAGGGTAGTGCATAACATGCGACAACATTTTCCTGATGCCTTCTTCAAGGTGTTCAATTTTGGAGAGCAAGAGAGCCAAAGGCAAATGTCTGAAGTGTTGTCTTATATGTGTGTCATGAACTACCCAATACATCATGGCCATTGCCCCATTCTTCCCATGGAGATAATCCATCACTTCCTAAGATCTGCCGATGCATACTTGTCACTTAATGAGCAAAAAAAGGTGCTGTTGATGCATTGTGACAGAGGTGGATGGCCAGTCCTGGCGTTCATGTTGGCTGCTCTTCTGTTATTTAGGAAGAAGTCCCATGGTGAAGAGGAAACACTCCACTTGATTTACAAGAAAGCTCCTTCCAATCTCTTGCATCTGATTTCTCCCTTGAATCCATTTCCCTCACAGCTGAGATACCTCCGCTACATATCCACATCAAATGTGGACTCAGAGGGGCGCCCACCAGATAAGGCTCTTACTTTAGACAGTGTGATACTGAGGTTCATTCCTTGTCTGGATGCTGAAGTGGGATGCCGCCTTACTTTTAAGATATTTGGTCAGGACCCCCATAATCTTACTAATAAAAGTCCAACAGTCCTGTTCTCAACACCTGAAAGGGGAAAAGATATCAGGCACTACAAGCAGGTGAATTTAATTTATTTTGGGTTCAAAAAAGCTTCTTTTTCCTAAATTCACATCATTACATATGTTTGTCAGATAAGACTCTGCTTGCTTTTAAGTAGGTGGCTGATCCTTACAGAAGAAGTTTTCACCTTAAGAGTTTGTCAGACTTGGCTGGTCTTGTTACTGTGATATTTTCTAAATAAAAAATGGTGAAATCAACGACTACCCATGTGAATTGTTGATAATATAACCTTGGAAAAATGATTTTATGCATCTATCCTAAGTATAGAGTCAATTGTGTAAGTTTTCTTTGATCATCAAGAGTATCTAAGAGATAAAATACTACTCCATAAACTTGCATATGTGCTTATGTGGCATTTGCGGTCTTGTCAGAAGGATAGTCGTCAATTTTTTTTTTCCTCCCAATGCCGTTGTTTGAAACCTTGAAATTATAAGATTCACTCTGATTGGATTATGTTCTACCTGCTTGCTCATGCACCCATACACAAATAAACATAAATAAACATTAAAGCTATTCTGATGCCTGCAAGCTGTTCGTATATGTCATTGCAGGCAGACTGCAAACTGGTTAAAGTTGACATCCATTGCCCTGTTCAAGGCGATGTTGTGCTCGAGTGTATGAGTCTAGATGCTGGTCTTGAACATGGAGAAACAATGTTCCGTGTCATGTTTAATACAGCATACCTACTGGAAAATGTTCTCATGCTAGGGCTTCATCAAATGGATGTGCCATGGGATTGCCAGAATCAATATTCCAGGGAATTTGGGGCAGAGGTACTCCTACATTGTTATACTAAGCATCTTTAGTGTGACTTTATTTTGCTTGAAAGTAATTTATCTTTGCTTATTCGTGTTTGATTAGATTACTTTCTCGGAAATGAATCCTGCTGCTTCTCTAGTTTCTGTTGATTCATCCAGTGATGAGGAGGAAAAAGAGAACCAATTAGCTAAAGGAGCCAAGAAGATTGAAGCCCAAGAACTGCAGGTTGAAGACCAAGCAATTTACAGGGTGCTACTATCTCAAGATCCTAATACAAGTTACGAAGATAATGAAGTTCAAGAGTGGCCAATCCATTCAGACATTGCTTTGCCCACCTCAATTCTGATGCCAACGTTCTCTTCACAGTTACAATCTTCAGTGCATGTGGCTCTTGATGGATCTCTTGCAAGTTCAAACTTTGCCTCCTCTTCACTATCTCAAGATGGATCTCCTGTAAGCTTCAATGCAAGGCTTTCCAAAAAGAATATTGAACTCCTGCAGTCCCCCAAACAACAGCTGGTCTCTTCTCTGGAACTATCTCAAGATGTCAACTCTGGTAACACATTCTCACGAAAAGCTTATTTTGTATGCTTTAGAATCATGTTGGCCAGAGAATTTGGTGAAACTTTCTAACTTGAAAATACGTTGCTTCTCTAGTTTTTGTTTATTCCCTTGGTGATGAGGAGCAAACAAAGATTCAAGTAGCAAAAAGAGACAAGAAGATTGAAGCCCAAGGACTGCAGGTTGAAGACCAAGCCATGTACAGTGCGCTAGTATCTCGAGATGCTAATACAAGTCACAAAGAAAATGAAGTTCAAGAATGGCCAATCCAGTCCAATACTGCTTTTTCGACCTCAATTCTGATGCCAACACTTTCTGGCCAGTTAGACACTTTAGTACATTCAGCTCTTGATGGATCTCTTACAAGTTCAGACTCAGTCTCCTCTTCACTATCTCAAGGTGGATCTACTGTAAGCTTCAATGCAATGCTTATCAAAAAGAATATTGAACCCCTGCCATCTCCCAAACAACAGCTGGTCTCTTCTCTGGAGCTATCTCAAGATGTTCACTCTGGTAACACATTCTCACTAGAAGCTTACTCTGTATCTGTATGCTTTAGAATCATGGTAAAAGTTTGAACATCGATTTCATGATGGTCAGAGAATTTGGTGGAACTATCTAACTTAAAAATATGTTGCTTCTATAGTTTCTGTTAATTCACCTGGCAATGAGGAGCAAACAGAGGTTCAAATAGCAAAAAGAGACAAGAAGATTGATGCCCAAGAACTGCAGGTTGAAGACCAAGTAGTTTACAGTGCACTACTGTCTCAAGATGCCGATACAAGTCACAAAGAGAATGAAGTTCGAGAATGGCCAGACCAGTCCAATACTATTTTTACAACCTCAATTCTGCTGCCAATGCTTCCTTCACAGTTAGAAGCTTCTGTGCATTCAGCTCTTGATGGACCTCTTGCAAATTCAGATTCTGCCTCCTCTTCACTATCTCAAGATGGAACTCCTATAAGCTTCAGGACAATGCTTACCAAAAAGAATATTGAACCCCTGCAGTCCCCCAAACAACAGTTGGTCTCTTCTCTGGAACAATCTCAAGATATTCACTCTGGTAATACATTCTCACTAGAAGCTTATTTCATATGCTTTAGAATCAAGAGAGGAGGCTGCACATCGATTTCATGTTGGCCAGAGAATTTGGTGGAACTTTCTAAGTTAAAAATATGCTAGCTCATGATTAGAGACTGAACTATCTTTACTTGAGCAATTTCTCAAATTTATGCATTCAAACTTCAATCCCACTGTCCAATTATATCATCCCTTAAAAGATGTTAACCAGTCAGTTAGAGGTAAAATACAACACAAACTTGGAACAGACTGATCACTTCCCAATGAGTTCGCTGTTCTGGTTAGTGCTGCCATGAGATGCTTCAATAATAATTACCAGAGAATCTTCCTTCTTTTTTGGATTTTGACGAGTGAACCGTGTCGGTTGTGCCCTGCATCGTGCCTAGGACCGTGAGGATCGTGCCATGCATCGTGCCTGGGATCATGCCCATGGACCGTGTGGATCGTGCCCATGGCCGTGCCTGCTCACCTTGGAAACGGCTCAGCCGGAGTTAGGGTCCATCAAACAAACAATAACTAATTTAATGAGCCATTCGCAGTTTCACAGTCTAAATTAGTTCATACTTACACATGCATGGCTTAATCTTTGAGGCAAGCATATGACTACTGGCAGGATCAACCAGGTTGCAGGGCACGATGGGCATGGTCCAAGGCACGATACAGGGAACGATTATGCTTTGGCATATTTGCATAACTTTTTGGGCAACATTTCACAAATTGTACCAGGAGTCCTTACAATCCAAAAATTTTCGCCAGCAAGTCCAACTTAGATTCTAGCTTATCTGCCAATCTACAGTGGGCACTTTTTGAAATTTTGGTGGCAAACTCATTTGGGATTTACCAAATGAATTGAGCAATTATGGGCCATAACCTATGGCTGTAGTGCTTCATAACTACATGATTGGAGCATATTCATGCATCGGTTCACTTTGTTTTATTAAAGTTTCTTACTACCTATTGTTAAGTCAAGTCAATGAACTTGAGAGATATTTTTTACAGCTAGTGCAACTCTTCCAATAGGATTTGATTACATTCTCTTCCAAAACAACAAAGTCCTACTAATGATACCTGTAATCCAATCTCTGTAAAAATCGGTTATAGGTATATATCATATTGCCTATTTGCAAATATGATAAAGATTATCTTATGGCCTTTCTGGTATAACGTTTCATGAAAAAACAGGTGAGAGCATTCAATTTCGAAGGTGGAAAGAAGGAATAGCAGCTACAACAACAAACAATTTTGAGATGACTTCTGGTAGAAAATGTGCATCCTCATCAGCTGTTAGCAGTGGCAGTGTAGAAGCTGCTGAGGAACTTGTCCATAATTCAGCAAAAATTCTTAAAATGACACTGCTGCAAGAAGAAAAATATTGCCAGCTTGATTGCACATCATCAACCTGCGTCAGATCATCAACCTCCATGTCATCTGGATTTGACTATGATGTTTTCTTGAGTTTTAGAGGACTTGATACTCGCTCGGGCATTACGGATTTCTTGTATACTAGCTTATTAGCTGCTGGAATCCACACATATAGAGATGATAAAGAGCTGCAGAATTGGAGAAGAGATCAGTCCTGAGTTACTCAAAGCAATCAACCATTCAAAAATTTCAATTCCCATATTTTCCAAGGGCTATGCCTTTAGTAAATGGTGTCTTAATGAGTTGGTACAAATGGTGAGTGTAGGAAATCAAGAAGACAGAAGATCATGCCCATTTTTTATGATGTTACACCCTCTGAGGTTCGTCATCAAACTGGGTCTTATGGAGATGCCTTTGTTTCGCATGAAAAGCAATTTGACAATAAGGTTATCAGCAAATGGAAGGCTGCTCTCAAGGTGGTTGGCGATCTAAAAGGGTGGGACATTGATTCAATGATCACAAGGTACCTAGTTTTGTGGTTTCTACTTTTCAGATTCATCTTAGCTTCTATGTAATGTTTAACGTACCTTTTTATTCATACTTCTAATTCTTTTGCTTTTTTGCTTTCACAATATAAGACGAGAAGGAGCGCTTGTAAAACATATTGTCCAGAGGTTATAGCTGAGTTGAAAAAGGCTTATCTGCTGGTGACTGACTGCTTGGTTGGCATTGAACATCATGTGAAGGAAATCAATAGAATGGTATGTAGTGATTCAGAGGACATACAAATTCTTGGAATCCATGGTATGGTGGGTGTAGGAAAGACTACTCTCGCCAAAATCATATACAACCAGCTATCACATTGTTTTGAAGATTGTTGCTTTATTTCCAATGTCAGAGAAACTTCACAGCTAAAGGGCATTGAGTATTTGCAGAATCAGCTGCTTTCTGATATCCTCAAAAGAAACTGGTCAAACATCAGTAATGTTGATGATGGAATTAAGACAATAAAAGAAAGGTTGTGTGGCAAAAAGGTTTTGGTTCTACTTGATGATGTTGATAAAAAGATTCATTTGAATGCACTTATGGGAAGGCCAGTGTGGTTTGGTTTAGGAAGTAGGATAATTATCACCAGTAGAAACATGGATGTCTTCAATGTGCCTGAGGTCTGTTTTACTTATGAGCTTACTGGAATGGACTTCAGTCAATCTCTTCAACTTTTTTGCAAACATGCTTTTGGAAGAGATCATCCTTTGGATGAGTATGCTGATTTCTCCAATGAAGTGGTAAAAATGACTGGAGGTCTTCCTCTTGCTCTTGAGGTTATAGGTTCACAACTATGGGGTAAAAGCAAAGATGTTTGGGATGTTACATTGAAGAAGTTGGAAAAGGTTCCTCATGAGGAAGTTCAGAGAAAGTTGAAAATATGTTACGACGCTTTGGATGATCGGCAAAAGCAGATTTTTCTTGATATAGCTTGTCTTTTCATTGGATTTGACAAAAGGGTTGTGCTTCACATGTGGAATGATTCCAATCTCTTCCCAGGTGAAGGTCTTCAAGTCCTTCAGCAGATGTCTTTGATAAAAATTGGAGAAGACAATAAGCTATGGATGCATGATCAGCTAAGAGACCTTGGTAGAGACATTGTTTGCCAAGAATGTAACATGGAACTAGAGAAACAGACAAGATTGTGGAATCATATGGAAGCTTCAGACATTGTAATGAGAAAGAAGGTAAAATTGCATTCCCAAATTTTTCCCATCAATTTGACACATTTTATGCCTTTTCACATTGATTGTTCACTTAAAATAAGGGGAGTTACTCTAAAGTCTTGTTGACCAATTGCACTGGGGAAACTTATCTGTAGGCAATGCTCATATTATTTCATGTTTGAACAGAAGACTATTTGTTGCTTAAATATCATTTACTTGTCTCTCTTTTTATTAAATATTATTTACTTGCTCTTTTTGTTTCTCCATATAGGGAACAGAAAAGGTTGAAGCCCTTCGTCTGAAGTTTGACCACCGTTTGTTGCAGTCTTTTACAAATGAAGAGTTAGGAAGTCTATCAAACCTGAGATACCTCGAAATGAGGCCTGTACTGGATAATAGGCCTCCGAGTGGCTTTCCAAAAAATGTTCTCCCAATGAATCTACCCATCTTATCTGAGCTAAGATGGCTTTCATGGCATAATTTTCCTCCAGTACTTAACTTGACTGCTTTTTCCATGATGAACATGGTCATTCTTGATCTGTCATGGAGTAAGTTTTCAGAAAATTGGGATGGTTGGAGTCAAATTAAGGTACTATTATTTTCAGTGAAACCAACTATTTTTTGCAGTTGCAGCCTCTTTATTCAATCCACGATTATCTAATTTCTGATTCGCTCTTTACAGATGGCAAGGAACTTAAAAGTTTTGAATTTGACTGGTTGTGCTCAATTGCATAGTACTCCTGACTTCTCTGTACATGTAAAATTAGAGCAGTTGATCCTCGAAGGCTGTGGAAGATTGGTTCAGATTGATGAATCTATAGGGCAGTTGAAGCAGTTGGTTCTTTTGAACTTGAGGTTCTGTCGTAAACTTTGCAAGTTGCCAGAAGATCTGGCCAACTTAGAATCATTGAAGGAACTTCTTCTTGACTCCACTTCTATTAGAGAAATCCCAGGATCAAGGGGGATGAAAAGACTTGAGACTCTCAGTGCTTGTGAATGTCTATCACTAAATAACTGCAGTGCAATTGGTAACTTAACCTTTCTATCAAGGCTCTCTTTGGAACAAGTGCTGAAATTTCTCAGCTTCCTCTAGAGATTGGATTGCTCGTAAGGGTTGAACACTTGTCTTTGAGTGGGTGTGAGTTGCTCAAGAGAATTCCGGACTCGATTGGGAATTTGGAATTAGTAGTCGTGCTGAATTTGTCCCACACATGTATTGCAGAGTTGCCTAATTCACTTGGGAACATGAAGAACTTGAAAATACTAAGGATGTGTGGTAGTTCCATAAGAAGTATACCCAGTGCAATTGGGATGTTGGAGAAGTTGGAAGAGATAGATGCAGAGTTCTGCCGACATCTAGAGGGGACAATCCCTGATGATATTGGGAGGTTATCATCTTTGAGGATCTTGAAAGTTTCAAACACTAGAATATGTTACATACCGAGGCTTCCTGAAAGCCTGCTCAATTTGCATATTGGTACTAATTCAATGAAGACATTTCCGGATCTCTCGAACCTGATAAATTTGACTGAGTTGAATTTGGAGATTGCACAAGTTCCTGAGTTTTGTTTAGCTGAAAACAACTCAATTTTTGTGGACACAACTGAGCTTATACGGGATCCATCACCATGGTGGATTGGAAGGTTGTGCAATCTGGAGTCTCTAAAGTTGTCCTGTGACAACTTTACTGTCCTCCATGCGGATATTGATCTTCTGTCTGAACTCAAAAGACTTGAACTTCTTTGTTTTAACCTGCAGTTTCTCCCTAGGCTTCCATCAAGTTTATTGCAGTTGCATATTAAATCCTCTCGATCATTGGCAACATCGATAGATTTATCAAATTTGAAGGAACTGTCAGAGCTTAGGATTTATTCTTCTGCAATCACAGATATCGATGGCCTTGAAGGTTTGGAGAATCTTCGAACTTTGGACCTTAGAGGATTGAATACAATTGAGAAATTGCCTGATCTTTCAACCTTAAAGAAGCTCAATGAACTGCATTTGGGGCACTGTCATAATCTGATCAATCTTCAAAGTATTCAAGGCTTGGGAAATCTGAGAATTTTGAAGCTCATAGAGATCCTACAACTCGAGAGATTACCTGATCTATCAAACTTGAAGAAGCTGACTGAACTTCACCTTCAGCAATGCCATAGTCTAAGTGAGATTCAAACCTTTGAGGGTTTGGAGAACCTGATAATTCTAAAGCTAGGTGAACTCCCTCTACTTGAGAGATTGCCTGATCTCTCGAACTTGATAAAGCTCAGAAAACTTGATCTACAACAGTGTCAAACTCTTGTCGAGATTCAAGGAACATTAGATTCATTGGAAGACTTGTTCATCTATGGATGCAGCTCGTTGGTTAAGGTGCCTGATCCTTCAAGCCTCACGAATCTGAAATCTCTGCAATTGCGTGATTGTGAGATGTTACATATGGACCAGGTTTGGGCCTCGAAATCTGATACATTTGATACAGTATGTGGAAGTTCAAAATGTTTGATGATGAGAAGGTTAGGCATCTGCGTGTGTCAGTTGGGTAGACATTTTTTCTTGCCATCGCTTCCGCCCTGAAATTGAAGGAACAGAGAAGGTACGTGCTTCCTTAATTGCATACAACTTTGGGGATGTGCAAGTGATTTAGCAAGCCGAAGTAATCTCTGGAGTTGCAGTTTCTTCGATCATCTAAACTGGCTTGTATAACTCTTTGTCCTGCCAAGAACTCATGAAGTTCTGCTTCTTTTGTGATCACAACATTTTTTCATCACTGGTGAGTGCAGACAGCCCAAAACATGATGTTTCCACAAATCCTTCCGGTGAAAAGAATTTTCTTGATCCACTTCATTATCACCCTGAGAGGCACAACAATTGCATGTCCTGTGTGAGGAGATGTACGGACACAAAAAGATGATAAATGTACTTTGATAAGTAGTGCTTGTTCAAAATTGTCTGATGATGCCTAGCTCTCCAAGCACATTATCATCATCTGTAGCTAACTAAGCAGCCAGTCAGCCACCATGGATGAAGAGGATAGCCACAACACAACCATGTTTCAACTTTGACCAGATCCTCGTTTGCGGAATTCATGTGCGTAGTGAATCTGGTAATTTGTTTCCTCGTGTTTACTGATACTTGGGTTTGGCCTTGTTCAGGCAACCGCAAGTTTTTTTCGATCGATCAAGTGTAGTGGACAAGTTGGACTGGAATTGAAATGCTGCGGTCATCCGTGAATGCATTTGGTTCGATTGTGTATTGTAAACTCTTAGCAGCTGGCAGGATGATTCCGAAGCGTCCCTGCATCCTGTGATTTGCAGAGATATTTATGAGTTTAATCGTGCTATCAAGTACCCTTAACAAGGACAGACTCAATACCGTTTCTCCTCGAAATTCTTTAACAAGAAAAAGCAAAAAGTCTCTCACAAGCTATTATCGTTGAAATAACTGAAATTGTACCCAATGCAGACGGAGGTACATTTCAATTAAAGGCCAGATTATTTTGGCCGATTATAGTCAAGCTTTTGAGGAAATTTTGTTTGCTTGAAAAGCGCTACTGAATGTCGCTACTAACAATAAGAATTTTAATATATTCATGAACTTGAATCACTATCACTAGACTCCAAGAGTCACGATTACAGTTAAACATGTTCATGTTGTGATCATCGCTTGTCCATTGGTCCCTGTATTAAGAAACCTATGGATGATGCTAAATACTTAGATAACTTGGCATTACCTCTAGGTTCTAGAGCAAGAACACTCGAGACGATTTTATTGATCCCAGCAAAAGCTTCAACAAGTGTGTTGCCTGTTGACCCTAATTTGATCTTGATGACTGGAAAACTCTTTAATATTTTATTAATTATTTGGAATTATATCTGTTGCATTTAAATATTGACCGTCCCTGCCCTGGATAATTGGGCCGGACACCCGACCATCCGGATAACCTACAAGCTCACCTTCCTTCTCCTTAGAGGTGTCAATATGGGTCATAAACCCATATTATGACCCACTTTTGGTTAAATGGGTCAAATATGGGTTAAGTGAAAGTTAAATGTGAGTCAAATATGGGTCAAGTGAAAGTTAAATATAGGTCAAATATGGGTCAAGTGAAAGTCAAATATGGGTTGAGTGAGTTATTAGGTAGACCCATCATCTCTCTTCTTTGCATTCTCGACCTCCGTTACCGATCCGATAAGGTTCACTCAACAATAATTAAAAAATCGATTTTTTTTAAAATTATTTTCCTCAAACTATTTCAATTTAGAGGTATCCACATTTTTTATTTACTATTTTTTTTATTTAATTTACTTTATAAATTTGATGTGAAATTTTTATTCAAATAAGTTATATGTGAAAAGTTTAAAGTGGACTAAATAAGCGGGAATAGATTTTCTTAAATTAAGTTAAATATTAATATGTGTTGGTAATATGGATCGGGTATGGGTTGGGTATGGGTCAGGTCGGGTATGAGTCATCAAATTTACATTGCATAAAAATGGATCAAAACAGGTTAAATGGGTCGATGTGGGTCGGATCATTTTCGACCCGACCCAAACCTGACCTGACCCAAACTCGACCCGACCCACCCATTTGACACATCTACTTCTCCTCTAGGTCAAATTTGAATTTTGACCATCCGGATATTCTTATTTATACCTCGTCGCTTGCGAGCGCGGAAACATAATTAAACTTGCATTGGGTGAGTGTACGTGAGCCCATCACGGGTAGCCCAACCCAGTCTAAAAGTCTGACATTAGTAAATGTTTTTACATGATCTCTCGAGACTTAGGGCTTGTTTGTTTATGTCTTTTCAAAAGCAATAACAATTAATAGTAACGTAACTTTTTATTCTTCCGCCACATTTCTGTTATTTAAATTAAAAAAAAATATGAAAAATTGTGCATAAACTTACATTCCAATATTTGTATACTGTGAGAGGTTCAGGTGTTTCAGATTAAGAAAAGTCAAAGCGTGCCAGCCGCAGGATTTAAATTAAACAAGAAGCAAAAGGCAAAAATCCCAACCATCTAGAGAAATAAAAATTTAACACTTAGCAGGTATTATAAGAATACTTTATTGGGATTTAAAAATGAAAAATGGGTAGTAAATAATTAAAAAAGACCGGATTGCTAAATTTGTGCTCTCACTGCTCTCGCTCCTATAGTTTGTCCTTCATTAAATGGAACAAACCTCACACTTCTAGACCCTTTATCTTATTACCGATTAATACTTTACATTAAAACAAAATGTGGTTCATCATCTTCATGCGTTTTGATGAACTTATGAGTACAAGATAGACAATTAACAATTTATGCTCTCCTGTAATGTAAGTAGCGATTTCATATATGTGCAAGCAACCATAAAACAGTAATTAATGGAAGTTCGAGTAAAATTGAAGATCCTGGGGAGTCATATAAGCATCCACTTTTGAGTACGCATAACAAATTATATAGCTTATAACCATACAGATATTTCATTAGATGTTTAGAATGATGTATTTTGCCTTTTAAAAACAAACATAGAAGGTTAGATATACAGAAAAGCGAAAGGATACAAAATAGAAAAAAGCCACAAAGTGGCCTAGTTGAATTCATTTTGTTTTACCGACGAAAACTCCTAAACTATGTCTAACCATTTTGTACTTATCTTTCTATGAGTACATATGTCGCTTACTCAGAATCATTTATTCTAATGTAAACCTTCGTTACAATGTATCAGCATTCATCAAACATGTTACTACTCTCCCCAAAGGACAACACTAAATTGTGTCAATAGAGTCGTAAATTTTTTAAATGTGCCAATTGAGTTTTGAACCCTTTTACATCTTATTAGTTGAGTCTATCTGGTCAAATTTAGCCAGATATCACTAAAATCGACATTAACCGTCTTATGTGGCATGACCGGTGTTGATAGGAATATTTTTTGGATTTTTAACTCCATTTAAAGATGAATGATATCATTTAAACGATTATAAGGGTAGAAGGAGACGGCCTAGAACATCAAAAGAACTATTAAACCATAGACACTCTTCATTGAGGAATGTCATTGAAAGGTCATTTGAGGCATTAAAGAATCGCTTCTTCATTTTGAGACACATGTCTACGTTTTTAATTTGAAAGCAAGCATTTATTGTAATTACATATTGTGCTCTCTATAATTACATTCACGAGCAAAACAAGATGGACAAAAACTTTGCCCTATATAGAGATCCGAACTACCCATTCGAATCTACACAAGAGGAGATTGCAGATGATACATCACTCGAGGAGGCGGTTGAGATATACATGATTAAGAAAAATATTACAAACAAGATGGTAAGGGATCACAACATGGATGAGATTACATGACTTTGTATTTCTGATTTTTGTACTGTGTTTGTAAACTATTAGAAATACATTTCTGTTAATTGTATTAAGGTCATCTAATCTATATCATAATATAGGAACACGTTTTATCTATTTTGGTAAATGATGTGTCAATAGGGATTTTTATTGATTATCCAATAATACTAGAGATTCGCTAAATTGTTGAGTTTTTTTTTTAAATGACGTTCTTCTATTTGTAAGTGTAGCTTGAGCTTACTAGTCATCTAAAGGGGCAAAATGCAAACAATCTCTAGCAAAAGCTAATGCTTTAGCCTTCAGAATTAATTGCATCTAATTAGACACCTTTGTGTGGTCAAATTTATTGACTCCAAGTCTTGTTTGTGATTAAAACAAACTTTCCTAAAGGGGGGTGATAAAGAAAATAAAAGGATCTAGAAAAGATCTATTTTGGTTGCTTGGGTTGAGATTTGTGGTGAATGTTAAGACACTGAAATCATTTTTTATTTATTCCAGCACACAATTATAGTCTATTGACTATCAAAAAACATAAAATAAAATTTGGAATAGAAGAAATTTTGTTAATGGAAATATACAAAAGAGGAAAAACATTTATATGAACTAATCCTTAATGCAAATCTATAATTAATGCAAGTGATTTTGATTTTGTCAATTTTATATAATCTCTAATTTATTATTCTAATCTCTTCATTTTTATTTTGTTAAAAATAATTAAAATTGGGAATAGAAATAGAAATTTTGTGTAGTTACCAAATGCATTCTTTTGCCTAGAAATTGTTTCAGGGAAATAGAAATAGAAAATAATTATTTTTGAAAAGAAATTATTTTCGAGAACGAAATGTTACCAAATGCACCCTTAAACTAAATTTCCTATAATAGAACGTCCTACACCACTTTTTTTATTCAATGTCCATTCCATGGAAGTGTAAATACTCATATAGTCATACAAAACTAATCGTTCTATAGATTAAAAAAACCAGCTCAATATAAGGATCGACAGCACTAGCTTAGATCAATATAAGAACAGCTTACATGGTCACATGGCCTTTGCACATGAGGACCCTCTCTTTGCAATGATGAACACCCACCGCCATCTTCACATTAACTTGAATTAATCTGAGAAACAATTTAGAAAGAAAATAAAAAGTAGCAAACTTGATTCTACTTGACGATTTTATAAATTTCAAGTTATTTGGTTGGCATATCCATGTACATGCTACGCTCATTGATACCAATTCTTTGATATTCCATGCAAAGCCCATCATAAACAATCATTTTTTCCCTATAACTCTGATTGTCTACTGTCATACTCACTATATATGGCATAAGATACTAGCAGCAATCTAAGCCGCATTCGTGTATTTATGTACTAATTGGGGCATCACGACATGCAGCCAAAAAAATATGAGGACAGAATTAGAGAGCTACAACAAATGGATTCAACCTCTTATTGGGTATTATTTTAGTTCCAAGACAAATCAATGTGCCAACTTCCCTAAGTTTTCAGATGGGTTGAGTTTTGCTCTGTTTCTAACAATTGATTAGGTAATTAGAGTGATATCAATTGGCTTATATACAATATTAGTGGAATGCCTAAACATAGTCGTATGGATGTTCCGTAAACTTTCCTCACTACAACATGTTTGGTAAATTATAATACAGAAAAAAATTAAGATTAATTTAATTATTAAGGTTATACTTACAAATAATATTCCCTCGTGTATAGTCAAGTAACTTGGTATATGTAAATCCATGTCAAAGATTTCTAAATTTTGTTTTCACATTCCTCCTCTATCTTCTTGCCCAAGTAATGGACGTGAACTTAACGAAGCACAGTGCCGTTGACCTCCTCATAATAAACGAAGAACATAGGATGAGCAATTGACAAGGACAACCGAACCAAGGAAAAGGGGGAAGAAAGCTGTGGTGCTTGGGTGAAGTCTGAGCCTAACCGAACAACCTGGTGTTGTTAGATGAGAAGTGATGCTGATGAACGACCTGCAGCAAACGATGGGCAACAGGAAGAGGTCCGATGGAAACGCGACCCAGAACAAGCTGGTGTCGTTGGGGAACCCTGCGAAGAGGTTCGAATGGGAGGATGTTTTGAGGGCCAGTAAGCAGGTTTTGGGGAAAGGGACGTTCGGGACGACTTACAAGGTTGACCTGGAGGATTGAACAACGGTGGTCGTGAAAAGGCTTGAGGATGTGGTCTTGTCGGCCAGGGATTACTGGGGCGTGGTCATAGCTCTCGGAGCGATGGACCACGAGAACCTGCTCGCTCTTAGGGGTTACTTCTGCAGCAAAGAAATGAAGTTCCTCTTGTCCGATTACCTGCCCCTGGGAAGCTCGTCGGTACGATTGCATAAATACAGAGGATCGGGAAGGACTCCCCTGAGCTGGGGAGTCAGGCTTTTGATTGCCCTCGGAGCTGCCCAAGCCATCGAGCACCTGCATGCCCAACGCCATCCCAATATCCACCACGGGAACATCAAGTCGTCCAACGTCCTCCTCCCACGGTCCTATAAGGCCGGGGTCTCTGATTACGGCCTCGCCCCACTCACAAGGCCGGCCCCAATGGACAGGGCCGGCCAGTCAAAGGCGGATGTGTATGACTTGGGGGGTTTTGTTTTTGGAGCTCCTGACTGGGATGCTACCCACCCAGACTTTCCAGAATGAGATGGGTGAATGTTGCAGATTTTCCTACTTTGGTCCAGTCCATTATTCTCAATATGAGCACTGCTGCAGTTTTCGATAGGAGGCTCAAGACGCTCCACGGCTTCCTAGAGGCGATGGTTGAGAAATGTAAGGTGGCGATCAGTTGTGTATCCCTGAATTTGCGTGAGCGCCCTAAAATGTCAAAAGTACGGAAGAAGATCGAGAAATTGTGTAAATCCAGGGGACAGCAAGATGGGGACTCACAGCCCAACCAATTCAGCGTAGTGCACAACGATTTATATCCTTGCTGAGTTGATTTAGAGACCACCAAAAAATGCTTCGGGGCCAAACTTCATCATGACTATGTTTAGGGAAAAAGTACCAAAAAAGTCATAAACTTATTGTATTGATAAACTTTTTAGTTTGACTAATTGAGTTTCAAACCTTTACGTATTGGTACCAATTTAGGCAGGCGGCATGAGAGATGGAAGAATCACCAATGTTTGAGGGAACTAATGATCCAGGGGAAGGATGCAATTGGGCAAGTGAAGGATTTCGAGTTGAGAGCATCAAGGACAACACTCGTATGGGTGGGGGAGAATGCCATGGATTGGAGGTTTTGTGACCCAATCGACTGGAGAGATAACTTGATGATCAGCAAGACTTGAAGTGTCTTAGGCTTTGTGGCTTTTGTAAGCATTCTAGAATACTCCTAGGGACGGTATAGGAAATGTATTCAAGATATTTTTTTTATATTTAATGGGATAGATAGTAGTCTTGTATTTAGTAGGGAACATGGTAGTTGGGGAGAGTGGATCTCAACCATTTGATCAAGGGGTGATCAATGATAGTAATTGGAAGACCTCATGTATAAATAGGGATGCTCTGCTCCTTATTTGTATCATCCAACGCTTGAGCAATAGAAGTATATTCTTTCTCAGAGCTTCTCTCTCTATGATCCAAGTGGGGTTAGTTATTGAGTGAGAGATACATTAAGGAAGGCTAAGCTTAGGCATCCAAACAAGAGTCAAATGGAGCCTAAGTGTTGCATAGTTCACAATCTCAAACGACGGCTCCTGACACTTTCTTGATAGAGGTTAAGTTCCTCAAAGCTTGCATCTTCCCTTGAGATTTATGATTGAGTCAAGCTCTATCCAGAGATCAACAAGATGGGGTTTTTATATAATGCCGTGAACTATTTTTGTGGAATTATATAGCCATTGCTTCTGTTGTGGAAACAAGGGATTAAACAATAAAATAGACAAAATGAGAAAAACAAATCGGACACTAGATTTACATAGCTTGCTTGATGTGACGTGTATCTATGGGGAGAGCTATAAAGAATTCCACTATATTTTAAACGATACAATAAAGATTATAACTACACTCAAATTATCAAAACACTTAATATTTTCTAGCCCTTAATTACATGTAAACCTGTCAAATGAGTGGGTCGGGTCGAGTTTAGATCAAGTCAAAAATGATCTGACCCATTTAACCCATTTTGACCCATATTCATATAATATAGATCTAATGACCTATACCCAACCCGACTCATACCCGACCTGACCCATATTGCTAAAAGTCATATAAATTGAGATGGGGTGGAGGTGAGCGGTGAAGTGTCATGGTCACTAGTAGGTCACTACCACTCACCGAGCTTAAGGATGACTCAAAGAAGAAAAACACATTTTACAGTTGGGTTAAAAATGGGTCGAAAATGGGTCAAAAATGGGTCACACATTCTAACCCATTTTTGACCCATTAAGATAAAATATGACTCACAAAATGGGTGCATGACCTATCCTGACACCCCTAATTACATGTAATAACTCATACAGCAATTAGCCCTATAATTCTTATAAAATAATTTATCAATCTCATAAATGAATTAAACAAAATCTCATCACAAAATTTATTGTCTTCAACACTCTATTGTTTCAGGATGTAATTCACCAAGAAATAGCCTCTCAGATGCTCTTCACAATAAAGTCACGTTATATATAGACAAGAGTTATAATCAAAGTAGGAAACCTACTCATACTAAGTAATCACTCAAATAGAAAATCAACTTTAATCAAAAACCTATTCAAATTATGAAAGTTTTCTATGTACTCAAACTTGACAAATATTTTCAGTAGCTTTACCTATTGTCATTGGTTGACGAGTTAGACCTGTAGAAAAAAACATAGAAAAGATGAGGATAAGGATGCAAAGATACGGTTAAGGTGAAGTGAGTAAGTGGGTTCAAGGCTTCAAGCCAAAGACCACGTGTGAATAAGAGAGAGATGAATGGATAAAGTGGAGAGTTGTATCGGATAACTCGATTTATAAATTGACCGTGCTTTGATTTCAAAATTGTGACATGATTAATAAATATGTCGTGGTCGTATTAGACCTATGACGTAATCCGATCACAATACAAACAATTGAATTGGCAGCCCTTCCAGTTCACACGGGCAGACATGGAACAAACCCCTCTTCTTCTTCTTTTCTTCCTTCCTTTCTTCCCTGCGCGTGCCGTCTTTGAATGGTGGAGCCCCCATTTTCCTTTATTGACCAGACAACTTTCTTTTTTGGTGGCTTTTTACATTTATTGACTTGGTCAACTATTACAGTACAATATTGAAAGCACTTCCATCGAGATTTTGTCATGTTTGGCTCTCTTGCACCCTCGTCACATGCTCTTCGTCACTGCATCGCCATCGCCAGCTCCGGGATTGGCTACGCCGAAAGAGAAGCGAATGGACAAGGTGCTGTCGCACCTGGTCGTGCTGTCGGAACGAGTTCGCTCGGCGGTGGACGAGGCCAAGTCGTTCAAGTCCGAGTGCTCCGAGCTGGGCAAGCAGGTCGACCGCCTCTCCCCGATGCTCCACTCCCTCGCCCGCTTCACCACCTCTGCTCGGTCCCTCTACGAGCGCCCCATCCGCCCTATCGCCGCTGAAGTTTCCCGGAACCTGGAGCAAGGCCTAGCCCTGGCTCACAAATGCAAGCACCACAACATCCTCCACCGCGTCGTCACCAAAATTAGTGCCGCCGATTTTGGGAAGATCGCGGACCTCCTCGACGCTTCCCTCGGGGACCTGACGTGGCTGCTTAGTGTCTACGGTGAAGGTAAGGATGGTGGTAATGAGTTCTCGCTTCCTCCGATTGCGAGTAATGATCCGATTCTGGGTTGGGTTTGGTCCTACATCGCCTGGATTCACATGAGGCCTTTGCCTGTTCGAATTGAGGCTGCGAATGAGTTAGCTTCGCTCGCGTGCGACAATGACAGGAACAAGATGATTATCGTGGAGGAAGGGGGCGTGCCTCCGCTGCTCAAGCTTCTTAAGGAGTGGTCGGCTACCAATGCTCAAATAGCCGCCGCGACTGCGCTCTGCTGCTTGGCCAATGATCAGCGGCAAGTACAGGCGATTGTGGATGAACTTGGGGTTGAGACTATTGTCCCCATCCTCGAGGATGCACCTAGTGTTAGAACTAGTATTAACACCTAGAGGGGGGTGAATAGGTGTCAAGGAATTTTACGCACGATTCAAACAAGACCTTAGCAATCTATAAACTGAAATTAAATAGAGAGAGTAGAGAAAAATGCAAACATAGTTTATAGTGGTTCGGCTTTAGACAAGCCTACGTCCACTCTTCAGGCGATCAGCCAATTGGCTGGATTCCACTATAAGATCAAAGGTGATTACACACTCTTGAGTGTTAGCACCCGGTGATGATGAATCTCACTGAGTCACTCTTTCTGGTAATTCACTATGACTTCTCAAAAACGCACTTTTAGACAACTGAAGAACAGAATCTCACTTTAGAATTTGTTTATCCCCACTATCGCCTAGGTCTCATCCTATCCTTATATACTCTCCAAGCCATACTCGACCGTTGGCTCTTCCCTTGAGAGTTTAGTCTTCCCTTTCCCGACGACTTTATAAGGCAAGTCTTTTTGACCGTTGGAAATAGATCAGATCCCCATGGATTCTGCTCGCCCATACAATCAGAATCCGGGCTTCCATAAATACTCCATTCTTCTTTGGAAGTTGTACTTTAATTGATCCTGCAATAGAACAGAATCAATGTAAACAAGGTAAGTGAAATACTTGACCGTTGGTGATCGCTTCCGAAGTTTCAATCGAATCCGGGCCGACTCAAGTTCTCGAGTCCGCTCAAGATTTCGCAGTGTGGTCGACTCAAATTTGCGTCTCGGTACCGACAGACTTAAATTTGCGTCTGGGTACGGACAGACTCGAGGGACCAGTTTCTTCAAGTCTTCCGTTTGGTACGGTCGACTCAGAAACACCGTATGTTTTTCTTCTGCTACTTGCAGATTCAAAAACATACGCCACCCTATGGCTTATTCCTTCTGGAGATATGTATAAATTCTTACATAAAATGATTTGTTAACATCAAAACTAGGAGTTTCCAACAATCTCCCCCTTTTTGATGACGACAAAACTTTTTATGCTTTACTAGTTTGTTGTCCCTTGCAAAATATGATTAACAACATATACTTCCATATATAACAGGAATAGTGATGCTCACATGCTTACATCAGATAATTCATGCTTCACGCATAGACTAAGCAGCAAACAATAATTCAGCAAAAAGGTCAAACACAAACATCCAGTGCAGGTTCAAACACATCCAATCAAACATTCAATGTAGGGTCAATCCAACAACACTTACTCCCCTTTTTTGTCACAATCAAAAAGTCTATTCTGAAAATAAAAAACTTGACATGGTTTCAAATAATGTAAACCAAAAGATGATTTCTTTAAGAAGATTTCTTCTTGGGGGTCCAAACAAGGGTGAAATCCTTTATATCCGTAGCAGACTCTTTGATTCTGTTGATACATTGGTGAACTATATTCTCGAGAGTCTCTAGTCTGGAGTTAAGAGAGCTTTCCATAGCAACTTGACGATCTCTTATTTCCATAAGCAAAGCCAATATCTTCTGAGAATCGGCACGATCAGATGAAGTTGCAGGAATATCTTTAATACCGATGCAAACATATGCTCCCCCGAGTTGATGATTCTCGGTTGTCCTTGCTGGTCTAATATATTTCTATCCCCTTCATCATCAGGAATAGCACCCTCATTTGTTCGAATTTCTTCTTCTTCTATATTTTCCCTTGCTTTTGGTTCACCTTTATCAGACTCAACTTCCTCTGGTTCTGACATTTCCTCATGCTCATCAGATTGAGGTGCTGCACTAGGAAGAGTTTTTTCTGTCATTGTTAGTGGAGGTAGTTCTGTTCCTGTTGTTCTGTGTACAGTCTGACCCATTTTTACCAGGATTTCAGAAATTGTCTCCTCTTCATCATCTTCATCATGTATTAAGAGTTGTCTTCTCTTCTTGGAACTAGGTTCGGTAGCAGCCATCTCTTTTCCCTTTCTCTTTGTTGATGCCTTTGCCAATTCCTTTTCTTTCCTTTTCCATGTCTCCGCAACATCCCTTAGCCTCATCTTATTTATCATTTTAAGATCTATAGCCATGATTGGAAGTTCTGTAATGCATAGTCTGCTTGGTATATCAATCTTGTGATGCTCAAAGATTTTGGTCACTAAAGCTCCATAAGGCAACTGTCCTTTATCTTTCGAAATTGTTCGATACATGTGTAAAAGAACAGTGTGAGGAAGTGAGAATAGAACTCCCTTCTCAATTGCCCACATTAGTTTGGCCTCAAATCTTGACACATCAATTTTTGATGAAGCTTTGGGACATATGCAGCTTATGATGATTTTATGCAGAATAATTCTTGCTGAAGTTAAGAAAGGATAGGTAATAGTAGGCTTAACAGACTTTGTAAGATACTTACAGACAGTCTCATAGGTGACTTCTATTGGCATGAAAGGTCTCCTTTCAACTTTCATTATGTCAGCCAGAACATCTGTTCTCACATCATAAAACCTATCGAACACACTGAACTGCATTTTATCTGGAGACAAGAATGTCAAATTTGAGTAAAAATAAGCTGTTAGTTGAGGGTAAACAACAGCAGATTCAGTGCAAAATTGGTCCATCTGCAACATTTCAAAATGTTCTCGCAGGTTCACATCAGCAACATCCAAGAAATCGAAATCTACAATCCGGTGATGCATAACTCCTCGTTCCAAAGAATCTAATATAGGAGTTCTTATGGTCTTTCGACCGGAATAGTTTCCCAATGGTATTTCTAACCACTGCTGCAACTCCCATTCTGATTTCAAAATTTCTATAGAGTCGTTCATCATCTTCCTTTTCTACCATGGCATTTTCCCTTCTCACTTCACTTCCCTGTACACTTCGTCTGGAAGGTGGTTCTGTAGATTACATAGCCTGAACCAGACGAAGTTCATTCGCATACCCTTTTTCTCTCAACAGATAAAGTTTCATCTGCTCCATAGCATTGTTTCGCATTAAGCGTTGATACATTCTCATGACAGAATGAGGGTTTTCGGTGTAGGCGAGATTAAACCCGACGTACCTCTACCGGAGACATTTCTTCGCTCGTAATCTGATGGAGAGTTTCTCGAGACTCCAGATTTTCGTTTCATTCCTTTGAATCGAAGCATTTTGAGATTGGTCTTGGGAATCGTCGAAGTTTGCGCGATCGAAATGTGTCTCTGCCCCTCCCTCTACATCTCTTTGTCCTCTCGCCAGCAATCCTATTGGATCTTCTTCTCGGAAGATGGGGACACGGACCTTGATTTGGACATGGAGGATCTCGAAGCCATTGTTCGGAGAGGGTTTGGTTTGTTTTAGAGAGAATTTTTTTTTTCTTTTAGGGTTTCTGAAAGACGATTTGTGAAGAATGTCGTGAAGAGTTCGCACCTTTTTGGGCTTATGGACTCTTTGAAAATGAAAAGTCATGACTTTTGGCTAAAAATAGCAGTTTTTCGAAAATAATAATATATGTAGATAACTTAGGCAAGTATGAAAATTTGTGCAAATCAATTATTTTGCTAATAATATCTTACCAGAATTAATCAGACAAAAATTTAAACCTCAGAATTTAAACATACCTTCAATTTCTTCTCAGAGCTATGTAGAATATTGGTTCAAATGTTTCTCCCAGACTATATCCTGTCTTGACGAAATTTTATACAAAAGGATTAATTATATTTAATTTACTACATATTGAATTGAATGTACCTTTGTCCAAATGGTTTTGTGAAGATGTCTCGCCAATTGATTTTTCGAATCAATATATTCTACGAATACATCCCCATTTTGTACGTGATCTCTGATGAAATGATGCCTGATCTCAATATGTTTTGCCCTGGAATGTAGAATTGGGTTTTTGGTGAGATTTATTGCACTTGTATTGTCACACCTAATTTCAATGCTGGCCTCTTCCTTTCCATAGTCCCGTAGTTGCTGTTTCATCCATAAAATCTAAGAGCAGCAGCTTCCAAGGGCAACGTATTCTGCTTCTGCAGTTGATAGAGCTATGGTGTTTTGCTTTTTAGAAGACCACGACACCAAAGATTCGTCCCTAGTAATTGACATGTTCCGGATGTGCTCTTTTCGTCTACTTTACATCCTGCTAAGTCGCATCTCGAGTAACCAAGGAGAGTAAAGTCTGTTCCTTTAGGATACCACGGACCCGAGAGATGGATAAGTAGCTATGTACTTAATAATCCGCTTAACTACTGTAAGATGAGATTCTCTAGGATCTGCTTGAAATCGAGCACATAAACACACACTATATATAATATCTGGTCTAGATGCAGTAAGATATAGAAGAGACTCAATCATGCTTCTATAAGTCTTTTGGTCAACTTTCTTCCCTGATTCATTCTGATCAAGTTTGACGGACGTTGATATCGGAGTTTCAGTCTCCTTGCAGTTCTCCATTCCAAACTTCTTGATCAAGTCTTTGGTATATTTTTCTTGATGGATGAAAGTTCCTTGTTTTGATTGGTTGATTTGAAGTTCTAGGAAGAATGTAAGTTCTCCCATCATGCTCATCTCAAATTCCTCCTGCATGGACTTTGAAAAGTTCTTGCACAATCGTTCATTAGAAGAACTGAAGATAATATCATCTACATATATTTGTACTAGAAGAATGTCCTTACCTTCCTTCTTGATAAATAAAGTTGTATCAACCATACCTTTCTTGAATTTTTTGTCTAGTAGGAACTTACTAAGACGTTCATACCAAGCTCGAGGCGCTTGTTTCAATCCATACAGAGCCTTTTTCAATCTGTATACATGATCTGGCTTTCTTGGTTCCTCAAACCCAGGAGGTTGTTCCACATAGACTTCTTCTTTGATAAACCCATTTAGAAAAGCGCTCTTTACATCCATCTGAAATAACTTGAAGTTTTGATAGCAAGCATAGGCAAGTAATAGTCTGATAGCTTCCAATCTTGCTACTGGTGCATAGGTTTCATCATAATCTATTCCTTCTGATTGTGAATAGCCTTTGGATACAAGTCTTGCTTTGTTTCTGGTTACTTTACCAAGTTCATTCACTTTATTTCTGAATACCCACTTGGTGCCTATGATGGTTCTTTCTTTGGGTTTGGGAACCAATTCCCATACATCATTCCTTTTAAACTGCTGAAGTTCTTCTTGTATTACTTCTATCCAGCTTTCATTTGTAAGGGCCTCGTTTATTCCTTTGGGTTCAATCTTAGAGATTAGTACCACATTACTTGTTTCCTTTTTATTCTTCGATCTAGTTCAAATTCCTTCACTGATATTTCCAATGACAAGCTCTTAAGGATGGTTGGACTTATGCTTCCAGTTTTTGCTTTGTACCATGCTGTCATCAGTATCTTCTTGTAACCGAGTAGTATCTAGCTGAGTCAATCTTTGTTCATGATTTCCCTCAGTGTCAGTTTTCTGAGATGATTCAGCTTCTTTGTTGAGAGTTGAATTTTCAGGAGTAGTAGTTGTTTCTGGATCTTCAACTTCTGTTCTGCTCTCGTTGGATGAGTCTTGCTCTAGGAACTTCACATTCATAGATTCTTCCACTTTCGAGTGTTTTTGTTGAACACTCGCATGCTTTACTAGTCGCCGAATAACCCGAAATATACCTTCATCGATCTCTCCTCAAACTTGCTTGGAAGATTGTTAGCATTTTTAAGAATGAAACATTTACAACCAAAAATCTTGAAGTAGAAAACAATTGGTTTTCTTCCTTTGAAAATCTCATAAGGAGTCTTTTCAAGAATTGGTCTCAGAAAAACTCTATTAATGATATGACAAGATGTGGAAACCGCGCTTCGCCCGAAACGAGTTGCCACTTTACTTTCAATAAGCAAAGTTCTAGCCATTTCTTGCAAAGATCTATTCTTCCTTTCTACAACTCCATTTTGTTCGGAGTGTAGGGAGAGGAGAACGTATCTTTGTATACCATTTTCGTTACAAAAGTCTACAAAGTTCGATTTTCAAATTCTCCTCCATGATCTATTTTAATGCTGGAAATAGAATAACCTTTCTCATTTTGAACCCTTTTTGTAAATAACGAAAATAAGAAAAAGTTTCACTTTTATTAGCAAGAAAGAACACCCATGTAAAATGAGAGTAGTCATCTATGATTACCAAACAGTATTTCTTACCTCCAATGCTTTGAGTTTTAGTTGGGCCAAACAGATCCATATGAAGCAGCTGCAGTACACGTTTAGTGGAAACCTGTCTCATAGATTTAAAAGAACTTCTAACCTGTTTTCCCAAGGTGCATGCGGAACAAAGCTCTGTCTTCTTATAGGTTAATGAGGGCAATCCTCGAACAAGCTTTTTGTCGTGTAGCTTGGAGATTTGATTCATACTGACATGTCCAAGTTTACGATGCCATAAGTTTGCTTCATCATGGACTGAAATTAGACATTTGGCAGTGTCTTTATTTATGTCCAGAAGATAGATGTTCCTATGTCTTCGTCCAGTGAATGACTGTGAAGGATCATTGCTAGTTCCAGAACATAAATTTTCCTTGAAGTTAATTCTGAATCCAGCATCACATAGTTGGCTGATGCTCAGAAGATTGTAGTTCAGTCCTTTAACCAGAGATACATTGTTAATAATTAAACTTCCAATCTTAACTGTTCCAGATCCAACAATGTTTCCCTTGGTGTTCCCTCCAAAAGAGACTGTCCCTCCTCTAACTTTTTCTAAAACAACAAACATTCTTGAATCTCCAGTCATATGTCTTGAACATCCACTGTCCAAATACCATTTCTTCTTTCTCTTGAAACTTACCTGCAAATGACATGCAAATTCACTTCCTTTTTGGTACCCAGATTTTCTTGGGTCCTTCAGTGTTAGTGTATGCTTTGTCTAGCCATTTCTTTTAAACAGGTCTCCAGACTTTAAGACATTTGTTTTCAAAATGTTCTTTTTCTCCACAGTTAGAGCATTTGAGATGATCCCGACCAATAGGTTTTATGAAAGTCTTTTTGAAATGATTTTTATAGGCCTGTCGAGGAGGTCTCTTCCTAATTCTCTCATTGACTTTAGGAAAATCAATTAACAAATCACTTTCTTTATAAAACCCAAGTCCTGACTTATCATAATAGGGAATATAAATAGAAAGTATATGCTGCAGGGTTTTCGATCCTTTTGAAAATTTTGTGGTAATGTTCAAAATTTCTTTTATGAGAGACTCATTTTCATTTAGTAAATAATTTCTATTTTCTTTTGTCTCCATTATTTCCTTTTTATGAGATTCGTTTTGATTAAAGAGAAAATCTCGATTTTCTTTTATTTCCAAAAATTCCTTTTTGAAATCATCCATTTTTCCTTTCAAAGAAGCGTTCGTTGATTCAACTTGTAATTTTCCTTTTTTAATATGGAGATCCTTTTCGAGTGGATTTTAGATTAGAACAAAGCTCATTTATATAATCTGAAACTTCGTAGGAATGTCGAATGATTTACCTCAATTTCTCTCGTCTCGAGTCCGAATCATTTCGAGTCCGAGTCTCGAGTGTGCCATAAGACAGATGTTTCCATATTCGTCTTCACTATCCTCAACTTCTGTGTCACTCCATGTTTCAGCTTTGAGAGCCTTCTTATACTTATCGAATTTCCCTTTGTTCTTTTTGAGTTTGGGACAATTCTGTTTAATATGTCCCTTCTTCTTACACTCAAAGCAAATTACATCTTTGGCATAATCATCCTCGTCATCAGTTCTGCGTTGACCGATTGTCTATTTTGTTTCCCGTTGTTGAATCTCCCCGCCCTTCTTGTTTAATTTTTTTACCTTTCGATCAGCAATGCAAGTTCCTCGTCATCCAGTTCTTCCTCAGAATCTGTATTATCAGAATCAATGTTAGACTTAAGAGCAATTGACTTTTTACCTCTGGATTCCACTTCCTCGTTCATTTGTTCTGCCTCATAGGACTGCAAAGTACCAACAAGTTCATCGACTGTTAGAGGTGAAATTCGCAGAGTTTCTCTGATAGATGTCTTCACATTGTTCCAATCTTTTGACAGTCCTCTCAGAAGTTTATTGACTTTCATGGGTCCAGGAACAGGCTGTCCTTGATATGCCAATCCATTTACAATTTCTGTAAAGTGACTGAACATATCTCCTATGGATTCTCCATGCTTCATCTTAAAAGATTCGTATTGACCAAGTAATATGTTTACTTTGGTCTCCTTGACACGATCAGTTCCTTCATAGGTTACGTGCGCCTATCCCATACTTCCTTTGCTGTATCACAAGAAGATATTCGATTATATTCATTAGGTGATAAAGCACAGTAAAGGGAATAGATGGCCTTAGCATCAAGAGTTTGTCTCTTGGTCAGCTCTTCTGGAGAAGTGGTAGCTAATGTTTCTATTGCTTTCCCATCATCTTTCTTTGAAGTTCCTTTGATTTCAGCATTTGGGTCAATTCCTCTAGCAACTACATCCCACTCCAGTGGATCCTTTGATCTGAGGAAGGCCTTCATCTTGTTCTTCCATATATTGTACTCTTTGCCATCAAAGTAGGGTGGTCACGTATTGCTCTGTCCCTCGATCAGTCTTGGTGCAAGAATACTAGTCATAGAGGATCTTTAACTCCGAAGTAATAAACACTTCAAAATACTGAGCACAGGGCTCTGATACCAATTGTTAGAACTAGTATTAACACCTAGAGGGGGGGTGAATAGGTGTCAAGGAATTTTACGCACGATTCAAACAAGACCTTAGCAATCTATAAACTGATATTAAATAGAGAGAGTAGAGAAAAATGCAAACACAGTTTATAGTGGTTCGGCTTTAGACAAGCCTACGTCAACTCTTCAGGCGATCAGCCAATTGGCTGGATTCCACTATAAGATCAAAGGTGATTACACACTCTTGAGTGTTAGCACCCGATGATGATGAATCTCACTGAGTCACTCTTTCTGGTAATTCACTATGACTTCTCAAAAACGCACTTTTAGACAACTGAAAAACAGAATCGCACTTTAGAATTTGTTTATCCCCACTATCTCCTAGGTCTCGTCCTATCCTTATATACTCTCCAAGACATACTCGACCGTTGGCTCTTCCCTTGAGAGTTTAGTCTTCCCTTTCCTGGACAGACTTTATAAGGTAAGTCTTTTTGACTGTTGGAAATAGATCAGATCCCCTTGGATTCTGCTCGCCCATACAATCAGAATCCGGGCTTCCATAAGTACTCCATTCTTCTTTGGAAGTTGTACTTTAATTGATCCCCGCAATAGAACAATCAATGTAAACAAGGTAAGTGAAATACTTAACCGTTGGTGATCGGTTCCCCGAAGTTTCAATGATCCGGCGACTCAAGTTGAGTCGCTCAAGATTTCGATCCCGCCGTGGTCGACTAATTTGCGTCGGTACGCGACGGACTTAAATTTGCGTCTGGTACGGATAGACTCAGAATCTGTGTTTCTTCAAGTCTTCCGTCTGGTACGGTCAGACTCAGAAACACCGTATGTTTTTCTTCTACTACTTGCAGACTCAAAAACATACGCCACCCTGTGGCTTATTCCTTCTGGAGATATGTATAAATACTTACATAAAATGATTTGTTAACATCAAAACTAGGAGTTTCCAACACCTAGGCACATGTAGATTGAGGTGGCGAGCTTGGTGGCGAGTATGGCAGCACACTGCCCAATTGCTCAGGAGTATTTTGGTAGAAAGAATGCTATTCGGCCCCTGGTAACACTGTTGTCGTTTGATATGTTTGTGGATAATTCTAAAGCTGGGAAGCCTAAGCAGAATATTCACTCCATTGTCCAGATTAATAAGGAAAAGGGAAGTAAATCTTTAGGGAAACTGAACAACCATAACTCATATTCAGATGGTAGTAGGTTGGGAAGTCATAAGAAAGACTGGGAGAATGAGAAGCCTGAGGTTAAAATGAAGCTGAAGACGATCTGCACTAAGGCATTGTGGAGGCTTGCTAGAGGGAATTTGGTGAATAGTAAGAAGATTACAGAGATGAAGGGGTTGCTTTGTCTGGCAAAGTTGTTAGATGAGCGAGGTGAATTGCAGCATTACTGCTTGATGACTATTATGGAGATAACAGCTGCTGCGGAGGCTGATGTTGACTAAAGACGTGCAGCTTTTAAGACCAACTCACCTGCTGCCAAATTGGTTGTGGATCAGCTCTTGAAGGTGATGAAGGAGATAGACTCTCCATCGTTGCAAGTTCCTGCAATTAAATCCATTGGCTCTTTGGCTCGGACATTTCCAGCTAAAGAGACTCGTGTTCTTGTGCCACTAGTAAGTCAACTTAACCACTCGGACCAAGATGTAGCAACTGAAGCTGCTATTTCTCTGGGGAAGTTTTTATCTCCAGATAATTATCTACATAAGGAGCATGCGAGAGCAATAATCGAGTCTCGTGATGTTCCACCTGCGGTGAGACTGCAAATCCTTCCTTTGCTGTCTGAAGTATGGACGACAATCGACGACTGGCAGTCACAGCTGCCGCCTGACCAGATCATCAAAGCGAATGATGATTTGTCTGAAGGGACAAGGTGAAATTTTACAAACTGCCAAAGTTTACAATTGCATCGGCTAGGTTCTTTATGACAACATTACCAACATACAATCCGTTGCACCTTTTACTATGCACATTTCATTCAATGAACAACAAAGCAAGTAGCTTCCGTTCCCCTGACTTAATTATATTATAATGTCTCCTAGTATGCAGAGATAATGTTTCTCGACCAGAAAGTGCCTGTTATGTCCTGCATTATGATGAAGTAATGCGGACTTTTGATGTGAAGCATATGGATTAATCCTGTTGCTCTATGGCCTTACTCTGGATATTCTCTTACAGGAATCTGCCTGGTGGAGGGGTGTTGGAAATTTCCGACAGAGTGTATGGTGAGCTTTCACATATTCAGTATCAATATGCTACAGTAGTTTATATGTGCAGTATTGTCAGATTCCAGGATTCTATATATGCTTCTTTATTTTAGTGGTCGGATGCAACAACAGCCTGTAGTCTTATTTTCTAAGATTTTCCTCCTCTAGGGGAATTAGGGGAAAACCTATGTATCAACAAGGAATGAATGAAGGTTATAATATCTCAAAAGAATGGACAAGCTTGTGTACTGTAGTTTTTGGTTCTTTTCCCATTTTGGTCATAAAATGGCGTCAAGGCGCATGAAACAAGTGAAGACTAAAAATTCCAGGATCGATGACTTTGTTACTTTGCAGGAGAAGCATAAGGTTTCTATCGAGGGGTTAGTAGGGCTGTTGCACCTAGTCAACCAACTTTGATTAAACAGCTGCTCAGCACAAGCATTATCTTCCACAAAAGAGTGTCATCACATTTCATATTACTGCCGATTGAGAGTTCATTTCTTGTCTCAGCTAAAAGGAAATGTTCGTTCAAATCCACATTTAAATGGTACCATTCACACAACCCAGGGCCCTGCTTCAACCTGGGAGCATATTAATGCTCATGTTAACCAACTTCCAGCAACTGTTTAACCTCAGTACCTTTTGAGAGTGCATCAATGATGTATTGACCAGCCAAATGGCATTGGAGGTCAACTCCGTTAAGAAGAGTTCAGCTCAGGCAGGATTGAAGAGAAGAAGACCCGTAAATCATCAATGATTGCTAGGCTATCAGAATATTGAGATTAACCCAAAACCAGAGTAGGTCAGTCCAGTGCCCAATCCACAAGACCATAGCATTGAAAGACTAATGAAAATACAAAAGATGCTATTTTGTTTGAGAGGTTGGAAAGCCTAGAAGTAGAAAGAAGTATCCTTCAATTGAGCTAATTAGCTACAAGCACTTTCTGTAATTGCTTCCTTGTTAATCCCAAAGGCTCCTGCGGGTGCTACTGACTAGTCATAAATGCATATTTCACAATTCCCAATTGTACTTGCTGGTGAAAGGTCATAAGCATTCAAGATGTTCATCTGCAGAAGATCCTCATGAGGTGCTTATCCTTCGAATTCAGAGAATCATTTCATTAGTTTATTTGGCAGGCCTCTTGAAATATCATTCACCCTACACCTCTATGCAAATGATCTGCAGTAGATGGGTTTCCTAACCTTTTCTAGTCAGTATTTCCTGGAATTTTATGAACATGTTTTTGTGGTTTAGTTTCTAAACCACTTATGACAGCATAGCAAGTCATCATCCACAATTTGGAAGCTTTGTCGCATGAGTACTTCATTTTACCTCAATCATTTCATGGTCTATCAAGTTTATACTGAGCCCAAAGGAAGAACACACTTGATGATAGATGTCTCCTGTTAGCTTTATCTATTTTTGTACACCAATCTTATGCACATAATGATTTATTTATGTATGTGGATGTGGATGCAGTGTTTGATTACTGTCTTACTCGCGACTGGTCTTTTTCTGGCCAAATTACCACGGACTGGTTGAAGGATGACGGATATAAGTTTTACATGAGAGGCATAGTTGCAAAACTCCAAGACCAATTTTCTGCGGCCTCTTTCATGGTGCTCAATTTGGGAGAGCAAGATAACCAAAGCCAAATGACTGAAGTGTTGTCTGAATATGATATAACTGTCATGGAACTCCCTCAAAATTATGGAGGTTGCCCTATACTGAGATTGGAGAATATCCACAACTTCTTGAGATCTGCCGATGAATGGTTGTCATCTGATACGCAACAGAATGTGCTGTTGATGCATTGTGAAAGGGGTGCATGGCCAGTTTTGGCGTTCATGTTGGCTTCTCTTTGTTATATAGGAAGAAGCAGGATGGGGAGCAGAAAACACTTGACATGATTTACAAGAAAGCGCCCTATGAACTCTTGCAGCTGACATCAACACTGAATCCATTGCCTTCCCAGCTGAGATACCTCCACTATGTTTCCACACAGAATGCTGGTTTAGATTGGCCTCCACAAGATAAGGCGCTTGTGATAAATAGCGTTGTACTAAGGTCCATTCCTTTTATGGATGCTGAAGGGGGATGTCGTCCTATTGTTAAGATACTGGGACAGGACCCCTTTATGGTTGCTGATCAAACTGCCAAAGTTCTGTTCTCAACACCCAGAAGGAGTGGACATGTTAGGCATTACAAACAGGTAATTCTGATTTTGTTGGTAATCCATATAACCTGAAATTATTCATGATTGTATATGTTTGTCACGTATGATTCCACTTTCTCTCCCAAGTATTGGTTGGCTTCTAGTACCAAACTTTTCGCCTTAGATGATTGTAAAACCATGCTGGATTTGTAGGTAGGAGCTGCAGGCAGTAATAGTTATCTTAGTGCTTTGAATGTCTTAGTAACAGAGTTCTCACTCTGTTAATATGTTAAAACTGTGGAATCAAGCTGCAAAAGATCATTTTTATGCCGCATTTTGAGAACTCCCCTAATTTCCTTGGCAAAAATGATGCATTTGTTGTAATCCCATGTATGTAGAATGTAACTTTAGTGTATGACTAGTGTGATTTCCTGAGAGTCTCATTTTGAGCCTATAAACATGAGACATGCTTATGTCCAGTCTAGTCAGAAAGATAAGTTACCGTTCTTTTATTTTTCTCTTTTATAGGCTGTCATTCTTTTATTTTGCTTTCCTGGTAACAGTGTTTTGCTTTATATATAGAATGACTACAACTCTCTAAGGAATAAAAGTATATAAGACAAAATATTCCCTCTCGAGCACCAATTGTATGGTACATGCCTCATCCATCAATCTATTTTGATGCGAGAGTTGACCCATACATCATGGATGCTTAACCAAAAATATAGCTATCATGTTTGTTCTCTATTTTAATTGTTCGTATATTTAAGTGCAGGCAGATGGTGAAACAGATAAATTGGACAACCATTGTAATGTTCAAGGCGATGTAGTGCTTGAGTGTATGAGTTTGGATGCTAATCTTGAACATGGAGAATTAATGTTTCGTGCAATGTTCAATACTGTATTTGTATCGGATAATGTTCTGAAGCTTGAGTTTGATGGCATGGATGTCCCATGGGATCGCAAGGATCAATATCCAAAGGAATTTATGGCAGAGGTACTGGTTAGACGTCAAACTAATCATCTGTTATTTGATTTGTTCTTTTTCTGGAAAGCAATTCATGTTTCTTATCTGTGTATGAGCAGATTGTTTTCTCACAAGTGGATGTTGCTACTTCACTCGTAATGGTTGATTTGTCCAGCGAGAAAAAGGAAAACCTGAAAGAGAAAAGCATGAGGAAGATTGAACCCAAGGAACTGCCAGCTGAAGGGCAAGAAGTCACTTATGTTGGTGACTCAGCATCCTCATTGGCTATCAACAATGGCACTGTAGAAGCTACTGCTGCAGATGCCTTCAACTCGGTGCAAATCCCTGATTTGACACTGCCAAAACAGGAAAAAGTATACCAGCTGGGCAGCTCACCATCATCAACCTCCATGTCCTCTGGATATGACTATGATGTCTTCCTGAGTTTTAGGGGGCCAGATACACGCTCAGGCATTACAAATTTCCTCTATACCAAGTTGCTAGGTGCTAGAATCCACACATTTAAGGACGATGAAGAGCTCCGAGTTGGAGAGGAGTTTGGTCCTGAGTTGCTCAAAGCTATTAGCCAATCAAAAATTGCAATTCCCATCTTTTCCAAGGGCTATGCCTCTAGTAAATGGTGTCTTAATGAGTTGGTCCAAATGGTGGGGTGTAGTAAAACAAGGAGATAGAAGATTATGCCCATTTTTTATGACGTTACTCCAGCGGAGGTCCGTCATCAAATTGGGTCTTATGAAGAAGCCTTTCTTTCACATAAGGAGAAATTTGGTGCGAACATTAGTAAGTGGAAAGCTGCTCTCAACCATGTTGCCAATCTAAATGGATGGGACAATTCGAAGAAGAATAGGTATGTCATTTTCTGGGTTATCATTTTGGTGTTGTGTTTCCATAATATTACCTTGTTCTTCTAATTATTTTTTCCATTTTCCTTTCTTAATATTAGAGGTGAAGGAGAACTGGTTGACGAGATTGTCAAGAAGGTTATAGATGAGTTGAAAACGGCTTATCTACGGTGACAGACTGCTTGGTCGGAGTTGAAAATCATGCGAAGGAAATCGATACAATGATGTGTGGTGATTTGGAGGATATAAGAATTCTCGGAATTCATGGTATGGGGGTGTAGGAAAGACTACTCTTGCCAAAATCATCTACAACCGGCTATTACATAATTTTGAAGCTTGTTGCTTCCTTTCTAACATCAAGGGACCTTCAGAGCTGAAGGCATGGAAAGTTTGCAGAATCAACTAATATATGATGTTCTCAAAAAGAAGTGGTCAAACATTAACAATGTTGAGGAAGGAATCAAGATAATAAAAGAAAGGTTATGTGGTAAAAAGGTTTTGTTGCTACTTGATGATGTTGATCAAATGACTCATTGGGATGCATTGATAGGAAAACCTACATGGTTTGGTTTAGGAAGTAGAATTATTATAACTAGTAGAAACAAGGATATTGTCGATGTTCTTGAGGTTTGTTATCCATATGAGCTTATGAGTTTGAACTTCAATCAATCTCTTCAACTTTTTTGCAAACATGCTTTTGGGAGAGATTACCCTTTGGATGACTATGTTGCTTTCTCCACTGAAGTGGTCAAAAGTTCAGGAGGTCTTCCTCTTGCTCTTGAGGCTATAGGTAAACTACTTCTGTGCAGAAGCAAAGACGTTTGGGATGTCATATTGAAGAAGTCGAAACAAGTTCCTCTCAGTGAAGTTAAACAAAAGTTGAAAATAAGTTATGATGCCTTGGATGATTGTCAAAAGCATATCTTCCTTGAAATAGCTTGTCTTTTCACTGGATTTGATCAAAGGATGGTGCTCCACTCATGGAAGGATTCCAATCTCTTCCCAGAGGAAGGTCTTGAGGTCCTCCAAAAAATTTCTTTGATAAAAATCGGCAAAGACAATAAGTTATGGATGCATAATCAGCTAAGAGGCCTTGGTAGAGACATCGTTCGTCGAGAATGTGATAAGGAACAGAAAAAAAAGACTCAATTGGGGAACCATGCGGAAGGTTTGGATGTGGTGATGGAACCAAAGGTAAATTTGCATTTCAATTACTTTATCCTCACCAAGCTGACAAATTTCATGCCTTTTCCCTGTGATTGTTTGCTCAATAATATATAAGGGAAATTATTTTTTTATCTCATCATTACTGTTTTAACTTGTTTTTTGTTTATACTAATGCTTAGATTTATCTTTCATGTTCGGAAAAACGATTATACTTGTTCGATATAATACACTTAGCCCTTTTGTTTTACTGTCGTAGGGAACAAAAAAAATTGAAGCTCTTTGCCGAAAATTTGACGCTCAATCACTTTACAATTTTGCAAATGAAGAAGTTGAGAGGCTATGTAATCTAAGATATGTTGAAGTGAGGGTTTTCGAGGATGACTGGCCTTCAACTGATAGAACATATGGAAGCTCAGCGTGTTTACTGCTGAGTAAGATAGGCATTTGTGTTTGTTAGCTAGGTAGACAGTTCTTTTTGCCATCCCTTCAATAGTGAATGTAAATAGACATACAATGTACAGATTGTATCTAAACAAGAGTTGATTAGGTCATCCTCTCGTCGTGAATTTAATTGGAGTTTTACCAAGTACATCAGACCATCATCAAGGTCTCTTTTCAACAAGTCAATACTTGTTGCGCACGCTGAATACTGTATCTTTTGAAAAGTTATTACACTTGATAAAACCGAACAACATCTGGAGAGGTCGAGTCAATGATTGTCTCAGTGCTTAGAGGGTGGGTTGATGTTTCCATGTGAGAAACTCATTGATTTTCCGAGCTTAAGACATGACCCGTATTGTAAGTACACTCTCTGGTTGCGTTTTTGCTATATTATGGGTGGGGATGATTTCAATAGTCATAAGCACTTGTTGCTTATATATATAGAGAGAGAGGGGTAAAGAAAATATAACTATGATATAAAAAAGTGATAAACGAAAAATATGTGCCTGCGTGTTATTGCACCAAGAAAAAATGAGTTGAGTACATATTGAATTAGCATATAATCCACCTAGCAACATTTTGAAATCAAAATTAAGACTTCATATTGTTAATTATCGTCCCTTGTTTGCTTACCTAAGAAATCAGATAAATGGTTGTGTTTGGACTCACTAAGAGAAATATAAGGCAATTTCAGTGAATTTTGTTTGAGACAACACCAATCAACACACTCGGTGTATCCAACAGAATGCATGAACAGATTACATTATTTTGATTAATTATTGGCATTTTGGTATTTTTTTCATCTTCTCAATATTTTTTGTTTTGTAGATATTACTGTTCAAAAACCTATTTTTACAATAGCAAGAAGCAGCTCCGTTTGGCAACATTTCTCTTCCTCTATTTTTCTGTTCTTTTGTTTCTTGGAATAGAAAAAGAACAGAAATGCGTTTGATAACACTAACTGATTTTTCTATTCTCAGGAATAGAAAGTTGTTCCTGGGAATAAATTTAGAGTAGAAATTAGAAGTAAAAAAAAGTAGCTTCTTATTCCTGGGAATAATTTCTAGAAACTATTTCTTGGGGACTTCTCATCACTTATAACACACGACCACCCACCTACCGCCGACCGCCTGTCGCCGCCACCACTGCCACCGTTGGCCGCCGGTTGCCGTCGCAGATCGCCGAGCTCCGCCACTTGTCGCCAGCCACCGCCGTCGATCACCGATCTCCGCCACTTGTCGTCGGTCGCCCCCACCCGCTTGCCACCGGCCAACCGCCGATTCTTTGTCCTTCACCTTGCGGCCGGCAAACCGACGGGTGGTGGGGGTCGGCGACTGGCGGCAGCGACAACCGGCGACCAGCGGGCGGTGGGGGTCGGCGATCGGCGGCGAGGGTCGGCGACAGGCGGCGATGGCAACCGGCGACCAACAACCGACAACCACCGGCGGGCGGTGGGGGTTGGCGACCGGCGGCCCCTACCCACTGGCCACCCGTCGCTGGTCTCTGGCCGCTACCCTCGGTCGTCGCCCGCACCCCACTACCGCCGATCGCTACCCCCTCTTGCCGGTAGCTGCCGCCGTCGAGGAAGAAAAAAATAAAATTTTTTGTTGATACCAAACGCATTTCTATTCTTTTTTCTATTCTGAGAAACAAGAAATTTTTGTAGTTACCAAACGCCCCATTTTACTCGAAATTGTTCTAGGAAGTAGAAATATAAAAGAATTATTTCTTAAAGTACTTTCAGCATCACATTGTAAGATATATCTTAGTGAATCTTTTTCATAACATCAAAACATCTCATGCTCCTTTTAATTTAATATAAAATTTCTCATTAAAAAGTTAGAACTTTTCAATATTTCACTAGTTTGATATTGATGACGGGCGAATAACTCAAAAGATTTTAAATTTATTATACGAATGTCAATTTAGATCCAAACTTTTCAATTTAGTCAATTTAGTCAAAACTTTTGACGATTTTTCAATATGGTCCGTTTGGTCAAATTAGGCCCAAAATGACTGATGTATTGGTCTAGTTAGTGTTGGACATTCTATATAGTATGGCCAGCAATCCAATGTGTACGAGACCACCCCAAATGATGTTTTAAGAAATTTTATAAATATGTTTTTGTTCTCTTTCCTTTTATTTATTTTACGTTTTTGATAAGTGTGCCAGAGATTTTAAAACTTATTGTAAAAATATAATCAATATTTAAAACTTTTAATAAGGGTAATAAATCCTAAAACTTATTAATTGGTGCAATCAAGTCCCTTCATGAACTTCGTTCAATTTGGTTAGTGAAAATGCTAATGTGTCATTTTTATTACTTTATTACTTTATTAAGACACATGATGTTGACGTGCCGCCAAATCAAAAAATGACTTTGAAAATTTCAAAAAAAATTAAAAAAAGAAAAATATGATATGATATGTTAGTATGTGCTATCCTTTTTTTTCAATTATAAAATTATTCATGAGAATGTTCGGCTTTAAATTCATAGGTTACCAAATAGTGGATAGAATGGGATATGAGAATATCCGACTTTAAATCTAAAGTTAGTTAAATAGTGAATAGAATATGAAGAAATTCAGTGATTTCTTATCTTATCATATTTAATCATATCCTATTTAGAAATTCGAATGATCAAACGTAATCTAAGGATATAAATTGAGGAGAAGACAAAAAAACTATCTAATGTGGTGCAACCATTGTTGTTCAAAGAGAAAATACTCCACAAATGTTATAATTATCATACAGTCTTTTATTTAATTGTTATAACTTTTTTTCCCGATTATTTGAGTGCTACGTTGGTAAAAAATCTTGCCATTGGCGACTTATTTGGCAGAAAAATCCGACGACGTGGTGTTAAATTGATATAAACTAATTGATGTGGTTTATCGGCATATTGAAGCTAACAAAGATCATCCTTTGGCCCATTTCTTTTCTCCATATTATTAAATTGGAGCTACGGCTGTCAAAATGGATCAAAGTACCATATTTTACTCACATTTATGAAAGTGGGTCACATGTAACTCATCTTATAATTGAGATATGTGTTAGAAATGGATTTAAAAAAGAAAAGCACAAATAAAATGGGTCTTATTAAGGTCACATATGGGTCATTGATGTCAAAACTCTCTCTCCTTCTCCCCTACGCGGACGACTCCTCCTCGACAATCCCGACAATCACATTTACGGCATCAACCCCGACCACCACCGCCATCTCCGCCTGGCTCCACCACCATCCGATCTACTCCATGGTCTACAATCTACATATCCTTTGGCGGCATGGCCAAGCTCGACCCATCCCAATTTTGCGAGCTCGCCTTCGGATGTTTGGTGCTCGATTGCGCAGTGGTGGAGATGGCAACGGCCACGCTGGCGATGACCTTGCCTGAGTTCGGGCTCGCCGAGATCGGGCGAACAACGAGCTTGCCGGCCTCGGTGGAGCCGGAGCTCGCCTGGATCTGGTGATCCCCGAGCTCGCCAGCCTTGGTTGAGCTAGGGCTCGTCTGGGTCTGGTGAGCTGCGAGTTCAATGGCTGCGATGGAGCTGGGCTCGCCTGGATCTACCGAGTCACGAGCTTGGATGTCGTGACGGAGCTCGGGCCGGTCACCGCCGGTGGAGGAACAAGGGGTAGAAGAAGGAAGATGAAGGGAGAGGAGAAGAAGAAAATAAAATAAATAAATTCAAAAAAATTCAAAATTTTAAAATTGTTAAAAATTTGATTTTTTATAGATGTTATTGTTCAAAAGTATTTCCATTTAAAGTTGTTCACGTTTCTTATTTTATTTATTAATTTTTTATTATTTCATATATTTTTTAAATTTAATGTGAAGTTTTTATTCAAGTAACTTATAAATGGATGAGAGTGGATTTTTTTAAATTGAGTTAAATATTAATATGTTTTGATAATATAAGTTAAATTGGGTATGAAATGAGCATGAATTGAATTGGATATAAATTATCAAATTTACATTATATGAAAATGAATTAAAATAAATTAAATGGGTTAATATGAATCGATCATTTTCAATCCGATTCAAACATAACCTGATTTATCCATTTGACACTCCTAATTCGAGCTAAAACACAAAATTCATCGAACCCTAATCGTAATTTGAAAATTTTGGCACAAAGAGGGAGGTAACTTAAGAGGAAGGAGAGAACGTTCGTTGGCTAAACCTTGCTTAAGAGGAGTCCTAACCTTGCTTATGAGGGAAGAAGATTATCTCGGAGGGCAGGGAGACTCTGAACACTCTTGAGGAGAGACGGAACAGTGACGTGCGGGTGACCAAGTGAGCGAGCGTCCGTGAGGGAGGGCGAGACGCGACAACCTGTGACCGAAGCAGACCCAATGACAACCTTCTAGAATCGGCTGAGGGCGGCGTGCAGGACAGGGGAGCGCACAATAGATTCAGGCCGAGGGGAGCAAACGCAGAGCAGAGAGAATAAGGAAAAAAACAGAGGATCGTTTGGCCATTGAAGAAGCTCGACTGAAGAGAGGGCCGCTCGAGCGAAAAAGAAAGAGGGGGTGTCGTTCGTCGAGGAAGGAACCTTGGCCGAACGACTCCGTCTCCGGTCATTCTCGCTCAACCGGAAAGGATCTCGTGCGACCCACGACTACCGTTTCTGTCCCCGGTTGAACGGAGGATTTAGGCTCTACCCCTAGAGGAGAAGAAAGGCCGTTCGTCGTCCGTCGAAGCTTCGCCAGTGACCGTACGACAGCAGAAAAGCTTCATTCCCGAACCAGGTGAGTCTCCTTGGTTTTTTTTTTTTTTTTTTTTTTGGCCGAGAAAGGAGTGATCTAGAGTAGTCAAGTCGGGAAGAAAAATATTCGAGAATTGGGCAGATTTTACGGAGAATTGGTTGTGATATGAATGGCTGTATGCCTTGTCCTGATCGAAAGCTGCATCTAAGTCGAATAGGAGCTTATGTCTGAACTGTGCATCATCATGTGTTTGATGAAATGCCTAAGAGAAGCCCGAGAGAATAATTCGGGTTTGAGCTTGATCGGTAGATAATTACGTCTATATCTATTGAAGCATGTCTGAGTCCGGTCTTTTTTTCCAAGAGAATAAGCATTTCTGATGAAGCATGTTTGATTTTCTTGGAAATAATCGGTCGTGTCATCGAGTCTACACCGTCACCGAACGTCCATTCCTCTCGTCGGAATACTCTTCCCTCGCCGGCGAAGCCAGTGGTTCGAGGCCACACTAGTTAGGCTACTCTTCGTCATACTAACGTATTCATGGTTGCTTGTTCGTTGGATTGCTGGTTTTAGACGTTTTGGATTGATAGGTTTTCATCTCATCGAATTTGTGGTCGCCGGAGTGAGCGACTGGAGTTGTCATTGGTTTTGAGGTGGCGTACAACGGCGGTCGGTAGCCTATGTGATGGCGGCGTCGATGTTTCTTGTTTGGCTGGAGCTGCAGGCGTTCGGGCTCGGCGAAGAAGACCAAGTGTGGAGGTTGAAGATGGAGACGGAAAGAGATAAAATAGGAAAAAGACAAAAAAGAGAAAAGAAATAAAAGAATAAAAAAAAAGACAAAAAAGAGGAAAAAGAGAAAAAACCGAAAAATTAAAAAAAAAAATTGGAAAAAAAGTGGAAACTGGGCTTCGGGTTAGCTTGCACAGTGAGCTAGGGGAGAGTGGGCTAGAATGGGCGAGGGGCGGATAGAAAAATCTATGAAAAAAAATTCAAAAATTTCTGTTTAAACCGAGTGGGTCGGATCCGGGTAGTCGGGTCGGACCCGTTCCCCGAATATAATATTAATAAAAATCATTAAAAAGTTTTAAAATCATAAAAATTAAAAAATAGTAGATAATATTTTTATAAACGTTAGAAAATAATTAAAAAATTAGAAAATTCAGAAAAACCATAAAATTTTGGAAATTCAGAAAATCATTAAATTTTTTTGAAAAATCCAGAAAATTCTAAAAAATATAAATTCAGAAAATTCCCAAAATAATTCAGAAAAATTGGAAAATTATTAAAAAATTAAAATCCAAAAATGGACAAGCCTTTAAGACTTTACAATATGGTTCTTTGTTTTGATTTGCCCTTTTCTTTTAGAGACTATTTTAGGATATTTGTGTGTTTTCTTTGTGATTATACTTGGTTACGTAAATAGTAAAATGTTCTCCTATATTTTACTCGATTTCTAACTGATCAATATAGGCTAGTGGTGGCTCATTAATTGAATTTCACGTAATATTAATTATTTAAAATTGAACTCCCAATATCGTGCGAAATATGGATTTGGAAGAGTTTGGGTTAATGGAAGGCTGTTAGTTCGAAATTGACAACACCCCTAGACCTATTCTCTCTCCCAAAGGGGTTAGGTTATGACAGTCTAACAATGTGGTGATATATCCATGATCACAAGAAAGCTATTAGAAAAAAATGGGCATATTTTTAGTGGGTTTGCTACATGATTTTTTGTATCACTAAATATAGGGAAATTTCCAAAAGAGGGCCCGAAATGCACAAATTTTCTCAAATAAAGGCATGAATTGGATCTTGTTTTAAATAAGGGCCTAAACTGCCATCACTTTCTTGTTTTAAATAAGGGCCTAAACTGCCATCACTTTCTCAAATAAGGGTCTGAAGTGGATCTTGCATTAAATAAAAGCCTAAAGTGACTATGTTTGTTTTAAATAAGAGCTTGACTTTACGGCAATTAAAGATATTTTCATCATTTATCTTTTTTTTCCTTTTTTATGATTCTTCTTCTTCCTCTTTGCCCGACCACCGGCAATGTCGCGACCTATTTCATTCCGTCCCGAGAGGGAAAGAAATCAATAAATAGATTTAGGGGTATTGTCCAAAGGGTGGGTTAAGACCCTCATTAGACATAGGCTCTCTCAAGCCCATATCTCGAGTGATGTTGGGTGTTCATGAAAATCTTCAAATGAGGAGTCGCCACTAGCCTATTGGAGTCGGCTAAAAACCAAGCGAAGCATGGGAGTGTGCTTCACTTTCTATGCAACCAGAGACTAGGGTTGATGACTTGATTATACTAATTAACCAATTAGTGCCTTTTCGGTACCTAATCTTGTTCATTTCAAAAAGACTTTTGTCAAGCAGTTTGGATTGATTTTAGACTTAACCACTAGCATGTGAGGTGATCATGCGGGTACGCAATCATCAAAATAACAATAAGCAATTAAAGAATACGTTAAATAAATTGCAAGGAAAAATAAACACCTAGCATTAAGAGATAAATAAATGGCAATCCTAATTAAATTAAGGGGGAAACGATAACCATCGCATCATAAGCGTGTTGTCAAGGGTAATTGTATCCGAGGATAATTAAAACCTTAAGGTGAAGTCGTGAGAGCTTGTTCAATTTCAAGCACAATTTTAGGCCGATAATTTTCCGACATTTTTTTTAGAGAAAACTGTCCAAAAATTATTTTAGAGCTTTTAGGGAATTCTAAAACAATCTTGGAATTTTTGGGATTTTTTTTTTTTTTTTTGGAATTTTCAATATTTTCAAAATTTCAAAATTTTTTATAAAAATAATAAATAAAGAAAATACTTTTTCGAAAATTTTTGTAAATTTTCAGATTTCTGAATTTTCCATGAATTTTCTGAAATTTCGAAATTTTTTATGATTTTTTAAAAATATTTTTAATGTTTTTTTCATTTTCTGAATTTTCGGTTTTTTATATATTTTTTAATATAAATAATGATTCGGATTGGGTCAGGAAACTTGGCCCCACCGACCTGGTTAAGATCCCGTTGGCTTAGGTTGAGCCACAAAAGACTAGGTTAGCCTTAAGCCCACTAAGAAAAAAAAAAAAAAAAAAGGCCCACGCGAAATTAACCCTAATTAGCTCACAAAAATTCTAAAACGGCCCATTCCCATTTGTTCTCGGCCCAACCGTCTCAGCCCGCAACAGCCAGCCAAAGCCCATTCTCCCTATTTCTTTTTTTTTTTTTTTTTTTGGCCTTTTTCCATTTCTTTTTTTCTTATTTTATTTCTTTTTCTTCTGGTCTTCTTCTTCCTTTGCTGAAGCGCATCTTCCCCTTGCCAAAGCTTCGTCAGAGAGCTTCTGCAACTTCTTCCCCGACTCATCCCAGCGATGCCCTCTCAAACGAATCCTTACCGGTGCTTAGGCCATCGCCATCCCACCACCCTCCATCGGTCGTCCACCCCGACCATCTCTTGTCACCGAAGGTGCCCTCCTCACCGGCGAGAACGAAATAAAACGACAATGAGGTAGCGAAACGAACTGAACAACCAACGCGCACAAAGCTAAGCATCATGAGAAAAAACTTGGTGCAATGTGACGAAACCTGCATGCTCGCGTCTGGCCAACATGGCAAAACTAAACTAGATCTCGATGTGGCATTACATCGAACACTTAGCATATGCCATGGAAAAGAGTGATTTTTGGTTTGATCGGACTTAAACTCGAGACCGGACTCTTGATAAGAGCAAACTAGAACGTAGAAAAGCTCAACGAGGAGCCGCTAGGGTCGGAGTTTGCAGGAGCCAAATTGCCACGAGCTTCGGCCCGGCGCGCGGTCAAGGCGAAATAGAACAAAAAGAATGGCCTATTGAGTTCAACCTGAGAACGCTAGCTAAGGAGCCATCAGAATTGAGGCGTCGGCTGAAGCTCTCTTGCTCTTCCTCAGTCACTGTCTCGCTTGGACTCTCTTCCCGCTCTCTCTTTCTGCTCCTCCCCCTGCTCTCCTTTTACTTTTTGTTTTGGTCTTCTCACTCCTTCTTCTCTCGCTCTAGGTAGAGCACACATCCGATGCCAACGATCTTCATAGGGGCAGCAGAATCGTCCATATAGTCTGAGATGAGAACAGTGGTGCCAGCGAGCACCAGCCGAGTGGAGAGGACGAGGGGGAGTTCCTGGTCAACCCTCCTACTCTCTATTTTTGCTCCACTTTTCTACTGTCGCGCCCCTGTTGCCCTCTGCTTTGCCTTTCTTTTCTGCTCCCTTTTGCTACTTTTGCCTTGCTGCTGCTATGACTTGCTGCCTTCACTTTTTACTGCAAGTCCCGCGCATGGAGAAGAAATGAGGAAGAAGAAAGAGAATGGGTCGGGCCGGGAAAGGAAAGGAAAAAAGAAAATGGGCTAGGCTCGTGCAAAGAAGGGAAGGAACGAAAGAAAGGGGCCGAGCAGCCCACCTTAACCCGGACCCACAATGTTTTTTTCTTTTTTTCTTTTTTATAAATTCAAAAAAATAATTTAATTTAATTTTTAAATTTTTAATGCTACTAAGTGTTAAATAAAAACGGAAAAATTTAGATGTCGGCAATGCCCTTCTTTGAATGGGAGCTCAAAGGGGTTCCTTTCAAAGACAAGAGACATCTAAATTTTGTTTGTGGACGATGGCGATCGAAGGTTGCTGATGAGAAAATGATATGAAGGGATGATCTTGTAAAAAAAATGTCTTTCGATCGAGATGGGAAAGTCTTATTATGTGGTAATTAGTTCTGATTGGAAGGGAAGTTTCATTGTGTAAAAACAAGTTTCGATTGGGAAGGAGGTCTCACCATGTAAAGATGGGTTTCGACCGGATGGGATAGTCTCATTGTGTAAAAACGGGTTTCGACCAGGAAGGATAATCTCATCGTGTAAAAACGGGTTTCGACCGGATAGGATGGTCTCACCGTGTAAAAACAGGTTTCGACTAAGAAGAAGGTCTCATCGTGTAAAAATGGGTTTCGACTAAAGAGAAGGTCTCACCGTGTAAAAATGGATTTTGACCGGATGAGATAGTCTCACCATGTAAAAACGGGTTTCACCGGATATGATAGTCTCACCGTATAAAAACAGGTTTCGACTGAATATGATTGTCTCATCGTGTAAAAACGGGTTTCGACCGGAGAGGATAGTCTTTGATGGAATGTGTTGAAAAATCTCTTATAATCTTATATAGAATATTACGTGATCTTATGTGATTTGATTTGATTTTGTTAGCTGTAAATTAGTTACTGATAAGATTAAGGGCTGATTAGGATCTTTACCTAAATAAGTTTCCTACCTAATTTAGGTCCTTCATTTCTGTATATATACATATTGTAATCACTCTATGTAAAATAAGAAAACATATTCTTTTCTTCATGGTATCAGAGCTAAAGGTCCTGAGTTCAAATCTTACTAGGCCCCATTTGCCTCCCTAATTAAATTTCCACGCTTAGTAATAGGCAAAAGACCAGATTAAGCGTGAGGGGGAGTATTAGAATATATAAATAATAAATCACGCCGTCATCTAACAGCTTAAGCTTTTAGAATAGTTGGCAGTGGTCCCACAAAATCTTACAGTCTTACCGTGTAAAAACGGGTTCTGACTATAAAGGAACAAGTGTGGTTTAAGGGTAGACCCACAAACTGTGTGGTTTCAAATAGACCACCAATCATGTGGTTTCGGATGACCACCAACCTTATGATTTAAGGGTAGACTACCAACCGGGTAGTTTAAGGGTAGATCACAAATCATATGGTTTTGGATGACCATCGACCCCGTGGTTTAATGGTAGATCACCGACCGTGTGATTTCAGATGACCACCGACCCCGTGGTTTAAGAGTAGACCACCAACTATGTTGAGAATACCTAATTTCACTGGGGGGAACCAGACAAGATTAACTTGAAAGAAGTGTCATTAGAGACAATCCAGAAAAATATTGAAGATGAGAAAATGTTGATTGCATGAGCAAATCGAGCTGATTCAATTATTTGGTAAATATACGACACTGCTTGGTATCGCAAAATTGTTATCGAGTTTAGAAGATATCATCAATTCTCAAACTCCTTTAGAAGAAAAGTCCATATTAAGGTGATCCTGACTTATGAAAAGGGTTCATTAAACATGCTAAGCAAGGGCTCTTAGTCAAAAAGGGCTTCTCACATCTTCTCGAGAAAATGGCTATTTGATCCCATCCCTTAATGTGGAAAGCATGGCTGATCATTAGGGGTGTCTCACATAACCTATGTCAAAAGCTTTGAGAATCATTCACAATAAGTACATATTGACCAATCTAAAATGTCTTTTGGAAGGGCCATGATGTGATTTGGTCAAGGTTTCAACAAAAGATAAGCATCATTGGCTATGCAATGAAATAGTCATCGATCAACATCTTCACTAGGTTTACAAGTCCTAAATAAGAACTTTGCTCTCTCTTCTTTAAGCGGTAGCTTCTTTGAGAAGTTCTTACTTTCACTCGAGTCATCCCAATCTGAAGAGACTTCGGGAAGGGGTTGTAATGTTGGTTCGGTTATAGGCTCAAAAGGCTAAGAATTTCTTTGAAGAGAGGTTTGAGAATTGGTGATCCTCATGGTATCATTACCATTTCGTCTAATTTTTCAAAGGCACTTGACTTTGGAAATTTAACTTTATCTCGAAAGTCCTTTGGCTAAACATCTTAACACGAGAGCTTTACTCTTTCATCTAATGGCTTTTGCATTTGCAATGATTTTTTTTTTTTGATACAAGCATTTTGACTTTGACAACTTTTCTTTCACAAGAAAGTCTCTCTCTTTTTTTTATGTGACTTTCCTCGCTCTTTTTATTTCACTCATTTTTTTGAAAACAGGCATTGGCCTTACTTTAACCAAGCACACTACTTTTTCATGCCCCCTAATTGTCATTGATTTTTTCGAGCCTTTAGGACTTTCGAGACACTTTCCACATTGTCATGTAAATGCCAATTGCCTTGATAAATCATATGACTTGCCCTAGTGAGGGGAGATAATCACCATTCGGGCTTTAGAAATGAATGTTCATGCTCAATTTGGGTAAGCAAAGGACGTAAGTGTTTAGGTAGAGAAATGAATTCTCCTTTTCATTTTGGGATACTTCGAGTTTCCATAAGAACTCACTTGAAGCTATTACAAAAGATTGATACAAGTAAAAGCAAAGCAATCCTTCTCATCTTTCTTCTCCAAATAATTTCAACCCAAACCTCTATAATTGCCCCATTGTAGGGCAATTCTTGATAGGGATATTTTGTAGAAAATTCTCTATATTTAAAGGCTCAAATGGATAAACTATTGTCACCTGCGGTGTGTAGGGCAACAAAAAGAAATTCCTTTTTTCACTTTGATCCATGTATCACCTGTGAATGATCCCTCGTCCTTAAATGACATGGCTTTTCTTTTTTCGCTCGACTCTCAAAGTGTTTGGAGGACATGTTTGGAAATGGGTTGCTTTTCCTCATCCTAAGTGTCTCTTGCTTGGCACGATTAACATCCCAATTTCAATTGGTCAAAATCATCTAAGCAGATTAATCTCCATGAGGAATTTTGATTCAAAATGAGTGATCCACTGAGCGGATAAACAATTTTGAGATAAAAAAGATGTTCAGAGGCTTTGTGGAAAAAAAATTTCTATTTCCATTCTTTTATGTTTGTTTTCCAGGAAAATGCCAAAGATTTTTTGAGATGGAAATTATCCATTTACTTTCCTTCTAATTTTGAGAAGAAGGGTACTTACCTGCTACGAGGCAACATGACAACCCTGTAAACAATGGAAAATAATGTGTTAGTATAACAACCTTGATGGAATTAAAGATTGGAAACGATACATCGCTACCCTCACTCGCATTTATCCTTTGAGTGCTAACATCACCCTTTTATCCTTTGAGTGCTAACATCACCCTTTTGGATATTTGACAACTCCAAATTTTCACTTGCATTTATCTTTACATGTTCAACGTTTCCCTTCACATGCTTTTGTTCTTCGAGCATCAACATGCCCTGCTACAAGGCGACACGACAACCTTGTAAATAATGGAAAAGAATGTGTTAGTGTAAGAACCTTGATGGAATTAACGATTGGAAATGATACATCGTTACCCCTCACTTGCATTTATCTTCCGAGTGCTAATATCACCCTTTTGGATATTTGGCAACTCTAGATCTTCACTTGCATTTATCTTTACATGTCCAATGTTTCCATTCACATGCTTTTGTTCTTCAGGCATCAACATATCCTATTAAGAATGGCAACGAAGTGTGTTAGGAAAAAATTATCAAGGGTGAATATGATCAATGCAAGAGTGCCATTCATTGACTTTTTTCTGTAAAAAAATTTTTTGGCATTTTCAAAAAGAAATACATGCAAAGAATGTATGCCTAAAATGCGTGAAACGAGTTGTCCAAGTGACTAGGATTGCTTGAAAAGAATTGGTCATGTGGCCTTGATCTTATTCATGAAAAGCATTTCTTTATTGCATACAATATTCCACAACATTCAAGTCTTTTCTTTTCAAAGAAGCATCTAATCAACAGGAAGTTTGAAAAAACTGAGAAGTGAGTCATTAAATGTATTTTTCAAATTTTCCTTTAAATTGGTCATTCCCATGTTATTGAATTCACTAATCCTAAGTGAGTGTCAAAGATGAAAAGAGAGGGATACTCCTTGTTTGGACATTTGAGGGCATTGTTCCTTGGATGCTTTGTCCCGTTTATTGCGTCAAAATGGACAATTGAACTTCAACATGCTTCTTTGATGGAAGGCCTTGGTCTCCTAGTCAGTGTGTGCCTTTTTTTGTGACAAACATACATGTCACTTGCATTCCTGAATTGAATCGGACTAATTTAGGAACAATACTCCCCTTTTGTACTAAATCCATTGACTCTCCTTCATCTTGCTTCACGAGGGAGAATCACAATGCTTTGAGTGACTTGCCCCATCATCGCCTCATTGGCGAGAGGTGTTGTCCATTGGACAAACTCTCCTTCAAACATTGGTTGCTCTATCACGCTGGCCTAGTGGACTACCATTTATCGGTCAAATGCTCTCCACATTTAGTTAGATAATTTGATGTGACTAAAATGTGGATTGCTTTCCTAACAGCATCGGCAGTTCTGGATAGACCCAAAAGAAGTGAACATTCCTAGACTTTGCAATCTTCAGAGCAACAAAAACAAACATGTCCTCCTTGTGCAAATTCTCTATACATGCAACTGCAACAAATGGTCCTGACGGTCTCATCTTGTGCTGTGACGTCCTGAAATTCGAGCCCTGTTAGGGAGGAGTGAACGTGAATTTTGCCAATGCATTGTTGGTTGATTCCGCTCGGACCCAATCATTTCCGAGATACTGACCTTTTGGGAAAGGCTACTGAGGATAGAACTCGTGCGACTAAAGAACTCGACCTGGGAAAAACGACTCGACTGTGAGACTTGCGTAAGGACGATCCTGTAGTCATGCAGGCCGATTTTAGGGACGAATAGAAGTCGATTTGCGGACAGAAATAATGGGACGACGGGTGATTCCATCTACTATTATCAAACCCGTGAACGACCCTATATCGATCCTTGATAATCGTGTACTTTGAAATAAGAATCTATCCTTCGCAATTTCATGTCGTCAAGGACGCCCATGTGTCGAGAAGTCTTGAACGTGTCAGTCTAAATTATACCAAAAAGGCATTCGGGCGAAATTGACAAGGCAGGAAAATGCAAGATTGGACTTCGAATTTTTGGGAACGTCCGGGACGGACTTTTGGACGATGCTTCCTTGATAGTCGATGGTGTCGGTTGAGCTGAATTTTTGGGAAAGGGATTTTCGGACCGAGAAAACGAGCCTACGAGGACGTGGGCTGGGCGAGAATAGTGAGGGCCTCACGCCCAAGGTGGGACAGCCACCGTGAAAGACCGAGACAAACGGGCGAGCCCGTTGGACCCAACCGACCCCTCACCCTTCCTAGCCGTTATCCAACCTTGAGCCGATTCGAGCCCAAGAAATTCCCGAGCCCATTCCTATTCATTTTCTAGCCCATTTCCTAGGCCTGCCCTCCATTTTCAGCCCAAGGACAGATTGGGAAATGTGCAAGGTGGAAATGACCAAAATGCCCTTGGATATTTTGAAGAAAAGTCAAAAAGAAGAAAGAGAGGATGAGGTCATTGTTTGGCAAGTGGGGCAAGCATTGATGGCCTTGATAAGGCTTATCCTTCAGCCTTCACTTCACTCTCTCTCTCCTCTTCATCTTCTCCAAAATCGCAGCCCTCTTCCCCTTGCTTCTCCTTGCAATTTCTGCAGTTTCTGTTTTGGACCTCTCACCGAAATCTGAGTTGTTCATTGCCTTCCCAATGGAATCTCGGGCCGTGCCACCCACCGTTGAACTCGGGAGAGAGAATCCGTACGGATAGCGTCAGCCGTTCATCGAACGGAGCCGCCGTCAGATCCGTACGGCGGCCGGAAACCGACTGCTCGCCGGACCATCACTGTAGCGACCAGTTCTGCTGTGTTCCGCCTTTTGACCTGTTTTCCTCCATTTCTGACCCAATCACCACCTATACCAGCCACAAGTGGTTCCCTCTCGACCCCCAGGTGCCATTGATTGCTGGCCCGCCGCTCGTCGGAGCTCCGGCCAAGCTGTTTTCCTCCGGTCGCCCCCTCGTCCTCCTCTGCCCGATCTTTTTTTACGAAGTTCGTGGGGAATCCGAGTTGTTGCTGCTGTGTTGAGCCCGTGACTACCTTGGAGTGTCGGGAGAGATATCCCAAGGTGTCGGGTTCGTCGCCGCCGCCGCCGCGTCCGCGTCTCCGGCCCGCTTAACGGGTGAGTTTAGCCCCTAATCCCTATTTAGTGCCTAAACTTGCTTAGGGTTGGGTTAATTAGTATTAATGCTGGTTTAGGAGGGTTAATTAAGTTGTATTAGCCCTAAGATAGGTGGTTAGATATGTGGTTAAGATTAGATTAGCTTAATCTTGCTTAATTATGCTTGATTATGCTTAATTGTGCTTATTTGTGGATTATGTGATAATTAAGCTTGTTTAGCTTAATTGATTGATTAATTTGTGTTTAATCAGTGTTTTGTTTAATTTCTGAATTTAATTTATTATTAATTGAATTTCGGAAATTACGTTCACGGATTATTGTTCATGATTACTATTCACGACTGTTCATCCTAAGTGAAATTGTGCATAATTTCATGTGTCTTGATCATATGAAGTGAAATTGATGTGTCGTGGCATGAACATTCGCATGAATCGTGTGAATTTCACAAAAAGGGAAAAATGGTTTGTCCGAGGGACACCGGAAATGGACCGCTTTTATGAGAAAGGTGGGAGAAATGGTTTGTCCGAGGGATATTGGAAATGAACCGCTTTTGTGAGAAATGATTTGAGGTTTCATATGCAAGCATGTGTGCATTGGTTAATGCTCAAAGATAATAAGTGGGTTGTGATGGTATGCTTGCATCATCACTAAGCTGAAACCACCGTCTCGGGAGAGTATCCCTTGACGTTCATTGAGCATGCGGTCTCGGGAGAGTATCCCTTGACGTTCATTGGGCATGCGGTCTCGGCAGAGTATCCCTTGACGTTTTGTGGGCATGTGGTCTTGGGAGAGTATCCCTTGATGTTCGTTGGGCATGCGGTCTTGGGAGAGTATCCCTTGACGTCTTTTGGGCACGGAAGGGCACGGTTGCGCCTCTGCGGAAGAAAGGCGCCGTAGCGCCGTTGCGCCTCAGTTGTAGCCCGGTGGGGTAGTAATAATCGGAACACGTGTGAATGCGAGAGTGTATGAGAAAACATGGCATCATTGATTCCGATTATGCATGAGGTGATCATATCATTTATGGCACGCACGCATGAATTGATAACGTGCAGGGGTGGCAATGGCCGTGAGATCGCTTGTGACGCGACTCGCATGTGATTGATGAACTTTGCATCATCTAACGGCCATGTGCATTGCGTGTATTGTGCTGACTTATAACGTGCAGGGTATGGCATACCAGGTAAGGTTGCATGCGAACCGACTATTCGATTGTTGGTTGCATTGCTTGCATTATATGAGGTTTTACTTGCAGGGTATGACATATCGGGTAAGGTTGCATGCGAACCGATTTCTAATCGTTGGTTGACCCTGTTTGTTGTTTGATTGTTGATTGCTGGTTGTTTGTGGTGGGGTTGAGTGAGGGGTGGTTCTGGAGAGATACCTCGGGTTGAGTTGGTGTACTAACCGGGGCTTAGGGGAAGAACTCGCTGAGATTTTATCTCAACCCGTCGTGGTTAACCTTTTTCAGGTCTTTAGAATGGTGCATCCGCTGTGGAGAATCCTGCCCCCTGTTTCTCTAGTGATCGACCTGACGGAGTCGAGTCCGATGGGTCCGAATGACCGTGGTGTTGAACTCGAGGGTTCATTCTGTATAGTTGGATTAGCCTAATTTCTTTCTGGCCTGGCTTAGAGGATGGATCGGCCCATTTTGTTAGGCTTGTAATTCAAAAGACGATCCTCCATTGGTTAATCCAGTAAATTGTGTAAATGAGTAGTGATGGTTGTTCTTGTTATTCATCCCTCTATCCCTAATTGATTGTTGGACTGGGGATGGTTCGTCTTCCGCTTGCGCATAACAAAAGATTAAAATGAATGGTCGTCGACGAGTCTTGGGACGTCGCTTTCAATTGACCATGGTAAGGGATTGTCGCATGCTCGGGGTTCGGGGCGTGACATCCCCGTCGGTTTTGGTATCAGAGCGAGGTTGAGACTTGGAGTGATAAGGTGCGTGGAATTTTTGGGGATAGTGAGATAGGGATGGCTTTTATATTATGTGCCTGTGATTGCTTTTGTGGCTTTGTGTGGCTTTGTGTGGTGGCGGGTTGCTCATAGTTCAGAGTGATGAGCAATCCTGAGTAGAGAGAGCCCTTAGGCGTAGGGCAGCGTCTGGTTAGACTGGTACTAGAGGTAGCGTGCAAGTAGATCCTAGGTTAGACAGGATCCTGCTGGCGCTAGAGACCTTGTTAGGGCAGTAAGCTGAGTGCTTCTGCTGTGGTCTTTGTGGTTCCCCTAGTGAGAGGAGAGGTCTATGAGAGACCGATGCCTAGGCTGGTAGAGCAGTTCCTAAGACTGAAAACCACCGAGATTTAGTGGCGTGAGCGACCCTGAAGCTACGACCCTTTGGATAAGGGATATCGAGAGAACTGTTATAGTGCTGAGGTGTTCAGAATAAGACAGAGTGCTTCTGGCGGTTTATCAGCTTCAAGGTAATGCAAGTACTTGGTAGGGAAGCCACTCAAGGAAGAGTGTTCCCTAAAGGCACGATTCAGACATGGGGTGTCTCTCGCGAAGCCTTCAATGTGAAGTACTTCTTGGACAGTGTGAGAGAGAGTGAAAGATGGTAGAGTTCTAATAGTTTCGTCAGAATCGGATGTCAGTGGATCAGTATGAGGCAAAGTTAGCTGAGTTGGCCAAGTATGCGTCGAGATTGGTAAAGGACCATGTGGATAGGGCGAGACGTTTTAGAGATGGCTTGAAGTTAGAATTGAAAGCCCAGCTAATGCCTTTGAACTTAAAGAGCTTTGATGAGATGTACGAAAGGGCCTAAATGATAGAGAAGAATATGATCGAGAGGGCGACCGCATCCGGCTCGTGGTTTGTGCCTAATAGAGACAATCGTCGGTTCGAGAAGGGACCGATGATGGGGCGAAGGAATCCCATCCCACCAGACAGAAAGAATTACGTGGGAAAGCCGACCGCCCGAAACTAGGTCACGAGGAAGTCATTGCATATGGTGGATTTTTATGGAAAGTCACTTGAGGTGACTTGGTTGTGGGAATCTGGGTGTCAAGAGTATTTGGCATTGGTGGCAAATACGCTGGTAGAGTTGAGAAAGTATGAACCAGACCCGAATCATGTGTTGAATTTTGAGAAAACTGGACGTAGACAACAAAGTGTCGTACATGGAGAGGTCGACATGAATAGACAAACATAAAGAGCAAGTACTCTGAAATAAGACTATTGCCTTGGTTAAGGTGATCGGGCAACATCACGGAACAGAGAGAGCTGTGTGGGGAAAGTGAGGAAGTGATGAAGAATCAACACCCCCATCTTTTGAGGATTTGTTTGTGATTGCAAATTTCGAGGACGAAATTTTTGTAAGGGGGGAAGAATTGTGACGTCTTGAAATTCGAGCCCTGTTAGGGAGGAGTGAACGTGAATTTTGCCAATGCATTGTTGGTTGATTCCGCTCGGACCCAATCATTTCCGAGATATTGACCTTTTGGGAAAGGCTGCGGGGACAGAACTCGTGCGACTAAAGAACTCGACACAGGGAAAACGACTCGACCGTGAGACTTGCGTAAGGACGATCCTGTAGTCATGCAGGCTGATTTTAGGGACGAATAGAAGTCGATTCGCGGACAGAAATAATGGAACGACGGGTGATTCCGTCTACTATTATCGAACCCGTGAACGACCCTATGTCGATCCTTGATAATCGTGTACTTTGAAATAAGAATCTATCCTTCGCAATTTCATGTCGTCAAGGACGTCCATGTGTCGAGAAGTCTTGAACGTGGTTTGGCACGAGTCGGTTACGCATGAATCCTCGAAGCCACCTGTCAGTCTAAATTATACCAAAAAGGCATTCGGGCGAAATTGACAAGGCCGGAAAATCCAAGATTGGACTTTGAATTTTTAGGAACGTCCGGGACGGACTTTTGGACGATGCTTCCTTGATAGTCGATGGTGTCAGTTGAGCTGAATTTTTGGGAAAGGGATTTTCGGACCGAGGAAACGAGCCTACGAGGACGTGGGCTGGGCGAGAATAGTGAGGGCCTCACCCCCAAAGTGGGATAGCCACCGTGAAAGACCGAGACAAACGGGCGAGCCCGTTGGACCCAACCGACCCCTCACCCTTCCTAGCCATTATCCAACCTTGAGCCGATTTGAGCCCAAGAAATTCCCGTGCCCGTTCCTATTCATTTTCTAGCCCATTTCCTAGGCCCGCCCTCCATTTTCAGCCCAAGGACAGATTGGGAAATGTGCAAGGTGGAAATGACCAAAATGCCCTTGGATATTTTGAAGAAAAGTCAAAAAGAAGAAAGAGAGGATGAGGTCATTGTTTGGCAAGTGGGGCAAGCATTGATGGCCTTGATAAGGCTTATCGTTCAGCCTTGACTTCACTCTATCTCTCCTCTTCATCTTTTCCAAAATCGCAGCCCTCTTCCCCTTGCTTCTCCTTGCAATTTCTGTTTTGGACCTCTCACTGAAATCTGAATTTTTCATTGCCTTCCTGATGGAATCTCGGGCCGTTCCACTCACCATTGCGCTCGGGAGAGAGAATCCGTATGGATAGCGTCGGACTTTCATCAAACGGAGCCGCCGTCAGATCCGTACGGCGGCCGGAAACCGATCGCTTTCTCATTGGGCCCGTCACCGTAGCGACCAGTTCTGTTGTGTTCCGCCTTTTGACCTGTTTTCCTCCATTTCGACCCAATCACCGCCCATACCAGCCACAAGTGGTTCCCCCTCGACCCCCAGTGCCATTGATCGCTGGCCCGCCGCTCGTCGAGCTCCGACCAAGCTGTTTTCCTCCTGGTCGGCCCTCCTCCTCCTCTGCTGATCTTTGTTTTTCGAAGTTCGGTGGGGAATCCGAGTTGTTGCTGCTGTGTTGAGCCCGTGACTGCCTTGGAGTGTCGGGAGAGATGTCCCAGGGTGTCGGGTTCATTGCCGCCGCCGCGTCCGCGTCTCCGGCCCGCTTAATGGGTGAGTTTAGCCCCTAATCCCTATTTAGTGCCTAAACTTGCTTAGGGTTGGGTTAATTAGTGTTAATGCTGGTTTAGGAGGGTTAATTAAGTTGTATTAGCCCTAAGATAGGTGGTTAGATATGTGGTTAAGATTAGATTAGCTTAATCTTGCTTAATTATGCTTGATTATGCTTAATTGTGCTTATTTGTGGATTATGTGATAATTAAGCTTGTTTAGCTTAATTGATTGATTAATTTGTGTTTAATCAGTGTTTTGTTTAATTTCTGAATTTAATTTATTATTAATTGAATTTCGGAAATTACTGTTCACGGATTACTGTTCATGATTACTGTTCACGGCACTGTTCATCCGGAAGTGAAATTGTGCATAATTTCATGTGTCTTGATCATATGAAGTGAAATTGATGTGTCGTGGCATGAACATTCGCATGAATCGTGTGAATTTCACAAAAAGGGAAAAATGGTTTGTCCGAGGGACATCGGAAATGGACCGCTTTTATGAGAAAGGTGGGAGAAATGGTTTGTCCGAGGGATATCGGAAATGAACCGCTTTTGTGAGAAATGATTTGAGGTTTCATATGCAAGCATGTGTGCATTGGTTAATGCTCAAAGATAATAAGTGGGTTGTGATGGTATGCTTGCATCATCACTAAGCTGAAACCACCGTCTCGGGAGAGTATCCCTTGACGTTCATTGGGCATGCGGTCTCGGGAGAGTATCCCTTGATGTTCTGTGGGCATGCGGTCTCGGGAGAGCATCCCTTGACGTTCATTGGGCATGCGGTCTCAGGAGAGTCTCCCTTGACGTTTTGTGGGCATGCGGTCTTGGGAGAGTATCCCTTGACGTTCGTTGGGCATGCGGTCTTGGGAGAGTATCCCTTGACGTCTTTTGCGCACGGAAGGGCACGGTTGCGCCTCTGCGGAGGAAGGGCGCCGTAGCGCCTCAGTTGTAGCCCGGTGGGATAGTAATAATCCGAACACGTGTGAATGCGAGAGTGTATGAGAAAACATGGCATCATTGGTTCCGATTATGCATGAGGTGATCATATCATTTATTGCACGCACGCATGAATTGATAATGTGCAGGGGTGGCAATGGCCAGGTGAGATCGCTTGTGACGCGACTCGCATGTGATTGATGAACTGCATCATCTAACGGCCATGTGCATTGTGTGTATTGTGCTGACTTATAACATGCAGGGTATGGCATACCGAGTAAGGTTGCATGCGAACCGACTATTCGATTGTTGGTTGCATTGCTTGCATTGTATAAGGTTTTACGTGCAGGGCATGGCATACCAGGTAAGGTTGCATGTGAACCGATTTCTGATCGTTGGTTGACCCTGTTTGCTGTTTGATTGTTGATTGCTGGTTGTTTGTGGTGGGGTTGAGTGAGGGGTGGTTCTGGAGAGATACCCCGGGTTGAGTTGGTGTACTAAACAGGGTTAGGGGAAGAACTCGCTGAGATTTTATCTCAACCCGTCATGGTTAACCTTTTTCAGGTCTTTAGAATGGTGCACCCACTGTGGAGAATCCTGCCCCCCTTTTCTCTAGTGATCGACCTGACGGAGTCGAGTCCAATGGGTCCGAGTGACCGTGGTGTTGAACTCGAGAGTTCATTCTGTATAGCTGGATTAGCCTAGTTTCTTTTTGGCCTGGCTTAGAGGATGGATCGGCCCCTTTTGTCGGGCTTGTAATTCAAAAGACAATCATCCATTGGTTAATCCAGTAAATTGTGTAAATGAGTAGTGATGGTTGTTCTTGTTATTCATCCCTCTATCCCTGATTGATTGTTGGACTGGGGATGGTTCGTCTTCCGCTTGTGCATAACAAAAGATTAAAATGAATGGTCGTCGACGAGTCCCCGGGACGTCGCTTTCAATTGACCATGGTAAGGGGTTGTCGCGTGCTCGGGGTTCGGGGCGTGACATGTGCTCTAGCAGATCAGTGGGTGGAATTTTTCGCCTACCATTTTGGGTAATGTTTCAAAAGAGCATCGGATTTATGCTAGACAACATCCTTCTAATAGAGGAGAAACCAGCAGATTGTAAGTGAAAGAGAGCATGGAAGTATTGGAAGTCAACGTGTCTAAATCCCCAATTGCTCCTAATCTAGAATCGTCTCCTACATTTCAGAACTTCAGGAGAATGTGTCTTCCAGGCTAATCGGGTTAAAATTAACAAATACTTGTATTCCCTTTGATGCATTTCCGTTGACGATCACGCATGCTGTGTTCATCTCAAATTCCAAGGGTTTATGTTTTTGTCTTTTAGAGGAGGTAATTGACAATCTCCAATGACCTCTTCATTTTACTTGATTAATGAAGGAAAAAAAAAAGGATGAACAAGTCAGTTGTTGCACAAGAGATTCCCACTGAAACGATTACAACTTTACCATCTCGAAGTATCATCTTGCGGGTCAACCTACGAAGGTGGTTAAAAAAAGAGATAAAATAAGAAGGGATAAAATCCTACGTGAGTTCTTCTTGAAAATCATTTTTTTGAAACATTTTGAAGTTAAAAGCATAAAAGCTTAACCCTAAAAGCCCGTTTGAAACACTTCAATCAAAATTTTTTCTCTCTTTCTTTCTTTATGAAATTGGATTTTATTACTAAAAATGTATGTTGCAGAACATTTTTTAAAAGTGTCATTGGGCCTGTAATCGAAACCCAAAATGGAAAACATGATTCTTAACAAAAATGAAAATAATGATAAAATACAAGAAAGTCTTATATAGATGAGTGTAAAAATAATTTCTCGTTCGAGTTTGAAAGTCCACTTATTTGTATGGCCAAGCAGATGCCAATGAGTAAATGTTACTTGCATCATGCAAAAAGGAAATAATGTTAGTATGTGAATGAAAAAATGATCTTTCAATGACGTTGCCTCTTACAATGAAATCAAGACAACGACAAATGCCCCATGGTCCCTATTGTAGGATTTTGGTATTTTGCCAAGATTTTATCATAAGAAAAGACATCATTAAAAGATCAATCCATGGCTATCAATCGAATGTTGACTTTATTCCCAAAAGTTTCATATGCAAAATGTGGCATTAATTTTGAAAGACCAATTTGTGCTTTCTCTTGTGAAAAGGAGATGATTTTATTATGAGAAATCCATACAAAAAATGTGATTTGACTTTTCAATCCCAAAATGTGAGAAAGAAAGAATTTGATTAAAAGTATGATTTTAATTTTTTTTTTGTGCCCCAAAACATAATCATTGTGACGTCTTGAAATTCGAGCCCCGTTAGGGATGAGTGAACATGAATTTCGCCAATGCATTGTTGGTTGATTCTCGCTCGAACCCAATCATTTCCAAGATACGACCTTGAGGGGAAAGGCTACCGAGGATAGAACTCGTGCGACTAAAGAACTTGACCTGGGAAAACGACTCGACCGTGAGACTTGCGTAAGGACGATCCCCGTAGTCATGTAGGCGATTTCGGGGACGAATATAAGTCAATTCGCAGACATAAATAATAGGACGACGGGTGATTCCGTCTACTGTTATCGAACCCGCAAACGACCCTATGTCGATCCTTGATAATCGTGTACTTTGAAATAAGAATCTATCATTCGCAATTTCATGTCGTCAAGGACGTCCATGTGTCGAGAGGTCTTGAACGTGGTTTGGCACGAGTCGGTTACATGTGAATCCTCGAAGCCGCCCGTCGCCCAATTATACCAAAATGACATTTGAGCAAAATTGACAAGGCATGAGAATCCAAGATTGGACTTCGAATTTTTTGGGAACGTCCGGACGGACTTTGGACGATGCTTCCTTGATAGTCGACAATGTCGGTTGAGCCGAGTTTTTGGGAAATGGATTTTTGGATTGAGGAAACGAGCCTACGAGGACGTGGGCTGGGCAAGATCAGTGTGGGCCTCACGCCCAAGGTGGGACAGCCGCCATGGAAGACCCGAGGCAAGCAAGTGAGCCCGTTGGACCAAATCGAGCATTTACCCTCTCGAGCCCGTTGTCTAATCTTGAGCTGTTTCGAGCCCAATAAATTCCCGAGCCCGTTCCTATTCATTTTCTGGCCCATTTCCTAGGCCCGTCCTCCATTTTCATCCCAAGGACAGATTGGGAAATGTGCAAGGTGGAAATGACCAAAATGCCCTTAGATATTTTGAAGAAAAGTCAAAAGGAAGAGAGAGAAGATGAGGTCATTTTCTTGACGAGTTGGGCCAAGCATTAATTGGCCTTGAAGAGGCTTATCCTTCAGCCTTCACTTCACTCTCTCTCTCTCTCCTCTTCATCTTCCCCAAACCGCAAACCCTTCTCTCCCTAGCTTTCCTTCCTTCCTTCAGTTTTTCAGTTCTGACCTTTCACCGAAAATCGAGTTGTTCATTGCCTTGCCGTTGGAATCTCGTCTCGTGCCACCGGCCGATTGTCGGAAGGAGCTGCCGGTCGACTCGTATTCTAGCCGAAAGCCACCACCGGCCGGACCGTTTTCTGACCACCTGCTGCTGTTCTGTTTTGCTGTTTCGGCCATTTTCCTCCCTTTCCGACCCAATCTCCACCCATACCAGCCACAAGTGGTTCCCCCTCGACCCCAGTGCCGTCGATCGGCGGCCCGCCGCTCGCCGAGCTCGGGCAGCCCGCTTTCCTCCGCGGCGACTTGCCTCTGTGGATCAAATTTTCGAGTTGCGGAGGGATTTCGAGTTTGTTGCTGCTGTTCTCAGCCTAGGACCGCCTTGGATCGTCGTGAGTGAGGTCCCCGGGTGTCGGGTTCGTCGCCGCCGCCGCGTCCGCGTCTCCGGCCCGCTTAACGGGTGAGTTTAGCCCCTAATCCCTATTTAGTGCCTAAACTTGCTTAGGGTTGGGTTAATTAGTATTAATGCTGGTTTAGGAGGGTTAATTAAGTTGTATTAGCCCTAATATAGGTGGTTAGATAGTGGATTAAGATTAGCTTAGCTTAATCTTGCTTAATTATGCTTGATTATGCTTAAATGTTGATTATGTGTGGTTTATGTGTTAATTAAGCTTGCTTAGCTTAATAGATTGATTACTTTGTGTTTAATCAATGTTTTGTTTAATTTCTGAATTTAATTTATTATTAATTGAATTTCGGAAATTACATTCATTGATTATCGTTCACGGCACTGTTCATCCGAAAGTGAAATTGTGCATAATTTCATGTGCCTTGATCATATGAAGTGAATTGGATGTGGTATTGCATAAGCATCCGCTTGAATTGTATGATTTTCACAAAAGAAAGAAAATGGTTTGTCCGAGGGACACCGGAAATGGACCGCCTTTATGAGAAAGAAAGTGATTTGTCCGAGGGACACCGGAAATGGACCGCCTTTATGAGAAAGAAAGTGATTTGTCCAAGGGACACTGGAAATGGACCGCTTTTATGAGAAAGGTCGGGAAAATGGTTTGTCCGAGGGACATCGAAAATGGACCGTTTTTGTGAGAAATGATTTGAGGTTTTATATGCAAGCATGTGTGCATTGGTTAATGCTCAAAGATAATAAGTGGATTGTGATGGTATGCTTGCGTGATCACTAAGTTGAACCTGATTTATCGGAGATTATGGAAATGGAGGGCACGGTTGCGCCTCTGCGGAGGAAGGGCGCCGTAGCACCATAGCTGTCACGCCCCGAACCCCAAGCACGCGACAACCCCTTCTCTTGGTCGATTGAAAGCGACGTCCCATGACTCGTCGACGACCATTCATTTTAATCTTTTGTTATGCGCAAGCGGAAGACGAACCATCCCCAGTCCAACAAACAATCAATCAATTAATCAGGGATAGAGGGATGAACACCAAGAACAACCATCACTACTCATTTATACAGTTTACTAGATTAACCAACGGAGGATCGTTTCTCAATACACGCCCGACAAAAGGAGCCGATCCATCCTCTAAGCCAAGCCAAAAAGAAACTAGGCTAATCCAACTATACAGAATGAACCCTTTGGTTCAACACCACGGTCACCCGGACCCATCGGACTCGACTCCGTCAGGTCGATCACTGGAGAAACGGGGGGCAGGATTCTCCACAGTGGGTGCACCATTCTAAAGACCTGAAAAAGGTTAACCACGACGGGTTGAGATAAAATCTCAGCGAGTTCTTCCCCCTAAGCCCCGGTTAGTACACCAACTCAACCCGAGGTATCTCTCCAGAACCACCCCTCACTCAACTCGACCATAAACACCCAACAATCGCAATCAAACCACGCAGACGTTCAACCAACAATCGAGGTCGGTTCGCATGCAACCTTACCCGGTATGCCATACCCTACACGTCAAATCTCATTCAATGCAAGCAATGCAACCAACAATCGAATAGTCGGTTCGCATGCAACCTTACCCGGTTTGCCATACCCTGCACGTCAAATCTCATTCAATGCAAGCAATGCAACCAACAATCAAATAGTCGGTTCGCATGCAACCATACCCGGTATGCCATACCCTGCATGTTATAAGTCAGCATAATACACGCAATGCACATGGCCGTTAGAGGATGCAGTTCATCAATCACATGCGAGTCGCGTCACAAGCGATCTCACCTGGCCATTGCCACCCCTGCACGTTATCAATTCAAGCGTGCGTGCCATAAATGATATGATCACTTCATGCATAATCGGAACCAATGATGCCATGTTTTCTCATGCACTCTCGCATCCACACGTGTTTCGATTATTACTGCCCCACAGGGCTACAACTTGGCCGAGGTGCAACGGCGCTACGGCGCCCTTCCTCCGCAGAGGCGCAACCGTGCCCTTCCGTGCTATTGTTACAGCGCTACGGCGCCCTTCCTCCGCAGAGGTGCAACCGTGCCCTTCCGTGCAGGCCAAGGCGCTATGGCGCTACGGCGCCCTTCCTCCGCAGAGGCGCAACCGTGCCCTTCCATACCCTCCGAGGTGCCACGGCGCTACGGCGCCCTTCCTCCGCAGAGGCGCAACCATGCCCTTCCGTGCCCTCCGAGGCGCAACGGCGCTACGGCGCCCTTCCTCCGCAGAGGCGCAACCGTGCCCTTCCGTGCCCTCCCTTTCCATAATCTCCGATAAATCGGGTTCAACTTAGTGATCACGCAAGCATTCCATCACAATCCACTTATTATCTTTGAGCATTAGCCAATGCACACATGCTTGCATATAAAACCTCAAATCATTTCTCACAAAAGCGGTCCATTTCCGATGCCCCTCGGACAAACCATTTTCCTCACCTTTCTCATAAAAGCGGTCCATTTCCAGTGTCCATTGGACAAATCACTTTCTTTCTCATAAAGGCGGTCCATTTCCGATGTCCCTCGGACAAATCATTTTTCCCCTTTTTGTGAAAATCACACGATTCAAGCGGATGCTTATGCAATGCCACATCCAATTCACTTCATATGATCAAGGCACATGAAATTATACACAATTTCACTTCCGGATGAACAGTGCCGTGAACAGTACCGTGAACAGTGCTCGTGAACAGTGCACATGAACAGTGAAATTTTCGAATTTAATAATTAAATAATTTAATTCAGAAATCACATAATTTAATCAATAAATGCAGAAATTAAATAAATCAATTAATTAAAATAATTAATCAATTTAATCAAGCAAAGCATGCTTAATTAGCACATAACACACAATTAAGCATAATTAAACAAGATTAAGCTAATCTAATCTTAACCCTTAATCTAACCACCTATCTTAGGGCTAATGAACTTAATTAAACCCCTTAAACCAAAATTATCACTAACTAAACCAACCCTAAGCAAGTTTAGGCATTAAATAGGGATTAGGAGCTAAACTAACCCGTTAAGCGGGGCGGTGACACGAGCGCAACGAGAGCGACAAACCCGACACCCGGGGACCTCACCCACGACGATCCAAGGCGGTCCCAGGCTCAAAACAATAGCAACAACCTCGGATTCCCCACCGAACTTCGAAAACAAGACCGCAGAGGAGGACGGGGGGCTAATCGGAGGAAAACGGCTTGGCCGGAGCTCCGGCGAGTTGGTGGCCGGTGACCGGAGGCTCCAGGGGGTCGAGGGGGAGTTGTGTGTGGCTGGGGTGGCGGTGGTTTGGTCGAAAATGGAGAGAAACGGAGCAAAAGGCGGAGCTGCGCAGGGGGCGACGCTACAGTAGGCGGTCCAGCAACAGCCGACTTCCGGCCGCCGTACGGATCGGAAGGTAGCTTTGATCGATGAACGGCCGACGCCATCCGTACTTATTCTCTCTCCCGAGCGCAACGGTGGGTGGCACGCCCCGAGATTCCACTGGAATGCCACGAACAACTCCAATTTCGACAAGAGGTCGAAACCGAAACCGTAGAAATGCAAGGAGAAGCAAGGGGAAGAAGGGCTGCGATTTTTGGAGAAGATGAAGGGAGAGAGAGAGAGAGAGCTGGTCTTCAAGCCTCATTAATGCCATTAAATGGCTTGCTTCAACCCCCAACCAAATGACATCATCTTCTCTCTTTCCTTTTGACTTTTCTTCAAAATATCCAAGGGCATTTTGGTCATTTCCACCTTGCACATTTCCCAATCTGTCCTTGGGCTAAAAATGAAAGGCGGGCCTAGGAAACGGGCCAAAAAATGAATAGGAATGGGCTCGGGAATTTATTGGGCTCGAAACGGCTCAAGGTTAGACAACGGGCTCGGGAGGGTAAAGGGTCGGTTTGGCCCAACGGGCTCACTTGCTTGCCTCGAGCCTTCCATGGCGGCCGTCCCACCTTGGGCGTGAGGCCCACACTGATTTTGCCCGGCCCACGTCCTCGTAGGCTCATTTCCTCGGTCCGAAGATCCCTTTTTCCAATTACTCGGCTCATCCGACACCAAGTCGACGACTACGAAGCATCGTCCAAAAGTCCGTCCCGGACGTTCCCGAAAATTCGAAGTCCAATATTGGATTCTCATGCCTTGTCAATTTCACCCGAATGCCATTTTGGTACTACTCAGACTGACAGGCAGCTTCGAGGATTCACGCGTAACCAACTCGTGCCAATTCACGTTCAAGACTTCTCGACACATGGACGTCCTTGACTACATGAAATTGCGAAGGATCGATTCTTATTTCTAAGTACACAATTATCAAGGATTGACATAGGGCCACTCACGGGTTCGATAACAGTAGACGGAATCACCCGTCGTCCCATTATTTCTGTCCGCGAATCGACTTCTAGTCATCCCTGAAATCGGCCTGCCTGACTACAGGATCGTCCTTACGCAAGTCTCACGGTCAAGTCGTTTTCCCAGGTCAAGTTCTTTAGTCGCACGAGTTCTGTCCTCATTAGCCTTTCCCCTCAAGGTCAGTATCTCAGGAGTGATCAGTTCCAAGTGAGATCAACCAACAATGCACTGGCGAAATTAACGTTCAATCCTCCCTTAGAGGGCTCGAATTTCAGGACTTCACAATAGCGCCTCGGCCTGCACGGAAGGGCATGGTTGCACCTCTGCGGAGGAAGGGCGCCGTAGCGCCGTAGCAATAGCACGGAAGGGCACGGTTGCGCCTCTGTAGAGGAAAGGCGCCGTAGCGCCGTTGCACCTCGACCAAGTTGTAGCCTTGTGAGGCAGTAATAATCGGAACACGTGTGAATGCGAGAGTGCATGAGTAAACATGGCATCATTGGTTCCAATTATGCATGAGATGATCACATCATGATTTATGGCACGCACGCATGATTTTATAACGTGCAGGGTGTGGCAATGGCCAGGTGAGATCACTTATGGTAACGCGACTCGCATGTGATTGATGAATTGCATCATCTAACGGCCATGTGCATTACGTGTGTTGTGCTGACTTATAACGTGCAGGGTATGGCATACCGGGTAAGGTTGCATGCGAACCGACTATTCGATTGTTGGTTGCATTGCTTGCATTGAATGAGATTTAACGTGCAGGATATGGCATACCGAGTAAGGTTGCATGCGAACCAAACTCTGATTGTTGGTTGAACCTGTCTATGGTTTGATTGCTGATTGCTGGGTGTTTGTGGTCGGGTTGAGTGAGGGGTGGTTCTAGAGAGATACCCCGGGTTGAGTTGGTGTATTAATCGGGGTTTAGGGGAAGAACTCGCTGAGATTTTATCTCAACCCGTCGTGGTTAACTTTTTTCAGGTCTTTAGAATGGTGCACCCACCGTGGAGAATCCCGCCCCCGTTTCTCCGGTGATCGACCCGACGGAGTCGAGTCCGATGGGTCCGAGTGATCGTGGTGTTGAACCTAAGGGTTCATTCTCAGTATAGCTGGATTAGCCTAGTTTCTTTTTGGCCTGGCTTAGAGGATGGATCGGCCCCTTTTGTCGGGCTTGTAATTCAAAAGACGATCATCCGTTGGTTAATCCAAGAAATTGTGTAAATGAGTAGTAATGGTTGTTCTTGTTATTCATCCCTCTATCCCTAATTGATTGATTGATTGTTGGACTGGGGATGGTTCGTCTTCCACTTGCACATAACAAAAGATTAAAATAAATAGTCGTCGACGAGTCCTGGGACGTCGCTTTCAATTGACTATGGTAAGGGGTTGTCGCGTGCTCGGGGTTCAGGGCGTGACATCCCCGTCGGTTTTGGTATCAGAGCGAGGTTGAGACTTGGAGTGATAAGGTGCGTGGGATTTTTGGGATAGTGAGATAGGTATGGCTTTTATATTATGTGCCTGTAATTGCTTTTGTGGCCTTGTGTGGCTTTGTGTGGTGGCGGGTTGCTCATAGTCTATTGTGATGAGCAATCCTGAGTAGAGAGAGCCCTTGGGCGTAGGGCAGCGTCTGGTCAGGCCAGTGCTAGAGGTAGCACGCAAGCAGATCCTAGGTTAGACGGGATCCTGCTGGCGCTAGAGACCTTGTTAGGCAGCAAGCTGAGTGCTTCTGCTGTGGTTCTTGTGGTTCCCCTAGTGAGAGGAGAGGTCTATGAGAGACCGATGCCTAGGCTGGTAGAGCAGTTCCTGAGACTGAAAGCCATCAAGATTTAGTGGCGTGGGCGACCTTGAAGCTACGACCCTTTGGATAAGGGATATCGAGAGGACTGTTTCAGTGCTGGGGTGTTCAGAGTCAGACAGAGTGGTTTTGGCGGCTTATTAGCTTCAAGGTAATGCCATTAATTGGTGGGAAGCCACTCAAGGAAGAGTGCTCCCTGAAGGCACAGCTAAGACTTGGGGTGCTTTTCGTGAAGCTTTCAATGGGAAGTGCTTCTTGGATAGTGTGAGAGAGCCAAAGATGGCAGAGTTCCAACAGTTTTGTCAGAATTGGATGTCAGTGGATCAGTATGAGGCGAAGTTTGCCGAGTTGGCCAAGTATGCGCCGAGATTGGTAAAGGACCTTGTGGATAGGGTGAGACATTTTAGAGATGGCTTGAAGTTAGAATTGAAAGCCCAGCTAATGCCCTTGAACTTAAAGAGCTTTGATGAGATGTACGAAAGGGCCTAAATGATAGAGAAGAATATGATCGAGAGGACGACCGCATCTGGCTCGCAGTTCGTGCCTAATAGAGACAATCGTCTGTTCGAGAAGGGACCGATGATGGGGCGAATGAATCCTATCCCACCAGACAGAAAGAATTATGCGGGAAAACCAACCGCCCAAAACTAGGTCGTGAGGAAGTCATTGCATATGGTGGATTGTTATGGAAAGACAATTCAGTTTAACTCAATAGTGAGTGGTAATTTTGAAATTGTAGGAAATCGAGGGGAACCCTCCGTTCCTCTGATTTCGTCACTCGAGATGACTCAATTGTTGAGAACTGGATGCCAAGGGTATTTGGCATGGGTGGCAGATACACTGGTAGAAGGATCAAAGGTGGAGGATATTATTGTGGTACAATAGTACATGGATGTGTTTCTCAAGGAATTGCCGGGATTGCCTCCAGAGAGAGAAATCGAGTTTGTGATTAAGTTGGCCCCTGGGATTGAACTGATTTCCAAGGCGCCTTATAGGATGGCCTTGTCAGAATTGAAAGAGTTGAAAGTGCAGATGCAAGAGCTACTAGATAAAGGACAGTTCATTGAGACTGTGCATTGATTACTGGCAGCTTAATCAAATGACGATTAAGAACAAGTATCCATTGCCAAGCATTGATGATATTCTGGTGTACTTGCGAAGTCCCGAGAATCATGAGAAATACCTGAAATCAGTACTACCGACCTTAAGGAAGCATGAACTTTATGCTAAGTTAGCAAGTGCGAGTTTTGGCTATCTCGCGTGGCATTTTTAGGACATGTTATTTCAGGTGAAGGCATTGTCGTTGACCCGACTAAGATCAAGGCAGTCATGAATTGGCCGAGATCTATGACAATAACTGAGATTCGAAGTTTCTTGGCATTGGCGGGATATTACAGATGTTTCATGGAGAAGTTTCTTTGCGATAGCTATGCCATTGACGAGGTTGTTAAAGAAAGATGAGAGGTTTGATTGGACGGACAAGTGCGAGCGTAGTTTTCAAGAGCTCAAGAGTAAACCTGTCTTGACATTACTGTCTGGTCCTAGTGGGTACGAAATCTACAGTGACGCGTCGTATAAAGGATTAGGTTGCATGTTAATGCAACATAGCAAGATGCGGTGATCATCTTTGCCTCATGTTCAACGACAATAGAGGGAACTTCTTAAGGACTATGATTGTAAAATTTTGTATCATCCGGGGAAAGCGAATAAAGTGGCAAATGCACTTAGTCGAAAGTCGACAAGTGCTCAAATGATGGTACGAGAATGGATTCTTTTGGAGGGAGTCAAGGACTCGGATTTTAAAATTTGAGGTTGGCTATCTTGCTAGTCTAATGACCACTCTCAGGGTGGAACCCGAGATGCAAAGTGGAAAAAAAAAAAAAAAAAAAGGGTATCTGAGGATGGGACATTGAGGTTTCGAGAACAATTGTGCGTTCCGAAAAATGCAGAGCTTAAGGAAGCAATCTTGCAGGAAAGTGTTGGACGTGCCAGTAAGTAAATGCTCAGCATTGTAAGCCTGGTAGACTGCTACAACCTCTTGAGATTCCTGAGTGGAAGTGGGAATACATTACCATGGATTTTGTGTTAAGACCGCCAAAGAGTCAGCGAGGCAATGACTCGATTTGGGTAGTAGTCAACAAATTGACGAAGTCAGCTTACTTCGTTGTAGTAAGAAAAGAATTTACGTTGGATAGGTATGTAGAGTTGTACGTACATCAGATTGTGCGCATACATGGAGTTCCAGTGACAATCAAATCTAACCGTGATCCTAAGTTTATGACAACTTTTTGGAAAAGTTTGCAGTCGGCCTTGGGAATGAAACTGCAGTATAGTACGGCGTACCATTCGCAGACAAACGATCAATCAGAAAGGATTTGGAGAAGTATTCAAAAGCCTTTAGTGCAATAAATGACATTTGGTTTGCACTAATTTTCATGTGGTTGAGACGAATTCTTGGTTTGGTTATTAAATGGACGTGAAAGGAATATTGAAAGAAAAATCGGTGGTTTGTGGAATTCGGATGGTGATTCGATGGAAATTCAGTGAATCGGATTTCAAGTGTCAATAAGTGACTCCGTGGAAACGAACTCATGGGTTGACGAGCTAGAGAAAGTTTTGCACTTTGAGGTTCTCAGACGAGATTAAAACCGTGAGGCTTGGTATGGGACAGGCCAAAGCGGATAATACCTCTAGTACATGTCTAAAAGGGACTAGTAGTGGTACAATTCGAAGATGCCCATAACGACTGATCCAACGAGGGCGGGGAGTGGTCGCCGGGGCTAGAGTGCCTGCGCAAGGAGCGACTCCCGATAGGCTTCTAGGATGTCGAAAGGAGCAGAAATGAATTAAATTACGCACTGTGCAAAAAGAGAGTACTTGTGGAATAAGATTTTATCGAAATGGTATAGCCGCAATGTGATCAAGTTTGTGAAACAACAGTTTATAGAACGAGGTCAAAGAACGTGGGATCACTGGTTCAAAACTTGGTTTAGCAGTTATTGAATGCAGTTCAGATTATCAGAATCAGACTAAAGACCGCTCAGAGTCGTCAGAAGAGTTGTGCAGATAAGCATCATAGACCGTTGGAGTTTAAGGTGGGCGATCATGTGTTTCTGAAAGTATCGTCGATGAGGGGTACTTCCAGATTTGGCAAGAAAGGAAAGTTAAGTACAAGGTACATGTTTTAGTGTACGTCTTGCGTTGCCACCGAAACTTGCCCAAGTACATGATGTTTTCCACGTGTCTATGTTGAGAAAGTATGAACTGGACCAGACTCATGTATTGAATTTTGAAGAACTGGACGTAGACGACAAGGTGTCGTACGTGGAGAGGCCAGTACGGATAGAGGACTGTAAAGAGCAAGTGTTTCGAAACAAGACTGTCACCTTGGTTAAGGTGATCTGGCAACATCATAGAGCACAGGGAACTACATGGGAAAGTGAGAAAGTGATGAAGCATCAGCACCCCCATCTTTTTGAGGATTTGTCAGTGATTGCAAATTTCGAGGATGAAATTTTTATAAGGGGGGAAGAATTGTGACGTCCTGAAATTCGAGCCCTGTTAGGGATGAGTGAATATGAATTTCGCCAATACATTGTTGGTTGATTCTGCTCGGACCCAATCATTTCCGAGATACTGACCTTGAGGGGAAAGGCTACCGAGCATAGAACTCGTGCAACTAAAGAACTTGACCTAGGAAAACGACTCGACCGTGAGACTTGCGTAAGGACGATCCTGTAGTCATGCAGGCCGATTTCAGGGACGAATATAAGTCAATTCGCGAACAGAAATAATGGGACGATGGGTGATTCCGTCTACTGTTATCGAACCCGCAAACGACCCTATATCGATCCTTGATAATCGTGTACTTTGAAATAAGAATCTATCCTTTGCAATTTCATGTCGTCAAGGACGTCCATGTGTCGAGAGGTCTCGAACGTGGTTTGGCACGAGTCGGTTACGTGTGAATCCTCGAAGCCGCCTATCAGTCTGAATTATACCAAAATGACATTTGAGCAAAATTGACAAGGCATGAGAATCCAAGATTGGACTTCGAATTTTCGGGAACATCCGGGACGGACTTTTGGACGATGCTTCCTTGACAGTTGACAGTGTCGGTTGAGCCGAGTTTTTGGGAAATGGATTTTTGGATTGAGGAAACGAGCCTACGAGGACGTGGGCTGGGCAAGATCAGTGTGGGCCTCACGCCCAAGGTGGGACAGCCGCCATGGAAGACCTGAGGCAAGCAAGTGAGCCCATTGGACCAAACCGAGCATTTACCCTCCCGAGCCCGTTGTCTAACCTTGAGCTGTTTCGAGCCCAATAAATTCCCTAGCCTGTTCCTATTCATTTTCTGGTCCATTTCCTAGGCCCGTCCTCCATTTTCATCCCAATGACAGATTGGGAAATGTGCAAAGTGGAAATGACCAAAATGCCCTTAGATATTTTGAAGAAAAGTCAAAAGGAAGAGAGAGAAGATGAGGTCATTTTCTTGACGAGTTGGGCCAAGCATTAATTGGCCTTGAAGAGGCTTATCCTTCAGCCTTCACTTCACTCTCTCTCTCCTCTTCATCTTCCCCAAACCGCACACCCTTCTCTCCCCCTAGCTTTCCTTCCTTCCTTCAGTTTTTCAGTTCTGACCTTTCACCGAAAATCGAGTTGTTCATTGCCTTGCCGTTGGAATCTCGTCTCATGCCACCCGCCATCGTGTTCAGAAGAGAAATTCCATTCAAATAACGTCGGCCGATCGCCGGAAGGAGCTGCCGGTCGACCCGTATTCCAGCCGAAAGCCACCGCCGGCCGGACCGTTTTCTGACCGCCTGCTGCTGTTCTGTTTTGCTGTTTCGGCCATTTTCCTCCCTTTCTGACCCAATCTCCACCCATACCAGCCACAAGTGGTTCCCCCTCAACCCCCAGGTGTCGCCGATCGCTGGCCCGCCGCTCGCCGGAGCTCAGGGCAGCCCGTTTTCCTCCGGTCAGCGACTTGCCTCCTGTGCAGTCAGTTTTTCAGAGTTGCAAAGGGATTTCGAGTTTGTTGCTGCTGTTCTCAGCCCGGGACCGCCTTGGATCGTTGTGAGTGAGGTCCCCGGGTGTCGGGTTCGTCGCCGCCGCCGCGTCCGCGTCTCCGACCCGCTTAACGGGTGAGTTTAGCCCCTAATCCCTATTTAGTGCCTAAACTTGCTTAGGGTTGGGTTAATTAGTATTAATGCTGGTTTAGGAGGGTTAATTAAGTTGTATTAGCCCTAATATAGGTGGTTAGATAGTGGATTAAGATTAGCTTAGCTTAATCTTGCTTAATTATGCTTGATTATGTTTAAATGTTGATTATGTGTGGTTTATGTGTTAATTAAGCTTGCTTAGCTTAATTGATTGATTACTTTGTGTTTAATCAATGTTTTGTTTAATTTCTGAATTTAATTTATTATTAATTGAATTTCGAAAATTACTGTTCATTGATTACTGTTCATGAATTACTGTTCACGGATTCTGTTCACTGCACTGTTCATCCGGAAGTGAAATTATGCATAATTTCATGTGCCTTGATCATATGAAGTGAATTGGATGTGGCATTGCATAAGCATCCGCTTGAATTGTATGATTTTCACAAAAGAAAGAAAATGGTTTGTCCGAGGGACACCGGAAATGGACCGCCTTTATGAGAAAGAAAGTGATTTGTCCGAGGGACACCGGAAATGGACCGCCTTTATGAGAAAGAAAGTGATTTGTCCAAGGGACACTGGAAATGGATCGTTTTTATGAGAAAGGTCGGGAAAATGGTTTGTCCGAGGGACATCGGAAATGGACCGTTTTTTGTGAGAAATGATTTGAGGTTTTATATGCAAGCATGTGTGCATTGGTTAATGCTCAAAGATAATAAGTGGATTGTGATGGTATGCTTGCGTGATCACTAAGTTGAACTCGATTTATCGGAGATTATGGAAAGGGAGGGCACGGAAGGGCACGGTTGTGCCTCTGCGGAGGAAGGGCGCCATAGCGCCGTTGCGCCTCGGAGGGCACGGAAAGGCACGGTTGCGCCTCTGCAGAGGAAGGGCGCCGAAGCGCCTCGGAGGGTATGGAAGGGCATGGTTGTGCCTTTGCGGAGGAAGGGCGCCGTAGCGCCATAGTGCCTCGGCCTGCACGGAAGGGCACGATTGCGCCTCTGCGGAGGAAGGGCGCCGTAGCAATAGCACGGAAGGGCACGGTTGCGCCTCTGCAGAGGAAAGGCGCCGTAGCGTCGTTACACCTCGTCCAAGTTGTAGCCTTGTGAGGCAGTAATAATCGGAACACGTGTGAATGCGAGAGTGCATGAGAAAACATGGCATCATTGGTTCCAATTATGCATGAGATGATCACATCATGATTTATGGCACGCACGCATGATTTTATAATGTGCAGGGTGTGGCAATAGCCAGGTGAGATCGCTTGTGGTGACGCGACTCGCATGTGATTGATGAACTGCATCATCTAACAGCCATGTGCATTGCGTGTATTGTGCTGACTTATAACGTGCAGGGTATGGCATACCGGGTAAGGTTGCATGCGAACCGACTATTCGATTGTTGGTTGCATTGCTTGCATTGAATGAGATTTAACGTGTAGGGTATGTAAGGTTGCATGCGAACCAAACTCTGATTGTTGGTTGAACCTATCTGTGGTTTGATTGCTGATTGCTGGGTGTTTGTGGTCGGGTTGAGTGAGGGGTGGTTCTGGAGAGATACCCCGGGTTGAGTTGGTGTACTAACCGGGGCTTAGGGGAAGAACTCGCTGAGATTTTATCTTAACCCGTCGTGGTTAACCTTTTTCAGGCCTTTAGAATGGTGTACCCGCAGTGGAAAATCCCGCCCCCCGTTTCTCCAATGATCGACCTGACGGAGTCGAGTCCGATGGGTCCGAGTGACCGTGGTGTTGAACTCGAGGGTTCATTCTGTATAGCTGGATTAGCCTAGTTTCTTTTTTGCCTGGCTTAGAGGATGGATCGGCCCCTTTTGTCGAGCTTGTAATTCAAAAGACAATCCTCCGTTGGTTAATCCAGTAAATTGTGTAAATGAGTAATGATGGTTGTTCTTGTTATTCATCCCTCTATCCCTGATTGATTGATTGATTATTGGACTGGGGATGGTTCGTCTTCCGCTTGCGCATAACAAAAGATTAAAATAAATAGTCGTCGACGAGTCCTGGGACGTCGCTTTCAATTGACCATGGTAAGGGGTTGTCGCGTGCTCGGGGTTCGGGGTGTGACAATCATGAATTGGAAGAACTTTTTGATGAGATGTGATTTTAAACCCACGATTGGAAACTTTAACAAAATCATATATTGTGTAGATGCAAATCAGAGATATTTGAAATTGATACTCAATGTTCACTTATGAAGAGTAATTGTCGATTTTTCCAATTAGAAGCCTATGGCATAGAGAGCATTTGATTGATCTTCGCAAATATCAAAAATGAAAGTTTCAATAAATAAACAATGAACAAGTAAAACAAGAAATCGTACTTATAGTGGGTGATGATTTTTTTCTTCTATGTTTTCTTTCTGTTTTCTTTTTTTTTTCCAATCACATAAACATGCACATGAGATGTGACTTGATTTCTACTCTAGATAGCTCAAAGTGGAGCCACAGGATTATCGGACTGAGCTGACATGATCATGACTTGGTCGGGGTTCCCATGACTCCGACTTGATCAAAGAGTTGACCTGTGTCGCATGGTTGCAAACTGAGGTGGGAACTCTTGACACAAGAAGGAAATTTCGGAATTGAGGTGGGTGACTCATACTACATGGTTGTAGTCGAAGTAGTATCTATCTCAACACCCTCCTAAGTGATCCTATGCGGCCCAAGTCCGGCAGCAGGTTGTGTATGTTAGGGTGTAGTGCAATGCAAAGGATACATGCACAACAATTTATAAGCAAACAACACTCCGTACATAAAAATAAACCATGCATTCCTACACCTCCCTGCAAGACAAAGATGAGCAAACACTTCCCTTTATACCTCCTATTCTACAAAAACATTTAACACCTTTAATGTTAGGGGCGTACCTGGAATCCTCATTGCCAAACAAAAATATTTTTGAACAAAATTAATTCTGGCCTAAGTCCTCTAAGGTTTAAAACCAAGTCCCCAGTGGAGTCGCCAAGCTGTCGCGACCTATTTTTTCCATCCCAAGGGGAAAAAAATATCTAAATATAGGTTTAGGAGTATTGTCAAAAGGGTGGGTCAAGACCCTTATTAGACATAGGCTCTCCTAAGCTCATACCCCGCATGACGTTAGGTGTTCATGAAAATCTTCAAATGAGAAGTCGCCACTAGCCTATTGGGGTCGGCTAGAAACCAAGCGAACACTTCCCCTGATACCTCCCATTCTGCAAAAACATTTAACACCTTTAATGTTAAGGGGTGTACTTAGAATCCACCCTACTAAACAAAAATATTTTTGAACAAGATTAATTTTGGCCTAAGTCTTCTAAGGTTTAAAACCAAGTCCCCAGTGGAGTCGCCAAGCTATCGTGACCTATTTCATTCCGTACCGAGGGGGAAAGAAATCAATAAATAGATTTAGGGGTATTGTCCAAAGGGTGGGTCGAGACCCTCATTAGACATAGGCTCTCCTAAGCCCATACTTCGCATGACGTTGGGTGCTCATGAAAATCTTCAAATGAGGAGTCACCACTAGTTTATTGGGGTCGACTAGAAACCAAGCAAGGCATGTGAGTGTGCCTCACTTTCTACGCAATTAGAGAATTTAGGGTTGGGGACTTAATTACACTAATTAACCAATTAGTGCCCTTTCGGTACCTAATCTTGTTCATTTCAAAAAAACTTTTGTCAGGCAGTTTGGATTGATTTTAGACTTAACCACTAGCATGTGAAGTGACCATACGGGTGCGCAATCATCAAAATAACAATAAGCAATTAAAAAAAATATTAAATAAATTGCAAGGGAAAATAAACACCTAGCATTAAGAGATAAATAAATGGCAATCCAAATTAAATTAAGGGGGAAACCATAACCATCGCATTATAAACGTACTATCAAGGGCAATTGTATTTGAGGATAATTAAAACCCTAAGATGAAATCGTGAGGGCTTGTTCAATTTCAAGCACAATCTTAAGCCGATAATTTTCCGACATTTTTTTTAGAGAAAACTACCCAAGAATTATTTTAGAGCTTTTTAGGGAACTCTAAAACAATCTTGAGATTTTTTTTTTTTTTTGGAATTTTCAATATTTTCAAAATTTCAATTTTTTTTAAAAATAATAATAAATAAAGAAAATTTTGTAAATTTTCAGGTTTCTGAATTTTCCATGAATTTTCTGAAATTTCAATTTTTTTTTACGATTTTTTAAATTTTTTTAATGTTTTTTCATTTTCTGAAAATTTGATTTTTTATATATTTTTTAATATAAATAATGATTCGGACCGGGTCGGGAACCCGGCCCCGCTGACCCGATTCAAATCCCGTCGGCCCGGGTTGGGCCACAAAAGACTAGGCCGGCCCTAAGCCCACTAAGAAAAAAACAAAAAAGGCCCACACGGAATTAACCCTAATTGGCTCACAAAAATTCTAAAACGGCCCATTCCCATTGGTTCTCAGCCCAACCATCTCAGCCCGAAACTGCCAGCCAAAGCCCATTCTCCCTATTTCATTTTTTTTTTTTTTTTTGGCCTTTTTCTGTTTCTTTTTCTTATTTTATTTCTTTTTCTTCTGGTCTTCTCCTTCCTTCACCAAAGCGCATCTTCCCCTTGCAGAAGCTTTGCCAAAGAGCTTCTGCAACTTCTTCCCTGACTCATCAAAGCGGCGCCCTCTCAAACAAATCCTTACCTCCTTAGGCCGTTGCCATCCCACCACCCTCTATTAGTTGTCCACCCCGACCGCCGCTTGTCGCCGGAGGTGCCCTCCTTGCCGACGGGAACGAAAGAAACGACAATGGGAAAGCGAAACGAACCGAACGGCCAACGTGCACAAAGCTAAGCATCACAAGAAAAAACTTGGTGCAATGGGACGAAATCGGGACGCTCGAGTCTGACCAACATGGCAAAACTAAACTAGATCTCACTATGGCATTACATCAAACACCTAGCATATGCTATGGAAAAGAGTGATTTTCGGTTTGACCGGACTTAAACTTGAGACCGGACTCTTGATAAGAGCAAACTAGAACATAGAAAATCTTGACGAGGAGCCGTTGGGGTCAGAGTTCGCAGGAGCCAAACTGCCATGAGCTCCGGCTCGGCGCACGATCAAGGCAAAACAAAACAAAAAGAATGGCCTACCGGGTTCGGCTTGAGGACGCTAGGCGAGGAGCCATCGGGCGAGACGTCAGCTGAAGCTCTCTTGCTCTTCCTTAGTCATCGCTTCACTTGGACTCTCTCCCCGCTCTCTCTTTCTACTCCTCCCCCTGCTCTCATTTTACTTTCTGTTCTGGTCTTCTCCTTCCTTCTTTTATCGCTCTAGGCAGAGCACGCATCCGGTGCCAGCAGTCTTCACAGGGGCAATAGAATTGTCTATACAGTCCAAGATGAGAACGGTGGTGCCAGCGAGCGCCAGCTGAGTGGAGAGGATGAGGGGAGTTCTTGGTCGCCCTCGACTCTCTCTTTTTGCTCCTCTTTTCTGCTCTTCGCGCCCTTGCTGCCCTCTACTCCGCCTTTCTTTTCTGCTTCCTTTTGCTGCTTCTGCCTTGTTGCTGCTATGACTTGCTGTTGCTTTGACTTGCTGCCTTCACTTTCTACTACAGGTCCCGCGCGTGGAGAAGAAAGGAGGAAGAAGAAAGCGGATGGGCCGGGCCAGGAAAGGAAGGGAAAAAGGAAAATGGGCTAGGCCTGTGCGGAGAAGGGAAGGAAGGAAAGAAAGAGGTCGAGCAGGCCCAGCCCGACTCGGACCCACAATGTTTGTTTCTTTTTTCTTTTTCTTTTTCTTTTTTTTCTTTTTTATAAATTCAAAAAAATAATTTAATTTAATTTTTAAAATTTTTAATGCTACTAAGTCTTAAATAAAATGGCAAAATTTAGGTGTTGATAGGTGACACCCACGTAAGGTTGAGTGAAGGTCACCCTTGCCCAATCCGGCGAGGGCCACCCTCGCTTGCGGCCAACAAGGGGCGGCCTTGTGGCCAATCGCCCTTGCTAGCAGTGAACAAGGGCCTGCAAGCTCTCGCTGGCCACTGGCGAGAGCCAGCCTTGCTTGCGCCTAGGTAGGCAAGGCGAGGATTGTCGAGCCTCGAGGATCGTCGAGCCCTTGCCAACCCTAGGCGAGGCCGACCCTTGCTAGATCCAGCAAGAGGGCCTCACCCACGGTCGACGAGGTCTTGTAGGTCCTCGCCAACGCCAGGCGAGGGTCACTAAGCCCTCGCCGACCCCAATCGAGGCCGATCTAGCGAGGGGGGCCTCACCCACGCTTGGCAAGGGCTTGCAAGCCCTTGCCATCCTCACGATTGGTCGTGAGGGGCAGCCTCTCCAAGCAAAGCCGCCTCTCGCCTATGGCCAATGAGGGTGGCCCTCACCGAATCGGGTGAGGGCAACCCTTGCCCAGCCATCTATGGGCATAGCCATTGTCGGCCGGCCACCGACAAAGAGGAAGAAGAAGAACTAGAAAAAAGAGAAGAAAAAAGAAGAAGATTCAGACAAAAAAAACCTTTAATCGGTTGGAAAATTTAGCCGACCGGCAACCGACAACCAGCGAGACCCTTATTTGAAACAATCATGGCTACTTTAGGCCCTCATTTAAGACAACTAAGGCTATTTCAGGTCCTTATTTTAAATAAGGTCCATTTCAGGCCTTTATTTGAGAAAATGAGAAGACTTTGGGTCCTTTTTTGGAATTTTCTCCTAAATATATAAAGCTTGCTCAAGATTGAGTTACGGGATACATTTATGTGCAAGCTTTACTGTTCAGTTTGCTCTTCATGAATATTTTATCAATTATCTAATCTAATCGAAATTTTGAAATAGTAACAATGGGGAACGCATTTATTGGAATGGTACCCGGTGGCTACACGGTCCTATATTTGTAAACACCATAGTCTTCGTGAAAGGTCGACCCTGGGCCTAAACGCCTAAACTTTTTTGACTCAAGGCTAAACTTTTCCCATCAGTCATCGTTGCCTTGTCAGTTGTCTTCGTCTGATTATCTTTGATGGGGTAATTCTCCCGTACCTTTCGTGAGACTGGTCTCGCATCCTAGATGAGCCGTTGGATAAAAAGAAAAAGGAAGAAGGCCATCCGTCGAAGGTGCTTGCAAAAGTAAAATCGGCTGAAGGACCCAAAGTTGCTGAAGTAGAATCATCATAACAATGCAAAAGTAGAGAGCAAATGTGTTGCGTGCTCTGCCTTTCCAGACAGTGACGTTCCCCGAAACTTGTTTCCTTAAAGATTGGAGGTCCTGGGAAACTTCATATTGAGATCAACGGGCAACACGAGAAAAATCACAACCGGTCGTACATGTTTTAATTTCCAGTAACAATCTACTTGTCCAGTAACTTTCGGCTTCATAGAGCTCAGAAATTTGCTGTTGCTGAGCTGGTGGGACTCTGGTGCTTCATTTTCTCTACAACTGGTTGCAATGGAAACTCCTACATCCATCAATGACATTGAAGAAGCAGGTTCTTCCCCGAACCACAAGCCTATGTAAATACCTGAAGCAGTTGAAAGGTATGACTATGAGGTGTTTTTTAGCTTCAGAGGATCAGATACACGCAGAGGCATCGCTGATTATCTTTACACCAGTCTCAAAGAAGCAGGAGTCCGTACATACTGAGATAATGAAGAGCTTCATATTGGTGAAGAGATCGGCCCGGAGCTTCTTGGAGCGATTGAGCAATCGAGGGTCTCCATACCCATCTTCTCCAAATGATATGCTTCTAGCAAATGGTGCCTCAATGAGCTAGCTCATATGGTGGTCTGTAGGAGGAAGGGACAGATAATCATGCCCCTTTTCTACTATGTTGAACCATCCGAGATTCAATACCAAACTGGTAGTTACAGTGAGGCCTTACTTGCGCACAAAAACAAGAAGCGTGCGGATGATGAGACCATTTGGAAGTGGAGAGCTGCTCTCAATGAAGTTGGAGGATTAAAGGGCTGGGACATAGAAAACAGGGATAGGTACCGAATCTTCCATCCTCAAATTGCATGCCAAAAATGAAACTCTCTTGCTTGCAGTTTCTTTTCTTTTATCGTGTGGACTATCAATCGTATGATATCTTTCTCTCTTATCATTCTATGGAAATTGCACAAATGCGATTGTGTCATTTTGGTGCAAATGCAAGAAACCATGACACATTGAATGCTTTTCCTTCATTGTCTTTATGGTACAAAAGAAATTTTAGTACATATGTTTTCCTGTTGTACTTGCCAGTAGAAAGCCAGTGTACGCACTAGGCTGAAAAGTTATGTTCTATTGTACTTCGAAATTGTATCTTGGGGAGGGGGGAATTGGCCCAGAACCGTAGATTGTGGAACCATAAGGACGCACTGGCGGTACTACTGAGAAAGGAGGTAAATACTGGGTTTGATTATTAAAATATAATTAAGCTCCGTTCTTGTAAAATTCTAACTTTGTCCCAAGATTTTTTTTCTTAATTAACTAACCTCTATCCTTCCTATTCATAATTTTGTCTTATTTCAATATTCAGAGAAACAAAAAGGTGGAAGCCATGTGTCTCAAGTTTGAGGAATTTTTGGAGTACCGTTTCTCTCTTGCCGGATTTGCAGAGCTACCAATTCTTGGTTCAACGATTCTTTTCGGAAGCTACGCTACTTTGGCATAACAAATCCTTGATATTTTCACCGATGAACATTTTAAAAAGGAAGAAACAACTCCTTCCAAATTTAAGTTGGCTTATGTGGCATAATTTTCCTCGACGAGTACTCAACTTACTTTTCAATGGAGAATTTATTTTTTTGGTCGTGAAACTAAATTTCATAAATTTAGGAAACTGAGTCCAAGTTTAGAGACAAAGCATTAGAATATAGAATGGTCCACAAGGCTGAAGGTGGCGAACAAACCCAATTAGAATGAAGGTTTGAGCGCTGTTGAGTTTTAGCAGCCCAGTCCGCAGCTCGGTTTGCTTCCCTTGCACAATAGCCGATTGTCAAATTTGAGAAGCCCAGCAGTGACTCCTGAATCATCTCCAAAAACACACGTGCCTGCTAGTCAAACTGATCCGTAGATGAGTTGGATATTGCACTTACTAGTTCCAAATAGTCAGACTCAAGTACAAAGGGCTCTGCTTTTCGTGTGGAGATGCGTTCGAGGGTTTGCAAGATGGCTACAGCTTCTACCTAGATTGTTGATGATGTTGGAACCATGCGAGCGAACCCATCCACCAAAACTCCATCGGCATCTCGGCACACGCAAGCCACTGCTCCTTCCATACTTCCCTCAATGAATGAGCCATCAACGTTGAGTTTGAAGGTTCCTGGATTTGGGGGTTTCCAAATTTGAGGTGCACCTGGTTTGTTCTTCTTTCTTGCCTGGTTTGTTGGATTTGTTCTGGTGAAAGCTTGGGATAGTTGGACCGCTTCTTCCACCAACGAATAAGGTTGAGGGGTGCACTTCCGAAAGATAAAATTGTTTCTTACCTTCCAAATCAGCCACAATGTCACAGCAAGAAGGTCAAAACGGGGCAGATCCGCCAATGTATGCACACATTTCTTGTAGTTTAGCAACCAGTCATCTATTCTTGTTAGCCCATGACTTTGTACATTTATGTTCAAGACAGGGCTAGACCACACCTCCTTTGTCCAAGGGCAAAGCAGAAGCAAGTGCTTGATGGTTTCTAGTGATTGACGGCAAATAGCACAGGTTGGTTCGGGTACAACCCTTCTTTTAAATAAATTTTCAGTAGTTGGGAGAGCATTTTGGCAAGCCGCCCATAGGAAATGTTTGATCTTTGGGGCAGCTTGAATATGCCAAATTTTACTCCAAAGTGTTTCGGGGGGTCTGATATGAAGAGGATGGTGAGTTCTGAAGTGTACCTTCCAGATTTTCCTGCTGTTATGATACCTGCTCTTGACAGAATATTTCCCAAATTTGGTGGTTGTCCAAACTAATATATCTTCATTGAGAATAGGGTTTAACGGAATAGCAACAATTTCCTTCACTCTTTGTTCGTCAAATAGTTTTTCCAGAAGAGCTTTATTCCATCTTGCTTCAGGTTTTAGGATCAAATCAGCAACTTTTGAAGGGTCTCCCCTATTTGCAAGCCGTTCCAATACTCCTCTTTTCAGCTACTTATCCTCTCTGATTTTGATTTTTCCCCCATTCCCAGCAATCCACATAACATCAAACAAAATGCAATCTTGACCAAAAAGTATACTCTGCCAACCCCATGAGGGGGCGTGTGCCTCTTCCTGCTTTTCGAAAATCACTAGTTGGGAAGTAGATTCCTTTGAAGATTTGGCTCCAAAGTGTGGAAGGGAAAGTCAACAATCTCCAAGCTTGCTTCCCTAACATTACCTTGTTAAAGGTAAGGAGATCTCGAAAACCTAGTCTGCCGACCTCTTTGCTGAGTTTCAACACATCCCACCTTTTCCAATGCACCCCTTGTTTTCTTTCATTATTTTGCCACCAAAACTTAGCTATTTTCCGCTCGATCGCCTTGCAAATGGACACAAGTATTTTGAAAATTGACATGGCATATTGGGGGAGGGCTTGCACCACAGCTTTGATTAATACTTCCTTTCCTACCTTTGACAATATATTTTCTTTCCAACCTTCAAGTTTCATGCCTACCCAAGCCAAAATCCATGCGAACATATCTTTTTTAGATGCTCCCCAATCAGAAGGAATCCCCAAGTATTTTCCTGTTTTCGCAATCTCTGGAACCCTCAACTCAGTCACCATGTTGTTCCTCAAGTTCATTGGGCACCCCCGACTAAAGAAAACTCTTGACTTATTCAAATTTATCGCCTGACCAAAAGCAAAGCAATATTGATTCAAGATACTAGCAATATTTTGACACTCACTAAGATTTCCATCCAAGAAGAATATTGCATCATCCGCAAAAAGAATGTGAGACAGAACAGGGCATGATCTAGTCAATTTAAGCCCCTAGAGTGTGCCATCTGCAACAGCTCTTTTAATCAATGATAAAAGTACATTTGCCACCAAGATGAACAAATAAGGAGACATTGGATCTCCTTGCCGAATACCTCTTGAAGGTGTGAAGTAGGGGAGGGGCTCTCCATTAAATTTAACACTGAAGGAAACAGTCGTAACACATTGCATCACCCAACTTACCCATTTCACATGAAAGCCCATCTTCAGTAAACAAGCTTCCAAAAAGTCCCATTCTATTCTATCATATGCCTTTTGCATGTCAAGCTTCAACACGGCTTGGAACTTCTTCTTACTTGGCCGCACTCTTAAATGGTGTAACACCTCTTGAACAATGAGAATGTTGTCTTGAATTTGACAGCCCTAACAAAGGCACTTTGTTCTACGCAAATAACATCTGACAATAATGGTTTTAGTCTATTTGCCACTACTTTAGAAATAACTTAGTAGACGAAATTGCGTAGACTGATGGGACGAAACTGTTCTAGCTTTTCTGGGTTGGGTATTTTTGGAATAAGTGTAATTTGGGTTTTGTTCATTTCAGCATTTAAGCATCCAGTGCTAAAAATGGACGTTAACTTCAAAAAGACATCATGTTGAATGTCTTTCCAATGACATTGAAAAAATTGTCCACTTAAACCATCCGGACCAAGGGCTTTGAGAACACCCAACTGATTTACAACGTCTGAAACTTCCTCCATAGTGACCGTAGCTGTCAACTTTCGATTCAAGTTTTCCCCAACTAAAGTGGGGATCTGGTCAATAACAGGTTGAAAGTTCCTTTGTCCAGTTGAGGTATATAAAAATTTTAAAGTGTTCCATCGTCATTTGCTTTAGGGCATTAGGCTCATGAGTCCATTCCCCATTTGCAGTAGCCAACATAGAGATTCTGTTTCAATGCCTCCTTTGAATAGCTATTGCATGAAAAAATTTAGAGTTTTTGTCCCCCCATTTCAACCAACTAATTCTAGAACGCATGGCCCAATACATTTCCTCCCTTTTCCACAGTAAACCAATTTCCTCTCTCAATGGCAGCATCTTTGCTTTGCTTTGTGAGATATCTCTCGACAATTCAATAGTCAGAAGAGGAAAAACCAAGAAGAGAATAGGGAAGTACAACCCAAAGGCGTAAAAATTCTCATTCTGTGAAGACTCAAGCATCACCCAAGAAGCCTTCAAGTACAAGTTTGTCATTCGTTGAAGTCATGGTTAGTAGCACAAAACTCTATGCCTTAGTGGACATGGGTGTGTCCAACATGTTCTTGTTGAGTGAAGCAGTGAAGGGTTTGGGAATTTGAGTGGAACTAACCGACCTTTGGTTCAAAGCGGCCAACTCAGCTGATGTATCACCTGCTAGCATTGCTCGGAATGTGGAACTACACATTGGTGATGGTGAATGGATGGGCAAATTCTCTACTGAGGTAATTCCACTTGATGAAGATGAACTTATCGTGGGTTTGGAATTCTTTAATAGTGCGAATGCCATGATTGATATGATAACCAAGTCAATTGTTATTATTGACGCAAGATGTCCATTGATGGTACCAATGTTCTTTGGGTTGACGGAGACTAAGAGCATCTCCACGATACATCTTGTGGGTGAAAGGCCTATAGTTAAGAATGAAGCTACAATCACTGGAGAGCTCGAAGGTGGAGTTAGGATGACCTATGTTAATTCAAAGTGAGATGCTAATCCAAGTGTTTTTTTTTTTTGGAAGTGGAGAACTTGTTAAACAACACAAAAATAGCTGAACCGAAGAAGGTGTTGCTTGTGAAATGAGTTAGGGTTCAAGAGCCATGTAGCCGACAAATCAAGAAGCGAAAGACCAAGTGGCATCGAAGATGGAAGAATTGCCAGTGTTTGAGGGAACTAGTGATCCAAGGGAAGGATGAGATTGGGCAAGTGAAAATTCTGAGTTAAGAGCGCCGAGGACAATGACCATATGGGTGGTGAAGAATGTCTCAGATTGGAGGTTTTGTGATCCAATCGACTGGATAGATAACCTAGATGATCCATAAGATTTGAAGTGTCTATGGTTCGAGGGTTTAATGAGGATTCTAGAATACTCTTAGGGATGGTATGGGAATTGTTTTTAAGATATTTTTTTTGTATTTAATGGGATAGATAGTAGTCTTGTATTTAATAGGGAACACGATAGTTGGGAAGAGTGGATCTAAACCGTTTGATAATGGGGTGATCAATTATAGTAATTGGAAGACCTCATGTATAGATAGGAGTGTTCTCTCCCTTATTTGTATCATCCAATGCTTGAGCAATATAAGTTCATTCTTTCTCAAAGCTTCTCTATCTAAATACCTTCTCTCTCTATGATTTGAGTGGGGATAGTGAGTAAGCGAGCGATACATCAAGAAAGGCTAAGCTTAGGCATCCAAACAAGAGCCAAATGGAGCCTAGGTATAGCACAGTTTCGATCTCAAATGTCAGCTTGTGACACTTTCTTGACAGAGGTTAAGTTCCTCAAAGCTTGCAACTTCCCTTGAAATTTGCAATTTAGTTAAGCTTTATCCTGAGATCAACAAGATGGGGATTTTATATAATGTTGTGAACTATTTTTATGGAATTATTTAGCCATTGCTTTTGTTGTGGTAATAAGGAATCAAACAATAAAATAAATAGAATGAAAAACACAAATCGGACCCTAGATTTACATAACTTGCTCCATGTGATTTTTATCCACAAAGAGAGCTGTAAAGAATTATATTATAAACCAAGCGATATAATGAAGATTACAACTACACTTGAATTACCGAAACTCTCTTATTGTTTCCAGTCCCTAATTACATTTAATAACTCATACAATATTTAGTCTCATAATCTCTCACAAAATAATCTCTAAAAATCTCAGAAAAGAATTAAAGAAAATCTTATCACAAGATTTATTTCCTTTAGCACTCTTGTTGTTTCAAGGTGTAATTCTCGAAGAAGTAGCCTCTTACATGCTCTTCACAGCAAAGTCACCTTATATATAGACAAGACTTAGATCAAAAATAGGAAACCTACTCGTACTAAGTAATCACTCGAATTGAAAACCAACTCTAATGTGAAATCTTTTCAAACTATTAAAGTTTCTTTATGGACTCGAACTTGGCTCATATTTTCAACAGCTCTACCAATTGTCATCAGCGGATGAGTTGGATCCATAGTAAAAGAAATAGAAAAGATGAGGATGCAAAGATACAATGAAGTGAAGCAAGTAAGTGGGTTCAAGGCTTCAAGCCAAAAACAACATGAGAAAAAGAGAGAGAAGGGTGGATAAAGAGGAGAGTCGTATCATATAATCCGATTTATAAATTGGTCATGCCTTGGTTTCAAAGTTGTAGCACGATTAATAAATATGTCGTGCTGGTCTTAGAACTATGACATGAATGACACTATTACAAACAATTGAATTGGCAGCCCTACCTGTTCACATGAGCATACATGGTACAAACCTGTCTTCTTTCCCTTCTTCTCCGCGGGTGGTGTCTTTTTACCTTTTATAGTGGAGCGTCCTTTCCCCTTTATTGATCAATCAACTTTTTTTTCTTTTTAGGCCTTTACCTATTGACTTAGTCAAATATTACATTAATATTTAAAACACTTCCATCGAGATTTCGTCATGTTTGGTACTCTCATTTACCATAATGAAATGCTTTTTTACCACTTCAAAATTTAATGTGTACTTACCACAAGATAAATTCTTTTCATCATCATTCAAGATTAATTTACCCTGAGACGTGTCTTTTTATTGAAAAAAATACATAATTATTATCATTTAATAAAGCTTTATGCCATACTAATCTCCCACTGTACGGCCCGCAATTAGTATGACACGAAACTTTTATGCACCCTCATCGCATGCTCTTCGTCACTGCATCGCCATGGTGAGGTCCGGGAATGGCTACGCCGGAGGAGAAGCGAGTGGACCAGGAGCTTTTGCACCTGATCGAGCTGTCGGAGCGAGTCCGCTCGGCGGTGGACGAGGCCGAGTCGTTCAAGGCCGAGTGCTCCGAGCTGGGCAAGCAGGTCGACCGCCTCTCCCCGATGCTCCACTCCCTCGCCCGCTTCACCACGTCCGCTCAGTCCCTCTACGAGCGCCCCATCTACCGAATCACCGCTGAGGTCTCCAGGAACCTGGAGCAAGCCCTAGCCCTGGCTCGCAAGTGCAAGCCCTACAACATCCTCCGCCGCGTCATCACCATAATTAGTGCCGCTGAGTTTAGGAAGATCACGGCCCTCCTCGACGCTTCCCTCGGGGACCTGGGGTGGCTGCTCAGTGTCTTCGATACCGAAGTGGAGAGCGTTATGATTCCTCCGATTGCGAGTAATCATCCGATTATGTCTTGGGTTTGGTCCTACATCGCCTCGCTTCACATGGGGCCCTTGCCTGATCGAATCGAGGCTGCGAATGAGTTGGCTTCGCTCGCTCGTGACAGTGACAGGGTTCAGAGGCTTATCGTGGAGGAAGGGGGCGTGCCTCCGCTGCTCAAGCTCCTTAAGGAGAGTTCGGCTCCCGGTGCTCAAAAAGCCGCCACAGCTGTGCTCCGCTACTTGGCCAATGATAAGGGGCGACTACAGGCGATTGTGAATGAAATCGGGGTTGAGACTATTCTGAAAATCCTTCCTTCGCTGTCTGAAGTACGGACGACTATTGAAGACGGGCAGTCACAGCCGCCGCCGGACCAGATCATCAAAGCGAATGATGATTTGTCTAAAGGGACAAGGTGAAATTTTACAAACTGCCAAAGTTTACAATTGCATCGGCTAGGTTCTTTGTGACAACATTACCAACATACAATCCATTGTACCTTTTACTATGCACATTTCATTCAATGAACAACAAAGCAAGTAGCTTCCGTTCCCCTGACTTAATTATATTACAATGTCTCCTAGTATGCAGAGATAATGTTTCTCGACCAGAAAGTGCCTGTTATGTCCTGCATTATGATGAAGTAATGCTGACATTTGATGTGAAGCATATGGATTAATCCTGTTACACTATGGCCTTACTCTGGATATTCTCTTACAGGAATCTGCCCAGTGGAGGGGTGTTGGAAATTTCCGACAGAGTGTATGGTGAGCTTTCACATATTCAGTATCAATATGCTACAGTAGTTTGTATGTGCAGTATTGTCAGATTCCAGGATTCTCTATATGCTTCTTTATTTTAGTGGTCGGATGCAATAACAGCCTGTAGTCTTATTTTCTAAGATTTTCCTCCTCTAGGGGAATTAGGGGAAAACCTATGTATCAACAAGGAATGAATGATGGTTATAATATCTCAAAAGAACGGACAAGCTTGTGTACTGTAGTTTTTGGTTCTTTTCCCATTTTGGTCATAAAATGGCCTCAAGGCACATGAAACAAGTGAAGACTAAAAATTCCAAGATCGATGACTTTGTTACTTTGCAGAAGAAGCATAAGGTTTCTATCGAGGGGTTAGTAGGGCTGTTGCACCTAGTCAACCAACTCTGATTAAACAGCTGCTCAGCACAAGCATTATGTTCCACAGAAGAGTGTCTATCACATTTCATATCACTGCCAATTGAGAGTTCATTTCTTGTCTCAGCTAAAAGGAAATGCTTGTTCAAATCCACATTTAAATGGTACCATTCGCACAACCCAGGGCCCTGCTTCAACCTGGGAGTGTATTAATGCTCATGTTAACCAACTTCCAGCAACTGTTTAACCTCAGTACCTTTTGAGGGTGCATCAATGTTGTATTGACCAGCCAAATGGCATTGCGGCTCAACTCCGTTAAGAAGAGTTCAGCTCTGGCTGGATTGAAGAGAAGAAGACCCGTAAATCATCAATGATTGCTAGGCTATCAGAATATTGAGATTAACCCAAAACCAGAGTAAGTCAGTCCAGTGCCCAATCCGCAAGACCATAGCATTGAAAGACTAATGAAAATACAAAAGATGCTATTTTGTTTGAGAGGTTGGAAAGCCTAGAAGTAGAAAGAAGTATCCTTCCATGGAGCTAATTAGCTACAAGCACTTTCTGTAATTGCTTCCTTGTTAATCCCAAAGGCTCCTGCAGGTGCTACTGACTAGTCATAAACGCATATTTCACAATTCCCAATCGTACTTGCTGGTGAAAGGTCATAAGCATTCAAGATGTTCATCTGCAGAAGATCCTCATGAGGTGCTTATCCTTCGAGTTCAGGGGATCATTTCATTAGTTTATTTGGCAGGCCTCTTGAAATATCATTCACCCTACACCTCTATGCAAATGATCTGCAGTAGATGGGTTTCCTAACCTTTTCTAGTTAGTATTTCCTGGAAGTTTATGAACATGTTTTTGTGGTTTAGTTTCTAAACCACTTTTGACAGCATAGCAAGTCATCATCCACAATTTGGAAGCTTTCTTGCATGAGTACTTCATTTTACCTCAATCATTTCATGGTCTATCAAGTTTATACTGAGCCCAAAGGAAGAACACACTTGATGATAGATGTCTCCTGTTAGCTTTATCTATTTTTGTACACCAATCTTATGCACATAATGATTTATGTATGTGGATGTGGATGCAGTGTTTGATTATTGTCTTACTCGCGACTGGTCTTTTTCTGGCCAAATTACCACGGACTGGTTGAAGGATGATGGATATAAGTTTTACATGAGAGGCATAGTTGCAAAACTCCAAGACCAATTTTCTGCAGCCTCTTTCGTGGTACTCAATTTGGGAGAGCAAGATAACCAAAGCCAAATGACTGAAGTGTTGTCTGAATATGATATAACTGTCATGGAACTCCCTCAAAATTATGGAGGTTGCCCTATACTGAGATTGGAGAATATCCACAACTTCTTGAGATCTGCCGATGAATGGTTGTCATCTGACACACAGCAGAATGTGCTGTTGATGCATTGTGAAAGGGGTGCATGGCCAGTTTTGGCATTCATGTTGGCTTCTCTTTTGTTATATAGAAAGAAGCAGGATGGGGAGCAGAAAACACTTGACATGATTTACAAGAAAGCGCCCTATGAACTCTTGCAGCTGACGTCAACACTGAATCCATTGCCTTCCCAGCTGAGATACCTCCACTATGTTTCCACACAGAATGCTGGTTTAGATTGGCCTCCACAAGATAAGGTGCTTGTGATAAATAGCGTTGTACTAAGGTCCATTCCTATTATGGATGCTGAAGGGGGATGTCGTCCTATTGTTAAAATACTGGGACAGGACCCCTTTATGGTTGCTGATCAAACTGCCAAAGTTCTGTTCTCAACACCCAGAAGGAGTGGACATGTTAGGCATTACAAACAGGTAATTCTGATTTTGTTGGTAATCCATATAACCTGAAATTATTCATGATTGTATATGTTTGTCAGGTATGATTCCACTTTCTCTCCCTTGTATTGGTTGGCTTCTAGTACCTAACTTTTCGCCTTAGATGTTTGTAAAACCATGCTGGATTTGTAGATTGAATGTCTTAGTAACAGAGTTCTCACTTTGTTAATATGTTAAACTGTGGAATCAAGCTGCAAAAGATCATTTTTATGCCGCATTTTGAGAACTCCCCTAATTTCCTCTTGGCAAAAATGATGCATTTGTTGTAATCCCATGTATGTAGAATGTAACTTTAGAATATGACTAGTGTGATTTCCTGAGAGTCTCATTTTGAGCCTATAAACATCTTACATGCTTATGTCCAGTCTAGTCAGAAAGATAAGTTACTGTTCTTTTATTTTTCTCTTTTATAGGCTGTCATTCTTTTATTTTGCTTTCCTGGTAACAGTGTTTTGCTTTATATATAGAATGACTACAACTCTCTGAGGAATAAAAGTATATAAGACAAAAAGTTCCCTCTCGAGCACCAATTGTATGGTACATGCCTCATCCATCAATCTATTTTGATGCGAGAGTTGACCCATATGGATGCTTAACCAAAAATATAGCTATCATGTTTGTTCTCTATTTTAATTGTTCATATATTTAAGTGCAGGCAGATGGTGAAACAGATAAATTGGACATCCATTGTAATGTTCAAGGCGATGTAGTGCTCGAGTGTATGAGTTTGGATGCTAATCTTGAACATGGAGAATTAATGTTTCGTGCAATGTTCAATACTGTATTTGTATCGGATAATGTTCTGAAGCTTGAGTTTGATGGCATGGATGTCCCATGGGATCGCAAGGATCAATATCCAAAGGAATTTATGGCAGAGGTACTGGTTAGATGTCAAACTAATCATCTGTTATTTGACTTCTTCTTTTTTTTCTGGAAAGCAATTCGTGTTTCTTATCTGTGTATGAGCAGATTGTTTTCTTGCAAGTGGATGTTGCTACTTCACTCGTAATGGTTGATTTGTCCAGCGAGGAAAAGGAAAATCTGAAAGAGAAAAGCATGAGGAAGATTGAACCCGAAGAACTGCCAGCTGAAGGGCAAGAAGTCACTTCTGTTGGTGACTCGGCATCCTCATCGGCTATCAACAATGGCACTGTAGAAGCTACTGCTGCAGATGTCTTCAACTCGGTGCAAATCCCTGATTTGACACTGCCAAAACAGGAAAAAGTATACCGCAAGGCGGCTCACCATCATCAACCTCCATGTCCTCTGGATATGACTATGATGTCTTCCTGAGTTTTAGGGGGCCAGATACTCGCTCAGGCATTACAAATTTCCTCTATACCAAGTTGCTAGGTGCTAGAATCCACACATTTAAGGACGATGAAGAGCTCCGAGTTGGAGAGGAGTTTGGTCCTGAGTTGCTCAAAGCTATTAGCCAATCAAAAATTGCAATTCCCATCTTTTCCAAGGGCTATGCCTCTAGTAAATGGTGTCTTAATGAGTTGGTCCAAATGGTGGGGTGTAGTAATACAAGGAGACAGAAGATTTTGCCCATTTTTTATGACGTTACTCCAGCTGAGGTCCGTCATCAAATTGGGTCTTATGAAGAAGCCTTTCTTTTGCATAAGGAGAAATTTGGTGCGAACATTAGTAAGTGGAAAGCTGCTCTCAACCATGTTGCCAATCTAAATGGATGGGACAATTCGAAGAAGAATAGGTATGTCATTTTCTGGGTTATCATTTTGGCATTGTGTTTCCATAATTTTACCTTGTTCTTCTAATTATTTTTTCCATTTTCCTTTCTTAGTATTAGAGGTGAAGGAGAACTGGTTGACGAGATTGTCAAGAAGGTTATAGATGAGTTGAAAACGGCTTATCTACTGGTGACAGACTGCTTGGTCGGAGTTGAAAATCATGTGAAGGAAATCGATACAATGATGCGTGGTGATTCGGAGGATATAAGAATTCTCGGAATTCATGGTATGGGGGGTGTAGGAAAGACTACTCTTGCCAAAATCATCTACAACCGGCTATTACATAATTTTGAAGCTTGTTGCTTCCTTTCAAACATCAGGGGAACTTCAGAGCTAAAGGGCATTGAAAGTTTGCAGAATCAACTAATATCCAACGTTCTCAAAAAGAAGTGGTCAAACATTAGCAATGTCGAGGAAGGAATCAAGATAATAAAAGAAAGGTTATGCGGTAAAAAGGTTTTGTTGCTACTTGATGATGTTGATCAAATGACTCATTGGGATGCATTGATAGGAAAACCTACATGGTTTGGTTTAGGAAGTAGAATTATCATAACTAGTAGAAACAAGGATATTGTCAATGCTCCTGAGGTTTGTTATCCATATGAGCTTATGAGTTTGAACTTCAATCAATCTCTTCAACTTTTTTGCAAACATGCTTTTGGGAGAGATTACCCTTTGGATGACTATGTTGCTTTCTCCACTGAAGTGGTCAAAAGTTCAGGAGGTCTTCCTCTTGCTCTTGAGGCTATAGGTAAACTACTTCTGTGCAGAAGCAAAGACGTTTGGGATGTCATATTGAAGAAGTCAAAACAAGTTCCTCTTAGTGAAGTTAAACAAAAGTTGAAAATAAGTTATGATGCCTTGGATGATTGTCAAAAGCATATCTTCCTTGAAATAGCTTGTCTTTTCACTGGATTTGATCAAAGGATGGTGCTCCACTCGTGGAAAGATTCCAATCTCTTCCCAGAGGAAGGTCTTGAGGTCCTCCAGAAAATTTCTTTGATAAAAATCGGCCAAGACAATAAGTTATGGATGCATAATCAGTTAAGAGGCCTTGGTAGAGACATCGTTCGTCGAGAATGTGATAAGGAACGGAAAAAAAGACTCAGTCGGGAACCATGCGGAAGGTTTGGATGTGGTGATGGAACAGAAGGTAAATTTGCATTTCAATTACTTTATCCTCACCAAGCTGACAAATTTCATGCCTTTTCCCTGTGATTGTTTGCTCAATAATATATAAGGGAAATTATTTTTTTATCTCATCATTACTGTTTTAACTTGTTTTTTGTTTATACTAATGCTTAGATTTATCTTTCATGTTCGGAAAAACGATTATACTTGTTCAATATAATACACTTACCCCTTTTGTTTTACTGTCGCAGGGAACAAAAACAATTGAAGCTCTTTGCCGAAAATTTGACGCTCAATCGCTTTACAATTTTGCAAATGAAGAAGTTGAGAGGCTAAGTAATCTAAGATATGTTGAAGTGAGGGTTTTCGAGGATGACTGGCCTTCAACTGATAGAACATATGGAAGCTCGGCGTGTTTACTGCTGAGTAAGATAGGCATTTGTGTTTGTCAGCTAGGTAGACAGTTCTTTTTGCCATCCCTTCAATAGTGAATGTAAATAGACATACAATGTACAGATTGTATCTAAACAAGAGTTGATTAGGTCATCCTCTTGTCGTGAATTTAATTGGAGTTTTACCAAGTACATTGGACCATCATCAAGGTCTCTTTTCAACATGTCAATACTTGTTGCGCACACTGAGTACTGTATCTTCTGAAAAGTTATTACACTTGATAAAACCGAACAGCATCTGGAGAGGTCGAGTCAATGATTGTCTCAGTGCTTAGAGGGTGGGTTGATCATTTCGTTGTTTCCATGTGAGAAACTCGTTGATTTTCCGAGCTTAAGACATGACCCGTATTGTAAGTACAATCTCTGGTTGCGTTTTTGCTATATTATGGGTGGGGATGATTTCAATAGTCATAAGCACTTGTTGCTTATATCTATAGAGAGAGAGAGAGGTAAAGAAAATATAATTATGATATAAAAAAGTGATAAACGAAAAGTATGTGCCTGCGTGTTATTTCACCAAGAAAAAATGAGTTGAGTACATATTGAATTAGCATATTGTCCACCTAGCAACATTTTGTAATCAAAATTAAGACTTCATATTGTTAATTATCGTCTCTCGTTTGCTTACCTAAAAAATCAGATAAATGGTTATGTGTTTGGACTCACTGAGAGAAATATAAGGCAATTTCAATGAATTTTGTTTGAGACAACACCAATCAACACACTCGGTGTATCCAACAGAATGCATGAACAGATTACATTATTTTGATTAATTATTGGCATTTTGGTATTTTTTTCATCTTTTCAATAGTTTTTGTTTAGTAGATATTACTGTTCAAAAACCTATTTTTACAACAGCAAGAAATTTAAAGTACCTTCAGCATCACATTGTAAGATATATCTTAGTGAATCTTTTTCGTAACATCAAAACATCTCGTGCTCCTTTTAATTTAATATAAAATGTTCTCATTAAAAAGTTAGAACTCGTCAATATTTCACTAGTTTGATATTGATGACGGGGAAATAACTCAAAAGATCTTAAATTTATTGTACAAATGTCAATTTAATTCCAAACTTTTAAAATTTGGTCAACCTAGTCAAAACCTTTTGACAATTTTTCAATATGGTCCGTTTGGCTAAATTAGGCCCGAAATGGCTAATGTAATGGTCTAGTCAGTGTTGGACGTTCCATGTAGTACGAACGTGTACGACACCACCCCAAATGATGTTGTTTTAAAAAAAATTATAAATGCTTTTGTTCTCTTTTCTTTTCTTTTTTTACATTTGTGATAAGTGTGCTAGAGATCCTAAAACTTATTGTAAAAGTGCAATTGAGACTTAAAATTTTCAAAAAAAGATAATCAAATCTTAAAATTTATCAATTGGTGCAATCGACTCCTTGCATGAACTTCGTTCAATTTGGCTAATGAAAAATGCCAGTGTGTCATTTTTATTACTTTATTAAGACACATGATGTTGACGCGGCACCAAATCACAAAATAACTTTGAAAATTAATAAAAAAAAGAAAAAAAAATATTATATGGTATGTTAATATGTGCTATCCTTTTTTTCAATTATATAATTATTCATAAGAATATCCGACTTTAAATCCATAGGTCACCAAATAATGGATAGAATGGGATATGAGAATATCCAACTTTAAATCTAGAGTTTGCCAAACAATGAATAGAATATGAAGAAATCCAAGGATTTCTTATCCTATTCTATTTAGTTTTATCCTGTTTAGAAATCCATACGCTTAAACATAACCTAAGGATATAAATTGAGAAGAAGACAAAAAAGCTATCAAATGTGGTGTAACCATTGCTATTCAAAGAGAAAAGACTCCACAAATGTTATAATTATCCTACAATCTTTATTTAAGTGTCATGACTCTTTTTTTCCTGATTATTTGAGTACTATGTTGGTAAAAAAAATCTTCCCATTGGTGACTTATTTGGCCGGAAAATCTGACGTAGTGTTAAATTGATATAAACTGGTTGATGTGGTTCGCTAGCAGAGCGAAGCTAGCAAAATCATCCTTTGGCCCATTTCTTTTCCCCATATTACTGAATTGGAGTTAAAACACAAAATTCATCAAACCCTAACCGTAATTTGAAAATTTTGCGCAAAGAGGAAGGTGACTTCAGAGGAGAGAACATTCGTTGGCTAAACCCTGCTTCAGAGGAATCCCGACCTTGCTATTCCTAACCTTGCTTATGAGGGAAGAAGATTATCTCGGAGGGCAGAGAGAATCTGAACATTTTCTTGAGGAGAGAAGGAACAGTGACGTGCGGGCGACCAAGTGAGCGAGCGTCCGTGAGGGAGGGCGAGACGCGACAACCTGTGACCGAAGCAGACCCAATGACAACCTTCTAGAATCGGCTGAGGGTGGCGTGCAGGACAGGGGACGCACAATAGATTCGGGCCGAGGCGAGGAGTGCGTTAAGGGACGACCGAGAGAAATGGCGTGAGCAAACGCAGAGCAGAGAGAATAAGGAAAAAACAGAGGATCGTTTGGCCATTGAAGAAGCTCGGCTGAATTTGATGGGAAGTCGGCACATAAGCAGACTTCCATATTCCATTGGAAAATTGTGGTCATTGACTGAGTTGAATCTAATTGATACAGGAATTAGAGAGTTACCTGACTCTATGGAAAGTCTAGACAATCTAAAAGTGCTTTTAGTAAGGGAATGGCATGAGTCAGTAGGTAAATCAGCCTTGCCTAAACTTCCAATAAGCTTGACCTTTCTGGAAATCAAGTCATCGTCCTTGGTAACTATTCCTGATCGTTCGAACCTGATCAACTTGAAAGTGCTGATGTTGTCTATAGGACTGCCTAACATCTCTAGCCCATCTGAGTTGGAGCAAAATCCCATGCCTTGGTGGCTTGGGAGGTTATCCAAACTACAAACCTTGGTATTGGGTATCCCACACATCACTGAACTATCTCCTGAGCTAGGTGCCCTTTCTCACTTGAAGCTTCTTTGCCTAGCATGCTGCAACAGTCTCCAATGCATTCCACGGATCTCCTCGAGTGTCTTGAAGCTTTATATCGTGGGGTGCCATTCACTGACCACACTTGATATTTCAAATTTGAAGAACCTATCGGAGCTTTATATTCTACATACACCAATAGAGGATCTTTTCGGGCATGAACTACTAGACGATATTCCAGAGTGGAAGATAGAAAAAAATGAAGATTCATCTCTTAAGGATCTAATGTTTAAGAATTTGTTTCAAACGGTGTTCAACGAGCTCAGCTGCACATATGTGGAGGCACTAAACTACTTGGAGGTGTTGTAGAATGAGGATTTTTATCTTCGGCATTTGAAGATCCTTCGAAGATCCTTCAGTGAAAATTGCGAGTGCTGTTTATGTTAATTTCTTTGCTACTTTTGTCTGGGGAAACAATTTAAGGAGGACATTTCTTTGTTGTTGGATTAATGAAATAAAACGGTGTGACAGAGGTGAAAGGGACAACTACGTAATACTTGCATTAATGCATATCGGGTACAGAAGCATCAATGGCACATATTGTCGTTGATGAGGCTAAAATACAGCCGGAGTGCCAAAATTTGACAAAAAGAAAATATTTTGGTATTAAAATATTCAAAAGGTATATTTAGGTGTCAAAATCGGAGAAGAATGAGACACTTAAGTGTTAACGGAAAAAAAAATCCGGTAAAATTACTGTCATGATATTTTTTCGGCGAGAGAATTGCAAAACGACATTGTTTTGCAAGCTAATGTGGCAAAGTGAGCTCAAAACAATGTTGTTTTGGACATGACATGACTAGACTTAACCCAAAAATAACATTGTTTTACGTTGGATTCGATTTTTAATAAAAAAATTAATTAGAATTAAATAAAAACTTATTTAATATTTAAAAAATAGAAAAGCAGCACAAGTGAGGGGGTGCCTCGCTTGTGACCGCCATCCCATCACTGGTGGGGTGGCATTGATGATCGCTAAGGTTGTTGACACCTAGGCAAGGATTGACGACCCTCGCTGACCGAAAGTGAGAGCCAACAGGCCCTTGCCAGAAGCTTGGAGAGAGTAACTACCCTCTCCAAATTTGGGTGAGGGTTGCCGGCCCTCACCCAAGCGTCGGCGATCCTCGCTAGCCATCATCACGGCCCATCGATAAGGGGGCGGTGGCCACAAGCAGGGAACCACTCCAACCTATATTGCCCTCTATTTTTTTTTTAAAGTTTTTAATTGAAGTTAATTAATTTTTATATTAAAATCGAATTTAGGCCAAAATGACGTCGCTTTGGTCGAGTCTAAGCTGACTTAACTTTTCATTAAGCTATGTCAGCCATTTATATTATTAAAAAATACCACGTAGGATTTTTAGGACCGATTGCCAAACTTAGCACTAAAATGTCCACTTTTCTAATAAAGTAGCATTTAAGTATACATTTTGAAAGTTTTGGCATTAAAGTGTCCACTTGTATCAAGTTTTGGCACTTGGATTTTACTTTGGCCGTCATTGTTGATGTCAACGATGCTTTTGATAGGGAGCTCGAATTTAATGAAATTGTATTCTCATCCACCGGGTTGTCTTCCTTTTCTTTTCTTTTCTTTTCTTTTCTTTTTTGTGTTTTTTTATTTGGATAAAATTTTAAGATTCGTAGGATCAAATCCACCTTGCCGAAGCTACTAATGACCTAAACTGCCTGGCAAATCGTAGCACACTATTCCAAATCTTTTTAGTAAAAACTTCCACCGACACATTGTTTTGGTATCAATTAACTATTTGCCTCGTAAACGCATGATTTTGTGGATGTAACCACTCCGTGAATAATGATCTTTTTTTCTTCTTATTGATACGTCATAAAGAATATTATTTTTCAAAGAAAGTATAACAAATTTCACCTTAAACTTGCACGCAAGAGTACTATAACAGGTGCATGTGGCGGGTTGAGTACTAGCTCTTAGTATGTTGATTGAAAAGCAATAGATTAACTATGCATGAGTTTTAATAAAAACTAGACCTAGCATGTTAAGAAAAAGCTTGTGATTCCTAAGAGAAAATATTTTAATTTACATTTTAAGGGTTTCGATAATTATTTAATGTTTACAATTACTTTTAGTATTTACATCAAGCAAATGGAAAAATAAGAAATAAAGTCACATAACTATAAATGAGCTATATTTAAATTGGTAGATCTGGCTTTAATATATTATATTAACATTTTTACAGCGATATTTTTATTAAATAGTGCATGCAACTTTTAATTCGATCTTGTTCATACGAAGTATGGGATGGATCCATCCTTCTGAACGGTTTTGTCATGCTTCAGAAGTGCAGAGACAGAAATCTTCCAAAGAATAAAACCAAACAACGGTACTTTGCATCTATCAAATTGAATGGCGATTGTTCCAATTGATTAAACTTTGGAAAACAACGTAATATGTATTTTTTATCTTGTGAACTCCCTCAACTGGAGGTTTACGAGATGATGGAGCCGTAGAACGCCATATAAACAAGAAAGAAAAGCCACTAATGAAAAGAGAGAGTGAGAAATCGTTGTTAGGACTTTTGAGCTCATAAATTATTTACATTGAGCGCGCAAGTCATTTCAAAAGCTTAAGTTATTGGACATCAATGTGGTATGTAAATATAATCGAACTCCGTCGTCTAGATGTTAGACGGCACAAGAAAACAAGAATTGAGCAAACGCAGTACCTTTTTCCTCTTGTACCAAAATTCCGTTTCTATTGCACCTTATTTGATCTGTTTAGGCTGCACAACGTAATAGTTTAAGGTTTGCCCCATATTCCCAAGCCTTAATTGAACTCAACGTAACTTTCTTTTCTTCACTTCTTCGTCCAGTTTGTCGATTCCTCACGCTCGTTGTCCGAGTGTCCTTGTTCGTGGAGTCCGCTACTTCTTTGACGAGTGCTTCTGTTCTCCATCCGAGCGTCCTTCTTCTTCATCAAGCCTCATTGGGCAGCTGGCTTCGAGACTCTTGGCACAATTGAGGAGCTCTTTCGACATGTGCTATTACAGGGAGTCTGAGAAAGCGACAACACAAGGAAGGAGGAGGGCTTGCTGTTGTCAGCGAGTTGGGCGGGCGATCAGTCTGAAGACAGTTTTGAGGATGCTAAAACCAAAAGCATTTGAGAAATCTCATATTTTTCAATTTTGCCATGCTTGTATGCTGCATGATGTGCAAGAGCTTGACAAGATGCTGCAACTTTTTTATGGCCTGTCCTGATCATTGACTTCTGTAGAGAGTTTATGCATTGTTTTTTTTCGCTTGTCGGTGCCCATCTCACGGAAGAGAAGGCTTTGGTTTACCATCATCCAGATAAACTTTCTGTTGAGGCATCAGCTCCCTTCTTCTCTCTTCGCTCTTATTAATTATCTTAGAGTAGAGTATTAATTTGTGTTAATTTGATCTCATTAACGGATAAATGATATTAGAAGTGGAAATAGAGGTTATTGAGCAGAGCCAGCCGTTGTTACCTATTGCTGCAATATTAGAGAAACAAGTCGAAGTTTTGGATACTTCTTGTAAGTTTCCAGAGTATTTATACTTAAAAATTCTATATAACAATATTTCATATCAGACTTCATTGTAATTCTTCTAGCGGACATGCGTGATAATTAAGGCTCTGACGTTTATTTCTAGGCAGGCATGAAGGATGTAAACACGGCTTTCTTAATCCAGTTTTTCAGCTTGAATTGTAGTGGACAGACGATCTCAGCTTGGTAAACTGCTGCTGCTTTTGACAGATGATACCGTATCTTCCATTGTTTTGGACAGCATGTAAGGCGAAATGTTCTGCTTGTTTCCCTTCTGTTTTTTATTTTACCAGTCTGGCATTGGTAAATTGAGCAGGAATATCATTACATGCTCATGCCAATAAGCGGTCCTCGCGTTGGCATTTAAATCCAACGGTGCTACCTTATTGTCTCTTTGAACTAAATCCTGCAATTTGGCTTTTTCTTGATGGTGTTGCCCTATTACTGTTGCAAATCATTTCTTCAATCGGCATTTCTCTGGAAAAAGTCAAACAAAGCCATTGGTTGTTCACAGTGCGTTTGGCTTAGCTTTGCAAATGAGCTTTAAGTGTAATGCAAATGCTAAAAGTCAAAGCTACTTAAGGAAATGCAAATTGTGTTTGGTAAAATTTCTTTACAAACGAACTTTTAGTTGAATGTGTGTTTGGCAAAAAAAATTTTGCAATGGGCTTTGGGTATGCATATATATTGAAACTGAACCAAACCCTTTGCTGGACGGTCACCGGTGCTAGATCTAGCTTGCCAACAGTCGGAGCCCTTCGCCCGTCTAGCAAAGGTTGTTTGCTTTTTTTTAATAAAAAAATTAACCCAGGACAAGATAGGAAATATGAAGAATTGGTGATGATAGTTTTGGAATGAAAAAATTAATTTCAACATCTGGCCAAATGCTAAAATCCCAAAGTTAGTCCCTACTAGTATTGGGCCTTTGGGCTTTCAGCATTGCCAACACTGGCTTTCAGTTGAAAGTTCATTCTAAATTGTTGCTAAATGGTCCAGCATTTCTCCAAGAGGTTATGAAGGTTGAAAGCCCTCTGGGAATGCTGAACCAAATGCATCCTTAAAGTTTTAGAGGATACATCGATGATCATGCTTCTGTCTATTATCATGTTTGTCATGCACCTACTTTACTATTTTTGCAGGTTAGCATATTGCAATTATAATCGTCTTGGAAGCGGCACAGAGAGCTTTTTGGTACCTCACCAATTACCTGGGTTGCCTTTGGAATTTCAATGCTGTAATTCTAGTACTTCGAATCTCGATTCTTTATTGACCACGTTTGTAAGGCGACGCCATTGAGTCTATCATTTGGTCTCTAGTGTTTGCAGTAACTGCATTAAATAAATATATATATGTATATGCGCGCGCGCATGTGTGGACAAGTTCTGTAAATTAAAAAATTTTGAGATACAACGATCCATGCTTGGCTATTGTTTTGGAAATGATCTTCTCAAGTTCAGTGACTAAACATATTTTCTTTGGCAATAGTTATTTGAGAATTGATTGAGGTCATTTTGTTCTTTTACCTGAAACCTTGAAGTAAAATTCCCCGAAAGGCCTCAGTTTTTTACAATCTTGTTTTGCCTCATTGAATGTCATTATTGACCGTTTTATGATTTAGGACTTTGCGAACACGCATTCACCACTGAGCATCCAAATGATATGGCTGCTCAATTTCTGAGTTCTGTCAAGATGCCTAAATGTTCTTAAGAAAAATGTCTTCGATGCTTTCTTTGATGCTGTGCTGCGATCTGCACTCTTCTACTTCAGGCAACACGGGAGTCCGAGGAAGGAATTACCTTCATTTTCATGTGACGCTCCAATATATATGCCTCAGAACCAAAACGGCACAAGATTCACCGGCGCTACTTCTAGTTTCTGTGATGACCTTCCCCCGAATTGTTACTAATTGCCAGTATTGATTCAGAGTAAAAGAGAGATGTTATGAAAACAAGAAGACAAAAAGTTTGCAACATATTCATCGGCTTATGTGAACTGGTCAGGTTTGAAAACATACGTAACACAACTGAAGTACGTCAATCATATCCTCAAATTGTATGTTAACCGCATGAGATAGTTGCATGGTCCAATCTAGTGTCAAGGGTAATGTCTAAAGCTTATGTAAGCCGTGAAAGCGTACCCAAAATCTCCTTAACTAGAATCAAGAACATATACATGATCAATTAAAGAGATTTGCACACCTGATTTGGAATCTATTGTTCTTGATGCAGAATAGCGATGCTCTAAACTCAAGTGTTTCTCCTCTATTGTCTTTTGTATCACTGGCTCAAAGAGATTGTCCTCCACCCTTAGTGTTCAATAAATGCTCCTTATGTGAGGATAATTGTGTATTCTAGGGGTTAGAAGAGAGACTTGAGCATCACTTATAAAGTTTTTAGCTAGGTCATTTCATCATAGGCCGGACTCAACTCAGTTCCATATTAGACTAATTAAGAAACTTTGTATCACTCTTTCTTAGATCAATTCTGTGAAACGGTAAATTATAATATCAATTAATATAACTTACATCAGAAAAACTCTTATAGCTTAGCCCTGATCGAGAGTTTCAAGTGACCAAATGCTACAATGTAACTCATACACTTGAACTGGCCTTGATATCCATTAATGTATATATGATGCAGAAAATAAACAATTGAATTCTACGCTGGCCACTGCACTGGCAACGTCGACTCTAATGAAAAGAGTGATCAATTGACCAAATATTTGCAGAAGAAATAAGGAATTACCGCCCTGAACTAGATCAAGATGGCCACTCTCCCTGCTCTCGGTCGTTGGTGGTGGCCCCTAACGATTCCCCGTGGACCCCCTTCTTTGTCCAGAGTCTATGCCGAGTCTTGTCTGCATATTCATCTTTGGGTTGGTATTTACATAACGTGACCTCTGGATTAATTCATTTGAATTATTATTTGCTTTGACTTTTCTAATATCGAATCTCATGATTTTGTGCTTTAGTCTATGGGCAGCCGCTTTCTCAAGTAGTCACCCATTCGATTCCAAAGAAAAATTTGTAATTATATCAAAAAGTATCTCGTTGAGTTAATTGCATATATATATCTTAGAATCACTCTACCAGGAGCTGCTCATTGGCCAGACCCTCTATCCTTGACAACCACTCATTGCTCTTGTCAAATCTTTGTTACAAATAATGCCCAGCCATGCAATCCACTGTTGAAATGTCAGAGGTGCGGCGGTGATGTTGATTTGTTGGAATGAAATTTTTAAGTGGAAACACTTGCAACTCGTGCAGAGAGGAGAAGGAGTTAGATAGAATTTTTGTTTTTAACTAAAATTTCACCCTTAATGAAAACAATTACAAGACTCCCTATATAGACTTATTACATGACATTTACTCTTCTTAAAAATATAGATAGCATTTTGAGAAAGTAAATCTTCTAGAAATTCAAAAAAATCACCATATCTCATCATATCTCATCATACATTATAATATCTCACAAAATCTCAAAAAACAATCATTCTTCCTAAAAATACAAACAAACCCATTAGGAACAATGCAACAATCATGAATTTTCTTTAATGTGGATATCAAACAGCCGTCGGCATCAATTCTGGGATCTCAGTGTCAAAGTTATTGGCATTGACAGCTTGATAGTCTCGCTGCCGCAGTATTCAGCACCAATGAATATGGTTTAATTTCTTAACATCCACGACCCCTAAAGTGCTCCTCTTCCTCTTCCGATCTTCCTTGCTTGTACACCGTTCATTTTAATATGGAGCAATGAAAGATTCATCTTCGTTTCCTTGGATACTACATACTCTCAGCAATGCTTCATCAGAAGTTGATGCACGCAATGAAGAGGAAAATGCAAGTTGATGGCGGCCGACGTAAGAAAAAGTAGAACTTGTGAGGCCCCATGCATGTCTATGTGCGCTACGTCACCATCCACTCCCCATGATTCTGTAACTTCAATTACAATTATTATACTCTTTTGTTACAAATTGTCCAAGGAATTGTTCTGCCCCTTCGCCATGCTGTGAGGTTGCCATTTAGCCCATGCATGATTATCTCATTGTTTATCTAGGGATAAATGGGAAGAAGCACCATTTAGTGGGTTCTGATCTGGAGATATGTCGTGCATCCACGACCCTGCTTTGTCTCTTCGAATTTTGCCATGGAGTCCATGCTATGAAACCTGAATTCAATGCGTTCCAGGACTCCATAGTTATTAACTATATCAGCTGCTTTTGTCATGGTGTTGGTGCGCTCGAGAATGTTTCTCGAAACTGATTTGAGCACACGAAGTTCCTTAGACAAAAGCATCGATTAAATTTTCAGAAAACTTTTTGACTCAAAATAACTCCCCCTTCTTTACATGTCGTGGATGTTGACATGAATTCCTAGTATTGCCCTAAAGGACAAAATAATCTCATGCCCCTAGAAATCGCACTCTTAGAAATAGCGGTTAAATTCTCCAAGGCCAAAAATTTCCTTCAATGCAAGATCACAAAAGTCTAGATCCAATCCTATGTGCACCCCAATGGCCTAAAGGTTATTTAGGGTGTGCATGGTAATGCTTTTGTTCCCGAGAACAATTTCTAAGCATTTAAAGGCACTTGGTAATTGTCCAAAAATTTTATTCCCGGGATAAAAATGCATTTGGTAAAATCTTAGAATTTCTAGTTCAAAATATTTTCTTTTACTTTTTTAATGATTTAAATACTTTTTCTTTTTCTTTTTATTTTTCCCTTCCAACATTGTGGCCGGTGACCAATTGGATGAGGTCCGACAAGCTTGCCGAAGCCTTGCTCGGCCATCGATAAGCTCGGCCTCGCAAATCTGGACAAGGCCGAGCCTCACCGGGCCACTGGCAAGGGTTGACCTCACCCAGGCGGTGCGAGGTCAACCTTGCCCTGACTTGGCAAGGCCAAGCCTCACTGGTGGCTAGGCAAGGCTCTTGTCACCCGATCTAGGTGAGGCTGGCCTTGCCCAGCTACCATTGGCGAGGCTCAACCTTGCCAAGCGGCGTGAGGTCGGCCTCGCCTTGACCTGGCAAAGCCGAGCCTCGCGTCACCTGGCAAGGTCAAGCCTTGCCGATGGTAGCTAGGTGAGGCTCTCCTTGCCTGATTTGGGTGAGGCCGAGCTCGCCGGTAGCCAGGCGAGTTCGCCAGACCTCGCCTAGCCACTCACCAGCCACCGTTGGCACTGGTGATGGTGGTTGATAGGTGATGATTGGGCGTCAGTAGGCTGAGGGAGGAAGAAGAAAAGGAAAGAGAAAGAGAAGTGAAAAAAAACTTATTCTTGAAATTGTTCTTGAGAACCAGAAGAAGCTTTTTTTATTTTATTCTTGATTCCATTTCAAATCTATTCTCAGGAACAAATTTGCTTCTGAGAACAAAATTTTTAACAAATGGATTTCTATTCCAAATCTACTCCGGAGAACAAAAGAACAAAAATTTTCACTATTTGACCGATTACCAAACAGGCCCTTAACCATGTGAAATATCAGAAATACTCAACTTTTGCAGAAATTAACTTATTTTTTCAGAAAATAGATGAAAACTATGTTTTGTTTTTTGTCGTGGAACTCTATTTCTTCCATAATCTTATCAAACCCTTCATGGTATGCATTCTCTTCCTCTCCGGTATAAATCAAATCTCCTTTAAGACACATACACATTTTGTTTAAAAAATGGGTAACACTTGCCCTAAAACATCTGCTCTCTTTCTCTACGGTATATGTTTCTTTTACCGGACTAAAGAATAAGAATTATCTTTAAAAAAAAAAAAAAAAAAAACGAATCCGTTGAACAAATTTGGCCAGGTCCAAGCTGGGTCACATGGAACGAAAACCATTGGTACGAAGGCATGTGCTCGCCCCTACAGGAACCTACCTCATGCCAGTGAAACAAGTGAGGTTCAAGATTTTATAACGCACGTCCGGTCCACCATTGCTCTTTCTCATCCTTCTTGTTCTGTACTGCAAATATGCCAAATGAACTTCTTTCCTTTTCTTTTCTTTTCTTTTCTTTTTTCCAATTTTGTGTGAAGTCAACTTTGGCCGTCAGTGATTATACAATGATAGCATTTGTTCCCACGTAAGGATCTCCATGAAAAAAAAAATATTAATATTATGGAACTTTCGCGATACAACCATTCAATCAACCCATTGATTTTTAGGAATTTAGATTTTTTTAAGGATTGTGGGAGAAACCATGTCAGATCAATGGGAATTTAGAGTGGGAAAGTATAATAGAAACCGTTTGGGAGGCTCTTGCGTTCCGCTGCAAGTGTCAACGCCACGCAAATGGCACAACATGGCCTTGCAAGTCAGCGGCCTTAGAAGTCGTCAGGGATTTGAAGAAGTGGGGAGGAAAAGAAAGTTGAATAATATAAATTGAGAAGAAGACAGCTGTTGTCTATGCAGTGCAGTGGTTGATCTTTTAAGTGAAACTCTGTCATTGCTTGCACTGATCATTGGTGAATGTAAAATAGCTTTCTTCTTGCTCCAAAGACACTTTTCCTACTAGTGATATCGTTGACCAGGAGGGAGAGAGCAAGAAGACGACCTGGAGCTAACGAGGCTGAAGAGCTGAAGAGATAAAAAGCTGTCTCATGCTGCCATAGCAGAGCATAGTGTGACCGGATCATACTCTGGCTTTCTTTTTTTTCTGGTTATTATGTCGGGAAATCTTAGTAATCTGTGGCGAAGATTGGGTAACAGGAGGAATAGAACAGTTGGAGCGGATAATCCACCGCCCAGGCTGCAGGATGCAGAAATTCAGGGTGAGAAGCCGACACGTCCAGCAAACAAGCTGGTCTTCTTGGGCACTTCGGAGAAGGAGTTTGACTTGGAGTACTTGTTAAGGGCCAGTGCTGAGGTTTTAGGGAAAGGGACCTTCGGGACATCTTACAAGGTGGTCCTGGAGGACGGGAGGACGGTGTGCGTGAAGAGGCTGAGGGATGTGACCTTACCCGCTGCTGAATTCAGGAAGACAATGAATGCATTGGGGTTGATGCAACACGAGAATCTACTCCCCCTGAAGGCTTACTATTACAGTGGAGATGAGAAGCTTCTGTTGTTTGATTATGTGCCCCTGAAAAGCCTGTATGGACTTTTACATGGAGGCATAGGGTCGGAAAAGACCCCGCTAAGCTGGGAAATCAGGCACACAATTGCTCTCGGAGCCGCCCGGGCCATAGAGTACTTGCATTCTCAGGGTCCCCATGTCTTTCATGGAAAAATCAAGTCAACCAATGTCCTCCTCACAGCATCGAATGATCCTTTAGTTTCCGATTACAGCCTGACCCACATCCAGACTCCTCCCAAGGGCACATCAAAGGCCACTGACCCTCAAAAGGACGATGTCTATAGCTTTGGGGTGTTGCTTGTGGAGATTCTAACTGGGAAAATGCCTGATAGGGCTGATCTTGCAAATTTGGTCAAGTCCACCTCTGTAAAACACTGGGCTGCTGATAATTTCGATCATGTGCCGAGAGATTACCAGAATTTCCAGGATGAGTTAATGGGACTGTTGCAGATGGCGATGGCTTGTGTATCTGACTTTCCTCAGGAGCGCCCTTCAATGTCTATAGTACGGAGGATGATCGAGGACCGGCAGTCACAGCAACTGCTCGACCAGATCATCAAAGAGAAGAATGATTTGACTGAATGGACAAGGTGAGTCGATTTCTTAGAAACTGCCAACGTTTACAGCTGGGATTGTCTAGGTTTTTTCGTGACAACATTACCAGCATAAAGCTATTTGACCTTTTACTATGCACATTTGCTGCAATGAACAACGACAGCAAGTAGCTCCAGCAAGTAGCTCCCATTCCCCTGAGCAAATTATCGGTTTACAGACTTACAATGTGTCCTAGTCTACATAGATAATATTCTCCAGCATAAAGTATGTGTCATGAAAAATGAAGTAACACGGACTTTTGGTTTTACATGAGTGCAATTCTTTTGTGTCAAGATGCTTGATGTGAGGCATATCGATTTATCCTGGTGCACTATGGCTTCACTCTGGATATTCTCTTACAGGAATCTGCCCAATGGAGGGGTGTTGGAAGTTTCAGACAGAGTCTATGGTAAGCTTTAACATATTCAGCATCGGTGTGCAAACAATAAATTATATTGTCAGATTCCAGGATTCTATGTATGCTCGTTTATTTTAGTGATTGGGATCAATAACAGCCTCTTCTCTTATTTTCTAAGATTTTCCTCTTTAGGAGTACTGTAATACTTCAGTAATATGGGAATTAGTGGAAAATTAGTGCAACAATTGGGAATGAATAAGGGACATGATAAGTTAAAAGATCAGTGAGGCTTGTGTACTGTAGCTTTGTTTTTTTTTCTTTTTATTTCCCGATTTGGTCATAAACTGGACCGTAGGCTTATGAAACAAATACAGACTAAAACTTCTAGGAATGACAACTTTGGGGATAAAGGACACTATAATAATTATAATTTTTGCACGACGATCACTTGAGTCACTTGAGTATTTTTTTTTATCACTTGAGTGTCATGACTTCTAAGAACATTCAATTGAGTGTTATAACTTTCAATCGATTAATTGAGTGCCATAACTTTTAAAAACATTCACCAAAGTGTTGGAAATCTGACATTGCATAGTACTTGTGATAAATGTTTTAAAAAGTTATGGCACTAAGCAATCGATTGAAAAGTTATATGGCAAACAAATGATTGTCGAAAATATTATAGCACTCAAGTGAGCGTCGCACAAATATTATAGCAAATTGAAAAAAAAATTATAGTGCTTGAGGAAGTGTGGTATAAAATTCATGGCACTTATGATATCCTTTTCTCGACAAATTTGTTACTTTGCGAACAAAGCATAAACTTTCTGTGTAGGAGTTAGTTGGACTGTGTTGCATTTTGTCAACCAAATCTTATCAAATAGTTTCTCAGACCAAGCATTGACTCTCGCAGAAGCATGTCATTGCTTTTCATGTTACAGCTGATTGCGAGTTCATTTCATGGCCTTGTGACTTATCTGGTAAGACATGATGTAGAATAGACTAGATTACGGGAATTGCTTAGACAATCCCAATCAGTTCCTCAGCTTAAAGGAAATACTTGTCTCGATCCTCATTTAATATGGTAGCCCTGCTTTAACCTTGGAGCATATCCATGCTCATGCAAACCAACTGGCAGCAACTGCATAAGCTCGGTAGCTTTTGAAGGTGCACCATACCTTTTCTTTGAAGGGCTGGAAAGCCTAGGAGTAGAAGTAAACCTTCGATGGAGCTACTTAGCTATAAGCACTTAGGGTAATTGCTTCCTTGTTAATCCCAAAGGCTCTTGCGGGTGCTACTGTCTAGATATAAATGCATATTTTACCATTCCCAAATGAACTTGTCGTGAAAGGTCATAGGCATTCTATAAGTCTATTATCTGCAGAAGATTTGCATGAGGTGCTTATCCTTCAAGGTCAGGGGATCATTTCATTAGTTGATTCATCACTTCTCTGGAAATATCGATCACGCTATGAAATTGCTAACCTGGGTTTCCTACTCTGTGAGAACCTTTCCTAGTCACTCTTTTCTGAAAGCTTATGAGCTTATTTCTTCGGTTTAGTTTCTAAACAACTCTTGACAGCGTAGCAAGTCATCATAGGCTATTTGGAAGCTATCTTGCAAGAGTACTTCATTTTACCTCAAGAATTAAATTTATTTCGTAGTCTATCTAGTTTATACTTAACCCAAAGGACATACTAGATGATAGATGTCTCCTGCTGGCTTCATCTATATTTGTACGGAAATCTTATGCACATAAAGATTTACATATGTGGATGTGGATGCAGTGTTTGAATACTGTCTTACCAAGGATTGGTCCTTTTCTGGCCAAATTACCACGGACTGGTCGAAGGATGACAAATATGAGTTTTACATGAGAGGCATGGTTGCAAAACTCCAAAACCAATTTCCTGCTGCCTCTTTCATGGTGCTCAATTTTGGAGAGCAAGAAAACCATAGCCAAATGGCTAAAGTGTTGTCTGAACATGACATAACTGTCATGGAACTACCTCATAATTATGGAGGTTGCCCTATACCGAGAGTGGAGATTATCAACAACTTCTTGAGATCTGCTGATGAATGGTTGTCATCTGATACGAAAAAGAATGTGATCTTGATGCATTGTGAACGGGGTACATGGCCGGTTTTAGCATTCATTTTGGCTTCTCTTTTGTTATATATGAAGAAGCAGGATGGGGAGCAGAAAACACTTGACATGATTTACAAGAAAGCACCTCATGAACTCTTGCAGCTAACATCGACATTGAATCCGTTGCCTTCCCAGCTGAGATACCTCCGCTATGTTTCCACACCGAATGCAGGTTCTGATTGGCCTCAACCAGATAAAGCACTTGTGATAAAAAATGTTCAACTAAGTTTCATTCCTCATTTGGATGCTGAAGGGGGATGTCGTCCGATTGTTAAGGTAATAGGATGGGACCCCTTAATGGTTGCTGATCAAACTCCCAAAGTTCTGTTCTCAACACCCAGAAGGAGTGAATATGTGAAACATTACAAACAGGTAATTCTGATTTTGTTGGCAATTTGTAATCTAAAATTTTTTATGAAACGTTATTATATATGTTTGCCAAGTATGACTTCATTGGCTCTCCCGTATATTTGTTGGCTTCTGGTACCAAACATTTTCACCTTAGATGTTTTTAAACATTGTTGGATTTGTAGATAGGAACTGCACGTAATCACAGTTATCTTAGTGTTTTGAATGTCTTAGTAACAGAGTTCTCACATCGTTAATCTGTGAAACTGTTAAATCAAGTTGCAAAAGATCATTGTTGCACTGTTTTACATATCACATTCCATAAAAATGGCAAGTATGCCACATTTGAAAATTTGCCTAAGTTCTTCTTTGCAAGATAATGCATTTGTTCTAATTTTTAGATTTATAGTCAAATGTAACTTTAGAATATGACTATAGTGCGATGACTAGAGAGTCTCATTTTGAGTCTATAAACATCATTCATGCTTATGTCCTCTCTGGTCAGAAGGATGAGTTATCATTCTGTTATATTTTCTTTTGTAGAAGCTTCATTCTTTTGTTTTGCTTTCCTGGCAATGGAGTTTTGCTTCATAGTACTGACTACCTCTATGAGGAATAAAAGAAAATAAGAAGATAAATATTCCCTCGTAAGCACCAATTTCATCTCACATGCCTCATCCATCAATCCATTTTGATCTGTGAGTTCACCCATGCATCATGAATGCTTAAGCAAAAATGTAAAAATATCATGCTTGTTCAATGTTTAATTGTTCACATATTTAAGTGCAGGCAGATGGTGAAAAGGTTAAATTGGACATCCATTGTAATGTTCAAGGCGATGTTGTGCTTGAGTGTATGAGTTTGGATGCTCATCTTGAGCATGGAGAATCAATGTTTCGGGCAATGTTTAATACTGCATTCATATCAGATAGTGTTCTGAAGCTTGATTTTGAGAGCATGGATGTTCCGTGGGATCGAGAGGGTCAATATCCTAAGGAATTTATGGCAGAGGTACTGGTTAGACATCAAAATAATCATCTATTGTTTGACACGTTTTTTATCCACAAAAGCAATTTATGATTCTTATCCGTGTATGAGCAGATTGTTTTCTCACAAGTGGATGGTGCTACTTCGCTTGTAAGGGTTGATTTCTCCAGTGATAAGGAGGAAAAGGAGAACCAAATAAAGAAAAACATGAAAAAGATTGAATCCGAGGAACTGCCTGCTGAAGGGCGAGCTGTCCACTCTATTACACTATCTTCTGATCCCAATATAAGTCCGGAAGAGAATGAAGTTCCAGAACTGCTAGCACAGTCCATCATTGAGTTTACATCAACTTTGTCACCAATGCCACCTCCTCTGTCAGAAAGTTCGGTTCATTTGGCTCCTGAGGGAACTTTTGGAAGTTTTGAATTAGCCACAAAATCACCCTACACTTCACCAATTATTGAGTTGGATCAACAATATGGCATGACTGTGGAAGGGAATGGTCAGTCATTCTCACTGTCCGATCTCACAGGTTCATTTTCTTCTTCCTCTGTACAATACAAACATTCTTACTGGCTTCATATCACCGTGATTTATAACTGTAAGGAAATTTCTATTGAACGAAATAAATTTCCTTAAGTTGACTCGCCTTCTGCAATTGCCCAAATTCTTTTTATGGCCATTATTGTTTAATATTTTAAAAAAAACAGGTGAAAACGCAGAATCTGTAAGGGGGGAAGAAATAGTAGCTGTGACAGAAACAAACATGGAGGTAACTTCTGTCAGTGACTCTGCATCCTTATCGACCATTAGTAATGGCATTGTGGAAGCTACTGCTGCAGGTGTCTCCAACTCAAGGCAATTCCCTGATATGATGCTACCAAAACAGGAAAAACTATACCAACAGGACAACTCACCGTCATCATCCCACATGTCATCTGGATATGACTACGATGTTTTCCTGAGTTTTAGGGGACCAGATACTCGCTCAGGCATTACAAATTCCCTTTATACAAGGTTGTTAGGTGCTAGAATCCACACATTTAAGGACGATGAAGAGCTCCGAGTTGGAGAGGAGTTTGCTCCTGAGTTGCTCAAAGCTATCAGGCAATCTAAAATTGCAATTCCTATCTTTTCCAAGGGCTACGCCTCTAGTAAATGGTGTCTTAATGAGTTGGTCCAAATGGTGGAGTGTAGTGAAACAAGGAGACAGAGGATTATGCCCATTTTTTATGATGTTACTCCAGCAGAGGTGCGTCATCAAATTGGGTCTTATGAAGAAGCATTTCTTTTGCATAAGGAGAAATTTGGTGCGAACATTAGTAAGTGGAAAGCTGCCCTCAGCCACGTTGCCAACCTAAACGGATGGGACAATTTGAAGAACAATAGGTATGTCATTTTCTGGGTTATCATTTTGGCGTAGTGTTTTCATAAAATTACTTTGTTCTTCTAATAATGTTTTCCCTTTCCCTTCCATAATATTAGAGGTGAAGGAGAACTGGTAGACGAGATTGTCCAAACGGTTATAGCTGAGTTGAAAACGGCTTATCTTCTGGTGACGGACTACTTGGTTGGAGTTGAAAATCATGTGATGGAAATCAATACAATGATGTGCGGTGATACAGAGGATATAAGAATTCTCGGAATTCATGGTATTGGGGGAGTAGGAAAAACTACTCTTGCCAAAATCATCTACAACCGGATGTCCCATCATTTTGAAGCTTGCTGCTTCCTTTCTAACATCAGGGGAACTTCAGAGGTAAAGGGGATCGAAGGTCTGCAGAATCAACTAATCTCTGACATTCTTAAAAGAAAGTGGTCAAGTATTAGCAATGTCGAGGAAGGAATTAAGACAATAAAAGAAAGGTTACACAGAAAAAAGGTTCTTCTGCTACTTGATGATCTTGATCAAATGACTCATTGGGATGCATTGATAGGAAAACCTGCATGGTTCGGTTCGGGAAGTAAGATTATCATAACTAGTAGAAACAGAGATATTATCGATGTTCCTGAGGTTTTTTATTCATATGAGCTTATGAGCATGAACTTCAATCAATCTCTTCAACTTTTTTGCAAATATGCTTTTGGAAGAGATTACCCTTCGGATGATTATGTCGCTTTCTCAACAGAAGTGGTCAAAAGTACGGGAGGTCTCCCTCTTGCTCTTGAGGCTATAGGTAAACTACTTCCACGCAGAAGCAAAGATATTTGGGATGTGATATTGAAGAAGCTGAAACAAGTTCCTCTCAGTGAAGTAAAAAGAAAGTTGAAAATAAGTTATGATGCCTTGGATGATTGGCAAAAGCATATCTTTCTTGATATAGCTTGTCTTTTCACTGGGTTTGATCAAAGGATAGTGCTCCACTCATGGAAAGATTCCAATCTTTTCCCAGAGGAAGGTCTGGAGGTCCTTTGGAAAATGTCTTTGATAAAAATTGATGAAGACAATAAGCTATGGATGCATAATCAGCTAAGATGCCTTGGTAGAGACATTGTTCGTCAAGAATGTGATAAGGAACGAGAAAAACGGACCCGATTGTGGAACCACGAGGAAGGTTTGGACGTGGTGATGGAAATGAAGGTAAATTTTGCATTCCAATTATTTTGTACAAATGAAACTGACAAATTTTATGCCCTTTCACTGTGATTATTTGCTCGTCAACATTTAAGGGAAGGTATTTCTTATCTCATGATTACTGTTATAACTTGTTTTCGGTTATAGTAATGCCAAAAAAAAGAAATTATGTTTGAAAGGACGATTATAATATACTTGCCCTTCTGTTTCACTGTTACAGGGAACAAAAAAAATTGAAGCTCTTTGCCGAAAGTTTGACCCTGAGTTGCTATACTATTTTGCAAACGAAGAAGTTGAGAGGCTGTCTAATCTAAGATGCCCCGAAGTAAGGGTTTACCAGGATAACTGGCCTTTAAATGATTTCCCAGCCAATCTACAAAACAATGCACTTATGCTTTCCAAGTTAAGATGGCTTTCGTGGCATCATTATCCCCTGGAAGTCAAGATCACCAATTTTTCCATGAAGAACATAGTCATTCTGTACTTGGGGCGTTGCCCTAGTCTAATTGACGTTCAAAGTATTGAAGGCTTGGCGAGTCTCAGAATTTTGAAGCTCATAGAAGTTCCGCTATTGGAGAGATTACCTGATCTATCAAGCTTGAAGAAGTTCAATGAACTGCATTTGGGGCACTGCCATAATCTAATTGACTTGCAAAGCATTGAAGGCTTGGGGAATCTCACAACTTTGAAGCTCATAGAAATTCCGCTACTGAAAAGATTACCTGATTTATCAAACTTGAAGAAGCTCACTCAACTTCACTTGCGGTACTGTCATGGTCTAACTGAAATAAAAAGTTTTGAGGGTTTGGAGAATTTAGTGATGTTAAAACTAGGTGAACTTCCTCTACTTCAGAGATTGCCTAATTTATCAAACTTGAAGAAGTTGGCACAACTTGACCTCCGACAGTGTCATAATCTTGTGAAGATTCAAGGAAGATTAGAGTCATTGGAAGACCTGTGCATACAAGGATGTAGATCTTTAGATGAGGTGCTTGATCCAGCTTTGAGCTTCAAGAAACTAAAATCTTTGCGAATACATGACTGCAAGAAGTTACACCTTGACAAGATATGGGTCTCGAAATTCAAAATATCTGATAGAGTATATGGAAATTCGACATGTTTGTTATTGAGTAAGATAGGCATTTGTGTTTGTCTGCTAGGTAAACAGTTTTTTTTGCCATCCCTTCCATAGTGAAATAAACAGACACATAATGTACACATTGTATCTAAATAAGAGTTGATCAGGTCATCCTCTTGTTATTACAATATGAATGGAATTGGATTTTCTATCAATACAACTCTTAATTTTGTCCAAAACAAGAGTTGATTAGGTAATCCTCTCGTCATGAATTAATTGGATTTTTTCTGAGTTCAATATATCAACATCAACTTCTCTTGTCAAAATGTCAATACTCATTGTGCAAACTTGATATTATATTTTTTGAAAAGCTATTACACTTGATAAAGCTGAACAACATCTTGAGAGGTCGAGCCAATTGGGCTCTGTTTGGCAACTTGCCAATTTTTCTATTTTTCTGTTCTTTTTTTGTTCCCTGGAATAGAAAAGGAACAAATCCGTTTGGTAACGCCAACTGATTTTTCTATTCCCTGGGAATAGAAAGTTGTTCTTAATAAATTTGGAGTAGAAATGAGAAGTAGAAAAAAGTAGCTTCTTATTTCTGGGAACAATTTCTAGAAATTATTTCTTGAGGACTTCTTACCGCTTATAACACACGGCCACCCACCCACCACCGCCCGCCGCCCGCCACCGCCCCCTCGCCGCCGGTCCCGGCCGCCGCCGCCGCCGGCCGCCGGTCCCCGGTCACCGGCCGCCGGTCGCCGGCCGTAGATCTCCGGCACATGTCGCCGGTCGCCGCCTCCCGGCCGTCGATCTCCGCACATGTCGCCGGTCGCCGGCCGGAGGCCGTCGATCTCCGGCACATGTCGCCGGTCGCCGGGCCGGAGGCCGTTGATCTCGCACATGTCGCCGCCGACGATCTCCGGCACTTGTCGCCGGCCGACCGCTAGTTGCCATCCTTCGCTCTGCCGGTGGCGACCGGCGACGACCGCGACCCCGGCGGCGGCGGCGGCGACAGCGGCCGGCGGCGGCGACCGGCGACCGGCGGCCGGCGGCCGGTGGCGGCGACCGGCGACCGGCGGCGGCGGCGGCGACCGGCGGCGGAGGCGGCGGTGGCGGCGGGCGGGGTGGTGACCGGCGGCCGTGGGGTGCGGATGGCTAGGGGTGTCAAAAGCCCGAGCCGGCCCGACCCGACCCGACCCGTCAGGACCCGACCCGACCCTAAATTTAGGGTATTTTCGGGTCGGGTCAAAATATTATCTAAGAATGGAGCCGGTATCATTTAGAATCGGGTCGAAAAGGGTCGACCCGTTTCTTTTTGACACCGCTCCCTTCGGGCGTTTTTGATAAAATAAACAAAAAGGAAGGAAAGCCCTCTCCTTCGTGCGTTTTTACGACCACTCTGCAGACCTCTCTGTGCATTTTTCATCCTCCCTTCGCCGATCCTCCCTTCGCCGACCACCGACTCGCCGATCCTCCCTTCGCCGACCACCGACTGGTCCTCTCTTTAGCGTCGGCTTGCGATTTGTTGCGGTTGGTCCTCTGCTTGTGGTCTTGTTCAGAAGAGTCGAGTGAGGTGGTTTCCGGTTAGTTCCCCCTTCTTCTTCCCCCCCTCACTTTCCGATGGTTTCCGGTCGCCGGGGCTTCTAATTGGGTTCCCGAATCGGTGCTCCCAGGGGCCTTGGGGCTTCGTATTGGGTGGTTTAGGTGCCCGATTATGGGCTCCGGGATTGATCCCAAGAATTAGGGATTCCCTAATGCGTTCGGGTCCATGCGTGCGCTTCGGTCCTCGCCGAATTGGGGCTTCCGTTATGGTTTTATTTCGATTGCCTTGCCCTGGGCTGCTTTTGTGTTTCTTGCCTGTTAATTAGCCCTGCTTTCTTTTGGGAATTTTTCTTCTTCGGTTCTCTCTCGTTTCGCTGAGTAGAAATCTCCTTGGTTTTGCTTCTAACGCCGTCTCAGCTTTCATAATATCTCATCGCTCTCTTCGGGGTTCTCTTTCTTATCGGTGACATGGGAGAATTAGCTCATCATCATCCTCGGGAGCCGCAACTCGCATCGTGGGTAAGTCCAATTCTTGAAGAGTTTTCCAAGTATTTGATTTACTTGAGTATTGCAATGGAATTTATGCATAAATCATGAGAAGAAAAATGGCTTTCCATTTGCCTTGATCTGCAATATTCATATGGAGATGCTATTAGTCAATGCAAGTATATCTTTAACTATCCATCTATTCACTGTGTGCCTTCAGGATTCTGAAAAGGCTGTGAGTACGGAGGAGGGAACTGCTCTCGCGAATAAACTTGGCTGCTTATTCCTAGAATGTAGTGCAAAAACTAGAGAGAACGTGGAGCAATGCTTTGAAAAACTGGCCTTAAAGGTACTTCTCCCGATGTCTTCCATATGCTTGTCATTTGCACATCTAATATGTCAAGCTGGAAAAGAAACTTCTATTTACATAGGTGATTAGTAGTTGGAAGGTTGAGTTTTACGGGTGTTTCTCGCATCCCGTCGTGGGAAATTATTCGTTTGTGGTGCGATTGGGGTGTGCTTTTTTGGGCATGGAGTTAACAATCTGTTGGTGATGGTGGTTATGGTCTGGGCACGCTCGATTGATCCATTGATTGGTCGCAATGTCGCTTTGCTGTTCACTCCTTGGTATAGATGATTGGTCCTGGAGGATGAGAATTCTTTGAAGGGGGTGCTTGTGCTTTGTGCGGGGGACCCAACATAGGTGATTTTTTGCTTGTAGTTAATTGGTCAAGACTTGATCAAAATGCCTTTTCGAAGACCTTTTCCCAGCAAGTAAGATTGTTGTTTGTTGACGCTTTCCTCTGTTTTTATGGTCGACAATTCATGAATACATGAGTTAGTGATGTGAGTAATGTGATGGTAAATACAAGAACTCTTATCCACAAGAACCTGTCCATGGTGGGTTCTTTTCCTTTTGTATGTGCATCTTAAGATTACAATTTTAGTTACATTGATTACATGGTCAAGACAACTTATGAAGATGATGTATTTTGGATGGAGCTGTCTTTCTGACTTGACATGCGTTCGAATCTTGCCTTCACTGGAGTGCTTTTCACTTTCATAAGTTCGGATGAGAGACGAGTATTGGATTCGTTTTCACAGAGCTTTTACACATTGTTTGTATTTATACTGGATGCTCAGCTATTATATCGGCGGCGTGAAAATTAAGAATCTTAGATAGCTTGAGTTTTTTTTCAAAGGAAATTAAGAATGTTAGATTGTCTACCTGGCAATACTAGTTTCCTTGTTTTTCTACTTATCTACTCGGGGAAGATTTGTTTTCTTTCCTGCCAGTAGGGCCTATCTTCATGTTTGTGAAGTCAAAATGAACTCAACATCTATTCTACTTGTTCTATCTTACTTTCTGGTTTTAATAACATTAGTGGCCATGTACCAAGGTTCCTTTATATCTGCAAAATCACTTTGTAGACCCTTGAATCACTCTTTTTCTTCCTCTATCTGCACTAGCCAAAAAATTGTAAGAAGGGTCATGGTTAATACAAACAGAATAATCATTCACTAAGTGATTTTAAGGTTTTTGATTTATTTTATAGTCAGATTGTTTCTCCTATTTCTGCTTTGTCTGAAAACAACCAAGTGAGCATGGTTCTCTTTTTCTGATCTTTTTTGTTTTTTGGTTTACCAGCCTGATCTTTTCTTGTTGTGCTGATACCAATTGTTGGTTTTGGGGCATTTCTGTGCTGTGGAATACTGCTGGTGAGTATGTACACTTGTTCTCTAGAAATTCTTGCTGTGCTAACTTTTATTATTCAGGCATTACATACTTCCTAGTTACATGATTTTGTTGTATAATTAGGTCCTCTGTTTTTCTAAACTAACAGCTCAATATCGTCAAAGAGAAATGTCAGAAATGAATACTGAGATATCTGAAATGAGTTCTTCTAATGTCACGGGAAGAAGGACAAGATCTCAAGTGTGGGAACACTATAAACAGATTGTTGATCAAGAAAAAGCTAAATGTATACATTGTGGGGCCCTCATTGGTTGTGCTAGTGGTCAAGGGACAAGTTCAATGCATCGTCATCTAGTTAGATGCAAGAAATTCCCGTATGCAAATGTTGAAAAAAGGCAAAAGGGTGCATCGGGTCAACTTGTTGGGGTCGAGTAGTTCTTGGTCCATGGAAATTTGACCAAGAATCTAGTGGAAAGGAACTAGCAATGATGTTCATTCTTGATGAATTGCCTTTTAAGTTGGTAGAGCGCGAGGGATTTCGGCGATTTATTAATAAAATCCAGCCAAACTTCATAATCCCATCGCGTAACACTTTGAGGCGTAATTGTTATGATTTGTACATGGAAGAAAGAAGTAAATTGAAGAAATATTTGTCTGAGACATCTCCTAGACTATGTCTTACAACCGACACTTGGACCTCATGTCAAAATTTAAGTTATATGTGTCTTACTGCACATTTTATTGATGCTGATTGGAAGCTACAAAAGAAATTATTGAATTTTTGCCAAATCTCGGGCCATTCTGCAGAGACAATAGGAAAATCAGTTGAGAAATGCTTGATTGATTGGGGGATTCAAAGCATTTTTTCTATCACTGTGGATAATGCAAGTTCTAATGACCTAGGAATTCAATATTTGAAAAAGAAACTTAACCCTAGGAATTATTTGGTATTAAAAGGTGAATTACTTCACATGAGATGTTCTGCTCATATATTGAGTTTGATCGTGAGAGAGGGGCTGAAGGACATTAATGATTCAATTATTAGAATACGTTCAGCTGTGCGTTATGTGAGGTCTTCTCCTGCAAGGTTGAAACGGTTCAAGAATGCTATTAAACTAGAGAATATTGAGTGCAAGAGTCTTGTATGTTTGGATGTTGAGACCCGTTGGAACTCGACATACATGATGCTAGAAACAGCTTTGAAGTTTGAAAAAGCTTTTGATTCGTTGGAACTTGAAGATAAAAGATTTGTTGAAGAGCTTTCCAAGGCAAAAGGGGTACCCACTAGTGAAGATTGGAAGTATGCCGGTCACTTTCTTCCTTTTCTAAAGTTGTTTTATGATGCGACTTTAAAAGTTTCGGGTTCCTCTTATGTTACTAGTAATGATTTGATGAAGGATATATATGGGATTCATACAATTATTGGCAGATATTGTGCGAATGAAGACCAAAGTTTGCGGGAAATGGCTGAAAGAATGAAGACCAAATTCAATAAGTATTTTGGTAATGTGAACAACATCAATCTTACATTGTTCATTGCTTGCATACTTGACCCACGGCATAAGTGGGATTATGTGAATTGGATGATAAATTGTGTTTATGAAAGCAAACAGGCGAAAACTTTACGAGATAATGTAATGACATCTTTAATGTCATTGTTTGAGCAATACCGTACTGGTGTATGCCCTTCAAGCAACTTGAGGCGAAAAGGCACAAGGATGGTAAACATGTCAAAGTCTCCTGTAATTGGTGCCGATGTTATGACTGAAATGTATCTTAGCCAAACTGGACAACAATATTTAGAAGAAAAATCTGAATTGGATAAGTATTTGGAGGAAGGATGTGAACGTTATAACGCTGAGTTTGATGTCTTAAACTGGTGGAAAGTAAATTCTTCTAGATATCCTATCCTCTCTTCTATTGCTCGAGATGTTTTAGCCGTTCCTGTCTCAACTGTAGCATCAGAGGCCGCATTTAGTACAGGAGGTCGTGTACTTGATGTGTTTCGTAGCTCTTTAACCCCAACCATGGTGGAGGCTCTTATATGTGCTCAAGATTGGTTGCGATCCACACCACTTTCACGTTCAATTGAGGAGGACTTAGAAGAACTCGAAATCTTTGAATCAGGTGAGAAAGTACGGTTGTAGAATATTAATACCCTTCTATAATTCAACGATCTCATTTCATCGTGAATTTATTGTAGAGTTGCCAACGACAACCATGGAGCCAAATTCAATATCTATTTCTGTAGATGATTGATGAAGTTGGAGATTACTATCGGTACTTCTAATAAGTCATTCAGGTCATTTCCTTGGTCTTGAATCTGTTTTAATATGGCTGATTTTCCTTTTAACAAGTTTTTGCTTGTGATTGCAATAGCTGTTTATACCTGTTTATTTGTTGAAAAGCCATATGAATGTCCTCTGAAGTGAAAATAACTCTGAATTTTAGCACTATTGTCAGATTGTGAGCAAATAATCTAAGTCAGAATCATCAAACGTGTGCTGTCACCATGGCTGCTTGGCTCATGCATTCTGAGTTTTGGATGCAGCTTTTGTTTACTGTACATAAGTGATTTTTAAGAGGAGCAGTGCCTTGACCATGCCAATCCAAAGCCTCCTTGGAAATTATGCATCTGTGTCACTTCGTGCTTTCTTTGCATAGTGCAAGATGAAGTGGGAAAAATAGCTTCCTGCATGAAATTGGGAGGCTGAACTTATTTGATGTTGATCCTATGCATGAGCTTATGCTAATTCTGTTCCATGGAGCATGTAGTCAATTTTGCCTGGGCTTGAAACTTGTCTTCACTAGACTTTTTCCAGAGCTCCAGTGAAGGGTCAATTGTGCTATATCTGACTCTAGTCAGCCTTTTCTTGTTGAATTTCATTGGATTGACCATGTTTAAAACAGAAAAACACAATTTTTTTTTAACAGAATGGCATCATTCTTATCGTGGCATGAATATCTGTTTCGATGAAAGAATCTAAGGCCTAAGATATATACTTCTTATATTTCCCGGATATCGAAATTAAAGTACTAGAAGTTGACATGCTAGACCTGCCCTTTGGTGATCAGTGCTTTCATGTGTTGATATCAATTTATCAGCATGATAGTTGTGGAACTTTCATCTAGAGAGGCAGAGGTTAAGTGGCCAAATTTTAGAATATGTGTATATGTTGTCCAGCAGCTAGGTGAAGTTTTGCTATTCCATCTGGGAGATCAAGAAGTGCATGAGCATTAATTGAATCAATAGTTCACATTCTTTACTTTTTCTCTAGAAGATCAGGATTGTTTACTTGCAATTACTTACAAAGGAAGATATCCTTTTCTAGAGCACCTTTTTATCTCATCTTGCATATTTCCGTAGCTGAAGGTGTCTTTTTCTCGGGTTCGAGTGTGGAGTTAGATCTTTGGCTTTGGTCTTGCGGTGTCCAAAGCCCATCACTCCGGCACCATCGAACACATTTGATATACTATTGATCCTACAGCCATCCCGCTCTTGCATATTCAGCTACGCTTCCTTAGATATTTTCGTTCAAGAACTACGAAGGTTGTTTAGTGTTTGCTTTTTCCTCTCCTTAATCTAGCTGGAGAAAAGGTCCTTCATTTCAAAATTTTGCATAGCTTATAGGTATTAACTTGTTCTAACTGATGTAAGATATGACTGGAGGGTTTTTGTTCATACCCTATGTGAGACTTTTGGCGTTGTTTAGTGGAATTCAAGTTATAGCATCATCTTTGGGCTTTTGTTACATAGTCATACGAAGGAACAAACATCAATTGATTTCTCCACGTAACGTGGTGGGATTTTTCTTTCTTGTAGGCTATGTGCATTTTATTAAGAACAAATATGAGTATTGAGGCATACTTGGTTCTTGGAAAGTGTTTTTGGGTTATTAATACCGATGATGTGATGGAGAAGCGGATCTATCTCGTATTCGATTGCGTAACTCATTGGCCTTTTCGGGAAGAAGTTCATCCATTATTTAACCGAGATGTAGAGGTTGTACATAGGTGACATATTTCTTTTGCTCGATAGATCATCATTTCTTTTGCTCTTTAATTTCTCATAATGTTAATGTCTTAATTTCCTGGAAACAGGAATTGTTCTTGAGGAGATCGGTACATATTAATATATGCCTTGACCCGACCCGACCCGACCCGACCCGACCCGACCCGATTTTTTTGGGTCAAATGCGTTTCGGGTCGGGTCGGGTCGGTTCGGGTCGAGTATGACCCTTTATGATTAGGGTCGGGTCGGGTCGAGCATGACCCGACCCGACCCGACCCATTGACACCCCTACGGATGGCGGCGGGGCGGCGGCGGCGACCGGCGACCGGCCGCCGGTCGCCGGTCGCCGGCCGCCGCCCCCGCCGCCATCCGCACCCCACGGCCGCCGGTCACCACCCCCGCCCGCCGGTCCACCGCCCCATCGAGGAAGAAAGAAATAAAAAAATTTTGTCGATACCAAACGCGTTTCTATTCTTTTTCTATTCCGAGAACAAGAAATTTTTGTAGTTACCAAACGCCCCATTTTACTCGAAATTGTTCCAGAAGTAGAAATAGAAAAGAACTATTTCTCACAAGAAACTGCCCTTAAGTAGAAATGTTACCAACGCACCCTTGTTGTCCCAATGCTTTGGGTCATGGGCCAACAGATTCTTGGTTGTGGAATGGCCTGTGCATTACCTAGTGAGTCAAAAGCACCAGGCCATGCTTCCTTCAGTACTTGTTCCTAATAGCAATATGACAAATAAAATCCTAGTATTGAATCATACCTCATCTAGTTTAACTTGGGTATCTAGTCTCTCAAGCGAAACATATAGAACACTTTAACACAACAACTAGAGCGGTGTTAGCTCTTGACCAAATTATACATAGAAAGCCAACCCTTCTTTGGGGCTCTACAAAATTATAATCATTCTATCTTAGAGCTTCTAACACGAATGTCATGATGCCACTCATGCAAACCAGTTGTATCATTCCTTCTATAACACTTGCTCTTCACCCCAACTCCACAAACCTCCACTTAGAAGGTTACAAGAGTACGAAAGAACTCGGTCCGTGACATTAGCGAGTAGGTTATGTAAGAGTTTTTCTATTGTGGGTAACATTAATTGATATTGCAATGTACCATTTTATAGAATTGGTCTAATAAGGTAAGATATAAAGATTTTAATTAGTCTGATATGGGGTTGGCTTGTGTGGGTCAAATAAAAACTAGCCTATGATGAGAGAGTTTGTGGCTGAAAACTCTATAAATAGTGTTCAAGGCTATCATTTAATGATGATGCACAAATAACCTCATATAAGGAGAAGTTACTAAACAAAATTCGTGAGGGACAATCTCATTGAACCAATGATTCAGAGAGCAATAGTGAAGAAGCACTTGAGTTTTGGATCGTTTATATTCCATGTCAAGAAAAATGGATTCTAAATCAGGAGCACAATCACTTTTTCTTTGTTACTATATTTTAGCACTTGGCTATGGATCTTGGGGTGCCGTTTTCGTGATTATCAAGTTGACCATTTCAATGTCTCCATGTGGAAGATTCATTGATCTTCCTGAACTAACGACATGAATCATATTATAAGTACACTCTCTAGTTGCATTTTTGCTATGTTACGGGTGAGGACAATTTCAATAGTCATAAGCGCTTGGTTCGTATATACATATATAATTAGCATCTAATCAAGCTAGCTACACTTGGTAATCAAAATTAAGACTTCATATTGTTAATTTTTGTCACAGCTTCGCTTACCTAAAAAATCAATTAAATGGTTATGTGTTTGGACTCATTGAGAGAAATATAACAGAATGCGTTTAGCGTATCCAATAGAATGCATCAACACCCCCACATTAGTTTGATTATTTCTTGGCATTTTGGTAATTTTTTTATAGTTTAAATATTTTTTTGTCTAGCAAATATTACTATTCCAAAACATATTTTCATGATTAGAAGTATAGTACAAGTGTCAAAACTTGGCACGAAAGGACACTTAAATACCAAAAATTCTGAAAAGTATACTTAAATGCCACTTTTTTTTTTTAAATCGAAACATTTAAGTGTCAAGTTCGGTGAAGGGTATCGAAATATAATTAGACATTTTTAAAAAAAAAAAATATTATCTATGTGGCTCATCGAAAAGCTTAGTCAACAAAGAGAAGCCAAAACGACACCATTTTGGCATTAACATGGTTTTTAATATAAATAATAATTAAATTACATTAAAAAATAAATTTATTAATTATTTATAATAAAAAAAAAAAAGGGGAGAAGAGGGCTGGACGAAGGCTACACAACCCTTGTTGCCGCCACCCTACCCTCGTCGGGAAGGGTTAGTGACGGTGGGGCGAGGATTGGTTGGGATTGTTGGGGGTGGCGGCAACGAGGGCAGTGCAACCTTCATTGAGCCCTCTTCTTCCTCTTTTTTTAAAATGATTAATCAATTTAGTTTTTAATATAATTTATTAATATTTATATTAAATCACATCGTATTAAAACGATATCGTTTTGATTTTTTTAGCTATGTCAATGCCAAAGACAATGCATTCTTGGGCTAATATAGCCATGTCAGCACCATAAACAATGTTGTTTTAGGCTCAACTCGCTAGAAAATGCCACATGAGAAATTTGGATGGAATTTCTCGCCGTTGGCATTTGAATAATCAAGTTTTCTCCAATTTTGGCACTTAAGTGTATATTTCATAACTTTTTGACATTTAATTGTGCTCCCGTATCAAGTTTTGGCACTTGGAGTGTCCGACACTCTATTTTATCAACAACAACAAGTTCAAAACATTGTTTGCATTACATTTTAAGATACATCCTTTGGAATGTTTATTGTAACATCAAAATATTACATGCTTCTTTTAATTTAATACAAAATTTTCTTGTTATCACATTAAAGTATGGCGCCATCAAGATTTCGCTAGTTTAATATTAATGTTGGGAAAATTACTCAAAAATAACTAAATTTATTTTACGAATACCAATTTAGTTCTAAACTTTTTAATTTAGTCAATATAGTCTCAAACCTTTTGACAAATTTTCAATATAGTCCATTAAATTAATTTCAATTGAAAATTGCTGATATTGTGATATATTTTGCGCTGGCTGCACTACTACACCATGCAAAACAACGTTGTTTTGAAAAATTTTATAAATGTTTTTCTTCTCTTTTTACTGTTCATTGTCTCCCGGCATTGTAGTCTCAACGCGAAACATTGACTGCTCTTCTTCTTCGTCACTTCATCTCCCCCGCACCCTCCTCTGACTGCCGTCAAGCTGGACGACGTTGAGCTCCTCCGCAGGCACTAATTTCGAGCCCAAGATCAGGGTTTGATTTCAGTCTTCTTTTTGAACTTTGTTTGGTTTCACTTAACTTGGATCAACCATGGGGTTTCGCGTCCTTCAAAAAAAAGTCAGATTTGGGCGTTCAAGCCGGAAGTGGTCAGTTTCCAGTTTCGAAAATAGGGATCCGACTGGATTGATTGGTATGGCGGTCAATTCTAGGCCAATAGAACTGGTCACTTCATAGGTTGTACGCCAAGCCTATGAAGTGTTGCAATCGACCAAACAGAATGGACCCTTCTCCGTACTGCATTCGCCACGTGGCTATCTAACACGAACTAGAAATAAAACACATTAGTGGCACTGCTAGGCAATCACCAGCTTAATTTCCACCACGACCGAACCAATGTACCACAGAAGATATAGAGAGGCTGCACCAAATCGGGAGAGACAAACTGTGTGAACTGCAAGTTCGCTAATCGCATCCAACTGCATAGATTTGCATGATAACAAACACAAATGCTAGACACAGATGCAATGAAAAATTTAGAGCAAATTGGAAAGGAAAAGCTCCAAAACAAACTTGAACAAAGCATTACCTCTGATGAGATGCAAAAAATAGAGCAAGTGAGGAGGCGAGAGTTGAGAAGAGATTGTGAGAGTGAAAGGGTCGTATGAGAGTCAAGTGAGAGTTGAGAGAGATGCGACTCACTGACTCCGTCAAGAGAGGGAAAGGCTGAAAGAGCAAGGCGTGAGAGGCGAGAGAAAGAGACTAGGCTAGAGCCTTGTGAGAGAAGGAGAATAGGTTTTAGGTTGCTATTCTTTTAAGAAATAAAATAAAAAAAATTATAGTCGATCTGATCGAATTAGTTTGATTCTCATACTAGAATCGAGAATTAGACCAACGTCCCCTAGAACTACCCAGCCGGTTGGTTCAGTCCATTTCAGAAGATTCCTAATTTGATTAGTCCATCTTACTCACTCTTAATTTGAGCTCCATACTTTGGCATTCCTCAAGCAGCCAAATCTTGAGGTTAAGCCTGTCGTTGAGATGGAGCTCCAGCCATATAGATCTAGAGGTAACCCATCATTGGGCATGGCAAGGCTGAAGTTGAGCTATTGGGAGCAGGGCCTGGTGGCAGCGGTGGAGATGCCACAATGGCGGATGAAAAGTACTTGAGGAAGACGATGAACAGTAAAAAATAATAAAAGAAAAGAAAAAAAGCACATAAGTGTGTGTTTATTTCAATGAAAGTGTTTTCGGAGAATTAATATTCAAGATTTTTGCCGAAAATGACTAGTTAACTAAGAAAACTTTTTGGTCAATGGAAATATTTATGCATAAAATTAGGAAAGTAAATTATTAAATCTAAAAAGGTAAAAACACTTTTAGAAATCACTCTTCTCGAAGTTTTTTAATATTTCTTTTTCTTTTTTTTTTTTTTTCTTTCTTATGTTTGTTTCCTTATTCGTTTGCCAGTCACCAGGCCTTGATGATAGCCAAGAACTTGCTATAGGTGCAAGTCAGTAAGGTTTGACCTTGTGGGTCTTAGGTGAGGCTTGAACTTTTCAGATCCTGGCGAGGCTCACCTTACCAACCAGCACTTGTGGCTGGTCACTATGATTTGGCAATCGGCAGAGGAAGAAGTTAAAAGAAAGAAAAGAAAAACTTTGAAAAAAAAAATAAAAATAAAAAGTTTAAAAGGTTTTTATGGCTTGAGATCAATTCATGAGATTAAAATCATTTTTCAAATAAGATCCAAACACTATAAAATGTTTTCAATCACATATCACCAAAAAGAAGAAGAAAACTAATCATTCTTGAAAAATAATTTCTCGAAAAGCATTTTTCTTTATTATAAAATTTACCCCCAAAGAAACACACCATAAGAAGCAATTTGTTTCACGAAAATGAATACTTTTAAAAATACCTTCATAAAAAGGATAGCTTATATTTCTTGAAATAATTAGTTAATGAAAATATTTTCATTATCACAATAATTAATATCTAAATATTTATGTCGACAATGAAAATAATTTATTTATTATTATAAGAGATGTAAGTGACCATTCTTAGAAAAATATTTTTCAAATCTTCATATTTCATGAAATAAATGAAAGTGACCATTCTTAGAAAAATGTTTTTCAAATCTTCATATTTCGTGAAATAAATGACATTTTAGCAACTTCATCCATGTTAGATCATTAGCACCCCACGAAGGACATTTGGTACTTATTGGACCGTCATGACTTTGATTTTTGGAGTATAGTTTTGTGGAAAATTAATAATTAGAAAAAAAATCTAAAAATGATTACTTATATCATTTACAAAAATGAATGAACAAAAAATATTTTTATTATCCATGAAAATTCTTGATATATATTATTGTCAATAATAAGGAAACTTTCCATGAACTAATCATTTGATTATTCAAATTCACATACATATTTGTTCGGATATCGGTATTTATTGCGCATCTTAAGCTATATAATCAATTAATTTTCGAGAAATGTTTTCAAATCATTTGTTTTTCCTAAAAAACACACAGGGACATATATATATTTATTGTCTAATTAATTCCAGTCTGTCCTTCCTTACATGGAACACATTGCAAGTTTTTGATTCAAATTCACATACATATTTGTTCAAGTCAAACTGCATCACTCCGATAATAACTGTCATCATCCATTTTTCTAATGAAAAAAAAAAAAACTACCCTTTTTCCTTTTTTAAGGTAACTCTCACTCTACTATTTTTTTCTTACGTACTTATTCAACTTTGCACATGTTTAGCGCGTGCACAACACAAGTATATATACACATATTCCAAATGCAAACCATCCCCTTTCCGACTAAGATAGAACCTTATTTGGATACATGCATAGTTGATAAAGTGCACATATCCGCACCCCTTTATCTCATCACCGAATAATAGTTGATAGATCTCTGTTGCTTCGTATGTTCCTGTCGCTTTCTCTGAGCATCGTGTGTCCACAAACGACCGATCCTTGGCTGGTAAGGAGGAGAGGAGGCGGTAGCCACGGCCGCGCACGGTTGCCAAACGGGGCTGGTACTGATGTCTGAGTATATTAAAACCAATCTTGGGTTTCCTGTAGGGCACTGTTCGCCAATGAGCATTCTCGGTTCGTGGGGCCAGAAGGAAGCCAGCACTTTGTGCTGGAGTTGCTTCTGGGAAGCCCTATGGGCGCAGGAAGAGAGAAATAAAACAGCAAGTGGGAATTGGGCCTATTTTCATTAAAATGGCAGAAAGAGATGTGGGCTTGTTTTGGTTGGAGTTGGGCTGGGTGATTAAATTCAAAGTGGGCTCTGTCCAACCGAGCTCAAGACGAGTCCAGATTGGTGGGCCCTGATCACTCCGGGTCGGGCCGACCCGGATGATTTTTATAATATAATAATAATATTTTAATATTAAAGAAAAAAACCAAAAAATGATATATTTTCCCCAAAAAGATCACCAAAAATAATTTGCATTTTCCAAAAAAAAAAAAAGCTAACAAAATATTTTATCCACAAATGCATGGAAAATTAAAAAAGAAGAAAAAAACAAACCTCATAATTTAAATAATATTAGATACCGGAAGGGCATTGTGGTTAACTAGTGTAATCAAGTCCTTGATTTTAGATAAAATATTTCTCCCAATATTTTACTTGAATTTTTAATTGACCTACCTCAAATTGATTAGTGGTGATTCCTTCTTCTTTTTTTAATGAAATTAACTTGCATGTTTAAAAAACTCAAACTATAAGTTGTGAATTGGTAGGTTTGAGAAGTCCGAGCTAAACTCCAAAGCATAACCAACATTAGCCTCCGGTACGTGAAAGGGAGGTCTTGACAAAGAGTTAATACATAGAACCAGAGATGGAATCCCATCTAGTCTCAAGTGCATGCTCATTTATTTGTTTTCATGATTTAATTGCAACCCTAGGGCAAAAGCATTTATGGGTTGATTTACGCGTAGGAATTGATGATTCCATGTCCATGTTTAGATTCTTCAAGTTACTAGGACTTAGGGATTGCCATGATTTGATTCTCCTTTGCACGAGCATAACTGGAGAAAGATCGCATCAACATTACCACTTGGGTTTGTTCTATGCTACGCAGATTTGCCTTGATTGAATTACATTGATGATCTCTTTACATGTTGGCATTGAACCGGATTGGATTGATGATTCCCCTTGCATGCTTTTCATGTCCGGTTCCTCTAGGTGTCCTTAGTCACGACCTCTTTGTCAACTTGCATTAAATTTGATGTTGTCTCGCGTGTTTCTTTATGTTAGATAACCCTTGCTTTGGTTTCTATGCATATTGGTTAGGATTTGCTTGGTTTGGAAGAATTTTTATCATCAGTTTTGCAGAGATTCATGGAAAATAGGCCGAAGTCTCTGGCGTTGATCCTTGCTTGCGCTGTCAAAAAGATCAAACCTTTTACCGCTTTTCATGCACTGACATAGGATATAGCTTGCTAATTTATATAGGTTAATGAGAAAAACATAAAAGATTGCATCTTTTATTGTTTTATTTAAGCATGTATTGTATGGAATATCTTAAAGGCGTGATAGTTAATTTTGCATCTTAGATTATGAGGTTTTTTAATTGATAATGATTATTTAGATTGATTAGTTAATTTTGGCCTCCAAGGGTTGGTAAATTTAGGGAATTTCTAGGCTTTAATTCGGTTTTATAAGAGTAACTAAAGGATAAGACAAAAAAAATTAGGATTAAATCTAGTTTGCATGTATGGTTTGATAATTTATAAATAATTTAGACTCATCTAGGCATCTTCTTTTAAGACTAGTGCAAGATTATTTTTTATTTATAGTTCATGGGGAGTCCTGTCTCAAGACTTTTTAATTATTACCGCATACAACTCGGGTTTTTTTATTTTATTTTATCTTCCTCGTTATATATTTACTTTAGTTGGTTGATCTTTATTATTGCTTTATTTAATTTTTAATTGCTTGAGCACTCAGCATGATCATTTATTTTACATATTTAGAGGATTTAGGAGTGGAATTCAGCAAATGACATGCAAATCGTTTTCATAAAAAAAATTAGTAAAATAACATTTAAATTTGTCCAGCAAAATCAAAATCCTGAATTCAGTAATCTCTAATTTACAAGGATAAAATGGTTCTTAACTCTACGTCAATGGTTCAAGTTGGATTTAATCGGGTTTGGTTTCCATGATAATTGACCCAATTGGAAAACATAATAGATGTTTGTTTATTATGACTTGACATGACTTACATTGAAAATTCAAATCAATTTTCGAGTTTATTCCTCTTTTTTTCTTTCCTTTTTCATTTTTATTGTGACAAACACGACTATGGCATCCAATTCAATTCGTGGATGTCGTGCCTCGCAGATCACCAATTTGTAGAAATCCTAAGGCCTGAATAGGAACACAACCAACCGAGACTTAAGAAATATCATGACTGATGCTTGCTGCATCTTTTCTCCGGAAGAAAAAAGAAAAACTCTGGAAACACTTTGAAGAGTCAACTTCCTAGTCGGCAAGACTACTTAAACATCACAATGCACTCTTTTGAGGAGAACATGAAATCATCCAAACTGATAATTTCTGCTGACAACCCTGCTGGTGTTCAACAAAATACGGATCACCAAGACATAACAAGATACTGATCTAGTGAAAACTGAACCTATCAAACATCCAAGAGCTCTCCACAACAAGATATCAGTAACAAGGGAAAAAGGAGAGGTATGTGACTAATTAATGTAGCAAACCGATCGAGACTCGAAAACAACACAAAAGAAACCATCCTCACTGACTACAGTAAACTTGAACTCGAACTCAGGACAGTCCATACTGAATTGAAGTTCCAAGGCATTTACAACTGTAATTTGCAGGTCTCCGAAGGCCTTCCTTCTAATCTACTTTGGATGTCGTAAGCCTTGTCAAATCATAGAATGAAGCTCTGTCCCTATGTCAACACTTTGCTCCTGCAATGCAGAAAAGCAACTTTGTTATGTCCCAACATGAAGGGTTTAACTCCAAAGCCACTAAGAGCAAGCCAGAAAGAAAAGGTGTGATGTCCCCATCAGGTGTAAGGTATTACACTTAGAGCAACCCAGAAAGAAATGATAGAACAATCATACTAATCTAGATGCTTTAGCGTTGCACAACCCAGATTCGATTCAGTTTTAACTACAATACTTACAATAACCAAGAACATGGGCTGGCTTAATCATTAACTCATGGAACAAGACCAGCAAAATCAATCACAGATAGTGAACATGAGAATAGGACAAACATCCAGTGGATATAAATGATGGCACAATTCTGTCAAAGATGCTCTCGCTTCAGGCTACCCAGTCTCTTGACACACTTACCACAACCCTACAATATTAGCTGGGTTATCACAACCGCACGGATCAAGAAAAAGAACTAAAATCAATCTTGGAGAAAAGTCATTAAAACATAACAGACACCTAATAGACTCAAATGATAGCACAGCGCTATCAATTAAGATGCTTTATCCTCGCAAAAACCCAGTTTCAATTAGATTAGCTATGATTCCAACAATTAACCAATAACACGTATTGGGTTATGCATAATTCCGTGGAACCAGAAACACGACTAAAATGAATCTTACAAGCAATCGGTATAACAGAACAGAAATCAAAAGGAGCAATACACATTAAATGCAAAATTAAGAAAAGAAACAGAAAAGCAAGAAAAACCCACAAAAACCAAGATCCGAAACCAACTTAGAAGACACCCGATTGCTGTGCGGCGAGATATAATGCCAACAGAACCTCAAAACGAGACTACACCAGAAACGAAAAGAAGGCGACCTGCCGATACATACTTGGCAAAGACCCAAGTGTCATTCAATAGAATATAGAGATATATAAAGTAAAGGCTTCTTTGCATCTTGTTTTACACGGAATCCATCTAGTCCTGAAATGAGGAGCGGTTTGTCTTCTTTCAGCTGTATGCATGTAAACTCCACGTGTCGAGTCTTTGGCCGTCATTTCAAGTAGACATGAGTAGATCAATCGGTGAAAAGGCAAAGACTTGAGTTCAAAAATAGACTTGATCAAACATGAAATTAAAGTGAAGAAAAATAAGAAGATGAAACTAATTAATGGCACGAACAGTGGCAACTAGAAGTTTACCCTACAAATTGAAGATAGGAAACCTAATCTATATAGAATGAGGACCCTTACTTAAAGGTGAGATTGGTGCTGTAGACTTGGGAGTAGATTGAAGGTTGAGGATCATTTTTTAGACAACAAAAATTCGGGACTGGATTGGAGTTGGATTTAAAGTTTGAAGTTTTTTTTAGGTAATTGGCTCCACATAGTATGAAGTGCTCTCAATAAATAAATATGATGGCAAATGCCCTCCTTTAAGGACAAATAGAAACGTAAAGTTAAAAAATTTGGAAAAGCTCAGACATTGGGAACGCAATTTTACCTTAATAAGCATGATTTTGGATCTTAACCAGTCGTCCCTTCACTTTAGACATATCTTCTTATTGTCCCAAGAACTGAAAGACACCCTCTCTCAATTTCTCTAGTGCGCCCCAACACATTTTTTGTGAGTCCGTGCTGTTCCAACATCTTTGACCTCAAAAGCGCTTGCAAATCGTGCGCATGGTGCACACTTATCTTCTCTTCCAGCAGATTGTTCAAACGTTCTCGCCCAGGAAGATACTTCAGAGGTGTAGCAAGGACATACAGTTCCGATAGATTCTTCAAATTTGAGATATCAAACGGGGTAAGTGATGGGCAATCTACGATGTGAAGCTTTGAGACACTAGAGGGAATCTGCGAAATGCATTCCAAAGCTTGGCAACCATGAAGATGAAGAGATCTCAAGTGAGGAAGTGCACCTAGCTCGAGAGATAGGTTGGTCATGCGTGGGAGTGTCAAGGTCAAGACTTCCAATTTGGATAACCTCCCAATCCACCAAGGCATGGGATTTTGCGGTTGTACCAGCTTAGATGGGTCAGAGATATCATGCACTCCCATGGACAATAATAGTTGTTTCAAATTGATCAGGCTTGAAAGATCTGGCATTGTCACTAGTGATGAAGACGAGATCGCCAAAGAAGTCAAGCTTATGGGAAGTTTAGGAAAGGCTGAGATGCCCCTTGACCCATAGCACCATGAAAGTTTTAGTTCTTTCAAATTCTCCAAACTTTCCAAAGAGTCAGGGAACTCTGTGATTGTTGTTTCCAATAGATCCAACTCAATTAATGATCGTAATTCCTTAATAGAGTGCGGAAGTCTGCCCATGTTTGAGCACCAATTCAAGGATAAGCTTTCGAGGTTTGTTAGTGCTCCAATGGAGTGAGGTAGGTCAGTAATTGGTGTCGCATCCAATGAAAGCTTCTTTAGGTTCTTCATAACCCATCCATGCGGAATTTCTCGTATAGATGTTCCATCAAGGAGAAGTTCTGCAAGAGCTGGCAATCCACCCAACTCTTGCGGTAGAGAGCGGAGATCACTACAGAAGTTCAAATTCAAGAAAACCAATAACTTCAATTGACCGATTGACGAGTGGATTTCAGCTAATCTTTCACATTTTTCAAGAATCAATCTCTCCAACTTCAAATAGCCGGAGAAATCAGGAGTCCTGATCAAGAGCTCACACCCCGAAAGGTTAAGAACTTTTAATTTATTTGCTCTCTGTAACATCAATAAGACAATTGTCAGTAAATCTGTTACTTCAAGAGAATATAAACACTAATAACAAGACTATTTCAGATTTGAGCGTACCTTGATATGTGTCCATCCGTTCCAATTGTGAGTAAGTTTACTTCTTGAAAAATCAAGAATGACTAACTTACTCAATGAAAAATTGCTTAATTGCAGTATCCGCAGAGGAAAATTATGCCAAGAAAACCATCTTAAATCTGGAAGGAGTTCCTTCTTGTTCAGATAAGAGTTTATTAGTGACATGACCAAGGACTTGTTGTGCCAAAGAAGTGTAACTTCAGAAAAGAGTTCATTAGTGAGGTTTCCGGCGAGGTTTTGGCTATCCATATGAAGGAACCTTAGATTTGGAAGTGCTGCAAATCCTTCAAGAGTGAAACGATACTCTGACGAATCCTCAAACATTAGACGGAGGGCTTGGAGCTTTTCATTTTTCTGAATAAGAAAACAAGAATAATTAACGAAAAAGAAGGCTACAATTAGCTAATTAAGAGAAAAAATCTGGCTCTTTTCTTAATTTGACGCAAAGAGAGCCTTTTAGATAATTGAGCGTACCTCAAGTTTCTTAAATTCGCTCTCATCATTCTTATGGACCAATATGGAGAGGATCGAGAATGAGTATTGAAATTTTAATTTTCATAATTTTTGAAATTTTTTTTGAATAAGCGGAATTTTAAAATGTAAAGGTTGAATAATTGCATTTGTTTTCACTAGGTAGGATAGCCCCTAATTATGTAATGTGATTTCTCGTGCAAAAAAGAAATCAGACTCGGGAGTTACCTTCTTGCTAAGTAGTGCATCCAATGCATCTTTGTGATTCCACAGTCTACTTGGCTTCTCTAATTGGTCACCATGTTCTTGAGAAACAATTTCTCTGCCAAGATCTTTCAATTGATCGTGCATCCACAATTTATTATCTTCTCCAATTTTAATCAATGACATCAACCGAAGAACTTCAAGACCTTCTATTGGGCATAGATCACAATCTTTCCACATGCATATTACTATATTCTTATCATATCCAACAAAAAGACAAGCTATGTCAAGAAATATTTGCTTTTGATTGAGATCTAATGCTTCATAATTTATCATCAACTTACTTCGAACTTCCTTGTTGGGACCTTTTCTGCACTTCTCTAGGTAATCATCCCATATTTCTTGAGACTGTCCAAGTGATGATAAAGTCGAACCCATAACTTCAAGAAGCAACGGAAGACCTTGAGCGATCTCCACAATTTCTTGGGATTGTTTTAATTTTTCATCTGGAGGGTGATCTCTTCTGAAAGCATGCTTGCTAAATAGCTGAAGGGATCTTTCAGAATCCATGGTACCAATGCGATAAATCAATTTTACTTGGAATGCACGGAGAACCATTTCATTTCTTGTGGTTATAAGTATCACGCTACCAGGACCAAAGCATACTCCCCCAGAAAGTGCTTCTCCCCCAAAAGTGTAGTTAGTTGACTCTTGTGATCGATATCATCAAGAAGAATAAGAATTTTCTTCGTAGAAAATCTCTCTTTGATTGTCCTCATTCCCTCGTCCTCTCGATCAATACTTGAACATGTCCGTTTTGAGAGATTTGAAATTAGTTGGTTCTGTAAATGCACAATTCCTTTCAAGTTTGTAGTATCCCTAACATCAGGAAGGAAACAACAGTAAGCAAAGTCCCGAGAAAGCTGGTTGTAGACTACTTTGGCAAGGGTCGACTTTCCGATGCCACCCATACCATGGATTCCCACAACCTTTTTGTCATCAGCGGCATTGTCTATAATCTCTCTAACGTCCTTCACTATGGAGCCAATCCCAACCAAGAAGTCACTAATCATCAAATAAGCCTTCTTCAGCTCACTTAAAATGTTGGTAACGACCTGTTTAACTAGTTGTCCTTCATGCCTAACAATATAAACGACGAGAAAGGGCACAAGGCAAAGTAGAAAGTAAGTTAGAATCAACCAGCTGAAATCCATGACAATAGGAATTGATAGCAGTCTGTGGAAGCCACATGATGTAACAAGAAGTGCAACCGCAAAAGGAACATACCACATTGCACACATCAAGAAGAATAAATTTATGGACATGCTACAAAGAAGTTCAAACCTTGTGAAGAATTCGAATGGTTATGCAACCATCAAAGTACATAAGGTGATTACTATATCTTGCTAACAAGAAGACCGTGCTAATATAATGCCACCGTTAGTCTCTAGGAATAACGGAGCATTTTGGACCACCACGCTCTTTACCGAATGATGGGCAACCGGCGATAACAAGTAGTGCAATTAGCTTTCTATCATGTACTAGCTTTCATCTGCAAAAATCTTTGCCTAGTTTCATATAAACTATGGACGACATTTTGATCACCGCCTAGGCTTAGGACTTTTAACTAGTGAAGCAAAAGAAAATTATGGATTTATTTCAATATGAGAAAAATTACATCCATAGTTGCACCATATTAAATGTTCGTTAATTTTGCAAAAAATCTGCAAAATTTGAGAATTGATATTTTAGTCCCTTAATATATTTGTCACCTTCTCATTTTTGAAAAAGAAACCTCGTCACCTTCTTATTGTCTATGACTCTCATTTGCATCAAACAAGGAGCACTATATTGCACATGACCGAACTAAGTCGTTCTTGTCACATAATCCAAAATTTATTTTACAGCTTAATAAGTAAAAATAAATCACACTTCTATGACATGTCTAAAACTAATGGACTGTCACCTTCTCATTTTTCCTAAGAAGAAAAAAGACTGATGATGTTTACGGGTATTTCTGATGTGTAAACAAGCTTCTCCTTCTCATAATAGCCTTACGATTATCATATAGTACACGTCTCACGTGTCATGAACAATAAACAAGAGATCAAACTGGAACGTTGACACGTTACTGATACAAAGGGAACTAGCTTAGCTGCAATTTTTCCGAGTACAACTGTTCTCCTGTATTTTGGCATTTATCGAGGGTGGAAGATAATTACGTACCTGTTAGCGACGTTCTCTATGTCCCACCCCTTTAACCCTCCAACCTCATTGCGAGCAGCTTTCCACTCGAGAATGATCTCCTCATCCACCCTCTTCTTGTTTTCATGCAAACGAAAGGCGTCACCAAAGCCTCCGGTTTGGTATCGAACCTCAGATGGTTCGATGTGGTAGAAAATGGGCATGATCACCTGTCCCTTCGATTTTCTACACTTCACCATCTGGGCCAACTCATTGAGGCACGATGTACTGGAAGCATAACCTTTAGAAAAGATGGGTATGGAGATCTTTGATTGCTCAATGGCTGTTGAGAGATCCGGGCCGATCTCTTCACCGATGCGGAGACCTTCATTGTCTCTGAACGTACGGACCCCTGCCTCTAAGAGACGGATGTAGAGGTGATCGGTGAAGACCTTGCGAGTATCGGGTCCTCGGAAGCTCAAGAACACTTCATAATCGCACCCTTCCATCGCGACCAGCCACAGAGAAAATAATACACCAGAAGCGCACCAGTTCAGCAGAAGCTGATTTCTGCGCTCTATGAAGCCAAAAGTTTACTGGAAAGTAGAAACGTTACTGCGAATTAAAACGGGCACGACCCATTATGATTTATATAGTGGATCTCAAGACGAACTTTCTCTGTCCTCTTTTTTTCTTTTCGCTAAATAAGACAGTTTTCTCCAATCTCAAAGGAAGTTTCCGGGAACTTCACCTGTGTCTGGAAAAGCAGGGCACATAGCCCAAGCTCTCTACTTTTTACTTTTGCAAGCACATTCAACGGACGTCATTTTTTTCCTCTTTTTATCCGACGGTTCATATCGTAGGCGCGAGCTTTATCCACTTTTTTGGCAGCTTCATCACTGTCATGGAAAGGCTCAAAGCAGTCTGCAAATAGCCACTGCAAAAAGCCGATTAGCCTGGCGAGCGGACCCCTTTTCTCGGAAATCAATGATATAGCCGCCAAAATAGTGAGCTTGGTTGTTATTAAATCAGATTGTGCGATAATAATGTGTGTGGTGCCACCAACCCTCTTTTTGACTTACTTGAAAGTCATAAAATTATGAATAAGTTTTATGTGATTTCACGGATTAACATCTGCATTTTTGAAAAGTTTTACATATTACATAAAATTGAGTAAAAATGAGAGAAAGTAGAGGGCACTTCAGTTGTTCTGAAGAGCGCCTAAGGCGACAGTGTGCAGCGCACCAAAATCAGAAAAGAAACAGAGGAAAATTAAAGCAAAGCAGGAGTCCGGTTCCAAAGAGAAGAAGTGGAACTAAAGTCCAACCCACCCAAATTGTGTCGATAACCCTGAATTTTTTACTTCTTCTTCTTTCCGTCAATATATCCATATGAAATCATAACGACATCCGAGATACAAAAGGGTGACTTATAAAATCTGATTTACAACAAGACATGACAAGTTTTTATTCTATACTTAAATCTTGATATGCCACGCTTATCATTACCATTTTTTTGGTGTCGCCTCTTAAACTAATTTGGTAAAAACAAAAAACAAAAAGCATGGATCATCTTGCTCTACAGTAAGGATATACTACCACAAAATAATGAGAAATCAATTAAAAAAGACTCTCCTGAAAAGAAATGGAACGCGTGTAGTACACTCCACAATGACTAATTTAAGGAGAAAATATTCAGTGGTTTGCTCTCACCACGTCATCAGCTGACATGGCAAGCATTTTTTGCTCTCAGCCAATAATAATTTGACACGTGTACGATGATGTGGAATTAAAAAAAAAAAAAAAACTAAAAACTTCGTTTCTCTCACTTGCTCCACCATGACAGCCACCGCCCGAGCACGATCGTCGCCGCCGCTCAAGCCGCCGCAACCTCCATCCTCGAGTCCTCCGCTTTGTCCATGGACGAGATTTGGAGCTTGCCATCAATGCTCGCGGCCATGGACGATTCACGGTGACCAGATCTGTGAATGAGGCATCTCGGAGCCATGGACAAGCAAGCGGCCATGGATGATGGAGGAACCTTACAGCGCTGCTCGGGGTCGACCCCAGTAGCCTCTCGAGCTCCCTTTTTTCTGTTTTTCTCCAACCTCCAGATCTGGCATCGCGTCCTTCGTCCATGGCTGCCATCAACTCCGCTGGCGTCGCTCTCCAGATCGCCAGATCTGGCCATCTGTGGTCGAACGCGTTTAGGCATCGAGCTCCGTCTTTTTCAATTTTTCCCCAACCTCCAGATCTGGCATCGCGTCCTTCGTCCATGGCTTCACTTGCCCAGATCTGGTGAGGAAAGATGGAACAAACCTTGGCGAGGCCGTCTCTCGCCCAGATCTGGTGAGGGCCGGCCTCGTCTGTGAAGCCATGGCCGCGACAGATCTGGCTCCAAGCCATGGCACCGGCCGTGGACGAGCAAGGATGACGGAGAACTTCCAGATCTGGCGAAGACCCTTGATGGAGGCGAGCAAGAAGACTGCGAACTTTCAAATGGGAGCTCATCCATGGCCACGAGCCTTGAAGGCGAGGTCCATGGCGACTCTGTCGGTAACGACGACGGAGAGAGGCGCCAGATCTGGATGAGCAACATTGGAGCCGACAGCGAGCGACGACGGAGGTGTAATCGGGACTGACCGCAAGCGCCACCGGAAGCGGTGGAGATGATGACTGGAGAGGTGGTGCTCTGTGATGGAGGAGGAAGGACCGCAAGCAACGCCGGAAGGGTTGGAGATGGTGGCCGGAGATGGTGGCCGGAGCAGGGCTGCTCGGTGGTGGAGGAAGAAGATAAAAATCATAACTTTATTTTTTTTAATCCACCTCATCAGGCACGTGTCAACTTATTATTGGACAAGAGTAAAAAATGCGCGCCACGTCACCTGATGACGTGGTGCTTGCAAACCACTGAATATTTTCTCTAATTTAAGGGAACATGTATAGCCCACGACCTCTTTTGCCTTTTTTCATTTTCTTCCTTATATGAATTAAATATTTTAGCTTTAGTGGCCTTTCTCTATCAGCCCATCTTTATGTTTAATCGACGTTCTTATTGATTTTTTAATATTCATTTATTCGTAAAAACGAGGGTAATATTCCAAATGATCCTCTTATATCATTCTTCGTCAAATATGCGCTCATAATCTTAGATAGATGTAGCCTTTATCCTGAAATTTAAATTTTTAAGCATTTAAATTTTCTTTTCGTAACCAGTCTGCAGGAATTTGTTCCATCAATTTTATTCTTTCATCAACTGAAAAAATTTAACCTATGTAACTTAGATGCAAGATTTGATCTCCTCCATTTGAAATAAATTATTATAATTTTCGCGCTAATAATTGTAGATGCAGAGTATGAGCAATCGTTCCATCAACTCAGCATATAGTTATTTCAAAATAGAATCCATATATACAATACGATTGTGATTTTATTACCAAAACATGCCTTAGAACTAGAGATACGGAATTTGAAATTTGATAAGATTAGAGTTACGGTAAAGTGACCAACATAAAAAGCAAACTAGAGGGTTAAGCTAGTATATGGAATCATGTAATGAATCCTCTTAAAAATACACTTATTTCCTTCTACTAACTTTTTGTAATAATGCATATCATGGCATTGTTAAACTTTTCAAAAACTTGTCATAGTCCCCAATTCGAAATACTAGTAATAAAGCTCTCTCAAAAGTTTAAAAAACTAGATAAGGTTCACACAGGAGCATGACTCGTGACCTAATATTGCATGAGCTATACTCACTTACATGAGTCATCCCACCCATCTCAAGAGAGGAATATTCGGAAGCTTCACCATTATCTTGAAAGGCTGAAAGCCTTTCTATCTGCAAAGTAAAAAGCAATCAGTGAAGAACCACTAAGTAGTCTAACCTCTCGCAAATCAACGTTATAGCCGCCAAAATAGTGCACTTGGTTGTTGTAAAGGACCAAATCCTGCTTTTACGATAATAAAGTGGATGGTCCCACCTACCCTAACTTAAAAAATCATCAAATTATGACTAAGTTAATGTGATTCCACATGACTTTCACAATAGTGGCTCACTTTCATGAACAAGGTGATGTGATTCATTGGCACAAAGAGCAATGGTAAAATAGTTGTCCTAGTGGCTGGTGCAGATAGCATGTAGGCGGAAAGAAAAGTGGAGCACGAATTGGTGTGTTGCACTAATATTTTAAGCTCACTCTGCCTAGGTTTCTAATGAGGAGCCACATAGAGGCCAACGTTCCTGAAAAGGAACAATTGAATTGAATTTTAACTCTAATGAAAAGTTAAAATTCATGATCCAGAAATTAGGCAGAAACATGTCGAATCTATCGGTTTGTTTTTTGTAAGAGAGGCATCAAAACTTCTTTGATTGTATCCAAAAATTGGATTGTTTGTGAGAAAGCATTATTCTATTGATGATCGCATGCATTTTCAAACTTCAGATCATTGAAATTAAGAATTCTCTTGCTTTTATTGTTTAATGCAATTCTTTTTTTGTGGCATGCTAGGCTTGGACACTTGAACTATAGATATTTGAATTATATGTCTAAGCATGGCTATATATCTTTTAAGCATGATGTCAATGATAAATGATTATGATCTTCTTTTTTTACTAACTTGAAAATCATAAAGTTATGAATAAGTTACATGTGATTTTACGGATTAGCATTAGTACTTTTGGAAAGTTTTACACATTACATAAAAATAAGTAAAATGGTAAAGAATAGAAGTAACTTCAGATGTCTTGAAGGGCACTTAAGGCTACAGAGTGCAGCGCATCAAAAACTGAAAAGAAACAAAGGAAAAATGAAGCAAAGCTCTAGGAAAAAAAAATTGCTTCTTCTTTTCTGTTAATAAATGAATTAATCTTGTACAAAAATAAAAAAGAGATTTTAGACCTGAGCAGATCTTTCAAAGGCTCAAAGAAGAAAAATAGGCGGGAGAATCACTCTGGGGTAGAAGATCCCGCAATGTCACCTCTTGTATTCCCTAGTAGATGGGGAAGGAAAACATCCACCTACCAATAATGGATATGAGGCATCCGGGCACCGGCACATATCGCAAACGGCCCTCATAGGTGAAAAACCACCCGAGTGTTGGTTGAAGTTAAAAAAAGGTATCATCAACCGACCTTTTCTATTAATAAATGAATTAATCTTGTATAGTAATAAAAGAAAATTCAAGTAATATAATGACAATAGAGATTTAAAGAGCCAACTTATAAGATTTTATTATATTATGGCGGTTCATCCATGATGAGGTGCATCTAAGAGGCACCAGTTCGTCTTAATATAATGTGATTGGGAGGCGCCCTTTGAAAGGGTATGAGTAGTTGTCTTTTAGGGAAGTTATCTTTAAGAGAAGTATAAAAAATAACATCCAGAGATAACTACCTAATGAATGAATAGAAAAGAAATTCTGAAGGAAGAACGGTTTCCCTCTCTCTCCATCAAAACAACGATGCACGGAGACTTCTATTACTATTTTGAGAAGACAATCAACATTAACGCTATGAAATGTGACTACTTTTATTATGATTATATTCGGACGAACACGAAGTTGTATTATTCATCGTATGCTGATGATCCAATGTATATTTCTAGATAATCACTTTTGTTGTGTATTTAAAGGTTAGTCTATTCTTCCCAATAATTTTATCCAATAAATCTAATTTACAGAAAAATGTGGTAAGTTTTTAATATATACTTAAAACTTAAATATGCCGCCCTCTTTAATTACAACTTTTTCGCGTCAACTCTTAAAAACCATTTGAAAAAAACAAAACAAAACAACGTGGATCATCTTGCTCTCCCTGTAAGGATGTCCTACAAAATAACGAAGAATCGATTATAAAATAAACTCTCTCAGAAAAAAAGGGAACATGCGTCGCACACTTTTTTTTTTTATCAAAGCGGGTCGCACACTTCACGATGACCGTAATTTACGGGAACGTGTATAGTCCACAGCCTCTTTTACCTTTTTCATTTTCTTCCTTATATGAATTAAATATTTTAGCTTTAGTGTCCTTTCTCTATCAGCCCATCTTTATGTTTACTCAACATTCTTTTCTTTTTTTTTCCGCCGGGCCCGACTTTCGCTTATGCTAATCACCAACCCACGGCTCGTACAGTGTATGGTGTACTTCGGACCGAGCGACAATACTTGAGGGAAGTTAGCACAGGACCCCACCACCATAACCCATTACTTAAGATGTGTTAGCAATTGCAAAGTTTCGAACTTAAGATCTCTGCGGTGAAGTGTCCAAAGCCGAACCAACTCAGCTGCCCACCGGTGGGTATTCTTATTGATTTTTTAATATTCATTTATTTGTAAAAACACGTGTAATATTTCAAATGATCCTCTTGTTATCAATTTGCGTCAAATATGCGCTCATAATCTTAGATGTAGCCTTTACCATGGACTATAACTTTTTAAGCATTTAATTTTTCTTTTTGTAATTCATATGCAGGAATTTGCTCCATCAATTTTTTTCTTTCATCAACTAAAAAATGTCAACCTATTTAACTTATTATAATTTTAGATGTAGAATATGAGCAATTGTTCCATCAACATAAAAATTCAGCATAAATAGAATCTATATATACAATACGACCATGATTTATTACCAAAACATGCCTAAAAATTACACATGCAGAATTTTAAATTTGATAAGATTAGAAATATGCTAAAGTGGCCACCATAAAAAGCAAACTGCTGGATTAAGCTAGCAAGTGAGCGTGCCATATGATTCAACCATGCACGTGGTTTGCACATGTTGTAATATATGCGATCATGTAATGAATCTTCTTAAAATACACTTATTTCCTTCTACTAACTTTTTGTAATAATGCATATCATGGCACTGTTAAACTTTTTCAAAACTCATCATAATCCTCAATTTGAAAAGCTAGTAATAAAGTTAGTTGGAAAGCTAAAAATTTAGATAACGTTCACACATGAGCATGACATGTGGCTCAATCTTGCACGAGTTATGCCTACTTTCATAACTCATTTCATCCATCTCAAGAGAGCAATATTCAAGAAGCTTTACTGCTATCTCAAAAGGCTAAAAAGATTCTATCAGCATAGCAAAAAGCAGTTGGCAAAGAGCACTGACTAATCTGACCTGGTGAGCAGATTCTTTTGTCTCGAATATCAATGTTATAGCCACCAAAATAGTGCGCTTGGTTGTTATAGTGGACCAAATCCTACTCTTACCATAATAATGTGGGTTGTCCCATCTGCCTAAACTTGAAAATCATAAAATTATGACTAAGCTATCTGTGATTTCACGTGACTTTCAAAATAGAGGTTCACTCACAAACGAGGTGATGTGATTCGTTGGCACAAAGAGCGAGTTCCCTCCCCATAATACACGTAATGGCAAAATAGTTATAATAGTGGTCGGTGCGAATAAAATGCAAGCAAAAAGAAAGGTGTAGAATATGAATTGGTATGCCCCGACGATATTTTAAGCACACGTAATGGCAACATTGTTAAAACTAGGGATGGCAATTTGTACTCACTTGCATATATTCAAATTTTGTAATCATGTTGAGTCGTGTCATTGAAAACACCTTTTTCGTTAATTATAGTATAAAACTTATGTATCTTAAGTTTGTGTCAATTCGTATCTATTATGTGAAAGAGATGACAGTGAGAATTGACAAAATATCAATCTATGCTAAATTGGCAAGAATTGTGTAAAAAAAATTGTGCATTTTTTGATGCATTTAAAAGTTTGCATTACATTTGTAGCATTGATAAAATATTGTATATTTTCCTAATAAGATTGAAAGCTCCCCTCAATTTCGCATCAATGGTGAAAGCTTATGTAGTTTATGCGAATTGGACTATTAAAATTTATTAATTACGTTACTTAGGAAACTTTATTTTTGTTGCAAAAAAGAGCAATCAAAAAGAAATAAATCAAAACAAAAGAAAGTGAACTGCCCACCGATTTTACATAGTTGGGTTTGTTTGACCTACAATCGAGGGGGGAGCACAAGATTCCCTGGTAGTTTAAATGGTACAATAGAGATTACAGCTTCACTTGAATCACTTAAATAATTTTAATAATTTTTTAACCATGAATCCCCCTCCCTCTTACCTTAAAGATTTTAGTCCTCACAATTATATATGAAACGATTACTCAAGCTCATGGATTATTGTCAAGAATTCTTATCACAAGACTCTTTGCAACTTCAAACACTCAACGATCTTCCACATGTGAAAACCCATGAAGAATGGAACCAATTGGGACGTAATTCACGAGAAAAATTCTCCAGCAGTCAGCTTGGGAATTTACCAATTTCACGAGACACACTGCACATCACGCACACGCAGAGATCCGAAGCACAAATCATCCCCCGACGGGGAGGAGCATAAGATTCCCTTATAGTTTAAATGGTATACTAGAAATTACAACATCACTCAGAGTCACTTAAATGCTCTTAATATATTTTGGTCCTTGAACACCCCCTTAAAGTTTTTAGTCCTCAAAATTATTCATGAAACAATTACTCAATCTCATGGAGGAATTGTCAAGAATCTTACCGCAAGACTCTTTGCGACTTCAAACACTCAACGATCTTCCACATGTGAAAACCCATGAAGAATGGCACCAATTGGGGTGCAATTCAAGAGAAAAATTCTCCACCACTTACCTTGGGAATTTACCAATTGCACGAAACACACTGCGCATCACGCACATGCAGAGTTTCGAAGCACAACCATCCCCTTTCCCAAACCGACTCCAACACGGAATTGTAGCCGTGTTTTTACATCTTTCTAGTGCCTCGCCATTCGCTCCCGGGATCGAGGCCCTGCTCGGCAGGCTGAGTGGCTGCGTGATTGGAAAAGATTGTTGAAGGTTTTGAGAAAACTCTGTGTTTTCTATAAAATGTGAAATGGAGCCACTACTAATTAGTTTAAGAAAGGTTAGGCTAATTGGAATCCTAAGTCATGTGCGAAAGCATTGTTCATTCACAAAAACCAGAGAAACGTGTGGTCTGGGGGTTCGATTACATGTGGGGAGGCGTTAGCATCCCTACAACATTCTTTCAGTATCACATTTTCCAATTAAGTCATTTGAATACAAAATCAAATAAATTTCCAAATTGATGCAAATTTAATTGTTAAGAGAACGTAATCAGGGATATTCCTTTGTCATTATATGCCCAGAATGAGTTCATGTACCGTGTGTGTTTCCGTTTGGAAAATATGCAAAGACTTATGAAAAATATGCACTAGTCCTAATCTGCAGTTTACATGTATGTGAAATTGACTAATGACATATAATTAGGTGATGATTATTTAGTTTTCAAATTGATGGAGACATGTTATTATTTGGCCTACCTACAGGCGTACTTTTTGTTCAGGCATAATACAACCTAAAGAGGGGTGAATGAGAAACTATAAAGAACTTTTGTGAAATACCAAATAATCAGGAGTGGTGCTTATAAATAGATGATGTAATCGGGTGTGCTAATAATAAAGATATAGAAGATAACACACCAAGATTTATAATGGTTCGACTTTGTCCCCAAGCCTATGTCCACTCTTAGGATTAACATTCACAATCAAGCTGGAATCCACTAGTAATAAGCATTTCAAGTTACAACTAGCAAGTGTTGTTCCTTTAACATGATAGATCACACTATCTAGACACAAGCATTGCTCTTACACTTGTACACTTGCATACTTGTTATTACAACTCAGTCGTGCCACATGGAAACATAATCAGCATTATAGCTACTATTCACAAATACATAACAAAGAAGAAAAGTCAAAAGCTATAGATTCGATTTGTTCATTTCTACTCAAATCGATGAAATAGCCGTTTGTATGACTATTGCCACCAGTAAAAAGGCTTTCTTCTCCTTACCAACATCAAAACATTTCTATTTAATAGTGACAATTTCCCAAACCAATGGGATTGCTCCTGTCAATGTTTGTCTTGTGTCAGAGTTGCCATATGCTCCAAGTCATCTCCAGTGCTCCTGATGCAAACTTCAAGCCCTTATAACGGCTATATTAGTGATGATCAACGTTCCAATCAGATGAGCAGATGACCGGCACCTTCCAAAACTCAATATCCGCATTGTCCCTTACCATGTAATCAGGAGTGCAAATTACTAGTAGTCTATTGATGTTGTCCACTGATGAAACCATGTGGAATGATTTCCAATCAATCATCCAATGATCTTCTTAGCTTCATCAACTTCCAAAGAATTCCAAGGACATCAACATCCTTGTTGATTCCTCATCTTCACTGAATGATTGAGTCAGCATCCAAAGACTTTCAAGGACACTAGCATCATTGTTGATTCCTTATCTTCACTTCACTGTCTTCCACCTTATCTAAAAAGAACTATTCTAGCCAACAATTTGCTATCCCAATAATGATATGCCTTTTTCTATCTTATGATCCTTCCAAGCATATTAATGATCATGACTTTATCAAGCCGTTCATCTTTACAAGCATTGTCCTTTCAAGATTCAATAAACATTATTATTCTAGGCTTGTTTACCATCACTAAGGTCCATCCAACTATTCATCTCATCAAGATCCTTCTAGCTTGTTCACCTTTGTAAAGATCTTTATAACTTGTAGACATCTCCATGCCCAATACCTTGTTCACATTAGATGTTGGTAGTGATCCTTCTATATCGGTAGAGCATTCCTGAGTGTGGTAGAGCACCTAGGATCACACCTGATGGTTTATCATCTGCATAGTTGTTTGAGTATTTATCACCTAGTACTAAACCAATACATCATTAGTATTCTTTAATTGTCTTTGTCGTCATCAAAATGACATAAGGAGATTTTCCCAACATTTTCATCCTTTTGTCCATATAAAACGAGGGTTTTAAAAGTCCAATTTTTTTTTAGGAAAAATTATCATAATCCTTTCTAAAACATTTTGGAACATCATGACGTGTGGGGCCTCAGGACTTTAGCTCTTCTGCCTTCAAGTACGCTCAAACCAATTCCCTCGATATTGCAGCCTATGGGTTGGCTTCATGCAATGGGTTTTCTAATGCAGATATTTAAACAATTGAAATAACGTTCTAGAGAAACCAAGATTGTCGTAGGTTAATTTTAATGAAACAATAGCTATAAAATCACAATTTCATATTTGTCAAAGGCTAATTTAGGCATAACAATGTCCTATTTATTTATGAAAAGCTAATTTTAAATCAATAGAGTAATGACTAATTTATTTAGTAATTCTAGCCTAACTTTGGTGTTGGAAGAAGAGTTGGTGAAAGAAAAGAAATGACTAGTCTCTTTAATGCGGAACAAACAAATTACCCAAGAACGTAAGTTGAATCACCAGCGAACGGTGGACGACACAACTTCACATTGGTTTGAATAGAATCACAAGGAAAGCATTCCCGTGCCACAATGTTAATGCCGATTGTTTCTTAAAGTAGACCATGGAACCCTTTGTGTGCTTTCTTTGATGGAGAGAGAGGGTACCTCTCTAAAACACAATGCCTCTTGGATACACCTCATAGGGGCGTATTGTTGAAATATAGCATTTGGCATTATAATGTAATCATTTTATTTAGAGGGTTTATAACCCTTATTTGTCACCTTTCAATCTTTCCTCAATCTGCACCTTATTGAGATTATCGGGTTCTTCTAGCTAGAACCTCACGGGAATTTTCTTACAAAATAAGATCAAAGTAGTAACTTGAATTTGAGAGAATATAATTGAGAGAGAGAAATTTATAGTGAGCTCCCTTGAAGAAAAAAGAGTATAATGAGCCCCTATATATGAAGGATTTTTGTACTTCAAGAGAAACCTTCTGAAAGGTTGGAGTAGCCATTCGAAAGGGCACAAAATCCCTCCAAATGGTTCGCTCAGCCCGTCGAGAGACAAAAAATGCCTTCAATGGAGTAGTACACCCCTTTAAAAGGCTAAATAGCTGGGCAGCCCTGCGTAGGGCCAAGCCCGACGTTTACACAAGGGAGGACTGAGCATGTAATTGACCCTAATCACCGCCAATTTTTTCCTAAATGATATATTGTACTTATTATTTATTTTTAGTACATCGGCCAAGAGTATCCTGGTCATACCAACACTCTAGAGCATTTTATGGGGCAATTCAAATAATATTTTAGCTCATCAATTCTGCAACATATTAAGATTCACTAGCAATGATACAATCTCTCACTCTGCTCCTCCTTACAACATTCTTTTATACAGCTTCAAGTAGAACTCCATGTAATTGTCCATTGGCACATACTTGATGGTCTTACCTTTATCCTTTCGATCAAAGCTCCTAATGCCTATTTATGACAATAATATCAAATTTGTGCCTCAATACAAACACCCTGATCTTTTTCAAGCAGTCATCCACAATTATTAATATAACCTGGCACTCCTCTTCGAAGAAAACCACAATAGCTTGCGAAATCTAAGTGAGTCAAGTCTACAATCTCTGGATAACAGAATCTAGAAGTCTCCTGCACTATTTTAATTCTACACTCCCATGCTACTTCCCATTAATCTCACACGTTTTCTCCACAACTCGGTCCAGAAGTCTTCATGCCTAGAATCAATCGGTTGGTTGAAGTGTTGTGTCCGGGAAATTTCCATCATTTTACTATTTTAAGGGGACCCTATCGTTTGGAGTAAACCAACCTGCCAAAGTAGACTTCACACAAAAAATGAAGAAAGTAGTTCATTTGGCCTATTTGCCGTAAACCAAATTGCCAAAGAGAACTCTTATCATCGCTTACTCTCATTACTAGTTGGTCACCACCTGCCGCCGGCTGCCATTTGCCACCATTCGCCGATTGCCACCGTCACTATTCACTATCCACTGATTGCCGCGGACGTGTCCATTGGTCATCGTCGGTCGCCGCTAGTCCCCTCTCTTAGCATCGTCAACTGGGAAAGATAATTTTTGTATTGTTATCAAATGAATTTATATTATAAGAATAAAATTTTATATCGTTATTAAATGTATATTTTTCTAAAAACTCATGTAATAATTTTATTTTAGAAATCAATTTATCGTTTTCATCCGTGTCCTGGGAGTGTCTTGGACGTTGGTAATGCACTTTAGAAGTCTCCCACGTGGCTTCTTCTTCAACGTCACCCGCAACTTTTTTGAAAGTCTAAATACCTAAAATCAATCGATTGATTGATTGATTGTGTCGGGAAATTTCCATTATATATATTTTCTTTTTCATGGGGAGCCTTTCGTGGAAATAAATGCTACCATTCCACAATCAAAAGCCACCAAAAGTGACTACCCAACAAAAAGGAAAAACGAAAAGAAAGATGAGGTGAATTATTTGGCATATTTGCCTTGCAGGATCAGGAGGAAGAGAAACAGGAATGGTGGCTAGACATGTTTATCAATTTGGAAGTTTTTATGACAAAAAAAAAATTATAGCAAATGTGATAAGAATGTATCGATTTAAAATTTTTGATGATAATAATCCTTAAAAATTAAGTTGAGAAATTAAAGATGATCAAAATAGCATCTGTTTTGTAGGGTATCTAATAGTTCGTTTTTTTGTGGGGATGAATGAAAGACTGTTGTTGACTCAAACACAATCAATATTTGTCTTTCCTCGTTCACTCTTGGGATCTTATTAAGGTCTCTCCTCTTTTCCCAGATTTAATTGCACTTTCGCTAAAACCTTAGCACATTTTGTGCACTTATTCCTAAATTACAAAAAGCATGTGTTGTTTAAAAGTTACAAAGATATTTCCATGAGTATATCTTAAAGTGTAGGACAAATATGCTTTAAACTTGTTAATGCTGCAAAAATATGCTTTGATACACTTACTGTTTCGACCTACTCTATTTGGATACACTTAGTATCGATCCGCATTGCCTCGATCACTTTATAAAATTCACCGAAATTGCTTTATTTTTTAACTTTCTTTTCCTCCCCCTTCTTGAAGGCCATGTCATGGAGCATGAATTGCATCGAAAATGACAGCGGAATCTAGAAGTCTGCTACATTGTTTTCATTTGACGTTCCCACTCTACTTCCCATTAATCTCGTGGTCTTCCCACAACTTTTTCGGAAGTCTTCGTACCTAGAATCACTCGGTTGATTGAACGATTGTGTCCGCGAAATTTCCATCATGTTACTATTTAGGGGGGACCCTTTCGTTTGGAGTAGACCAAACTGCCAAACTTGACTTCACATAGCAACAGAAAAAAGAGAGAGAAGAAAGTAGTTCATTTGGCCTATTTGCCATACAGAATCAGGAGGAAGAGGAACAGGAATGGTGGACTTTAGGAGTGTCTCGGACAGTGGACACTGACCGCGGGAGGAAACAGCTTACCATTATAACGTGCTATGGCATAATCTCGCATGGTTTTTCCTGATACCGAACCGTCGCCACAGATTACTAAGAGTTCCCGGCATTTTGCTGTGCTATGGCAGAGCGAGACAGCTTGTTTCTCTTCGGCTCTTCAGCCACGTTAGCTCCAGGTCTTCTTCTTGCTCTTCAACGATATCACTAGTAGAAAGTGTCTTGGACAGTGACATTGCACATCAGGATTCTCTCACACGGTTTCTTTTCCACGTTCGAACTTTGCTTTCCGTTGACCTCGCATGTCTTTTCCCACAACTTTCTTGAAAGTTTAAATTCCTAAAATCAATCGGTTTCATTGATTGAATGTGTCATGAAAATTCCACGCTATTATGTATTTTTTTCAGGGAAACCTTATGTGAAAGTAACTATCCACAAACATAGAAAAATAAAAAGAAAAATTATATCGTTAATTAAGTTACTTAAACACTCTTAATATTTTTTAGCCCTCACAATTATTCATGAAACAATTACTCAATCCCCTCAAGGAATTCTCAAGAATCTTACCACAAGAATCTTTCCACTTCAAACACTCATCGATCTTCCACATGTGAAAACCCATGAAGAATGGGACCAATTGGGATGTAATTCACTGACAAAAATTCTCCACTAGTTTGCTTGGGAATTTACCAATTGCACGAGACACACTGCACATCACGCACACACAGATATCCAAAGCGCAAACCATTTCCTTTCCCAAACCGACTCCAACACGGAAAAGTGGCCATGTTTTTGCATCTTTCTAGTGCCTCGCCATTCGCTTCCGGGATCGAGGTCCCGTTCGGCAGGCAGAGTGGCTACGTCATTGGAAAAGAGTGTTGGAACTTTTGAGAAAACTTGAGTTTTTTCTTATAAAATAAGGAATAGAGTCGTCACCGGTCAATTTAAGAAAATTAGATTGATTGGAATCCTAGACCACCTGTGAAAGAATTGTTCATTTGCGAAAACCAGAGAAACTTGTGGACTGGGGGTTCAGTAGCACGTGGAGAGGGGTTAGCATCCCTACAGCACGCTTTTGGTATCGCATTTTCTAATTAAGTCAGTTGAACGCAAAATCAATTAATTTTCTACACTTATTGATGCAATTTTAATTGTTATGAAGATGTAATCAAGGATATTCCTTTGTCATTTTATGCCCAGCATGAGTTCATGTACCGTGTGTGTTTGTGTTTGGAAAATATGCCAATACTTGTAAAAAATATGCATGAGTTCTAACTTGCCACCTATTTACAAGTGCAATTGGCTAATAACCTATCATTAGATGGTGCATGCTTCGTTTTAAAATTGACGGAGCCATATTATTACTCGGCCTACTTAGATTCATATTTTTTTGTTCTTTCAGTCATAAAATAAGGATTTTGAAAGTCGAAATTATTTTTAGGGAAAACGACTATAATCCTTTTGAAAACATTTTGGAAAGTCATTACATGCGTGGGGGACCTGGGACTTGGGACCTTAGCCCTGCCTTCAGGTTCGCTCGAACTGATTTCCTCGGTATATTGACCCATGGGTTGGCTTCATGAATGGGTTTTCTAACGCAAAACATTAAACAAGCAAAATAATGGTTTAGAGAAACTACGACGTTTCATAGGTTTGTCTCAATGGATTAATAGCTGTAAATTACATTTTTGTATTTCAAATATCAAAATAAATGTAAAAACATGTATAAATTTCAAATAAGCCGCTTATATCAGTTTTTGTCATTTATACGCTAATAACTTTAGATGTAGCATTTATCATGGAATATTACTTTCTAAGCATTTAATGTTTCTTTTCATAACTCATATTTAGGCATTTGTTCTACCAACCCTGTCTTTCGTCAACTTAGAAAATCAACATATGTTACTTAGATGCAATTGTCTCCACTGAACTCACCAGATCATCAATATTGTCATTGGCTTCCACCTCATCTAAAGAGAACTACTCCAACCAACAATCTGCTATCCCCATAATGATCCGCCTTCTTCTATCTTTTGATCCTTCCAAGCATAATGATGATAATGACTCTACCAAGCAGTTCATTTTCACAAGTGCGGTCCTTTGAAGACTCAACGAACATTACCATTCTAGGCTTGTTCATCATCACTAGAGTTCATCTAACTTTTCACCTTAAATTGGTCTTTTTAAGTCATCACAAGTATCCTTGTTCTTCTTAGTTCGTTCACTCTCGATCAAGGCCCTTCTAGATTGCTCACATTTGTAGAGATCCTTCCAGATTGTAGACATCTCCATGCCTAATACCTTGTTCACATTAGATATCGGTAGAGCATTCCCAATTGTGGCAGAGCACTCAAGATCACACCTGATGGCATACCATTTGCATAGTGGCTTGTGTATGTATCACTTGGTACTAAACCAATACACACGTTTAGTCTTTGATTGTCTTTGCCATTGTTAATATAACATAGGGGATTTCCCCAACATTTTCGTCCTTTCATCCATATATAATAAGGGTTTTGAAAATTGAATTCTTTTTTAGGGAAAATGACTATAATCCTATGGAAAACATTTTGGAAAATCATGACATGCATGGGGACTTTAGACCTTAGGTCTCCCACCTCTAGGTACGCTCAAACCAGTTCCCTCCATATTGTGACCTATGGGTTACTTTATGCAATGGTTTTCTAATGCAACTATTTAAACAAGGAAAATAACGGTCTAGAGAAACTATGAGTTTTTTAGGTTTATTTCAATGGAACAATAGCTATAAAGTCACATTTTTATATTTTTATAGGGTAATTGGGGCATTACTATGTCCTATTATTTGTGAAAAGTAATTTTAAACCAACAGAATAACGGCTTATTTATTTAATTATTCTAGCCTAACTCTGGCATTATAACAAAATAATTTTATTTAGGGGGTTTGGAATGCTTATTTGTCACCTTGCAATTTTTACTCAATCTGCACCCTATTGAGTTTGTCGGATTCTTCTAGCTAGAGCCTCACGGGAATTTCTTTGTAAATAAAATCAAGTTAGTAACTTGAATTTGATAGAATATAAGTGAAAGAGGGAGATTTATAATGAGCTACCTTGAATAAAAAAGAGTAAAATGAGCCCCTATATGAGAAGGATTTTTGTATTTCAAGAGAAACCTTATGAAAGGTGGCACTAGACACACAACATGCGACATGACATGTTGACACATCATTTTTCAAAATATAGAAAATTTCGACACGTTGGGACACGTTATATATTAAATTAATATTTTTATATATACATAATACATGATTATTTTTATAATTATTTTAATCAAATTAATTTGATTCGAATTTATGAATAAATAAATAATAGAAGGAGCCTAGAATGAATTTATATTGATAATATTGAAAAGTATATTCATACGAAATTGGAAAGACATCCATAAGAAATTCGAAATTGTTCTAAAGCCAACTCCATAACAAAGAAAAGAATAAGGAGAAAGTGTGCGTTTAAATATCAAACAGAAAAGGTGAAAAGATTGGGAAAATGGAAATTGGATAGGCATTCAAAACTATTTAGATAGCCGATCGCTAATTGTCATTTTATGGAGAAGGAGAAGGAGATGAGTTTTTTCAGTAGAATTATATTGAGATGTTTCCTATTATGTGAGTAATGGTGATCTCAAATAGCCTCACGCTTGAGAAAAATTCATAATAAGATGTGACTTGGGTCTGCATGGCAATGTTTATGTTCCCAGGAACAGTTTCTGCTCAGAAATGTTTTTTCTTATTTCTGTTCTCAAGAACAGTTTCTAAGCATTTGAAGACGTTTGACAACTGAAAATTTTTTTTGTCCGGGAATAGAAATGTGTTTGGTAAAAATTTCCACTCTTTTGATTATTTTATTTTTTTTTTTTCCTTTTTCTTTTTTTTTTCCTCCTGTTGGCCGTCGCCGCGCACCGGAGCCTCGCCCGGCCCGGCGCCGTGTGGGCGAGGCTCGCCCGGCCCGGCGCCGCCTGGGCGAGGCTCGCTCGGCCAGAGGATCGGCCTCGCCCAAATCTGCGAGGCCGAGCCTCGTTGGTGGCCGAGCGAAGCTCGCCCGGCCTGGCGTTGCTTGGGCGAGGCTCGGCCCAACGAGGCTCGGCCTCACCTAGGCTAGGCTCAGCCTTGCCCAGATCTGCGAGGCCGAGCCTCGCCGGTGGTTGGGCGAGGCTCGCCCGGCCTGGCGTCGCCTGGGCGAGGCTCAGCCTCGCCTGGCCTGGCATTGCCTAGGCGAGGCTCAGCCTCGCCCAGATCTACGAGGCCAAGCCTCGCCGGTGGGCGGCGAGGCTTGCCCGGCCAGGTGCCGCCTGGGCAAGCCTCCGGCAAGCTTGCCGGACCTCGCCCGGCCTAGCGAGGTGGCGGCGATGGGGCGACTGAGGGGTGGGAGAAGGAAGAGGAAGAGGAAAAAGAAGAAGAAAAGAAAAGAGAAAGAAAAAAGGAAAAAAAAGTGTTTCTTGAAATTGTTCCTAGGAACAAGAAACAACTTTTTCTTGTTTCTGATTTCTACTCCAAATTTGTGGGAACAAATTTGTTACCGGGAACAAAATTGTTCCCTGGAACAAAAAATTTACCAAACGCGTTTTTGTTCCCGAAAATAGATTTTTTGTTCCCGGGAACAAAAAAATAGAAACAAGTGTTCAGAGCGTTACCATGCAAGCCTTAGGCTCGCATGGCAACGTTGTTCCGGGAATAGTTTACGCTTAGAAATGTTTTTTTTTTTTGTTCCGGGAACTATTGCTTAGTATTTGAGGGCGTTTGGCAACTAAAAAAATTTTTGTTCCGAACAAATGCGTTTGGTAAAATTTTCGATTTTTTAATTCTTTTAATTTTATTTTTATTTTTCCTTTTTATTTTTTTTTTTTCTCCCCGTTGGCCACCGCCGGTGAGGCTCCGATGAGACTCGGCCTCATAGATTTGGGCGGGCCGAGCCTCACCGATGGCCAGGCGAGGCGAGGCTTGCTGGTGGCGGCCGGGCGAGGCTCGGCCTCACCTAGATCTGCGAGGCCGAGCCTCGTTGGTGGTTAGGCGAGGCTCGCCGCCGCCGAGCGCCGCTTGGGTGAGGCTCGCTCGGCCTTGCCCGGATCTGCGCGGCCGAGCCTCGCCGGTGGCCGGACGAGGCTTCGGTGAGCTTGCCGGACCTCGCCCGGCCCGGGTGAGGCGCGGGCGAGCTCGCCGGACCTCGCCGGCGGCTCGGCGGCGGCGGCGATGGGGCGGCTGAAGGGTGGGAGAAGGAAGAGGAAGAGGAAGAAGAAGAAGAAAAGAAAAGAGAAAGAAAAAAGGAAAAAAAAAGGTTTTTGAAATTGTTCCCGGGAACAAGAAACAATTTTTCTTGTTTCGATTTCTAATTCAAACCCGATTCGGGGAACAAATTTGTTTCGGGAATAAAAAATTTACCAAACGTGTTTTCTGTTTCCGGAATAAAAAATATGTTCCTGGGAATAAAAGAATAGAAATAAGTATTTTCGGAAGCGTTGTTACGAATGTAACTGTTGCACTGACTGAAAGAAGAGAAATGAGATTATCTGCGTTCCTCTCTTTTTATACTTTTCTGCTTTTGCTTTTGTTTAGCCTTCCCAAGGCACCGATTGACCTAGATACGCCCCTTCCTTTATTTTGTCTAATAGGTACTCCTTCTCCGTACGGTTACTTTTTCCGTCGTCAAATCATGATAGAAAGTACAGTAAATCTTTTAGAGGATTTACGTCTTCCCCATTCTGTCCACCATAGAAGACTCGAAGGCTGACCCAAGAGAAAGGACAACAGTTGAACACTACCTATCATATCCACTTGTCTGATTCTATCAAAGATCTGTCATGTTAATTAGAAAATTAAATTTTTTTGTTTTTTCCAAATTTTGATGCTACCCATATTATAGATTAGTCTGAAGATGAATAATGGATTATTCTTGCACACATGAATGGATTCTGTAATAAATTGATCACGGTTCCATTGTAATTTTCAGTTGTTTTGGGATGTTCGATTGGGGACATGCTTAGAAGGCTTCTTCGCAATATCCCTCCAAAAAAGGAAATCAGACCCTCCCTTGCGGCTGTGGCCTCACCTCCACTCCCGCCTTCTTCAATGATTCTCTCTCCTTTTGCACTTGCAAACTCACCTCAGAAATTGAAATTCCTTGAATGATTCTATGCGTGTCGAAAGTTCGAACTCGCCCGTTAGAGTAAGTTGACCATATATCAGATTTTTTTATATGTGTTGATCGCGTGTCCGAGTGTATCGGATATGTGTCGGAATATTTCGACATGACACAAGGCTTTCAAACGATGTTCGCGCTTCCTAACTGAGCATCCGAAAGGGTACATTATCACTCTAAAGGGTTGGCTCAGCCTTTGGAGAGGACAAAAATTGCCTTTAATGAGGGGAGTACGCCCCTATAAAAGGCTAAACAAACCTTTAGAAAGGCCTGGGTAGCCCTGCGTAGGGCCAAGGCGGGCGTTTACACGGGAGAGCAGCGCATGTTAACCGACCCTCACTGCTGCCAATTTTTCTCTAAATGATATATTGTACTTATCATTTATTTATAGTACATCTGCCGAGAATACACTGGTAATACTAACATTTTAGAGCATTTTCTAGGGTGATGCAAGTAACATTCTAGCTCATCAATTTTGCAACTTATTACGGTTCAAAAGTAATAAGGCAATCTCTCACTATGCTTTCCTCCTTATAGAATTCTTTTATACAGCTTCAAGTAGGATTCCATGCAATTATCAATTGGCACACGCTTAATTGTCTTACTTGTCTCCTTTCAATCAAAGCTCCTAATTGCCTATTCACGACAACATCAAATTTATGCCTTAGCACAAACACACAAATCTTTCTCAAGTAATCATCCACAATTATTGACATAACCTTAGCTCTTTTAAGAAAACTGCAATAACTTGCAAAATCTACTCGAGTCAACTTTGCAATCTCTATAGTTTCTTGCAACTATATTGAACTACACTTTTCACTATTTTCCCCCACTCAACATAACTACAAAATAGATTCTTTTCACTCAGAACCCGAAGCCTCTCTCACCAATGTGCTCGAAAGGCATATGCCAAAATACTGTCTCTTAAACTAATGCATCCAATGTCTCCACAATAATATTTTTCATTGTCTCCCCTTGGAGTTCACACATGCAACTCTGTTTGATTCCTCTTATTATCACCAAGACACCTCAAATAACCTTTGGGACTCCATTCTCTAAATGATACTAACACCCAGGGATAGGATGAGGGTGATTTTTGCCTTTAGTGTTGGTGGATGAAGGCGGAGGAGGAGGAAGATGTTGGGCTGATGAAGACGAAAATGCCACTTCAGTGCCTGTCTCTTGAAAAAATAATGAAAAACGCCGCATTGGGCGACACATGCCTTAAAAAGGTAATAAAAAAACCATGTTAGTATTTTTGGTGAGTCAAATTAAACAGATTTAATGAAAGGGATTTAATTGCCCCAATTTGACAAATTTTAGAACTTGATTGTACTTTTTGAAAATTTTAAGACTCAATTATGCTTTCGCAATAAGTTTTAGGACTTTTTGTGTACTTATTCCTAAATTATAAAGAGCATGAGATGTTTAAAAATGAGAAAAATATTTCAACAAAATATATCTTGAAGTGCGACACATCCTATACTTTAAATTTGTTGATGTTGCAAAAATATGCTTTGCAATAGTGACATTAGTTAAAAAAATATTTGAAAATAAAAAAAATGCCAGAAGGCCAATAAATGATTTATAATCTTTTTATTATGTAGACGAACTCTATTTGGATACACTTGGTACCCATCGGTATTGCCTCGATCACCTTATAGAATTCATCGAAATTTGCTTTATTTTCTAACATACTTTTTCATACTTTTTCTCTCCCCTTCTTCGAGGTCATGTTACGTGACCTGTGTTGTGTCGAAACTGATAGCGGAATCTAGAAGTCTCCGGCACTATTTCATTTTACGTTCCCACTTGACTCCCAATAAATCTCACAGGGTCTTTCCACAACTTTTTCGAAAGATTTCATACCTAGAATCAATTGGTCAATTGAATGATTGTGTCCGTGAAATTTCCGTAGACTTACTGTTTTGGGGGGACCATTCGTTTGGAGCAAACCAAGCGGCAAAAGTTGACTTGACCCGGGAAAAGAAAACGAAGAAAGGAGTTCATTTGGCCCATTTGCCGTGCAGAATCAGGAGGAAAAGAAACAGGACTGACGGCTTCAAGAGTGTCTTGGACGCTGACAACGAAATTTAGAAGTCTCCCTCGTGGTTTCTTTTCTACGTACTCACTCTACTTCTCATCAATCTCACATGGTTTTTCGTGTTACCCCACACTCGCCATAGATTACCAAGAGTTTCCGACATTATGCCATGCTATGGCAGCAAGAGACAGCTTCTTTCTCCTCGGCTCTTCAGCCTCGTTAGCTCCAGGTCTTCGTCTTGGACAGTGACAGCGCACTTCAGGAGTCTCCCACACGGTTTCTTTACCACTTTCCAGCTCTGCTTCCCATTATCTCGCATATCTTTTCCCACAACTTTTTCGAAAGTCTAAATTCCTAAAATCAATCGGTTTCATTGATTGAATGTGTCGCCAAAGTTTCATAATAGATACTTTTTTCGAGGGGGCCTTTCTTGGAAATAAACGCTCCCATTCTACGATCAAACAACCCCCAAAGTGACTTCCTACAAAATGGAAAAACGAAAAGAAAGATGAGGCCAATTATTTGGCATATTTCCTGTACATAATCAGAAAGGAAGAGAAACAGAAATGGTGGTGTCACGCCCAGACTTTTGAACTCGAGGCAACTCCATTTCACTTGAGGTCTAATTGTACGATGTCCCAGATACTGTCGTCGACCAATTCATTTTATCTAATAGTTAAGCACATGGGAAAATGAATAACTTCCAAAGCAAAAACAACAGGGATAGCAGCAATAATAATAGATGAAAGACAAACATCATATTATATATATCTGAAAGTTAGCCTGTATACCAGCAAATATATACACGCCTCACTACAAGCAATACACTAAGGCCTACTCAAAAGGAACTGGCCTAGCTAACCTATTACTGCACAAGGGGAGGAGGGGTTCACCAAAAAGGGAAGTAGGCCATAGTTGCCTACTCGCTATCCTCCGAAGGGTCAGTGTCTCTGGTCATCAAAGTTGAAAGCTCGCCATCAAGGGGATCCACATCCATAGGATCCCAAACCTCATCTATTGGCCCCACAGGAGGGATCGATCCGTCGGAGCCTCGAAGAGGACCGTACAAGATACCTTCCATCTTAATAAACTACGCCTTAAAGACGTGGGGCGCATAGTAGTCTCTTAACCCCTTGTCCACCCAGACCGTGGTGGCGTGGTGTTTGTACACAAAATTGCAGCTCGGGGCTAGCCGCATAGTGACGGTGGTACTCATGTCCACTGAGACACTGAAGCCTACCGGGTATTGCATTATCTATGGCCTAAAAAGGTTAACCACGACGAGTTGAGATAAACTCAGTAAGTTAAAGTCGTAAGTCCCGGTTAGGAACTTCACTCGCCTCGGAAGTCTAACATGCAACCTAATCCATCAGTCATCACAATTCAAAGAGAAACGAAAGCAGATGATAGTTCAATAAACAGACACAACCACAGGCGATCCTACCTGACCTTGGCACACGTGACTGCAGAAACTGTCAACCATCTCGTAATAATATTGGAAGACATGCAAATAATTAGAGCATTGCAAAACATTCACAAATCTCAATGCCTACATGTGCTCCGATTATTACGACCTTCAAGGCCACGGCACAACCTAATGGTTGGTGGACAACTGGTCATAAACTAGGCATCGTCCTCTTCCTTGAGGCACGGTGATGTCATGGGCTATCCCCCACCAATTGCATTCCTGAAAGAGCATAGGACCCGCCTATTACCATAGCCCTGCAACTGGCCACTGTTAGGCGACCCAATGGTCATGGCACAACCCCAATGGGGATTGGTGATTATCCGGCTATACCCGGCTATCAGTTTTAATTTGACCATGCAACACATCATCAAGTAGTTCATTTTTGTCTTTGTTTTTGCTTGGTCGTGAATGCAACATAAATCGTGCTCACGCAACATACTGTTACAATGGGCACACATATAATGAAATGTGGCAACAATTAACCATCACGTATAAAAGTGCAATCCAATTACTCATGGAGAAATTCAGTAAATTGAGCAAATTCGACTCCAATCACTCTTCAATCATGCATTTCCCCGTAATATTTGAGAACAACTAACAATTTGCACTTCAAGAAATCATAACAATCAAGAACAAATCAAATTCTAATAATTTTTCGCTTTTGTGTGAATAGTGCTGCGTGAACAGTGCCGTGAACAGTAATTCATAAACAGTAATTTGTCTGAAATTAAATAAATAAATAAAAATAAATAAACTTAACCATAATTACTAAATTAACCTAACCATGATTAAATACTAACCTTAGTTACTTTAAAACTAACCTTAGTTACTTTAATTAATTAATCAATGTTACTTTATTACTAACTACGGTCAATTAATCTAATCTTAGTTAATTAACCAACCACAATTAACAACTAATCCCTAATTACCAAGAACAAAATTAAACTAAACAACCCCCTAAGCAAGATTAACCCCTAAACAATAATTAGACAATTAACTTACTTGGGTCGGGAATCCGGTGACACCGGCACGAAGATGAGAACGAGGGCTACGAAGGGTTAGCTCAGGAATGGCAACGGACGACGAATGGTGGTCAAAATTGGCCAAAACAGTGCCAATGCTTTGTTTAGGCGAAAAGGGGGCAGCTGGGCGAAAACGGCTGGACAGGTGACCAATGGTGACCAAGGTGCGACTGGTAGTGAGCAGCTAGCTTCTAGATGTCAGCAACTCCACATTGGGTGGTGGTGGCAGCTTCAACGGCGGCAATTTCCAATGGTGCACAGCAAGACCGAACAAAAGAGGCAGAAATGAAGAGAAAAAGGAAGAGAGAGAGAAGGCTGGGTGTTTAGGCAACTGAGCTAGGGAAAGGAGGAGAGAGAAAGGGGTTTAAGAACTTAGACAAGAAGCCAAGGCAAGTGGGCTAGTCACTTGCTTCACGAGCCAATAAAAAGCAAGCCAAGCAAGACACAAACAAAGCCGACTTTGGCCAAAAGAGAAGCCCATTGGGCTGAGAAGGGAGAACGAATTGGGCTAGCTTGGGCTCCTCTTGGGCTGGGCTAGATGGGCGCATGGCCCATTGGGCTGTCGGTCTTGGGCCACCCCATCTACGGGACCGAAACTCGGTCCAAAATTCCTTTTTCCGACACTTCTGAGTCCAATGAAAAATCCAAAAATAAATGAAGCAACATCCAAATGTTTAGTCTTGACATCACTAATAAGTCAATTTCCAAAAATTGAATTAAATTAGGGGCTAAATTAAGTCGGTTACAACCATAGTACAATTTGGATTAGCAGGCGCCCCTTTAGGACTTTTCCGCACATTTAACCTGTGGTCAACCATTCTTTAATCCGCGTTTATGCCAATTCTCGAGTTAGGGATGTCCCTCAATTGTTGTGTGATCCCAGGGGCTCAATTAATAATCCCGAGTATTATATGAAAATGATTCGGTTTAGCATCATTCGTAGTTCGTATCGGAGTCATGCGGAAATTACCCGCAATTTGATTTTGTACTTCTGCCGAATCAATTTATTTTCATTTCCTTAATAGTCTAGCACTAGAGGATATCATTCCCACCCAGGTCCTCATGGTCGAAAGGTTCGTTCTCGATCGAAATTGCAAGTTATACTCGTATCGCTTCCTATCGGCGTCTCTCTAGAATCCTTTGTCCAAAGAACAAATTGCTTGGAACATTTGTACTGACCAGGCATTCGACTAATATCGCCATTTTATAAATTCCCAAAATGGGGTCGATTTTTAAGATGTTATAACTTTTCCCCTCTTACAAAAATTTCGTCCTCAAAATTTAAACTGATACACCAATCCTAAAAAAGATAGGGGTGCTGACACCTCATAATTTCTTCGCTTTCCCAAGTGGCTTCCTCCATGACATGATGCTGCCAAATAATTTTGACCAAAGAGACCATTTTGTTTCTTAGCACTTGCTCTTTTTGGTCCTCAATCCAAATTGGTCTCTCTATAAACAACACCCCGTCATCCACCTCTATTTCTTCAAAATCCAACACGTGTGTCGGGTCCGGCTCATATTTCCTTAACATTGACACGTTGAATATGCCATGCACTTGAGCAAGTCAAGATGGTAGGGCAAGATGATAAGCTAAATTCTCGATCCTTTCCAGAATCTTGAACGATTCGATGTACCTCGGGCTCAATTTTCCGTTCTTTCCAAATCACCAAGTACCTCGCATCGGCGATATCTTAAGGAATACATGAACGCCCACTTGAAATTCCAATGGCCTACGTTGTTTGTCCCTATAGCTCTTCTCTCTGCTTTAAGCCGTCTTTAGCCTTTCCCGAATTATCTTGACGACGTCCAAAGATTGTTGCACTAACTCTAGCCTTATAATTTTCCCGCTCGCCAACTTCGTCCCTACAAATTGGAGTCCTACACGGTCTGCCATACAAAGATTCAAACGGTGCCATTCTGATACTCTGCTGATAACTGTTATTGTACGCAAACTCTACGAGATGAAGTTATTCCTCCCAACTTCCTTTGAAGTCCAATACACAGGCTCTCAACATATCCTCCAAGGTTTGAATTGTTTTTTCTGTTTGACCGTTTGTTTGAGGATGGTAGGCCGTAATGAACTGTTTTGGCCAACCCACCTACGGGACCGAAACCCGGTCCAAAATTCATTTTTTCGACACTTCTGAGTCCAATGGAAAATCCAAAAATAAATAAGGTAACGTCCAAATGTTTAGTCCCGACATCACTAATAAGTCAATTTCCAAAAATTGGATTAAATTAGGGGCTAAATTAAGTCAGTTACAACCATAGTACAATTTGGATTAGCAAGCGCCCCTTTAGGACTTTTCCGCACATTTGACCTATGGTCAATCATTCTGTAATCCGCGTTTATGCCAATTCTCGAGTTAGGGACGTTCCTCAATTGTCATGTGATCCCGAGGGCTCAATTAATAATCCCGAGTATTAGATGAAAATGATTCGGTTTAGCATCATTCGTAGTTCATATCGGAGTCGTGCGGAAATCACCTGCAATTCGATTTTGTACTTCTGCAGAATCAATTTATTTTCGTTTCCTTAATAGTCTAGCACTAGAGGATATTGTTCTCGCCTGGTCCTGATGGTTGAAGGAATCGTTCTCGATCGAAATTGCAAGTTATACTCGTATCGCTTCCTATCGGCGTCTCTCTAGAATCCTTTGTCCCAAGAACAAATTACTTGGAATATTTGTACTGACTAGGCATTCGACTAATATCGCCATTTTATAAATTCACAAAATGGGGTCGATTTTCAGGATGTTACAACTTTTCCCCTCTTACAGAAATTTCGTCCTCAAAATTTAAACTGATACACCAATCCTAAAAAAAATAGGGGTGCTGACACCTCATAATTTCTTCGCTTTCCCAAGTGGCTCCCTCCATGACATGATGCTGCCAAATAACTTTGACCAAAGAGACCATTTTGTTTATTAGCACTTGCTCTTTTTGGTCCTCAATCCAAATTGGTCTCTCTATAAACAACACCCCATCGTCCACCTCTATTTCTTCAAAATCCAACACGTGTGTCGGGTCCGGCTCATATTTCCTTAACATTGACACGTGGAATATGTCATGCACTTGAGCAAGTCAAGACGGTAGGGCAAGATGATAAGCTAAATTCTCGATCCTTTCCAGAATCTCGAACGATCTGATGTACCTTGGGCTCAATTTTTCGTTCTTTCCAAATCACCAAGTACCTCGCATCGGCGATATCTTAAGGAATACATGAATGCCCACTTGAAATTCCAATGGCCTACGTTGTCTGTCCCTATAGCTCTTCTCTCTGCTTTAACCCGTCTTTAGCCTTTCCAGAATTATCTTAATGACGTCCAAAGATTGTTGCACTAACTCTAGCCTTATAATTTTCTCGCTTGCCAACTTCGTCCCAACAAATTGGAGTCCTACACGGTCTGCCATACAAAGCTTCAAACGGTGCCATTTTGATACTCTACTGATAACTGTACGCAAACCCTACGAGATGAAGTTATTCCTCCCAACTTCCTTTGAAGTCCAATACACAGGCTCTCAACATATCCTCCGAGGTTTGAATTTTTTTTTTCTATTTGACCGTCTGTTTGAGGATGATAGGCCGTATTGAACTGCAGCTTCGTTCCCATCGAAGTTTGTAAGTTTTTCCAAAATGCAGTCATAAATCTAGGGTCTCCATTTGAAGTAATCGTCACTAGTACCCTATACAGACGAATCACCTATCGCACATACAATTCTGCATATTTTTCCAAAGCGAAATCCTTACATACGATGATGAAGTGAGACGACTTCGTTAATTGGTCCACTATGACCCAAATCGTATCATTGCCATGCTAACTTCTTGGTAATCCTGTCACAAAGTCCATCGTGATGTGCTCCCATTTCCATTTAGGGATTTCAAGAGGTTGCAATAACCCTCCTGGCTTGCAATGTTGCGTTTTCACTTGTTGACAAGTTAAACACTTTGCCACGTGCTTGGCGATATCTAGCTTCATATTATTCCACCAATAATATTGTCGCGGATTCTGGTATATCTTCATGCTACCTGGATGCACACTGTAGTCTTTATGATGCGCTTCGAATAACAACTGCTCTTTAATCTCGATGTTGTCTGGTACATAAAACCGTCCACAGAATTTCAAGATCCCATCATTGGATACTTGAAAATCCGACTTTCTTTTGGTGGCGTCCATTTGCATAATCTTTTGGATCTTAGCGTCCAAAAGTTGCATCGCTTTAATCTTGACTTAAATTTCAAGTTCAATCCTAAGGGTAGCCATTAAACTGGAAAGATGACATACCTCGAGCTTGAATTTTGAATCACAAATTTCTTCCAATAGAATCCACTCTTGAACCATCATACTAGCAATTGATAACTTGCAATTCAAAGCATCTGCCACTTTGTTTGCCTTGCCGGAATGGTACAGGATATTGCAGTCATAATCCTTGAGAAGTTCCATCCATCTGCATTGCCTCATATTCAGTTCATTTTGGGAGAATAGATGCTTCAAACTTTGGTGGTCCGTGAAAATTTGAAATCTCTCTCCGCAGAGTTAGTGTCTCCATATTTTCAACACAAATATAATGGCTGCCAACTCTAAGTCATACATCGGATAATTCAGCTTGTAAGGCCTCAATTGTCTGAAAGTATATGCTATTACTTTTCCATGTTGCATCATAATGCAACCGAGTCCCTAGTATGACGCGTCATTAAAAATCTCATATCCTCTTGAGCTTGATGGAATAGTCAAAACTAGTGCTGTAGTCAGCTTATGCTTAAGCTCTTGGAAACTACGCTTGCACTTTTCCGTCCACTCGTATTTCTTGTCATTTTTCAGTAATTGCGTTAATGGCACAGCTATTGAAGAGAATATTTCCACAAATCTTCTATAATAACTAGCTAATCCCAGAAAACTACGAACCACGATTACTGAAGTCGGTCTCGGCTAATCTAGAACTACTTCAATCTTAGTCGGGTCCATGGAAATCCCTTCGCCTGAGATCATGTGGCCTAGAAAAGCCACTTGAGCCAACCAAAATTTACACTTGCTAAATTTTGCATATAGCTCGTGATTTCTTAGGATTTGCAACATGGTCCTTAAGTGTTGTTTGTGTTCATCTAGACTCTTCGAATATACCAAAATATTGTTGACAAAAATGATCACAAACTGATCCAGATATTCCTTAAACACTTGGTTCATCAAATCCATGAAAGCAACATGGGCATTTGTTAATCCAAATGGTATTATCGTAAACTCGTAGTGGCCATAGCGAGTACGGAAAGCTGTTTACGGTATGTACTCCTTTTGGATCCTCAATTGATGATTGCCCATCCTTAGGTCTATCTTAGAGAACATCAACGCTCCTTAGAGTTGATCAAACAGGTCATCAATTCTTGGCAGCAGGTATTTTTTCTTAATTGTCACTTGGTTAAGCTGCCAATAGTCAATGCATAGTCTCAATGAACCATCCTTTTTCTTAACAAACAGAATTGGTGCTCTCTAAGGCAATGCACTTGGCCGAATAAAACTCTTGTCCAATAATTCTTGCATCTGCACTTGCAATTCCTTCAGTTCAAACAAAGCTATCTGGTATGGTGCTTTCGAGATTGGTTCCGTCCCAGGAGCCAACTCAGTTACGAACTCTATCTCTCTGGCTGAGGGTAGTCTAGATAATTCCTTAGGAAAGACAATAGGATAATCTCGTACATGTCCTCCAGGTTTGGTCCTTCCTTCAACGTATCACTGATAGACGCCAAATAACCTCGACATCCTGACCCCAGCAACTTAGTTGCCTCCAAAGAAGAAATCAAGAGAATTGAGGACCCTCTACGGCTCCCTACAAATTGGAAATTACTAGCTCCAGTTGAATTAAATTGGATTCTTTTCTCCCGACAATCCACAGTAGCTCCTTACTTGGTTAGCCAATCCATACCGATAATGACATCAAAGTCATACATTGCTAAAACAATCAAATCAATTTTGCCTTCACGACCATCTATAATTAGTTTACAGCTAGCACAACTTACTGCAGATAAAATTGAATACTTTAATGGAGTAGAGATAACAAAAACCGTTTCCAACAGCTCTGGTCTTAGTCCCATTAATTCTACAAACCATTTAGCAATAAAGGAGTGCGAGGCTCCTGGATCAAACAATGCATAAGTAGCATGGTTGTGTAGAGATATCATACCTGTAATCACGGAAGGCGTGTCTATTGCCTTTTTCCTCATGAATGCATACACCCATCCTTGTGCCGGGGGTCTGTACTGATTGCCCTATTGAATGTTCCCCACTGGTGGTCCGGCTGGCGGTCGTGGCATGAATGATATCATAGGCCTACGTGGGCAGTCCCTCACTTGGTGGCCCATCTGACCACACTTGAAACAAGCTCCCATCGGAGAGGGATACAAGGTATTTCCATGCCTCTTACCACACATCCTGCATCCTCCAAACGAACTCGGCGATGGTTTCCCCACACCATTCCTTCTATTAGGCGAAAGAGGATACTTGCCTCCCACCATTGGTTTCTTCCCAAACCGACAATTGTCCTTGCCAAGCACAAGCTACAATCCAGATTCGGTTGCCTTCTCAGCAATATACCTCTCAATCATCTGATCTCTTTCATACAGCTCATTGTAATCCTTCAGATTCACAGACACCATATGGTCTCTAATTTCCATTTTCAATCCATCTCGAAACCTTCGGGCCTTATCTAATGGGTGCTCCACCATCCAAGATGCGTACTTTGACAGCTCTGCGAATTTGGCCTCATATTCGTCCACCGTCATTTGATTCTGACACAACCTCTGAAATTCGGCCAACTTTCACTTTCTCGCACAGTATGAGAAATACTTACTCAAAAAATCCTCCCTGAAGGTATCCTACACCCTGGCTGTACCATTGGAAAATACCCATCCTTGGATAGCTTCCCACCAAGTGCCGATGTTACCCTGTTGTTGGTAAATTGCCATATCACCTTTTCTTCCTTAGAGCACTATAATAAGGTGAACGTCTTCTCCAGCTCCCATACCTAGAGAGTCGCTGTCTTAGTTAAGCTGTACATCCACAATGAATGTTGCCATATACAACCTCAACATTTATGGATTTGGCCAAAAGAAAAAAAACATTCAGGCATTAATTGCAACGCCAAGAAGTGCAATTATATAAGAGAAGGAAGTGCTCATCAAAATCATATGAAGAAATTGAGATTCTACTAGTGGCCACTCCAAGGACATTAGCTTATGTCTTTTTCTTTCTAATCTGCATTATCAATATCATTCCGTCATACCCAGTTGATCTCGCTTTGTCCAAGACCACCCCCGTTAAACCTCGGATTTTAGCCATCAAGCTCATCCACCACGATTCTATTCAGTCTCCATAGTACAATCCAAACGCTACCATCTACGAGCGAGCTCAACATGCCCCAAGCGAACTCAACATGCCATTGACGGTTCGCTCGCCCGCATCCACTACTTGAGCAAAATAATCACTGCTCCAAATGATGAAGACATTTGCGTCGGTCTTGCCACACCCGGTTGTGCATTCGCGTTCCTCGCCAATATATCCATCGGTACACCACGGATCCCACAACTTGTGGTAATGGACATATGGACATAGGAAGTGACATCATTTGGTTCCGTGCCTGCCCACTACTTGCTTCAAACAATTGTCTCTTCTTTTCGATCCCATCAAATTATCGACGTACTCCAATATTCATTGCGGTTCCCTCACTTGTAAATTGTCTCACAAGTGTGATCCTAATAATGAGTATTGCATTTACGAGAGGAGATATCTTGATGGATCATCCTCAATTGGTAACTTTGCCTCCGAGCAAGCGACCTTTAAAACATCTAACGAGGGCACGGTAAAGGTACCAATTGAGGTGTTCGGATGTGGCCACATATAAGGTCTTTAGGGAGGGCTTGGGTAGCGGGATATTAGGACTAAGCTATAGTTATGGTTACGGTGATTCGCCAACTCTGGTTAAACAATTAGGCTCCAAATTTTCCTATTGCATCGGCAACATTTTTGACACCCAGTATCAATACAATCAACTCATCTTGGGAGATGGGGCGATCATGGAAGGCGATTCTACGACCCTGCAACCTGATAGAGGTCACTACTACGTGGACCTCCAAGGTATAAGCGTCGGAGAGAAGACGCTACAAATCGACCCGAAGGCATTCCGAAGAGATCCTTCAAGTGACGGAGGAGTGATTGTAGACTTGGGAGCCTCGTTCACGTTCCTGAAGGAAGAGGGGTACATTCCGTTGCGAAATGAGGTCGACAGTTTGATGGCGGGAATGCTAAAGAGGGTGAGTCATCCGCAGTACTTGTGCAATGCAGGGAGTGTGAAGAGAGATTTGATGAGATTGCCGGCCGTCACCTTGAAATTTTCAGGCAGCACGCAACTTGGCTTAGACATTGACAGCATGTTTTTGCAGTTAATGCCGAACGTCTTGTGCCTGGATGTCCTTCAGTCATTTCCTAGAATGAATGGCTTATCCATCATTGGAGTGATGGCACAAAAGTCCCATAATGTAGGGTATGCCATCAAATAGCAAAAGATTTTTTTCCAAAGGATGGACTGTCGTGTTCTCAAATCTCTTGTATGATCACATGTGACTAAAAAACATCCTACAATATTGATTTACTCCGCATTTTCTTGAGTAAAAATAAAGTGATATGAATGGTTTTTGAGAAATAAAAAGTTGCTTTGCTTCATGGATAAATAGTGTGCAAATAAGAAGTGAATTGATACGTTAAAGTTGTTGGTCAAGTGGTAAATGGATTGCCTATCTTTTACTAGATCACAAATTCAATTCACATTGCAAGCCTACCTTTGAACCACCCATATTGCATTGCTGCGTTGTCTGCCTAGGGCATACACATATGCAGAAATGTCCTAATTGTAACATTTTGATAAGGTTGCAATGGTGGAATTGCCAATCTCACACCTTCAAGTTACGAGTTATAAGGAATAGTGTTGACACTCGAATTTTTGTTTATTTTGTTTTAAATGTCCCTCTATTATGCATATAGAAATATATATAAATTTTTAAAAAAGATTAAAAAAATTGAAAAAAAAAAATCGAAAGAAAAAAAAATTCGGTCGGGTGGGCTGGCATAGCCCAGCCCACTCTTTTAATCCCTTAAGCCCACCATTTTATTTCCTACAAGCCCACTATAATTGCCAGAAACACAAGCCCAGCCCACGTTACCACAATTTTCCCTTCTTGTCACACTCTATTCACACACGCACACAACGCACGATGTCGTTTAGTTTCTCTCAGGCTGTGACGCGAGAGCTGAGGTCTGCACTGTGACGCCAGCAAGGGATTCCCTTGCTGTGCTGTCACGCGGAGAAAAGAAGAAAGGGCGAGCATGAGATGAGCGCGAGGGAGGGCGACGATTCTAGAGGAGAAAAAAACCGGAGCAGAAAGACGGGCGGACGAGGCTGTTTCTGGTTTTGCGGAAAAGGGAGAGCTGAGCGACGAACAGAGGGGGCTCGCCCGAATCATCCTGGTCCTCTGTCGGAAGCCCACTGGTTCCTCGTCGTTCTGGTGTAGAGGAAGATCTTGACGGTCTTGGCGAGGATTCCGGAAAAGATGAAGCAGCTGAAGGAGGCGATATCGAAGGCTACAAGCCGCTTGCGTATATTGGCGTCCGGGTGGCAACGGGGGTCATTCTCGAGGCTCTGAACTTGGCCCGGTTGGGCAAAAGAGAGGCCGATGAACATGGCGACAGTGAAGAGGGAGTTGAGGCCCAAGATGTCGTCAAGCAACTTCAGGAAGCACTTCTTCTCGCCCACTAGCACTTCATCTTTGGATGGTTTGCTGTTCTTGCCGTGGGCAAGCAAGAGAACCAGAGAATGAGCTCACGGAGAGAGAGAGAATCGGACGGGGTGAGGCTGGTCAGAAACGAAACAAGCCGAGAGAGGGAGGATCAAGAGAAAAACGCAGCAAGCGCAGAGAAGAGAGGATAAGGAAAAAACAGAGGATCGTTGGCCATTGAAGAAGCTCGGCTGAAGAGAGGGCCGCTCGAGCGAAAAAGAAAGAGGGGGTGTCGTTCGTCGAGGAAGCTCGGCCGAACGACTCCGCCTCCGGTCATTCTCGCTCAACCGGAGAAGATCTCGCGCGACCCACGACTACCGTTTCTGTCCCCGGTTGAACAGAGGCTTTAGACTCGACCCCTAGACGAGAAGGAAGGCCGTTCGTCATCCGTCGAAGCTTCGCCAGTGACCGTTCGAATGCAGAAAAGCTTCATTCCCGAACCAGGTGAGTCTCCTTGGGTTTTGCCGAGAAAGGAGTGATCTAGAATAGTGAAGTCGGGAAGCAAAATATTCGACAATAGGGCTGATTTAACGGAGAATTGGTTGTGATATGAATGGTTGTATGACTTTTCCTGATCGAAAGCTGCGTCTAAGTCGAATAGGAGCTTATGTCTGAACTGTGCATCATCACATGCTTGATGAAATGCCTAGGAGAAGCCCGAGAGAATAATTCGTGTTTGAGCTCGATCGGTACATACCTATGTCTACATCTGTTCGAAGCTTGTTATTATTTCTCATTTCTAGTATGTTTTTCGTACGGTTTACGTAGAAATCGTTGTTCGTAGTCGATTCGGCGAGGGATGTTTTTAGTTCCGGAAATAGGAAAGATGAGCGTCGCCGGAGGTTGAGGCCGACAACGGTCAATGTCGGTCGAAGTGGATGGCCGGTAGGTGGTGTTGTCGGCGTCGGTCCGGCGGAGAGGTGGCAGATGCGTCGTTGTTGCCGGTGGAGTTACAGCGGACGTTCGGTCAGGAAGTTGAGGAAGACGTGCATGGAAAAATTGCAGCAGGAAGAGATAAGGCAGAAAAGACAAAAATAAAAAAAAAAAAAAAAAAAGAAAATGAAAAAACGAAAAGGCTGAAAATGAAAAAGGCAGGAGGGCCGGGCTAAGAGGCTTCGAATGGGCTTGATATTTGGGCCGACTATTGGTGTGGGCTGAAGATGATTGGGCTAAAAAAATAGAGACAGGAAATTGGCTGTTTTTGATTTCTTTTATTAATGGGCCATTTTTAAAAATTTCGACCAGGCCGTTCGGCCAGCCCGGTTACTAGTCCAACCCGGACCAATAGGGTCCGGGTCGGTTTAGTAGGGCCGGGTCTCCCGACCTGGTCCGAATCATTTTTTCATTAAAAAAATCCAAAATTTCAGAAATTTAAAAAAATTAAAACAAATTAAAAAAATTAAAAAGTTCGAAAATCCTTAAAGATTGATAAAATGTTTTTAAATTCAGAAAATTCATGAAAATATTTAAAAAAAAATTCTGAAATTCGAAAAATACAAAAAAATCCAAAATATTCAAAAATTCCAAAAAAACATTAATAATTTTTTTTTAATTTCATAAAAGTCAAAAAATATCAAAAATTTTGAAAATTTGTTTTGTTTAATTTTGGAAAATTCAAAAATATTCAAAAATATTAAAAAATTCAGAAATAAATTCAAAAAAAATTGCAAAAATTTAGAAAACCCTTAAAAAGAAGAAAAACCCAAAACTAAATAAGCCTTTATGGCTCTACAATAGGTTTTTCTGGTTTATGTTATTAGGATTATTCCTGCGCCTTATTTTACGATGATATTTTGGATATTATTTCCTTACTTTAGAACGGTTAGAACAGACCTTAGACTTTTTGAAGAGATTGCCATGGTCTTATTAACACACAATTAAGTTAGGTATTGAAAATGCGTTAATCGCATGATTAGCTTAATCAAGTCTCTGACCCTAGGCTCTCTAGTTGCGTAGAAAGTGAGGCACGCTCTCTTGTCTCGCTTGGTTTCTAGCCGACTTCAATAGACTAGTGTTGACTCCTTATGTAAAGACTTTCACAAATACCCAATGTCGCGCGAGGTATGAGCTTGGGAGAGCCCAAGTTAATGAAGAGCCATTAGCTCGAAGTTAACAATACCGCTAAACTTATTTAGAAATATTTTTTTGTTCCCCTTGGGTCGGGAAGAGAAAAAAAAATTTTAGGTCGCAACAAGTAGTTATGTTTCAAATTGAAAATTTCATGGAGAATGTGAAACTTCATGGTAAACTATTAGTAGAAAAAACAACCTATGACCTTTTTCCCAAATATCCTGTTGGCATCATTACTTATTATGAAATCACCATTCTTTTTTCACAGTTTATAAATCATTAGTTATCGTACTAACTTTGCACATCTTATTTTCATAAAGTAAAGCCTCACAGTTACGAAATTCTATGTGCAATTACAAGCCTAAATTAAATTGACTTACCGACTTTTTTAAATTGAATTATTTATTGATGTTTGAATTACTTACGAACAACTAATTCGTTTTAAATGTACCATCTTAGTAAATTATCAACTTTTGTTTGCTTTGGATATATCAACCTCTTATTGCATCAACTCTTTTAGAGATTATTCGCATTAATTAGCGTGGTTCACCATCTTTCCCATTCAACTACCTTCAAATATTAGGTTACCGGCTATCACTAATTTATTTAGTTTTTATTGCTAACTTTTTTTCTTGCCATGTACAAACTTTTATGCCTTTCTTAGCAACGCCTGAAATTTACCAACTCTATTTACAAATTACCAAAATTAATTAGAGTGACTTGCCATTTTTTCTTTGGTTAAGTTACTAAGATTTGGGTTGGATAGTTTTCTTTTAATGATTGACCTTTCCACCAAACTTTGTTATCTTTCTTAAGGTATGTGTTAGATTTACCAATTATTATATGAACTTATAACTCTAATTTAAATGAATTATCAACTTTTCTCCAATTAAGTTATCAACTAGCTCTAATTTATCAACTCTCATTGAATTAATTACCACTGTTTATTTTTTCTTAACTTACCAACTTTTATTATTGTGTTGCTAAATTAGGAAAGAAGTTTACAAGTCATTAAAATAAAGGATGGTATTCAGGGTCGGCATGACTTCTAGAAGATTCAACTTCCTCAAAAGTTAGGACAATGCCAACAAAATTCTCTTCGAATGGTTTGGAGACACTCTCAATAGCAACCTCTTCTTCCTCTAGCTTTGGTGGAATCTAATCATCCATGCCACCCCCTCCCCATCCATTTGGGACAATATCATTAGAATCAATATAAAAGTTTGGGGGTGGCGAGTTATATGACATAGTAGTCAAATTTACCGCTTGGTTGTCCCAAAGTACCAATTACCCCTCCTTCTTGTAGCATCATCTTCATAACTCCATGATTCCAAAGAGTTCTTTCGATAACAATCTCCGGGGTAATTTCTAAGGATATGTCCACATCTTCTCTAGAGATGGTGAATCTATTGAGAAAACTTCATAATAGATTTTGAAGTTGTTGTTTGGTAAGAGTGATAATTGTCTTGAAGTATGTGGATCTAAGAAAATACTCTTGGAGTCAAGTCATTTCAATCTAGCACAAATTCAAGTACAGATTGTAAAGTCCACTTCAGACGAAACAATCTCACACTTGAGTTCAAACTTTATATCGAAGATAAAGACTGAGAGAATTACTCTTATTCACATCCTAACACAACTTCGAAACAAAGCAAGTCAAAACGTGACAAGTTCATAACAAAGCAAGCCCGGAATGTGATCTGTTAAGAATGTTTAACGGTTAGTGACTTGTTTCGATTTACACCTAGAAAGATTTAATTGACCCAATCTTATTCGATTGGCAAATCAATCTCAAGACACATTCTTTCTAAATTGAGAAGTTCTTCTTATGGAAACCAAGACTTTAGTTGTATGGATGACTGGAATCAAGTGGGAATTCAACTTCTATCACTCAACAGCCACTCAATCTTCTTGATGCAGATTTATTTAATGGGTAGATTGGAAGATGATCATTTGGAAATTGTCCAATGGCACAAAAGGCCAACCAAACGTAGCCTATAACTTGGCCTAATAAATATGAGTTAAAAAATAGGTTTAAAATCCTTTTTGCCATTGGCTATCTAAAATTTCGATGTTGTTCCCGAAGAGCATGATGTTCTAACCACTAGTTGTTGTAGTGGGACCATAGGGGTCATCGCCCATGGGGACTTCCTTTGTTGTATCTGTTTTAACTTGTTATGTGATTCTCTTCTCTACCGAAATAAATAGAGAAAAAAGAACCACTCAAGGTCTCACTTAATTAAGGTGTCTAACTTTCACGGGAAAATAACCAAGAAAGTTGTAAATGTGTTGTACATGTCCCAATTCAATTATAAATTCTTAAATTTGGCTAATTTAGTTCCAGGCCTTTTGAAGATTGGCTAATGTAGTTCATTCAATTAATTTTGATTAGAAATCACTGACGTCCGATATGGAACAATCAACATTGACATTGATAATTATGTAAATTTTAAAAAAAGTCTGAATTTTTTTCTTTTCTTTTTTTCCATTTTCTTTATTCTACTGGCCAATGATTGGCCACTAGCGACAAGCAAGGGTGAACATCGACCCCTCACTAGATTTGGTGAGGGTGAGGCTTGTTAAGGCCACCTTGGCCTAGGTGAGGGTTCTCGTTGGCCTCACCTAGGCGAGGTCAAGGGTTGACAAGGGCTTCCCTCGACTACACGATGCTTGATGAGGCCACCCTTGCTAGTGGCAAGTGAGGTTAGCTCTCGTCGGCCATCGCTTGTGGCTACTAGCCATCAACTAGCCATTGACAAAAGGAAAAGGGAAAAACAAAGAAAGAAAAAAAATTAATTATAAAAAGTATAAAAAAATTGTAAAAATTATCTACATCAACACTAACCATGCCACGTAAAATAACTAGCTCTACAAAAAAGTTTAGAACTCAATTAATCGAATTGAAAGGTTGGACTAAAGTGGCACAAGTCCAATAGGTTTGGAACCAAATTTTATATATCCACACACATTATTAATCAAGTAAACTTTTGATTTTGGCATCCATCCCCATACATAGAAAAATGTCCTTCATTTTCCTATACTTTATTTTTTTTTAAATATTATTATAACCAAGCTATTATCACCCACCAAAAAAAAAAAAAAAATCAAATGATGAGAGAAATGCATTTTACTTATCCACTAATTGGCACCACTTATCCACAAAATGATACCTATCCGAAATTTCAGGTCAGCACACTTTGCTGCCAACTTCATATCGCTTTTGGTAAACTTTAATTATAGTCGTGAAAAAGTTTCATTATTTGTGCATTGCCTAATTCGATTGTTCACATTCACATCCACATTTTTTTCAGATGTCCATACTAATTGCAAGTTTTAAAGAGCGTGACAGTAGCCAACCACGCTTGTTGCATGGCTCGAGATCTAGTACTAATAATAAAGCAAACTTTTTGAATTCAATCTTCACCTCCATATTTATAAAAAAGATAAAAATAAAAACAGTTCCTAATTTTCCTATCCCTTATAATCAAACTCTTATCATCCATGAAAAATATCAAAGCAGTTAGAGAAATCAATGCCACTAAATCATAATATGATAACCACTCACAATTCTTGACTTCAATTGTCCACTAATTAACGCCAATTATATCCACAAGGCAATGCTATTTTGGGCAAGGACCTTTGCCGCCAACCTCTTATTTCATGATATCCTTCTTTAACTTGAAATTTAAATTTCAGTTTATTGAGGAAAAGCTTTCGCGATTGCACATTGCTCAATTTGATTATTCAAATTCACATACGTTTTACTTCGGATATCGGTATTTATTGCACATCTTAAAGAGCACGAAAGCAACCACGGATGTGCATAGCATGTGTTTGAGATATATTATATACGTAAGCCAAAATACCATTTTGTCTCTCTTTTTTCTTTTCTTTTTTTCTTATAAAGCTAGCCTTGATAAAATAATTTTAAAAAACTTGACAATTAAATTCCATCGAACCACCCAAGCACCCCCTTGCATCACTCCGATAATAACTGTCATCATCCATTTTTCTAATGAAAAAAATAACTACCCTTTTTCCTCTTTTAAGGTAACTCTCACTCTACTATTTTTTTTCTTACGTACTTATTCAACTTTGCACATGTTTAGCGCGTGCACAACACAAGTATATATACATACATTCCAAATGCAAACCATCCCCTTTCCGAAACCAACTCCGACAACGAGGCTGACCGAGGCTGACCGAGGTTGACCGAGATTGACCCAGATTGGAGATGAAGATGCATTGCATGGCCGACTAAGATAGAACATCATCCTAAGAAAGAGGGGGGGCAATTTTTAATTTGATAGGGAGATTGAAATTGAATAGGAGGCGTAGGATCAATCTTTCTACGCAAGATTTACGGTTAAGATTGATCGAGATTGGTCAAGATAAGGATCAAACACATAGACCTAGTTGGATTAGAATTATCTCTCCAATCTAATCTCCTACTCTCGCATGGATAGGATAAGGACTCATGGGAGTTATCTCTAGGACTCTTACCTCTAAAAGGCCATCTAATTACATGAAAAGAATCGAAAGTTTGGTCAACTTGGAGTAAAAGACGAGATGAGGGAGCAGTGGAGTTTTGAAAAAAAAAAAGAAAAGAAAAGAGAAATAAAGAGAAGGGTCACTCATCAATCTCTCTTCACACATATTAATCTCACAATTACTCGTCTCTCTCGCCTCTCCACTCTCATCTCATAATCACTCATGGACTTTCTTGTTGAGATAGATAAAGGTGAGGCCTTGAAGGGACAAGTCCGCCGTACAGAGAGCAGCCACAATTACTCGTCCTTGAAGAGATCAATCTCTCTTCACAAAGATTAATCTCACAATTACTCTTCCTTCGCGGCCACGCCTCCGAGGCCTTGATGTCTAGTAAAGGTAAAAAAAAATTGTTAATACCTAAATGTTGACTAAATATATATATTTGAATTGCATAGAAAATTAAGGACTAATTTGATCCTAGCAAAAAAAAATTTCACATCACCTAATTAGTAATATTATTTGCATCTACTAAGTGTTATTTTTCTATTTTATTTTCCCTTATTTCGAATAATTATTTTTTTAAAAAGGGGAGCCACTTGGGGCTGGGCCTGCCCCAAGTCCCTCTTTTCTTTCCTGCACCGGCCCAGGGCCCATCTCACCCCTAATTCACCAGCTCGCGGCCCGGCCCCTCCCTCCTCCTGCTTCTTCTTCTTATCATTTGTGTCCTGTGAATGTCTTGGACATTGGTAATGCACTTTAGAAGTCTCCCACGTGGTTTCTTCTTCAACGTCTACCCGCAACTTTTTGGAAAGTCTAAATACCGAAAATCGAGTTGATTGATTGATTGTGCAGAGAAAGTTCCATGATATATATTTTCTTTTTCACGGGGAGCCTTTCGTGGAAATAAATGCTACCATTCCCTAATCAAAAGCCGCCAAAAGTGACTACCCAACAAAAAGGAAAAACGAGAAGAAAAATAGGCGAATTATTTGACATATTTGCCTTGCAGGATCAAGAGGAAGAGAAACAGTAACGGTGGCTAGACATGTTTACCAATTTGGAAGTTTTTATGATGTAAAAAAAAAAAAAAAAAAAATTGAAGCAAACGTGAAAGGAATGTATCGGTTTAAAACTTTTGGTGATAATAACCCTTAAAAATTAAGTTGAGAAATTAAAGATGATCAAAAAAGCATCTGTTTTGTAGGGTATCTAATAGTTCCTTTTTTGTGGGGATGGATGAAAGACTGTTGTTGACTCAAACACAATCAATATTTGTGTTTCCTCGTTCACTCTTGGGATCTTATTGAGGTCCCTCCTCTTTTCCCAGATTTAATTGCACTTTCACTAAAACCTTAGCACATTTTGTGCACTTATTCCTAAATTACAAAAAGCATGTGTTGTTTAAAAGTTACAAAGATATCTCCATGAGTATATCTTAAAGTGTGGGATAAACTATGCTTTAAACTTGTTGATGTTGCAAAAATATGCTTTGATACACTTAGTGTGTCGACCTACTCTATTTGGATACACTTAATATCAATCTGCATTGCCTCAATCACCTCATAAAATTCACCAAAATTGCTTTATTTTTCAACTTTCTTTTCCTTCCCCCCTTCTTGGAGGCCACGTCATGCAGCATGCATTGCGTCGAAAATGACAGTGGAATCTAGAAGTCTGCTGTACTGTTTTCATTTTACGTTCAACTCTTCTTCCCATTAATCTCACGCGGTCTATCCACAACTTTTTCGGAAGTCTTCATACCTAGAATCACTCGGTTGATTGAATGATTGTGTCCGCGAAATTTCCATCATGTTACTGTTTAGGGGGACCCTTTCGTTTGGAGTAGACCAAACTGCCAAACTTGACTTCACACAGAAACAGAAAAAAAAAAGACGAAGAAAGAAGTTCATCTGGCCTATTTGCCGTACAGAATCAGGAGGAAGAGGAACAGGAATGGTGGACTTCAGGAGTGTATTGGACAGTGGACGCTGACAGCAGAAGGAGACAGCTTACCATTATGCCGTGCTATGGCATAATCTCACATGGTTTTTCCCGATACCAAATTGTCGCCACAGATTACTAAGAGTTCCCAGCATTTTGCCGTACTATGGCTGCACGAGACAGCTTGTTTCTCTTCGGCTCTTCAGCCACGTTAGCTCCAGGTCGCTCTTAACGATATCACTAGTAGGAAGCGTCTTGGACGGTAACAGTGCACGTCAGGAGTCTCTCACACGGTTTCTTTTCCACGTTCCGACTTTGCTTTCCGTTGACCTCTCATGTCTTTTCCCACAACTTTTTCGAAAGTTTAAATTCCTAAAATCAATCAGTTTCATTGATTGAATGCGTAGTGAAAATTCCACACTATTATGTATTTTTTTTTAGGAGATTCTTCCATGGAAGTAACTATTCACAAACATAGAAAGAGAAAAAGAAAAATTATATTATTACTTGAGTCACTTAAATACTATTAGAATTTTTTAGCGTTCATAATTATTCATGAAATAATTATTCAATCTCCTCGAGGAATTCTCAAGAATCTTACCGGAAGACTCTTTCCACTTCAAACACTCATCGATCTTCCGCATGTGAAATTCCATGAAGAATGGCACCAATTGGGATGTAATTCACTGACAAAAATTCTCCACCATTTGCTTGGGAATTTACCAATTGCACGAGACACACTGCACATCACGCGCACACAGATATCCAAAGCGCAAACGATTCCCTTTCCCAAACCGACTCCAACACGGACAAGTGGCCATGTTTTTGCATCTTTCTAGTGCCTCGCCATTCGCTTCCGGGATCGAGGTCCCGTTCGGCAGGCAGAGCGGCTACGTCATTGGAAAAGATTGTTGGAACTTTTGAGAAAACTTGAGTTTTTTCTTATAAAATAAGGAATAGAGTCGTCACCGGTCAATTTAAGAAAATTAGATTGATTGGAATCCTAGACCACCTGTGAAAGCATTGTTCATTTGGGAAAACCAGAGAAACTTGTGGACTGGGGGTTCAGCAGCACGTGGACAGGGGTTAGCATCCCTACAGCACGCTTTTGGTATCGCATTTTCTAATTAAGTCAATTGAACGCAAAATCAATTAATTTTTCTACAGTTATTGATGCAATTTTAATTGCTATGAAGATGTAATCAAGGATATTCCTTTGGCATTTTATGCCCGGCATGAGTTCATGTGCCGTGTGTGTTTGTGTTTGGAAAATATGCCGTTACTTGTAAAAAAATATGCATGAGTCCTAATTTGCAACCTATTTACAGGTGCAATTGGCTAATAACTTATAATTATATGGTGCATGCTTAGTTTTAAAATTGACGGAGCCATATTATTATTTGGCCTACTTGATTCAGATTTATTTGTTCTTTCAGCCATAAAATAAGGATTTTGAAAGTCGAAATTATTTTTAGGGAAAATGACTATAATCCTTTTGAAAACATTTCGGAAAGTCATTATATGCGTGGGGGACCTGGGACCTGGGACCTTAGCCCTGCCTTCAGGTTCGCTCGAATTGATTTCCTCGGTATATTGACCCATGGGTTGGCTTCATGAATGGGTTTTCTAACGCAAAACATTAAACGAGCAAAATAATGGTCTAGAGAAACTACGACGTTTCTTTGGTTTGTTTCAATGGATTAATAGCTGTAAATTAGATTTTTGTATTTCAAATATCAAAATAAATGTAAAAACATGTATAAATTTCAAATAAGCCGCTTATATCAGTTTTTGTCATTTATACGCTAATAATATTAGATGTAGCATTTATCATGGAACATTACTTTCTAAGCATTTAATTTTTCTTTTCATAACTCATATGCAGGCATTTGTTCTACCAACCCTTTCTTTCGTCAACTGAAAAAATCAATATATGTTGCTTAGATGCAAGACTTTGTTGCCATCAACTTGAAAAAAGTCATTGTAATATTAGTGCTAACAATTTTAGATGCAGAGTATACGCAATTATTCAATCAAAATAAATATTCAGCATATAGATATTTCATAATAGAATCTATACATAACATGATTGTAAATTTATTACCAAAATATGCATAATAATTAGAAATTTGCTCGAGTGATCATGAAAAGCAAACTTCAGGGTAAAACTAGCAAGTGAGCGAGTCGCATGTCCATTAACTTTTTTGCAATGATGGATACCTTGACTCTATTAAACTTTTTCAAAAACTTGTCATGATCCTCAATTCAAAATATTAATAACAAAGTTAGCTTGAAAGCTTAAAAACGCTAAATAAAGTTCGCATGTGAGCGTTGCACGTGGTTCAATCTTGCACAAGTTTTACCCATTATATGACTCATCTCATCCATGTCAAGCAAGCAATGTGGGAAAGCTTCATCACTATCTAGAAAGGGCTAGAGCGCTCCCATTAGCATATCAAAAAGCACGTGACGAAGAGCCACTAAGTAGTCAGACCTCGCGGGCAATACCTTGTTTCTCAAAAATCAAGGTTGTGGCACAAAAATAGTGCTCTTCGTTCTTATAGCAGACAAAATCCAATTCTTATGATAATACCGGGGGTGGTCCCACCTACCATTTTTTTGCTAGGTTGAAAATTATAAAATTATGAATAATTTAAATCTGATTTTACATATTAACATCCATATTATTGAAAAGTTCTACATATTAAAAAAACAGGGATATATGCACTTGAAGTAATAAATTTTATCACAAAAGTGTAATTTAATTCTAAATATTGTAAAAAGTGCAATCAAATTCTAAAATTTATTAAATTGATATAATCAAATTCTTTTGTTAACTCCTTCCAACTTGGTTGACGGAAAAAACTAACATAGCTTTTTTTTAATACTTTATCTTTCCTATATAGCGATGGCATGACTAAAACAACGTTATTTTGATTAAAATCTGATTTTTATGATTTTTATTTAAATTAATTAAACGAAAAGGCAAAGAGTTGAACCAATGATGAGGGTTGGGCTTCAAAGCCCCATGGTTGCTTTCCCACCATTGCCAAGAAGGGCCGGCATTAGTAGGGGAATGGTTGGCAAGGGTTACAAGCCTTGCAGGCAAGGGCTCACAACCCTCTCCTAAATTAGGTGAGGGTCGTTGGCCTTTGCCCAATTTTGGCCAAGGGCCACTAGTGGAAAAGATTGGTTTGTTCATTTCTTTCAACTCCATGAAGTAGCTGTTATTATTACTATTGCCATGAGTAGAATAGTGGTCTTCCACTTACCAGCATCAATCTGACTCTCTGATAATGGCAATTTCCCAAACCAATTGGCCTAATCCTATTAGTGTTTACCTTCTTGCCATAATTGCTTTGATTCATCATTAGTGCTCCTAATGCGAACTCCAAACCTTTGTAACGGCTATATTGGTGCTTATCAACATTCTAATCAAAGGAGCAAATGACTAGCTCCTTCCAAAACTGGATATCTATATTGTTCCTTACCCATGTAATCAGGAGTGCAACTAGTTGTTTGTTAATGCTATCCACCTGCAAAACCATGTGGAATGACTTCCAATTAATCATCTAATGATCCTCTTGGCTTCATTAGCTTTCGAAGACTTCCAAGGACATCAACATCCCTATTGATTCCTCGTCTTCATTGAATGACCAAGTTAGCATCCAAAGACCTTCAAGGACACTAGCATCACTGTTGATTCCTTGTCTCCATTGAACTCACTAGACCATCAATATTGTCATTGTCTTCCACCTTATCTAAAGAGAACTACTCCAACCAACAATCTGCTATCCCCATAATGATCTGCCTTCTTCTATCTTTTGATCCCTTCAAGTATATTGATGATCATGACTCTACCAAGCAGTTCATTTTCACAAGTGCGGTCCTTTGAAGATTCAACGAACATTACCATTCTAGGCTTGTTCATCATCACTAAAGTTCATCTAACTTTTCATCTTAAATTGGCCTTTTTAAGTCATCACAAATATCCTCGTTCTTCTCAGTTCGTTCACTCTTGATTAAGGCCGTTTTAGATTGCTCACATTTGTAGAGATCCTTCCAGCTTGTAGACATCTCCATGCCTAATACTTTGTTCACATTAGATATCGGTAGAGCATTCCCAATTGTGGCAAAGCACTCAAGATCACACCCGATGGCATACCATTTGCATAGTGGCTTGTGTATATATCACTTGGTACTAAACCAATACACACATTTAGTCTTTGATGCATTGTTAATATAACATATGGGACTTCTCCAACATTTTCATCCTTTCATCCATATTTAATAAGGGTTTTGAAAATCGAATTCTTTCATAGGGAAAATGACTATAATCCTATGGAAAACATTTTGGAAAATCATGACATGCATGAGGCCTTTAGACCTTAGGTCTCTCACCTTTAGGTACGCTCAAACCAATTCCCTCCAAATTGTGACCTATGGGTTAGTTTATGTGTTGACACCTAAATTTTGATTGATCATTCGTAATTTAATGCACAAAAATTTAGGGATTAATTTTAACCCCTAAATAAAAAAATATTAGGATTAAATTGCATAGCATATAGTTTTAGAAGCATTTATTGCATTTGCATTGGGCTGATAACGGATGAACTTCAATTGATGGTTCTAAGTTTTAACTTAACGAGTTTGACTAAGCCCACAATAAGTGAAAATTTGGCCAAGCCCGTTCGAGATCGACAAGTGAGAAGATTGATATATTTCGAAATATTCGATGACGCAGCGGTGGATTTTTCATATATTTGGGTAATATATTCACATATTATCAAGGATAAATTGTGAGCTCATCTTTACAAGATTCAGAATTCGGACAACTCTGTTAGGATCTTGAATTTTTGGCAATGCTGGGTCAATTTGGGGCTGATATTTGGTCTAAGGAAATAAAATTGGCGAAGAATATTCATATTTTATGATTCGATGCGAACATGCGCACAAAGGTAAAGAAAGAGAGCAAGAAAAGATTTGTTGCACGTAAAGAGCATATATTGAGCAACATGTTTCCTTCTTCAAAGAAGGAAAGATGTGCACATCCTTCAATAAGGGCACATGGACGTGCAATACACAAGGAAGTGGAATATATTTTAAAGCATCCCAAGAGAAAATAAAATCTGCTTTCTTTCCTTGATGGCTCAGACCCTTATGCCTATAAAAGGACCCTACAACTCAAGGAGGAGGGAGGGGACACGAAAAAATCCACAGAAAAGGAGAGAGCCACGAAAGAGAGAAAAAAAGATAGAGAAGAGAATGTCTCAAAAAGTCGTTCTCCACAGTGAGAAAAGAAAGAAAAGAGAGAGGCACGAGAGAAAAGATAGAGGCGGCCACATTGAGAAGAACGGAGAACATCCAGAGGGGTCCTGCCTCGCGCCTGCCATCCCATCATCGAGCTCTTGCTGAATTCGTACCCAACCGAGGAGTATTGCTTTCTACCTTTGCAGGTTGTCTAGAGAATTATTCTCGACTGAGTCCCATCGAAGAATTGAGTGCAGTGCCAAGAATTCCAAGGAGTTGACTCGTTGCCATCACCACTCCGAAGATCGACGAGAAACTAGCAGCCCGCATCGCATCCACTCATCATTATTGCATCCAATTTTAATTTCACATGTCTTTGATTTCGTCCAGTGAGCACTAAGTCTCCACCGTGAGTCCCCCACTGTGCCGTGAAGTCCATCCGCGGTGTACAAATAGTACACGAAGTCCTCCTTGCCCGTGAACATTGATTACCGTGACTAGTGAGCTAGCCGCGATTTGTTGCCCCGTGCCATCGTGTTCCGACGAAACCACCACCGGGAACCACACCGATCCACCATTCACAGATTAGGGAAGAACATTGACTTTGCATGTCAGCATCATCCAACGAATTCACAAGTGTCCTTGAAGTGAATTCTTGGAGAGGCTGCCCATCGTGAGCATGACCAATCGCCGGTCATACGTTCATCACCCGCCGGCCACGCTATTGTGTTTCGTCGAGGCCACCGTCAAAAACCGTCTCGGATCGTTTGTGAGAACTAGAGAAAGACCATCAAGGTAATTTCCTAATCCGTTCGCTTATTTGAATATAAAATTGCCTAATTAGCAATATGTGATTTCCTTTGAGATATTTGGCATATTCCCATTGAGTGATGTCGTTGTGTCGTGATAAAAATCTCAATAATCAAAAATATTGAGTCGCGAGACATCGGATTAGGTTTTTGATTGTTTTGATTTTCTATCTTGGGTGGCGGAAAATTGTATGCTTTATATGATTCAGTTGCTTTATGCGTTGATATGCCTTTGCTCGAATTGATTTGGCTTATTAAAAAACCCAAAAAAATATAGTGGAGTTAGATGTGCTTCTTATTAGAATATTTTAGGATAGTTTTCATGTTTACATATAGTTTTTTTTTTATTTCGAATTTTGATCATAAAAAAAAAAACATAAAAATTGCCATGCTCATGTCATGTAGAATTAGGTCATCTTCCGTGTGTCATCTAGTCATTGCATGTTTAGAGTCATTTGAATGCGTGACATGCTAGGATAGTTGCATTGAATATTTTCTAGCGTTAGATTAAGTTAAATAATTAATGTTGCGTGACATATAGTTTGCATGTTAAGTTGCACATTGCATGCTAGTAAATTTAGACACTTTCGTACGTCATTACATGCATTGCACGTTAGTCTTAGGCCTTATTAAATAAGAGAAAATCCAAAATTCGAGTGATTGCGTATTAATTAGAAATCACTTTTAGGTTGATGTGATTTTCTAACTAATATTGTAGATGCTTTCGTTGCTTCGAGGTAAGTATTTCTTCTTTATGCTTGCAATTTATTTATTACTTTGCTTTATTAAGTGTTAAATAATGATTGCGTACTCGCATGATCACATTGCATGTTAGGGATTAAATTAAAATCAATCTAAATTGCTTGCAAATCATTTTTTTAAATAAAAGAGAAAAGGTACCGAAAGGGTGTTAGAGAAATCTAACGTAATCAAGTACCCGATCTCATAGTTTCTAGTTCGTAGGAGTAAAGTAACTCTCCCGCTACTTTACTTAGGTTTCTAATCGACCCACCAAAAATAGATTAGTGGCGACTCCTAAGTAAAAATCATTGGCATGTTAAAAAAAACTTAAACCCTAAGTCACGAATTGGTATGGGCTTGGGAGAGCCCGAACTAAGTTTAGGCTTAGTAATCCATTAGCCAAACCCTAGGTGGTGCACCCGAGGTGAGGTCGCGATATTATGCAATGGGTTTGCTAATGCAAATATTTAAACAAGGAAAATAACGGTCTAGAGAAACTGAGTTTTTTAGGTTTATTTCAACGGAACAATAGCTATAAAGTCACATTTTAATATTTTTAAAGGGTAATTCAGGCATTACAATGTCCTATCTATTTGTGAAAAGTAATTTTAAACCAATAGAGCAATGGGTTATTTATTTAATAATTCTAGCCTAACTCTGGCATTATAACATAATAATTTTATTTAGGGGGTTTGGAATGCTTATTTGTCACCTTGCAATTTTTACTCAATCTGCATCCCATTGAGATCGTCGGATTCTTATAGCTAGTGCCTCACGGAAATTTCTTTGCAAATAAAATCAAGTCAGTAACTTGAATTTGATAGAACATAATTGAAAGAGGGAGATTTATAATGAGCTACCTTGAATAAAAAAGAGTAAAATGAGCCCCTATATGAGAAGGATTTTTGTAATTCAAGAGAAACCTTCTAAAAGGTGGCACTAATCATTTAGGTAGCACTTGACATGGACACATAACACACGACACGATATGACATGTTAACATGTCATTTTTAAAAAATAGAAAATTTCAATATGTTGGAACACGTTGTCTATTAAATTAAAATGATCATTTATTATATATATATATATATATATATAAATATATAATAAATGATCATTTTTATAATTATTTGAATCAAATTAATTTGATTCAAATTTATGAATAAATAAATAATAGAAAGGAACTTGGAATGAATTCACATTGATAATATTAAGAAATCTATTCATACATAATTGGAAAGAAATTCATAGGAAATGCGAAATTCAAAATTGGTCTAAAGCCAACTCCATGAAAAACAAAAGAAGAAGGAGAAGGAGAAGGAGAAGGAGAAGGTGTGCAATTAAATATCATACAGAAAAGATGAAAAGATTAGGTAAATGGAAATTGGATAGGCATCCAATATTGTTTAGACAGCTGACCGCTAATTGTCATTTTACGGAGAGGAGATGAGTTTTTCTCGTAAGAATCATGACAAGATGTTTGAATGGTCTCACGTCACGGGCGAGGAGAAAAATTGATGATGAGATGTGACTTGTTACACTAAAAAATAAAAAATAAGATTACCTACATTCCTCTTTTTTTAACACTTTTCTGCTTTTGCATTTGCTTAACTTTTCCAAGACACCGACTGACCTAAGTACGCCCCTTCCTTTTTTTGGGTCTGATAGGTACCCCTTCGACGTAGAGTTACTTTTTCCATCTTCAAATAATGATCGAAAGTACGGTCAATCTTTAAGAGGATTTTTCTCTCACCCGTCCTGTCCATCATAGAAGACTCGAAGACCGACCCAAGAGAAAGGACAACAGATGAACAGTAAGCACCTATCACATCTACTTGTCTGATGCAATTAAAGATCTGTCATTTTAATTAGAAAATTAAATTTTGTTGTTTTTTCCGATTTTTTATGCTACCTATATTATAGATTAGTTTAAAGATGAAAAATGGATTATTCTTGCACAGGTGAATGGAGTTTGCAATTAATTGAGGACGGTTTCATTGTAGTTTCCAATTGTTTTGAGATATTCAATCGGGGATATGTTTAGAAGGCTTTTTCGCAATATCTCTAGGAAAAAGGACAAAAAAAGAAATCAGGTCCTCCCTTGTGGTCACAGCCTCATCTCTACTCCCTCATCCTCACTTCCACCCTCCATGGCCTTTTTCAATGACTCACTTTTCACACTTGCAAACACACCCCTGAAATTGGAATTCCTTGAATGATTCCGTGTCAAAATTCTAGACTTGTATATTAGAGAGAGTTGATCATATATTAAATATTTCAACATGTATTGATCACATGTCCGAGCATGTTGGATACTTGTCAGAATATTCTGACATGACACTAAGGTTTTCAAAGAATGGCTGTATTTCCTACTTGACCACCCAAAAGGGCATGATATCCTCCAAAGGGTTGGCTCAGGCTCTGGAGAGGACAAAAATTGCCTTTAATGGGGAAGTACGCCCCTATAAAAGGCTAAACAGACCTTTTGAAAGCCCTAGGTAGCCCTGCGTAGGGCCAAGGCGGGCGTTTACACAGGGGAGAGCAGCGCATGTTAACCGACCCTAACCGATGCCAATTTTTCTCTAAATGATATATAGGAAAATGTCACTAAATATTTCAACTTACATCATTTAGAATAATTTTATAATAATTTTTTTGTATTATAAAAAATTTCAAACTATATCATTTGTGATAATTTTACCATAAATATTTTTTTATGTCATCAAAAATTTTAAACTATACTACTTATAATAATTTTATCATGAATTATTTCTTGTGCCACAAAAAACTTCAAACTAAATTTTGAAGTGTTCAACTTAATTTTTTAATAGTAATATCATAAAAAAATCTCAAATTAGTAAAATCATATCATATTTGCTCTAAATTATTTTTCACGTCACAAAAACTCTCAAACCGGCAAACCATGCCACATTTACACTTCTGGCCACCATTCTTGTTTCTCTTCCTTTCTGATTATGCACGGGAAATGTGCCAAATAATTGGCCTTATCTTTCTTTTCGTTTTTTCATTTTGTAGGAAGTCACTTTGGGGGCTGTTTGAAATGGGGGCGTTTATTTCCAAGAAAGGCTCCCCTGGAAAAGGTATCTATTATGGAACTTTCGCAACACATTCAATCAATGAAACCGATTGATTTTAGGAATTTAGACTTTTGAAAAAGCCGTGGGAAAAGATATGCGAGATAATGAAAGAAGAGCTGGAAAGTGGTAAAAAAACAGTGTGGGAGACTCCTGAAGTGCGCTGTCACTGTCCAAGCCGAAGCTGGAAAGTGATAAAGAGACCGTGTGGGAGACTCCTGAAGCTTAGACCCTGAAGTGCGCTGTCACTGACCAAGACGAAGACCTGGAGCTAACGAGGCTGAAGAGCCGAGGAGAAAGAAGCTGTCTCTTGCTGCCATAGCACGGCATAATGTCGGAAACTCTTAGTAATCTGTGGCGAGTGTGGGGTAACAGGAAAAACCGTGTGAGATTGATGAGAAGTGGAGTGAGAACATAGAAAAGAAACCACGAGGGAGACTTCTAAATTTCGCTGTCTGCATGGCAAATGGACCAAATGAAATCCTTTCTTTGTTTTCTTTTCCTGAGTCAAGTCAACTTTGGCCGCTTGGTTTGCTCCAAACGAAGGGTCCCCCTAAAACAGTAACACTATGGAAATTTCGCGGACACAATCATTTAATGGACCGATTGATTCTTGGTATGAAATCTTTTCAAAAAGTTGTGGAAATACCCCGTGAGATTTATTGGGAGTCAAGTGGGAACGTAGAATGAAATAGTGCCGGAGACTTCTAGATTCCACTATCAATTTCAACACAACACAGGTCATATAACATGGCCTTGAAGAGGGGAGGGGAGGGGGAGGGGGAGAAAACGTAAGTTAGAAAATAAAGCAAATTTCGATGAATTCTATAAGATGATCGAGGCAATAGCGATTGGTACCAAGTGTATCCAAATAGAGTTCGCTTACATAAAAAAAGATTATAAATCATTTGTTGGCCTTATGGCATTTTTTTATTTTCAATTTTTTTTAAACTAATGTTACTATTGCAAAGCATATTTTTATGACATCAACAAATTTAAAGTATAGGATGTGCCACACTTTAACATATATTTTGTCGAAATATTTTTGTTATTTTTATGCTTTTTATAATTTAGGAATAAGTGCACAAAAAGTCCTAAGACATATTGCGAAGTATAATTGAGTTTTAAAATTTTCAGAAAGTGCAATCAAGCTTTAAAACTTGTCAAATTGGCGCAATTAAATCTCTTTCATTAACACCATTTAATTTGACTCACCAAAAATACTAACATAGTTTTTTATTACCTTTTTAAGGCATGTGTGGCGTTTTTCATTATTTTTTTAAGAGACAGGCGCTAAAGTGGCATTTTCTTCTTCATTAGCCTAACATCTTCCTCCTCCTCCACCTTCATCCACCAACACCAACGCCAAAAATCACCCTCATCTATCCCTGGGTGTTAATATCATTCAGAGAATGGAGTCCCAAAGGTTGTTTGAGGTGTCTTGGTGATAATAAGAGGAATCAAAGAGGGTGGTATGTGAGAACTCCAAGGGGAGATAGTGAAAAGTATTATTGTGGAGACTTTGGATGCATTAGTTCAAGAGACAATATTCTGGCATATGCCTTTCGGGCACATTGTTAAGAGAGGCTTTGAGATTCTGGGTGAAAAGAATCTATTTTGTAGTTACGTTGAGCATGGAGAATAGTGAAAAGTGTAGTTCAATATGGTTGTAGGAAATCGTAGAGATTGCAGAGTTGACTAACGTAGATTTTGCAAGCTATTGTGGTTTTCTTAAAAGAGTGCTAAGGTTATGCTAATAATTGTAACGTCATGAAATTCGAGCCTTTTGAGGAATGAATGAACGTGAATTTCGTCAATACATTGTTGGTTGATCTCACTTGGAACTGATCACTCTTGAGATACTGACCTTGAGGGGAAAGGCTAATGAGGACAGAACTCGTGCGACTAAAGAGTTTGACTTGGAAAAACGACTTGATAGTGAGACTTGCGCGAAAACGATCTTGTAGATATGTAGGCCGATTTTCAAGGACAATTATAAGTCGATTCGTGAACAGAACATAATGGGACGACGGATAATTTCGTTTACTGTTATTGAATCCGCAAATGACCTTATATCGATCATCGGTAATCATGTATTTTGAAATAAGAAATCTATCATTCGCAATTTCACATAGTCAAGGGCATCTATGTGTTGAAATGTCTTGAACATAAATTAACACGAGTCAGTTATGCGTGAATCCTTAAAGTTGCTTATCAGTCTAAATGGCATTGAGGCAAAATTGACAATGCATGAAAATTTAGTATTGGATTTCAAATTTTTGAGAACGTCCGGGATGGACTTTTGGATGATGCTTTTTCGATAGTCAACAATGTCAATTGAGCCTAGTATTTGGAAAAGGGATTTACGAACCGAGGAAACAAGGCTATGAGGACATGGGCTGGACAAGACCAGTAAAGGGTACTATGATTCAAACTCAAGAGTTTGAGTTGCAAACTTGTGACAAGTATGCTATCCCACACACGGCCCTCTTGGCCTTAATAGGGACTGCCTGTCAGTCACCAAGTTTTCTTCTCAGACTTCGAACTTGGACCATAGTAAACTCTAAAATATTGAAAATTCTGATGCACAGGATCCCCTAAGGGCAAGTGCAGAGCGTACTCCAGGATTTTTCTCAATCACAGTGTTTGTTCAAAACCATCGTTCTGGACTAGAAGATGATGTGAGTGTTTTAGAAGATCATGTTGGAAGTAGAGTACACAACACACTTCTTATTTCACTCTCTGGTTTTTACAATGGGGACTCCTTGCTCTTATATAGGCGAAAGAGGATACAATAGACAAGAGCAGGCAGACTGGTCATGCTAGGACGTAATTATCGGAACAAACTTAGTCACTTATGGGCTACACACATAGGGAGTCCTAAAGAAATCCCGTAACAGGCTATGAACAGTAGTTTTTCGCCTGGTGCTACAGTAAAAACAGACTGGGTGAACAGTAAAAACAGACTGAATGAACAGTAAACAATGTACAGTGTTTTCAAGACAGCCTTTATTTGTCTCTTCCGTCTCTAGCATTATAGTCATAGTCCGAATTATCAGAGCTATGATGAGCCAACTGTTCTATGTAGAGAGCCTCTTCTGCATCTGATGGACTGGAGCTTCCGTCTTTTTCTCTTTTGAAAGCACGGATGAGATTCTCAATTTCCTCTGCCGACAAGTCTGGTGGACGAGATGAGCTAGCACCGAAAGAGCCGGAAAATGGGGCGTAATTTGGGGTGTCTCCTCAAGGGTCTTGTGAAAGTGGCCCTCCCCATGGATCATAGAGGGTGAAGGAGTCTGGATTGTTTTGCCGAAAGGTGTGAAGAGCCTCTTGGATTTGTTCTCTCATGGAATCCCAAGCTTCAAGGTGGTCCCAAGAGACAGGGACCTGTGCAGATGGCCATGCTTCTGGTGGGATGGTGCAGTTTTCTTGGCATAGGATTCTCTGGAGTGCTCGTGACGCTGGCTTGCTGGTGGTGATGGAGTATGGAAGTGTCTGGTGAATTCGAGCAAATTCTTGAAAGACTTGAGGTCTGTAACTTGAAATTCCTGCAATAGAAGGTTTGTCAGCAATCCATCCAGATGGATGAAAAAACGTCCATGGTCGGTGGAATAAGATAATAGTGTGTCTTTCAGGTTCAGGCCTTCTTTGGTGATTTTGGACCTTGAGGAGTTCTCTCGAATATTGGAGTGGTTTATACCATGCAGAAATTTCCAAGAGATATTTCTGGTTATGAAGTTGACCTTGACCATCTTTGTTAATAACCTGCAAAATTTTATTAGTGGGAAATTCAATGGCTATAGTGTACAAGCTGAACATGTACCAAAATAACCATTTGAGATCTTTTGGAAATTCTTCATCATGAGACCATTTGAGAGGGTGAATGAATGGATATTGCGGATGAAGTCCATTTGGTCTAAGCATTAAACCTCCATGTTCATGGAAAATGTGGAGGTGATATTCTCACATTAGTTCTGGGAGTCTTTCTTTCAGAGTATTGTGGTGGATTGCCACGGGAACATCAGGAGGGTATTTGAGGCTGGGCCAACCACCTGGGATTTTTCCCGTTCGATATGTGTCCTGGAAATGCTCCTTTTTGACATGCATGTTGATGGTTTGCATTGGTTCCTTTGGACGGGACAAGAAATCAGCAAGGATATTCTTAGTTCCTGGAATGTGTTTGACATTAAAGGAGTATTTAGAAAACCATTCAGCCCATCGGAGCAGTTGTGGATGGGGAACTTGCTTTTGCTTGAATTTAAGCATATGAGGGAATGAGGACATGTCCATTTCAACAAGAAAATGGTGTCCGATGAGGTGGAATTCAAACTTCTTGATGCCATACTTGACTGTAAGTATCTCCTTAAAAGTGGAATGATAATGGATTTCTGCTTGGGAAAACCGACCACTTTTGTAGGCACAAATATGCCTGGTTCTGTTGATTTCTTCGAAAAAAATGGCTGCCCAATATTTGTCGCTGGCATCAGTTTGGAGAATCCTCTTGCCAGTAGATGGAATTTTTAAAGGAGGAATGTTTTGCAAAAGTTGTTTGAGTTGGGAAACAACTTGGGTTTGTTTTGGTCCCCATGGCGGAGGATTTTTCTTGAGCATTCTCTGAAGGGGTCTAAGATGTATGGAGATATGGGGAACAAAATCTCTTAAATAATTGACAATGTCAAGGAATTACTGAACTTGTTTAGGATTGAGATCCTTTTTAGGAAATTTTTGGAGTTCATCAGTAATATGAGGTTTAGGGCAGTAGGTTCCTTCTTTGAGGCGCATGCCAAGGAATTCAATTTCCTTTTGGGCAATAATCATCTTTTTCTGAGAAAGCATAATGCCATACTTCTTAACAATATCGGCAAAATGTGTCAAAAGTTGACAATGAGATTGTTCATCATGGCTGAACAGAAAGATGTCATCAATATAAATCTGGGAGTTTTGAAGGATAGTTTCGAAGATTTTGCACATAGCCTTTTGAAAAAGGGAATGTGCAGTTTTGAGGCCAAAAGAGATAACTGTCCATTGAAAGTGTTGGTTTGGGATACAGAACCCAGTCTTGGGTCTATTTGTTGGATCAATATCCAATTGCCAAAATCCTGCTTTAAGATCAAATTTTGAATAGATCTTTGCTTAGGCAAGGCTCAAGAAAAGGGAATTTCGATGAGGTAATGGGAATTTATCATCCCGAAGGAACTAATTCAGAGGTTGGTAGTTAATTACTAACCTCATTTTTCCACGGCTCTGCTCGGCTCGTTTGTTGACATATAATGCTTCACATGCCCATTGGGAGTCAGAGGGTTCAATGAGACCTTGTGCCAATAGTTCTGCACATTCTTGCTGAGCGAGTGCGAGATGTTCAGGGCTCATTCCTAAGTGATTGGCTTTTGTAGGATTGATGTCTTCATTCCTTTTGAAAGGAAGTTTGACATAAAAAGAAGAGTTTTTCCACAAGGGCTAGGTGCAAGTTCGGGAAAACTGGGAGTGTGTTTCAGCACAGGAAGAAAGTAGACTTTGAATGATTGTGTCCAGAATGGCTGGTTGAAGGGCATAGAATCGTTTAATGTCTACAAATTCCCTAAATTGATTTTTGAAACGGAGGCCATTAGAAAGAATTTTGAGTTTGGGAAGTTGGGTCAGGATGTCCCAACCAATGATGATATCTTTATTTGGAGATTGAGAACCAAGGACTTTGGTGGTAATAGAACACTGGGGAAAGAACTAAATAGTAATGGGTTTACTACGATACTTGGTAGCAAAAGTGTCACCAGAAGCAGAGTTAAAGTACCTGGTGTAGGGTTTCCAAAATTCTTCTAGAAAGATCTTTGTGTCTAAAATGGAAGAACTTGCTCTAGTATCGATGAGTGCTACCAAAGGGATTGGTTTATGGTATTTGGACAAGAGAATGTAGACAGGAATATACGGATGATGGATAAGTTCATTGAGCTCAATTTCTGTAGGTGAATCAGGGAAGAAGGTGAAGACATCGTTCTCAGAATCGGAACCTAAGTCTGAGCTATATGTCTGAATAGCACAGAGAGTATTTTCAGATGGTTGGTCATCTAAGGAGAAGATAGATTCTATATCTGAATCATCAAGTTGGATGCCAGTGCTTTTGGCAATTTTGTCTATTAAATGACTTCCTTGCTTGCTTGCCTTTGGACAATTTTTGGCAAAATGTCCTTTTTTGTTGTAGACATAACATTTGTCTTTGTTGCGCTTCTTAGAAGAATGATGATGGCTTTTACGCAAAAATTTTCACTTATCCTTGCTTTTTTCTTTGCGTGTCTTTTTGAAGGAAAGCTGTTTAAAATGCATTTTCTTTTTGCATCCTGTGCAAGATGGATCGGAGCAATCTTTGGGACATTTGATCTGTAAACCAGGTTTGAAGCACACTTTATTAAGATGTCTATTTTCTTTGAGAAAGCTTCGGAAGGCTTCTCGTCAAAGGCAAAGTTCTCTATGGCGATGTGAATGGCTTGCTCGATTTCACCAAGAGTAGCTTTTGTTATGCTTTTCTACCTCTGTTAGAGAGTTTTTTCTACAACTTGGCTGAGTTCCTTTGGAATAGATGCCAAGAAGATAGGCTTGAGGTTCCAATCTGCACTGAGTAGATAAAATAATTTGATCATAGCTTAGAAGTGCCGGTCAAGATCTTTGCGCCTTAATGAGCAACATTTTCAATCAAAGAACTCCTTTCTTTTGAGTTCTTTGGAATCTTCAAGCTTGCTAATGAAGTACATATGGATAATCTAGATAGCATTATCCAGAGGCTGAGTCAAAAGGTACATCTGATCTTGTTCCGAAGCAGTATGCCACCAATCTTTAAGGGCTCCTGTAAAATGGCTAGTGAATTTCAAAAGAATATCATAAGTGCTAGGTTCAGAAATATGCCTGGTGGTGAGTTAGGCATGGAATTCTTGAAGCCTATCGGACCATTTATAGTATGGAATGTCATCCAAGGTGAAATAAACTTTGGATGATGTGGCGGTGAAATTCTAAGTTGCATCAGGTTGATCATGATGGTGTATTTTGGGCTTAGAGAGTATTTATTCATCTTTGACATTGTCTGCCATAAACAAGGTTTCTTCCACAGAAGATGATTCGATAAGGATTCAGAATCGTATTCAGATAAAGAGTCAACCTATTTTGCTGTGGATGGTTTAATGACAGCAATCGAAGGGATCTGGTGTCGAAGGAAGTTCTCGATCGGGTTGGAAATGGTGAGAGTGGCAAGGTGATTTTCAGGTGGGTGGTCATCAGGAGAACGTTCAGGAGTACCAGGAGGAGATGGTGATGCTGGAAACTCTGTAGGAGATTTCTTTTGCTTCTGTTTAAGCTTGCGAAGATTTTCGCGAAGAACCAAGAAATTGTTTTGTGGCGGAGGGGCGGCTGAGCTAAGAACATCAGCAAATGAGGATGATGCTCCAAAGGATGCTTTCGGTTTGGGTGGCAAGGAAGGAGAGGGGAAAAATGGTGGGTTGATTGTGGTGAACGACAGTTAGCTTTGGAGAATCTGGATCTGTCGTTTGAGTTTTTCAATTTCTAGTCTTTGATCTTCCAAATAATGGCTAGGAGGTGTCTGCTTGGTTTTTAGCAAATGAAGCTTTTTTTGGAAATCTTTCAACATGCGGTAAGATAAGTCAGTGGTCTTATCTACGCGTTCGAGACGCGTAGTAACATTGCCCAAAAGCTTGTTTTGAGCCAAAGCGTTTTCGGTTTGCCAATTCAGAATAGTTTCGGCAGCAGAAGGCTGCTTGCATTGTCCTTGTGCATCAAGACCAATGGGGTTTGGTACCTTGGGTGAATGCTAATTTTTTTAGTGTGGGTCAGAGAATCTTTCCAATGGAGGAAATTTCCAAGTGTAGGTGCTAGTTCCAGATGATTCTGTGGTCTCAAGTGGAGGGAAATCATCAGGATGAAACATGCATATACTAGGTAGGACAGTAGGTGGAACAGGTTTAGGTACACAGGTGCTTGGCCTGGGTAGATTCAAGGGACATGAAGGATTCTTTTTTACCCAATTATAGATCGGCTTATAGAAATGTGAAGTGATCATGGGTCTAGCTGGTGGTGGTTGAGAGGAGGGAGCTGGCTTACAAGATGGTGGAGGTGAGGTTGGTACAGAGGACCTGGATGGTCCATAAGAAACAATGAACTGATATTTGCCTCCATCTTCTCCAAGAGGTCCAACAGTTGGATCTCCATCAAGATACCTTTGGTAAATGGTATCTTTTTTCGTCTTCTTCTTTTTTACAGAAGGTCTGTCATCTTCATCGTCAGGTTTTGTGCAAGATGGACAGATACAATCTGGGTCCCAAAAGCAATGCCTAGTAGGGTCTTTGAAATGATGAATTGGCTGTTCCTGAGAACCAAAAGAATGGACAAATCGTTTGTTATCTGGTTCGCTTGAGACAGGATCAGTGGAACAAGGTGTAAAATGGAGGATAGTAGGAAAAATAGAGGAAGGTTCGTCCTTGGTTTTGCCAAACTTGATGGTAACAGTACCATCTTTTTTTTTTCTGGTGAACTGTGATTCACTGGATTGAACTGGTTTGCAACTTTGATGGAGTTTTTTGTAATTGGTGACCCAACTATCCGGAAGGAGCTTAATAAGCTCATTTCTTGGGATCTGGCGGGGGACATAGATGCAGGAGGTCTGGTCGTGATCGACCGAAATAACAAGGGCATCCTCAGAATTTGGGATGTTGAGATCAATGACATGGTTTTGGATCCGGTAGATCATCTGGCAGTGTAAGATGGCAGCAATGGATCAAGGAGTCTGCGGAGCTCCAATAATTTGTAGCTGGACCTTAAGAGCTGTAAGCAGGTTGGGATTTGCAAGAGCAATGTTAAAATTTGGGAAAAGTGTAACAAAAACAGTTCCCGCATTCATTGTTGTCTGGATAGTACCGACACAAGCTTGTTGGTATTCCAAAAACTTGGTATCTAATAGGGCTATCCTTGTGGTAACAGGTAAGCCTTTTCGGCCATGAAAAGTCAAAGCAAGACGGATGGCTCCAAAATGGAGATGAGTATAGCCTTATTTGATCCATTGAGATGGAAACTCTGATGGAATTTGGAGAGTAACAAACTGTTCTTGTTCAGTTGCTTGGATGGGGTGTTGGTCAAAACGGGAAGACTGAACATACTCTTTGACAGTGCGAGGGGTATGTTTGATTAAGTGTTTGATAGACTGAAGTGGAGAGAAGGAAGATGGTTTAGCGAAAGCGGTGTATGAGTTCATCATGGGGAGCTGGGTTTCTGAGATCTTACTATCCTCTGTGAGGTAAGCAACCTCATAAAGATAGTCTATCTTTGGACCTCACACCCAAGGTAGGATAGCCACCATGGTAGACTCGAGGCAAGCAAGTGAGCCCGTTGGACTAAATCGACTATTTACCCTTCTAAATGTGTTGTCTAACCTTGAGCCGTTTCGAGCTCAACCAATTCCCGAGCTCGTTCTTATTCATTTTCTAGCCCGTTTCTTAGGCCTGCCCTTCATTTTCAGCCCAAGGGCAATTTGGGAAATGTGCAAGGTGGAAATGACCATTTTGCCCCTAGATATTTTGAAAAAAGGACAAAAGAAGAGAGAGAAGATGATGTCATTTGCTTGAGAAGTTGGGGAAAGCATTTAATGGTCTTAATGAGGAGTGCAAGCAGCTCTCATTTCACTCTCTCACCTCTCCTTTAGCCCTCAAAATCGCACACCCTCTCTCTCTCTCTCTCTCTCTCTCATGTTTTTCTTTCCTTTCTACTGTTTTTCCTTCTGACATTCTTTCGAAAAACTGAGTTGTGTTATGGCCTTCCTGTGCTAATCACCGCCCGTGCCACCCACCACCATGCTCAGAAGAGAGGTTTCATATGGCCTGCGGCAATTGTTTTCTGGTCGGAGCCATTGGCCAACTTGCTGACCGGCCGAAAGCCGGCTGCTCCTTAATTGCCTACTGTAGCTCATATATTGCCCAATTTTGCATTTTTAGCCATTTTCCTCTATTTTCAACCCCATCTCCGCCCGGCCCAACCACCAATAGTTCCCTCTCAACCCCTAGGTGCCGCCGGTCGTCGACCAACCGCTCGCTGGAGCTCCGACCAACCCATTTTAGCTCAGGTCAGCCCTTTTCCTTCAAGCAATGTAGTTTTTCAATGTTGCATTGGGAAGCAGAGGATGTTGCTATTGTTTCAGCCCTAAGACCGCCTTGGATCGTCGTGGTAGAGGTCTCAAGGTGTCGACTTCGTTGCCGCCGTTGCGTTCATGTTGCTCACCCGCTTAACAGGTGAGTTTAGCCCCTAATCATTTGTTAATGCCTAAACTTGCTTAGGGTTCGGTTAGTTAGTGTTAATGCTGGTTTAGGAAGTTTAATTAAGTTGTGTTAGCCCTAAGATAGGTAGTTAGATAGATGGTTAAGATTAGATTAGCTTAATATTGTTTAATTGTGCTTAATTATTGATTAATTGTGTTTTGTGATTAATTAATCATGTTTAGCTTAAATTGATTGATTTATTGTTTTAATTAATTTTTTTTTAATTTCTGAATTTAATTTATTAATAATCGAATTCTAAAATTTACTATTCATAATTACTATTTACGATTACTGTTCATGCACATTATTTACGACACTATTCATACATAAGTTAGAATTTTTAGAATTGGATTTGTTTTTGATTGTTGTGATTTATTGAGATGTCGGTTATATTCGTGAATAATGATGAAATGCGTGATCGAATGCTGGCTGAATTTGAAATTTTGGAATTGTCGATTGATATCGCATGACATATTGCGTGTATTATCTAAAATGGCATGTCGCATGAGCATGAGCGATATTACATTTACAACAAAGCAAAGATATAAATGAATTGCTTGATGATGTGTTGCATGATCACATTAAGAGGGGAACCCAGCGTTGTTGGAAGACTGCTGATCCTTATAGGATTGTGCCGTGGTCGTTTGGTCACCCTAACTTTAGTTAGTTGCCTAACAGGGAGGGGTTACTTGTGAGATTGCGGTAGTGGGTGGGTCCTAGGTCTCTATTAGTTTCGGGATTACGGTAGTAGGCGGGTCTTATGTTCATTCAAAAATGCCATCTTGGGAGTGAGCCGTTAACGTCGCCGTGCCTCGAGGTAAAGAGGATAAAGCTGGCTTGGCTAGGAATCGCCAACCATAATGTTGTGCCGTAGCCTAGGGGGAGGGGTCGTAATAATCGGAGTATGTGTGAATGTGAGACATGAGAAAGCTGTGTGTAATGCTCTAATTATTTGCATACTCTTAATGTCATGATGATCACATAATTTATGGCATGCACACACGAAATGACAATCGTGCAAGGTGTGGCAATAGGCAAGTGAGATCACTTGTGACGCGATTTGCATGTGATTGATAAACTGTGTCGTCTGACGGCTATGTGCCTTGTTTGCATTTTATGAGATTTAACGTGCAGAGAATGGTATACCGAGTAAGGTTGCATGCAAACTGGTTGTTTCTTTGTTGGTTGACCCTGTTTGTTTGCGGGTTTTTGGTTATTTGTTGTTGGGTTGTGTGAGGGGTGGTTCTGGAGAGATACCCTAGGTTGAGTTGGTGTACTAGCCGGGGCTTAGGGGGAGAACTTGTTGAAATTTTATTTCACTAGTTATTGTATAACTATTTTCAGGCCTCTAGAATGGTGCACTCACAGTAGAGAATCCCGCCCCGCTCCATTAGTGATCAACCTGATGGAGCCTGAGTCCGATAGGTTTAAGTGGTTGTGGTGCTGAACTCGAGGGTTTATTTTTTATAGTTGGATTAACCTAGTCTAGTTTCTTTTCGGTCTGGCTTAAAGGATAGATTGGCCTCTTTGTTGGGTTTGTAAATCAGGAAAACAATCTTCTGTTGGTTAATCCAGTAAAATGTATAAATGAGTAGTTGATGTTGTTCTAGCTGTTCATCCCTCTATCCCTAATTGATTGTTTGATTGTCTATTTGGACTGGGGATGGTTCGTCTTCCCCTTGCACATAATGAAAGATTAAAATGAATGGTCATCGACGAGTCTTAGGATGTTGCTTTCTATCGACCAAAGTAAGGGATTGTCATGTGCTCGGGGTTTGGGGCGTGACAATAATTATGGATGATCACTTGAAAAAGATTAGCATGTCTGTGTTGAGGCATAAATTTGATGTTTTTGTGAATAGGCAGTTAGAAGCTTTGATCGAAAGGAGACAAGTAAGACAATCAAGTGTGTACCGATTGATAGTTGCATGGAATCCTACTTGAAGCTGTATAAAAGAATTCTATAAAGAGGAAAGCATAGTGAGAGATCGCGTCATTACTTTTGAACCGTAATAAGTTGCAGAATTGATGAGCTAGAATGTCACTTGAATCATCCCGTAAAATGCTCTATAATGTTAGTATTGCTAGTTTATTCTTGACAGATGTACTATAAATAAATGATAAGTACAATATATCATGGGTGCCAAAAAAAATCTTAAATTTTGTCACTTTGGACAATTTTATCATGAACTTTTTTTCATGCTATCAAAAATCCAAAACTATACCACTAAGGACAATTTTACCCTAAATTTTTTCTTGTGTTACAAAAAACTCTAAACTATGTCACTTATGATATATTTACCCCAAACTTTTTAATTGAAGGACATTTTCGTATTTTTACTTCTTCTTTTTTTCTTTCTCTTCCCTCTACCATGGCCGATAGAGGGAAGCTAGCGAGGGTGGCCCTCCCGGTGGTTTCTTTTCTACGTTCTCACTCCACTTCTCATCAATGTCACACGGTTTTTCCTGTTACCCCACACTTGCCACAGATTACTAAGAGTTTCCAACATTATGCCGTGCTATGGCAGCAAGAGACGGCTTCTTGCTCCTCGGCTCCTCAGCCTCGTTAGCTCCAGGTCTTCAGAGTCTTCCACACGGTTTCTTTACCACTTTTCAGCTCTGCTTCCCATTATCTCGCATATCTTTTTCCACAACTTCTTGGAAAGTCTAAATTCCTAAAATCAATCGGTTTTATTGATTGAATGTGTCGCCAAAGTTCCATAATAGATACTTTTTCAGGGGAGCCTTTCCTGGAAATAAACGCTCCCATTACGGTCATACAGCCCCCACAGTGACTTCCTACAAAATGGAAAAACGAAAAGAAAGATGAGGCCAATTATTTGGCATATTTCCCGTGCATAATCAGAAAGCAAGAGAAACAGGAATGGTGGCCAGAAGGGTAAATGCAGCGTGCGTCAACAGTTTGAGAGTTTTTTTGACGTGAAAAATGATTTAAAGTAAATATGGTGCGATAATATCAATTTGAGATTTTTTTGCAACATTACTCCTCAAAATTTAAGTTGGACACTTCAAAGTCTTATTTGGCAGAAAACAAGGACGCGTTGAAAAAGCAAGTGTTTTGCGTGGTAACACGGTCAATGTTTGTCGTTGTTTATTTTTTGTGGGGACGAATGAAAGGTCGCTGTTGACTCGAGCAGTCAATATTTGTCGTTTCTCGTTCGCTCATGGGATCTCATTGAGATCACTCCTCTTGTCCAGATTCCATCTCCCCTCTATATATGCGCGATAGTTTCTCTAATTGCAGCACCAATCCACACTTGCGTGAAAGAAGAAGACGAAGACGAAGAAGAAGGCAATGAGTGGCCAAGGCCGATCAGCGTCCACACATGGCGGCACATGCGCAAGCCAGAACGCCAGCACGGAGGTCGCCAAGGAGGCTCAGCCCACGAGCATTCACTCCAGCCACTCAAACTCCACCGCCAGTGGCAGCGAGAACATGTATCTCGACATTGTTCCGGTGAATGCTTCCGCGCCGTCTGGCCTCCACATCGTTCCGGTGAATGCTTCCAAGCCGTCTGGCTGGAGTGAGTCTATCGAGGCGTATTTCGACTTTGTAGTTATGTTATGGTTGATGATTAGGCTTCATAATGGGGTTGACGAGACAAACGCTTTGCTGGTGTTTTCAGATCCAATAAACAAAGTACGCGACAAGTTGGACCGGTGTGGGAAGAGGGTCAATGATGCTACCAGAAAAGCAGAGGCACTCGTGGACAATGCCTGGAATCACCGTGAGTTTTTTCTACATTTTTTCTGGCTAAACATGCTTCGAGAATCAGATAGAAACATTTTGGATTTATTCATGGAGACTTATCTAATTGATGATTGTGTGCTTGCATATATTTTCTCTTTTTCTGCAATAGATGTGAACGCTATTGATGTGAATATTCAATCCAAAGGGTTTGGCACTTACCACCTAGGAACAAATATATGTGAACGGTGTGGACGCTATTGAACAGTCATAGGCTTATTTTGCAATTACCACTTAGGAACAAAGATACATGCCTCATATTCTGTGTATTCCATCCACCAATTTAACAATTGAGTGGATCAAGTCCTGTGATTATTTATCTAGAGGAGCTTCAACTTTGATGTGCGGTGCTATCTTCAGTGCTTAATCTTTTGGCAATCTATGTCAATTCCTATCTATAACAAATTGCCAAATGCATAAAATGGCACTTCCGTGAATGGCATGGTTTGTTTTCCATCATTTTTTATGGCCCAACTTCTCTTTCCCTTGAAAGAAGAAAAATTAGCTTTGTCCTGCGGGAGCAAGCACTGCATTAGTTGCATGAGCTTTGCTTTGGCTTGTCGTCCGTTTTTAAGTTTATTTGTGAGAGATGAAGCCCATAATTTCTTGCATTCTCTTCGCCTCCCAGTTTCTATTCGATTGAAATGTGATATTAAGGACTCTATTCAAGCCTGACCTCAACTAATCGGCAATCATGCTACGTTTGTTTTCTGTAACAGTTACAACTAGCCGTAGCATCACAGACTCAGCAATAGCTCGACTTGCTCAGGGGACAAAAATGTTCAAAGAGGGGGGACGGGATAAGGTATTTGAACGTACTTTTGAGATTCTGCCCGGAGAGAAGTTCCTGAAGTCATATGCTTGCTATCAATCCACTTCCTCCGGCCTTGTCATAGGGACATTGTATTTGTCAACTAAGAGATTGATCTTCCATGGTGACGAGCTCCTTTGCCATTACGCTCCCTCAGGGCAGCAAAAGTGGGATTATTCCAAGGTAACCTTTCCAATCTTTCCTGTAGTTTCGTTTACTTTAGGATTACCATTTCAAATCGTTCAGCACAGAGTTTTTGTCAAAATATTGATAAGTCTTTGATGCATTACAAAATGATAGCGTGAGTTAGTATTGTCGTTTCCCCTATTGTGACTAGCCTGCCAGCTAGTCCGAATTTGGGAGAACCTTCACCGGAAAGGGTGTGCATTTACTCATTGGCCATATTACTACACTGGGCCTTGGATCATTCTTCTTGTTATCTTATTTTTATCTAAGCATGAAGCATCTTAATGCAGTGAAAATACCTTCGAAAAAAACATTCGTCAAGCTCTGCTGAGCTTCACTCTTGAACCATCAATTTTTAATGTGCTTTTGTCTTGATGTCTGTTTAGGTGGTTCTGCTGCTCGATCAGTTAAGCTTTGTTAGCCCTTCTTCGAAAGGGTCGGATCATTCTGAAAAGTACATCCAGGTCGTTACGAGGGATAATCATGAATTCTGGTTCAGGGGTTTTATGTCGTATGATAAGGCTCTCAAGAACATAGATGAGGCTTTGAAGCACAATCGTGAGAATAACACGGCTGGAAGTATACGAGGATGATCAGTGGCCAGATTGGGGAAGTGATATTCAACTGTACTAGAATTAATTTTGGTGTGTTGGTGCTTGTGTGTGAATGCTACGGATAATGATCTAATTGTCCAAATGGAGCCATTCCATTGCAGTGAACTTCTATTTTCTGAGGCATTGATTTCAGCCTATTCACTTGTCATTTTTTCTTGCTATGCTGATTGCTAGATTGCAGAAACGAACACATCCCTTGATCACAAAGTTGCACTAGTAATTTCCGTGCACGAGATCAGAATCAATAGACATACTCCAATCATTTTGCCAACAAACTGAGATGGGAATTTGTACTCGGTTTTGGTTGATCTTATGAATAAAGAATGTTTTGGCTTATGACTAAACAGAAGGACCACTTGGTCCGCCATAACTAATTCATACTGTAACCGGCAACTAAAATGCTGCAAGCTCTCCGAAGAGTTTGCAATTCACATGACAAAAACTACCCAAAATTCTGAAATTTGACTCTTACAAAACAGCAAAGTGGAATGGCAACGGGCAAAAGTAATTACTAATTAGAAAAGTGCCTAATGCCCTTAAAAAAAAAAAAAAAAACCTTGGGGTCAATCCCAATTTTACCCCAAGCATTTTTTGTCCAAAAAAAACCATCAACTTTTAACTGAGTCCCCAATCTGTCCCCCATAAATTGCCTTCCAAGTAGCACATGGCATCCACGTACAAGAGGAGTTTAGGTCCAACGTCAATGGACAAGGCAGTTGGACAAATATAGGCTCGTGAGTGTATAAGAAGTCTTCCAACAACAACAAAAAACCCGTTTAAGAAGTCTGTCTTTTGTTACTAATTCGGATGCTTTTTCAATTGTCGTCGAAATAATGATAAGCACTTTCATTGCTTATACATTATAGGATAAGAGAAGCTAATGTGTGCATAATGTCGTCTGGGTTTATGTTGTATCAATGGCAATCCTCACATGAGAAGAGAATAAGGGGGAAGATATTGTCATCTTTACCAAGTTCAACTCTTAATTTACATTGGTGAGCTCGATGTCTATCACTCTCTCGGGGCACCCTTTGTCTTCATGTTTTGCAAGTCCTTGTTCAGCAGATGGTATGCCTTGCTCATTGGTCAAAATGTCACTGTTTTGACTGGAATCAATTGATGGACTAGGAGAGAAATTAGTGTTTACTAAATTTTCAACAGCTGCATTCTCATTGCCGTCATCATCCATATCTCTATTTCTAGATCTTCCCTCCCTGTAAGTATGGGAACTAATGTCTCTTCGGTAAAATCTTCTTCCTAATTCAACAATCTTCTCCCACAATGAACCTGAAGGACTTGTTACTTCATGCCAATTTCTTTTGACGAACATGACCATGAAAATGAGGAGAGCAGAAAGTGCAGCAACTCCGGCAATCAAGAATAGGCCCCAGAAACTGTCAAGACCCAAGCTGTTGGAGGAAAATGAGGAATTTGAATCCTGGCAATTGGATTTCGATGAAAGCCATGCGTTTTCAATTTCCTTCATTTTAGGCCCTTCAGTCACGTTGAGGATTGCTCGCGAAATATTCGGTACCAGCGGAGACCCTTTGGGGAAAACCTGTAAACAAAAGAAGTAGAACATGGGATTTTTCAATCAAAGTAGGAACTACTAAACCTAATAATTGCAAATTTTGAGGGTTTTCTATTTTAGGTAGAATTGAGGGGTTGAGGACTTTACGAAGCCAAATCCAGCAGTCTTTAATGCTGGAATCAAGGTATATTTGTTGCAATATTGTGAAAGAATAAGTTTAAGGTAGGGGACTTCATGGAATGCTACTGCAATCTCGCCCTTTGCGCTTCCCATGGAAGGAAGCTTATCACATTCCTCGAGAGACTGATAAGATATAAGCTTGAATTCATCAAACTTCATTTGCTTGAGCATTCCATAAGTGAAAGAGCCGCGTAGGCAACCCACTTTTTCTCCAGTCTTTAGGAGCCGATCTACATCAGTTATAGTTGGTTGAATATTTTGCACCACCAAAAAAGAGTACAAGCTTGCCGTGTAACTTTGCGTTAGTATAAGTACCACGAAAACCCACATTATCACAACAAATCATGCTAAGTTGCTTAGTGCTTTCTCCTCTGCAATCCAAATTAAGGGTAACCACATAAATTCTCCTACAACGATATGTAAATTGTAATGTTCAATTTATCAATTAAAATGAAGGATGACTACTTTGTGCAAAGACCACGGTTGAAAAGGAGAACCAGAAACTCATGCCAACTTGATGCTTGGCTAGACTCCTGAAATCTTCATTAATATGATGTTTGAGGGTCCACACAACCAATGCTATAAGCACAAAGAAATATACAGTGGTTAGCCAAAGGTCCCAAGTGAGTGGCTTTAAGAAAACCCAAGCATTCTTGCTCTTGTTGTCCTTGTATGGCACGAGCATTGCACCCCCCAGTGTATGGTAAGGTGAAATCAGGGTCCAATGATTTGTTCACTATGATTGTTGTATCACCCACCACTGCCTCATCATTCTATTCCAACAAAAGGAGCGGAAATGTCTATCATGTCAACCACATGATGGCATAGTCATTTTCAGCATGTATTCCAACAAAATCAAGCACTTGCAATGAGTTCATATGGTAAAATACTTGATCAATCATTTCGTTGTAATTGCAAGCACTACTTCTATTAGGCCAAGCAAACGGAATAAGGTCATAAGCCATAGCATAAGGCAATTTTTCTATGACGGCTTGAATGATGTCAATACAATATCTGGTGACCTTGGATGTGTTTGTGCTGGGATCTTGAGTCACCTTCATGAATTGATTAAAACTGCCCTTCACAGGAACTAAAATTTTCAGCCTCTTCCCATTTGTGGGAATCTCCCAGCCCTTAGGAACAGAGGTCGAATCTCTGGCCATATTACTATTCGGAGATTACTCTTCAAAGTGGAATATTTGCTTGTGTTGACTGTACTCAAATCTCTTTGCAGCCCATTTTTTAGTGTCCAAAACCCAATCTCTCTCGCTGCATTTCCATTGATATTAACAATCTAGGACGCTGACGACTCCAACTGCCCATCAACAAGGCTAAAATTTCCAGCAAGGCCCATAAATGTTGTATTGGCTAGTCCCTGGAGAAGTTTCTGACCATTTTGAGAGACCCCAATTGTGTTGAGATCCGTTGCATCTGTTGAAGCCTTCAACATCTGAAAGGTAAAATTGGCCGCACCCATTTCCTCGACAACCATTGCCAGAGCCCAAGCAGCATCATAAGCCAATATCCGAAAATGTTCAACTTAGGATTAAGGACGGATGGATTGTCTTGTTGAAATTTTGTCTTCCATTGAACCATGAATTTGTCCAGGTTTGGCATGTCCGAGACATAAGTCTTAATGCCCAGTACTCCTTCACAGAACTCAATTGGTCAGTGATCCCTTTAGTTAAGATCCACACATAACCTTCGCTCATCATTCCCACCTCTTTTGCTTTGGCAAATAGCCGAGAACCAAGGGTAGGTAACCTGTGCATGATGAACACCCTTGTTTGCATGGTCATTAACTTGTAGAGTTCTTGCATGATTTGATCGTCTGTGGCTGAAGGAGGAATAAGACTCCTATACGGCACTCGCATGTCGAATTCTTCCAAAGCGTCTGTAAGAGAAGTTATCATGCCTTCTCTAAACTGATTGTTCACATATATGAGGACCGATTCTTTCCAGCCCAAAGCTTGGATGACCGCGCTTATGGCATTCACTTGGGACGAGTCAGTTTGTGCGGCTCGAATGAAGTATTGACTCCGAATCGAACTGAGGGAAGGACTGGTAGCAGAAAAAGAGATGATGGGAACCTTCGGGGTCTATTATGGCTTGGACTCGCTTATTCTTTATCAAATCAAGTGCTGCAAGGGTGAACCAGAAAGTCGTTTAGGGAAAAGTCTTCGTTTTTGTGATAGTCTTCATTTCTTTATTATTTGATTTGTCGCCAACATAATTTTCTTTTAACTTTCTTTTCAATTTGCATGAAAAATAGACAAAGTGAGAAGGAATCGGTGGAAACGATATAGAATGGTTGTTCATTTTCTCCACCTGCTCTATAATCGAAGAAGAGAATTTTTTTTCTCCTTTTTTTTTCTCCTTTTTTTTTTTTTTTGTTTCATGTAGAATTATAGAGGGATAACAGAAGCTGAAGTCTTAAGGCATTTTTTTTTTAATGAAAGTAGAGGCAAGGGATATAAAAGGCAAGGAGTTTTAAGATGTAGTATGCTATCCTTAATTAATGATATAAGTTTTTCATAATAACCGGATTTGATTTATTTTTCAAAGAGAAATGCTTATGTAATTGTCTTTAATCAGCTGTAAGAATAACAACTTGTTTTAAGTAAAAATAAATAAATAATAAATAATTAGACACTCCTTAAAAAATTTGTGACTCATAGCATATTGTTATTCTAATAGTAACTCAAAAACCATTATACTAGCAAATCCCTTTTTTTTTATTGGTCTTACTCTAACTTTCATTTTCAATTTTGTGCCCTACATCCTTATAGGTTGTGGGAATCAAAACCACAACCGAAGCTAAATCATACTCATCCCAATCTTTTTGAGAATGTGGGGATTCGAATTCCTCACCTCTCCTTTTTCATGTGGGAAGAGTGTCTATTAGAACAAACTCCAGTGATTAGAAAAACTTATTTTCAAATGTCAACTTTTTGCACATGCCCAACTTATTATCTTTCAAATGTCAATTTTTTGCACATATGCAATTGTCTGTGTACTTGTTCGTCAAAAACAATTATGAAAGAGATCATGCTCCTAAGATTGTCACAAATAGATATATGACTAGTTTAATTGAAATTAACGGGGAATATATTAATTATGATAGGCCCACTTTGACAATAAAAGAAAAAAACAAAAAAAAGAAATCAACTTTCTAAATTTCCTCACTGACATACCCAAAAAAAAAAAAATCCTCATTGCTTAAATTATTAATATGGATATTTTTTATCGTTTGATTAGGGAGATAATCTCTTGTGCAACCGAGAAAGGAAATCCAGGTGCATACGTCTCAATTGAGCTGTACATCCACAATGAATGTTGCCATATACAGATTTGGCCAAAAAAGAAAAAAAAACATTCATGCATTAATTGCAACGCCAAGAAGTACAATTATATAAGAGAAGGAAGTGCTCATCAAAATCATATGAAGAAATCGAGATTCTACTAGTGGCCACTCCAAGGACATCAGCTTATTTCTTTTTCCTTCTAATCTGCATTATCAATATCATTCCGTCATATACCCATTTGATGTCGCTTTGACCAAGACCACCCCCGTTAAACCTCGGATTTTAGCCATCAAGCTCATCCACCACGATTCTATTTAGTCTCCATATTACAATCCAAACGCTAGCATCTCCGAGCGAGCTCAACATTGCATTGATGATTCGCTCGCCCGCATCCACTACTTGAGCAAAATAATCGCTGCTCCAAATGATGAAGACATTCGCGTCGGTCTTGCCACACCTGGTCGTGCATACGTGTTCCTCGCCAATATATCCATCGGTACACCATCGGTCCCACAACTCGTGGTAATGGACATAGGAAGTGACATCATTCGATTCCGTGCCTGCCCCACTACTCCGTGCCTGCCCCACTACTTGCTTCAAACAATTCTCTTCTTTTCGATCCCATCAAATCGTCAACGTACTCCAATATTCATTGTGGTTCCCCCGTAAATTGTCTCTTGACAAGTGTGATCCTAATAATGAGTATTGCATTTACAAAAGGAGATATCTTGATGGATCATCCTCAATTGGTAACTTCGCCTCCAAGCAAGTGACCTTTAATACATCAGACGAGGGCACAGTAAAGGTACCAATTGAGGTGTTTGGATGTGGCCACGTATAAGGTCTTTAGGGAGGACCCGGGTAGTAGGATATTAGGACTAAGCTATAGTTATGGTTACGGTGATTCGCCAACTCTGGTTAAACAATTAGACTCCAAATTTTCCTATTGCATCGGCAACATCTTTGACACCCAGTATCAATACAATCAACTCATCTTGGGAGTTGGGGCGATCATGGAAGGCGATTCTACGACCCTGCAGCCTGACAGAGGTCACTACTACGTGGACCTCCAAGGTCTAAGCGTTGGAGAGAAGACGCTACAGATCGACCCGAAGGCATTCCAAAGAGGTCCTTCGGGTGATGGAGGAGTGATTATAGACTCGGGAGCCATGTTCACGTTCCTGAAGGAAGAGGGGTACATTCCATTGCGAAACGAGGTCGAGAGTTTGATGGCGGGAATGCTGAAGAGGGTGAGTCATCCGTAGTATGTGTGCTATGCAGGGAGTGTGGAGAGAGATTTGATGAGATTCCCGGCCGTCACCTTGAAATTTTCGGGCAGCACGCAACTTGGCTTAAACGCTGACAGCATGTTTTTGCAGTTAACGCCGAACGTCTTGTGCCTGGCTGTCCTTCAGTCACTTCCCAGAATGAATGGCTTATCCATCATTGGAGTGATGGCACAACATCAAATAGCAAAAGATTTTCTTCCAAAGGATGAATTGTCGTGTTCTCAAATCTCTTGTATGATCGCATGTGACTAAAAAACATCCTACAATATTGATTTACTACGCATTTTCTTGGGTAAAAATAAAGTGATATGAATGGTTTTTGAGAAATAAAAAAGTTGCTTTGCTTCACAGATAAATAGCGTGCAAATAAGAAGTGAATCGATATGTTAAAGTTGTTGGTCAAGTGGTAAATGGATTGCCTATCTTTTACTAGATCACAAATTCAATTCACATTGCAAGCCTACCTTTGAACCACCCATATTGCATTACTGCGTTGTCTACCTAGGGCATACCCATATGCAGAAATGTCCTAATTGTAACATTTTGATAAGGCTGCAATGGCGGAATTGCCAATCTCACACCTTCAAGTTACGAGTCATAAGGAGTAGTTATGTTTCATTTTGAAAATTTCATGGAAAATGTGAAACTTTATTGTAAACTATTAGTAGAAAAAACAACCTATGACCTTTTTCCCAAATATCCCATTGGCATCATTACTTATTATGAATTCACCATACTTTTTTCACAATTTATAAATCATCAATTATCGTACTAACTTTGCACATCTTATTTTCATAAAGTAAAGCCTCACAGTTACGAAATCCTATGTGCAATTACAAACCTAAATTAAATTGACTTACCAACTTTTTTAATTTGAATTATTTATTGATGTTTGAATTACTTACGAACAACTAATTTGTTTTAAATATACCATCTTAATGAGTAAATTATCAACTTTTGTTTGCTTTGGGTATATCAACCTCTTATTGCATCAACTCTTTTAGAGATTACCCACATTAATTAGCGTGATTCACCATCTTTCCCATTCAACTACCTTCAAATATTAGGTTACCAGCTATCACTAATTTATTTAGTTTTTATTGCTAAATTTTTTTCTTGCCATGTACAAACTTTTATGTCTTTCTTAGCAATGCTTGAAATTTATCAACTCTATTTACAAATTACCAAAATTAATTAGAGTGACTTGACATTCTTTCTTTGGTTAAGTTACTAAGATTTGGGTTGCCGATAGTTTTCTTTTAATAATTGACCTTTCCACCAAACTTTGTTATCTTTCTCAAGGTATGTGTTAGATTTACCAACTATTGTATGAACTTATTAACTCTAATTTAAATGAATTATCAACTTTTCTCCAATTAAGTTATCAACTAACTCTAATTTATCAACTCTTGTTGAATTAATTACCACCGTTTATTTTTTCTTAACTTACCAACTTTTTATTATTGTGTTGCTAAATTAGGAAAGAAGTTTGCAAGTCATTAAAATAAAGGATGGTATTGAGGGTCGGCATGACTTCTACAAGATTCAACTTCCTCAAAAGTTAGGACAATGCCAACAAAATTCTCTTCGAACGGTTTGGAGACACTCACGATAGCAACCTCTTCTTCCTCTAGCTTTGGTGGAATCTAATCATCCATGCCACCCCCTCCCCATCCATTTGGGACACTATCATTAGAATCAATATAAAAGTTTGGGCGTGGCGAGTTATATGACATAGTAGTCAAATTTACCGCTTGGTTGTCCCAAAGTACCGATTACCCCTCCTTCTTCTTGTAGCATCATCATCGCAACCCCATGATTCCAGAGAGTTCTTTCAGTAACAACCTCCGGGGTAATTTCTAAGGATATTTCCACATCTTCTTCCAGAGATGGTGATTATGTTGAGAAAACTTCCTAATAGATTTTGAAGTTGACAAAACTACTCATAAGAGTTTGGTAAGAGTGATAATTGTCTTGAAGTATGTTGATCTAGGAAAAACTCTTGGAGTCAAGTCATCTCAATCTAGCACAAATTCAAGTACAGATTGTAAAGTCCACTTCAGATGAAACAATCTCACACTTGAGTTAAGATTTATATCAAAGATAAAGACTGAGAGAATTACTCTTATTCACATCCTAACACAACTTCGGGACAAAGCAGGTCAAAATGTGACAAGTTCAAAACAAAGCAAGCCCACAACGTGATCTGTTAAGAATGTTTAATGGTTAGTGACTTGTTTCGATTTACACCAAGAAAGATTCAATTGACCCAATCTTATTTGATTGGCAAATCAATCTCAAGACACGTTCTTTCTAAATTGAGAAGTTCTTCTTATGGAAACAAAGATTTTAGTTGTATGGATGACTGGAATCAAGTGGGAATTCAACTTCTATCACTCAACAGCCACTCAATCTTCTTGATGCAGATTTATTTAATGGGTAGACTAGAAGACGATCATTTGGAAATTGTCAAACGGCACAAAAGGCCAACCAAACATAGCCTATAACTTGGCCTAATAAATATGAGTTAAAAAAAGTAGGTTTAAAATCCTTTTTGCCATTGGCTATCTAAAATTTCGATGTTGTTCATGAAGAAAATGATGTTCTAACCACTAGTTGCTGTAGTGGGACCATAAGGGTCATCGCCCATGGGGACTTCCTTTGTTGTATCTGTTTTAACTTGTTATGTGATTCTCTTCTCTACCGAAATAAAAAGAGAAAAAAGAACCACTCAAGGGCTCACTTAATTAAGGTGTCCAACTTTCATGGGAAAATAACCAAGAAAGTCGTAAGCATGTTGTACATGTCCCAATTCAATTATAAATTCTTAAATTTGGCTAATTTAGTTCCAAGCCTTTTGAAGATTGGCTAATGTAGTTCATTCAATTAATTTTGATTAGAAATCACTGATGTCCGATATGGAACAATCGGCATTGACATTGAAAATTATGTAAATTTTAAAAAAAGTCCGAATTTTTTTTCCATTTTCTTTATTATAGTGGCCAATCACCGGCCACTAGCCACAAGCAAGGGTGAGCATTGGCAAGCCCCCCCGTACTAGATTTGGTGAGGGTGAGGCTTGTTAAGGCCACCTTGGCCTAGGTGAGGGCTCTCGTTGGCCTCACCCAGGTGAGGTCAAGGGTTACTACACGACGCTTGATGAGGCCACCCTTGCTAGTGGCAAGTGAGGTTAGCTCTTGTCGGCCATTGCTTGTGGCTAATGGCCATCAACTAGCCATTGACAAAAAGAAAAGGGAAAAACAAAGAAAGAAAAGAAAAAGAAAAAGCATTAATTAGAAAAAGTATAAAAAAAATTATAAAAATTATTTACATCAACACTAACCATGCCATGTAATATAACTAGCCACTACAAAAAAGTTTAGAACTCAATTAATCGAATTGGAAGGTTGGACTAAAGTGGCACAAGTCCAATAGGTTTGGAACCGAATTTTACATATCCACACACATTATTAATCAAGCAAACTTTTGATTTTGGCATCCACCCCCATACATAGAAAAATGTCCTTGATTTTCCTGTACTTTATTTTTTTTTGAAAAATATTATTGTAACCATGCTATTATCACCCGCAAAAAAAAAATTTAAATGATGAGAGAAATACATTCCACTTATCCACTAATTGGCACCGCTTATCCACAAAATGATACCTATTATAATTTCAGGTCAGCACACTTTGCTGCCAACTTCATATCGTCTTTTAGTAAACTTTAGTTATAGTCGTGAAAAAGTTTCATTATTTGTGCATTGCTTAATTCGATTGTTCACATTCACATCCACATTTTTTTCAGATGTCCATACTGATTGCAAGTTTTAAAGAGCGTGGCAGCAGCCAACCACGCATGCTGCATGGCTCGAGATCTAGTACTAATAATAAAGAAAAAATTTTGAATTCAATGTTCACCTCCATATTTATAAAAAAAAAAAAAATTCCTAATTTTCCTATCCCTTATAATCAAACTCTTATCATCTGTGAAAAATATCAAAGCGGTTAGATAAATCAATGCCACTAAATCATAATATGATAACCACTCACAATTCTTGACTTCAATTGTCCACTAATTAATGCCAATTATATCCACAGGGCGATGCTATTTCGGGCAAGGACCTTTTGCCGCCAACCTCTTATTTCATGATATCCTTTTTTAAACTTGAAATTTAAATTTCAGTTTATTGACGATAATCGGTATTTATTGCACATACATATTTGTTCGGATAATCGGTATTTATTGCACGTCTTAAAGAGCACGAAAGCAATCATGGACGTGCATAGCGTGTTATAGTATATTTGTAAGCCAAAATACCATTTTGTCTCTATTCTTCTTCTTTTTCCCTTACGAAGCTAGCCTTGATAAAATAATTTTAAAAAACTTGACAATTAAATTCCATCGAACTACCCAAGCACCCTCTTGCATCACTCCGATAATAACTGTCATCATACATTTTTCTAATGAAAAAAAACTACCCTTTTTCCTTTTTTAAGGTAACTCTCACTCTACTATTTTTTTTCTTACGTATTTATTCAACTTTGCACATGTTTAGCGCGTGCACAACACAAGTATATATACACATATTCCAAATGCAAACCATCCCCTTTCCGACTAAGATAGAACATCATCCTTTGTTGGGGGGGGGGGATTTTAATTTGATAGGGAGATTGAAATTGAATAGGAGGCGTAGGATCAAGATTGATCGAGGTTGGTCAAGAATAAGGATCAAACACATAGACCTAGTTGGATTAGAATTATCTCTCCAATCTAATCTCCCACCCTCACATGGTTAGGATAAGGACTCATGGGAGTTATCTCTAGAACTCCTACCTCGAAAAGGCCATCTAATGTACCTAGGATCTTCGTCTCACACGGCCATCTATCTAAGAAGGAAATCTAATCCACGATCACTCGTTTACATGAAAAGAACCGAAAGTTTGGTCAACTTGGAGTAAAAGACGAGATGAGGGAGCAGTGGAGTAAGAAAAAAGAAAAAGAAAAGAGAAATCAAGAGAAATAAAGAGAAGGGATCACTCATCAATCTCTCTTCATAGGTATTAATCTCACAATTACTCGTCTCTCTTGCCTCTCGATTCTCATCTCACATTCACTCACGGACTTTGTTGAAAAGATAGATAAAGGTGAGGCCTTGAAGGGACAAGTCCGCCGTTTGGAGAGCAGCCACAATTACTCGTCCTTGAAGAGATCAATCTCTCTTCACAGGGATTAATCTCACAATTACTCTTCCTTTGGGCTCAGAAGTTCTGACTTAGCCATCCAGGGAGGCAGACATCCGAGCGATCGAGTGGAGGAGCGAGCTTAGAGGACTTCTCCGGAGAGACATTCGGGGAGGCCAAAGAGCGAGCAAATCCGACCGGTAGAGAGAGAATGTCCCGAGAGAGGGGGAGATCTGAGAAAGCAGAGATCGACTGAGCCTCCGGCGACCATCGACCGCCCCCTTTCCCTTGCCCTGAGCCTCGGTGAATTCCGGATTCCGGTCTCGAGTTTCGCCGGTGTTCGATTTGCCCGAGGATCCCAGCTCGAGACGAACGAGGCAGACGGACATCGTCCGATCTATCGGCTTGTCTGCCGTCCGACGCCACCAAGCCAGGTAGGGAACATTGCCGGATTGCATATGCTAACCGTTCGATAAAATGCCCAAGTCAGGCGGCCGTTTGGGTTCTTCATTTATGACTCAAGCTTGTTGATTTTCATATTTATAATGTAAACGAATCGTCCCCATGTTGAAGTCGAGTTTCGCTGGCCTGTTGTCCGTTTTTGGTCTGAGTTCGCACGAGGAGCAAGTCTAAAGCTTCCTTGGAGCTGGCACCCTCCGCATGTTCGACGAAATGTCTGACCAGAACGTATGTGTTCGTTCTTAGTCCTTCACCCACCTTTGATGCCGGTGGTTTGTCAAATGTGCTTTCATAGATCTCCGTTGCTTCGTATGTTCCTGTCGCTTTCTCTGAGCATCGTGTGTCCGCAAATGACCGATCCTTGGCTGGTAAGGGAGGAGAGAAAGCGGTAGCCACGGCCGCGCACGGTTGCCAAACAGGGCTGGTATTGATGCCTGAGTATTTTAAAACCAATCTTGGGTTTCCTGTGGGACACTAGCCAATGAGCATTCTCGGTTCATGGGGAGAAGGAAGCCAGCACTTTGTGCTGGAGTTGCTTCTGGGAAGCGGGCGCAGGAAGAGAGAAATAAAACAGCAAGTGGGAATTGGGCCTGTTTTCATTAAAATGACAGAAAGAGATGTGGGCTTGTTTTGGTTGGAGTTGGGCTGGGTGATTAAATTCGAAGTGGGCTCTTGACTGAGCCCGGTCCAACCGAGCTCAAGACAAGGGGTCCAGATTGGTGGGTCCTGGTCACTCCGGGTCCGGCCAGGTCCGGCCCGATCCGGATTCTTTTTATAATATTATAATACTATCTTAATATTAAAGAAAAAGCCAAAAAATGATATATTTTCCCCAAAAAAATCAGGAAAAAACCAAAAATAATTTGCATTTTCCAAAAAAAGGAAAAAGCCAAAAAACATTTTCTCCACAAATGCATGGAAAATTAAAAGAAGAAAAAAACAAACCTCAGAATTTAAATAATATTAGGTATCGGATAAGCGTTGTAGTTAACCAATGTAATTAAGTCCTCGATTTTAGATAAAATATTTCTTCCAATATTTTACTCAATTTTTTAATTAGCCTACCTCAAACTGATCATTGGTGATTCTTTTTAAAAAAATAAAATTAACTTGCAAGTTTAAAAAACTCAAACTATAAGTCATGAATTGGTAGGCTTAAGAGAGTCCAAGCTAAACTCCAAAGCATAACCACCATTAGCCTCTGGTATGTGAAAGGAGGTCTTGACAAAGAGTTAATACATAGAACCAGAGATGGAATACCATCTAGTCTCAAGTGCATGCTCATTGATTTGTTTTCATGATTTAATTGCAACTCTAGGGATAAAAGCATGTATGGGTTGATTTACGCGTAGGAATTGATCATTCCATGTCCATCTCAAGATTCTTCAAGTTACTAGGACTTAGAGATTAACATGTTTTGATTCTCCTCTGCACGAGCTTAATCAGAGAAAGATCGCATCAACATTACCACTTGGGTTTGTTCTATGCTACGCAGATTTGCCTTGATTGAATTATATTGATGATCTCTTTACACGTTAGCATTGAACCGGATTAGATTGACGATTCCCCTTGCATGCTTTTCATGTCCAGTTTCTCTAGGTGTCCTTAGTCATGACCCCTTTGTCAACTTGCATTAAATTTGATGTTATCTCGCGTGTTTCTTAATGTTAGATAACCCTTGATTTGGTTTCTATGCATATCGGTTAGGATATGCTTGGTTTGGAAGAATTTTAATCATCGGTTTTGCAGAGATTCATGGAAAATAGGCCGAAGTCTCTGTCGTTGATCCATGCTTGCTGTGTCGAAAAGATCAAACCTTTTATCGTCATTTTTTATTAAATAATAATGATGATAGTACAACTGCTTTTCTTATGTGTTTCTGCATTGAAGAATTTTGATCATCGGTTTTGCAGAATGGAAAATAGGCATAGGATATAGCTTGCTAATTTATATTATATAGTTAATGAGAAAAACATAAAAGATTGCATCTTTTATTGTTTTATTTAAGCATGTAGTGTATGGAATATCTTAAAGGCGTGATAGTTAATTTTGCATCTTAGATTATGAGGTTTTTTAATTGATAGTTTTTATTTAGATTGATTAGTTAATTTCGGCCTCCTAGGGCTGGTAAATTTAGGGAATTGCTAGGCTTCAATTCGGTTTTGTAAGAGTAACTAAAGGATAAGACAAAAAAAAAAAAAAAAAAAAAGGATTAAATCTAGTTTGCATGTATGGTTTGATAATTCATAAATAATTTAGACTCATCTAGGCATCTTCTTTTAAAATTAGTGCATGATTATCTTTTATTTATAGTTCATGGGGGAGTCCTGTCTCAAGACTTTTTAATTATTACTAGATACAACTAAGGCTTTTTTTTTTTTTTATCTTCCTCGTTATATATTTACTTTAGTTGGTTGATCTTTATTATTGCTTAATTTAATTTTTAATTGCTTGAGCACTCAGCATGATCATTTATTTTACATGTTTAGAGGTTTAGGAGTGGAATTCAGCATATGACATGCAAATCATTTTCACAAAAAGAAATAGTAAAATAACATTTAAATTTGTCTAGCAAAATCAAAACCCTGAATTCAGTAATCTCTAGTTTACAAGGGTAAAATGGTTCTTAACTGGTTCTACGTCAATGGTTCAAGTTGGATTTGATTGGGTTTGGTTTCCATGATAATTGACCCAATAGAAAAACATAATAGATATTTGTTTATTATGACTCGACACGACTCACATTGAAAATCCAAATCGGTTTTCGAGTTTATTCATTTTTTTTTCATTCCTTTTTCATTTTTATTGTGGCAGACACGAATTTGGCATCCGATTCAATTCATGGATGGCGTGCCTTGCAGATCACCAATTTGTAGAAATCATAAGGCCTGGCTGGAACACAACCAGTCGAGACTTAAGAAATATCATGACTGATGCTTGCTGCATCTTTTCTCCGGAATAAAAAAAGAAAAACTCTGTAAACACTTTTAAGAGTCAACTTTCTGGTCAGCAAGATTACTTTAACATCACAATGCACTCTTTTGAGGAGAACTTAAAATCATCCAAACTGATCATTTCTGCTGACAACCCTGCTGGTATTCAACAAAATACGGATCACCAAGACATAACAAGATACTGATTTAGTGGAAACTGAACCTATCAAACATCCAAGAGCCCTCCACACAAGACATAAGTAACAAGGGAAAAGGAGAGGTACGTGACTTATCAATGTAGCAAACCAATCGAGACTCGAAAACAACACAAAAGAAACTATCCTCACCCACTACAGTAAATTTGAACTAGAACTCAGGACATTCCATACTGAATTGAAGTTCCAAAGCATTCACAACTGTAATTTGCAGGTCTCCGAAGGCCTTCCTTCTAACCTACTTTAGATGTCGTAAGCCTTGTCAAATCGTAGAATGAACCTCTGTCGACACTTTGCTCCTGCAATGCAGAAAAGCAACTTTGTTATGTCCCAACATGAAGGTTTTTAACTCCAAAGACACTAAGAGAAAGCCAGAAAGAATAGGTATGATGTCCCCATCAGGTGTAAGGCATTACACTTAGAGCAACCCAGAAAGAAATGATAGAACAATCAAACTAAACTAGATGCTTTAGCGTTGCACAACCCAGATTCAATTCAGTTTTAACTATAATACTTGCAATAACCAATAACGTGGGCTGGCTTAATCATTAACTCATGGAGCAAGACAAGCAAAATCAATCACAGATAGTGAACATGAGAATAGGACAAACATCCAGTGGATAAAAATGATGGCACAATTCTGTCAAAGATGCTCTCGCTTCAGGCTACGCGGTCTCTTGACACACTTACCACAACCCTACAATAACCAATAACATTATCTGGGTTATCACAACCGCACGGATCAAGAAAAATAACTAAAATCAATCTTGGAGAATAGTCATTAAAACATAACAGACAATTAATATCTTGCAAAAACCCAGTTTCAATTAGATTACCTATGATTCCAGCAATTAACCAATAACACGTATTGGGTTATGCATAATCCCGTGGAACCAGAAACGCGACTAAAATGAATCTTACGAGCAATCGTTATAACAGAACAGAAATCAAAAGGAGCAATACACATTAAATGCGAAATTAAGAAAAGAAACGGAAAAGCAAGAAAAACCCACAAAAGCCAAGATCCGAAACCAACTTAGAAGACACCCGATTGCTGTGCAGCGAGATATAATTCCAACAGAACCTCAAAACAAGACTACACCAGAAACAAAAAGAAGGCGACCTGCCGATAAATACTTGGCAAAGACCCAAGTGTCGTTCAATAGAATATAGAGATATATAAAGTAAAGGCTTCTTTGCATCTTGTTTTACACGGAATCCATCTAGTCCTGAAATGAGGAGCGGTTTGTCTTCTTTCAGCTGTATGCACGTAAACTCCACCGCGTCGAGTCTTTGGCCGTCATGTCAAGTAGACATGAGTAGATCAATCGGTGAAAAGGCAAAGACTTGAGTTGAAAAATAGACTTGATCAAACATGAAATTAAAGTGAAGAAAAATAAGAAGATGAAACTAATTAATGGCACGAACAGTGGCAACTAGAAGTTTACACTACAAATTGAAGATAGGAAACCTAATCTATATAGAATGAGGACCCTTACTTAAAGGTGAGATTGGTTCTGTAGACTTGGGAGTAGATTGAAGGTTGAGGATCATTTTCTAGACAACAAAAATTCGGGACTGAATTGGAGTTGGATTTAACATTCGAAGGTTTTTTAGGTAATTAGCCATACATAGTATGAAGTGCTCTCAATAAATAAATATGATGGCAAATGCCCTCCTTTAAGGACAAATAGAAACGTAAAGTTAAAAATTTTGGAAAAGCAAACAAACATTGGGAACGCAATTGTACCTTAATAAGCATGATTTTGGACCTTAACCAGTCGTCCCTTCACTCATAAGACATATCTTTTTATTTTCCCAAGAACTGAAAAATACCCTCTCTCAATTTCTCTAGTACGCCCCAACATATTTTTCGTGAGTCCGTGTTGTTCCAACATCTTTGACCTCAAATGCGCTTGCAAATCGTGCGCATAGTCCGCACTTATCTTCCATTCCAGCAGACTGTACAAAAGTTCGTGCCCAGAAAGATCCTCCAGAGGTGTAGCAAGGACATATAATTCCGATAGGTTCTTCAAATTTGAGATATCAAGTGTGGTAAGTGCTGGGCAATCTATGATGTGAAGCTTTGAGACACTCGAGGGAATTTGCGGAATGCATTGCAGAGCTTGGCAACCATGAAGATGAAGAGATCTCAAGTGAGGAAGCACACCTAGCTCGGGAGATAGTTTGGTCATGTGTGGGAGTGTCAGGGTCAAGACTTCTAGTTGGGATAACTTCCCAATCCACCAAGGCATGGGATCTTGCTGTTGCACTAGCTCAGATGGGCCAGAGATATCACGCACTCCCATGCACAATAATAGTTGTTTCAAATTGATAAGACTTGAAAGATCTGGCATTGTCATTAGCGATGGAGACGAGATTGCCAAAGAAGTCAAGCTTATGGGAAGTTTAGGTAACGCAGAGATGCCCCTTGACTCATAGCACCATGAAAGTTTTAATTCTGTCAGATTCTCCAAACTTTCCATTGAGTCAGGGAACTCTGTGATTCCTGTTTCCAATAGATCCAACTTAATTAATGATCGTAATTCCTTAATGGAGTGTGGAAGTATACCCATATTCGAGCACCAATTCAAAGATAAGCTTTCGAGATTTGTTAGCGCTCCAGTAGAGTTGGGTAGGTGAATAATTGGTGTCGCATCCAATGAGAGCTTCTTCAGATTCTTCATAACCCACCAACGAGGAATTTCTCGTATAGCAGTTCCATCAAGGAGAAGTTCTGCGAGAGCTGGCAATTCACCCAATTTTTGTGGTAGACAGCGGAGATCACTACAAAAGTTCAAGTTCAAGAAAACCAAGAACTTCAGTTGCCCGATCGATGAATGGATTTCAGCCAAACTTTCACATTTTTCAAGAATCAATCTCTCCAACTTCAAATATCCAGAGAAATCAGGAGTCTTGGTTAAGAGCTCACACCCTGAAAGGTTAAGAACTTTTAATTTATCTGCTTTCTGTAACATCAATAAGACAATTGTCAGTAAGTCTATTACTTCAAGAGAATGTAAACATTGATAACAATACTATTTCAAAGGTGGCATACCTTGATATGTTTCCACCCGTTCCAATCATGAGTAAGTTTACTTCTTGAAAAATCAAGAATGACTAAATTACTCAATGAAAAATTGCTTATTTGCAACGTCCGAAAAGGAAAATTATGCCAAGAGAACCATCTTAAATCTGGAAGGAGTTGCTTCTTGCTCAGATAAGAGTTCGCCAAAGACGTGATCATGGACTTTACTTCAGAAAGGAGTTCATCAGTGACATCTCGGCTATCCATATGAAGGAACCTTAGGTTTGGAAACGCTCCAAATCCTTCGAGAGTGAAACAATACTCTGATGAATCCTTAAACATTAGACGGAGGGCTTGGAGCTTTTCATTTTTCTGAATAAGAAAACAATAAAAATTAACGAACAAGAAGGCTACAATTAGCTAATTAAGAGAAAAAAAATCAAGCCCTTTCCTTAATTTGAGGCAAAGATAGTGTTTTAGATAATTGAGCGTACCTAAAGTTTCTTAAATTCGCTCTCATCATTCTTATGGACCAATATGGAGAGGATCGAGAATGAGTTCTGAAAGTTTTAATTTTCATAATTTAAAAAATGTTTTTTGAATAAGCGGAGTTTTAAAATGTAAATGCTGAATAATTGCAATTGTTTTCACTAGGTAGGATAGCCCCTAATTACGTAAAGTGATTTCTCGTGCAAAAAAGAAATTAGACCCAAGAGTTACCTTCTTGCTAAGTAGAGCGTCCAATGCATCTTTGTGATTCCATAGTCTACTATGCTTCTCTAATTGCTCACCACTTTCTTGAGAAACAATTTCTCTGCCGAGATCTTTCAATTGATTGTGCATCCACAATTTATTATCTTCTCCAATTTTAATCATTGACAGCAATTGAAGAACTTCAAGACCTTCTATTGGGCATAGACCACAGTCTTTCCACATGTATGTTACTATACTCTTATCATATCCAACAAAAAGACAAGCTATGTCAAGAAATATATGCCTTTGATTGAGATCCAATGCTTCATAACTTATCATCAATTTACTTCGAGTTTTCTCAATGGGACCTTTTCTCCACTTCTCTAGGTAATCATCCCACATTTCTTTAGATTGTCCACATAATGATAAAGTCGAACCCATAACTTCAAGAAGCAACGGAAGACCTTGGGCAATCTCCACAATTTCTTGGGATTGTTTTAATTTTTCATATGGAGGGTAATCTCTTCTAAAAGCATGTTTGCTGAATAGCTGGAGGGATCTTTCAGAATCCATTACACCAATGTGATAAATCAATTTTACTTGGAATGCACGGAGAACCATTTCATTTCTTGTGGTTATAAGTACCAAGCTTCCTTGACCAAAGCAAACTTGCCCCCCCAAAAGTGCAGTTAGTTGACCCTCATCATCGATATCGTCAAGAAGAATAAGAATTTTCTTACTAAAAAATCTCTCTTTGATTGTCCTCATTCCCTCGTCCTTGCTATCAATACTTGAACATGTTTGTTTTGAGAGATCTGAAATTAGTCGGTTCTGCAAATATATAATTCCTTTTGAGTTCAAAGTATCTCTAACATCCGGAAGAAAACAACAGTAACCAAAGTCCCGAGAAAGTTGGTTGTAGACTACTTTGGCAAGGGTCGTCTTTCCGATGCCACCCATACCATGGATTCCCATTATCTTTATGTCATCTGTGGCAGTCTCTATAATTCCCCTAACTTCTTTCACTATGTGGTCAACACCAACCAAGAAGTCGCTAACTGCCAAATAAGCCTTCTTCAGCTCACTTAAAACATTGGTAACGACCTGTTTAACTAGTTGTCCTTCGTGCCTAACAATATAAATGACAAGAAAGGGGCCAAGGCAGTACAAAATAAGTTAGAATCGACAAGCTGAAATCTATGACATTAGGAATTGATAGCAGTCTATGGAAGCCACATGATGTAAGAAGAAGTGCAACCGCAAGTGGAACTTCTCACATTGCACACATCAGGAAAAATAAATTTATGGACATGCTACGAGGATGTTCAAACGTTGTGCATAATTCAATGGTTATGCAACCTTCAGAGTACATAGGTGATCGCTATATCTTGCTAACAAGAAGAAGACCGTGCTAATATGATGCCACCGTTATTCTCTAGGAATACAACCGACGACAACAAGTAGTGCAATTAGCTTTCTATCATGTACTAGCTTTCATCTGCAAAAATCTTTGCCTAGTTTCATATAAACTATGGATGACATATTTTGATCACCGCCTAGGTTTAGGACTTTTTACTAGTGAAGCAAAAGAAAATTATGGATTTATTTCAATATGAGAAAAAGTTACATCCATAATTGCACCATGTTAAATGTTCGTTAATTTTGCAAAAAATGTGTAATATTTGAGAATTGATATTTTAGTCCCTTAATATTTTTGTCACCTTCTCATTTTCGAAAAAGAAACCCCATCACCTTTTCATTGTCTATGGCTCTTGTTTGCATCAAACAAGGAGCACTATATTGCACATGACCGAACTAAGTCACTCTTGTCACATAATCCAAAATTTCTTTGACAGCCTAATAAGTGAAAATAAACCGCACTCCTATCATATGTCTAAAACTAACGGACTGTCACCTTCTCATTTTCCTAAGAAGAAAAAAGGCTGATGATTTTTACGGGTATTTCTGATGTGTAAACAAGCTTCTCCTTCTCATAATAGCCTTACGATTATCATATGGTACACGTCTCACGTGTCATGAACAATAAACAAGAGATCAAACTGGAACGTTGACACATTACTGATACAAAGGGAACTAGCTTAGCTGCAATTTTTCCGAGTACAACTGTTCTCCTGTATTTTGGCATTTATCGACGGTGGAAGATAATTACGTACCTGTTAGCGACGTTCTCTATGTTCCACCCCTTTAACCCTCCGACCTCATTGAGAGCAGCTTTCCACTCGGGAATGATCTCCTCGTCCACCCGCTTCTTGTCTTCATGCAAACGAAAGGCGTCACCATAACCTCCTTTTTGGTATCGAACATCGGATGGTTCAACGTAGTAAAAAATGGGCATGATTATCTGTCCCTTCGATTTCTTACACTTCACCATTTGGGCCAACTCCTTGAGACACCATTTACTGGAAGCATAACTTTTGGAAAAGATGGGTATGGAGATCTTGGATTGCTCAATGGCTCCTAAGAGATCCGGGCCGATCTCTTCACCAATGCGGAGATCTTCGTCATCTCTGAACGTACGGACCCCTGCTTCTAAGAGACGGCTGTAGAGGTGATCGGTGATGCCCGTGCGGGTGTCGGGTCCTCGAAAGCTCAAGAACACTTCATAGTCACACCCTTCCATTGCAACCAGCCGGAGAGAAAATAATACACCAGAAGCGCACCAGTTCAGCAGAAGCTGATTTCTGCGCTCTCTAAAGCCAAAAGTTTACTGGAAAGTAGAAACGTTGCTGCGAATTAAAACGGGAACGACCCATCATGATTTATATAGTGGATTTCAAGACGAAGTTTCTCTTATTCTCTTATTCTCTTATTCTCTTTTCGCTAAAAAAGACACAATTTTCTCCAATCCTGAAGGAAGTTTCGGGGAACTTCACCTGTGCCTGGAAAAGCAGGGCACGTAGCCCAAGCTCTCTACTTTTTACTTTGCAAGCACATTCAACGGACGTCATTTTTGACCTTTTTTTGTCCGACGGTTCATATCGTATGCGCGAGCCTTATGCACTTTTTTGGCAGCTTCATCACTGTCTGGAAGGGCTGAACCCGTTCCCATTAGCCAAAAACAGCCAGCAAATAGCCACTGCAAAAAGCCGTCCAACCTGGCAAGCAAACCCCTTTTCTCGGAAATCAATGATATAGACGCCAAAATAGTGAGCTTGGTTGTTATTAAATCGGATCGTGCGATAATAATGGGTATGGTGCCACCAACCCTCTTTTTGACTTACTCGAAAGTAGGTGGTCCCACCAACCCTAACATGAAAAATCGTGAAATTATGACTAGGCTAATGTGATTCCACGTGACTTTCACAATGGTGGTTCACTTTCATGAACAAGGTGATGTGATTTATTGGCACAAAGAGTGATGGAAAAATAGTTATTCTAGTGGCTAGTGTGGATACCATGCAGGCGGAAAGAAAGGTGAAGAATACGAATCGGTGTTCTGCAATGATATTTTAAGCTCACTCTGCCCAAGTTTCTAATGGAGAACCACACACTGGCCAACGTTTCTGAAAATGAAACAATTGAATTGAATTTTAACTCTGACAAAAAGTTAAAATTCATGATCTATAAATTAGACAGAAACATCTTGAATCTATCGGTTTGTTTTGTCAGAAAGGCATCGAAAATGTCTTTGAATTTATCTAAAAATGGGATTGTTTGTGAGAAAGCATTATTCTATTGATGATCACATGCATGTTCAAACTTTGGATCATTGAAATTAAAAGTTCTCTTGCTTTTATTGTTTAATGCAATTCTTTTTGTGGCATGCTAGGCTTGGTCACTTGAACTATAGATATTTTTATTATATGTCTAAGCATGGCTATATATCATGTAGGCATGATGTCAACGATAAATGATTATGATCTTCTTTTTTACTAACTTGAAAATCATAAAGTTATGAATAAGTTATATTTGATTTTATGGATTAGCATTAGTACCTTTGGAAAGTTTTACACATTATATAAAAATAAGTAAAATGGTAAAGAATAGAAGTAACTTCAGATGTCTTGAAGAGCACCTAAGGCTACACAGTGCAGCGCACTAAAAACTGAAAAGAAACGAAGGAAAATTAAAGCAAAGACCTAGGAAAAAAGATTTGCTTCTTCTTTTATGTTAATAAATGAATTAATCTCATACAAAAATAAAAAGAGATTTTAGACCTAAGTAGATCCTTAAAGGGCTCAAAAAGAAGAAACAGGTAAGAAAACTATTCTGGAATAAGAGACTCATCAATGACACCTCTCATATTTCTTGGTAGGTGGGGAAGAAAAATATCCACCTACCAATGGTGAGGTGTTCGAGTACCAGCACATATCGCAAATGGCCCTCATAGGTGGGAAACCATCTAAATCTTGGGTGAAGTTGGAAAAGGTATCATCAAGTGACCTTTTCAAGTTAATAAATGAATTAATCTTGTATAGTGATAAAAGAAGGTTCAAGTAATCTAATGACAACAAAGATTTGAAGATCCGACTTATAAGATCTTGTTATATTATTGTGATTCATTCATGATGAGGTGTGCTTAAGAGGAATTGGTTTGTCTTAATATGATGTGATTGAGAGGCACCTTTTGAAGGGATATGAGTAGTTATTTTTAGGGAAGTTATCTTTAAGACAAGTATGAAAAATAACTTCTAGAGATAATGGCCTAATGAATGAACAGAAGAGAAGTCCTGAAAAATAACTTCTCCATCAAAATATTGATGCACAAAACTTTCTATTACTATTTTGAGAAAGCAATTAGCATTGACGCTATCAAATGTGAATACTTTTTACTGTGATTGCATTCAAACCAACATGAGTTGTATCTCCATCATTTGTTGATGATTCAATATATATTCCTGAGTAATTGCTTTAGTTGTGCATTCAAAAGTTAATCAATTCTTCCCTAAAAATTTTATCCAATAGAATTAATTTATAGAAAGATGGGGCAAGTTTTTGATATATACTTAAAACTCAAATATGACACCCTCTGTAAGCGTCAACTTTTAAAACTCATTTGAAGAAAAAAACAAAACAACATGATCATCTTGCTCTCCCAGTAAGGATGTCCCACAAAATAATGAGGAATCGATTGAAAAACAAACTCTTCTAGAAAGCAAGGGAACATGTGTCGCACGTTTTTTTTTATTTATAACAAAGCGGGTCGCACACTTCACAACGACCGTAATTTAAGGGAACATGTATAGCCCACAGCCTCTTTTACCTTTTTCATTTTCTTCCTTATATGAATATAATATTTTAGCTTTAGTGTCCCCTCTTTATCAGCTCATCTTTATGTTTACTTGACGTTCTTATTGATCTTTTGATATTTATTTATTTGTAAAAACACGTAATATTTCAAATGATCCCCTTGCATCAGTTTGCGTCAGATATGCGCTCATAATCTTAGATGTAGCCTTTATCACGGACTATAACATTAAGCATTTAATTTTTCCTTTTGTAATTCATTTGCAGGAATTTGCTCCATCAATTTTTTTCTTTCATCAACTGAAAAAAGTCAACTTATGTAACTTATTATAATTTTAGATGCAGAATATGAACAATTGTTCCATCAACATAAAATTTCAGCATATGGAAATTTCAAAATAGAATCTATATATACAATGCGACTGTGATTTATTACCCAAACATGCCTAAGAATTGGACATGCAGAATTTCAAATTTGATAAGATTAGAAATATGCTAAAGTGGCCACTATAAAAAGCAAACTGTGGGGTTTAAGCTAGCAAGTGAGCGTGCCATATTATTCAACCTTGCAAGTGGTTTGCATATGTTGTAATATACGCAATCATGACTCGTCATAATCCTCAATTTGAAAAGCTAGTAACAAAGTTAGCTAATAAGCTAAAAATCTAGATAAAGTTCACACGGGAGCATGATTTGTGGCCCAATATTGCACGAGTTATGCCCACTTTCATGACTCTTCATCCATCTGAAGAGAGCAATATTCAGGAAGCTTCACCACTATCTCAAAAGGCTAAAAGAGATTCTATCAGCATAGCGAAAAGCAGTTGGCAAAGAGCACTAGCTAGTCTAGCCTGGCGAGCAGATTCTTTTTCTCGAATATCAATGTTATAGCCACCAAAATAGTGCGCTTGGTTGTCATAGTGGACCAAATCCTACTCTTACCATAATAATGTGAGTGTCCCACCTGCCCAAACTTAAAAATCATAAAATTATGACTAAGCTATATGTGATTTCACGTGACTTTGAAAAGAGAGGTTCACTCACGCAAACGAGGTGATGTGATTCATTGGCACAATGAGCGAGTTGCCTCCCCATTATACAAGTAATGGCAAAATAGTTATAATAGCGGTAGGTGCGGATAGAATACGAGCAGAAAGAAAGGTGAAGAATACGAATTGGTATGTCGCGGTGACATTTTAAGCACATGTAATGACAACATTGTTAAAATTAGGGATGGCATTTTGTATTCACCTTCATATATTCAAATTTTGTAATCGTCTTGAGTCATGTCATTCAAAACACTTTTTTTCATTAATTATACTATAAAACTTATGTATCTTAAGTTTGTGTCAATTCATATCTAACACGTGAAAGAGATGACAACGAGAATTAACAAAATATTAATCAATGCTAAATTGGCAACAATTGTGTAAGAAAAATATTAACCTATTAAGATTCACTAGCAATGATACAATATCTCACTATGCTCCTCCTTACAGCATTCTTTTATATAGCTTCAAGTAGAACTTCATATAATTGTCCAATGGCACATGCTTAATGTTCTTACCTTTATCCTTTCGATCAAAGCTCCTAATGCCTATTTATGACAACAATATCAAATTTGTGCCTCAATACAAACACTTTGTTCTTTTTCTAGTAGTCATCCACAATTATTAATATAACCTGGCACTTTTCTTCGAAGAAAACCACAATAGCTTGCGAAATCTAAGTGAGTCAAGTCTACAATCTCTAGATAATAGAATCTAGAAGTCTACTGCACTATTTTCATTCTACATTTCCATGCTACTTCCCATTAATCTCACACGTTTTCTCCACAACTTTTTCCGGAAGTCTTCATACCTAGAATCAATCGGTTGATTGAATTATTGTGCCCATGAAATTTCCATCATTTTGCTATTTTAAGGGGACCCTATCGTTTGGAGTAAACCAACCTGCCAAAGTAGACTTCACACAAAAAAATGAAGAAAGTAGTTCATTTGGCTATTTGCCGTGCATAATAAGAAGGAAGAGGAACAGGAACATGAATGGTGGACTTTAGGAGTGCACATGATAACTATTCTATTTCTGGTTAGAATTATTTTTTTGCTCCAAAAACAAGTTTGTAACAGAAATCCATTTGATAACGCAATTTTATTTTTCTATTTTTTGAATAAATTTTTAGTCTAGAAAGAGGTTTAAAATAGAAATGAAAAGTAAAATTTTTTTACTTTTCTATATCTATAATAGAAATGAGAAATAAAAACTCTTATAATTGCTTGCTCTTGTTACTAGGCTGATTGCCACCTGTCGTCGGTTGGCATTTGCTGCCATTTACCGACTGTCGCTGCCACTATCCACTGTCCACTGATCTCTGTGGACGCATTAGTCGGTCATCGTTGGTTGCTGCTACCCCTCTCTCGACGTCACCATTTGGAAGAGATAAATTTTATGTTGTTATCAAATAAATTTATATTTTAAGAATAAAATTTTATATCGTTATCAAATATATATTTTCTTAAAAACTCTTTTAAAAATAAAAATAAAAAATCTGTTTTTATTTTAGAAATTAATTTATCGTTACTATTGTGTCCCAAGAGCGTCATCGCATTCGTCACGCACTTTAGAAGTTTCCCACGTGGTTTCTTTTTCAACGTCTACCCGCAACTTTTTTGAAAGTCTAAATACCAAAAATCAATTGATTGATTGATTGATTGTGTCGGGAAATTTCCATGATATATATTTTCTTTTTCATGGGGAGCCCTTCGTGGAAATGATCGCTACCATTCCACAATCAAGTGGTCCCAAAAGTGACTAACCAACAAAAAGGCAAAAACGAAAAGAAAGATGAGGCGAATTATTGGGCATATTTGCCTTGCAGAATCAGGAGGAAGAGAAACAGGAATGGTAGGTAGGCATGTTTATCAGTTTGGAAGTTTTTATGACGTAAAGAAAAATTAAAGCAAATGTGATATTGATTTAAAATTTTTAGTGATAATAATCCTTAAAAATTAAGTTGCGAAATTGAAGATGCTTAAAAAAGCATTTGTTTTGTAGGGTATCTAATAGTTTGTTTTTTGTGGGGATAAATGAAAGATTGTTGTTGACTCAAACACAATCAACATTTGTCTTTCCTCGTTCACTCTTGGGATCTTGTTGAGGTTGCTCCTCTTTTCCTAGATTTAATTGCACTTTCGCTGAAAACTTAGCACATTTTGTGCACTTATTCCAAAATTATAACAAGAATGTGTTGTTTAGAAGTTACACAAATATTTCCATGAGTATATCTTAAAGTGTGGGACAAACTATGCTTTGAACATGTCGACGTTGCAAAAATATGCTTTGATATGTAACATTAGTTAAACAACAAATATTTGAAAGCTTAGAAAAAGTCATGTTAGCAAATTATTTATAATCTTTTTAGTGTGTCAACCTACTCTATTTGGATACACTTAGTATCAATCCGCACTTCCTTGATCACTTCAAAAAATTTACATTGCTTTATTTTCCAACTTTCTTTTCCTCTCCCCCTTCTTGAAGGCCATGTCATGCAGCATGCATTGCGTCGAAAATGACAGAAGAATCTAGAAGTCTGCTATACTGTTTTCATTTTACGTTCCAACTCTACTTCCCATTAATCTCACTTGGTCTTTCCACAACTTTTTCGGAAGTCTTCATTCCTGGAATCACTCGGTTGATTGAACGATTGTGTCCGCGAAATTTCCATCATGTTACCGCTTAGGGGGACCCTTTCGTTTGGAGTAGACCAGCCTGCCAAACTTGACTTCACACAGAAACAGAACAAAACGAAGAAAGTAGATCATTTGGCCTATTTGCCGTGCAGAATCTGGAGGAAGAGGAAGAGGAATAGTGGACTTTAGGGGTGTCTTGGACAGTGGACACGGGCAGCGGAAGGAGACGGCTTACCATTATGCCGGGCTATGGCATAATCTCACATGGTTTTTCACCAGCCTGCCAAACTTGACTTCACACAGAAACAGAAAAAAACGAAGAAAGTAGTTCATTTGGCCTATTTGCCGTGCAGAATCTGGAGGAAGGGAAGAGAAATAGTGGACTTTAGGGGTGTCTTGGACAGTGGAGACTGGCAGCGGAAGGAGACGGCTTACCATTATGCCGGGCTATGGCATAATCTCCCATGGTTTTTCCTGATACCGACCCCTCGCCACAGATTACTAAGAGTTCCCGGCATTTTGCCGTGCTATGGCAGCACGAGACAACTTCTTTCTCTTCGGCTTTTCAGCCTCATCAGCTCCAGCTCTTCTTCATGCTCTTCAACGATATCACTAGTAGGGAGTGTCTTGGACAGTGACAATGCACATCAGGAGAGCCTTATGTGAAAGTAACTCTCTACAAAACAGAAAAATCAAAAGAAAGATTGTATTGTCACTTGAGTTACTTTTTAGCCCTCACAATTATTCATGAAACAGTCACTCCATTTTAATAAAATAAGGAGTAGAGTCGCCAACGGTCAATTTAAAAAAATTAGGTTGATTGGAATCCTAGGCCACGTGTGAAAGCATGGCCATTTGCAAAAACCGAAGAAACTTGTGGATTGGGGTTCAGTGACATGTGGGGAGGGGTTAGAATCCCTTCAACGCCCTTTTGGTACCCCATTTTCTAATTAAGTTAATTGAATGCAAAATCAATTAATTTTCCAAAATTATTGATGCAATTTTAATTGTTATGAAGACGTAATCAAGGATATTCCTCAGTCATTTTAAGCCCAGCATGAGTTTCATGTACCTTGTGTGTTTGTGTTTGGAAATATGCAATTACTTGTAAAAAATATGCATGATTCCAAATTTGCCACCTATATACAAGTGCAATTGGCTAATAACTCATCATTCAATGGTGCATGCTTAGTTTTAAAATTGATGGAGCCATGTTATTATTTGGCCTACTTAGATTTGGATTTGTTCATTCTTTTCGGTCATAATGTTAAAATATTTAAATAATAAATTATGTATTTATCTAATAGTTTAAGTTTTTAGAATAGTTGGTAGCAGTCTCATAAAATCTTACATGATATTAGAGTTGGAAGTTCTGAGTTTGAATTTTCCATACCTCATTTGTCTCTCCAATTAAATTTCCATAATTAATATTAGACAAAGATCAGATTAAGCATGAGGGATAGTATTAGAATATTTAATTAATAAACCACGCTTTTATCTAATAACTTAAGCTTTTAAAACAGTTGAAGATATTCTAAAAAATCTCACATAAAATAAGGATGTTGAAGGTTGAATTTTTTTTAGCGAAAATGACAATAATCCTTTTGAAAACATTTCGGAAAATCATGATATGCGTGGGGGACCTGGGACCTAAGCTCTGCCTTCAGGTTCGCTCGAACCGATTTCCTCGGTATATTGACCCATGGGTTGACTTCATGAATAAATTTTCTAATGCAAATCATTAAACAAGAAAAATAATGGTCTAGAGAAACTATGACGCTTCTTAGGTTTATTTCAATGGATTAATAGCTGTAAAATCACATTTTTATATTTCAAAAATTAAAATAGATGTAAAATCACGTATAAATTTCAAATAATCCTCTCATATCAGTTTTTGTCATATATACGATAATAATATTAGATGTAGCATTTATCATGCAATATTACTTTCTAGGCATTTAATTTTTTCATAACTCATAAGCAGGGATTTGTTCCATCAGCCCTTTCATTCGTCAACTGAAAAAATCAACATATGTTACTTAGATGCAAGACTTTGTTGTCATCCACTTTAAAAAAATCATTGTAATATCAGTGCTAACCATTTAGATGCAGAGTATGCCCAGTTATTCAATCAAAATAAATAATCAACATATAGATATTTCATAATAGAATGTATGTATATACAATGTGATTGTAGATTTATAACAAAAAAAATGCGTAAGAATTAGAGATTTGCTCGAGTGACCATGAAAAGCAAATCGCAAGGTGAGAGTAGAAGGTGAGCAAGTCGCGTCCCATTAGCTTTTTTGCAATGATGGATATTTTGGCCCTATTGAACTTTTCTAAAACCTGTCATGATCCTCAATTCAAAATATTAATAACAAAGTTAGCTTGAGAGCTAAAAATACACTAAACACTAGGTAAAGTTTGCATGTGAACATTTCACGTGGTTCAATCTTGCACAAGTTTTATCCTCTTTACGACTCGTCTCATCCATGTCAAGCAACCAATGTGGGGAAGCTTAATCACCATCTAGAAAGGATTAAAGCGTTCCTATTAGCATAGCAAAATGCACGTGGCAAAGAGCCACTAACTAGTCAAACCTGGCGGGCAATAACTTTTTTCTTAAAAATCAAGGTTAAGGCGCCAAAATAGTGCTCTTTGTTCCTATAGCAGACAAAATCCAATTCTTATGATAATACTTTGGGAGGTCCCACCTACCATTTTTTTTTTCTAGATTGAAAATTATAAAATTATGAATAATTTAAATCTGATTTTATGTATTAACATTCATATTATTGAAAAGTTCTACACACTACAAGAAAACAGGGGTATGTGCACTTAAAGTTATAAATCTTGTCGTGAAAATACAATTAAGATCTAAATATTGTAAAAGTGCAATCAAGTCCTAAAACTTGACAAATTGGTGCAATCAAGTCATTTCGTTAATTTTGTCAAACTTGATTGGTGGAAAATGCTAACATGGTTTTTTTAATATTTTATTTCTCCTACATAGTGATGCCACGACTAAAATGACGTTATTTTGATCAAAATCTGATTTTTCATACAATTTTTATTTAAATTAAATTAAAAAAAAGAGAGTTGAACTACCGATGAGGGTTGGGCTTCATTGCCCTCATGCTTTCTATCCCACCATCACCGAGAAGGGCCGGCGATGGTAGGGGAATGGTTGGCTAGGGTTACTAGTCTTGCAGGCGAGGGCTCGCAACCCTCACCTAGATTTGGGGGAGAGTCATTGGCCCTTACTCAATTGTGGCCATGGGCGACTAATGGAGGAAATCGATTTGTCCATTTCCACTCAACTCCATGAAGTAGCCATTATTATTACTATTGCCATAAGCAAAATGGTAGTCTTCTGCATACTGGCATCAATATGGCTCTCTGTGATAATGGCAGTTTCCCAAATCAAGCACACTAATCCTGTTAGTGTCTGCCTTTTTGCCATAATTGCTTTGATTCATCTTTAGTGCTCCTAATGTGAACCCCAAACTTTTTTAATGGCTATATTAGTGCTGATCAACATTCTAATCAGATGAGCAAAGACCAGGACCTCCAAAACTCAATATCTACACTATTCCTTACCCATGTAATTAGGAGTGCAAATTACTAGTAGTTTGTTAATGCTATCCACTTATGAAATCATGTAGAATGACTTTCAACTAATCATCCTGATGAGCCTCTTCACTTCATCAGCTTTCGAAGACTTACAAGGACATCAACATCCTTGTTGATTCCTCATCTTCACTGAACGATCGAGTCAACATCCAAAGACCTTCAAAGACACCAACATCATCGCTAATTCCTTTGTCTCCACTGAACTTACTTGACAATCAACATTTTCATTGTCTTCCACCTTATCTCGAGAGAACTACTCCAACCAAAAATCTGCTATCCCCATAATGATCCAACTTCTTCTATCTTATAATCCTTCCAAGCATATTGATAATCATGACTTTACCAAGCAATTCATTTTCACAAGTGTGGTCCTTTGAAAATTCAACAAATATTACCATTCTAGGCTTGTTCACCATCACTAAAGTTCATGCAAATTTTCACCCTAAATTGGTCTTTTTAAATCATCAGGAACATCCTCTTTCTTCTCAATTCGTTCACCGTAAATCAAGGTCCTTCTAGATTGTTCACATTTGTAGAGATCCTTCCAACTTGTAGACAGCTCAATGCCCAATACCTTATTCACATTAGATATTGATAGAGCATTCCCAATTGTTGCATAGCACTCAATTTCACACTTGATAATATACCGTTTGCATAGTGCCTTGTGTATATATCACTTGGTACTAAACCAATACACACATTTAGTCTTTGATTGTCTTTGCCATCGTTAATATAACATAGGGGCTTTCCTCAACATTTTCATCCTTTCGTCCATATTTTTCTTTTGGGAAAATGACTATAATCCTATGGCAAACACTTTGGAAAATCATGACATGCGTGGTTAGCTCTCCCACCTTTAGGTACGCTCAAACCAATTCCCTCCACATTGTGGCCTATGGGTTAGCTTTATACAATGGGTTTTCAAATGCAAAAATTTAAACAAGCAAAACAACGGTCTAGAGAAAATATGAGTTTTTAGGTTTATTACAATGGAACAATAACTATAAAATAAAATTTTTATGTTTTTCAAAGGGTAATTTAGGCATTACAATGTCCTATTTATTTGTGAAAAGTAATTTTAAACCAATAGAGTGACGGGTTATTTATTTAATAATTCTAGCCTAACTCTGGCATTATAACATAATAATTTTATTTAGGGGGTTTAGAATGCTTATTTGTCACCAATTCTAACTCAATCTGCACCCTAGTGGGATTGTCGGATCTTCCAGCTAGAGCCTCACAAGAATTTCCTTACAAATAAAATCAAGTTAGTAACTTGAATTTGAGATAATATAATTGAAAGAGAGATTTATAATGAGCTACCTTGAATAAAAAAGAGTAAAAGGAGCCCTTATATAAGAAGGATTTTTCTATTTCAAGAGAAACCTTCTGAAAGGTTGGACTGGCCATTTGAAAGGGCACAAAATCCCTCCAAAGGGTTGGCTCAGCCTTTGGAGTGGACAAAAATTGCCTTCAATGGGGTAGTACGCCCCTTTAAACCGACCTTGGAAAGGCCTGGGCAGCCCTGCGCAGTGTGTATGGCCAAGGCGGGCGTTTACACAGGAGAGAGCCACGCATGTTAGCCGACCCTAACCGCTGCCAATTTTTCTCTAAATGATATAATGTACTCATTATTTATTTTTAGTACATCTGCCGAGAATATCCTGATGATACTAACATTCTAGAACATTTTATGGGGTGACTTAGTAATATTTTAGCTCATCAATTCTGCAACTTATTATGGTTCAGTAATAATGCTGTGACCTCTCACTATGCTTTCCTCCTTATAAAATTCTTTTATATAGCTTCAAGTAGAATTCCATGCAACTATAAATCAACATATACTTGATTGTCTTACTTGTCTCGTTCCGATCAAAGCTCCTAGCTGCCTATTCACGACAACATCAAATTTATGCCTCAGCACAAACACTAATATTTCTCAAGTAATTATCCACAACTATTAGCATAACCTTAGCACTCTTCTTTGAAGAAAAATGCAATAGCTTGCAAAATTTACTCGAGTCAATCTGCAATCTCTATGGTTTCTTGCAACCATATTGAACTACACTTTTCACTATTTTCCCCACTTATAGCGATTGCATACATTCAGAGACTTTGCAGCATAACTATGAAATAGATTCTTTTCACTTGGCATATGCCATAATTCTGTCTCTTAAACTATTGCATCCAGCATCTCCACAATAATTCTTCACCATCTCCCCTTGGAATTCACACATGCCACTCTAGTTGATTCCTTTTATTATCACCAAGGCACCTCAAATGACCTTCAGGACTCCGTTATCTTAATAATAACAACACCTAGGGATAGATGAGCGTGATTTTTGGCATTGGTGTTGGTGGATGAAGGCGGAAGAGGAGGAAGATATTGGGCTGATGAAGAAGAAGATGCCACGTCACGCCTCTCTTCAAAAAAAAATGAAAAATGCCACATCAGGCGATGCATGTCTTAAAAAAGTAATAAAAAAAAGGTTATTATTTCTGGTGAGTCAAATTAAACGGAATTAATGAGAGGGATTTGGTTGCACCAATTGGACAAGTTTTAAAGAGTGATTGTACTTTTTGAAAGTTTTAAGATTAAATTACACTTTCGCAAGAAATCTTAAGACTTTTTGTGCACTTATTCCTAAATTATAAAGAGCATGAGATGTTGTTTAAAAATGACACAATTATTTCAACAAAATATATCTTAAAGTGTGACACATGCTATACTTTAAACTTGTTGATGTTGCAAAAATATGCTATGCAATAGTAACGTTAGTTAAAAAATTTTTTTGAAAATACAAAAAATACCATAAGGCCAACAAATGATTTATAATCTTTTGAGTCCGTAGACGAACTCTATTTGAATACACTTGGTATCAATCAATATTGCCTTGATCACCTTATAGAACTCATTGAAATTTGCTTTATTTTCTTACTTTTTCTCCCCCTTCTTCAAGGCCATGTTATGTCCTCCGCGTTGTGTTGAAACTGATAGTGGAATCTAGAAGTCTCCAGCACTATTTTCATTCTACGTTCCCACTTGGCTCCCCGTGAATCTCACGAGGTCTTTTAACAACTTCTTCGAAAGATTTCATACTGAGAATTGATCGGTTAATTGAATGATTGTGTCCGCGAAATTTCCATAATGTTACTGTTTTAGGTGGACCCTTCGTTTGGAGCAAACCAAGCGGCCAAAGTTGACTTGACCCAAAAAAAGAAAACGAAGAAAGGAGTTCATTTGGCCCATTTTCCGTACAGAATTAGGAGGGAGAGAAACAGGATTGGTGGACTCTAGGACCGTCTTGGACACTGACGGCGAAATTTAGAAAGTCTCCCTCAATGTTTTTTTCCTACGTTCCCACTCTACTTCCCATTAATCTCACATGGTTTTTCCTGTTACCCCACGCTCGCCACAGATTACTAAGATTTCCCGACATTATGCCGTGCTATGGCAGCAAGAGACAGCTTCTTTCTCCTCGGCTCTTCAGCCTCATTAGCGCCAGGTCTTCTTCTTGCTATTCAATGATATCACTAGTAGGAAGAAGTGTCTTGGACAGTGACAGCGCACTTCAGGAGTCTCCCACACGGTTTCTTTACCACTTTCGAGCTCTGCTTCCCATCATCTCCCACGTCTTTTCCCACAAATTTTTTGAAAGTCTATTCCTAAAACCAATCGGTTTCATTGATTGATAGTGCCGCGAAAGTTCCATAATATATATATTTTCAGGGGGAGCCTTTCCTGGAAATAAACGCTCCCCTTCTACGGTCAAAAAGCCCCGAAAGTGACTTCCCACATAAAGGAAAAATGAAAAGAAAGATGAGAACAATTATTTGGCATATTTCCCGTGCAGAACCAGAAAGGAAGAGAAACAGGAATGGTGGCCAGAAGGGTAAATGCAGCATGAGTTATCAGTTTGAGAGTTTTTTTGACGTGAAACATAATTTTGAGCAAATATGGTATAGTTATATTAATTTGAAATTTTTTGTGATATTACTCCTCAAAAATTAAGCTGGACACTTTAAACTCTTATATGGCAAAAAAAAAGGAAGCGTTGAAACAGCACGTGTTTTGCGTGGTAACACTGTCAATGTTTGTCGTTGATTATTTTTGTGGGGACGAATGAGAGGTCGCTGTTGACTTAAACAGCCAATAATTGTCGTTTCTCGTTCGGTTATTGGATCTTATTGAGATCACTCCTCTTGTCCAGATTCCATCTCCCCTCTATTTATGCGCGATAGTTTCTCTGATTGCAGTACCAATCCACGCTTGCGTGAAAGAAGAAGACAAAGACGAAGAAGAAGGCAATGAGTGGCCAAGGCGAATCAGCGTCTACACATGACGGCACATGCGCTGCGGGGGTGCCGGAGGAGCCACAGGAGCATCCCGCAAGCCAGCACGCCACCATGGAGATCGCCAAGGAGGCTCAGCCCACGAGCATTCACTCCAGCCACTCAAACACCACTGCGAGTGGCAGCGAGAACATGTATCTCGACATCGCTCTGGTGGATGCTTCCACGCCATCTGACCTCCACATCGTTCCAGTGAATGCTTCCAAGCCGTCTGGCCTCCACATCGTTCCAATGAACGCTTCCTTGCTGTCTGGCTGGAGTGAGTCTCTTGAGGCGTATTTCGACTTTGTAGTTACGTTATGGTTGATGATTAAGCTTCATAATGGGGTTGACGAGACAAACGCTTTGCTGGTGTTTTCAGATCCAATGAACAAAGTACGCGACAAGTTGGACCGGTGTGGGAAGAGGGTCGATGATGCTACCAGAAAAGCAGAGGCACTCGTGGACAATGCCTATTCCTCTGTGGACAATGCCTGGAATCACCGTGAGTTTTTTCTACATTTTTTCTGGCTAAACATGCTTCGATAATCAGATAGAAACATTTTGTATTTACTCATGGAGACTTATCTAATTGATGATTGTGTGCTTGCATATATTTCTTCTCTTTTTCTGCAATATATGTGAACACAATTGATGTAAATATTCAATCCAAAGAGTTTGGCACTTACCACCTAGGAACAAATATATGTGAACGATGTGGACGCTATTGAACAGTCATAGGCTTATTTTGCAATTACCACCTAGGAACAAAGATACATGCCTCATATTCTGTGTATTCCATCCGCCAATTTAACAATTGAGTGGATCAAGTCCTGTGATTATTTATCTAGAGGAGCTTCAACTTTGATGTGCGGTGCTATCTTCAGTGCTTATTCTCTGGGCAATCTATGCCAATTCCTATCTATAACAAATTGCCAAATGCATAACATGGCACTTCCGTGATCGCATGGTTTGTTTTCCATCATTTTTTATGGCCCAACTTCTCTTTCCCTTGAAAGAAGAAAAAATTAGCTTTGTCCTGTGAGAGCAAGCACTGCATCAGTTGCATAAGCTTGGCTTTGGCTTGTTGTCCGTTTTTTAGTTTATTTGTGAGAGACGAAGCCCATAATTTCTTGCATTCTATTCAATTGAAATGTGATGTTAAGGACTCTATTCAAGCCTGACCTCAACTAATCGGCAATCATGCTGCGTTTGTTTTCTGTAACAGTTAAAACTAGCCGTAGCGTCACAGACGCAGCAATAGCTCGAGTTGCTCAGGGGACAAAAATGGTCATGGAGGGGGGACGGGATAAGGTATTTGAACGTACTTTTGAGATTCTGCCCGGAGAGAAGCTCCTGAAGGCATATGCTTGCCATCAATCCACTTCCTCTGGCCTTGTCATAGGGACATTGTATTTGTCCACGAAGAGACTGATCTTCCATAGTGATGAGCTCCTTTGCAATTACGCTCCCTCAGGGCAGCAAAAGTGGGATTATTCCAAGGTAACCTTTCCAATTTTTCCTGTAGTTTCATTTACTTTAGGATTACCATTTCAAATCGTTCAGCACTGAGCTTTTGTCAAAATATTGATAAGTTTTTGATGCATTACAAAATGATAGCCTGAGTTAGTATTGTCGTTTCCCCTATTGTGACTAGCCTGCCAGCTTCGAGTTGGAATTTGGGAGAACCTTCACCGGAAAGGATCTGCATTTACTCATTGGCCATATTACTACACTGGGCCTTGGATCATTCTTCTTGTTATCTTATTTTTATCTAAGCATGAAGCATCTTAACGTAGTGAAACATACCTTCGAAAAAAATTCGTCAAGCTCTGCTGAGCTTCACTCCCGGACCATCAGTTTCTGATGTGCTTTTATCCTGATGCCTGTTTAGGTGGTTCTGCTGCTCGATCAGTTGAGCTTTGTTAGTCGCTCTTCGAAAGGGTTGGATCATTCTGAAAAGTACATCCAGGTCGTTACGAGGGATGGTTATGAATTCTGGTTCAGGGGTTTTGTGTCGTATGATAAGGCTATCAAGAACATAAATGAGGCTTTGCAGCACAATCGTGAGAATAACACGGCTGGAAGTATACGAGGACGATCAGTGGCCAGATTGGGGAAGTGATATCCAACTGTACTAGAATAACTTTTGGTGTGTTGGTGTTTGTGTGTGACTGCTACGGATGATGCTTAATCCGAAATGATCTAATTGTCCAAATGGAACCATTTCATTGCAGTCAACTTCTATTTACTGAAGCTTTGATTTCGGCCTAATCACTTGTCATTTATTCTTGCTTTGCTGATTGCAAAATTGCAGAAACGAACACATCCTTGATCACAAAGTTGCACAAGTAATTTCCATGCACGAGATCAGAATCCATAGACATACTCCAATCATTTTGCCAACAAACTGAGATGGGAATTTGTACTCGGTTTTGGTTGATCTTTTGAATAAAGAATGTTCCGGCTTATGACTAAATAGAAGCACCACTTGGTCCACCATAACTAATTCATACTGTAACCGGCAACTTAAGTGCTGCAAATTCTCCTAAGAGTATGCAATTCACACGACAAAACTACCAAAAATTCTGAAATTTGACTCTTACAAAACAGCAAAGTGGAATGGCGATGGGCAAAAGTAATTACTAATTAGAATAGTGCCTAATACCCTTAAAAAAAAAAAAAAAAAAAAAACCTTTGGGTCAATCTCAATTTTACCCCAAACATTTTTTGTTAAAAAAAACCATCAACTTTTACCTGAGTGCCAAATCTGTCCCCATTAATTGCCTTCCAAGTAGCCCATGGCATCCACGTACAAGAGGAGTTTAGGTCCAACGTCAATGGACAAGGCAATTGGACAAATATAGGCTTGTGAGTGTATAAGAAGTCTTCCAAAAAAAAAAACTGTTTAAGAAGTTTGTCTTTTGTTACTAATTCGGATGCTTTTTCGATTGTCGTTGAAATAACGATGAGCACTTTCATTGCTTATTCATTATAGGATAAGAGAAGCTAATGTGTGCATAATATCGTCTGGGTTTATATTGTATCAATGGCAATCCTCACATGAGAAGAGAATAAGGGGGAATATATTGTCATCTTTACCAAGTTCAACTCTTAATTTACATTGGTAGGCTCGATGTCTATCACTCTCTCGGGCCACCCTTTGTCTTCATGTTTAGCAAGCCCTTGTTCAGCAGATGTATGCCTTGCTCATTGGTCAAAATGTCGCTGTTTTGACTGGAATCAATTGACGGACTAGGAGAGAAATTAGTGTTTACTAAATTTTCAACAGCTGCATTCTCATTGCCGTCATCATCCATATCTCTATTTCTAGATCTTCCCTCCCGTAAGTATGGGAACTAATGTCTCTTCGGTAAAATCTTCTTCCTAATTCAACAATCTTCTCCCACAATGAACCTGAAGGACTTGTTACTTCATGCCAATTTCTTTTGACGAGCATGACCATGAAAATGAGGAGAACAGAAAGTGCAGCAACTCCAGCAATCAAGAATAGGCCCCAGAAACTGTCAAGACCCAAGCTGTTGGAAGAAACCGAGGAATTTGAATTCCTGGCAATTGGATTTCGATGAAAGCCATGCGTTTTCAATTTCCTTCATTTTAGGCCCTTCAGTCACGTTGAGGATTGCTCGCGAAATATTCAGTATCAGCGGAGACCCTTTGGGGAAAACCTGTAAACAAAAGAAGTAGAACATGGGATTTTTCAATCAAAGTAGGAACTACTAAACCTAATAATTGCAAATTTTGAGGGTTTTCTATTTTAGGTAGAATTGAGGGGTTGAGGACTTTACGAAGTCAAATCCAGCAGTCTTTAATGCTGGAATCAAGGTATATTTGTTGCAATATTGTGAAAGAATAAGTTTAAGGTAGGGGACTTCATGGAATGCTACTGCAATCTCACCCTTTGTGCTTCCCAATGGAAAGAAGCTTACCACATTCCTCGAGAGACTGATAAGATATAAGCTTGAATTCATCGAACTTCATTTGCTTGAGCATTCCATAAGTGAAAGAGCCGCGCAAGCAACCCACTTTTTCTCCGATCTTTTGGGTCTTCCAATATCAATAGGTTGATTGTTTTACTCCTCTATCTTCCAAAAGGAAAAAAAATCTCTGAGAGCTGTTTCTTGGATCCGAAATAGAGTACTTGGGTTCTCCCAATAACGAAAAAGTGTATCATGCCTGAATCTAGCTGCTGCTTGTGAAGTATGGAAGGAGATCAAATTTGAATTTGAAAAAAAAAGATATTTACTTGTTCCAAAATATTTTCTCTTTGCCTTGAATCATTGGGTTTAGACATTACTTCGGTGATTTTTAATCGTTTCAAAATGGCAGCAACATGGCCCTTTTTCGGATTTATTTCTATCAAAGAATCATAAACGGTTGATTCCCAAAGCCACTTCGTCGGCTTGATCAGGATTATTAGTATTTTTGCTATTAGCATCAGTATTTTGCTGGTTATCAGTAAAAATTACTACACGTTTGGCTTTTCTGGAAGGATTGGATCTACATCAATTATAGTTGGTTGAATATTTTGCACCACCAAAAAAGAGCCCAAGCTTGCCGTGTAACTTTGTGTTAGTATAAGTACCACAAAAACCCACACGATCACAACAAATCATGCTAAGTTGCATAGTGCTTTCTCCCCTACAATCCAAATTAAGGGTAACCACATAAATTCTCCTACAACGATATGTAAATTGTAATGTTCAATTTATCTATTAAAATGAAGGATGATTATTTTGTGCAAAGACCACAGTTGAAAAGGAGAACCAGAAACATGCCAACTTGATGCGTGGCAGGACCCCTGAAATCTTCATTAATCCGATGTTCGAGGGTCCACACAACCAATGCTATAAGCACAAAGAAACATGTGGTGGTTAGCCAAAGGTCCCAAATGAGTGGCTTTAAGAAAACCCAAGCATTCTTGCTCTTGTTGTCCTTGTATGGCACGAGCATTACACCCCCCAATTCGGTGTATGGTAAGGTGAAATCAGCATATAATGATGTGTTTGCTATGATTGTCGTATCACCCACCACTGCATCATAATTCTATTCCAACAAAAGGAGCGGAAATGTCTACCATGTCAACCACATGATGGCATAGTAATTTTCAGCATGTATTCCAACAAAATCAAGCACTTGCAATTAGTTCACCTAGTAAAATATTAATCAATCATGTCATTGTAACTGCCAACACTACTTCTATTAGGCAAAGTGAACGGAATAAGGTCATAAGCCATAGCATAAGGCAATTTTTCTATGACGGCTTGAAAGATGTCAATACAATATCCAGTGACCTTGGATGTGTTTGTGCTAGGATCTTGAGTCACCTTCGTGAATTGATTAAGACTGTCCTTCACAGGAACGAAGATTTTCAGCCTCTTCCCATTTGTGGGAATCTCCCAGCCCTTAGGAACAGAGATCAAATCTCCGGCCATATTACTATTCGGAGATTACTCTTCAAAAGTGGAATATTTGCTTGTGTTGACTGGACTCAAATCTCTTTGCAGCCCATTTTTTAGTGTCCAAAACCCAATCTCTCTTGCTGCATTTCCATTGATATTAACAATCTAGAACGCTGACGACTCCAACTGCACATCAACAAGGCTAAAATTTCCAGCAAGGCCCATAAATGTTGTATTGGCTAGTCCTTGGAGAAGTTTCTGACCATTTTGAGAGACCCCGATAGTGTTGAGATCAGTTGCATCTGTTGAAGCTTTCGACATCTGAAAGGTAAAATTGGCCGCACCCATTTCCTCGACAACCATTGCTAGAGCCCAAGTAGCATCATAAGCCCAATATCCGAAAATGTTCAACTTAGGATTAAGGATGGATGGATTGTCTTGTTGGAATTTTGTCTTCCATTGAACCATGAATTTGGTTTGGCATGTCCGAGACATAAGTCTTAATGCCCAGTATTCCTTGCATTGAATTAGCGATAACAGATGAATCCACAGAACTCAATTGGTCAGTGATTCCTTTAGTTAAGATCCACACATAACCTTCGCTCATCATTCCCACCTCTTTTGCTTTAGCAAATAGCCGAGAACCGAGGGTAGGTAACATGTGCATGATGAACACCCTTGTTTGCATGGTCATTAACTTGTAGAGTTCTTTCATGATTTGATCGTCTGTGGCTGAAGGAGGAATAAGACTCCTATACGGCACTCGCATGTCGACTTCTTCCAAAGTGTCTGTAAGAGAAGCTATCATGCCTTCTCCAAATTGATTGTCCACATATACGAGGACCGATTCTTTCCAGCCCAAAGCTTGGAAGACCGCGCTTATGGCATTCACTTGGGACGAGTCATTTTGTGCGGCTCGAATGAAGTATGGACTCCGAATCGAACTAAGGAAAGGACTGGTAGCAGAAAAAGAGATGATGGGCACTTGACACTTGTTTCCAAGGTGAATGATAAAGTCTGCTTGCATGGAACCTTCGGGGTCTATTATGGCTTGGACTCGCTTATTCTTTAACAAATCAAGTGCTGCAAGGGGGAACCAGAAAGTCGTTTAGGGAAAAGTCTTCGTTTTAGTGATAGTCTTCATTTCTTTATTTGATTTGTCGCCAACATAATTTTCTTTTAACTTTCTTTTCAATTTGCATGAAAAATAGACAAAGTGAGAAGGAATCGGTGGAAACGATATAGAATGGTTGTTCATTTTCTCCACCTGCTCTATAATAGAAGAAGAGAATTTTTTTCTCTTTTTTTTTTTTTGTTTTATGTAGAATTATAGAGGGATAACAGAAGCTGAAGTCTTAAGGCTTTTTTTTTTTTTTTTTAATGAAAGTAGAGGCAAGGGATATAAAAGGCAAGGAGTTTTAAGATGTAGTATACTATCCTTAATTAATGATATAAGTTTTTCATAATAACGGGATTTGATTTATTTTTCAAAAAGAAATGCTTATGTAATTGCCTTTAATCAATGGTAAGAATAACAACTTGCTCTGAGTAAAAATAAATAAAAAAATAATAATTAGACACTCCTTAAAAAATTTGTGACTCATAGCATATTATTATTCTAATAGTAACTCAAAAATCATTATACTAGCAAAACCCTTTTTTTTATTGGTTTTACTCTAACTCTCATTTTCAAAATTTTGCCCTACATCCTTATAGATTGTGGGAATAAAAACCACAACTAAGGCTAAATCATACCCACCCCAATCTTTTTGAAATGTGATGATTCAAATTTCTCACCTCTCCCTTTTCATGTGAGAAGAGTGGCTATTAGAGTAAACTCCGGTGATTAGCAAAACCCATTTTCAAATGTCAACTTTTTGCACACACCCAACTTATTATCTTTCAAATGTCAATTTTTTGCACATACGCAATTGTCTATGTGCTTGCTCGTCAGAAACAATTATGAAAGAGATCATGCTCCTAAGATTGTCACAAATATAGATATATGACTAGTTTAATTGAAATTAACGGGGAATATATTAATTATGATAGGCCCACTCTGACAATAAAGAAAAAAAAAAAAAAAAGAAATCAACTTTCTAAATTTCCTCACTGACATAACCAAAAAAAAAATCCTCATTGCTTAAATTATAAATATGGATATTTCTATCCCTTGATTAGGGAGATAATCTCTTATGCAACCGAGAAAGGAAATCCAGGTGCGTACGTCTCAATTGAGCTGTACATCCACAATGAATGTTGCCATATACAGCCTCAACATTTATGGATATGGCCAAAAGAAAAAAACATTCATGCATTGAACATGTGAACGATTATTCCCAAGATTTCCAACTTCGCTGCACTGTTCACTCTCTCTCCCAAGTCCCCCGCCCCCGCGGCTTTGCTCGCTCGGCTTCTCCAGTGCTCCTCCCGACCGGCTCAGGGGCTCATCCGCGGCCATTTTCGGAGGATCTTCTCCCCCCCATCTGGCCTTCGTCCCCTCCAAGCCATTTGCTCCAGGTATGCCCAGATTCCTCTATTGGACAGATTTGAGCTTAGGTTTTTTTTGCAAATGTCGACCTGCGTGCTGGCTTCTTGTTGTTGTGCTGCTATTTGAGTAATGGAGATCCCCTTGTCAAGAAATCCCCTTGAGGCGGAATCTGGCCGCCGAAGGAGCCGTAGCCGGCCTCCTCCATATCGTTCTGTTTCCCGAGGCCGCTCGGGGCTGAGCAGGGTAGGGACGCCCGCGGCAGCCCCTGCTGCTTCACCTGGGAGTAATGTGCGAGCCCGTGAGGCTTCTATACAGGCTGGAAAATGACCTATATCCACAGAAAATGCTGAACATCCAGTGCCTCCCCCTCGGGTCAGTGCTCAGCAAAACTGGCCCCCTCATTCTGCTCCAAACCAGAATGGGCAGGAAGCCTTACCTCCTTGGACGTGGGCCAATGTAGCTCGGACTGCGTTAAAGGGGTACACCTTGAGCTATTTTGAGCCAACTCGTGTAGGAACAGAATTGGTTACTGATTTTGATGACGAGGTTGTTGATGCTGCGGACCCTGTGGTTTGAATTGTGGTGGGTTATCTTATAGGCAAGAAGTTGCTTTTAAATTAGTGGAAGCCGCTCTAAAGAATGCTTGGGGCCCTAAGTTGATAGACGTCAAAGCCGATGATCAAGGATTCTTTTTCTTTAGAATCCCCCATGCTGAGTTTAGAAGAAAGCTACTTGACAATGGCCCTATCACTGTAGCTAGAGTGCCATTGATCCTCCAGCAGTGGCACCCACTCCTGGAGTTAAAGGAAGGCAGCCACTCAAAAGTTCCGGTGTGGATTAGGCTGAGAAACATTCCATTTGCATTGTGGTCCTCTCGGGGTATCAGTGGCATAGCAAGTGTGATTGGAAACCCCCTCCATGTTGACCAAAATACAGAGCAGATGAAGACGCTATCTTATGCACGTGTTTGTGTTGAATTATCTGCCTCAGATAGTAGACATGATGAAATTTTGGTGTGGTTGAAAGGAGCAACCAGGAAGGTGTTGGTTGAGTACGAGTGGAGGCCGATCAGCTACATGTTATGTGGTACGTTTGGCCACCGTTGCAATCCCCCGGTCGTCTCTTCAGGCAACCCGGAGCAAGTTGCTGGTCTCATTTCCAGCCCTCCTAAAGTGCCGGACATCCCTAGCTCACTGGAAAATAAGAAAGCTGCATCCCTAGTTCCTGAAGTGCTGGTCATCCCTCCTGAAGTGCCGGTCCCCCTGTCCATCAACCACTCAATTTCTTCCCCTGCAGCAACTCCTCCGCCAGTGCTTCCACTTCCACCAGCTTCTGTGGCCAGACGTATAGCTGCTCCAACTTCTATTCCAGCAGCTCCAAGCCCTAAATCTGCAGTATCCCCACCTTCTGCCCCCCTGTCCAACAGGCCGGAAGTGTCCAGGCCAACAGTAGCACCTCCTGCCGCTTCCCCACCTCCTGCAAGATCAACTAGCACAGCTACAGCTCCTCCCATCCTCCAGCAGCAACATCCAGATCAGTGGCAAGTCTAGCAAGGCAGCAAGTGTGCATATCGCCAGAAACTAGAGGCGGTGGAGTGGAAGCAAGAGGGGGGCTCGGGAAAACCTCTTCATGCAGACAAAGGGAAGGAAAAGAACATTACCTCCTTTGATTTGGCCATTCAAAATCTGAACAGCAATGACCAAGTAGTATAGGAAGCTGGCCAGGACTCATTTTCATCAGCGGAAGATTTGGATGATGTAGTGAGATCTTCTAGCTCTCCCGAGGATGAAACACAATAGGAGGACAGCTCCTTGGTTGCTGCCAAGGCGCCACAAATGGATGGTTCCTCTTCGGTTTTCCAAGTGGTCCTTCCTCTTGTTGAAAATATTGAGTTCCCCCCCCCACTCAGCGGGGTCTCCAGCCTCTTGCTCCTCATAAATGCCTTGTGTCCAAACACAAGTCCCCCCCAGAAGCAGCCAGCCAGCAAACGGCGAATTGGGAAGCGTAAGTAGGTTGCTTCACTTTTGTTTTTTTGAATGAACATAGCTTTCTGGAATGTTTGGGGTCTTGTTGACCCGGTGAAGCAAGCTGAAGTTAGGCATTTTGTGCGTGAAAATAAAATAAGCTGTCTTGGCTTGCTAGAGACCAAGGTCTCGCCCCACCTTTTTGGATCTATTTCATTGAGCTTATGCTCAAGATGGCAATGGATTGGAAATTATAAACACTCAGTAAGGGGCCATATTTGGGTTGGCTGGAACCCTATTTTGGTCAATTTTCAAAGCCTCTATGTAACTAGCCAATTTATTCATGGCACTCTGAAGGTATTGCACACTGGACTTACCTTGTACCTTATAGTAGTTTATGGTGAACACAGTTTTGTTGCTAGAAGGCCCCTATGGAGTGATATTATCCGGTTGAGCTCCAATCTCTTGGATGACCCCTGGTTAGTGGCAGGTGATTTCAATGCAATACGGGACTCCTCGGATCGCTTAGGAAGTCCGGAGACCTGGCTACCCTCTTTTGATGAGTTCAGTGAATGTATTTGTTAAGCCGGCCTGGAAGATCCTAGGTATGTTGGGATGCGCTTCACCTGGACCACCTCCTAGGGAATTCATCGCAAGCAAAGGAAAATTGATCGAGTACTGGTCAATAGCAAATGGACCATGGATTACTCGTATTTAGAAGCCGCCTTTCAATCCCTAGGTATTTCGGACCATTCCCCGATATTGGTTAGAGTTTTGGCCTCACGTCCTCATAAAATTCCATTCAAATTTTTTAATTTCAGGATGACTCATCTGAATTTCAATGCCATGGTTTCCTAGGTGTGGGATACATCTCTTACAGGTACTCCTATGTATAAGTTATGCACTAGGCTTAAACTGCTGAAATACAAATTAAAGCATCTGAATAAAGAAGTGTATGCTGATATTTCTTTGCAAGTTGCAAATGCTAAGCAGTTACTGTTTGGCACCCAAGAAGCACTCTTTCAGGACCCGCATAATGTATCTTTTGTAGAGACCGAATCGGCCCAAACTTGTGACTTCTACAAATTCCATTCCCTCGAAGAATCCTTCTTCAAACAGAAATCTACGATTCAATGGCTAAAGGAAGGTGACCAGAACACTAGTTTCTTCCATCACTCAGTCAAACAACATCATTTATGCAACCGAATCCTCTCAGTTCAGGATAATGCAGGAAATATGGTCATTGATGCTGAAGAAGTCCAGCGAATTTTTGTGTCTTATTTTCAAGATCTTCTGGGTCCGGTGAGCACGCCTGTACGACCCTCTTCTAGTGAGATCAAGGAAGTTCTGAAGCACACCCTTGATGATGATCGGGTTAGATTCCTTTCTGAGCCTATTCTTCCTTCAGACATTAGGGCTGTAATGTTCTCTTTGACTGTGAATAAAGCCCCAAGTCCTGATGGGTATAATTCAGATTTTTTAAAGAAAAACTGGGAGATGGTTGGACCTTCAGTAATAGAGGCTATCCTAGACTTCTTCAATTCGGGGTCTTCTTCGAGAGTCAAACTGTACTATCTTTGCGCTCGTTCCAAAAGTACCAAATGCATCTTTGGTAAATAATTTTCGGCCTATTGTGTGCTGCAACACTATTTATAAATGCATCACAAAAATCCTATCCAACAGAATCTCTACAGTTCTTCCCTCTATCATAAGCCCAACCCAGACAGCTTTTTTTAAAGGCAGGCGCATCTTGAATAATATTTTGCTGGCTCAAGAACTATTTAGTGGCTTCCACTTGGACACTTATTCTCCCAAGTGTGCTATTAAGGTTGACTTCAGGAAAGCTTATGACACTCTTGATTGGGATTTTCTAGAGGAAACTATGACAGCTTTCGGGTTCCCGGCACAGTTCATACACCTTATCATGGTATGTGTCCTCACCCTGAAATTTTCTATCTCGTTGAATGGAGAACTTCATGGCTTCTTCAATAGTAGCCGTGGTCTCACACAAGGTGATCCAGTATCCCCTTATTTATTCACTCTAGCAATGGAAGTGTTGATCGGAATTTTGGAAACTCAAGCAAGCTTGCCAGAATATCAGTATTATTGGAGATGTAAGATCCCTCGTCTCTCACATCTATTCTTTGCCGATGATGTTTTCATTTTTAGCGAAGGCAATGTGGCTTTGGTTTCTTGTATGAAGGAAGGAATAAACATATTTTCCCAATGGAGTGGCCTACTCCCAAATAATAACAAGAGTGAGGTATTCCTCTCGGGTGGATAAGAGAATACCCAAACCCAGCTACTACAAATCCTGGACTTCAGGAGGGGATCCCTTCTAGTTCGCTATCTTGGTGTCCCAATTATCACCTCTCGATTAATCAAAGCGGACTGTAATGCCCTAGTATGCTTACTCACTACTAGAGTGCAATCTTGGACTCACTGGTTTTTATCCTTTGCGGGTAAACTGCAACTTATCAAATCGGTGTTATTTGCTATACAAGTTTATTGGGCGTTTATCTTTTGGTTCCCATCATCTGTTGTTGATAGGGAAGAACAAATCTGTCGGCAATTTTTATGGAAAGGACCCGGCTTTGGACCCAGTGGGAAAAAAGTCTTCTAGGATGATGTTTGTCTCCCAAAAAAAGAAGGGGGACCCGAGATTAGAAGAATCCGAGACAGCAACAAAGCTGCCATGATTAAACATATTTGGATCCTTTTCTTTGATAAGGAATCCCTATGGTGCAAGTGGATACATGCCATCCACCTCAGAGGTAAGTTCTTCTGGAATACCTCCCCCCCCGACCTTGTGCTCGTGGGCCTGGAGGAAATTACTTGCATTACGGGGGGAAATTATAAATTCTTTCGAATGGAGGATTGGTGATGGATAGACGGTTTTGTTATGGTTTAATCCATGGCTTGACATAGGCCCCTTAAATCTAATCTTTGACGATGCTTATATTTACCAATCGGCTCTACCTAGGCATGCTAAGGTAGCAGACCTTTTCTCACAGGATGGTCAAACCGAGTTACATAACATACGTTTATGGCAGATTCCGCTTTCTTTGTTAAATCCTATGAAGGATACTCTCACTTGGCTCAAGCATCTCTCGGGTATCTTCTCTACTGCATCTGCATGGTCAATCATCTGGAGAAAAGAGGCGCCGGTCCCATGGGCCTCCTTTGTATGGAGCAAGGCATTCGCCCTCGATATCAATTCCTCCTTTGGCTTATTGTTTGGAACCGTCTTCCTACCCAAGTTTTTCTGATGTCTATTAACAGACTCCCTATGGGTCATTGTGTGTTTTGCAACACAAGACTAGACTCTATCGATCACCTATTTTTGATTGTCATGTGCCTAACTCCCTTGTTTCCTTTTGGGCTGCAAAATGTAACCTCCCCTGGAGTAACCGTTCATGGGTGGAAAACTTTTGATGGATCACCAATACCCTCTTAGGAAGTGATTTCTATGTTGACATCGCAAAGTTCTCCTTTGGTGCTCTCTGCTATGTAATTTGGAAGACTAGGAATAACATTACTTTCCAGTCCTCCAACCTTCTATGAAGCAACATTTTACCAAGGCGGTTAAAGATAAAGCTCTCTCTTTTAACTCGGTAGCTAACAACCTGAGAAATAAGAGACTGCAGCGAAGTTGGGGTATAAACCCTAAAATTTTTGATTAGCAAAGGGCAGTATGCTGCCCTATTATGCTTTTAGTGTAGTTTCTTTGCTGGTTTGTGTTCTTGGCCCCCCCACTCCTATGGCATGTTGTCCCGATGACTGTGATGTGGTGCCGAGCCTTACCCCTTGTATATTTGTCTATTGGAAATCTCATATATATAATACTTACCTTTACCAAAAAAAAAAAAAACATTCATGCATTAATTGCAACGCCAAGAAGTACAATTATATAAGAGAAGGAAGTGCTCATCAAAATCATATGAAGAAATTGAGATTCTACTAGTGGCCACTCCAAGGACATCAGCTTATATCTTTTTCCTTCTAATTTGGATTATCAATATCATTCTGTCATACCCAGTTGATGTCGCTTTGTCCAAGACCACCCTTGTTAAACCTTGGATTTTAGCCATCAGGTTCATCCACCACGATTCTATTCAGTCTCCATATTACAATCCAAATTCTACCATCTCCGAGCGAGCTCAACATGCCCTGAGCGAACTCAACATGCCATTGACGGTTCGCTCGCCCGCATCCACTACTTGAGCAAAATAATCGCTGCTCCAAATGAAGAAGACATTCGCATCGGTCTTGCCACACCCAGTCATGCATACGCGTTCCTCGCCAATATATCCATCGGTATGCCACCGATCCCACAAATTGTGGTAATGGACATAGGAAGTGACATCATCTGGTTCTGTGCCTACCCACTACTTGCTTCAAACAATTCTCTTCTTTTCGATCCCATCAAATTGTCAATGTACTCCAATATTCATTGCGGTTCCCTCGCTTGTAAATTGTCTCATGGCAAGTGTGATCCTAATAATGAGTACTTCATTTACGAGAGGAGATATCTTGATGGATCATCCTCAATTGGTAACTTTGCCTCTGAGCAAGCAACCTTGAAGGCATTTGACAATGGCACGGTAAAGGTACCAATTGAGGTGTTCGGATGTGGCCACGTATAAGGTCTTTAGGGAGGGTCTGGGTAGTTGGATATTAGGACCTTGTTTTTTGTGAATTTTTGGGTGCATTTTTCGGATGGAAATGAACAGTAACTCGGAATTGGGGTTTAGTGAGAAATTTGTCGTTTCCGGCGAAATTCCGGCGACCCATCGCCCGACTTCGGACCAGTACGGTCGCACCGCCATGGGGTAGAATGCCTATTAGTTTTCCGGCATATCGGTGACCGCCGGAGGCTAATCGCGCGGCGGAAGTCATGGTGGCCAAGGGTTTGCATAAAAAGGAATTTTTGCTTGATTCATACCAATTTCTTGATCATTTTTTCCGATTTTTGGGTCTATGTGATCGCACCGATGTGTTCTCCGACACCCAGTGATTATTTTGGTCTAAAATTGGCTGCCGGAGGAGACCCATTCGACGACAGCACGGCGGAGACAGGGAAAATCGGCGGAGAAACGCGAGGGGAAGAAGGCGCGTGGCCCCACGCGCGGGAACTGCAGGTGCGTGGGGTCCACGTGCGCATGCAACTGCAGCGCGTGAGGTCCACGCGCGCATGCAACCGCAGGCGCGTGAGATCCACGCGCCCGAGCGGCAGGCCAGGCGCGTGCCTTGACGCGTGCCTTGCACGCGCCTGACGCGCTGTTTGGTTCCCGAATTTGCGTTTCTGCCCCTCTTTTTCCCCGTTATTACAAAGTTGTCCTTTACCCGATTATTTTGCAATTTTGCCCCTTAGCCGAATTAATTTATTACTGTTCTGCCCTTGTGGTGTTAAATTACCATTCTGCCCTTGATACATTTATTGAGTATTTTATGTATGAAATTAAAATGTCTAGTGATCCGTATATTTTAATTAATTAGAGAGTAGCCACAGCATCTTTAATTAGTTAAATTATATATTAAGAGTTTTGGATCGCATTTGGAAATGGACATTTATTGTAATTAATCTTATTAATATGATGAATTTTATCCCACAGGAATTTTCATTATATTAATATGATTAATTAGGTTAAAATATCATATTATTTTTCTTAATTTACCCACAGGGATTAAGGAAAGGAATATAATATGATAGTTTCTTCATAAAGTTATTATGAATCTATTTAAATTAAAAACTTAGCCCACGGGTAGTTTTTATGTTATGTGATTCATATTTTGTGCCATGTTTTACATTGGTAAAGCATGATTTATGTAAATTTTGCCTCATATTTTGTGACATAAGCATGATTATTTGATATGCAGTTTTGCAACCCGTGAATTTCTCTGAATTTAAGTGTGATGTTCCCATGCTGAATGGTGAAAACTATAAAGTTTGGAAGGAGTTAATTCTTCTTCAATTGGGGTGCATGGACATTGACTATGCTATAAGGAAAGACGAACCACTTGCTCCTACTGATTCGAGCACTGCAGCTGAGAAATCCCTTTATGAACAATGGGAGCGGTCCAACCGCCTTAGTGTGATGTTCATAAGGGCAAGATTGTCTCCTAGTATTCGTGGTTCGGTTGCTCGATAGCAATGCTAAGGTTTTATTGAAAGCCATTGATGCGCAGTTTGAGAGTTCTGAGAAGGCGCATGCTATGACCCTGATTATGAAGTTTTCATCTATGAAGCTCACTAGTGTTAGAGGTGTGCGTGAGCACATCATGAAGATGAGGGATATTGTAGCTCAATTGAAGAACCTTGAGGTTGAGATATCTGAGTCTTTTCTTGTGTACTACATTCTGAACACTCTTCCACAACAGTATGCACCTTTCAAGATCTCTTACAACACATATAAGAATAAATGGTCAATTAATGAACTTATGACCATGTGTGTTCAAGAGGAAGAAAGGCTGATTATAGACTCAGGAGAAAGTGTTCATTTGGCTACACAAGGAAAGAGTATGGGTCATGGCAAGAATAAGGGAAAAGGTAAAATACCTCCCCAAGCTGACATTAAGAAAGAATCCAAATGTTTCTTCTGTAAAAAGAAGGGGCATATGAAGAAGGATTGCGTCGATTTCAAGCCCGGCTCGAGAAGAAAGGTAATCCAATCTCTTGTGTTTATTATGAATCTAATATGGCTGATGTGAGTCACAACACTTGGTGGATTGATTCTGGTTCTACAATCCATATTTCAAATTCCTTGCAGGGTTTTCAAAACCAAAGGAAGCCAGTGGGAAGTGAACAATGCATCTATTCGGGAAACAAGATGCGTTCGCATGTGAAAGCTATTGGGACATGCGGTTTAGTTCTCGATAGTGGCTTTGTTTTGAATTTGGAAAGGACCTTTTATGTACCGAGTTTCTCTAGAAACTTAATTTCAGTTTCAAGACTTGTACCTTTAGGTTACTCTTTTCACTTTTCAGATTCAAACTTCAGTTTGTTGTTTAAATCTGAAATTGTTGGGAGTGGTACTTTGTCTGATGGTCTTTTTCGAATTAATTTGCAAGACAATGCCTATTTTGATGCGATGCATGCTCATGATAATGCTAGTGTGAAACGATGTGTTGTGAATGAAGATTCCTCTATGTTGTGGCACCGGAGATTGGGACATATCTCCATAGAAAGAATTAAGCGATTAGTAAATGATGGAGTACTTAGTACTTTGGACTTTACTGATTTTGACACTTGTGTGGACTACATAAAGGGAAAGCAAACCAACAAGACAAAGAAAGGTGCCAAGAGGAGTACAGACATATTAGAAATCATACATACTGATATTTGTAGTCCTGATATGGACTCACATGGTCAGAAATACTTCATCTCATTTATTGATAATTACTCACGTTACATGTATCTCTACTTGCTTCATAATAAAAATGAAGCATTAGATGCCTTTAAGGTATTTAAGGTGGAAGTAGAGAAACAATGCGGTAAGGAAATTAAGATCGTGAGGTCAGATAGAGGTGGAGAATTCTATGGTAGATACACTGAGGATGGACAAGCACCTGGTCCATTTGCGAAGTTTCTTCAAGAGAATGGGATAGTTGCCCAATACACTATGCCTGGTTCTCCGGACCAAAATGTAGTACAGTGCCATGAAGGAAGAGATGAGTTCTATGGCATCAAATGAAGTCTAGGATTTAGTTGAGTTGCCTGATGGTGCGAAGGCCATTGGTTGTAAATGGGTCTTCAAAACTAAGAAAGACTCATTAGGCAACATTGAGAGATACAAAGCTAGACTTGTTGCCAAATGATTCACTCAAAAGGAATGAATCGACTACATGGAGACATTTTCTCCTGTATCCAAGAAAGATTCTCTTCGTATTATTTTGGCACTGGTCGCCCATTTTGATATGGAATTACATCAAATGGATGTGAAAACGGCATTCCTCAATGGGGAACTAGAAGAGGAGGTGTACATGAAACAACCTGAAGGATTCCTCTCTAGAAAAGGTGAGCATTTGGTGTGCAAGCTTAAGAAGTCTATATATGGCTTGAAACAAGCATCCCGCCGGTGGTACTTAAGGTTCCATGATGTGATCTCTTTATTTGGTTTTGTAGAAAATGTCATGGATCAATGTATATACCAGAAGGTTAGTGGGAGCAAAATTTGTTTTCTTGTGCTGTATGTGGATGATATTCTACTTGTGACCAATGATAAGGGGTTGCTACATGAGGTGAAACAATTTCTTTCTAAGAGTTTTGATATGAAAGATATGGGTGAGGCATCTTATGTCATTGGCATTAAGATCCATAGAGATAGATCTCAATGAATTTTAGGACTATCTCAAGAAACCTATATCAATAAGGTTTTAGAAAGATTTCGGATGAAAGATTGTTCACCAAGTATAGCACCCATTGTGAAGGGTGATAGGTTCAATTTGAACCAAAGGTGCGAAGAATGATTTAGAAAGGGAACAAATGAAAAACATTCCATATGCTTCGCTGTCGGAAGCCTGATGTATGCTCAGGTTTGCACTCGACCTGACATTGCATTTGCTGTGGGAATGTTGGGAAGATATCAGAGTAACCCGGGTATGGACCACTGGAAAGCTGCAAAGAAAGTGATGAGATACCTTCAAGGTACCAAAGGTCACATGCTTATGTATAGACGGACTGACAACTTGGAAGTAGTTGGTTATTCGGATGCGGACTTTGCTGGTTGCGTTGATTCTCGAAAATCAACATCTGGATACATTTTTATGTTAGCTGGCGGAGCCGTGTCATGGAGAAGTGCGAAGCGACTTTGACTGCTACTTCCACTATGGAGGCTGAGTTCGTTTCTTGTTTTGAAGCTACCTCGCATGGTGTATGGTTGAAGAGTTTCATTTCGGGCTTAGAATTGTTGATTCTATTTCTAGGCCATTAAGGATATATTGTGACAATTTAGCTGCGGTTTTTATGGCTAAAAATGCCAAAAGTGGCAGTCGAAGTAAGCATATCGACATAAAGTATTTAGCCATAAGGGAACGTGTTAAGGAGAATAAAGTGGTCATTCAGCACGTTCGCACTGAATTGATGATAGCTGATCCTTTGACTAAAGACATGCCACCAATGAAGTATAAGGATCATGTAGCTAGTATGGGACTAGGTCCCATTATGTAATCTATCGTTATATGAACGATCTTTGTTGTATGAAACTCTTATTCAGTTGTAATGTTATTCTCAACTTTGGTGTACACATTTAGTTCTTTATGAGAATAACAATTATCCTTGGTTTTGGAATAAACATAGGGTTTATTCATTAAGATGAGTTGTCACATATGTGCTAATATAAAAGGAATAAGATGCATTGTGATACATGGAAGATATTACTCGCTTAAAGAGGACATGTCACTATGATTCATGCGTTTTGTTTCCTTTCTTAAGCATAAAGTTTCGTGGATTGGTTGGATAATTCGTTCATGAAAATGTTGGGATCAAGTGGGAGAATGTAATATTAATATGTGATCCCACATTTGGGGTATAGTTTTTAAATAAAACTTACCATTAATATTGACCCACATTTTTATTTTTGACGAGCGGTTATTCCACGTGCGGTTTTTTCCACACTTCGTACCTTTTCGTGACAACCGCCCATTCAGTAACCGTCTTGATGGAAGATGGTTTATAAGGACGAATGTTCAACTTTTAGGGGGATCACAAGGTCTAACACAAACCCTCTCATTTTGGAATACACCATTAGTACGCGAGGGGATTGGGTTAGTAGAGTGCGCCCTAATTGCAGTCGAATCATCGTGAAGTTCCCGTGGATTCTCGACGAACGTAAACTTGAACAATGGCTGGAGGTTAGATTAATTTTTATCCCGTTTCCGCATAAAATTCTATTGTGCTTGAGTTTTTGTTCATCAAGCATGAGAAGAACTTTCTGTTCAATGATCTTACAAGCTATAGTTATGGTTATGGTGATTCGCCAACTCTGGTTAAACAATTAAGCTCCAAATTTTCCTACTGCATCGGCAACATTTTTGACATCCATTACCAATACAATCAACTCATCTTGGGAGATGGGGCGATCATGGAAGGCGATTCCACGACCCTGCAGCCTGACAGAGGTCACTACTACGTGGACCTCCAAGGTATAAGCGTCAAAGAGAAGACGCTACAGATTGACCCGAAGGCATTCCAAAGAGGTCCTTCGGGTGACGGAGGAGTGATTATAGACTTGGGAGCCACGTTCACGTTCCTGAAGGAAGAGGGGTACATTCCATTGCGAAACGAGGTCGAGAGTTTGATGGCGGGAATGCTGAAGAGGGTGAGTCAACCGCAGTACTTGTGCTATGTAGGGAGTGCGGAAAGAGATTTGATGAGATTCCCGGCCGTCACCTTGAAATTTTCGGGCAGCACGCAACTTGGCTTAGACACTGACAGCATGTTTTTGCAGTTAACGCCGAACGTCTTGTGCCTGGATGTCCTTCAGTCATTTCCCAGAATGAATGGCTTATCCATCACTGGAGTGATGGCACAACAGTCCCATAATGTAGGGTATGCCATCAAATAGCAAAAGATTTTCTTCCAAAGGATGGACTGTCGTGTTCTCAAATCTCTTGTATGATCACATGTGACTAAAAAACATCCTACAATATTGATTTACTCTGCATTTTCTTGAGTAAAAATAAAGTGATACGAATGGTTTTTGAGAAATGAAAAGTTGCTTTGCTTCATAGATAAATAGCGTGCAAATAAGAAGAAGTGAATTAATACGTTAAAGTTGTTGGTCAAGTGGTAAATGGATTGCCTATCTTTTAATAGGTCACAAATTCAATTCACATTGCAAGCCTACCTTTGAACCACCCATATTGCATTACTGCGTTGTCTACCTAGGGCATACCCATATGTAGAAATGTCCTAATTGTAACATTTTGATAAGGTTTCAATTGCAGAATTGCCAATCTCACACCTTCAAGTTACGAGTCATAAGGAGTAGTTATGTTTCAAATTTTAAATTTCATGGAGAATGTGAAACTTCATGGTAAACTATTAGTAGAAAAAACAACCTATGACCTTTTTCCCAAATATCCCGTTGGCATCATTACTTATTATGAAATCACCATACTTTTTTCACAGTTTATAAATCATCAATTATCGTACTAACTTTGCATATCTTATTTTCATAAAGTAAAGCCTCACAGTTACGAAATCCTATGTGCAATTACAAACCTAAATTAAATTGACTTACCAACTTTTTTAAATTGAATTATTTATTAATGTTTGAATTACTTATGAACAACTAATTTGTTTTAAATATACCATCTTAATGAGTAAATTATCAACTTTTGTTTGCTTTGGATATATCAACCTCTTATTGCATCAACTCTTTTAGAGATTACCCACATCAATTAGCGTGATTCACCATCTTTCCCATTCAACTACCTTCAAATATTAGGTTACCAGCTATCACTAATTTATTTAGTTTTTATTGCTAACTTTTTTTCTTGCCATGTACAAACTTTTATGTCTTTCTTAGCAACGCCTGAAGTTTATTAACTCTATTTACAACTTACCAAAATTAATTAGAGTGACTTGCCATTTTTTCTTTGGTTAAGTTACTAAGATTTGGGTTGCCGATAGTTTTCTTTTAATGATTGACCTTTCCACCAAACTTTGTTATCTTTCTTAAGGTATGTGTTAGACTTACCAACTATTATATGAACTTATTAACTCTAATTTAAATGAATTATCAACTTTTCTCCAATTAAGTTATCAACTAACTCTAATTTATCAACTCTCATTGAATTAATTACCACTGTTTAGTTTTTCTTAACTTACCAACTTTTATTATTGTGTTGCTAAATTAGTAAAAAAGTTTGCAAGTCATTAAAATAAAGGATGGTATTAAGGGTCGGCATGACTTATAGAAGATTCAACTTCCTCAAAAGCTAGGACAATGCCAACAAAATTCTCTTCGAACGGTTTGGAGACACTCTGAATAGCAACCTCTTCTTCCTCTAGCTTTGGTGGAATCTAATCATCCATGCCACCCCCTCCCCATCTATTTGGGACAATATCATTAGAATCAATATAAAAGTTTGGGGGTGGCGAGTTATATGACATAGTAGTCAAATTTACCACTTGGTTGTCCCAAAGTACCAATTACCCCTCCTTCTTCTTGTAGCATCATCTTTGTAACCCCATGATTCCAAAGAGTTCTCTCGGTAACAACTTCCGGGGTAATTTCTAAGGATATTTCCACATCTTCTTCCAGAGATGGTGATTCTATTGAGAAAACTTCCTTATAGATTTTGAAGTTGACAAAACTACTCATAAGAGTTTGGTAAGGGTGATAATTGTCTTGAAGTATGTTGATCTAGGAAAATACTCTTGGAGTCAAGTCATCTCAATCTAGCACAAATTCAAGTACAGATTGTAAAGTCTACTTAAGACGAAACAATCTCACACCTGAGTTCAGACTTTATATTGAAGATAAAGATCGAGAGAATTGCTCTTATTCACATCCTAACACAACTTTGGAACAAAGCAAGTCAAAACGTGGCAAGTTCAGAACAAAGCAAGCCCAAAATGTAATCTGTTAAGAATGTTTAACGGTTAGTGACTTGTTTCAATTTACACCTAGAAAGATTTAATTGACCCAATCTTATTTGATTGGCAAATCAATCTCAAGACACGTTCTTTCTAAATTGAGAAGTTCTTATGGAAACCAAGACTTTAGTTGTATGGATGACTGGAATCAAGTGGGAATTCAACTTCTATCACTCAACGGCCATTCAATCTTCTTGATGCAAATTTATTTAATGAGTAGATTGGAAGACAATCATTTGGAAATTGTCCAACGGCACAAAATGCCAACCAAACGTATCCTATAACTTGGCCTAATAAACATGAGTTAAAAAAGTAGGTTTAAAATCCTTTTTGCCATTGGTTATCTAAAATTTCAATGTTGTTCCCAAAGAGCATGATGTTCTAACCACTAATTGCTGTAGTGGGACCATAGTGGTCATCGCCCATGGGGACTTCCTTTGTTGTATCTGTTTTAACATGTTATGTGATTCTCTTCTCTACTGAAATAAAAAGAGAAAAAAGAACCACTCAAGGGCTCACTTAATTAAGGTGTCTAACTTTCACGGGAAAATAACCAAGAAAGTCATAAACGTGTTGTACATGTCCCAATTCAATTATAAATTCTTAAATTTGGCTAATTTAGTTCCAGGCCTTTTGAAGATTGACTAATGTAGTTCATTCAATTAATTTTGATTAGAAATCACTGACGTCCGATATGAAACAATCAACATTGACATTGATAATTATGTAAATTTAAAAAAACGTCTGAATTTTTTTTTTTTCATTTTCTTTATTCTAGTGGGCAATCACGGCCACTAGCCACAAGCATCGGCGAGAGCCCCCCTCACTAGATTTGGTGAGGGTGAGGCTTGTTAAAGCCACCTTGGCCTAGGTGAGGGTTCTCGTTGGCCTCACCTAGGTGAGGTCAAGGGTTGACAAGGGCTTCCCTCGACTACACGACGCTTGATGAGGCCACCCTTGCTAGTGGCAAGTGAGGTTAGCTCTCGTCGGCCATCGTTTGTGGTTAATGGCCATCAACTAGCCATTGACAAAAAGAAAAGGAAAAAACAAACAAGGAAAGAAAATTTAATTAGAAAAAGTATAAAAAAAAATTGTAAAAATTATTTACATCAACACTAACCATGCCACGTAAAATAACTAGCCGCTACAAAAAAAGTTTAGAACTCAATTAATTGAATCGAAAGGTTAGACTAAAGTGGCACAAGTCCAATAGGTTTGGAACCGAATTTTATATATCCACACACATTATTAATCAAGCAAACTTTTGATTTTGGCATCCACCCCATACATAGAAAAATGTCCTTGATTTTCCTATACTTTATTTTTTTTGAAAAATATTATTGTAACCAAGCTATTATCACCTGACAAAAAAAATTCAAATGATGAGAGAAATGCACTCCACTTATCCACTAATTGGCACCACCTATCCACCAAATGATACCTACCCGAAATTTCAAGTCAGCACACTTTGGTGCCAACTTCATATGGTCTTTTAGTAAGCTTTAGTTATAGTCGTGAAAAAGTTTCATTATTTGTGCATTGCTTAATTCGATTGTTCACATTCACATCCACATTTTATTTTCAGATGTCCATACTGATTGCAAGTTTTAAAGAGCCTGACAGCAGCCAACCACGCACGTTGCATGGCGAGATTTAGTACTAATAATAAAGCAGACTTTTTAATTCAATGTTCACCTCCATATTTATAAAAAAAAAAAAAATAAAAACAATTCCTAATTTTCCTATCCCTTATAATCAAACTCCTATTATCTGTGAAAAATATCAAAGCAGTTAGAGAAATCAATGCCACTAAATCATAATATGATAGCCTCTCACAATTCTTGACTTCAATTGTCCACTAATTACTAATTAACGCCAATTATATCCACAAGGCGATGCTATTTTGGGCAAGGACCTTTTGCCGCCAACCTCTTATTTCATGATATCCTTTTTTAAACTTGAAATTTAAATTTCTGTTTATTGAGAAAAAGCTTTCGCGATTGCACATTGCTCAATTTGATTATTCAAATTCACATACGTATTAGTTCGGATATCAGTATTTATTGCATGTCTTAAAGAGCACGAAAGCAACCACGGACGTGCATAGCGTGTGTTTGAGATATATTATATATGTAAGCCAAAATACCATTTTGTCTCTCTCTTTTCTTTTCTTTTTTCCTTATAAAGCTAGCCTTGATAAAATAATTTTAAAAAAAGTTAACAATGAAATTCCATCGAACCACCCAAGCACCCCCCTTCATCACTCCGATAACAACTGTCATCATCCATTTTTCTAATGAAAAAAATAACTACCCTTTTTCCTCTTTTAAGGTAACTCTCACTCTACTATTTTTTTTCTTAAGTACTTATTCAACTTTGCACATGTTATTGCTAGATCCTGCCGTTATTGCTAGATGATCTAGCTGTGTTTCCTTTTGTTGTTATGTACATAGGCCATTTTACATAATGTCTGTATCTTTTTTATATTGAATTTGGCACCATTCCACTCATTCGATATGTTGTTGTGTGAGTGTAAGTGAGTGCCAAGTTTCTTTTGTCTTGTATAGTTGGTTGGTTGGAATACATGCTTACTTTACAAAAAAAAAAAAAATTTGCACATGTTTAGAGTGTGCACAACACAAGTATATATACATATTTTCCAAATGCAAGCCATCCCCTTTCCGAAACCAACTCCGACAACGAGGTTGACCAAGGCTGACCGAGGTTGACCGAGATTGACCGAGATTGGAGATAAAGATGCATTGCATGGCCGACTAAGACAGAACATCATCCTGTTGGGGGGGGCAATTTTTAATTTGATAGGGAGATGGAAATTGAATAGGAGGCGTAGGATCAATCTTGCTATGCAAAATTTATGGTTAAGATTGATCGAGATTGGTCAAGATAAGGATCAAACACATAGACCTAGTTGGATTAGAATTATCTCTCCAATCTAATCTCCCTTGGATAGGATAAGGACTCATGGGAGTTATCTCTAGGACTCTTACCTCTAAAAGGCCATCTAATGTACCTAGGATCTTCATCCCACACAACCATCTATCTAAGAGGGAAATCTAATCCACGATCACTCATTTACACGAAAAGAACCGAAAATTTGGTCAACTTGGAGTAAAAGACAAGATGAGGGAGCAGTGGAGTTAGGGAAAAAAGAAAATAAAAGAGAAATCAAGAGAAATAAAGAGAAGGGATCACTCATCAATCTCTCTTCACAGGTATTAATCTCACAATTACTCTTGTCTCTCTCGCCTCTTGACTCTCATCTCACAATCACTCACGGACTTATAGATAGAGGTGAGGCCTTGAAGGGACAAGTCCGCCGTATGGAGAGCAGCCACAATTACTCGTCCTTGAAGAGATCAATCTCTTTTCACAAGGATTAATCTCACAATTACTCTTCCTTTGCAGCCACACCTTCGAGGCCTTGATGTCCGATGAAGGTAAAAAAAAATTGTTAACATCTAAATGTTAACTAAATATTTATATTTAAATTGCATAGAAAATTAGGGATTAATTTGGCCCTAGCAAAAAAAATTTCGCATCACCTAATTAGTAATATTATTTGCATCAACAAAGTGTTATTTTTCTATTGTATTTTCCCTTATTTCGAATAATTATTTTTTAAAAAAAGGGAAGCCACTTGGGGCTGGACCTGCCCCAGTCCCCCTTTTCTTTCCTGCACGGGCCCAGGGCCCATCTCACCCCTAATTCACCAGCTTGCGGCCCGGCCCCTCCCTCCTCCTCCTTCTTCTTCTCCTTCCCTCTCCCTTCCGCCTAGGGGTGTCAAATGGGTGGGTCGGGTCGGGTTTGTGTCGGGTCGAAAATGGTCCACTCACATCAACCCATTTAACTCATTTTGACCCATTTTCTTGCAATGTAAATTTGATGACCCATACCCGACCCGACCTATACTCAACCCATATTACCAACAAACATTAATATTTAACTTAATTTAAAAAAATCTACTCCCACATTTAGTCCACTTTAAACTTTTCACATATAAATTATTTGAATAAAAATTTCACATCAAATTTAAAAAGTAAATTAAATTAAATAAAAAAAAAATTAGTAAATAAAAAAAATATGGATACCTCTAAATTGAAATATTTTTTTTAAAAATTGATTTTTAAATTATTTTAAAAAATTGAATTTATTATTATTATTATTATTATTATTATTTTATTTTATTTTATTATATTATATTATATTTTATTGTTTTTTCTTTCTTTTTCTTTTCCTTTTCTTTTCTCTTTTCTTTATTCTTCCTTCTTCTTCCCCATTTTCCTTTGCCGGTGCCGCCCTATGGCGATTGGCCAAGATGTAGGCCAACGAGCCTGAACTCGACTAAGGCCGACGAACTCAAGGCTCGGCCGATCTAGGCCCTACCGAGGTTGTTGGCCGTGGTCAAGCTCGAGCTCGCCTAGATCTGGCGAGCCGTGAGCTCTACTATGGCCAGCGAGTTTGGGGCTTGCCTATAGATCTAGGCAAGTTGTAACTCGGCCAAGGCCAGCGACCTCGCAACTCACTTGTTCAGATCTAAGCCGAGCTTCGGCTAGCGAGCTTAGGGCTCGCTAGCCCAAGCTCTATTGTGGCTTGCCTGCCCATATCCAAGTTGAGCTCGGGATCGGCGATGGTGACGGCTACGTGATGGCGGGATCGGCAACAAATGTCAAGAACGCATAGATGAGGGGGATGGAAGGAGAAAATGATGGGTCTACCTAATAAGTCACTCAACCCATATTTAACCCATATTTAAATTTCACTTAACCCATATTTGACCCATATTTAATTTTCACTTGACTCATATTTGACCCATATTTAACTTTCACTTGACCCATATTTAACCCATTTAACTAAAAATGAGTCATAAAATAGGTTTATGACTCATTTTGACACCTCTACTTCCGCCTCTGCCCCGATTCTTGGCTGGTAAGGAGGAGAGGAGGTGGTGGCCGCGCACAATTGCCAAACACAGCTGGTATTGATGCCTGAGTATTTTAAACCAATCTTGGTTTCCTGTAGGGCACCAACCAATGATCATTCTCGGTTCATGGGTAGAAGGAAGCCAGCACTTGTGCTGGAGTTGCTTCTGGGAAGCGGGCGCAGGAAGAGAGAAATAAAACAGCAAGTGGGAATTGGGCCTATTTTCATTAAAATGACAGAATGAGATGTTTTGGTTGGAGTTGGGCTAGGTGATTAAATTCGAAGTGGGCTCAGTCCAACCGAGCTTAAGACAGGGGTCCAGATTGGTGGGCCCTGGTCATTCCGGGTCGGGCCAGACTTGACCCGACCCGGATGCTTTTTATAATTTAATAATACTATTTTAATATTAAAGAAAAAGGAAAAAACCCCGAAAATGATATATTTTCCCCATAAATATCAGAAAAAAAAACCGAAAATAATTTACATTTTCCAAAAAAAGAAAAGAGCCGAAAAAATATTTTCTCCACAAATGCATGGAAAATTAAAAAAAGAAAAAAATCAAACCTCAGAATTTAAATAAGATTAGGTATCGGAAGGGTATTGTGGTTAATTGGTGTAATTAAGTCATTGATACTAGATAAAATATATCTCCCGATATTTTACTTAGGTTTTTAATTGACCTACCTCAACTATATTATTGGTAATTCATTTTTTTTTTTTTAAATGAAATTAAAATGCAGGTTTAAAAACTCAAACCATAAGTCATAAATTGGTAGGTTAGAGAGAGTCCGAGCTAAACTCCAAAGCATAACCGCCATTAGCCTCCGGTACGTGAAAGGGAGGTCTTGACAAAGATTTAATACATAGAACCAGAGATTGAATCCCATCTAGTCTCAAGTGCATGCAAAAACTTGTTAGGTGAATTGCAAGTGCACAATATCAACAAGTAATAAAGTGATGAGTGAGTATCGTTCTCACAGGGATTGTTTATTTTATTTTATTTTATCCAATTACTTACTGAAAGTGATCAATTCAAAAATTTAGCTAACCAAATCGAAAAGACGAGTAAAAAGTAAACTAAACCAATTAAAATACTAAAATATAGAAAAAGTCAAAACTTAAAGAATTAAAAGCAATTAAAAGCTAATTAAAATTGTAAAGTAAAAATAATCTAAAGCAAACTGAAAATTAATAATTATCAAGATCACAAAGTGTTAGAGCATCCAACTTCACTTAATCATTCATAATTAATTTTCTTAACTTTTCATGCAACAAATTAATTTCCAATTGTGTTGGCGAAATTTCCCTAAGATGAATTAAAAGCCGACCTCGGTCTAATAATCCCTAATTAGGTATGTTAACCCACACTAACCTTAGGTGAATTTAAACTACCTAAAAGCATTAAGTTCTTGTGGAAATTCCCGGATTCAATCTAAGTAGTCCCAACCTAGATCTACTACCGCAGCCACATAAATAAGCTAGTGTACCTTGACCTAGATTTAATTTATGGTTCAATATCACTATTGCGCATGTACACATCTCCACACCCGGTATCATGCATACATCAAAAATCATTCAAAAGTTGGCCAGACTTCTAAAAGCATTAAGATCATGATAAAGAACGACACAATCAAAATAATTATATTGCATGAAAGTCTTTGAAAATTAATCAATCATGATTAAGATCCATTGTAGCTCTAACAAAAGAAATTTAGAACATAGTAAAAATTAAACTGACAAGAATTAAAGAAAACATAATAAAAACAAATTCACCGAATTGAGAAATAAGGAGCTTCAGGTTTGTCTCCTCCTTCTCTCCTTGACACGCCAACTCTACTAAAATAGAAGAACAAAATCTAAATAAGAAAACTCAAATTTTTCTGCAAAGATGGTGGCTTCAAGGATTCTCCTCTTTTCTTCTGCGGCACAAGAGCAGTTTATATAGCCTCCAAAAATCTGCCCTAAGTCGACTCCTATTAGGAAATTAAAAAGATTCCTCCTTGATTTTCTTTGAACTTTTTCTTCAATCATAGTCAAATTCTCCAAATATCTTATTTGCGCTGCCTTTTTCTTCAAGATGAAATATTCTGAAAGATATTGCAATATTTTGGAAGATCTGAAATTATTTCATACAAAATAAAATTACGTGAGTAGCAATTAAATTCACTCAAAAATTCTTCAAAATTTAGTAAATATCAAGTCTAAATAAGCAAGAATACTCTATTAAAAATAGAGTTATCAATTACCCCCAACTTAGAAATTTGCTAGTCCTCGAGCAAACAATAAATAAACTTCATCTCCAATTATCAATATCCATTCATAATTACGTGAAATCACAACTCAAAGGAAAAAAATAAATCCCATCAACACAAAATTAATACATAAGCTATGTCTAACCTTAACCATGCAATCCGTGTGTATGTATGCTCCTTGACTTTCCAAATCATGTATGCTCAAATAAATCAAGTTGATATGCAACACTCTAAACTCAAGATCCACTAACCAAGTCTCATAGATTTGTTTTTCAATTCTCTCTCCACTATTGAAAACTAATACTCATTCAAAAATCAATAGGTCTTTAAGGCTTATAATGTGGCTTGGCTAAGGGGAGGGTATAAAGGATTTTTAAGTTCAATAAACCCCATAAACATATCAATTCTCAAAGCATTTGAATTAAATAGGATTCAAGACACATCATCCATATGCTTACACTATTATAGTCATGCAATTCACAAACATTCAACACTTTAAAGCTTCCATTATTTCTCTTTCCACACTATACGGCGAAGTTCCTTCCTAAGTCCCTTCCATAGTGCAATGCTAACCCATTGAGTATCCAAAAGGCTCACTCAAGTTGAAAGTTAGCAGTAGGGATCCGTATGAGCTATACTAGAGTAAACAACTTTCACTTCATAACTTGCACATTTTTTCTTTTCTTTTTTTTCTTGCTTTTTCTTTCTTTCTTTCTTTTTCTTTCTTTTTTTCTTTTTTTTTCATGACTATTTCAAGCTTCAGCAACTTCAAACATATCAAGAATCCATAACTATTAAAGTAGCTTTAAGGATAAACATGCTTATGAGGTATAAGGTAAAGTAATACATTTGGATCAGCATTATAAGGTCATCAAAGAAAAATAGGCTAATTAGGCTCAAAAGGGTACTATGAATCAAGTAATAAGGTAGGCTTGAAAGGCTCAAACGATCCAAAGAATGCCTATATCACCTTCTTGATTTAGTATAGCATATTAATTTCAAGAGAATATCAAACAAATTCTAAGACTTAGGTGAGTTCTAAAGAATTACATACTTCCCATTGATCTTTTCTAAGCACACATAACTCAAAAGGCAGGGATAAGTGCTCAAAATATGGATTGCAAAATCAAGATTAAGACTAACTCATATATCAATAACCAATTGAACAAGATTTATATCCCCCTAAAAATCGCAACAACTCATAACCATGAAAAAGATATCAATTTTGTAGATTATGGTTCAAAATCATTATCTCCTATACAATTTGCTTCAATATATTTCAAAAATTTTAAATAAGTGCAAATATTTTCAAGAATGGCAAAATTTTTAAAAATTTTCGATCCCCTACCCCCAACTTAAAATGAAGCATTGTCCTCAATGCGTAAAAATAAAAAAATTAAATACAGGCAATGAGACAAATAAATTAGAGTAAAGTTCGAAATACTCCCCTGGAGATGTGAAGGTGGTAATTGTCCAAACGTCCCTAATCCCTCTTCTACCTACTGTGCACACTACTATCTCTGCAAAATAGAAAATTCATCACCACAAAAATTCTTCTTTTTTCTTTTCTTTTTTTCAATTTTTTTTAAAACAAAATGCAAACCAAGAAAAATAAAAATAAAATAAAAATAAAATAAAAAGCTTAAAAACTTGGGTTGCCTCCCAAGAAGCGCTTGCTTTATAGTTCGCAGCCAAACTCTTCACATGCTTCTAAGTAGGTGGAACCAAGGTGATGACGGATGTTTGATCATCGAAACCTCCTCCGTAGTAGTGCTTGAGCCTATGACCGTTTACTTTGAAAGTCCCCTCATTATCATTGATAATTTCAACAACTCCAAAAGGAAATACTTTGGTGATGGTGTAAGGACCGGTCCATCTAGACTTCAACTTTCCTATTGCCATGATATTGTTTAAGGGCATCTCATGCCTTCTAGATATATTTCCAGTCCCTTGACACCTATCACAATGGGAAACATAAGCATGTGCATCCTTAAATAGAGTAGGCCAATAAAATCCACATTGTAAAATTTTAGCAGCAGTTTTGGCGGCACCATAGTGACCACCTGCCTCTCCATCATGGCAATGAAAAAGAATGTTAGGAATTTCTTCCTTAGCAACACAACGTCTAATTATTCGATCAGCACATACCTTAAACAAGTAAGGATCCTCCCAAAAGTAGTGTCTAATATCGGAGAGAAACTTTTTCCTTTGTTGATAATTCAAGTCAGGGGGAAATATGTCACTTACCAAATAGTTCACAATATCTGCATACCATGGAGTTTCGATTTTCAAGGAAAATAACGCTTCATCAGGAAAGTCATCCAAAATTGGTACCTCATCGCTAGGGGCATTCGGCAACCTAGATAGGTGATCGGCCACAAGATTCTCGGTCCCTTTCTTGTCCTTAATCTCTAAGTCAAACTCTTGAAGCAACAAGATCCAACGAATTAACCTTGGTTTCGCATCCTTCTTTGCCAACAAATACTTTAAAGCTGCATGATTAGTATAGACAATTACTTTAGAGCCAATTAAATAAGAACAGAATTTATCAAAAGCAAAAACAATTGCTAAAAGCTCCTTCTCAGTGGTGGCATAATTCAATTGGGCTCCATTAAGGGTTCGGCTAGCATAATATATGACTCGAAAAATTTGATCCTTCCTTTGACCAAGCACAGCTCCAATGGCATAATCGCTAGCATCACACATCAACTCAAAAGGCAAACTCCAATCTGGTGGTGTCATTATAGGAGCCGAAATCAGCTTTTCCTTTAATGTCTCAAATGCCTGTAAACACTGAGAGTTAAAATCAAACTTAACATCTTTTTCAAGCAATTTTGTGTTTGGTCTTGCAATTTTTGAAAAGTCCTTTATGAATCGCCTATAAAACCCTGCATGTGCTAAAAATCCTCGAAGTAATTTTACAGAAGTAGGAGGTGGTAATTTGGAGATAACTTCAATTTTGGCTTGATCCACCTCAATACCTCTAGCAGATATTTTATGGCCCAGCACTATTCCTTCCTGCACCATAAAATGACACTTCTCCCAATTTAGCACAAGGTTAGTCTCTTCGCATATTTGTAACACCAAAGCTAAATTATGCAAGCATGAATCAAAAGATGTACCAAAAACAGAGAAATCATCCATGAAAATCTCAATATATTTCTCTATCATGTCAAAAAAAATAGCCATCATGCATCGTTGAAAAGTAGCAGGTGCATTACAAAGACCAAAATGCATCCTTCTATATGCAAATGTACTATAGGGACAAGTAAATGTAGTCTTTTCTTGATCATTAGGTGCAATAGGGATTTGGTTATACCCTGAATATCCATCCAAAAACAATAATATTCATGTCCTGCAAGTTTTTCTAACAATTGATCAATGAAAGGTAAAGGAAAGTGATCTTTACGAGTAGCATCATTCAATTTTCTATAATCCATGCAAACTCGCCACCCCAGAATCTGTCCTAGTTGGAATTAATTTATTCTTTTCATTAGTTAGAACAGTCATACCTCCCTTTTTTGGCACTACTTGCACAGGACTTACCCAATCACTATCAGAAATTGGATAGATAATACCTGCATCAAGTAACTTAATTACTTCAGCCTTCACAACTTCTTGCATTTTCGGATTAAGCCTCCTTTGCGGTTGGATGATTGGTTTGTATTGCTTCTTCATCAGAATTTTGTGCATGCAAATTGAAGGGCTTATTCCTTTTATATCTGCAATGGTCCATCCAATTGCACTCTTATGCTCTCTAAGCACTCTAAGTAACTTTTCCTCCATTACCCCTGTCAAGGAAGAAGAAATAATCACTGGATAAGAAACACCATCAAGAAAAACATATTTTAAATAAGAAGGTAAATGTTTAAGCTCAAGAGTTGGTGGTTCTTCAATGGAAGGCTTGGGTTTCTTTGCACTTGACTCCAATTCTTCAAATTTTTGTGATTTCCATCTCGGACATAGTGGACTTGCTTCTAAAAACTCAATGGCCTCTCTAATTTCTTCATGCTCAGTTTCTTTCTCTTTTGGCTGAACCAAACATGCCTCAATAGGATCTTGAGTTGTGGTCAATTCAAGCACGGTCTTTACTTCATTATCTATGGTATCTATCTTCAAGCAATCACTTGGTCCCTCGGGATTTTTCATGGCTTTGAGGACATTGAAAGTGACTTGATCTTCTCCCACTCTAAGGATCAATTTTCCTTGTTGTACATCAATAAGAGCTCTTCCCGTGGCTAGGAATGGTCGGCCCAAAATAATAGGAACTTCATAATCCTCCTCCATCTCTAGCACGACAAAATCCGCTGGGAAGATAAATTTATCAACTTTTATTAAAACATCCTCTACCACGCCTCTTGGATATTTGATAGATCTATCTGCCAATTGTAAAGACACGGTGGTCGCTTTTACTTCTCCTACACCTAGTTTCACAAACACCGAATAAGGCATTAGATTTATACTAGCACCAAGATCACATAAAGCTTTATTAAAGTAAGCATCACCAATATTGCATGGAATAGTAAAACTCCCTGGATCTTTTAATTTTAGTGGTAGCTTATTTTGAAGGATAGCCGAACATTCCTCATTCAACTTCACAGTCTCATACTCCTCTAACTTCCTTTTGTTAGCTAGGATCTCCTTCAAAAACTTGGCATAGTTTGGCATTTGAGCTAAAGCATCTACAAAAGGAATATTAATGTGCAACTGTTTAAGATAATCAAAAAATTTTAAAAATTGCTTATCTTGCTTGTGTTTGGCTAGTCTCTCCGGAAAAGGAATAGGTGGAACATATGGCATTGGAGATGACTTGCTCTTTTGTGGCTTGTCCTTTTGTTTGATCTCGGTGGAAGATTTGGCCCTATTCTCTTCTTCTACATCCACATCTTGATCTTGCTTTCCAACTTTTTTGCCACTTCTCAATGTAATTACCTTTGCATTCTCTATAGGGTTCCTCTCGGTATCACTTGGCAAGGCACCACTTTGTCTCTCATTAATTCTTTGAGCTAATTGCCCCACTTGCTTCTCTATGTTTCGAATTGATGTTTCTTGATTGTGGAGTCTTACATCTGTACTTCTCATGAAATCTTGAGTGGTTTGAGCTTGTTTTTCTGCAACTTGAGCTTGCCTTTCCATAGTTTGGGCTAGCTTGGCAACCAAATCCTCCAAGTTGGAATTATGCTTCTCCATGGATGGTGGCGGTGCTCTCGGTCCTTGTTGATTTTGACCTCCCCAAGATAGATTAGGGTGATTCCTCCATCCTAGGTTGTAAGTGTTGGAGTAAGGATTGTTTTGAGGGCCCCTGTTAAAATTTGAAACAAAGTTAGCATGTTCAGAAGAGCTAGCATAAGGGTTACCTACTTGACAATCGTGCTAATATGATTTCCACCACAAAATTCACAAGATACTCCTTGAGTTTTTAAAGAAGCAATCATATTGCTTAATGCATCAAGTTTTGCATTCAAAGTTCTATTGGTGTCAACTTCATGAACTCCACTTGGCTTTCGGGCTTGGTATCTCTCAGTTGGCCATTGGTAGCTATTGCTTGCCATCTCCTCAAGTAGATGAAAAGCTTCTTCGGGTGACTTGTTTTGTAAAGTGCCTCCAGCTGCCGCATCTAGACTAGCTCGAACGGTAGGATGCGCTCCGTTATAGAATGTATGTACTTGCATCCAAATTGGCAGTCCATGGTGCGGGCATCTCCTTAACAGCTCCTTAAACCTCTCCCATGCTTCATAAAAGGGCTCACCATCCATCTGCATAAATGTAGTAATATCATTATGTATTTTGGCAGATTTTGCAGGAGGAAAATATTTACTTAGGAATTTTTGAGCCAAGTCTTCCCAAGTAGTGATAGAGCCTGTAGGAAGAGAAGTCAACCAAGTCTTAGCTTTATCACGAAGAGAAAAGGGGAACAATCTTAATTTAAGAGCATCATCGAACGCCATTAAATTTAACAAAGTGTCACAAATTTCAAGGAATGCTTCTAAGTGTAAATTTGGATCATCATTAGGAGATCCACTAAATTGCCCTGCATTTTGAAGCATTTGAATTAAGGATGGCTTGATCTCAAAATTATTGGCTTGCACTGTCGGCCTCCTTATACTTGATTGTGCTCCTTGAATTGTTGGTGTAGCATAATCTTTCAAAGTCCTCCTTGGAAGTGCAACTTCTTGATTTTCAGCCATTGCAATGTGAATTGCTTGTGATTGTTCTCTTCTTCTCCTATGAAAGGTTCTTTCAACCTCGGGATCAAACTGTTCAAGGTCTCCTTGTTGGCTTCGGGTTATGCGATGCTCCTCCACCTTTTAGTGAGTTTGGCCTGCAAAATAAATAAATTAAAAATAATATAAAGGCTAGTCTAAACTAAGAATTGCTCGATATCAATAGTGATTGGACAATTGTCAAAACAATCCCCGGCAACGGCGCCAAAAACTTGTTAGGTGAATTGCAAGTGCACAATATCAACAAGTAATAAAGTGATGAGTGAGTATCGTTCTCACAGGGGATTGTTTTTTTTTTTTTTTTTTATCCAATTACTTACCGAAAAGTGATCAATTCAAAAATTTAGCTAACCAAATCGAAAAGACGAGTAAAAAGTAAACTAAACCAATTAAAATACTAAAATATAGAAAAAGTCAAAACTTAAAGAATTAAAAGCAATTAAAAGCTAATTAAAATTGTAAAGTAAAAATAATCTAAAGCAAACTGAAAATTAATAATTATCAAGATCACAAAGTGTTAGAGCATCCAACTTCACTTAATCATTCATAATTAATTTTCTTAACTTTTCATGCAACAAATTAATTTCCAATTGTGTTGGCGAAATTTCCCTAAGATGAATTAAAAGCCGACCTCGGTCTAATAATCCCTAATTAGGTATGTTAACCCACACTAACCTTAGGTGAATTTAAACTACCTAAAAGCATTAAGTTCTTGTGGAAATTCCCGGATTCAATCTAAGTAGTCCCAACCTAGATCTACTACCGCAGCCACATAAATAAGCTAGTGTACCTTGACCTAGATTTAATTTATGGTTCAATATCACTATTGCGCATGTACACAATCTCCACCCGGTATCATGCATACATCAAAAATCATTCAAAAGTTAGCCAGCCTTCTAAAAGCATTAAGATCATGATAAAGAAAAACACAATCAAAATAATTCTATTGCATGAAAGTCTTTGAAAATTAATCAATCATGATTAAGATCCATTGTAGCTCTAATAAAAGAAATTTAGAACATAGTAAAAATTAAACTGACAAGAATTAAAGAAAACATAATAAAAACAAATTCACCGAATTGAGAAATAAGGAGCTTCAGGTTTGTCTCCTCCTTCTCTCCTTGACACGCCAACTCTACTAAAATAGAAGAACAAAATCTAACTAAGAAAACTCAAATTTTTCTACAAAGATGGTGGCTCCAAGGATTCTCCTCTTTTCTTCTGCAGCACAAGAGCAGTTTATATAGCCTCCAAAAATCTGCCCTAAGTCGACTCCTATTAGGAAATCAAAAAGATTCCTCCTTGATTTTCTTTGAACTTTTTCTTCAATCATAGTCAAATTCTCCAAATATCTGATTTGGGCTGCCTTTTTCTTCAAGATGAAATATTCTGAAAGATATTGCAATATTTTGGAAGATCTGAAATTATTTCATACAAAATAAAATTACGTGAGTAGCAATTAAATTCACTCAAAAATTCCTCAAAATTTAGTAAATATTAAGTCTAAATAAGCAAGAATACTCTATTAAAAATAGAGTTATCACTCACTTATTTGTTTTCATGATTTAATTGCAACCCTAGGGCCAAAAGCATGTATGGATTGATTTACGCGTAGGAATTGATGATTCCATGTCCATCTCTAGATTCTTCGAGTTATTAGGACTTAGAGATTGCCATGTTTTGATTCTCCTCTACACGAACTTAATCGGAGAAAGATCACATCAACTTTACCGCTTGGGTTTGTTCTATGCTATGCAGATTTGCCTTGATTGAATTATATCGATGATCTCTTTAACATTAGCATTGAACCGGATTGGATTGATGATTCCCCTTGCATGCTTTTCATGTCCGGTTCCTCTAGGTTTCCTTGGTCACAATCCCTTTGTCAACTTACATTAAATTTGATGTTATCTAGCATGTTTCTTAATGTTAGATAACCCTTGCTTTGGTTTCTATGCATATCGGTTAGGATTTGCTTGGTTTGGAAGAATTTTGATCATCGGTTTTGCAGAGATTCGTGGAAAATAGGCCGAAGTCTCTGTCGTTGATCCTTGCTTGCGCTGTCAAAAAGATCAAACCTTTTACCGCTTTTCATGCACTGACATAGGATATAGCTTGCTAATTTATATAGGTTAATGAGAAAACCATAAAAGATTGCATCTTTTATTGTTTTAATTGAACATGTAGTGTATGGAATATCTTAAAGGCATACAGTTAAATTTGCATCTTAGATTATAAGGTTTTTTAATTAATAGTTTTTATTTAGATTGATTAGTTAATTTCGGCCTCCTAGGGTTGGTAAATTTAGGGAATTTCTAGGCTTTAATTAGGTTTTATAAGAGTAACTAAAGGGTAAGACAAAAAAAGTTAGGATTAAATTAGTTTGCATGTATGGTTTGATAATTTATAAATAATTTAGACTCATCTAGGCATCTTCTTTTAAGATTAGTGCATGATTATTTTTTATTTATAGTTCTTGGGGAGTCCTATCTCAAAATTTTTAATTATCATCGGATACAACTCGGGTTTTTTATTTTATCTTCCTCGTTATATATTTACTTTAGTTGGTTGATCTTTATTATTGCTTAATTTAATTTTTAATTGCTTGAGCACTCAGCATGATCATCTATTTTACATGTTTAGAGGATTTAGGAGTGGAATTCAGCAAATGACATGCAAATCATTTTTGTAAAAAGAAATAGTAAAATAACATTTAAATTTGTCTAGCACAATCAAAACCCTGAATTCAGTAATCTCTAGTTTACAAGGGTAAAATGGTTCTTAACTGGCTCTATGCCAATGGTTCAATTTGGATTTGATCGGGTTTGGTTTTCATGATAATTGACCCAACCGAAAAACATAATAGATTTTTGTTTATTATGACTTGATGCGACTCATATTGAAAATCCAAATCGATTTTTGAGTTTGTTCCTTTTTTTTTTTTTGTTCTTTTTTCATTTTTATTGTGGCAAACATGAATCTGGCATATGATTCAATTCATGGATGGCGTGCCTTGCAGATCACCAATTTGTAGAAATCATAAGGCCTGGATAGGAACACAACCAGCCGAGACTTAAGAAATATCATGACTGATGCTTGCTGCATCTTTTCTCCGGAATAAAAAAGAAAAACTCTAGGAACACTTTCAAGAGTCAACTTCCTAGTCGGCAAGACTACTTAAACATCACAATGCACTCTTTTGAGGAGAACATGAAATCATCCAAACTGATCATTTCTGCTGAGAACCCTGTTGGTATTCAACAAAATACGGATCACCAAGACATAACAAGATACTGATCTAGTGGAAACTGAACCTATCAGACATCCAAGAGCTCTCCACAAAAAGACATAAGTAACAAGGGAAAAAGGAGAGGTATGTGACTAATTTAATGTAGCAAACTAATCCGAGACTCGAAAACAACACAAAAGAAACCATCCTCACTGACTACAGTAAACTCGAACTCGAACTTAGGATAGTCCACACTGAATTGAAGTTCCAAGGCATTTACAACTGTAATTTGCAGGTCTCCGAAGGCCTTCCTTCTAATCTAGTTTGGATGTCGTAAGCCTTGTCAAATCATAGAATGAACCTCTGTTCCTATGTCAACACTTTGCTCCTGCAATGCAGAAAAGCAACTTTGTTATGTCCCAACATTCCAAAGACACTAAGAGCAAGCCAGGAAGAAAAGGTATGATGTCCCCATCAGGTGTAAGGTATTACACTTAGAGCAACCCATAAAGAAATGATAGAACAATCATACTAATCTAGATGCTTTAGCGTTGCACAACCCAAATTCAATTCAGTTTTAACTATAGTACTTGCAATAACCAATAACATTGGCTGGCTTAATCATTAACTCATGGAGCAAGACCAGCAAAATCAATTACAGATAGTGAACATGAGAATAGGACAGACATCCAGTGGATACAAATGATGGCACAATTCTGTCAAAGATGCTCTCGATTCAGGCTACCCGGTCTCTTGACACACTTACCACAACCCTACAATAACCAATAACATTATCTGGGTTATCACAACCGCACGGATCAAGAAAAATAACTAAAATCAATCTTGGAAAATAGTCATTAAAACATTACAGACAATTAATAGACTCAAATGATAGCACTGCACTATCGATTAAGATGCTTTATCCTCGCAAAAACCCAGTTTCAATTAGATTACCTATGATTCCAACAATTAACCAATAACACGTACTGGGTTATGCATAATCCCGTGGAACTAGAAACACGACTAAAATAAATCTTACGAGCAATCGTTATAACAGAACAGAAATCAAAAGGAGCAATACACATTAAATGCAAAATTAAGAAAAGAAACGGAAAAGCAAGAAAAACCCACAAAAGTCAAGATCCGAAACCAACTGAGAAGACACCCGATAGCTGTGGAGTGAGATATAATTCCAACAGAACCTCAAAACAAGACTAAACCAGAAACAAAAAGAAGGCGACCTGCCGATACATACTTAGCAAAGACCCAACTGTCATTCAATAGAATATAGAGATATATAAAGTAAAGGCTTCTTTGCATCTTGTTTTACACGGAATCCATCTAGTCCTTAAATGAGGAGCGATTTGTCTTCTTTCAGCTGTATGCATGAAAACTCCACCGCGTCGAATCTTTGGCCGTCATGTCAAGTAGACATGAGTAGATCAATCGGTGAAAAGGCAAAGACTTGAGTTCAAAAATTTTGACTTGATCAAACATGAAATTAAAGTGAAGAAAAATAAGAAGATGAAACTAATTAATGGCACGAACAGTGGCAACTAGAAGTTTACACTACAAATTGAAGATAGGAAACCTAATCTATATGGGATGAGGACCCTTACTTAAAGGTGAGATTGGTTCTGTAGACTTGGGAGTGGATTGAAGGTTGAGGATCATTTTTTAGACAACAAAAATTCGGGATTGAATTGGAGATGGATTTAAAGTTCAAAATTTTTTTTGGTAATTAGCCCTACATAGTATGAAGTGCTCTCAATAAATAAATATGATGGCAAATGCCCTCCTTTAAGGACAAATAGAAATGTAAAGTTAAAATTTTTGGAAAAGCAAACAAACATTGGGAACGCAATTGTACCTTAATAAGCATGATTTTGGATCTTAACCAGTCGTCCCTTCACTCATAAGACATATCTTTTTATTTTCCCAAGAACTGAAAAATACCCTCTCTCAATTTCTCTAGTTCGCCCCAACATATTTTTTGTGAGTCCGTGCTGTTCCAACATCTTTGACCTCAAATGCGCTTGCAAATCGTGCGCATAGTCCGCACTTATCTTCCATTCCAGCAGACTGTACAAAAGTTCGTGCCCAGAAATATCCTCCAGAGGTGTAGCAAGGACATATAATTCCGATAAGTTCTCCAAATTTGAGATATCAAGTGTGGTAAGTGATGGGCAATCTATGATGTGAAGCTTTGAGACACTCGAGGGAATTTGCGGAATGCATTGCAGAGCTTGGCAACCATGAAGATGAAGAGATCTCAAGTGAGGAAGCACATCTAGCTCGGGAGATAGTTTGGTCATGTGCGGGAGTGTCAGGGTCAAGACTTCTAGTTTGGATAACTTCCCAATCCACCAAGGCATGGGATCTTGCTGTTGCACTAGCTCAGATGGGCCAGAGATATCACGCACTCCCATGCACAATAATAGTTGTTTCAAATTGATAAGGCTTGAAAGATCCGGCATTGTTATTAGCGATGGAGACGAGATCGCCAAAGAAATCAAGCTTATGGGAAGTTTAGGCAACGCAGAGATGCCCCTTGACTCATAGCACCACGAAAGTTTTAATTCTTTCAGATTCTCCAAACTTTCCATTGAGTTAGGGAACTCTGTGATTCCTGTTTCCAATAGATCCAACTTAATTAATGACCGTAATTCCTTAATGGAGTGTGGAAGTATACCCATATTTGAGCACCAATTCAAAGATAAGCTTTCGAGGTTTGTTAGTGCTCCCGTGGAGTCGGGTAGGTGAATAATTGGTGTTGCATCCAATGAAAGCTTCTTCAGGTTCTTCATAACCCACCAACGTGGAATTTCTCGTATAGAAGTTCCATCAAGGAGAAGTTCTGCGAGAGCTGGCAATTCACCCAACTTTTGTGGTAGATAGCGGAGATCACTACAAAAGTTCAAGTTCAAGAAAACCAAGAACTTCAGTTGCCCGATCGACGAATGGATTTCAGCCAAACTTTCACATTTTTCAAGAATCAATCTCTCCAATTTCAAATATCCAGAGAAATCAGGAGTCTTGGTTAAGAGCTCACACCCTGAAAGGTTAAGAACTTTTAATTTATCTGCTCTCTGTAACATCAATAAGACAATTGTTAGTAAATCTATTACTTCAAGAGAATGTAAACACTGATAACAATACTATTTCAGAGGTGGCATACCTTGATATGTTTCCACCCGCTCCAATCATGAGTAAGTTTACTTCTTGAAAAATCAAGAATGACTAAATTAATCAATGAAAAATTGCTTATTTGCAATGCCCTTAAAGGAAAATTATGCCAAGAGAACCATCTTAAATCTGGAAGGAGTTGCTTCTTGCTCAGATAAGAGTTCGCCAAAGACGTGATCATGGACTTTACTTCAAAAAGGAGTTCATCAGTGACATCTCGGCTATCCATATGAAGGAACCTTAGGTTTGGAAATGCTCCAAATCCTTCAAGAGTGAAACAGTACTCTGACGAATCCTTAAACATTAGACGGAGGGCTTGGAGCTTTTCATTTTTCTGAATAAGAAAAACAATAAAAATTAACGAACAAGAAGGCTACAATTAGCCAATTAAGAGAAAAAATCAAGCCCTTTCCTTAATTTGAGGCAAAGATAGTGTTTTAGATAATTGAGCGTACCTAAAGTTTCTTAAATTCGCTCTCATCATTCTTATGGACCAATATGGAGAGGATCGAGAATGAGTTCTGAAAGTTTTAATTTTCATAATTAAAAAAATGTTTTTTGAATAAGCGGAGTTTTAAAATGTAAACGCTGAATAATTGCAATTATTTTCACTAGGCAGGATAGCCCCTAATTACGTAAAGTGATTTCTCATGCAAAAAAGAAATTAGATCCAGGAGTTACCTTCTTGCTAAGTAGAGCGTCCAATGCATCTTTGTGATTCCATAGTCTACTATGCTTCTCTAATTGCTCACCACTTTCTTGAGAAACAATTTCTCTGCCGAGATCTTTCAATTGATTGTGCATCCACAATTTATTATCTTCTCCAATTTTAATCATTGACAACAATTGAAGAACTTCAAGACCTTCTGTTGGGCATAGACCACAATCTTTCCACATGTATGTTACTATACTCTTATCATATCCAACAAAAAGACAGGCTATGTCAAGAAATATATGCCTTTGATTGAGATCCAATGCTTCATAACTTATCATCAATTTACTTCGAGTTTTCTCGATGGGACCTTTTCTCCACTTCTCTAGGTAATCATCCCACATTTCTTTAGATTGTCCACATAATGATAAAGTCGAACCCATAACTTCAAGAAGCAATGGAAGACCTTGGGCAATCTCCACAATTTCTTGGGATTGTTTTAATTTTTCATATGGAGGGTGATCTCTTCTGAAAGCATGTTTGCTGAATAGCTGAAGGGATCTTTCATAATCCATTACACCAATGTGATAAATCAATTTTACTTGGAATGCACAGAGGACCATTTCATTTCTTGTGGTTATAAGTATCAAGCTTCCAGGACCAAAGCAAACTTGCCCCCCCAAAAGTGTAGTTAGTTGACCCTCATCATCGATATCGTCAAGAAGAATAAGAATTTTCTTACTAGAAAATCTCTCTTTGATTGTCCTCATTCCCTCATCCTTGCTATCAATACTTGAACATGTTTGTTTTGAGAGATCTGAAATTAGTCGGTTCTGCAAATATACAATTCCTTTCGAGTTCAAAGTATCTCTAACATCAGGAAGAAAACAATAGTAACCAAAGTCTCGAGAAAGCTGGTTGTAGACTACTTTGGCAAGGGTTGTCTTTCCGATGCCACCCATACCATGGATTCCCATTATCTTTATGTCATCTATGGCAGTCTCTATAATCCCCCTAACTTCTTTCACTATGTGGTCAACACCAACCAAGAAGTCGCTAACCGCCAAATAAGCCTTCTTCAGCTCACTTAAAACTTTGGTAACGACCTCTTTAACTAGTTGTCCTTCGTGCCTAACAATATAAATGACAAGAAAGGGACCAAGGCAGTACAAAATAAGTTAGAATCGACAAGCTGAAATCTATGACATTAGGAATTGATAGCAGTCTATGGAAGCCACATGATGTAAGAAGAAGTGCAACCGCAAGTGGAACTTCTCACATTGCACACATCAGGAAAAATAAATTTATGGACATGCTACGAGGATGTTCAAACGTTGTGCAGAATTCAAAGGTTATGCAACCTTCAGAGTACATAAGGTGATCGCTATATCTTGCTAACAAGAAGACCATGCTAATATGATGCCACCGTTATTCTCTAGGAATACAACCGACGACAACAAGTAGTGCAATTAGCTTTCTATCATGTACTAGCTTTCATCTGCAAAAATCTTTGCCTAGTTTCATATAAACTATGGATGACATATTTTGATCACCGCCTAGGTTTAGGACTTTTTACTAGTGAAGCAAAAGAAAATTATGGATTTATTTCAATATGAGAAAAAATTACATCCATAATTGCACCATGTTAAATGTTCGTTAATTTTGCAAAAAATCTGTAATATTTGAGAATTGATATTTTTGTCACCTTCTCATTTTCGAAAAAGAAACCTCATCTCCTTCTCATTGTCTATGGCTCTTGTTTGCATCAAACAAGGAGCACTATATTGCACATGACCGAACTAAGTCACTCTTGTCACATAATCCAAAATTTCTGCCTAATAAGTGAAAATAAATCGCACTACTATCATATGTCTAAAACTAACGGACTGTCACCTTCTCATTTTCCTAAGAAGAAAAAAGGCTGATGATTTTTACGAGTATTTCTGATGTGTAAACAAGCTTCTCCTTCTCATAAAAGCCTTACGATTATCATATAGTACACGTCTCACGTGTCATGAACAATAAACAAGAGATCAAACTGGAACGTTGACACATAACGAAAACAAAGGGAACCAGCATAGCTACAATTTTTCCCGGTACAACTGAAAAGCATTTGTACTGGAATTTCATGGGCTCCTGTATTTTGGCATTCATCAAGGATGGAAGATAATTACGTACCTGTTAAAGACGTTCTCTATGTTCCACCCCTTTAACCCTCCGACCTCATTGAGAGCAGCTTTCCACTCGGGAATGATCTCCTCATCCACCCGCTTCTTGTCTTCATGCAAACGAAAGGCCTCACCATAACCTCCATTTGGTATCGAACATCGGATGGTTCGACGTAGTAAAAAATGGGCATGATTATCTGTCCCTTCGATTTCTTACACTTCACCATTTGGGTCAACTCCTTGAGACACCATTTACTGGAAGCATAACTTTTAGAAAAGATGGGTATGGAGATCTTGGATTGCTCAATGGCTCTTAAGAGATCCGGGCCGATCTCTTCACCGATGCGGAGATCTTCGTCATCTCTGAATGTACGAACCCCTGCTTCTAAGAGACGGGTGTAGAGGTGATCGGTGATGCCCGTGCGGGTGTCGGGTCCTCGGAAGCTCAAGAACACTTCATAGTCACACCCTTCCATCGCAACCGGCCGGAGAGAAAATAATACACCAGAAGTGCACCAGTTCAGCAGAAGCTGATTTCTGCGCTCTATAAAGCCAAAAGTTTACTGGAAAGTAGAAACGTTGCTGCGAATTAAAACGGGCACGACCCATCATGATTTATATAGTGGATTTCAAGACGAAGTTTCTCTTATTCTCTTTTTTTCTTTTCGCTAAAAAAGACAAAATTTTCTCCAATCCTAAAGGAAGTTTCGGGGAACTTGACCTGTGTCTGGAAAAGCAGGGCACGTAGCCCAAGCTCTCTACTTTTTACTTTGCAAGCACATTCAACGGACATCATTTTTTCCCTTTTTTTATCCGACGGTTCATATCGTATGCGCGAGCCTTATGCACTTTTTTGGCAGCTTCATCACTGTCTGGAAAGGCTGAACCCGTTCCCATTAGCAAGAAGCAGCCAGCAAATAGCCACTTGCAAAAAGCCGTCCAACCTGGCAAGCAAATCCCTTTTCTCGGAAATCAATGATATAGCCGCCAAAATAGTGAGCTTGGTTGTTATTAAATCGGATCGTGCGATAATAATTTGTGTGGCGCCACCAACCCTCTTTTTGACTTATTTTGAAAGTCATACAATTATGAATAAGTTCTATGTGATTTTACGGATTAACATCTGCATTTTTGAAAATTTTTATATATTGCATAAAATTAAGTAAAAATGGTAGAAAGTAGAAGGCACTTCGGATGTTTTATTTTTATTGATTGTGCACACTTATAATTACCTTTTGCTCGTTAGTGGTTAAGTTAAAATCAATTTAAGCTGCTTTCAAAATGTTTTTGAAAAAGAAAAATGTACCAAAAGAGGGTGTAATTTAGTGCAATCAAGTTAGTGAATCCATAACTTCTAGTTTGTAGTGTTACAATATTTTAGGGATATCATATATATTCTAGGATATTATAGAATTATCCTTTGTATATTCTTTAGGATTGTTTTCCTAAAATATCTTATAGATCAGGTTTCACTGTATCAATTTATTTTGGCCTTGAGCCTCGATACAATGCACAGCTTTTCCTAAATCGTTTCTCTCTATCATGGTATTAGAGCTCATGCTCTGGGCTTTTGTTTCTCTGTTATGACGTATGTCGTCACTAAGCCTTTTAGCATTGCTGTATCACCGGCACTCGAGTTTACCACGGTTTGACATTGCTGTTTGAAGCTCAGGACTCTTTGCCATTGCGTTCTTGTGGTTTCATCGATTTAACGACAGCATGTTCATCGTCTTGTTGATGGTGACCTCTCACACTTCACACTTTCACCACCATGTGAAATTCGTCGTTATTTGTGCTCTTGAGTTTTGGTTGTTTTCTGTAATATTGGACTTTAATATGGATGATTTGGGTAACTGAATTGATTTCAAACTCGATGGCTCCAATTACGCTCTTTGGTGGCCATCGGCTATGGCTGCACTTGTTTATCGTGATTTATTTGAGCATGTTGAGGGTGTTCGCTTCTGTCCTGCCCAACTCAGGGACGCTGAGCAATCCAAACTCACTTCTGAGGCGATTGCTAAGCGTGAATCCGACATTCAGACATGGACTGTTGCTGATCGAAGGGCTTGGGCCATTATATTCGGCTCTCTTGACCATGCTCTTCGCCCACAGTTTGCTCACATCACGAGTGCGAAGAATCCCTTGGATAAGCTCGCCATCATGTTTATTCAGACTGGCTCCATTCGAGTATACCAATTACAGCAGGAAATTGCTGTTGCTACTCAGGGCACTCGATCTATTCATGAGTTTTATAATTATTTGAAGTCGCTAGCGAGTCAGCTGGACGTTTTATCTCTCACTTTATGTTTCACATGTTGAAGTTCTACCATATGTCAGTCTTCTCGGTTGCAAACTCAGGATCACTTGCGACTTTATGATTTTCTTATGAAGCCCCAACCAGCTTTTGAGGGTTTACATAGTCAGATTCTTTATCAAAATCCCTTGATAGTGCTAGTACCGACACCTAGAGGGGCATGAATAGGTGTAAATAAAAATTTTACGCTAAATCAATAAACATAAAGTTTGGATGTAATAGATGCAGAATTTAAGAATTAAAGTTAGTTTGAATGAGATAGACTTTTGTTATATGCAATAAAAATAAAAAGAGTAAGGAAAGAGAAGATTGCAAATGTCAGCTAATAGGTTGAAATCAACTATGTGATCCACAAATGATTACACATTCTTGAGTGCAAACATTTAGTGGTAGGATCTCTCACTAAGTCACTCTTCTGTCACTCTTCTTTTGAGATCACTCTATTTTAGCACTTTTTGAGACAATTCAATGAAAGATAGAATCGGACTTTGGAATTGTGCATGCTCATCTATCTTCTACTGATCGTATATTCTCCTTATATACCCTTCAAACCAAAACTAGTTGTTGGCCATCACATGAAGGATTATCTTCCATTTCTTTTCTTGGATAGACTTCATAAGGAAAGATTTCCTAGCCGTTGAAGACAGATTGAATTCCTTCAAATTTTGGTTGCCCATACAAGTAGAATCTAGGTTTCCATTAGTGTTCCATCCTTATTTTGGAAGTTGTCTCAATCGATTGATCAGCAAAACCAATAAAAGTAAGTTAAGTGGAATTCATAGCCGTTATGGTCCTTGTTCTCATTTTAGATCTTGAGGTTCGTTCTGGACTCTTCACAGAATGAGATGCTGTGACTAGTTGAGACTTCTTCTGTAATCGATAAACTTTGCTAATTCTTTAAGCACATGAGTCTTCTTCCATAGTACACATAAGAAGTATCACTTGTTTAAGACTTTGAAAAGTTTTGTTAGTATTAAAACTAAGAGTTTTCTCAACAATCTCCTATTTTTTGATGGTGACAAAACTTTCTTGCAGATATTTCTCAGTTCTCGTAGAAAAATGTTAGGCAAAGTAGATATGCAATATATATGCATAGGCATAGCAAATGATATAATAAACCATGCAAATAATAAGCATTAAGCATAATAAGCAAATTAGATATGCAAGATATATGCATAGGCATAGCATATGATATAATAAACCATGCAAATAATAAGCATTAAGCATGGTTTGCAGTCGTGAAACCATGCCATGAAATCAAGATCTATTGTCACGATCAATGGCATCTTAGACTTTTGCAGTCGTGAAATGAATTTTGTTACCACTTATGACCTAGATTTCCTGCGAAATGAGACTCTTTTTTTCAATAATATGAGGTACAAAAACATCAGAAAAACTTCCCTTACCAAAAAAAAAATACCTTACCAAAAAAAAACATCAGAAAAACTAGTCATACTCATCAAATGGGAACCATGACATGATGCTTTGCAAAAAAAAAAAAAAAAAGAGAGTATTTTTATCGTTATTAAAGTTAGTGCACCACTTTACAAATTATCTTTTCTATAATAATTACTAAAAGACTTACCATAGAAAGAAGCTTTTTTTCCAATTGGTGAATTAGTTCCGTTGCCATGAAATTAATATTGATACAAAATTATCATTTGGGAAATGTAGTTGCCACTTTTAAAATGCATTTACAACAAAAATGGTTTGCCTTTGAATACACCGGGAGTAAAGATATGTTCCTGCTGAAAAATTAAACAACTTTGATCACAATTCAAAATAGAGTTAATATCACAAAAAAAAAAAAAAAAAAAAAAAAATCCCCAACTGATATAACCATATCACATTTACCCCAACATGATTTTTATGTCACAGAAATTTCAAAATAGTACGCCCATGCCACGCTATCCCAAACAAATTTTTGTCTCATAAAAGTTCCAAATCGATATACTCGTACCACATTTACTTTAAACTAGTATACCTGTGCTTAGAATTCTTCATGATACAAAAATTAATTTGGGATAATTGTGGCACAAATGTGTCAATTGAGGGTTTGTTTGTGGTATTAATACTTCAAAATGAATCATTTGGGAGGGAATGAGGCCTTTTTAATGTTTAGACAAGTCAACCCTCAAACGAAGTATTTCCTAATAAAAGAAAATTGTAATTTTAATCTGCGTTTTTACCACATTTAGCACAAATTTACCACTAAAGATTTCAGTTTTGCCACTCAAGACCCATTAATTGTGAGATGAATTATTTTACCATGAAAAGTTCAGAGACATCCCACAAATTAACTTGTATATTAAATGTGTCTAAATATGTCATAAATGGACTAATAAGGACCAACTCATACATAATATGTTAATTATCAAATGGGTTACCGGATATGGCACGTTTCCTGTATATTAAATGTGTTTAACAGTCTCAAAAACAGGTTTAAAAGGGCCAAACCCCGCATCAATTGTCTTTCATTCGTTTATAAAACGGTTGATCCAGTTTATAACACGAACCCATATATTTATGTTTGATAAACAGGCACACGCTCTTTCGTTCTATAATTCCATAAATTGACGGGGTTTGTTTTTTTTTCTTGCTGAAACGACGCTTTGCGTTTGCTGAATATTTATGTTTGTCAATGACTAGTAATCAAGTTGATGTTTGTCATTTTCAATTCAACCAACTCCAAGATAGTTAGTTTATATTGACAATCACTAGGGGAAGTTGGTTCTTGATTTCACGGTCCGGTCATGTTCCCAAAATTCGGAACCAGGGATTAGATCGGTTGATCCTAGGACAAGAATGATCTCCTTTCGATTTCAGTCCACTAAACTGGTCACTTATTTTTCCCATTATTTTTTCATATTACTTTTTTTTTCCTAGTACTTGGAACTAGACTAATATAGTGTTTTATTTATATTTTACTAATATTTTTAAAGAAAAGCAAAATAAAAAAATTTAGTCAATTTGATTTAGTTTTCAGTCCAGTCCGATTCCTCATTGGAATTGAGAACTAAATTATCCATATACCAATTTCATTTTTAGGAATCCGAACTTAACCAGCGCTTTTGAGAAAATACTTCCCGATTACTAACCCATCGATCTCAAGACGAAGGTTGACTCAACCGCAAATCTCGAGAAAACTTGAAGGCTTTGGGGAGCTTCAACTCTCTCGGGAAAGGCTGAAAGCATGACTGTTAGGCGAGGCACATGCTCTTTCGTTTTATAATTGCATTAATTGCTGGGTTTTTGTGCTGAAACGTGGATTTGCGTTCGCTGAATATTAATTGTTAATGACCAGTAATCAAGATGATGTTTGTCGAAGTCCATATCATTTTCAATTCCACCAACTCCAAGATAGTCAGTTTTCATCGACAATCACGTGATGATGTCTCTTCATACAAAAGGGAGAGTTTGCGAGGATAAAGAATGTAAATTTCTTTTTCCCCCTTTATTATTTTGAGTTCACTGTGAGTGAGGGCCATCATTTCCACCTAAAGTTTAGTGATTAGGGTGATCGGTTCCTGATTTCACAATTTGGTCTAGTTTCCAAAATTCGGAACCATGGATAGACCGGTTGGTCCTAGGGCCGGAATGGCCCACTTTTAGTTCCAATCCAATAAACTAGTTACTTTTTTTCATATTACTTTTTTCCTATTACTTGGAATAGGATAAATATAGTATTTTATTAGTATTTTGTTAATTTTTTAAAGAAAAATAAAATAAAAAATATTTTTAGTCGGTCTAGTTTGGTTTTTAGTCTAGTTCAATTCAACATTGGAATCAGAAACTAAATTGTCCAGATACCTATTCCACTTTTAAGAATGGGGAATCAGATCGACACTTTGAGAAAATACTTCCCGATTACCATCCCATCAACCTGAAGATGAAGGTTGACTCAACCGCAAATCTCGAGAAAATTTCTAGGCTCTAGGGAGCTTCACCTCTCTCGAGAAAGGCTAAAAGCGTGATTGTCAACACGGCACATGCTCTTTCGTTTTATAATTCCATAAATTGGTGCGTTTTCGTGCAGAAACGTCGATTTGCATTCATTGAATATTAATGTTTATTAATGACCAGTAATCAAGTTGATGTTTGTCAGAATTCCATATCATTTTCTATTCAACCAACTGCAAGATAGTCAGTTTTCATTGACAATCATGAGATGGAATCTCCTCATACAAATGGGCGAGTCTACGAGGATAAAGAAAGCAAATTTCTTTTTTTCCCCTTTAATATTTTCAATTCACTGTGAGTGAGGGCCATCATTTCCACCTAAAGCCCAGTGATTGGGGTGATCGGTTCCCCATTTCACGGTCCGGTTTGGTTTCCAAAATTTGGAACCACGGACAAACTGCTTGGTCCTAGGGCTAGAATGGTCCACTTCCAATTCCGATCCAATAAACTAGTTACTTATTTTACTCATTACTTTTTTTCTTATTACTTTTTTCCTATTACTTGGAATAGGATAAATATAGTGTTTTATTCGCATTTTGTTAATTTTTTAAAGAAAAATAAAATAAAAATATTTTTAGTCGGTCTGGTTTGGTTTTTAGTCTAGTTCAATTCAACATTGGAATCATAAACTAAATTGTCCAGATACTGATTCCACTTTTAAGAACGGGGAATCGATCGACACTTTGAGAAAATACTTCCGATTACCATCCCATCAATCTCAAGATGAAGGTTGACTCAACCGCAAATCTCGAGAAAATTTATAGGCTCTAGGGAGCTTCACCTCTCTCGGGAAAGGCTGAAAGCGCGACTGTCAACACGGCACGTGATGCTCTTTCGTTTTATAATTCCATAAATTGGTGCATTTTTGTGCTGAAACGTCGATTTGCATTCATTGAATATTAATGTTTGTTAATGGCCAATAACGAAGTTGATGTTTGTCAGAATTCCATTCTATTTTCAATTCAACCAACTCCAAGATAGTCAGTTGTCATTGACAATCACGTGATGGTGTCTCGTCATACAAAAGGGCGAGTTTGTAAGGGTAAAGAATGTAAATTTCTTTTTTCCGCCCTTAATATTTTCAGTTCATTGTGAGTGAGAGCCATTATTTCCACCTAAATTCTAGTAATCGGGGTGATCGGTTCCAAATTTCACGGCCCAATCTGGTTTCCAAAATTCGGAACTACGGACAAACTGCTTGGTCCTAGGGCTAGAATGGTCCACTTCCAATTCCGATCCAATAAACTAGTTACTTATTTTACTCATTTTTTTTCATATTACTTTTTTCCTATTACTTGGAATAGGATAAATATAGTATTTTATTCGCATTTTGTTAATTTTTTAAAGAAAAATAAAATAAAAATATTTTTAGTCGGTTGGTTTGGTTTTTAGTCTAGTTCAATTCAACATTGGAATCATAAACTAAATTGTCTAGATACTCGATTCCACTTTTAAGAACGGGGAATCAGATCGACACTTTGAGAAAATACTTCTTGATTACCATCCCATCAACATGAAGATGAAGGTTGACTCAACCGCAAATCTTGAGAAAATTTATAGGCTCTAGGGAGCTTCACCTCTCTCGGGAAAGGCCAAAAGCGTGATTGTCAACACGGCACATGCTCTTTCGTTTTATAATTCCATAAATTGGTGCGTTTTCGTGCAGAAACTTCGATTTGCATTCATTGAATATTAATGTTTATTAATGACCAGTAATCAAGTTGATGTTAGTCAGAATTCCATATCATTTTCTATTCAACCAACTGCAAGATATTCAGTTTCCATTGACAATCATGTGATGGAATCTCCTCATACAAATGGGCGAGTCTACGAGGATAAATAATGTAAATTTCTTTTTTCCCCTTTAATATTTTTTTCCCCCTTTTAATTTTCAATTCACCATGAGTGAGGGCCATCATTTCCACCTAAAGCCCAGTGATTGGGGTGATCGGTTCCCCATTTCACGGTCCTGTTTGGTTTCCAAAATTCGGAACCACGAACAAACTGGTTGGTCCTAGGTCCTAGGGCTAGAATGGTCCACTTCCAGTTCCGATCTAATAAACTAGTTACTTATTTTACTCATTACTTTTTTTCATATTACTTTTCTCTTATTACTTGGAATAGGAAAAATATAGTGTTTTATTCATATTTTATTAATTTTTTAAAGAAAAATAAAATAAAAAATATTTTTAGTTGGTCTGGTTCGGTTTTTAGTCTAGCTCAATTCTCCATTGGAATCAGAAACTAAATTGTCCAAATACCGATTCCACTTTTAAGAATGGGGAATCAGATTGACACTTCGAGAAAATACTTCCCGATTACCATCCCATCGATCTCAAGATGAAGGTTGACTCAACCGCAAATCTCAAGAAAATTTGCAGGCTCTAGGGAGATTCACCTCTCTTGGGAAAGGCTGAAAGCGTGATTGTCGGCACAACACATGCTCTTTCGTTTTATAATTCCATAAATTGGTGCGTTTTTGTGCTGAAATGTCGATTAGCGTTTGTTGAATATTAATGTTTGTCAATGACCAGTAATCAAGTTAATGTGTGTCAGAATTCCATATCATTTTCAATTCAATGAACTCATAGATAGTCAATTTTCATTGACAATCACGTGATGGTGTCTCCTCATACAAAAGGGCGAGTCTGCAAGGGTAAAGAATGTAAATTTCTTTTTCCCCCTTTAATATTTTCAGTTCTGTGAGTGAGGGCCATCATTTCCACCTAAAATGTAGTGATTGGGGTGATTGGTTCTCGATTTAATTGTCTGGTCTGGTTTCCAAAATTCGGAACTAGGGACAGACCGGTTGGTCCTAGGGCCGGAATGGTCCACTTCCAGTTCCGATCCAATAAACCAATTACTTATTTTGCTCATTACTTTTTTTCGTATTGTTTTTTCCTATTACTTGGAATATGATAAAAATAGTGTTCTATTCACATTTTATTAATTTTTGAAAGAAAAATAAAATAAAAAATATTTTATTTTTAAGAATGGGGAATCAAATCGACACTTCGAGAAAATACTTCCCAATTAACATCCCATCGATCTCAAGTTGAAGGTGACTAAACCGCAAATCTTGAGAAAATTTGCAGGCTCTAGGGAGCTTAACCTCTCTCGGGAAAGGCTGAAAGCGTGATTGTTGGCACGGCACACACTCTTTTGTTTTATAATTTCATAAATTGGTGCATTTTTGTGCTGAAATGTTGATTTATGCGACATCATGAATTTCGACCTATCTTGGAATATATGAAATAGTTATTTTATCAATGCGCTGTTAGTTATGTTTACTTTGAGCTGGTCCCTCATGAGTTAACTAACTAGTCAAAAAGGCAATTAATGATTGATATGCATATGATCAGTAAATTCAATTAGGAATAGGCCACTTGACCAAAAGGATCAAAGAGGGATGATACCACACTATTGCAGGCTAATTAGCCAATGGAAATAAATTGATTCGGCAAAAGTACGAAGTCGGATTGCGGTGATTCTGCACGATTTCGATATTGACTATGAATGACGTTAAATCGATTTCCTTTTGGCTCTATACTTAGCATGGGCAATTAACCTCTCATTATTACATGACAATTGAGGATCGTCTTGATTTGAATAGGCATGATCATGGATTGAAAAGTTATCAACCATGGGTCAAATGCACAAAAACCTCTAAACGCCGCCCAATAGTTAGGTCATACTAAAACCGCGATTGATCAATTTTAACCACGAATTTCAATCCAATTTTGGGTATTGAACTTTCAAAGATGTTGAGACTAGAATATTGAATGTTGCCTAAGTGATTCTTGAATTTATCGATAAGCCCGGAAATTATTAGAAAAGCATTTAATGGGCGGAAAAATTGGAAGTAAGAGGAGATGGGCTGACCGAAGGCTCAATGGCCTTGCGCCTATGAGGGGTCGGCCATGTGGGCCCCAAACTAGCCCAAGTGGGCCCAAGCAAGCCCAACTTCAAGACTTGAGCCCAATTGCATTTTCTAACCCATTTCTCCACAATTTGAGCCCAAACCAATTTTATTCAAACCCGTACAAAATCTTGGCCCGTATATGCGTATAGTACAGTATACTATATTTTTGGAAATTACTATTTTACCCATTCTAGAAATGGCATTTAATTTTGGAGGACAAAGGTAAGAAAGTCAATGAAAATGATGGATTTTTGGGGGAAATTGATGAAGCCAATTGGAGAAGGCTTCAAGGAGAGAGTCTTCATCTTTTCTATCTCTTTCCTCTCTCTCTCCTCCCTCTTTCTCCTCCTTGGGCATCCAGTCCCTCCTTCCTTCCATTTCTCCCTCACTTTTCTCTCTTTTCCTATTGTTTTCTTCTTGTTTCTTGCCCTTGTATGCCCCTTGACCAATTGGACCACCCACACCTGCCATCCTTGCCACCTTGCCACTATTTTGGAGTCGCCGTGTTGCTGTGGTGCTGCCCATCCAAGGCCGCCCAAGTTGCGCCTCTCTCTCTCTTCTCTCGCGGTTCTCACCTCTACCGAAAACCTCCTCCGCCAAGACTCATTTTTGCCAAGTGCTACCTCAACGTTTTGGACGTAGTCATGCGTAGCCCTCACTACCGCCATCATGCCCATGTCGTCGGAATCGTCGCCGGGTGAGTTTATGTTCTAATCCCTCGATTACTCCGTTAAACTTGCTTAGGGTAGATTAATTTATAGCTAATATTGGTTAGGGGATTAATTAAGATTAACCGGGTTAAGATTGTAACATCCTAAAATTTGAGCCCTTTGAGGGATGAATTAAAGTTAATTTTGTCAATGCATTATTGGTTGATTTCACTCGGAACTGATCACTCCTGAGATACTAACCTTGAGGGGAGAGGCTAATGAGGACAGAACTCATGCAACTAAAGAACTTGACCTGGGAAAATGATTCGACCGTGAGACTTGCGTAAAGATGATTCTATAGTTATGCAGGCCGATTCCAGGGATGAATAGAAGTCGATTCATAATGGGATGGCGGGTGATTCCATTTATTGTTATCGACCCGTGAGCGACCCTATGTCGATCCTTGGTAATCGTGTACTTTGAAATAAGAATCAATCCTTCACAATTTCACGTAGTCAAGGACATTCATGTGTAGAGAAGTCTTGAATGTGAATTGGCACGAGTCGGTTATGCGTGAATCCTTGAAACTACCTATCAATCTAAGTTGTACCAAAATGACATTCGGGCAAAATTGACAAGGCATGAGAATCCAATATTGGACTTTGAATTTTTGGGAACGTCCGGGATAGATTTTTAGACGATGGATCTTTGACAATCAATAGTGCTAGTTAAGCCGAGTTTTTGAAAATGGGATTTACAAGACTAAGGAAACGAGCCTACGAGAACATAGGCTGGGCAAGATTAGTGTAGGTCTCACACCCAAGGTGGGATCACCACCATGGTAGACCCGAGGCAAGCAAGTGAGCCCGTTGGGCCAAATCGACCATTTACCCTCCCTAGCCCGTTGTCAAAACTTGAGCCGATTTGAGCCCAACAAATGCCCAAGCCCGTTCCTATTCATTTTCTAGCCCATTTCTTAGGCCCGCCCTTCATTTTCAGCCCAAGGGCAATTTGGGAAATGTGCAAGGTGGAAATTACCATTTTACCCTTGGATATTTTGAAGAAAAGACAAGAGAAGAGAGAGAAGATGATGTCATTTGTTTGGGGAGTTGGGCAAGTCATTAATTGGCCTTGATGGGGCTTGAATTCAGCCTTCACTTCACTCTCTCTCTCCCTTTCATCTCCTCCAAAAACCGCACACTTCTCTCCCTAGTTTCCCTTCTTTCCTTTTGTTTTTCAGTTTGACCTTCCTCCGAAAAATTAAGTTGTTCATGCCCTTTCCATGTGAATCACGGCCTGTGCCACTCGCCATCATGCTCAGAAGACAATTTTCGTATGGAACATATCGGCCGATCGCTGGTCGGAGCCGACTGCCGACCCGTCGGCTGACTACACGCCGACTACCTACTGTAGCGGCAGTTCTATCTAGTTTCACTTTTTCAACCATTTTCCTCCCTTTCCAACCCCATCTCCACCCATACCAGCCACCAGAAGTTCCCCCTCGACCCCTAGGTGCCACCGGTCGTCAACCACCCGCTCCCCGGAGCTCCGGCCAGCCCGTTTTAGCTCCGGTCAACCCGTTCCTCTAGTGTAGTCAATTTTTTAGAGTTGCAAAGGGATTTCGAGTTTGTTGCTGCTGTTCTTAGCAGACCACCTTGGATCGTCATGGTAGAGGTCCTCGGGTGTCGGGTTCGTCGCTGCTGCCGCGTTCGTGTCGTCAACCTGCTTAATGGTGAGTTTAGCCCCTAATCCCTATTTAGTGTATAAACTTGCTTAGGGTTTGGTTAATTAGTGGTAATGTTAGTTTAGAAAGTTTAATTAAGTTCTATTAGCCCTAAGATAGGTGGTTAGATAGATGATTAAGATTAAATTAGCTTAATTTTGCTTGTTAAACTTAATTGTTCTTACTTATGCTTAATTGTGCTTAATTGTGGTTTAGTTGATTAATTAAGTATGTTTAGCTTAAATGAATTGATTACCTGTTTTAATTAATGTTTTGTTTGATTTCTGAATTAAATGTTTTAATTAATTGAATTTCGGAAAAATCACGATTCACGTGCATTGTTCACGGTAGTGTTCATGCGGAAACTAATTTTAATCTTATTTGGATGTGCTCTTGATTGTTGTGATTAATTGAAGTGCCGATTGTTAATTATACTCGTGATTGATAATGAAATGCATGATTGAATGCCGGTTGAATTTTGATTTTGGAATTGTCGAGTGAGATCGCATGACATATTGCGTGGGTTATCTGAAATGATATGTCGCATGAGCATAAGTGATGTTGCATTCACGACAGAGCAAAGATATAAATGGATTGCTTGATGATGTGCTGCATGATCACGTTAAGAGAGGGAACCCGACGTTGCTGGAAGACCACCAATCTTTATGGGGTTGTGCTGTGGCCAGTTGGTCACCTGACTTCGGTCGGTTGCCTGATAAGGAGGGTTAACTTTGTGGGATTGCGGTAGTGGGCGGGTCCCGGACCTCTGTCAATTGCGAGACTATGGTAATGGACGAGTCCTATGCTCCTTCGGAATATTGTCTTGGGAGTGAGCCCTTGACGTCGCCATGCCTTGAGGTAAAGAGGACGAAGTTGGCTTGGCTAGAAACCGCTGACCATAAGGTTGAACTGTGGCATTGGAGGAGGGGTCGTAATAATCGGAGCATATGTGTGGATGTGAGGTATAAGAAAGTTGTGTGAGATACTTTGATTATTCGCATGCTCTTAATATCATGATGATCACATTATTTATGGTACGCACGCATGAGTTAATAGTTGTGCAGAGTGTGGCAATGGTTAGGTGAAATCACTTGTGATGCGATTCGTATGTGATTGATGAACTGTTTCATCTAATGGCCATGTGCCTTGCTTGCATTGTATGAGATTTGACATGTAGGGTATGACAGACCAGGTAAAGTTGCATCCGAATCAAATTTTGATTGTTGGTTTCCCCTGTCTGATGTTTGGTCTACTATTTGCTGGTTGTTTGTTGTTGGGTTGAGTGAGGGGTGGTTTAGAGAGATATCTTGAGTTGAGTTAGCGTACTAACTGGGGCTTAGGGAGAGAATTTACTAAGATTTTATCTCATGGTTATTGTATAACCATTTTCAGGCCCCTAGAATAGCGCACCTACAATGGAGAATCCTACCCTTGCTCCACCAGTGATTGACCCGATGAAGCCTGAGTCCGATGGGTCCGAGTGACCGTGGTGCTGAACCCGAGGGTTCATTTTGTATAGCTAGATTAGCCTAGTTTCTTTTTGGTTAGGTTTAGAGACGGATCAACCCCTTTTGTTAGGCTTGTAATTTGGAAAATGATCATTTGTTGGTTAATTCAGTAAATTAAATAAATGAGTAGTTTCTATTGTTCTTGATGTTCATCCCTCTATCCTTGTTTGATTGTTTGATTGTCTAGGGATGGTTCGTCTTTCGCTTGCACATAATCAAAGATTAAAATGAATGGTCGTCGACGGGTCCTGGGACGTCGCTTTCAATTGACCAAGGAAATGGGGTTGCTGTGAACTCGAGAGTTGGGGTGTGACAACCCCATCGATTTTGGTATCAGAGTGAGTTGAGACTTGGAGTGATAACATGCGTGAGATTTTTGGGATAGTGAAATAGGGATGGCTTTTACTTTACGTGCCTGTGATTACTTTTGTGGTTTTGTGTGGTGGTAGGGTTGCTTATAGTTTCTAATTCCCAGTTGGGATTAGAAAGCAAGATCAATGAGGGTCCTGAGAGATGAGCAATCTTGAGCCGAGAGCCTCTAGGTGTAGGGCAGCATCTAGTCAGGCCGGTGCTAGAGGTAGCGTGTAAACAAATCCTAGGCTAGATGAGATCCTACTGGTGCTAGAAACCTTGATAAGACAACAAGCTATGTGCTCCTGCTGTGGTCCCTATGATTCCCCTAGTGAGAAGAGAGGCCTATGAGAGACCGATGCCTTAGTTGTCAAAGTAGTTCCTGAGATTGAAGCCATTGAGGTTTAGTGGTGTGGGCGACCTTGAAGCTGAAACCCTTTGGATAAGGGATTTCGAGAGGACTTTCACAATGCTGAGGTGTTTAGAGGAAAATAGGGTACTTTTGGCGACTTATTAGCTTCAAGGTAATGCTAGTACATGGTGGGAAGCCACTCAAGGAAGAGTGTTCTCTAAAGGTTTGCAAAGCATTTAAGGGAAGTACTTTTTGGACAGTGCAAGAGAGTAAAAAATGGTGGAGTTCCAACAGTTTTGTTAGAATCAGATGTTAGTGGATCAGTATGAGGCGAAGTTCACTAAGTTGGCGCATACTGGGCCGAGGTTAGTGGAGGACCCTTTGGATAGGGCAAGACGGTTCAGAAATGGCTTAAAATCGGAATTGAAAGCCCAACTGATGCCCTTGAATTTAAAGAGTTTTGATGAGATGTATGAAAGGGCCTAGATGTTAGAGAAAGACATGATCGAGAGGGTGACCACATCTGGCTCGCGGTTCGTGCTTAACAGAGATAATCATTGGTTTGGAAGGGACCGATGATGGGGTGAAGGAATCCCATCCGACCCAACAAAAATAATTATGTGGGAGGAGACATGGAAATCTCCCATGTCCTTCAATGTCGCGAGGAAGTCATTGATTTGATTGCAATAGCAATGTATGAATTTGATGTTATAGTTGGCATGGATTTGCTTACCAAGCAACGAGCTATAGTGGATTGTCATGGAAAGACAATTTAGTTTAACCCAGTAGTGGGTGATAATTTTGAGTTTGTGGGAAATTGAGAAGGACTCTTGACCCCTTAAAATTCGTTGTTGGAAGTAACTCGTTTATTGGACGAAGGTTGCTAAGGTTATTGGACAACTGAGGTTAATTAGTTAGTTGAAGAATCAATGATGGATCATTGCACTTATGCATTGCTTATCAGTAGCTCAACCAAGGGAAAGTCATGAGCAAGTATCCATTACCAAGGATGGATGACTTGTTTGACCCACTTCAAGGAGCTTTGATATATTCCAAGATAACCCAAGGACAAGCTATCAGTAGTTGATGATTAAAAAGGAGGATAAACTAAAGACAAGATATCGTCTGTGATTTGGTCACTACGAGATTACCGTACCACAATTTGGATTAACTAATGCGCTAGTTGCTTTTATGGATTCGATGAATTGAGTGATTAAGGCGTATTTGGAGCAAATTGTAATTGTGTTTGTGAGTGATATGTTGGAATATTCGAGGAATTTAGAGGAACACGAACAACACTTGAGGGTGGTGCTATAGACCATTCGAGAGCATAAACAGTATGCCAAGTTTAATACATGCGAGTTTGGGTTTACTCGAGTTGTTTTGTTGGTCGTGTAATTTTGGACGAAGGGAATTTCTATAGATCCGCTAAGATCAAGGCAATCATGAATATGTTAGGACTTATGACGGTAACAGAGGTTCGAAATTTTCTAAGTTGGACAGGTTAGTACAGACAATTCGTAGAAAGGTTCTCTACGATAGCTACGCCTTTGATACGAAGGTGAATGAAAGACGTAAGAATTTGAATGGACGAATAAGTGAAATTTTTAAGAGCTTAAGTTTAAGCTGATTACCGCACCAGTTTTGAGGATTTAGTCTAGTATTGGAGAATACGAGATTTGCAGTGAGGTGTCGTATGAGGGATTTGACTGCGTGGTAAGGCAACAAGGGAGATTGGTTGCTTATGCATCACGACAATTGAGGTTATTGGATTTAATGGAAATTAGATAAGTTTTATCTTGATGATTTGAGGTGTTGTTGGTATGGGATCATAAGAGATGATCTATTAAATGGTGATAATCTTTGATAAGAATTATGGTGGATGATTTATTGCTCGGAAGTCTTAGATTCGATTAAGATATTAATTTACCCAAGGTGGATTATTTTAGGAGATATATAAGATAGGGATTTGAGGAATGGATTTTTATCTTCGGTGGATTAATAATTAATTATCCCTTGATGCTAGATGGATGAGTGAGGAAATAAAATTATCAATGATTTCTTCTCGAGGTATTAGAAAGCATTTGAAGAGGTACTTGAAAGCTTTTGGTGCAATAAATGACATTTGGTTTGCACTAATTTTCAAGTGGTTGAGGCAAATTCTTGGTTTGGTTATTAAATGGACGTGAAAGGAATGTTGAAAGAAAAATCGGTGGTTTGTGGAATTTGGATAGCGATTTGATGGATCTTCAGTGAATCAGATTTCAAGTGTCGATAAGTGACCCCATGGAAACGAGCTCATGAGTTGACGAGCTAGAGAAAGTTTTGCACTTTGAGGTGCTCATATGAGATTAAAATCATGAGGCTTGGTATGGGACAAGCCAAAACAGATAATACCTCTATGAGATGATGCATATCAAAAATGGACTTTTGCTAGTAGTGGTGCAGTTCGAAGATGCCCATAACGACTGATTCGACGAGGGCGGGGAGTGGTCACTAAGGCCATAGTGCTTGAGCAAGGAGCGACTGTTGGTAGGCTTCTAGGATGTCAAAAGGAGCAGAAATGAACTGAACTACACACTGTGCAAAAAAAGAGTGCTTGCGAGATAATATTTTATCGGAATGGTATAGCAAAAATATAGTCAAGTTTGTGGAACTCTAGTCTATGGAACGAGGTCAGGGAACTAGGAATCGCTGGTTTAAAAATTGGTTTAACAGTTATTGAATGCAGTTTAGATCATTAGAGACAGACTAAAGACCGCTTAGAGTCATTAGAAGAGTTATGTAGACAAGTGTTGTAAACCGTTAGAGTTTAAGGTAGGCGATCATGTATTTTTGAAAGTATCACCGGTGAGGGGTACTTCTAGATTTTGCAAGAAAGGAAAGTTAAGTTCGAGGTACGTTGAACCCATTGAAATTTTGGAAAGGATAGGGGTTTTAGCGTATTGTCTTGTGTTACCACCGAAGCTTGCTCAAATACATGATGTTTTCCACGTATCCATGTTAAGAATGTATGAACCGGACCCAACTCATATGTTGAATTTTGAGGAACTGGACATAGATGACAAGGTGTCGTAGGTGGAGAGGCCAATACAAATAGAGGACCGTAAAGAGCAAGTGCATTTCGAAGCAAGACTATCGCCTTGGTTAAGGTGATATGGCCGTATCGTAGAACAAATGGAGCAACATGGGAAAGTGAAGAAGTGATGAAGCATCAGTACCCTCATCTTTTTGAGGATTTGTCAATGATTGCAAATTTCGAGGACGAAAATTTTATAAGAGGGGAAGAATTTTAACATCCCGAAATTCAAGTCCTTTGAGAAATGAATGAACGTTAATTTTGTCAATACAATGTTGGTTGATCTCACTTAGAACTGATCACTCTTGAGATACTGACCTTGAGAGGAGAGGCTAATGAGGATAGAACTCATGCGACTAAAGAACTTGACCTGGGAAAATGACTCGACTAGGAGACTTGCATAAGGATGATCCTGTAGTTATGCAAGTCAATTCCAAGGACGAATAGAGTTGATTCATGGACAAAACATAATGGGATGGCAGGTGATTTCGTTTACTGTTATCGAGCCCGTGAACGACCCTATGTCGATTCTTGGTAATTGTGTACTTTGAAATAATAATCAATCATTTGCAATTTCATATAGTCAAGGACGTGTATGTGTCGAGAAGTCTTGAATGTAAATTGGCATGAGTTGGTTACACGTGAATCCTCAAAGTCGCCTTTAGTCTAAGTTGTACCAAAATGGCGTCCGGAAGAAATTGACAAGGCATGAGAATCTAATATTAGACTTCAAATTTTCGGGAACATCCATGATGGACTTTTGGATGATGCGTCTTCAACTATCGACAGTTCCAATTAAGCCGAGTTTTTGGAAAAGGGATTTACGGACCGAGGAAACGAGCCTACGAGGATGTGGGCCAAGCAAGATCAATGTGGGCCTCATGCCCAAGGTGGGACCGCCACCGTGGTAGACCCAAGACAAGCAAGTGAGCCTGTTGGGTCAAACCGACCATTTACCCTCCCAAGCCCATTGTTTAAACTTGAGCCGATTTGAGCCTAACAAATTCATGAACCCATTCCTATTCATTTTTTAGCCCGTTTCTTAGGCCTGCCCTTCATTTTCAACCCAAGGGTAATTTGGAAAATATGCAAGGTGGAAATGACCATTTTCCCTTTGGATATTTTGAAGAAAAGACAAAAGAAGAGAGATAAGATGATGCATTTGCTTAGGGGAGTTGGGCAAGCCATTAATTGGCCTTGATGAGGCGTGACTTTAGCCTTCACTTCACTCTCTCTCCCCCCTTCATTTCCTTCAAAAACCGCACACTTCTCTCCCTAGTTTCCTTTCCTTCCTTTTGTTTTTCAATCTAACATTCCTTCAAAAAACAAAGTTGTTCATGGCCTTCCCATGTGAATCATGGCCCGTGCCACTTGCCATTGTGCTCAAAAGACAATTTCCATATGAACCATGTTGACTGATCACCAGTTGGAGCTGCCGGCCGACCCATCGGCCGACCACAAGTCGGTTGCTTGCCGATCGCCTATTGTAACGGCAATTCTATCCAGTTTTTCCTTTTCAACCATTTTCCTCCCTTTCTGATCCCATCTCCGCCCATACCAGCCACCAATAGTTCCCCCTCGACCCCTAGGTGTCACTAATCGACAGCCACCCACTCATCGAAACTCCGACCAGCCCGTTTTAGCTTTGATCGGCCCGTTCCTCCTATGCAGTCAATTTTTCAAAAGTTGCAGAAGGATTTTGAGTTTGTTGCTATTGTTCTTAGCCCTAGACCATCTTGGATTGTCGTGGTAAAGGTCCCTTGGTGTCAGGGTCATTGTCCGCCGGCCCGTTTAACAGGTGAGTTTAGCCCTTAATCCTTATTTAGTGCCTAAACTTGCTTAGGGTTGGGTTAATTAGTAGTAAGTTTGGTTTAGGAAGTTTAATTAAATTGTATTAGTCCTAAGATAGGTGGTTAAGATTAAATTAGCTTAATTTTACTTGTTAAGCTTAATTGTTCTTACTTATGCTTAATTGTGCTTATTTGTGGTTTAGGTGATTAATTAAGCATGTTTAGCTTAAATGGATTGATTAATTGTTTTAATTAATGTTTTTTTTAATTTCTAAATTAAATGTTTTAATTAATTGAATTTCGGAAAAATCACGATTCACGTGCACTGTTCACGATTACTATTCACGGTATTGTTCACGACACTATTCATGCAGAAACTAATTTTAGTTTTATTTTGATGTGCTCTTGATTGTTGTGATTAATTGAAGTGCAGATTGTTAATTATACTCATGATTGATGATGAAATGCGTGATCGAATGCCGATTGAATTTGGATTTTGGAATTGTTGAATGAGATCGCATAACATATTGCGTGGGTTATCTAAAATGGCATGTCGCATGAGCATGAGCATGTTACATTCATGACAAAACAAAGATATAAATGGATTACCTAATGATGTGTTGCATGATCACATTAAGAGAGAGAACCCGGCGTTGCCGGAAGACTGCCAATCCTTATAGGGTTGTGCCGTGGCTAGTTAGTTGTCTAACTTCAATCGGTTGTTTGATAGGGAGGGGTTAACTTTGTGGGAATACGGTAGTGGGTGGGTCCTAGGCCTCTGTCAATTGCGGGACTACGGTAGTGGGCGAATCTTATGCGCTTTCGGGAATGCCATCTTGGGAGTGAGCCCTTGACATCGTCGTGCCTCGAGACAACAAGGATGAAGCTAGCTTGGCCAGGAACCGTCAGCCATAAGATTATGCCATGGCCCAAAAGGAGGGGTCGTAATAATTGGAGCATATGGGTGGATGTGAGGCATGAAGTTGTGTGAGATGCTCTGATTATTCACATGCTCTTAATATCGTGATGATCGCATTATTTATGGTACGCACGCATGAATTGATAGTCAAGAAGGATGTGGCAATGGCTAGGTAAGATTGCTTGTGACGCTATTTACATGTGATTGATGAACTGTTTCATCTAACGATCATGTGCCTTGCTTGCATTGTATGAGATTTGACATGCAGGTATGGCAAATAGGGTAAGGTTGCATGCGAATCAAATTTTGATTGTTGGATTCCCCTGTTTGATGTTTGGTCCACTGTTTGTTGGCTGTCTGTTGTTGGGTTGAGTGAGGGGTGGTTCTGAAGAGATACCCCGGGTTGAGTTGGCGTACTAACCGGGGCTTAGGGGGAGAACTCGCTAAGATTTTATCTCATGGTTATTGTATAACCACTTTTAGGCCCTTAGAATGGCGCACCCGCGGTGGAGAATCCTGCCCCCGCTCCACCACTTATCGATCCGGCGAAGCCTAAGTCTGATTGGTCCGAGTGACCATGGTGCTATACTCGATGGTTCATTTTGTATAACTAGATTATGCTAGTTTCTTTTTTGTTTGGCTTAGAGGATGGATCGGCCTCTTTTGTCAAGCTTGTAATTCAGAAAACGATCCTCCATTGGTTAATCCAGTAAATTGAATAAATGAGTTGTTGTTGTTGTTTTTGCTATTCATCCCTCTATCCCTATTTGATTGTTTGATTGTTTGGGGATGGTTCATCTTTTGCTTGCACAAAATCAAAGATTAAAATGAATGGTCGTTGATGGGTCATGGGACATTACTTTCAATTGACCAAGGAAATGGGGTTGCCGTGAGCTAGAAAGTTAAGGACGTGACAAAGATAGGTGGTTAGAAAGATGACCATGGTTAGTTTAGTCAAAAGGTGAACTGTGGTTAGTTAATTAACCAAGGTTGGGTTAATTAACCATGGTTGAAGCATTATTAGGTTATTTAATCATGGTTAGTTTGGATTAAATTATTAATCTCACTTAGTTCCTATTAATTGAGATTAATTAGACTAATCAAGGATTAGGGGGCTAATCTTGATTAGCATTATTTTATTAAAAAGAATTATTTTATTTTTAGTAATTTATTTATTTATGAAATTCAGAATTTATATTATTATTTAGTAAATTCGAAATTATTATTATTTATTTTAATAATAATTTATTTATGAATAGTACTATTCACGCATTACTATTCATGCAGTACTATTTATGCAGAATTGAATTATAGTCTTAATTCGATGTGTTTATGATTGTTAAGGCATGTTGAATTGCCATTTGGATCAATAGGGTATTGATCGTATGATTGAAATTGTCGAGTGCTTAATTGCTTTGATTATTATGCCTTGATGTTTGTGTACTTTTTGCTTGAATCTTATGATATTTTCCTGCACGTGCCGTGCTATTTGATGCTTGCATCATCTTGAAAAATGTTTGCCTCATGAAAAACCCAAAGCAGTAATATTTACAAGAGTTTTTATGGACATATAAAAGGGAAACCCCAAGGTGTTGGGTGTATATGTCGAGTTTTATATTTTAAATGAGGCCAATATGTTTAAAAAGTAAGGCATGCAAAGTTTGATGGGTTTTTCTATAATTATATGATAACATGTGATTATTTTCCTACAAGTTTTTACATGAAAAATGTGTAGTGATTTATTATGTTGAGCATGTACCATGTTTGCATCGGCTAATATGCAAGAATAAAATGGATCATTGTTGTATGCTTATGTGGTCACATAAATGAACCCGTCACCCTGGCAGGAGATCGGGGAACGAAGTCCGACTTTTCAGAAATCTAGGCGTGAGTCTAAATGCAAAGTTGTGATAGAGGTCAAGGCTATACTCTTTCGGGAATGTTGTCTTAGGAGAAAGCCCTTGACGTAGCCGTGCCTTATGAAGGAGGGCAATGCTTGGTTATGCCAGTAGACATCGTCGAGAGTTTGGTTGTGGCCATGAGGGGCATTAATGATCGGAACAAGTGTGAATGCAGGGATGCATATGAAACATATTGCGACATGTTTTGATTTTGCATGTGTTGTTTGCATTGACCATGGCATGCGTGAGGTTATATGGTGGAGGGTATGGCAATAGCAAGGTAAGATTGCCTGCAATTTGACTCACCTGTGATTGATTATTGTGGTGATTAAAATGCTGGTTGCATTGTTTGTGGCACGTATGAGAATTTATACCGTGCAGGGTATGGCGTGATTGAGTAAGGATGCTTGCAAGTTGATTGATTGCCGATCGTTTCTTATGGGGTTTACTGGGTGGATCACATTTATAGCTAAGTCAACGTGAGGGTTGCTTTGCAATTGATTTGCCATCGTTATGAGGATTATACCTATTAGGAACCCCGAGTCGGGTTGATGCCTTAATCGGGGTTTAGGGTGATAACTCATTGAGATTATATCTTACTCGTCATTGTTAAACATTTTACAGGTCCATAATTATGGCATCTAAAGTGCTGTGGATTGGATAGTGCTGGAGCACGTTGTGGAGGGCAGTAGTTTGGTGTGCCCGATGATTGAAGGAATTTGATTAACCCTATTTAGTATCTTTGGTTGACTATATAGGAAGTCACCTGATTGAGGGCTTGTATATAAACTTCATTGGGTTAATTAATACAAGAATAAAAATGACGTTGTTGCTATTGTTTGTGGTCTTTCTGCTATCCCTATTGTTTATTGATTGGGAGTTGTTGATTTGCTTCTGCATGTGTTTAATTGCAAAAGATAAAAAGAATGGTCGGCAATGCATCTTGGGACATTGCATTCATTTGACTAAGGTTAAAGGGATTGTCACGTACTCAAAGTTCAAGGCGTGACAATTTGCATTTGTTGAATATTAATGTTTGATAATGACCAGCAATCAAGTTGATGCTTGTCAGAATTCCATATCATTTTCAATTCAACCAACTCCAAGATAGTTAATTTTCATTGACAATCACGTGATGGCATCTCCTCATACAAAAGGGCGAGTCTGCGAGGGTAAAGAATGTAAATTGCCTTTTACCCCTTTAAAATTTTTAGTTAACTGTGAGTGAGGGCCACCATTTCCATCTAAAGTCCAATGATCGGGGTGATCAGTTCTCAATTTCACTATTTGGTTTGGTTTCCAAAATTCGGAACTAGGGACAAACTAATTGGTCTTAGGGCTGGAATGGTCCACTTCTAGTTCCGATCTAATAAACCAGTTACTTATTATGCTCATTACGTTTTTTTGTATTAGTTTTTTCCTATTGCTTGGAATAGGATAAATATAGTGTTTTATTCACATTTTATTAATTTTTTAAAGAAAAATAAAATAAAAAATATTTTTAGTCGGTCTGGTTCGGTTTTTAGTCTAGTTCGATTCTCTATTGGAATCATAAACTGAATTGTCCAAATACCAATTCCACTTTTAAGAATGGGGAATCAGATTGACACTTCGAGAAAATACTTGCTGATTACCATCCCATCAATCTCAAGATGAAGGTTGACTCAATTGCAAATCAGATTTGTGTGTTTTTGTGCTGAAACGTCGATTTGCTTTCGTTGAATATTAATGTTCGTTAATGACTAGTAATCATGTTGATGTTTGTCAAAATTCCATATCATTTTCAATTCAACCAACTCCAAGATAGTCAGTTTTCATTAACAATCACGTGATGGTGTCTCCTCATATAAAAGAGCGAGTCTGCAAGGGTAAAGAATGTAAATTTCTTTTTTCCTCCTTTAATATTTTCAGTTCACTGTGAAGAATGTAAATTTCTTTTTTCCCCTTTAATATTTTCAGTTCACTGTGAGTGAGGGCCATCATTTCCACCTAAAGGCTAGTGATTGGGGTGATCTGTTCCCGATTTCACAATCCGATCTTGTTTCCAAAATTCAAACTAGGGACAAACCAATTGGTCTTAGGGTCGGAATGGTCCACTTCCAATTCCGATCCAATAAACTAGTTACTTATTTTACTCATTACATTTTTTCATATTACTTTTTCCATATTACTTGGAATAGGATAAATATAGTGTTTTATTTGTCACGCCGTGACTCTTGAGTTCGCGGCAACCCTATTTCACTTGAGGTCTAGTTGTACGATGTCCTAGGTACTGTCATCGACCAATTTATTATATCTTGTAATTATGCATATGCAGAAATGAATAGAAACAATAGGGATAGTAGCAGAGACACAAAGGAAAGACAAAACACCATTTTTATTTATATGCAAGGTTAGCCCGAACTACAACACATATAAACACGCCTTGTTATAGGCGAAAAGTTAAGACTTACTCAAAAAGGGATCAGCCTGGCTAACCTAACACAGTACAGCTACCTACTCGTTGACCTCGGAGGGATCACTCTCTTCGATCCTTGGGTACTATATCATCTATGGCCTAAAAAGATTAACCATGATGGGTTAAGATAAACTCCGCAAGTTAAAGTCCTAAGCGCTAGTTAGGAATTTGTCTCGTCTTGGGAGTTTAATATACAACCTAATTTATCTTCCAACAATCACCAACCTCAGAGAAACGAAAGCAAAAGACAGTTTAATAAGTAGACACAATTACAGGCGATCCTAACTGGCCTTGGCACACGTGACTTGCAGAAATTGTCAATCACCTTACCATAGTAGTAGGAGACATGCAAATAATCAGAGCATTGCACAAAACATTCTCATATCTCAAAATCCACACACATGCTCCGATTATTATGACCCTTAAGGCCATGACACAATCTTATGGTTGGCAATCAATTAGTTGTAGACTAGGCATCGTCCTCCCCCATGAGGCATAGTGATGTTGTGGGCTCTCCCCCACCAACAGCATTTCCTAAGGAGCATGAGCCCGACCTCAATCGTGACTCCACATTTGATCACTGTCAAGCAATCCAATAGTCACGGCACAACCTTGAAGGATTAGCGGTCATCCGGTTATATTAGGCTATCAACTTTAATCTGACCTCATGCAACACATCAACAAACAGTTCATTCTTGTCTTTGCTTTTGCTTGGTCATGAATACAACATAATTCGTGCTCACACGACATGCTATTGCAATTGACATACGTATCATGTCATGCAGTAATAACCGAAAATCACATACAACAATGCAATCCAATTACTCATGGAGAAATTCAACAAATCGAGCAATTTCAATTCCAATCAGTCTTCAATCAAGCATATCTCCATTAAACTCGGGTATAACTAATAATCGGCACTTCAATAAATCATAGCAATCAAGAACAAATCAAATTCTAACAATTTTACGCTTCTATGTAAATAGTGCCGCGTGAACAGTAATTGTGAACAGTAATCGTGAATAGTAAATTGGTCCGAAATAAATTAAATAAATAATAATAAATAATCCCAACCATGGTTAATAAATTAACCTAACCATAGTTAAATTCTAACCTTGGTTACTTTAAAACTAACCTTAGTTACTTTAATTAATTAACCATAGTTACTTTATTACTAACTATGGACAATTAACTAACCCTAATCAACCTTAATTAATCACAAGTACACAAACACACTAATTAACTCCTAAGAAGGATTAACCCCTCAATAAAGATTAGGAAACTAACTTACTTGGGTCGGAAATTTGGCAACACTAGCGCTTAGAGGGGAACAAGGGCTACGAGGGATAATCTCGGGGATGACAACGGATGATAAACGGTGGCAAAATGGGCCAAAACAATGCAAAACATTGGTCATGTGGAAGGTATGCAATTGGGCGGAAAAGGCCGAAATGAGCGATCGACGGCAACTAGGGGTGGCCGATGGTGTGCGGTTGGCTCCATGACTTCGGGGATTCTACTTTGGGTAGTGGTGGTGGCTCTGGCGATGGCGGCAAGGCTATTTTCTGGCTGGAAAATAGTAAAGACAGCAAGAAAGGAAGAGAAAAAGGGAGAGAGAGAGGGGCTGGGTTTGGGTGATTGAAAGGGGGCTTGGAGGAGAGAGAAAGGAGCTGCTAAAGACTAAGATAAGAGACAAGGCAAGTGGGCAAGCCACTTGCTTGAAAGACCAACCATAAACAAGCAAGAAACAAGCATAAATAGTGCCCACTTGGGCACAAAATAAAATGGCAAAAAGACAGAAGCCCATGGGCTGAGGAGGGAGATGAACTTGGGCCACCTTGGGCCCCCTTTGGGCTGGGCTAGATGGGTGCAAGGCCCATTGGGCCGCCGGTCTTGGGGCGGCCCACCCGCGGGCCCGAAACCCGGTCCTATTTTTCCTTTTCCAACACTTCCATCCAACGGAAAATCCCAAAATAAATGAGGCAACATCCAAATATTTAATCCTAACATTACTGAGAAGTCGGTTCCCAAAATCGGATTAAAAATCGGGGCTAAATTGAGTTAATTGCAACCGTAGTATAATTTAGATTATCGGGCACCCCTATAGGACTTTCCTCACTTTTGACCCGTGGCCAACCATTATTTGATCCACATTAACATCAATTCTCAAGTCAGGGACATCCCTCGATTGTTGTGTGATCCCGGAGGTTCAATTGATAATCCCAAGTACTAGATGAAAAGGATTCAGTTTAATGTCGTTTGTAGTTCGTATCGAAGTCATGCAGAAATCACCCACAATTCGACTTCATACTTTTGCCGAATCGATTTATTTTTGTTTTCTTAATAGTCTAGTACTTAGAAGATATCATTCTCGCCTAGGTCCTCATGGTAGAAGGGTTTGTTCCTAATCGAAATTACAAGTCATATGCATATCGTTTCGTATTGGTGCCTTTCTGTAATCCGTTATCCCATGAACAAACAATTCGGAATGTTTGTACTGACCAAGCCTTCGACTAACATTGCCATTTTATAAAATCTCAAAATAGAATCGATTTTCAGGATGTTACATTATTCACATTTTATTAATTTTTTAAAGAAGAATAAAATAAAAAATATTTTTAGTTGGTCTAGTTTGGTTTTTAGTATAGTTTGATTCTCCATTGGAATTAGAAATTGAACTATTGAGATACCGATTCCATTTTTAAGAATAGGGAATCAGATTGATACTTTGAGAAAATACTTCCCAATTACCATCCTATCGATCTCAAGATGAGGGTTGACTCAACCACAAATCTCGAGAAAATTTGTAGGCTCTAGGGAGCTTCACCTCTCTCGGGAAAGGCTAAAAGCGTGATTGTCGGCACGACACATGCTATTTCATTTTATAATTCCATAAATTGATTTTTTTTTGTGCTGAAACGTCGATTTGCGTTCGTTGAATTTTAATGTTTATTAATGACCAGTAATCAAGTTGATGTTTGTCAAAATTCCATGTCATTTTCAATTCAACCAATTCCGATCAAATAAACTAGTTACTTATTTTACTCATTACTTTTTTCCTATTACTCGAAATAGGATAAATATAGTGTTTTTTTCACATATTTATTTATTTTTTAAAGAAAAAAATTAAAAAATATTTTTAGTCGGTCTGGTTCGGTTTTTAGTCTAGTTCAATTCTCCATTGGAATCAAAAACTGAACTATCTAGATACCGATTTCATTTTTAAGAATGGGGAATGAAATCGACACTTTAAGAAAATACTTCCCGATTACCATCCCATTGATCTCAAGATGAAGGTTGACTCGACCACAAATCTCGAGAAAATTTGCCGGCTCTAGGGAGCTTCACCTCTTACGGGAAAGGCTGAAAGCGTGATTGTCGGCACGACACATGCTATTTCATTTTATAATTCCATAAATTGATTTTTTTTGTGCTGAAACGTCGATTTGCGTTCGTTGAATTTTAATGTTTGTTAATGACCAGTAATCAAGTTGATGTTTGTCAGAATTCCATGTCATTTTCAATTCAACCAACTCCAAGATGGAGAGTTTTCATTGACAATCACGTGATGGTGTCTCCTCATACAAAAGGGCGAGTCTGCGAGGGTTAAGAATGTAAATTTCTTTTTTGCCTCTTTAATATTTTCAGTTCACTGTGAAGAATGTAAATTTCCTTTTTCCCCTTTTAATATTTTCAGTTTACTGTGAGTGAGGGTCATCATTTCCACCGAAAGTCTAGTGATTGGGGTTATCGGTTCCCGATTCACGGTTCGGTCTGGTTTCCAAAATTCGGAACCAAGGACAGACTAGTTGGTCCCCGGGCTGGCATGGTCCACTTCCAATTCCGATCCAATAAACCGGTTACTTATTTTACTCATTCCTTTTTTTCATATTACTTTTTTTCTATTACTTGGAATAGGATAAATATAGTGTTTTATTCAGATTTTATTAATTTTTTAAAGAAAAATAAAATAAAAAATATTTTTAGTCGGTTTGGTTTGGTTTTTAGTCTAGTTCAATTCTCCATTGGAATCAGAAACTGAATTGTCTAGGTACCAATTCCACTTTTAAGAACAGGGAATTAGATTGACACTTGGAGAAAATACTTCCCAATTACCATCCCATCGATCTCAAGATGAAGGTTGACTCCACCGCAAATCTCGGGAAAATTTGCAGGCTCTAGGGAGCTTCACCTCTCTCGGGAAAGGCTGAAAGCGTGATTGTCAGCACGGCACATGCTCTTTCATTTTATAATTCCATAAATTGGTGCGTTTTTGCGCTGAAACGTCGATTTGCGTTCGTTGAATATTAATGTTTGTAAATGACCAATAATCAAGTTGATCTTTGTCGGAAGTCCATATCATTTTCAGGCCGTGGGGAAGGTTGATCTCAAGAAGTAGGGTCAAATCTCGAGAAAATTTGCAGGCTCTAGGGAGCTTCACCTCTCTCGGGAATGACTGAAAGCGTAACTGTCGGCACGGCACATGCTCTTTCGTTTTATAATTCCATAAATGGGGGGACCTTTGTGCTGAAACGTGAATTTGCGTTCGCTGAATATTAATATTTGTTAATGACCAGTAATCAAGTTGATGTTTGTCGGAATTCCATATGATTTTCAATTCAACGAACTCCAAGATAGTCAGTTTACATTGACAATCACGTGATGATGTCTGTTCGTACAAAAGAGAGAGTTTGTGAGGGTAAAAATGTAAGTTTTCCCCCCTTTAATACTCTTAGTTCACCGTGAGTGAGGTCCATCATTTCCACCTAAAGTCCAGTGAAGAGTGATTGGTTCCCGATTTCATGATCCAGTCCGGTTTCCAAAATTCAGAGCTAGAGATCAAACCGGCTGATCTTAGGATTGAAATGGTCTACTTTCGATTTCGGTTCAATAAATCAGTCAATTATTTTTCTCACTATTTTTTTTTCATACTACTTTTTTTCCTATAACTTTGAACCATACCGATATAGCATTTTATTCACATTTTACTAATTTTTTTCAAAAAATAAAAAATTTTTACTCGATTTGGTTCAATTCCTAGGCCAATCCGATTCTCCATTGGAATCAGAGGAACCAAATTGCTTGGACATTGGTTCTACTTTTAGGAATGGAGAACCAAACCGACACTCCCGGGAACTGAACCAAACCAGCTTGTCTAGTTTGATTTGGGCGATTCTCGATTTAGGTGTTTCATTTTGCACTCCATTACTAGTGACTCAAACAGGAAAGTTTCTTTGAAATGTTGATAGGATTCATAGGAGGTTGAAAAGACGGAAGTAGGCAATCGTTTGTGAATTTGAACAGGAAAGGATAAGCTGCTCCCGGGTTGCGGACGATTCGCCCAGTGACAGCCTTGACAACAGCTGCTTATGAGAAGCCTCTAAACGATTGGAATATGGACGATTCTTGTGTTTCAGATGTCAAGGATCAGTACGCACGGGTAATTCTTGAAAATGTTAGTATTGACAAATCTTGTTAGTAACAATGAAGTTGACTGACAATTTGCTCGTTACAACATCCCAAATTCTTGATTGATTATTGGCATAGTTTGTAAGAGTTGCTATTTTGTATACGATTTAGTTACTCAAACATGTAGATTGGTAAATGATAATTTCCAAAAAGAACCATATGTGACTTCAATATGAGATAAGTTGATGAAACATTTAAACAAAGCTGTTAATTTTGTACAAAGTTAGTAACTTCAATATGTCGGTAAGGCTAAAAGCATCAATATGTTAATCAACGTTGAGAATTCGATGCTAATGAATTCACCCTTTTTTCTATGTTTAATCAAACTGGTGGGCTTGATACTTTCATCTTTAGATCCAAAGATTGACGTGGGCCCTTCGCAAGTAAACGTAAAATCTAGCTTAATGATGGTCTAGTTACTCCTCTTAGAAAAATTGATATATTATATCAGACATGTAGGAAAGCCAGTGGCGATTGGAAGGTCAAAAGTCTGAAGCCAAGATATGAATTGGCCGTGTATTTTGACAAACTTTCATGTGATGTCTTTGTTGCAGCTAGCAATATCACCGAAAGAAGGGTGAATATGTGATTTTAACAAAACTTGACAATATGATGCGGAATTAAATTATTTTTTTCTTTATTTTATGGCAATCAAGATAATTGGTCACCGGCCGTTGCTGTGGCTAACGACCGGCCGAAAAAGAAAAACAGCAAAAAGAAATACAGAAAAATAAAGAAAAATAAAAATAAAAAATCGATTTTATTAAAAAATAACAAAAAAATTCGAATTTATGAAAAAAATAAAAAAAATCTAAAAATAAAAGAAATAAGTGAGGACTAATGGAGAGCGTAAGATAAGAGAGAGTGAATGTGGAAAATGTTTTCCACTTTTCAAAAGTGAAAAACATTTTCCTTCACTTTAGAAAATTTTTTTTCCTTCATCAATGAATTTATTTTCCGTAAAACAAACGTTGGAAAATCCAGAAAACGTTTTGCTGGAAGTTATTTTCCGTGAAATGAACGGAGCTTGAGAGTGTGAATGTCAATAGTGATATGATAATATTCACCAATGTGCAAGGGTCACAATTTGAATATTCACTAGTGTGCAAAAATAATCACCGATGAGTTTAGAGATAAGAATTTGCAAATAGAATACTGATGTGACTTATAGCAAGGCTACGTCCACTTTCCTATATTGATAGCCTACTAGTTGGATTTCACAAATCAATCAATAAGAGACATCGCACAACCATTATTTCAATGCCTTCTAGGGATTATAATTTGTAACTCATGAAAGACAAGTTGGAATTCTTAATTCTAAATCTCAGTTTACTCTTTGACACATTGGTCCCCATTTATACTCCTCCACTTTCAATATATTCATTGGATAGTTTCCAGAGGATCACTCTTTAATCAACATGTTGGAGAAGATGCAAAAGGAAGATTGAGAAGCGAGAGATAAAATATGAATCTCCAATGATTTGGGCGCCATATAAAGAAATCTTGATTTCCATAAGTAGAGTTTTTAAAAAAGGAAGGTAGCTTGTCTTTGAAGTGATTCCAATCAATCAAGATGTCTTGCTTGAAGGATTTGTTGCAAAACAATCTTTAAGATAGAAAGTGAATCAATGCTATCTATATTGGAAATCTGAGCCAAATCCCTAACTATCGTGATACAAATGATTGAGATTGTGTCTGGATATATATTGCTATAAGTAGTCTTCATAATACGATGATGATATCCAGCTTTTAGAGCAAAGTCTGAAGTAATTCGGATGCATTGATGATACCCACATATAAACTTTGCTAACATCCACACCTTTGATCTAATGATAGCGTGCAATAATATTGATGATATCCTTTAAGTATCTTCAACTACGATATTAAACAACAGTGGAGTCTGAATAACATCAAGGTTAATATAGACTTCTCTTCATGGCCGTGATATTCAAATAATATTGAATCTAAATAAACCTCCCTTCATGAGTAGTTCCTCGGATACTGGACATTGCACGTGCCAAAACTTGAAATGAATTGACATTTAAGTGTTAAAAGTTCCAAAATGTACACTTAAGTGCCAAAATCATATAAGAATGGAATGCTTAAGTGCTAGTAACAAGAAGTTTCGGTCAAACTACCGACATGGCATTTTCCGGTAATTTTTTTACAAATGTGGCAATTCTTTTAAAAAAATTATCCTCATGGCCATTTATTTTTAAACAAAATTGTCCACGCGACACTGCAAGCCCTCAAAATTAATTTTTTATTACAAATATTAATTAAAAAACTAATTTTTTTAAAAAAGGAGGAAACCATTGCTTCGGTGAGGGCCTCTATAGCCTTCACCATTGTCACCGCCCCACTATCACTGGAAAGGGTTGGCGACGATGGAGTGAGGGTCAATCGGGGTCTTTAAGCCCTAGGCAATAGCTGAAAACCCTAACAAGTATCGACGAGGGCCTACAGGCCCTCGCCCTAATCTGGGGAGTGTCGTGGTCCTTCCCTAGATTCTATTAGGGTCACCAATCCTCCTCCAGAGGGGCCAAGGGCAACCGACCATTAGTTAGGGCAGGGAGGGCTAGTGACTTTCATCGGATCTTGGGGAGGGCTGTGACCCTTACCCGAGATTTGGGCTTGTAAGCCTTTGTTAGCGATCGGCCGGGGTTGTTGACCATTGCCTAAGGCCTAGTGACCCTGGCCAACCTTCGCCCCACTATTGCTAGTCCTTTTTGGCGATGGTGGGATGAAGGCAACAAGGGCTATGGAGGCTCTCATTGATGGCTTGTTGCTACTATTTTTTAATATGTATATATGTATATATATATATATATATATATATATATATATATATAAATATATATAGTTTTTTTTTTTTTAATTAATATTTATATTAAGAATCACTTTTGGGGTAAACGGCATCGTTTTGCATATTCATTACTAAATAGGCTTTGCAACATGCCACTAGACCACTTATATTATCAAAAATAAGCTACGCTGGATTTTTGGCTACCTATTGACATTTACAAATCCCCTTGAAATCCTCTTGTCCATGTATTCTTGGATTGTCTTCTTCTTCATCAAATCTTCATTAAATGCTTGATTTCAAGCACATTGTTATGTCTTGGTTTTGAATTAGAAAAGTCAACCAAATGGCCTCCTCTTCCTTATATGCTTGCCTGCTCTGATAGATGATGACGTCATGTTGAATATTATGCACTGATTTTTAAGAATGATTGCATGGACATATAAAGGGAAAATCCTAAGGTGTTGGGTGTATATGTCAAGTTTTGCAATTTAAATGAGACCAAGATATTTAAAAAGTAAGGCATTCAAAATTTGATGAGTTTTCAATAAATATGCAACAATGTGCAATTATTTTCCTACAATTTTACGTAAAAAAACATGCATTGATTTATTATGTTGAGCATGTACCATGTTTGCAATGGTTAATGTATGGAAATGAATTAAAATTAATTATTGTGGTGTGCTCGTATGGTCACATAAATAAGCCATCACCTAGCGGGAGTTTGGGGGACAAAGTCCAATTTATTGGAAATCCAAGCAGGAGTTCGGATGCGGGTCACGATAGAGGCCGGACCTATGCTCTTTGGGAATGCTGTTTGGATGGGGTTCTAGACATAGCCGAGCCCGACAAGGTGGTACGATACCTGGTTAAGCTAAAAGACATCGGCATAAGTTTGGTTGTAGCTCTGATGAGAGCATAATAATCGAAACACACATGAATGCAAAGTACATGAGAAAGAATTATTATGTATTTTGATTATGCATCTGCCTATTTGCATTGACTATGACATGTATGAATTTATACTGTGCAGGTATAACAATAGCTAAGTAAGATTGCATACGAGTCGACTTGATTGTGATTAATTACTTTAGTGATTAGAATGCCGATTGCCTTGTTTATGGCACGCATGAATATTTATACCGTGCAAGGTATAGCAATGGCAATGTAAAGTTGTCCTGTACATGAGTTGATTGATTGCTGATTGTTCATTACGAGAGTTACCGGATAGATCATGTTGTTAGATAAGGTAAAGCGGGGTTCACTTTGCAATTGATCTGCCATTGAGTTTTGATTGTGTGTTTAGGTACTTTGAGGCAAGTTGATATGCTAATCGAGGTTTAGGATTGTAACTCACTAAAATACATATCTCAATAGTCACTATTAAACATTTTCAGGTTCCTAGGGTGGCACACCATCCGGTACGGTTTGGGGTCTCCAAGGATTGGGAGACCATTGTCATAGCCCATAGATGTTTTGGGCGAGTGCACTTATATGAAAAGTACTTGTCCACCATTTGGGTGAATGAGAGACTAGGGATGTGGGTTTCCAATAGTTTTTTGGCATGGTTCATCAGGGAGGGGGAAGACATGTTCGGCCTTCTGTGAGATTTTGATGGCTCACTTGGGAATCTGAGGATGAGGTTTGGAATCCCATGGAGGTGGACACTCCGGATGGGATAGTTAAGGATCCTGACCTTGTCCCTTTAGCAGCTTACCAATATCTCTCTAACTACGACCCGATGGAGCTTGACTCCGATTTGTCTCTGTTTTTGACAATCCTTGAGGGATGTATTCGGGTCAAGCTTTTGAGGGAGTAGATTAACTCTAGCCTTGGTATCTTTTTGATGGCTCAATAGGAACCATGTCCACCTGTAGGGCTTGTAATTAACATTTCTCCTTGGGTTAATCTAGTAGATAAATAAAATGGATAGTTTGCTGCAATTATGATTGATCTTCCTATTATCCCTATTATTGCGTATTTGAATGGGTGACATAAATTTGTTTACGCTTACATATAATAGAAAGATAAAAAGAATGGTTGGGGACATGTCTTGAGACATCACATTTATTTGACCAAAATAAATGGAGGTTGTCTTAAACTTGAAGATTTGGGCATGACACTTTTTGTTGTCAATGAGCCCCATTACTTTCCCAATTAGAAGAAAGTAACCAAGCATTGATTTTCTTGTATCGGCACATTTGGCTAAATTTGAATTTAAATATCCAATCACTTCAAGATGATTGGATCTTTTATAAATAAGAAAATGATTCTTTATTCATTGCAAGTATTTGAGAACTTTCTTTGCAAATTATCAATGATTCAATTCAAGAATATTTTGATGGTAGCTCGACATTTCGACAACAAAACTGATGTTTGGTTTGATGCAAGTTTGTGCATACATTAAACTCCCAATAACAGATGCATAAATAATATTTTTCATTTGTTCATGTTCCAACTTACTTTTTGGATATTGCATGAGGCTAAATTTGTCACCTTTTGGAATTGGAACTATTCCTATTGAACATTTACAAATATTGAATCTCTCTAAAATTTTCTCAATGTAGGCTTTTTGACAACCCTAACAATCATTGTGATCTATCACAGAATATTTATATTCCTATTGCATATGTTGCCTCTCTATATCCTTCATTTTAAAATTCTTAGAGAGAAATTTTTTAGTTTCATGTAACAAACCAAGATTATTAGCAGCAAGCAAAATTTTATCAACATACAGAATTAGATAAGTAAACTTGCTCACTGACCTTCATATACATATACATCAATCGATCAATAGTTTTTCTTAAATCCAAATGAAGTCATGATTTCATTAAACTTAAGATACTATGTCAAAAAGCTTGTTTAAGTCCATATATTGACATTTTTAATTTATATATCACGTGCTCCTTTCCTTTAATTGAAAAGCCCTTGGGTTGGTCCATATAAATCTCTTCTTTAAATTTCCATTAAAAAAAATGCTTCTTATGTCCATTTGGTGTAACTCTAAGTCATAATGAGCCATCAAAACTATAATGATCCTAAATGAGTCCTTCTTAGAGGTTGGTGAAAATGGCTTCCTTATAATCAATGTCTTCCTTTTGAGTAAAACCTTTAGCAACAGGTTTGGCCTTATATTGTTCGATATTGCCTTTTAAGTTGCACTTGGTTTTAAATACCCATTTACACCTTACCTTTTTACATCCTTTAGGCAATTCAATAATATCCCAAACTAGATTTTGATGCATAGATTTTAACTCTTTTCCATAACACTAAACCATTTATTAAAATCATCACATTTCATGACTTGGGAAAATGAATATGGATCATTTCCAATTTCTAAGTCAATTTATGACTCTTGTTGATAAACCATATAATCATTAGAAATAGCCAATCTCCTTTCTCTTTGAGATCTTCTTAATGCTATTTCTTGTGACTCAACTACTATAGGTTAAATATAGGCATCTTCATTATAGAGTGTTTGATCATTAATTTGTTATTCTTGATTACTGTTGGGTTGAAATATAATATCAAGGACAATAATTTTAGAAGTTTTGAGTATAGAAACTTCTACGCTTACTTCTTCAATGCAAACATCACACATTCTTTCATTCCCATAGATGTCACCATTTTCAATGAATCTAGCATTTCAAATTCAACAATTCTTGTACTACGATTAGAACAGTAAAATTTATACCCTTTAAATTTTCTACATAACTAATGAAATAACCATTGGTCGTTCTTAAATCAAATTGTTTTTCATGTGGATTGTAAATTCTTACTTCTGTTGAACAACCCCAAACATGCAGTTGTCGTAAACTAGGTTTTATTCCCAACCACATTTTAAATGGAGTCTTTGGAACTACCTTATTAGGAACCATGTTTAGTAAATACACAGAAGTCTTTCAAGTATACATCTACAAAGCTAAGGGTAAAGATGAATGACTCATCATACTTCTAACCACTTCCGTTAAAATACAATTATGCCTTTCTACTACACCATTGTTTTGTGGTGTAGCTGGCATTGTGTATTGAGCACAAATGTTATGTTTTTCAAGGAATTTAGCAAATGGACCCAGACGTTGTCTCGATTCATCATGCTTTCCATAATATTCACCTCTTTTATCCAATCTTACTATTTTCATCTTTTTATCTAATTGCCTCTCAACCTCTTTAATATACACTTCAAGTGCATTTACTGATTGAAACTTATTATACAAGAGATAAATGTAACCATAACAAGAAAAATCATCAATAAAGATGATGAAATAGCTTTCCTTACCAAAAGATGGAACATCAAAAAGACCACATATATCAGTATGTATAATTTCAAAAGCACTATACTTCTTGTGGCACATTTTAATGTGTTTTGTTTGTTTATCATTAATACAATCAATATGTATTCAAAAGTTAGTGAAATCCAAATTCGGAAGAATTTTAGTCTTTACTAATCTTTGTATTCTTTCATTGGATATATAACCCAAATGTTTATCATAAGTAAGTAGAATTCCCTTTCACTAAACCTCTTTTAGTGCCAACATTATGATGCAAGGTCATTAAGGTCTTAATAAAAGCATTATCAAGTCTAAACTTGAGAGATCATCACATAAAATTTCAGTTCTAATAAGAGTATCACTCTAAATAAATTGAAAAATCCAAAACCAAACTTATAAGAAAATCATGCTATTGGCAAAAAACTAAATTGTGAGAAAATGTAGGTACATAAAAGTTCGAAACAAATCCAAATAATACATAGTATCTAAGACCAAATGATAAGTGCTAACACCTTCAACTGGAGCTTTGTTGTCGTTTCCCGTAATCACATAGCATTCATTTGGTTTTATGGTTTGGATCATTAGAAATCCTTGCATCATATTTGACACATGAGTGGTGGCACCAGAATCAATCCACCAAGTATTATGAAGAACTTCAATAAAGTTTTATTTAAAACATACTAAAGCACAAGGCTTACCTTTCTTTTCAAACCAATCCTTATGTTTCAAACAATCTTTCTTTAAGTGTCTGATTTTGTTGCAAAAATGACACTCAATAAGATTGTTTCATTTTTGTGTTTTTGATAAGTCTTTGAAGAGTCATTCAGGACATGTAATCCTTACTTCTTACTCCTTCCATCTTTCATTTTGGAATTTTTTTTCAGTTTCTTGATGACTTAAAAGATTAACAGAATGAGCCTTTGATTTTTATCCTTATTTCCTCTGGAACAAGCATACTGCCCAATTCATATTCCACTTATCCTTTAAAGTGTTGTAATTCATTTGAAATTGCCCATATTGCTCATGAGGCAATAAATTAAGTATGAACTGTACTAAAAAATATCATCCACATTCATTCTCAAAGTCCTTAACTTTATTACAAAGTCGTCATCTCAAGTACATGTTTATGCACGGTACGTGAACCATTATATTTCATGGTGATCAATGGGCTTATCAATGTACTTATCAATGTACCAACAAGTGACTTATTAGTAATTTGAGAATGTTCTTCAACAAATTTCATAAATTCATTAGCACTATCAGTCTTAGGAAAAGTAGTTTTTACGTTGTTTGTAGCTATCATTCGAATGAACATTATCTTAATCTGTTCGATCTTTCCCAAGCTTTATGGAAAAAATTTTCATCATCGCTACTTGCATCAATAACAGTAGCTGGTTTCTCAACTTAAAGTACTAAATCAAGGTCTAGGACACCTAAGTGAAACTGGACTTATTCACTCCAATTAGGACAATTCATTCCATTAAATAAAGGAACAGATGAAGCATGTGAATGAAGTGACACAAGTTTGAATACTACAAACATGCAAGAAAATACTCATACATTAATGCTTTAAGAATATCACATAATCAAATTCAAACTAAACAATACATGGACATCACAATTCTCCTTTGGGCAATCCTATGATATACAAACATACAATAACCAAAATTATGCTAATTACTTTTATTTGGTAATTATAAATATATCTCATTAAAATTTATTTGCTATTTTTGGATATATAAACAAATTTAACAAGACATACTAATTACCAACTTTTATGTTCATGAATTATAAGAAAATAATTAACTTTTGGGTTAATTCCTAAGTTCTTATAGTAAATGAACTTCAACATATCCATGACGTGAGTAAGGATATGTAACATATCAATTTCAATCATAGTATCAATTAGTCATGGGTAATTAAGTTAAACAATTTTTTTTTTTTGGGTAATTAAGTAAAACAATTTATCATATCAAAAAATTCAAAAAATTTCAAGGTTTGGCCACGTTGGTGATTAACAAATCATTCATAATATGAATTTTTAATGTATTGTAAAGCACAAATATTTACCAAATAGCATGCAAGGGCAAAATTGTAAAATTAAAACATAAGGGCAAAACTGTAAATCATAATTCCAAAGGAGCATAATCGTAAATATAACATCCAGGGCAAATCGGTAAATAAACAACAAGAACAAAAACATAATTATCTAGTAAATAGGGACAAAAACGTAAATAACCATAAGGAGAACAAAACCATAATTAATAAACACATGAAGGGGCTCGTAAATAAGGGACCAAGGGTAAAATTGTAAATAAGGCGCGCAGGCTGGAGGTTCGGGCGTGTAGATCCCATGCAGCCCTCCAGTGCACTGTGGGCACGTGGCGCATGGATTCTACGCACCTGACTGCCCAGAGCATAGGTGGGAGCGCGTGGGGCGCATGTATTACACGCGCCTTCTTCGCCTTCATCCTTGATTACCTCTGTCTTTCACCCTATTCTCCATGAAAACTTCCACCATTTGGATTTCATCCAGCAAAAAGCCTTCTAAAAACATTTTAACAACAGCAAATAACAAGAAAAAGAATTTTCAATAAATGAAAAAAATCATGAGATCTTAAACATGCTATGATACAAACTGTTAATAATAATATAATTCTTCAATGTAAAATTTGGAAACCCAATGATCTTTGATCTTCATAATTTTCACAATAAGATAGATGAAGACATGTCTTTATACATAGCAATATCGTTGGAGATAATTATAGCAGAAAACCAAAGAATTCGAACTAAATGAAGAATTCCGATTTCTCTCCCTTAACCCACTTTTTCCTTGAAGTATTCTATTGATGTGGGAAAGAATACATTGTTCTTTTCTTTCCTATTTTGTTATATGTGGATAAAGAGAGGACCAAACTCAATTTATATATTCTATCAATAGGTGCATTCTATCAAAGCGCATTTTAATTTTTATAAGAGCCGCATATCTTCAAAAGAGTAGTAACTTCCTTATGAAGATTATATCATTTCATTTCATTAGAGTCATAGCTCATTGTAGCCAATATTTATTTTATAGTATTTCAATAATTATTAAACCTTTAATAAATAATATCATGTGGGCCACAAAAATTCTCACACGATCTTCCACATGTGAAAACCCATGAAGAATGGCACCAATTGCCATGTAATTCAGAAGAAAAATTTTCCACCAGTTAACTTAGGAATTTACCAGTTGCATGAGACACATTGCACATCACGTGCACACAGAGATCCGAAGCGCAAACCACCCTCTTTCCCAAACCGACTTGTTGTCGCGTTTTTACATCTTTCTAATGCCTCACCAGTCGCTCCCATGATCGAGGCCCGTTCGGCAGGCTAAACAGATGCATGATTGGAAAAGAGCATTGGAGGATTTAAGAAAACTTGAGTTTTCTATAATATAAGGAATGGAGTGACCATTAATCAATTTAAGTAAGGCTGGGCTAATTGGGATGCTGAGTCATGTGTGAAAGCATTGATCATTTGCAAAACTAGAGAAACTTGTGGCATGGGGGTTTGATTACATGTGGGGAGGTGTCAGCGTCCCTACAATGCTCTTTCTGTATTGCATTTTCCAATTAAGTCATTTGAATACAAAATCAAATACTTTTCCAAAATTATTGATGCAATTTTAATTGTTATGAAAATGTAATCAAGAATTATCCTTTGTCATTTTTTGCCCAACATGAGTTCATGTACAATGTGTGTTGGTGTTCCAAAAATATGCAACGACTTATAAAAGTATGCATGAGTCCTAATTTGCCATGTACATGCATGTGAGATTGACTAATGACATATAATTAGGTGATGCATGTTTACTTTTGAAATTGATGGAGACATGTTATTATTTGGCCTACCTATAGGGGTATTTTCTATTTGGGTGAAGAATTCAACCTAGAAGGAGGTGAATAAGTTCAATGAGAAACTATGAAGAACTTTTGTGGAATACCAAACAATCAGGATTGCTACTAAATAAACAAATAATGTAATGCGTGCAAATAATGGAGAGATGGAAGATAGCGCACCGAGATTTATAATGGTTTGCCTTTATCTCCAAGTCTATGTCCCCATTAGTAATTAGTATTGTAAGTTGAAATTAGCAAATGTTTTTCCTAGCAATAGATCACACTATCTGAACACAAGCATTGCTCTTACACTTGTACACTTGAGTACTTGTTATTACAACTTAGTCACCCCACATGGAGATATAATCAGCATCGCAGCTACTTTCAACAAATACATAATAAAGAAGAAGACTCAAGAGATGTAGACTTGGTTTGTTTGTTTCCACTTAGCCCTAAGAAGTAGCAGTTGGTATTACTATTGACATAGGTAGAAAGTCTTTCTTCCGCTTACTAGCATCAAAACGGCTCTCCGACACTGATGGTTTCCTACACCAATCGGATTACTCCTGTCAATGTTTTGTCTTCTGTCAGAGTTGCCATAATTGGTCCAACTCATCTCCAATGTTCCTGATGTGAGCTCCAAGCATTTATAACGGCTATATTAATGTTGATCATTGTTCCAATCGAATGAGCAAATGACCAGCAACTTCCAAAACTCAATATCTACATTGCCCCTTACCCATGTAATTAGTGGAGATTACTAGTAGTTTATTGATGCTATCCATCAATGAAACCATGTGGAATGATTTCCAATCAATCCTCCAATGATCCTTTTGGCTTCATCAGCTTCCAAAGATTTCCAAGGACATCAACATCCATGCTAATTTCTCATCTTCACTGAATGATTCAGTTAGCATCCAAAGGCCTTAATGGACACAGCATCACTATTGATTACTCGTCTTCACTAAACTCACTAGACTATCAACATTGTTATTATCTTCCATCTTACTTAAGAGAACTACTCCGGCCAATAATATGCTGTCCCAATAATGATCCGCCTTATTTTATCTTTTGATCTTTTCAAGCATATTGAGGATCATGACTCTATCAGGTCCTTCATCTTTGTAAGTGTGGTCTTCTAAGATTCAACAAACATTACTGTTCTAGGCTTGTTTACTATCACTAAAGTCCATCCAACTATTCACCTTATCAAGGTCCTTCTAGCTTGTTCACCTTTGTAGAGATCCTTCCAGTTTGTAAACATCTCCATGTCCAATACTTTGTTGACATTAGATATCGATAATGATTCTTCCATATTGATAGACCATTCTTGAGTGTGGTAGAGTACTCAGGATCACACCAAATGGTATAACATCTGTATAGTGGTTTGTGTAAATATCATTCGGTACTAAACCAATACACCATTAGTAGTCATTAATTGTCTTTGTCATCATTAAAATGACATAGGGGGATTTTCCCAACATTTTCATCCGTTCGTCTATATATAATAAGAGTTTTGAAAGTCGAATTTTTTAAAGGGAAAATGACTATAATCCTTTCGAAAACATTTTGGAAAATCATGTTATACATGGGGCCTTAGGACTTTAGCTCTCCCGTCTTCAGGTATGCTCAAACCAATTCCCTCGATATTGCAACCTATGGGTTGGATTCATGCAATGGCTTTTCTAATACAAATATTTAAACAAGAGAAATAAGGTTCTACAGAAACTAAGATTTTCCTGGATTTATTTTAATGAAACAATAGCTATGAAATCACATTTTTATATTTTTCAAAGGTAATTTAGGCATTACAATGTCCTTATGAAAAGCCTAATTTTAAACCAATAGAGTAACAACTCATTTATTTAATAATTCTAGCCTAACTTTGGCTTTATAACATAATAATTTTATCTCAGGGGTTTAAAATCGTCATTTGTCACCTTCCAATTTTTCCTCAATCCGCACCCTATTGAGATGGTCAGATTCTTCAAGCTAGAATCCCGTAGTAATTTACAAAATAAAACCAAGTTAGTACCTTGAATTTGAGAGACTATAAATGAAAGAGAGAGATTTATAGTAAGCTACCTTGAAGAAAAAAGAGTATAATGAGCCCCTATATATGAAGGACTTTTGTATTTCAAGAGAAACCTTTTGAAAGGTTGGACTGGCCATTTGAAAGGGCACAAAATCCCTCCAATGGGTTGGCTCAGCCTTTCGACAAAAACTGCCTTTAATGGGGTGGTACGCCCCTTCAAAAGGCTAAACAGACCTTTCGAAATGAATGGGCAGCCCTGCGTAGAGGCAATGCCAGTGTTTACACAGGGGAGAGCTGAGCATGTTAACCGACCTTGATCACCCCCAATTTTTTTTTTCTTAATGATATATTGTACTTATTATTTAATTTTATTACATCTGCCAAATATATCCTAATCATACCAACACTCTAGAGCATTTTGTTGGGCAATTCAAGTAACATTCTAGCCCATCAATTCTACAATCCATTACGATTCACTAGCAATGATGCGATCTCTCACTACGCTTTCCTCCTTACATAATTCTTTTATACAGCTTCAAGTAGAATTCCATGCAACTGTGAATCGGCACATGCTTGATTTTCTTACTTGTTTCTTTTTTATCAAATATCCTAATTGCCTATTTATGACAACAACATCAAATTTATGCCTTAGCACATATACCATAATTTTTCTTGAGTAGTCATCCACAACTATTAGCATAACCTTAGCCCTCTTCTTTGAAGAAAACTACAATAACTTGTGAAATATAAGTGAGTTAACTTTACAATCTCTATGGTTTCTTGCAACAATATTGAACTCCACTTTCCACTATTTTCCTTGCTTATAGTGCTCACATACATTTAGTTACTTTGTAACATAACCACACAATAGATTCTTTTCCTCCGAACTTTCAAGCTTCTCTCACCAATGTGCCAAAAAAGCATACTAATGCATCCAATGTCTCCATGATAAAATTCTTCACTACCCTTAGAGCTCTTAAATGCCACCACCTTACTTGATTGCTCTTATTATCATCAAGGTACCTCAAACAACCTTTAGTACTCCATTCTTTGAATGATACCAACACCTAGGGATAGACAAGGGTGATTTTTGGTGTCAGCGTTTGCGGATGAAGGCAGAGGAGGAGGAAGATTCTGAATCGATGAAGAAGTGCCGTGTCACCGCCTCTCTCATCAAAATATTTATAAAATGCCACACCGGAGACACGGGCCTTTAAAAGGTAATAAAAAAATCATGTTAGTTTTTTAAGTGATTCAAATTAAACAGATTTAACGAAAGGGATTTTTTGCATCAATTCAATAAGTTTTAAAATTTGATTATATTGTTTGAAAGTTTCAATACTCACTTGTACATTCGTGATAAGTTTTAACACTTTTACACACTTATTCCTAAATTAATATGTTGTTTAGAAGTGACAAAAATATTTCACTAAGATATATTTTAAAGTGTGACGCATCCTATACTTTAAACTTGTTAAACTGGTTGATGTTGCAAAATATGCTTTGCAATAGTAACATTAATCAAACAAAAAAATTTGAAAATATAAAAAAATGCCACAAGGCCAAAAAAAAAATTATAATTCTTTTAGTGTATCAACGAACTCTATTTGGATGCACTTAGTAGCAATCGATATTGCCTCGATCACTTTATAAATTCATCGAAATTGCTTTATTTTCTAATTTTCTTTCCCCCACCCCTCCTCCTGTTCAAGGCCATGCTGTACCACATGCGTTGCATAGAAACTGATAGCGAAATCTAGAATTCTTTTACAATGTTTTCATTCAGTTCCCATTAATCTCACACGCTTTTTGCCACGACTTTTTTGGAAGTCTTAATGCGTGGAATCTATCAGTTGATTGAATGATTGCGTCCGCGAAATTTTCATGATGTTACTGTTTTAGGGGGACCCTTTAGTTTGGAGTAAAGCAAGCGGCCAAAGTTGACGCTCACAGAAACAAAACAAAAACAAAAAAGGAGGAATAAGTAGTTCATTTGGCTTATTTACCGTACAGAATCATGAGGAAGAGGAAACAGGAATGGACTTTAGGAATGTCTTGGACACTGGCGGCGGAATTTAGGAGTCTCCCACGTGGTTTCTTTTCCATGTTCCCACTTTACTTCCGAAAGCGACTTCCCACAAAACGGAAAAACAAAGATAAGGCCAATTATTTGGCATATTTCCCGTGCAGAATCACAAGGAAGAGGAATAGGAATGGTGGCCAAAAGTGTAAATGCAACAATGCCAGCAATCAGAGAGTTTTTATGATATAAAAATAATTTGAAATAAATATTATTAAAATATTTAAATAATAAATTATATATTTATCTAACAATTTAAACTTTCAAAATAATTAATAATAATCTCATAAAATCTAATATGATATCAAAATTAGAGGTCATGAGTTTAAATCTTATCAAGCTTCACTTGCATCTCCAATTAAATTTTCACACTTAATACTAGGTAAAAAATTAGACTAAGTTAGGCACTTCAGAGACCTTGTTTTTTCGGGGAGAAAATGAAGATGGTCAGAAAAACACTTGTTTTGTAGTGTATTTGATAGTTTGTTTTCCGTGGGGATGGAGGAAAGATCATGGTTGACTCAAACACAATCATTATTTGTCTTTCCTATTTGCTCTTGGGATCTTATTGAGATCGCTCATCATTTCCATATTTAATTGCACTTTTTAAAAATTTTAGAATTCGATTGTATTTTTATAATAAACTTTACACTTTTGTGCACTTATTCCTAAATTAAAAAGGGCATGAGTGTTGTTTGAAAGTTACAAAATTTTTTCAATAAGATATATCTTAAAGTGTGGGACAAACTTGTTATAACTAGTATTAACACCTAAGGGGGGGTGAATAGGTGTAGAAGAACTTTATGCACAAGCAATATCAATCTTTTGCAATCTACAAACAGGAATTAAATAGAGAGAGTAGAGAAGATTGCAAACACAGTTTATAATGGTTTGGCTTTAGACAAGCTTATATCCACTCTCCAAGCGATCAGCCAATAGGTTAGATTTCACTATATGATCAGTTTAATAGGTTAGAATCAATATAATTAAAGTAAGTGAAATACTTGACCATTGGTGATCTGATCCTGTAGTCTCCTTTCGAGTCTAATAGACTAATGTTCTGAGTCTGCTTAAATTCTCCGTCTGGCATGGTCAAACTAAGAATCTACGTCTATTCGGATCTTCCATCCGGTATCATCAGACTCAGAAGCTATGTCTCTTCGGTTCTTTCATTTGGTACGAACAGACTTAGAGACATCTTATGCTTTTCCTTTTACCTCAAGCAAACTCAAAAGCATATGCCATCCTGTGGCTTTTTCTTCTTAAGAAATGTATAATTTCTTACATAAAATGATTTGTTAACATCAAAACTAGGAGTTTTCTCAACAATCTCCCCATTTTTTATGGTGACAAAACTTTTATGCAGATGGCTTGTTGTTCCTACAAAACATGGTTAGGCAGAACATACTTACATAACATAGTAATACATGACCGGTATAATGATGCTCAGATCACAAAATATCAAACCAGTCAAATGACATTAGATGATGATCCATTCATGCACACAATTCCTGCACCCATGTTCAAAATAATAGCACAACCAACAAGCCAAAAAAGTAACAAATCAACCAACATGTATCCAATTACTCTCCCCCTTTTTGTCACAATCAAAAAATCAATATCTTGAAAAGAGTAAGCAAAGTAAAAAAAAATTCGACAAATAAAGTAGTCAAACAAAATAGACCAAAAGACAGTGGGTTTAGGAAGATTTGGAAGATGGCTTTTTAGGGGTTCGAACAAGAGTGAAATCTTCCATATCCGTGGCAGACTCCTCGATCCTTGTTAGACACTAATGAATGTGTCCTCCATTCGTGCCAAATGTTGCTGAGTGTTCTTCTCTAGAGTCTCCAGTCTGTTGTTAAAAGAGGTTTCCACACAGCAACCTGCTGATCTCTGATTTGCATAAGTATATCCAATATCTTCTGAGAATCAGCACGATCAGATGAAGCTGCAGGAGTATGTGTTTCAACATTGTGAGACGGATACTCCCCCTGAATTAATGCTTCAGTCTGGCCTTGTTGCCCCTGTTGATGCCTTTCATCTGCCTTGTTATCAGCCTCAAGAATAGGACCCTCATCCATTCCATTTCCTTCTTCCTCTATTTCTTCTTCTTCTTCTTCTGGATCTTCTTCGTCCTCATGCTCTTCTTCTGGTTCAGACTCAACATTCTCAGCAAGTTGAGGTTCTACACTAAGAACGTTCTCTTTTGGCGCTTCTAGTGGAGGCATTTCTGCTTCTGGATCTGTCATTCTAGGTGCAGTCTGACTCAAATTTGCTAGAATCTCATAAATACTTTCCTCCACATCATCTTCATCCTACAGCAGTAGTTGTCTCCTTCCCTTAGAACTTGGTTCAGTAGTAGCCACTTCATTTCCTTTTCTCTTTGCAGTGGTTGATGCCTTAGCCAATTCCTTCTTCTTTCTTCTCCATGTCTCCACAACATCCTTCAGCCTCATTTTGTTGATCATCTTGAGTCCAATGGCCATTGTTGGAAGCACTTTAGTGCAAAATCTCCTGGGTATATCTATCTGGAGATGTTCAAAGATTCTAGTCACCAAAACTCCATAGGGCAGTTGTCATTTGTCCTTCAAAACTGTTCTATACATGTGTAGAAGAATAGTATGAGGGAGTGAGAACAAAACTCCATTTTCAATTGCCCACATCAGTTTTGCTTCAAATCTAGCCACATCAATCTTTGATGATGCCTTAGGACGAATGTAGCTAATGATGATTTTATGCATAATTGTTTTTGCTGAAGTCAAAAGGGGATAAGTGATATTAGCCTTAATAGAGTTTGTAAGACGTTTACAAACAGTCTCATAGGTGACTTCAATGGACTTGAAATGACCCCTCTCAACTTTCATGATGTTAGCCAAGATGTTTGCATTAACTTCATAGAAACTGTCATTCACACTAAACTGCATTTTGTTTGGAGACAAGAATGATAAATTAGAGTAGAAGTATACTATTAGTTCTAGATAAACAGCAGCAGAATCAGTGCAGAATCGATTGATTTGCAATCTTTCAAAACAACTCCTTAGATTTATATCAGCAGCATCCAGAAAGTCAAAATCCACAATTCTATGGTTCATTACTCCTCGATCAAGCAGTCTATTATAATATGCGTTATGCTCTTTAGAACGAAACAATTTCCCTATTGTGTTCCGAGCCATTGCAGCAACCCCCATTTTGACATCAAAATTTCTATAAACTTGTTCATCATCTTCCTTTTCTCCCCAGAAAATATCTCCACTCCTACTGGCTTCACTAACCCATTCTCTTCATCTAGTCGGAGGGTCAGTAAGTGAGACAGCCTCAACTAGTCACATTTCATTTGAATACCCTTACGACCTCAAGTATACCAATTTGGCACTATCAGTTGCGTTTATGTTTACTAGATACCGATACATTCTCATGACCCTATGGGGTTCTTGAGGTTTAGGCAGAGTTAACCCAGACATACCTCTTCTGGAGACGTTCCTCTGCTCAAATTTTGTTGGGGGATTCCTCAAAGATTCCACATTCTCACTTGCATTCCTTTGAGCTGATGCAGTTGGAGAATGTCTTTGGGATTCTTCAGAAGTTTGCGTCAGATCAAAGTGCGTCTATCCTCCTTCTACATTACTTGGTCCTTTACCAGCAATCTTGTTTGATCTTCTTTGAGGAGATGGAGACACGGACCTTGATCTGGACATAGAGGATCTCGATGCCATGTTCGGAGATGATTTGGTTCGATTTTGAGAACAAGATTTGTTCTTTAGGGTTTCTGAAAGTGGTTTCTGAAGAGCTTCGTGAAAGACTCGATTTTTGGGGGTTATAAACCCTTTTAAAGAGAGGCAAATGAAAGGACACGACTTTTTTTAAAAAAATAAAAATAAAAAAATAACTGAAAATGGCAATTATTCAAAAATATTAAACCTGATAAAAATAGATGTAGACAACATAGGCATGCACCAGAAATTATGCAAATCAATTATTTGCTAATATTAACTTACCAAGTTCAATCATATAAGGAAATAACTTACGCGCCAAAAATTAAATTTCCAAAAATACCATCAAGTCCTTCTGAGTGCGTTCTAGAAGATTGGTCCATCCAAATGATTGCTTCTCCCAGACTATATCTCGTCTTCATAGACTTTATGCAAAAAGATTAATGATATTTAATCTACTACATATTGAATCAAATGTACCTTTGTCCAGCAACTTTATGAAGATATCTGCCAATTGATTCTTTGAATCAATAAATTCCACAAATATATCACCATTTTGCACTTGATCTCTAACGAAATGATGCTTGATTTCAATGTATTTTGCCCTTAAATATAGGATCGGGTTATTGGTGAGATTTATAGCACTTGTATTGTCACATCTTATCTTAGTGCAAGTCTCTTCCTTTTCGTAGTCCCTCAGTTACTGTCTTATCCATAGAATATGTGAACAACAGCTTCCAAAAGCAACGTATTCTACTTCTACTGTAGATAGAGCCACAATGTGTTGCTTTTTAGAAAACCATGAGAATAGCATTTGTCCCAGTAGTTGGCATGTTCTAGATGTGCTCTTCATGTCCACCTTACATCCTGTTAGGTTAGCATCTGAGTATTCAAGAAGGGTAAAGTCTGTTCTCTTAGAATACCACAGACCCAAATGTGGATAAGTAGCAATGTACTTATTATGCGATTAACTGCAGAGAGATGTGATTCTCTAGGGTCTACTTAGAATCAAGCACATAAGCACACATTATATAGAATATTTGGTCTAAATGCAGTAAGATAAAGAAGAGAACTAATCATGCTTCTATAGGTCTTCTGGTCAACTTTTTTCCCATTTCATCCTGATTTAGTTTGATGGAGATTGATGTTGGAGTTTCAGTCTTCTTACAATTCTCCATTCCAAATTTCTTGATCAAGTTCTTGGCATATTTTTCTTAGTAGATGAAAGTGCCATGTTTGGATTGTTTGACCTAAAGTCCTAGGAAGAATGTAAGTTCTCCCATCATGCTCATCTCAAATTCCTCTTGCATAAACTTTGGAAAGTTCTTGCACAATTGTTCATTAGAGGATCCAAAAATAATATCATCTACATATAGTTGTACAAGTAGAATATCCTTACCTTCCTTCTTGATAAACAGAGTTGTGTCTATCATACTTTTCTTGAAATTGTTGTCTAATAGAAACTTACTTAGTCGTTCATACCAGGCTTGAGGTGCTTGTTTCAAACCATACAAAGCCTTTTTCAGTCTATATACGTGGTCTAGCTTTCTTGGTTCTTCAAAACTAGGAGGCTGTTCTACATAGACTTCTTCTTTGATAAACCCATTCAAGAAGGCACTCTTTACATCCATATGGAATAACTTGAAGTTTTGATAGTAAGTATAAGCAAGTAATAGTCTGATTGCTTCTAATCTTGCTACAGGAGCATAGGTTTCATCATAGTCTATTTCTTCTGATTGTGAGTAACCTTTTGCTACAAGTCTTGCCTTGTTTCTGGTCACCTTACCTTGTTCATCCACTTTGTTCCTGAAGACCCACTTAGTCCTTATGATAGTTCTTCCCTTGGGTTTGGGAACCAATTCCCACACATCATTCCTTTTGAACTGCCAGAGTTCTTCTTGCATTGCCTCTATCCAGCTTTCATTTTCAAGGGCTTCGTCTATTCCTTTGGGTTCAATCTCATAGATAAGTGCCACAATGCTTGTATCCTTTTTGTTCTTCGATCTAGTTCGAATTCCTTCATTGATATTTCCAATGACTAGCTATTGAGGATGACAGGATTTATGCTTCCAGTTTCTATTTTGCACTTCACTGTCATCAGAATCTTCTGGTGATTGAGTAGAATCCAGTTGAATGATTCTTTGTTCTTGAGTTTCCTCTGTGATTGTTTTCTGAGAAGAGTCAGCTTCTTTGTTGAGAGTAGATTTCTCAGGAGCAACAGTTGGTTCTGAATTTTCAATTTCAGTTATGCTCTGGTTGGAAACATCTTGCTCCAAAAACTTCACATTCATGGATTCCTCCACAGTTTGAGTGTTCTTGTTAAACACTTTATATACTTTACTAGTGTTTGAATATCCCAAAAAAATACCATCATCTAACCTTTCTTCAAATTTGCTTGGATGAATGTTAGCATTTTTAGGAATAAAGCATTACCAACCAAAAACACGAAAATAGGAAACAATTGGTTTTTTTCATTTGAAAATTTCATAGGGAGTTTTCTCAAGAATTGGTCTAAGAAAGACTATGTTAATGATATGGCATGAAGTAGAAACTACTTCTGCTTAGAAACGAGTTGCTACATTGCTTTCAATAAGTAGAGTTCTAGCCATTTCTTGGAAAGACCTGTTCTTCCTTTCTGCAACTCCATTTTGTTCTGGAGTGTAGGGAGAGGAGAACGTATGCTGAATACCATTTGTGTCACAAAATTCTGCAAAGTCTTGATTTTCAAATTCTCTACCATGATCTGTTTTAATACTTGAAATAGAGTAACCTTTCTCATTTTGAACTATTTTTACAAATATTGAAAAATAAGAGAAAGTTTCTCCTTTATTAGCAAAAAAGAATACCCATGTAAAATGAGAATAATCATCTACAATTACGAGACAATATTTCTTACCTCCGATGCTTTGAGTTTTAGTTGGTCCAAATAAATCCATATGAAGAAGCTGCAATACATGGTTAGTAGAAACCTGTTTAACAGATTTGAAAGAGCTTCTTACCTGTTTTCCCAGAGTGCATGCGGAGCAAAATTCTGTCTTCTTATAGCTTAACGAAGGCAGTCCACAAACAAGCTTTTTGCTGAGTAGTTTAGAGATTTGTTTCATACTGACATGTCCAAGTTTGCAATGCCAAAGATTTGCTTCATCTTGAACTAAAATGACACATTTGGCAGAGTCTTCATTTATATCCAAGAGATAGATGTTCCCATACCTTTGTCCAGTAAATGATTGAAAAGAGTCATTGCTGGTTCCAGAACATAAGTTCACTTTGAAATAAATTTTGATACCAGCATCACATAACTAGCTAATGCTTAGAAAATTGTAGTTTAATCCCTTAACCAGAGAAATATTGTTGATGATTAGACTTCCAATCTTAACCGTTCCTAATCCAATAATGTTTCCCTAGGTGTTTCCTCCAAAAGAAACTGTTCCTCCTTTAACTTTTTCTAAGCCAACGAACATTTTTGAATATCTAGTCATGTGTCTCGAGCATCCACTGTCCAAGTATCATTTCTTCTTACTTATGAAACTTACCTACAATCAATACACATACTCATTTTTCTTTGGTACCCAAATTTTATTGGGTCCATTAAGGTTAGTAATATATGCTTTTTCTGTCCATTTCTTATGAACAGGTCTCCAGACTTTAGGATATTTGTTTTCAAAATGTTCTTTTTCTCCACAGTTAGAACATTTGAGATTGTCTCGACCAACATGTCTTACAAAATTCTTTTTGAAATGATTTTTGTAGGCCTATCGAGAAGGTCTCTGTCTAATTCTTTCTTTGACCTTGTGAAAATCAATTAAGGAATCACTTTCTTTATAACATCCAAGTCCTGACTTATCATAGTAAGGAATCTGTATGGAAAGTATATGTTGTAGGGTTTTCGATCCTTTAGAAAATTTTATAGTAATATTTAAAACTTCCTTTTTGAGAGATTCATTTTCATTTTGCAAAGACTCTCAATTTTCCTTTGAAATCAAAAGTTCATTTTTGAGAGTTTCATTCTCATTTAATAAAGAATCTTGATTTTCCTTTGTTTCTGAAAATTCTTTTTGAGGTCATCAAATTTTCCTTTCAAAGAATAATTCTGTTCACTCAACTTGTGATTTTCCTTTTTCAAACCGGAGATCCTTTTCGAGTGGATCTTAAATTAGAACACAACTCATTTATATAATCTGAAACTTTGTAGGAATATCAGAATGGCTAACCTCAATGTCTTTGTCTGAGTCTGAGTCAGATTCTAAGTCTGTTCCAGAGTCTGAGTCTGAATGTGCCATTATTAGACAGATATTGCCATATTCATCTTCACTATCTTCAACCTCAGTGTCACTCCATGTTTAAGCTTTTAAGGCCTTTTTGTATTTTTCATATTTTCCTTTGTTCTTATTAAGCTTGGGACAATTCTGTTTTATGTGACCATTCTTTTTGCATTCGAAATAGACAACATCTTTGACATATTCTTCCTCATCCTCTGTCCTTCGTTGTCCAGATTGTCTATTTTGCTTCTTGTTGTAGAACTTTCTTCGTCGTCCAACTCGTCCTCAGAATCTGTATCATCAGAATCAATAATAGACTTGAGAGCAATGGATTTCTTACCTCTGGATTCCACTTCCTCATTCATTTGTTCTGCTTCATAGGATTGTAGGATACTAACAAGCTCATTGACTGTCAGAGGTGAAATTCGTATAGTTTCTCTAATAGAGGTCTTCACATTGTTCTACTCTTTTGACAATCCTCTTAAAAGCTTGTTGACTTTCATTGGTCCAGGAACAGGCTGTCCTTGACATGCCAGTCCGTTTACAATTTCTGTAAATCGACTGAACATGTCTCCTATGGACTCTCCCTATTTCATCTTGAAGGATTCATATTTACTTTGGTCTCTTTAACACGATCAGTCCCTTCGTAGGTGACGTGCAATCTATCGCATACTTCCTTCGCTGTATCACAAGAAAATATTCAATTATACTCATTAGGAGATAAAGCACAGTAAATGGAGTAAATAGCCTTAGCGTCTAGAGTTTGTCTCTTTGTTAATTCTTCTGGTGAGATGGTAGCTAATGTTTCTATTGCTTTCCCATCATCTTTCTTTGTGGTTTTTCCATCTTCAGCATTGGGATCAATTCCTCCTTCAACTACATCCCATTCCAACGGATCCTTTGATCTGAGGAAGGCCTTCATCTTGTTCTTCCATATATTGTACTCTTTACCATCAAAGTATGGTGGTCGAGTGTTGCTCTGTCCCTCAATCAGACCTGGTGCAAGAATATTAGCCATAGAGGATCTTTAACTCTGAAGTAATAAACACTTCAAAATACTGAGCACAGGGCTCTAATACCAATTGTTATAACTAGTATTAACACCTAGAAGGGGTGAATAGGTGTAGAAGAACTTTATGCGCAAGTAATATCAATCTTTTGCAATCTACAAACAAGAATTAAATAGAGAGAGTAGAGAAGATTGCAAACACAGTTTATAGTGGTTCGGCTTTAGACAAGCCTACGTTTACTCTCCAGGCGATTAGTCAATAGGTTGGATTTCACTCTTGAGTGTTGACACTTAGTGATGATATGTCTCACAAAGTCACTCTTCTTGGTAATGCACTAGGATCACTCAATTTCACACTTTAGACAACAAATGAAAGAATCGAGCTTTGGAATATGTCAATCCTATCTAGTCTCCTAAGTTTCATCCTCTCCTTATATACCCTCCAAGCCACACTCGACTATTGGCTTTTTCCTTGAGAGTTTAGTATTCTCTTTCTTGGACAGACTTTATAAGGCAAGTCTTTTTGACCATTTGAAGGTAGATCAGATCCCTTTGGATTCTGTTCGCCCATACAATCAGAATCCGAGCTTTCATAAGTGTTCTATTCTTCTTTGGAAGTTGTCCGTTAATTGATCATGCCAATTAGTTTGATACAACAGAATCAATATAAATAAAGTAAGTGAAATACTTGACCGTTGGTGATCTGGTCCTGTAATCTCCTTCTAAGTCTGCTTAAGTTCTCTATCTGGCACGGTCAGACTCAGAATCTACATTTATTCGGATCTTCCGTTTGGTATCGTTAGACTTAGAAGCTGCATCTCTTCGGTTCTTCCATTTGGTACGGATAGACTCAAAGACATCTTATGATTTTCCTTCTGCGTCAAGCAGACTCAAAAGCATACGCCATCATGTAGCTTTTTCTTCTTAAGAAATGTATAATTTTTACATAAAATGATTTATTAACATCAAAACTAGGAGTTTTCTGATGTTGCAAAAATATGATTTGCTATGTAACATTAGTCAAACAACAAATATTTGATAATATAAAAACTGTCACGTCAACAAATGATTTATAATCTTTTTAGTGTGTTGACCGACTCTTTTTCAGTACACTTAATACCAATTGGCATTGCCTCGATCGCTTTATAAAATTCATCAAAATTGCTTTATTTTCTAATTTTCTCCCCCCCCCCCCCATATGCGGCATGCATCGCGTCGAAATTGACAATGGAATCTAGAAGTCTCCTACGCTATTTTCATTCTATGTTCCCACTCTACTTCTCATTAATCTCACGTGGTCTTTCCACAACTTTTTCGGAAGTCTTCATACCTAGAATCACCCGGTTGATTGATCGAATGATTGTGTCCGCGAATTTCCATCGTGTTACTTTTTTAGGGACCTTTTTGTTTGGAGTAGACCAACTTGCCAAAGTGACCTCACACGGACCCAGAAAAGAAGAAGGAAGAAGTTCATTTGGTCTATTTACGGCATAAGTACACTAGGAGTGCAATTACTTTCGTACGATGCTCACTTTGGTGCCAAAACTTTTTTTCGCTCACTTGAGTGCCACATCGGAGTAAAATTGATCACTTGAGTGCCACATCACGAGGAAAAGGCGACGTGGCGCGGAATGCGACGTGGCAGCCGGAAACATTATTTTAATATTTTAATTAATTTTTTTGATTTTTTTGATTTTTTTGATTTTTTTTAAGGCCGGCGAGGGCCACCGTTGACCCTCGCCGGCCATGGAACCCTCGCCCAAATTGGGCGAGGGGGCCCTCGCCATTGGCCGCAAAGGCCTTGGGTGAGGCCGTCGCGACCTCCCCGTGGTTGCCAATGGCCATTGCAGCCTTGCCCAGGGCCGGATCTCGGGCAAGGGCCACCTGGTGTTCGTCGTCACCGCTGCGAGTGAGGCTATCGATGGCCTCGCCGACCTCACCTAGGGCCTTTGACGGCCTTGCCGGCCTCATCCAAGGCCTTCGCGGCCGACGGCGAGGGGGCCCTTGCCCAATTTGGGTGAGAGTTCAGCAGCCGGCGAGGGTCAACGGTGGCCCTCGCCGGCCTTAAAAAAAAAAAAATCAAAATAAAATCAAAAAAATTAATTAAAATATTAAAATAATGTTTTCCGCTGCCATGTCAGCATTTCGGCGGCCACGTCAGCTTTTCCGGCGATGTGGCACTCAAGTGATCGGTTTTACTCCGATGTAACACTCAAGTAAGCGAAAAAAAAGTTTTGGCACCAAAGTGAACATCGTATGAAAGTAATGGCACTCCTGGTGTCCCAACCCTGCCTATTTACCGTGCAGATTCAGGAGGACCAGGAATAGGAATGCTGGACTTTAGGAGTGTCTTGGAAACCGACAGCGGAATTCGGAAGTCTCCCACATAGTATCTTTTCTACGTTCCCATAGATTCTAAAAGTTTCCGACATTATGCCGTCCTGTGGCAGCATGAGAGAGCTTCCTTCTCTTCAGCTCTTCAGTCTCGTTAGCTCCAGGCCTTATTCTTGCTCTTCAACGATATCACCAGTAGGAAGTGTCTTGGACAGTGACAATGCACTTCAGGAGTCTCCCACACGGTTTCTTGACTACTTTCCAACTCTGCTTCCCATTGATCTCGCATGTCTTTCCCCACAAATTTTTTCGAAAGTGTAAATTCCTAAAAACAATCGGTCTCATTGATTGATTATGTCACGAAAGTTCCATTATATATACATACACACTTTTTTTAAGGGGATACTTTCATGGAAATAAGTGCTACCATTCTACGGTCAAAAGCCCCCAAGGTGACTTCCCACAAAATAGAAAAACGAAAAAGAAAGTGCGGAATCACAAGGTAGAGAAACAGGAATGGTGGCCAGAAGTGTAATGCGGCATGGCCTATCCATTTGGGAGTTTTTGTGACGTAAAAAATAATTTAAAGCATATGTGATGCAATTATATCAGTGGAGATTTTTTATGGTAATAGTTCTTGAAAGTTAAGTTGGACACTTCAAAACTTTATTCGACATAAAATAAAGACGGTTTGAAAAAGCACGTGTTTTGTGTCGTATTTGGTAATTTAATTTTTGTGGGGACGAATGAAAGGCCGCTGTTGACTCACAGTCGATGTTTGTCGTTTGTCGTTCGCTCTTGGGATGTTATTGAGATCGCTCCTTTTTTCCAGATTCCATCTCCCCTCTATTTATGCGCGATAGTTTCTCTAATTGCAGTGCCAATCCACACTTGCGTCAGAGAAGAAGACGTAGACGAAGAAGAAGGCGATGAGCAGCCAAGACGAATCGCTGTCCACGCATTGCGGCACATGCGCGGTAGGGGTGCCGATGGAGCCACAGGAGCATCCCGCAAGCCAGCACGCCACCACGTGGGTCGCCAAGGAGGCTCAGCCCACGAGCATTCACTCCAGCTACTTAAACACCACTGTGAGCAGCAGCGAGAACGTGTGTGTCGACATCTCTCCGGTGAATGCTTCCACGTCATCCAGCCTCCACATCGTTCCGGTGAATGCTTCCAAGCCGTCTGGCCTCCACATCGTTCCAATGAATGTTTCCTTGCCGTCTGGCTGGAGTGAGTCTATTTGAGGCGTATTTCGCTTTTGTAGTTCTGTTTTGGTTGATGATTAGGCTTCAGAATAGGGTTGACGAGACAACGCTTTGCTGGTGTTTACAGATCCAATAAACAAAGTATGCAACAAGTTGAACCGGTGTGGGAAGACGGTCGATGATGCTTCCAAAAAAGCAGAGACATTCGTGGACAATGTCTGGAATCACCGTGAGTTTTCTCTACATTTTTTCTGGCTAAACTTCTTTCGATAATCAGATGGAAACATTTTGGATTTATTCATGGAGACGTATCTAATTGATGGTTGCTTGCTTGCATATATTTCTTCTCTTTTTTCTGCAATATATGTGAACGCTATTGATGTAAATATTCAATCCAAAGAGTTTGGCAATTGCCAAAAATATGTGAACGGTGGACCCTGTTGATCAGTCATAGGCTTATTTTGCAATTACCACCTAGGAACAAAGATACATGCTTCATAATCTGTGCATTCCATCTGCCAATTAACAGCTGAGTGGATCAAGTCCTGTGATTATTTATCTAGAGGAGCTTCAACTTTTATGTGCGGTGCTATCTTCAGTGCTTATTCTTTTGTCAATTTGTGTCAATTCCTATTATAACAAATTGCCAAATGCATAACATGGCACTTCCTTGAAGGACATGGTTTGTTTTCCGTCATTTCTATGGCCCAATTTCTTTTGCCCTGGAAAGAAGAACAAATTAGCTTTTTCCTGCGAGAGCAAGCACTGCATCAGTTGCATAAGCTTGGCTTTGGCTTGTTGTCCGTTTTTTAGTTTACGTGTGAGAGACAAAGCCCATAATTTCTTGCATTCTCTTCGCCCCCCGGTTTCTATTCAATTGAAATGTGATGTTAAGGACTCTATTCGAACCTGACCTCAACTAACCAGTAATCATGCTACGTTTGTTTCCCAAAACAGTTAAAACTAGCCATAGCATCACAGATGCAGCAATAGCTCGACTTGCTCAGGGGACAAAAATGCTCAAAGAGGGGGGACGGGATAAGGTATTTGAACGTACTTTTGAGATTCTGCCTGAGGAGAAGCTCCTGAAGGCATATGCTTGCTATCAATCCACTTCCTCCGGCCTTGTCATAGGGACATTGTATTTGTCAACTAAGAGACTGATCTTCCATGGTGATGAGCTCCTTTGCCATGACGCTCCCTCAGGGCAGCAAAAGTGGGATTATTCCAAGGTAACCTTTCCAATCTTTCAGCACTGAGCTTTTGTCAAAATATTGGTAAGTTTTTATGCATTACAAAATGATAGCCTGAGTTAGTATTGTCGTTTCCCCTATTGTGACTAGCATGCCAGCTTTATAGTCGGAATTTGTGAGAACCTTCACCGAGAAGGATCTGCATTTACTCATTGGCCATATTGCTACACTGGGCCTGGGATCATTCTTCTTGTTATCTTACTTTTATCTAAGCATGAAGCATCTTAATGTAGTGAAACATACCTTCAAAAAAAATTCGTCAAACTCTGCTGAGCTTCACTCTCGGACCATCAGTTTTTGATGTGCTTTTGTCCTGATGCCTGTTTAGGTGGTTCTGCTGCTCGATCAGTTGAGCTTTGTTAGTCGTTCTTCGAAAGAGTTGGATCATTCTGAAAAGTACATCCAGGTCGTTACAAGGGATGGTTATGAATTCTGGTTCAGGGGTTTTGTGTCGTATGATAAGGCTCTCAAGAACATAAATGAGGCTTTGCAGCACAATCGTGAGAATAACACGGCTGGAAGTATACGAGGACGATCAGTGGCCAGATTGGAGAAGGAATATTCAACTGTACTAGAATAACTTGTGTGTTGGTGCTTGTGTGTGACTGCTATGGATAATGCTTAACCCGAAATGATCTAATTGTCGAAATGGAAGCATTCCACTGCAGTGAACTTCTATTTACTGAGGCATTGACTATGGCCTAATCACTGTCATTTTTTCTTGCAATGCTGATTGCGAGGTTGCAGAATCAAACACATCCCTTGATCGCAAAGTCGCACAAGTAATTTCCAAGCACGAGATCAGAATCCATAGACGTACTCCAATCATTTTGCCAACAAACTGAGAAGGAAATTTTTACTCGGTTTTGGTTGATCTTCTGGATTAACAATGTTCCGGCTTCTGACTAAATAGAAGGACCACTTGGTCCGCCACAGCTAATTCATACCGTAACAGGCAACTAAAATGCTGCAAGCTCTCCGAAGAGTTTGCAATTCACATAATAAAAACTAACCAAAATTCTGGAATTTGACCCTTACGAAACGGCGAAGTGGAATGGCAATGGGCAAAAGTAATCACTAATTAGAAAAGGGCCTAATACCCTTTTAAAAAAAAAAAAAAAAAACATTGGGACCAATCCCAATTTTACCCCATTTTTTTGTCTAAAAAAAGGCCCAACTTCTATCCCAAATCTTTCTGTCTAAAAAAACCGCCAACTTTTACCTGAGTCCCAAATTCATCCCCCGTTAATTGCCTTCCAAGTAGACATTAGTTATCCCCCGTTAATTGCCTTCCAAGTAGACATTAGTTATCCGATGTGGCATCCATTTACAGGAGGAGTTTAGGTCCACCGTCAATGGCCAAGGCAATTGGACAAATATAGGCGCGTGGGGGTTTGAGAAGTCTTCCAACCTGGAAAAAGCCCTTTAAAGTCTATCTTTTGATACCAATTCAGATGCTTTTTCAAATGTCGTTGAAATAACGATAAACACTTAATTGCTTATACATTATTGGATGAGAGAAGCTAATGTGTACATACTGTCGTCTGGGTATATATTGTATCAATGGCAATCCTCACTTGAGAAGAGAATGAGAGGGAAGATATCGTCATCTTTACCAAGTTCAACTCTTAATTTACATTGGTAAGCTTGATGTCTATCACTCTCTCGGGGCACCCTTTGTCTTCATGTTTAGGAAGCCCTTGTTCAGTAGATGGTATGCCTTGCTCATTGGTCAAAATGTCACTGTTTTGGCTGGTGTCAATTGACGGACTTGGAGGAAAATGAATGTTTACTAAAGTTTCGACAGCTGCATTCTCATTGCCACCATCATCCATGTCTCTATTTCTAGATCTTCCCTCCCAAAAATTATGGGAACTAATGTCTCTTTGGTAAAATCTTCTTCCTAATTCAACAATCTTCTCCCACAATGAACCTGAAGGACTTGTTACTTCATGCCAATTTCTCTTGACGAACATGACCATGAAAATGAGGAAAGCAGAAAGTGCAGCAAATCCAGCAATCAAGAATAGGCCCCAGAAACTGTCAAGACCCAAGCTGTTGGAAGACACTGAGGAATTTGAATTCTGGCAATTGGATTTCGATGAAAGCCATGTGTTTTCAATTTCCTTCATTTTAGGCCCTTCAGTCACGTTGAGGATTGCTCGCGAAATATCCGATACCAGCGGAGACCCTTTGGGGGAAACCTGTAAGCAAAAGAAGTAGAACATAGGATTTTTCAATCAAAGTATGAACTACTAAACCTAATAATTGCAAATTTTGAGGGTTTTCTATATTAGCTAGAGTTGAGGGATTAAGGAATTTACGAAGCCAAATCCAGCAGTCTTAAATGCTGGAATCAAGGTATATTTGTTGCAATATTGTGAAAGAATTAGTTTGAGGCAAGGGACTTCGTGGAATGCTGCTGCAATCCCGCCCTTTGCGCTTCCAATGGAAAGAAGCTTATCACATTCTTCAAGAGACTGATAAGCTTGGAATCATCAAACTTCATTTGTTTGAGCATTCCATAAGTTAAAGAGCCGCGCAAGTAACCCACGTTTTCTCCACTCTTTAGGAGTCGATCTACATCAGTTACAGTTGATTAAATATTTGCATCACCAAAAAAGAGCTCAAGCTTGCCATGTAACTTTGCATTGGTAAAAGTACCACGAAAACCCACATGATCACAACAAATCATGCTAAGTTGCTTAGTACTTTCTCCCCTACAATTCAAATTAAGAGTGTCCATGTAAATTCTCCTACAACGATATGTAAATTGTAATGTTCAATTTATTTATTAAAATGAAGGATGATTACTTTTGGCAAAGACCACAGTCGAAAAGGAGAACCAAAAACTTGTGCCAATTTGATGCATGGCTGGATCCCTGAAATCTTCGTTAATCTAATGTTCAAGAGTCCACGCAACCAATGCTATAAGCACAAAGAAGCATATGGTGGTTAGCCAAAGGTCCCAAGTGAGTGGCTTTAAGAAAACCCAAGCATTCTTGCTCTTATTGTCCTTGTATGACATGAGCATTGCAACCCCCAATTCGGTGTATGGTAAAGTGAAATCAACATACAATGATCTATTCACTATGATTGTCGTATCACCCACCACTGCATCATAATTCTATTCCAACAAAAGGAATGGAAATGTCTTCCATGTCAACCACATGATAGCATAGTAATTTTCAGCATCTATTTCAACAAAATCAAGCACTTGCAATGAGCTCACCTAGTAAAATACTTGCTCAATCATGTCATTGTAACTGCCAGCACAACCATTAGGCAAGACAAATGGGATAAGGTCATAAGCCATAGCATAAGGCAATTTTTCTATGACGGCTTGAAAGATGTCAATTCAAAATCCGATGACTTGGGGTGTGTTTGTGCTAGGATCTTAAGTCACCTTCATGAATTGATTAAAACTGTCCTTCACACGAACTAAGATTTTCACCCTCTTCCCATTTGTGTGAATCTCCCAACCCTTAGGAAAAGAGGTAGAATCTCTTGGCCATATTATTGTTCGGAGATTACTCTTCAAAGTGGAATATATGTTTGTGTTGACTGGACTCAAATCTCTTTGCAGCCCATTTTTTAGTGTCCAAAACCCAATCCCTCTTGCTACATTTCTCTTGATATTAATAATCTGGAATGCTGACGACTCCGACTACCCATCAACAAGGCTAAAATTTCCAGCAAGGCCCATAAATGTCGTATTGGCTAGTTCTCGGAGAAGTTTCTGGCCATTTTGAGAGACCCCAATAGTGTTGAGATCTGTTGCATCTGTCGAAGCCTTCAACATCTGAAAGTAAAATTGGCCGCACCCATTTCCTCGACAACCATTGCCAGAGCCCAAGTAGCGTCATAAGCCCAATATCCGAAAATGTTGAACTTAGGATTAAGGATGGATGGATTGTCCTGTCGGAATTTTGTCTTCCATTGAACCATGAATTTGTCCAGGTTTGGCGTGTCCGAGACATAAGTCTTAATGCCCAGTACTCCTTGCATTGAACTAGCGACAACAAATGAATCCACAGAACTCATCTGGTCAGTGATTCCATTAGTTAAGATCCACACATAACCTTCGCTCATCATTCCCACCTCTTTTGCTTTGGCAAATGGCCGAGAACCGAGGGTAGGTAACATGTGCACGATGAACGCCCTTGTTTGCATGGTCATTAACTTGTAGAGTTCTTGCATGATTTGATCTTCTGTGGCTGAAGGAGGAATAAGACTCCTATACGGCACTCGCATGTCGACTTCTTCCAAAGCATCTGTAAGAGAAGGTATGATGCCTTTCCAAACTGATCGTCCACATATATGACGACTGATTCTTTCCAGCCAAAAGCTTGGATGACTGCGCTTATGGCATTCACTTGGGACGAATCATTTTGTGCGGCTCGAATGAAGTAAGGACTCCAAATCGAGCTGAGGGAAGGACTAGTAGCAGAAAAAGAGATGATGGGCACTTGAGACTTGTTTCCGAGGTGAATGATAAAGTCTGCTTGCATGGAACCTTCAGGGCATATTATGGCTTGGACTTGCTTATTCTTTATCAAATCAAGTGCTGCAAGGGTGAACCAGAAAGACGGTGAAACAATAACAGTAAGGCAGATTATGGAAACTTTTAATGAAAAAGGCATAGTATCAATCAGAAAAGTCAATGAAAACTTGATGCAGTATTCTAGCAATTTAAGAAAACGGAAAATAGAAGTTCGAAGTTGGAAAAGAAATTGCGCTTAATATTATTTGAAGATATAATCCTCTGACCTTATTGCAGGCATTTAGTTGTTGCCTTAATAACAAAATAAATGGGAAGAAATATACCCAAGTGGACAAATAAGTGTCAAATCTTCAAAAATGTACACTTAAGTATTACTTTATTTTGAAAATTGGATACTTAGGCATGCTGGAAATCCAATGTGACATTATTTTTTATTAAAATAAGTCTACACTCGTCGAAAATCTAACATGGCTTGTTGTTGGCACTTAAATATTATTTTCTTCTCCGATTTTGGCATTTATGTGTCTATTCTTGCTAAGTTTTGGCAGTTGGGGTGTCCACACCTCAAAAGAAAAGTGTATAAATTGGCTTTGACACTATCAAGTTGATTCTTCTTCAACGTTGAGACCTCTATACCTCATGGCATCAGAAAATTCCACTCTAGAATCCAAGCCTTGTATTTCAATTAGTGGATTTTGTGAGGTCAGACCTTTGTGATGTTATATATGAATTCTCCCAGTATCCATATTAAACAGCTTTCATGTATTGACAATTATTTGATTTAAGTTGGAACTAAAATATTTTTTCTTTATTTCTCTATAAATAATACAACTTCTATGGAATTAATTAATTACTGACTTAACTGGACACAGCTCATTATTATGATATTTGGTTCAACTAGAGAAATAATCAATATAATCATGTGGAGTTATGTACCCCATCAATATCCTCCCAAAAAAGAATTTTAAATCATTTCTATCAATTGATTGCGCTTAAATGAATATGTTCTAATCTGGAAAGCAAAATAGTTTTATGCTCTTTTCAAAAAATGTAGGTAGGTAGCCTGTATCTTTTGCGATACAATTTCTAACAAGATTCATCTATCATTTACAGGCAGACATAACTGTAGAGAGTTAAAACTTCATTTACAGCAGGACAAGAGTCACGGGAGAGCTACACAATCATCAAAGTCGTACAAAATAAAACAGTCACGACCCGACAAGCATGGTCAAATTTTGACTTCAACTCGATCAATTTTATTTAAGTTGCCTTCTTTGGGCAATTGCTTTACCTGCCAAAGTGGTCTATTGACGATTTTTCATAATGACTTAAACAACAGCAATCATTCGTTTGCTGATCGTTTTTCAATGTTCCTATTTAAACAACAATAATCTTTCGATGATTGGCCCGGTTCAATTAATGAAACAACATTTTTGAAACAAGTTTTAGTATACACCTTTTGTTATCTACATTTCTCCACATATTTTCTCATTTTGGTGCAAAGTAATTTCTTATATATTCTCCATGTGAAAAAGCGAAAAAGAACTCTACAAATTTCACATTGAAAGACAAAAAATAATTTTCCCATTTTGATTTATGATGCAAGAGAATGATCCTTTTCAACATTTTTTCAATTGTCTCGTCATAGAAGTTCCCATAGATTATTTCAATTATGCTGCATCCCAAAACACAAAAAACAAAATCCAATGAATTTTTTTTTGCGATTTGACGTAAATGTGAAATAATTATCTCCATTATATCTAGCAATAACATTTCTGGTTTTAGCTTTCTGAAAAGTAAATTCTAATTTCTGAAAGAAAAAATATTGGGTCCCAAGTGAGGCCAACTCAGCAAAATATTAAGCCACATGTCTTGCGACACGCGTCGCACCTGGGCCCACAATTCATAAACGTTTAAAACTCTCCCGGGCCCTTTCTCTCTCTCCATTCGCTTCACCCCTCTGTTGCCAGACACTGTGTGTACCCACTTCCATTTTTCTTTCTTTTTGCAAGTGGAAGTGTCAAAGCACAGAGAGAGAGAGAGAGAGAGAGGGGGCAATTTTACACAGAAAATCTGGAGTTTGAGAAAGCAGAAGGAATTGAGGTGGGTCCATTTTCTTTGTTTCTGCAAGCAGAAGTGTTACATCAGAGAGAGAGCGCTAAAATTTTATAGAGAAAATATGGAGTTCGTGAAAGCAGAAGGGATTGGGGTGGGTTTTTGCAATGAAAGGAGAAAGGAAGACGGTCATCACGAAGTCGAAACTGAAGTTCGGCTTGTTGGATCTTGAGCGGAGCTTCAAGAGTGAAGAGAGAGGGAAGAGGGCGCGTCACGTGGAGACCGGGGAGAGAGACCGTAGAAAGAGAGAAAAATGGAAGTGGGTAGAGAGTGTCCGGCACAGAGTAGTCAAGCGAGTGAGAGAGTCTTAAAGCTTTTTCAATTGTGGGCTCGGGTGCTGTCCCCAAACAAAAGAGCTAATATTTTTGTCGAGTTGGCCTAACTTGGGCACCCAATATTTTCTCCTAACTAAGGAATAAATTGATTAAATGGTTTCACGGTCAAATGTGACACTCGGAGACTATGAATCCTCTCAAGCAAGGCGTCAAGCTGTTAGTCGGTTTGATGCGACCGCTAGACTTGAGGGGATTATATTGACATATTTTTGACTTCGGGACCCTCCACATTCCTAGTGTGAAAGAGGTCAAATTGAATCTTTAAGTACTGACTTGATATTATCTTTTATTTACAATCTGCTTGAAAATAAAGCTTGAAATTTTAACTGGGAATTTTATTGAAACTTCAAATATGTAGAAACTAAAATGTTCACATGATTGGCAAACACATCATTATGATCAAACAGCTGCACAAAAAGTTGTTACAAAATACTTTATCCTCTACGACAAGATGTGCATTAACCCAAAACCATATCATGAACAGGTAGTTCATGAGAGAGAGAACCTACAGCTACAACAGCAATACCATCTTGTTTGCAGCAACACTACCAAAACGAATAATGGATGTACAACGGTTATGGATTTCACTTACCATATATATATTGATTATGTTAATCAATTGATTGATAAAATTAATCTTGGAGACAATTTCCAAAAGAAGATGGAACACTTATGGAAACCAAGTTCTACTTGTATGGGTAACCAAAATCCATAGGAATTCAATCTCTATCTTTAACGCCTAGGAAATCTTCCTTAATCAATATGTCTAAGAAGGGAAAATTGGAAGATAATCCTTCATTTTGATGGGCCAATGGCTAGTGGCTTAAAGGAGTATTTAAAGATGATACACGACTTGTAGAAGGAGAAAACGTTAATCAAAATTCCAAAGTTTGAATATGTTTTCTCATCCAATTGTCTCTTAAGTGCAAAACTTCAATAGTCAAGAGTGAATTATGCAAAAAAAAGTGATTTAATGAGAGAGCATATCACTGAGTATTTACACTCGGAGTTTTGTAATCATTTGTTGATCTCATGATGGAATCCAACCAATTGGCTGTCAGTGTGGGAGAGTAGACGTAGACTTAACTAAAGCTAAACCACTATAATTCTATTTGCAATCTTCTTATCCCTTATCTTTTTCATTTTGATTGCATGTTTCGAAGTCTATTTTGCACGAATCAGACTTTAGATTTAATCTCTGTGTCTACACGTCACTCAGACTTTATTCTAATATATTTTTATAAAAAAATTTATTTACACCTATTCATTCCTTTAGGTGTCTATACTAGCTTTCTCAATTGGTATCAAAGCCTTGTGCTCATTATTTTGAAGTGTTTTTACTTTCGAGCTAAATATCTTCTATGGTTAGTATTTTGGCACTAGGTTTGATTAAAGGGTAGAGCAACACTCGACCACCCTACTTTGATGGGAAAGAATATAGCATATGGAAAAACAAGATGAAGGCTTTCCTCATATCAAAGGTTCCACTAGAATGGGCTATCATCTAGAGAGGAATTGATCCCAATGTTGAGTGTGGAAAGATAGTGAAGAAAGAAGATGGAAAAATTCCATAAACTTCTGCCATTCTATTAAAAGAAGAACTGGTGAAAAGGGAAGTTCTAGATGCAAAGGCTATTTACTTACTTTATTGTGCTTTATCACCAAATGAATATAACTGAATTTCATCTTGTGAAACAGTGAAAGAAGTTCGAGACAGGTTACATGTTACATATGAAGGAACAAACCAAGTGAATGACACAAAAGTCAACATTCTTCTTAGACAATATGAATCATTCAAGATGAAGCTAGGAGAGTCTATTGGAGATATGTTTAGTAGATTCACTGAAATAGTCAATGGGCTTGCATATCAAGGGCAAACAATCTCAGGATCTATGAAAGTTAATAAACTTCTGAGAGGTTTATCAAATGATTGGAATAACGTCAAAACTTCTATATGAGAAACTCTAAGAATCTCATTTTTATTAGTCGACGAGCTTATTGAAACACTATAGTCCTACAAGGCAGAATAGCTCAATGATGAAGGTGAGTTAAGAGGTAAGAAATCTATCGCTTTAAGATCTAACATTGATTCTGATAACACGGACTCTGAAGATGACAGAGATGATGAAGAATTTGCTCTCCTAATTAAGAAGTTCATAAAGCTAAATAACAAAGGAAGGAAATTCAATGGGAAGAAACAGTCTAAACAATCTAGGCAAAGGAGAATAATGGAAGAAGAAGATCTAGGTATAGACGTAATCTATTTCAGATGCAGGAAAAATGGGCATATCAAACTGAGCTATCCCTTGCTGAAGAAGAAGAAAGGAAAATATGAAAAGAAGGAAAAGGAGAGGGAAAGAAAGGAGAGAAAAGAAAGAGAGGATATGTGCAGTAGCCAAAAATAGGGGAAAGGATCATGCATGGGGAGAAGAGAAAAGCATATGGGGAAGGACAAAATAGTCTTTCCCCCAATTTTTGTCATCTTTCCAAAATTCCCTTGGTCGAAAAATAAGAAGTGGGAATTGTCGAGTTTGAAATTTTTGGCTTGTCAATCCTTTTTCCGACATTCCCGAGGGAGTCAAAAATTTGGAAATTAATGAGACAACGTTCGACATTTTAGTCTTGACATATTTGAAAGTTCGATACCTAAAATCATATTGAAATTTATGTTAAAATTGATCGATTGTGACTTTAGTACGACTTAACTATTAAACGGCGTTTAGGGGTTTTCATGCATTTGACTTGTGGTTAATAGCTTTTTAATTCACGATCATGCCTCTTCAAATTAGGGCGATCCTTGGTTGTCATGTAATCATGAGGGATTAATTGATCACCTTAAGTAAAAGGCAAAAAAGAAATCAGTTTAACATCATCCATAGTTAGTATTGAAGTCGTGCGAAATCACCTGCAATCCGATCTCGTACATCTACCAAATTGATTTATTTTCGTTTGCTAATTGACTTGCAATAATGTGGTATCATCTCTCTTTGATTCTTTAGCCTATTCCTAATTGAATTCATTGATCATACACGTATTGATCCTTAATTGCCTTTTCAAATAGTTAGTTAACTCATAAGTGGTCTGCTCAAAGTAAACGTAACAAGTACTAACCCTAATGAAATCTTTTCTCTCTGTAGTGAGAGTTTCTCTCTACCCTTTGTGGTAGCTCTTCCAATATCCAAACCCCAACTCTTCTTCACCGTAGACCAAAGATACAAGAATGGCCAGTATACATCCCCTTACTCACAATCCTTTCCCACCATAGCCCTAAACCTTATCTCCCAAACCACTATAAACCCTAAATCGCATCCTTTAATCCCACTTCGACCTAAACATCACCGCCCATTTCCACTTTACACCCCCCTTCTTAGTGATTTCCAACAATCTCTACATTCCAAAGTCTCTTGTAGTTGGAATTTAGTTTCTCTTCAAAGCTGTGTGACATCACCATAGCTGCTGAAGTATTCAGTATGGAGGCCTCTGAAGAGGAGAATGCCCGGCTAGCTACACTTTGCAAAAGATTAGGTAAACTTTGGTCAAACCAAGCTATTATAGAAGTGGATGATGTAATTTCAGCAGAAAAGGTAAAAGAATGCCAGCAAACCCTAATTGGGCAATTGCATCAAAACCCAAAAATCAATTTCCAAGCATTTCAGACTACAATGAAAAGGGTTTGGAAGGTGGAAAATGTTGAAATAAATCTGCTAGCACCAAGTTTATTTGCTCTTCGGTTTGCTTCAGAAATGGAAAGTGAACAAGTCATGTCAATGGGCCCTTGGTCATTCGCGAATCACCTCCTGATACAAAAGCCCTGGGAGCCGAATACTCCACCAACTTGTTATAAATTCGACTCCTGCAGCTTTTGGGTCCATATTCATAGACTACCAGCAAAGTGGATTTTAAATGATGTAGTAGAACGTGTAGCTGGAGAAATAGGGCAGGTAACATAGGTGAAAATAGAGGCTAAAGGCTATATGCCATACATGATAGGCAACGCTAGAGTTATTGTTGATATGCTGAAACTTCTGAAACTATGTGATCTTTTTAGCAACAAGGGTCAGAAAATATGGCTAGATTTTTGATACGAACGTTTACCACATTATTGTTACTCATGTGGCAGGCTAGGGCATTATGCCCAGCACTGTTCAGACATCCCATACCAAGAAGAGAAGTTTTTAAATAGGAAAGATATGCTGTTTGGCTCTTGGATGAAGGCAGAAGCGAATGAACCTAGGCCATTTTGGGATGTCTTCTATGGAAAAACTGTGGAGGAATTGTTGGAAGAAGATGAAGATGCTCATGAATTACCAATTAATCCAGGGGAGATGGTTATATATGAACAGCATAGAGAAGATAGACTCTCCCAGCCTAAAGACATTGGAAAATGCAAAGAGGTAATCCATGAGGATATGCACTGGACTCAAACAGATCAAATCCAAGTAAAATCAAACCCAAGCTACTCTATTAGTCCACTTTCCTCTAGCACTCGCAAGGGACTCAGCTCAACAGGGGATAAGTAAGGAAAGGGACTTAAACTACCAAGTCTAAAGAAGTTAAAACGTTACTCACCCTATAAATCCCAAGGGTCGAGTAAACAAACACTCGATGAATCAAACCTAATGGAAACTCCTAACCTTACAGCAGAAGAAACAAGAAGTTGGGTGTTGGTGGCTTGTCCTAATAAGCCACCGAATAACAAATGAAGATCATAAGCTAGAATTGTCAGGGACTAGGCAATCCCCTGACAATTCAGGCCATTAGAGCCCTTGTGGCTCAAGAGAGGCCTGCTATTCTCTTTTTAGTGGAGACTAAAAACAAGGAGGAAGTTTGTAAGAGGCTACAACGCAAATTAAACTTCTATTACAGCTTTACAGTAAATCCAAGAGGAATTGCTGGGTGATTGTCAGTTTTCTAGAGCAACCGGGTTTCAATTACAGTAGATTCAAGCAATATGCATTGTATAAACTTAACATGTTGTTATGGGGAGATGAACCAACATATGAATGTATCTTTTGTCCATGCGCCTACTGATTTCCAAGAGAGGTTGAGACTTTGGGTTGAAATAAGCACTACGCGGGGTCCAAATACTATGCCTTGGATGTGTGTCGAGGATTTTAATGAAGTGTTATTATGTATGGGAGAAGGTAGGAAAGAGAATGGTTGAGAATTATCGGATGAAAGCTTTTCAGGAATTTCTAAATACTTACAGCCTCATGAACATTGAAAGTAAGGGTTCCACCTTTACATGGGAAAATAATAGAGAGGGGGATGAAATTGTTAAGGAAAAACTAGACCGGCTACTATGTAATATGAAATGGAGAGTGGAATTCCCGATTGCTGAAGTCTATGCCTTACCTATAGTAGGTTCAGATCATAACCCACTGTTGCTGGATTTATACCCTCTGGTGGAAAAATGGAGAAAGGAATTCAAGTTCGAAGCCTATTGATTAGAGGATGAGGAGTACAAGTAGGTTGTGCGGGATTCGTGGAACATACCAGTGGCAAACAACAATGGACTAATCAGCAAACTTAAAAATGTTACTGGGTAGCTTACTAAGTGGAGCAAGAAAAAATTCTCAAATGCGCACAAGGAAATTGATGTTCTAAAGGGAGAATTGCAGTTCTTGACAAATAGTACTGAGCAAACCTATGACAAAGTACGAGTCCAGTGGCTAAATGGTGAAATCGAAAGATTATGGCTACAAGAGGAAATTTACTGGAGGATGAGGTCACTTATCCAATGGTTACAATGGGGGGAAAATAAAAAGTTTTTTTCATACTACAACGGTACAAAGAAGGCATAGGAATAAAATTACTACGTTGAAAAATCCAAATGACGAGTGGATTAGAGGCCCTGACTAGATTAAACAAATGACCATCGAGTTCTTTCAAGAGCTATACTAATCAGTTGAGGAGCGCAACTTTCAGCCTATTCTAGACCAACTCCGATGTAAGGTGACAGAAGAAATGAATCGTGCTCCCACAAAAGAAGTCACATTAGAGGAAATCAAACAAGTAACTTTTTAGTTGGGAGCTTTAAAGGCTCCTGGGCCTGATGGACTGAATGGACAGTTTTATCAGCATCATTGGAGTGAAATCAGTAAAGATATATATGAAGAGATTCACCTATTTTGGGTGATGGGCCGCCTTAACTTAGAGCTAAATAAAACTCTCATTACCCTTATTCCTAAGGTTTCGAATCCAGAAAAGATTGATTAATTCAAACCTATCAGCTTATGTAATTTTGCTTATAAGATTATAGCGAAAGTGCTGGCAAATAGGCTGAAAAAATGGATGCCCTAGTTGATCTATATGGAACAAAGCGCATTTGTCCAAGGTAGGCAAATACAAGACAACATCATAATTGTCCAAGAGGTACTTCATCAGTTAAGAATAAGGAAGAGACGCAGAAAATTCCAGGCAATTCTAAAACTTGACATGAGAAAGGCCTGTGATCAAGTAGAATGAGATTTCCTATGGGCTAGCATGCTAAAAATGGGATTTAGTGAAGTTTGGGTTGCTTGGATTATACAGTGCGTCTCAACTGTGGCTTTTAGTGTTAAAATTAACGGTCAACCCTAACCCTTCTTTACCCATTCAAGAGGATTACGCCAAGGTGACCAACTCTCTCCTTATCTTTTCATTATAGTTGCTAATGTTTTATCTCATTTACTACACAAAGCAGTTGAAAATGACAGTATTTAAGGGATTCGTATAAATAGGGCATACTCTATCCTTTCACACCTAATGTTTGCAGATGATTTAATCCTATTTATGGATGGAAAAGTAACTGAAGGCCAGAACATTGCTGCTGTCCTAAATCAATACTGTTTTGCTTCAGGGCAAGCTATTAATTTTGACGAGTCTGGTATATTCTTCAGCAAAGGTTGCCCTTAAGCATTGAAACAAAATTTGGCGACTGAAATGAGGGTGGTCAAAATAGATAAAATAGGGAAATATCTGGGAATCCCTTCAGATTGGGGTGGATCAAAAAAAGGAAATGTTTGCCTGGATTCTAGCCAGAGTGAATGCAAAACTTGAAGGTTGGAAAGAGAAGTTGATGTTTAAAGCGGGCAAGGAGACCCTTATAAAAGAAGCGGTGCAAGCTATACCACAGTTTGTAATGTCTGTGTTCAAAATACCATTGTCTATATGTCGTGCTATTTAAAGAAAGATTGCAGATTTTTGGTGGAAAAATAGTGATCAGCACAGAGGAATACATTGGCAAAGATGGGAGAATTTAAAAGATTGGAAAGCTGAAGGAGGTCTGGGGTTTAGAGACCTAATCTCTTTCAATGAAGCCATGCCTCACAAGCAAGCATGGAGACTGCTCCAACAATCTGAATCCCTTTGGAGCAAGGTTTTTCAGGGTCTATACTATCCGCACAGTAATTTCCTACAGGCCGGAAAAGGTAATAAACCATCTTAGGGATGGCAAAGCCTTATTTTAGGGCAAAATACTCTTAAACCATCCCTTCAATGGATTATTGGCAATGGGCAATAGGTAAACATTCGCCAAGATTAGTGGTTGTCTAGAGGTGTCATTGGAGGTCCAGCTAACAAGGATGATCCTATCATGGTGGCAGAATTGATTGATGAGACACAAGCAAAATGGAAAGAACACACTATCAAGGGCATACTTGACCAGCAGATAGCAGAGGAAATTTTAACTATCCCCTTAAGCCATGCTATGTAGGAAGATCCTCTAGTCTGGACACCTACCAAGACAGACCACTATACAGTAAAAAGCGCATACCATACTAGACGAGAAACACAGAACAACAGTAAACAGAGTGAAGCATCATCATCTTTCTAGACTCCAACAACATTATGGAAACGGATTTAGCAGGTAAATACACAACCGAAACTCAAACACTTTCTATGGTAGCTTTGTCATAATGCTCTTCCCACACGTTCAAACCTAAAACGATGGCATATCTTACCTGATGATAGGTGCGCTTTGTGTCGGCATCATCCCGAATCAAGTGAGCATCTCTTTTTGCTCTGTCCCTAGACAAAATCAGTATGGGAGAATTCAAAAATTTAGCTCTACTTTGACTTTCGCAATATTACACGCATCAAAGAATGGATCGCACATTCAACCATAATACTCTCTCTTTTGAACTACTTACTCTAATTTTGTGGCAGATCTGGCGAGCCTGGAACAATTACATCTTTCAGAACCTACAACCTAATCCTCAGCACCTCATCGAAGCAGCGATGGCGCAAAATCAAAACATCAGCAAGTGGGTACACAGCAGACGCAGTAGATCAGCTTAGCAACAAGCCTTACCTCTCCATTGGCGACCTCTCGAGCGCGGTGCTCTAAAATGGAATGTTGATGGGTCCTTCGTCAATGACACCAAAGATGCAACAATAGCAAGGGTGTGCTAAGACCACTCCGGGACGTTGATCGATGGCTTCGCGAGCTCGATTAGAGCGAATTATGCTGTCCAAGTTGAAGTTCTTACCCTACTTGAAACCCTAAGAAGAACGGCAACAAGAGGAGATGAAGGACATCGAACTAAGGAGCTGGAGATTGAAACTGATCTGCTGGAAATCGTTACTTTGATAAGCACTCCTACTAATCAAGTTTGCTAGGATGTCCATGCACATATCAGCGAAGCCCAGGCCCACCTACAAAGCATGCAATCCACGAAAATAGCCCACTGCAAAAGAGAGGCAAACAAGGTTGTAGATTGGGTGGTAAAAGCCCAACACAACCAATCATTACTAGTAGAGGTGTCAAATGGGTGGGTCGGATTGGGTTTGGGTTGGGTTGAAAATGGTCCGACCCACATCGATCCATTTAATCCATTTTGACCCATTTTCATGCAATGCAAATTTGATGACCCATACCCAACCCATACCCGACCCATATTATCAACACATTAATATTTAATTTAATTTAAGAAAATCTACTCCCACTTATTTAGTCCACTTTAAACTTTTCACATATAACTTATTTGAATAAAAATTTCACATCAAATTTATAAAGTAAATTAAATAAAAAATAGTAAATAAAAAATGTGGATACCTCTAAATTGAAATAGTTTGAGGAAAATAATTTTAAAAAAATTGATTTTTTAATTATTGTTGAGTGAACATCATCGGATCGGTGACGAAGGTCGAGAACGCATAGAGAAGGGGATAGAAGAAGAGAGATGATGGGTTTATCTAATAACTCACTCAATCTATATTTAACTTTCACTTGACCTATATTTGACCCATATTTAATTTTCACTTGACCCATATTTGACCCATATTTAACTTTCACTTGACCCATATTTGACCCATTTAACTAAAAGTGGGTCATAATATGGGTTTATGACCCATATTGACACCTCTAATTACTGGCAAATTGGGTCCGCTATCCTCCATTGAGTCTTTTGGTTTTATTATGCTCTGATGTGAGTCATCAAAATATCCAGACATTTACTTAATGAAAGCTATGAATTTTCGACCAAAAAAAAAAAAGTAAACATAGCTGACAATGCATTGATAAAATGACAATTTCATATATTCTAAAATTGGTCGAAATTCAAGATATCACAGTAAAGCTCTAAAGGTTCATTCAATTTTAGGTTTCAATTTTTTTATCAAAAGTTTTTAACAAATTCTAGGAGAAAACTACTCAAGAAATGGTTTTTTTAAGCTTTTTTTCCAAAATTTTCTGAATTTTCTGAATTTTTAAAAATTTTCAGAATTTTTTCTGAATATTATAGAATTTTTATGAATTTTTTGATGAATTTTCTGATTTTCTAATTTTTAATGGATTTTCAAAATTTTCTGACTTTTAATGAATTTTAATATTTTTTAGAATTTTTATTTTTTTTTTTATTATTAAGAAAAGGAAATTCGAACCGGGTCAAGAGGCCCGGAAGCTGACCTTGACGGTCAGTCTAAAATCCGGCCGGCCTTAAGGCCCAGTTTGAATGAATTCAGATTTGGCCCAGAAGGAATTCAACCTAATTTGTGCATCCGGCCCAATTAATTGAGCGCCCGACAGCCTAGTCCATCCATCTCGTTGGACTTTTGATCCGGCCCAGCCCCGGGTTCAAACTTGACCCGGCCTCATTATACTCGGACTTTTTAAATATTTTCTGAATTTTTTTATGCTATTTTATTTTATTTCTTAATTTCTCTCTTTCCCATTTTCCGTGCGACGCCTCTTTCGCCAGGATTCCTTTCCCCTGGGACTTTCACCCAAGCCACTAACAAGCCACTACCTCCGATCATCTAAACGTCGCCATCGACCAACACTCCAGCTGTCGCTGAACCATCTCCGGCGACCACCTCCCATCTCTGAAGCAAACTCCGGTCGCCTATCGGTTCCCAACCAAAAGCATCTTTAACAACTAAAGTCCTTCAAGCAAGATAATGACTACACATGCACAAAAGAGAGATGGACATACAAAGCTAACAGCGACGGCCTTTTGTCGTGGACCTTGTCGGTGAAGGAGCCACATTCCGGTGTGGATGTTTGTCCATGATCGACTCACAATGCAAATGCCATAAAAACACGAGAAAGACATAGATTCAGGGGTGACTCAACTATATCGGCACAAATCAAGCATAAAAACGAGATTTCAAATACTGAATTCCTAAGATCAAATTCAGCTATTCGTTCGGGCTTTTTATTGAACAGTTGATATGCCGTATGAGATGTAGGATCCGTACTAGATTTTAATGTGATTCTCGGCCTAGACGCAGTACACAGGACTCCAACTCAGCATCACTCGCTGCGAATCAACCTCAGTTTCGTACAAATAGCTCAAGATTTCATGACTGAATATTGTGACTTGGATTAGGCTAAAACAGGGCAAGTACAGGGCACTTGGAGCGAGGATATTGTATTATTTTATGCTATACTTTTTATTTTTTTTTCAAAATGGATGGCTGAATGCTCGACAAAAATTTAGATGTCAATACCATGAAAAAGATTACTGACTGACAATCAGAAAATTGCAGTTTCTGGCTAACTAAACAACAAATTCTGAAGAATTCTTGAGAATTGGTTCAACTGTCTTCTTTCTCAGCCCATGAGAATTCCGATCACCCCACTTTCCTAAAAAACAAGTGCGAGCCCCCCTCGCCGATTGCTAGATTCCTTGTTTCTTTTGGCACCACATATCTCAGTGGCCAGCTTAGCATCCTTATTGAAGGCCTCTTGCATTCGATTTGGTCACCTACCTGATCCCGGGCGTGCTTATTGGATCCTTCACGGGCCAGTTTTCTTTTCATGGGCCTCACGCCTATTGAAGGTTTCATGGACTGAAGCAAAATTGGTTTTTTATTTTATTTTATTTTATGTTATCCATTATATTGTTCCTTTGGGTTCTTTGATGGGTCAGCTTGTGAATCCGTGTTGATGGGCTACAATTAATGGACTCGAGAAAAGCATACATGCACCGCAGTGTACAGGGCCGAATTGATTGACAAAAATGGGCCGAAGCTTCTTCTTCTTCTTCTTCTTCTTTTATTTTCTTATTGATTTTCTTGATTTGATTTATGAATTTTCTATCACAAAAGTGCATACTTAAATTGTTGGTGAAAATATAGGTGCCAATAACTCCCTATTATGTTAAACTGTTTCTACCGCTAATGAAGTTTTAACTTATTGTATTCTGCAAAAGCTCTTTATAATTTCTCATTTAATCCATTCACCTCCATTAAATTGTATTGTTAGCCCCAAGAAGTATTTCCAAGCAAATTGAGAACTTTGATAAATAAATAAATAAAAGTATTTTATTTTGGTCGCCACAACTTTAGTCAAAAAGTTCTTCTTTATATTTTCTCATTTAATCCATTCACCTCTATTAAATTGTATTGTTAGCAAAACCGTTTTGTTGCGATGTGGCAGAAGTATTTTATTTTTTAATAAATATTAATTAAATAATATTTAAAAAGCCAAACAAATTGAGAACTTTGATAATAAAAAAAAAGGTGGACTATTTATTTTGGTCGCCACAACTTTAGTCGAGCAAACCAAGTTCCAAAATTCTAGGTTCAAAAACCTAGGCAATTTTAGTTGAAGTGTTCGTCGAGGGTCAAAATATGTCTCATATATTTTCAGCATTTTTACATGCATTAAAGATTTTTATCCAATGAAGTTCAAATATTATCTAGTTCATCGGAAATATCGTCTAAGAGACTCGTTGGAGTTGAAATCCTTTTAAGAACAGGCGTTTATTGTGTATTGTCCATTTTGGAAACCTTTCTCCATATCTTGAAGCTGAAGTCTAATTAGATTTGAGATCAAATCTCCAACAACCTTGTGCAGATGATGCCGGTGCATCAAGGTCTAATAAGAAGAAGACATGCAAGATGGAGTTCTGACAAGATTGAAGAATAAAAATTTATTCAGCTAATTAAAATGTTTCTATTTTAAATTGATTTCCTATTTTAGTAGGCTAATTAGATGTTTCCTAGTTTAAGGTTTCCTAATTTAATGTTTCCTATTTTGATATTTCCTAGTTTAAGTTTTCTTATTTTAATATTTCCTAGTTTAAGATTTCCAGTTTTAACATTTCCTAGTTATGTGTCCTGATCCCTCTGTAAATAAGAGGTGCTTCTCAATATAAGACGCAAATTTGTAAGTTGACAATATGTGAGAGTTTCTTTCAAGTAAGCACTTGAACAAGTGTGCAAGATGATGGCAAGTTTTTTTTTTTTTCGCTCACTTGAGTGCCACAAGTTTTAAAAAACGTTCACTTGATTTTAATGGAGAAAAGCTTCTCCGGAAAAGCTGCTCTCTCAAAAGCGACGTGGCGCCGGTGAACAATATTTTAATATATTTATTAATTTTTTGATTTTTTTGATTTTTTTTTTTTTTTTTTGTTTTTTTTTTCTTTAAGGCCGGTTGAAATTGAAATTTTTTAAAAAGAGTAGAAACCTTTTTGCCTGAAAAGTCCGTCGGTGTCGAAATTTATTAAAAAAAAAAAAGAAAAATCATTGAAAAATTTCACGTATGCATTTTGGCACTTAACTGAATTTTGGCCGGAATGGCACTCTGAACAATTTTACTCCGATGTGGCACTCAAACCGAAAAAAAGTTTTAGCACCAAAGTGAGCGCCGTTTATGGTACTTTTGTCCTAACCCCCAAGTGTGCAAGATGATGGCAAGTTTTCCAGTTGACATTTTAATGGAGATCTTCTCTTGGCTCTCCCATTGAACCTTTAGTCCGATTGAGGTGTTAATGCGAATCTTGAAATTCTCTTCTCACCAAACCCTTCTTTTTTTCTTTTCTTTTTTTATCAAAGCTTATCTCGAGATATCAATCAAATTGCACAAATTTGATCTTCTTATGACTTCGATAATGTTTTGAGAGTAAAGATTTGCTATTCTCCCAAGAATCAACTATCGGATTTCGATACTTCATTTGTTGGAGATGACAAAATTTTCCATTTGGTTGGGTCATGCAATGGAATAATTTGTTTGTCTCACCACTCAAAGATCTATCTATGGAATCCATCAATGGGTGAATACAAAGTCCTCCCTCAACCCAGCTTGCAAGTGACATGCTTGGTTGTATTCAAATATGATCCCTCAAGTGGTCATTTGGATGATTTTAAAGTGGTCAATGTGTGTATGCATTATGAAGAACGTTCGAGCCATACCTCCCAAGTGGAGGTGCATGGTTTTAGGAGAAATTGTTGGAAACAAGTTGGCAACATTTTACCTCCATTGCTTACCCAACACTTTTCCCATCCACTTAGCTATGATACTTTATCTACACTCTTTCCATTGCCTACCAAATACTTCGCCCATCAAGTTATCTTCAAGAATTTCATATGTTGGTGCTCTGATTTTCACATTGATTGTAAATTTATCACATTGTTAATCCTATTTAATGTAGTTCAAGATATTTTCCAAACATTAGCATTTCCAAATATAATGCGTCCTAAACATAAATATATTACCTTATTGGATGGATGCTTGTCTATACTAGTACATAACTCATCCGGCGACCATTATTTAAGTGTACATCATGAAAGAGTTTGATGCATGCACATCATGGACCGAGTTATATACGTTTAGTGTGTTTAAGTGAAATTTTCTACAATATTGGCCAATGGGGTTTGCATGTTCTAGAATAGTTTTCTTCCTACAGAGATTTCAGAGTGGTGTACGCATTAAATCTCCCCTTTATTGCGTTCTATACAATGTGGAAAGTGAAGGTTTTGAGGTAATTAAAGTCGAAGTTGATTCTCTCAATTGCACTCGATTGGTTGCTTGTATAGAGAGTTTGATTTTGCTATTGTCCACAAACAATGTTGAGCATTAATTGGTTGGGAAAATTGCGTTGGGATATATTGAAAATACTTTCATTTGCATTAATAGGATTCTCTCTCTCTTTTTTCTTTCCATGTACTTTTCATAACATAGCCCTTCATTTGCTTTCCAATTGATGACTCGATTGTTGTGCGAGTTCAACCACAAGTAAAATGAATTTCTTTCTCTAATCTTTTTGAGTGTTGATGAATGTTATATATCTCTTCATGCATTAACAGTTTGATTGCATTCACTAATTCATAGAAAAGACATCGTGCATCCCATATTATTGTTCTTTCTTAGTAAGTTGACTTGACAAAAAGCTTTTGATAAAATATACAAGCAAAAGGCAAAAAGAAGTCTTCCTAAAGTCCAAAAGTATAGTCATATCCAAAGAAGTTGACCACCATATACATTTAAATTATAAGAAATTTGTGAAGTCTTAAAGAGATTTTGTTGAGCACTCGAAAAAATTATGTAACAACAGTGGCAAGCTAGCTAGTTGACATTTTAATGGAGATCTTAGGCTATTTGATAGAATTCAAGTGTGTATGTAAATCATGGATATTTGTCTCTTATAGCACATAACTCTTTATCCAAATATAATGAAGCAAGGGTCATGAAAGAGTTTAAATCGTTGAATTATAGATCAAGTTGCACTTCGTTCGAGTGTATAGAAGAATCACACATTACTCGCTACTTGAATTTGCAAATCCCCAAAGAAAAAAAAATTCTCTAGGAATATTCATGTGAGTTTACACTTAGAACATAAAAAAGTAAAGACGGGTTTGAAGTAGTTGAATGTCAAATTTGGTTCCTACTATTGAAGTCAATCTATTACTTGCATAAGAAGTTTGATTTCTAGTCATCCATAACTCAGATTAGACATTAAGTGGTTTTGTTTTTTAAACTAATTTTGTGGAGGAGAGATACATATTGTACCATAACAAAAGAGACATTGTATAGTTAAAGATTCAATTCTCTATATTTTCCACAATAGGTCCCTATATGGTAGCAAAGTCAGTAAGGGGTTGCTAGAGCTAGCAATATCTCCTTGAGAGAGGTGAATAGATGATTTCCACAAATCTTGACAATTTAATGTTGAAGTAAAACAGTCAAGATGAGTATAATCAAACCTTGAGTTTATTTGGAGTCTGAATACCGATGGAGATATCATAATTTTCACAAGTGCACAAAGATTTCTAAACATTAAAGTAATTCATTAGTGTGTAGGAGTTTGCAAAATAAAATCAACAAAGAGTTTAGATATAGAAGAAATTGCATACAAAATTTACAATGGTTCTATGACATTCGGAAAATTCATACATTTACTAATACATAGGAATTCGATTGCGATCAACATCACGCGTGAGAAATTTTATGTGATCAATTAATAGGACTGTTGTATTTGAGTAATGGGTTAGAAATTTACTAAGTTAATTATTAGCTTATGTTCAAAAAAATTTGCTAAATGTTTTGATGGGTTCAAAAGATTTTTTTGGATATATCATTATTTAGAATAGCACTAGTTTTCATATTTGTGTATTGATTCCCTTGATTCTTTAGTAATTTAACCGGAAATTTTACTTTAGAATGTTATTCTTTGGCTCCCTCTTCCATTGGCATGTCTCACTTTGAACTTTATACTTCTAGCTTCCTTTCATTGGCAAGTGAGATATTGAATAGCTTTATTGATGTCATGCCTATTTCATCTATATTAACTTCTAGTTCATTAATGTAATGGGTAACTCACTTCTTTACTTGGCCAAAGGAGATAAATGCCTCCTAAATATCTCTTCTCAATATGTCACATGTCTAAACTATTCATTTAAGGGCTACGTGAACTCTTTTAATTTGAAAAAACAGGCCTCTTTACTCTTAGACCTCATGATTTTACCCTTTATTAATTAAGTAACTCCATCAATTCACTCTTAAATACTTACCCTACCGAAGGGTAACTGCTAACTTCAGAGAGAGAGAAGGGGGAGGGGGGAATTCCTAAGGAAAGGCCTAACTCCATTACTTTACAAATCACTCTTCACTTCTCTTTCAACTTTTGGTTTCAATTTCGAGAGTAAACACAAAAGATCCCAATGCATTTTTATTAAAGTCTCAAGATCCCAATGCTTTTATATTAAAGTCGCAAATTTGTTTTTAGGTTTTAACAAGGTAACCGTTAAATTTCAGGCCAATTTTTCATAAACAAGTTTTCTCGTTTTTGAAATTAGAATTACTAATAGTAATTCTCTATTTTATTCATCTTTCATTGAAGGAAGTTAAAGCTTTGGCCTTTCTAGCAGGTTATTTGAGATTAGTGAAAACTTTAGATGCTAAGCTAGGTTGTTTTAATAAATACTTGACTTATTTGCTAGATGGATGTTTACTTTAAATGTGTTTTATGAATATGTGTAAGTAAATTGGTGATAGCATGTTGGGTTCCTCACTTGAGTGAACTTTGATATGGTATATTGAGTTTTGTATTGATGGTTTTATATGTTTTAATGAGAAGCATGAGCTAATTCCTTGGTGATTGGTAGTGTTTTTGTTAAAATTGTAAAAAGAAAAAAAGGGAGTTACCAATTACTAATTATAATGGGTTACCGAATCGGAAAACTTACCAATAATAATAATAATAATTTTAAAAATTATTTTCTCATGCTTTCTATTTTATTGATATCTTAGTCCTTCATTTTTTTAACATTATTATTTAATAAATGCATATTTGTTATAGTTGGGGAAAGTATGCATTATATGTTGATGTTAACTGATGATTATGTAAAATAACGCAATGCATAAATGTTGATGTAGAATATGTTCAATCGGTGATGGTTAAGTGAAGTGATGTGGTACATTGAATGTTGATGCTGATCATTTTCATGTACATTAATATTACATGATAACATTGAAAAATGGAAAAACAAAAAAAAAGTGCCATTGTCCACGTGAGGGTGGTGACATTGCCCCATGTGGTGAGATGTCCTAGGGACTATTTCGAGATGCCATGGAAGTCAAGATGCCGTGCATTTGAGATTATGTTTCAAAAGATTACTAATAAGCTTATTTTGCAATTACCACTTAAGAACAAAGATACATGCTTCATAATTTGTGTATTCAATCCGCCAATTAGCACTTGAGTGGGATCAAGTCCTATGATAATTTATCTAGAAGAACTTCAACTTTGATGTGCTGTGCTATCTAAAGTGCCTAGAACCTATTTGATAACTGGTCTACTTCTCAATTTTTCTTTTTGTTCCCCAGAACAAAAAAAGAACAAATTATATTTGTGTACGTCAATTAATTTTTTTATTCTCCAGAATAGATAAGTGGGCAAGAAATAGATTTGGAATAGCAACAAGAAATTAAAAAAAAAAAGTCTATTGTTCCTTGAAACAAAAAGAGAAACAAGGTCATTTTAGAGAAACAAGCTCAGCGGAACTAAATGCTTGTCTTTACATAATCAACACAAGCTGAGAGAAGATATCTTCTTCACAAATAGAGCATGGACTTTTTCTTTTTCAACAAAAAAAAATGAGGTTGTTTTATGGGCATTGATTTGTTAATTGTTAACCCAATCTCTTGAGAAAAAAAAGCCCAAGTTTAGGATTCCAATTCCACATTTCTCTTTCAAGAACTTTACATATTCAACTATAACTAGGATGTGCATATTGAAGTGCTTAAAAAAATACCAGAGAAGTTGTCTTCTTATGCTAGAGTTTATGACGTACGTACGGACTTTATTAATTGGAATTGGTTAATGCTATTACCATTTGTCTTGTGTTCATAGCAATCAAATAAGCCTATGCCCCATGGATTTCCGATGTCATTTGCTTGAAGGTTTGATAAATTTATGCAAATAAGCACACCAACTTTAGAAACGCCTTCATCCTCAGTTGTTTCGTCCTTGCCCTTTCAACCAGGCAACATTCGCTCTTCTTCCTACAACTAAAAAAGTTTCAAAAAATCTATGCACCAATTTATTGTAATACCCAAATATTTACTGTTAACCTCCTCTTATTGTGAGTTATAAACCAGTGGAAATATCTATTGCCATTTCCAATCATTTATCTTTGACTAACTATTAAGTTAGATTGTTTTAGGCCATCTTAAAATATCTTAATCAGTTAAGTCCTTACAAAAGTCTAGATTTATCCAAACATGAATTGTTAAGTTTCCAATGATATTTTAAATAAAATTTTTTAGGGTTGTACCAAATATATTTCTATTATATTTCTATTCAATGAATAGAAATTTTGTTAGTTACTAAATGTGTTCTTTTGCTTAGAAACTTGTTCAGGAAATGGCCATAGAAAAATTTACCAAAAAAAAAAAATGGCCATAGAAAAAATATTTATCAACATAAATTATTCTCGAGAACATATATATTACCAAATGCACATGTATTCTTTTGGCAATCTATATCAATTCCTATCTATAACAAATTGCCCAATGCATAACCCGACACTTACATGGAGGACATGGTTTGTTTTCCATCATTTTCTAAGGCTATCGGGACCCTTGGGCTCTTTGCGTGACCAAACGTGTGACTAGACATATGATCATCTCTTGGCCTGACATCCTTTCTCAGGAAAGAAGAAAAAATTATTGGGACACTATTTGTCACCAAGAGACTGGTCTTCCATGGTGACAAGCCTCTTTGCCATTACGCTCCCTCAAGGTAGCAAGAGTGGGTGTATAGGTAACATTTGCCAATCTTTTTGTAGTTTCATTTACTCTATGATTGTCATTTCAAATTGTTTAGCACTAAGCTTTTCTCATAATCATGATAAGTTTTTGATGTTAGTGGATAAATATAATTTTTTAATGCGGAAATTTGGAAACCAATGATCTTTGATCTTCATGCTTTTCACAAATAGATGAAAAAATACATTTATCCATAGCATTTGCCCTTGAATAAAATCATTGTGGAAAACTGAAGAATGCGAACCAAATGAAGAAAATCTAATTTCTCTCCCTCAACCCACTATTCTTTAACGTATTTTATTGATAGAGGAGAGAATACTGCATTCTTTTTTTTTTTTAGTTATTATTGTCGTTATGGGTGGAGAGAGGACCGAACTCTATTGATATGTTATATCAATAGGTGCCATCCATCTCTTCGAAAAAGTAATAACTTTCTTTGAGGATTATACTCTTTTATTAGAGTTGTAACTTCTTGTAACCAATATTTATTTTATAACATTTCAATAATTATTAAACCACAATATAATTAATATTAGGTGGGCCACAATGATTCTTACATTCTCCTACTTGGCCCATATGATCTTCATTTCATGGTTTAATAAAGACTGTAATGTGCACTATAACATTGTGCTATGGATTTTCATTAAATTGGTGATCACATAATAATCACAATTAAGTAAAGAAAACTAATGTGAGTCATAGCAGTTGTATGTCATTAATCGACATAGTCCATAATATATACTAAATAGAAAACAAGAACATCAGAAACACATAAGGGACCTTAGAGTGTCAAATACAAAAACTTAATACAATCATGATATAAATATTAATAACGTCCAATAATGCCCATATTTTCAACATGTTCATTAAATGTTTTAAGCGATAGTCCTTTTGTTAAGGGATTTGCTATCATAAGGTTAATGTTAATGTGCTCAATTGACAAGTATTTGTTGATAGTATTTGGCAATACTGTCAATAATCACAAGTCCTGAAATAAAATTATGCAGTCATAATCCATGAATAGTGGCTTCAAAGCATGCCATAAATTCAACCCCCATAGTGGATGCATCAATAACTGACTATTTCACACTCTTCCATGAAATTACCTTTCAAGCCAAAAGAAACAAATAACCAAATATTGATTTTCTCGTATTAGCACATCTGGCTAATTCTGAATTTGAATATCTAATCACCTTAAGATAATTGGATCATTTATAAGTGAGCATATGATTTTTTGTTTATTGTAAGTATTTGAGAACTTTCTTTGCAACTTTTCAATTATCCATTCCATGATTACTTTGATACTTGCTCAGCATTTCGACAACAAAATTGATATCTGGTTTGGTGCAAATTTATACATAAATTAAGCTCCCGACAACAGATGCATGAGGAATATTTGTCATTTGTTCTTATTCCAATTCATTTTCCGAACATTACATAAGGTTAAATTTGTCATTTTTTTGAATTGGAACTATTCTTGCTTAATGTTTACTCATATTGAATTTCTCTAAAATTTTCTCAATGTAAGCTTTTTGAGACAACCCTAACAATCATTACGATCTATCACGGAATATTTCTATTTCTTTCACATACGTTGCCTTTTCCATACCCTTCATTTTGAAATTGTTAGAGAGAAACTTATGGGTTTCATATAACAAATCAAGATCATTAGCAACAAGCAAAATGTCATTAACATATAGAACTAGAAAAATAAACTTGCTCCCACTGACCTTCATATATATACACCGATCAACGGTGTTTTCTTTAAATTCAAATGAAGTTATGGTATCATTAAAACTTAAAATACCATTATCGAGAAGCTTGTTTAAGTTCATATATTGATTTTTTTAATTTGCATACCATGTGTTCATTTCCTTTGACTGAAAAGCCTTCAAGTTGGTCCATATAAACCTCTTCTTCTAAATTCCCATTAAAAATGCGGTTTTTACATCCATTTGGTATAACTCTAAGTTATAATAAGCCACCAAAGCCATAATGATTCTAAGTGAGTCCTTCTTAAAGACTAGTGAAAATGTTTATTTATAGTCAATGTTCGTTTTTTGCGTAAAATCTTTTTCAACAAGTTTGGCCTTATGCCGTTCAATATTGTCTTTTGAGTCACACTTGGTTTTAAAGACCCATTTACACTCAACCTTCTTACATCTTTTAGGCAATTCAACAAAATCCCAAACTTGATTTTGATGCATAGATATTAACTCTTCTTCCATGGCATTAAACCATTCATTATAATCTTCACATTCCATGGCTTGAGAAAATGAACCTGAATAATTTCTAATTCCTAAGTCAATTTCTGACTTTTATAGATAAACCATATACTCATCAGAAATAATTGACCTTCTTTTTCTTTGAGATCTTCTTAATGCTATTTTTTGTGATTTAACTACTGTAGATTCAATATTGACATCTTCATTATAGAGTGTTTGTTCATTAATTTATTGCTCTTGATTATTGTTGGGTTGAATTAATTTAGAAACTTTAGGTATTTGAACTTCTACCTTTACTTCTTGAATGCAAGCATCATGCACTCTTTCACTCCCATTGCTGTCACCATTCTCAATGAATCTAGCATTTCCAGATTTAACAATTCTTGCACTATGATTATGACAGTAAAATTTATACCCTTTGGATTTCTCTACATAACCAATGAAATAACCACTACTTATTCTTGAATCCAATTTCCTTTCATATGAGTTGTGAATTCTTACTTCTATTGGACAACTCCAAACATGCCATAAACTAGGTTTCCTTCCCATCTACAGTTCAAAGGGAGTCTTTGAAATTGCTTTACTAGGAACCTTATTTAATAAATACATAGAAGTCTTTAAAGCATACATCCACAAAAACAAAAGTAAAGATAAATGACTCATTATATTCTTAACCATTTTCATTAAAATACGATTACGTCTTTCTACTACACCATTTTATTGTGGTGTACTTGGCATTATGTATTGAGCACAAATACTATGTTTTTTAAGGAATTTAGCAAATGGACCCTGATATTGTCCCGATTCGTCATATTTTTCATAATATTCACCACCTCTATCCGACCTTACTATTTTCGCCTTTTTTATTTAATTGCCTCTAAACATCTTTAATATATACTTCAAGTGCATTAACTGATTGAAACTTATTATACAATAGATAAATGTAACCATAACGTGAGAAATCATTAATAAAAGTGATGAAATAGCTTTCCTTACCAATAGATGGAATATCGAAAAGACCATATATGTCAGTATGTATAATTTCAAAAAGCTCTATGCTTCTTATTGTACCTTTCTTAGTGTGCTTTATTTGTTTACTTTTAGTACAATCAATACACACTCAAGATCAGTAAAATCTAAATTCAGAAAAATTCCAATCTTCATTAATTCTTGCTTTCTTTCCTTAGATATATGACCCAAACATTTATATCATAAACAAGAAGAATTATCATTCACCAAATCTCGTTTAGCACTAACATTATGATGCAAGATCATTAATGTCTTAACAAAAGTATTGTCAAGTCTAAATTTGTAGATACCATCACATAAAGTCCCAGTTCCAATAAAAGTATCACTCTTAAATAAATTGAAATATCTAAGAATAAACTTACAATAAAATCCCACTACATCAAATTTTGGCAAATAAATTGAATTGCGAGAAAATGTAGGTACATAAAGGTGTTGACACCTAATATTTATTTATTTTTTTTAATTGCCTATTTAATTTGCATCTATAAATACTTATTAATTTCTAGAAAAATAAAAAAATTCAAAAAAATTCAAAAAAATCCAAAAAATCCAAAAATTCAAAAAGAAAAATCGAATGGGCTGGTTCAGCCCAGCCCACTCATTTACCTTGCCTAGTTTTTTTATCTTCTTTTCTCTTGGGCCTTTTTTAAATTTTGGTTATTAATGGGCCGACAGCTTAATTTTTGTTTAAAAAAAAATTCTCATTCGGGCCGTTCGGTCGGCCCGGTCGTGGCTCCGGCCGGGACCGATAGGGTCCGGGTTTGTTTAGTAGGGCCGGGTCTCCCGACCCGGTCCGAATTACTTTTTAATTAATTAAAAAAATCCAAAAATTCAAAAAATAATAATTAAATATTAAAAAAATATTAAGAAAAAAATTTCGAAAAATCATTAAAAATTAAAAAGATGTTTTTTTAATTTCAGAAAGGTTTTAAAAGTTTAATTTAATTTAATTTAATTTATTTCTTTTTTTCGAATATTCAAAAATTCCAAAAAATTAGAAAAAAATTAGAAAATTCCAAAAACATTAATAAATGTCTTTTTAAAAAAATTCAGAAAAACCAAAAAAATCTTAAAATCTTAAAAGCTTGTTTTCTTTAATTTCAGAAAATTCGAAAATATTAAAAAATATTAAAAAGCACAAAAATTCAGAAAAATCAGAAAAAATTGCAAAAATTCAGAAAACCCTTAGAAAAGAAAACAACAAAAAATTGAATAAGCTTTTAGGGCTCTACAATAGGTTTTTTTTTAATAGGTTGCCAAGACCACACTAAAACACAATCAAGTTAGGTACCGAAATGGCGTTAGTCACATAACTAACGTAACCAAGTCCTCGACCCTAGACTCTCTGGTTGCGTAAATAGTGAGACACGTTCCCATGTCTCGCTTGGTTTCTAGTCAACCTTAATAGGCTAGTGGCGACTCCTTGTTTGAAAATTTACATGAATATCCCAATGTCGCGCGGGGTATGGGCTTGGGAGAGTCCAAGTTAATTAAGGGCCGTCGGCCCGAAATTAACAATACCCCTAAACCTATCATTATTTTCACGGAAATAAATTTTAGGTCGCGACAGCTTGGCGACTCCACTGGGGAATAATGATGCTTATCCTTCGCTAAAACCATGACCAAACCCGCATTACGGTCCTTTTGAAAGACCTTTTGGATTGGTCAATGTGTATTTATTGCGAATGATTCTCAAATCCTTCAACATTGGAAATGTGAGGTAAATTGAGTGATCAAATTACTTCCCAAATGAATGGATGGGATCAAATAGCCTTTCTTAAGAGCATATGATAAGTCATTTCTAACTAAGAGCTCTTGCTTGGCATGCTTAATGAACCTCTTTCATAAGTAGGATCATTCTGACATAATTTTTCTCCCAAAGGAATTTGATGATCGATGATACCTTCCAAGCTTGATGACAATTTTGTGGTACATGATACCAAAAAATCAAAAATCAAAAATCAAAAAAAAATCAAAAAATCAAAAAAATCAAAAAATCAAATGTTTTCAATTTGATCGGACTTAGCTTGATTCACTTATGCAATTGATGCTACAACATTGTGAATGTATTTTTCTGATATTGTCTCTAATGACATTTGCTCAAGTTGAATTTGACAGGTTCACTTAGTGAAACCATGCAATTTTCACACGGTTCGTGGGTTCTCCTTAAACCACATGGTTCATGGTCAACCGGAAAACCATGCGATTTCTAATAGGGTTAGTGGGTCTTCCTTAAAACCATAGGGTTCGTGGGTCTTCCTTAAACCACATGGTTCTTGGTCAACCGGAAAACCATGCAATTTCCAAAAGGTTCGTGGGCTTATCCTTAAACCACAATGGTTTGTGGGCTTATCCTTAAAACCACACGGTTCGTGGGTCCTTCTTAAACCACATGGTTCATGGTCAACTGGAAAACCATGCAATTTTCATAGGGTTTGTGGGCTTATCCTTAAAACCACACGGTTCGTGGGTCCTCCTTAAACCACATGGTTCATGGTCAACCGGAAAACCATGCGATTTCTAATAGGGTTGGTGGGCCTTCCTTAAAACCACAGGGTTCGTGGGTCTTCCTTAAACCACATGGTTCTTGGTCAACCAGAAAACCATGCAATTTCTAAAATGGTTCATGGGTCCTCCTTAAACCACATGATTCTTGGTCAACCGGAAAACCATGCAATTTCTAAAATGGTTCGTGGGTCCTCCTTAAACCACATGGTTCATGGTCAATTGGAAAACCATGTAATTTTCATAGGGTTTGTGGGTCTTCCTTAAAACCACATGGTTCGTGGGTCCTCCTTAAACCACATAGTTCATGGTCAACCGGAAAACCATGCAATTTTCATAGGGTTTGTGGGTCTTCCTTAAAACCGCATGATTTGTGGGTCCTCCTTAAACCACATGGTTCATGGTCAACCGGAAAACCATGCAATTTTCATAGGGTTTGTGGGTCTTCCTTAAAACCACATGGTTTGTGGGCTTCGACCGAGAATGCATGGTTTAAGGAGGACCCATGAACCTTTTTGGAAATTGCATGGTTTCAGGTTAACCATGAACCATGTGGTTTAAGGAGGACCCACGAACCGTGTGGTTTAAGGAAAGACCCACGAACCTTTGTGGTTTAAGGATAGACCCACGAACCTTTGTGGTTTAAGGATAGACCCACGAATCGTGTGGTTTAAGGATAGACCCACGAACTATTGTTTTAAATAAAACCAAATAATGCTCAATATCTAAGATTAAACAATAAGTGCCAATGTCTTCAACTTGAGTTTTGTTTATATTCCCCATAATCACATAACTTTCATTTGACTTTATAATTTAGATTGTAAAAAATCCATGCATCATATTTAAAACATAAGCAATGGCACTAGAATTAATCTACCAAATATTATAAGGAACTTTAGTAAAGTTTGATTCAAAATATACTAAAACACAATGCTTACATTTCTTTTCAAACTAAGCCATATGTTTTAGACAATTTTTCTTCAAATGTCTTAATTTTATTGCAAAAATGACACTTAATAAGATTGTGTTCTTTCTTATGAATTTGAGAAGCCCTTGAAGAGTTGTTCAAGACGCGTAATCATTTTTTTCTTATTCCTTCCAACTTTCTTTTTGGAATTCTTTTTAGCTTCTTAATGACTTGAGAAATGAACATAATGAATTTTTTGGGGGTTAGGACACTAGGAGTGCCATAACTTTCGTACGGCGCTCACTTTGATGCTAAAACTTTTTTTTTCGCTCACTTGAGTGCCACATCGGAGTAAAATTGTTCAATTAAATGCCACTTCCGGCCAAAAATCATTCAGAAGTGCCAAAATGCATACGTGGAATTTTTTAATGATTTTTCTTTTTTTTTTTTTTTAATAAATTTTGACGCCGACATGGACTTTTTAGACAAAACGACGCTGTTTCTACTCTTTTTAAAAAAAATTTCAATTTGTTTTTTCATTTTTTTTTTTTTTTTTTCCAACTCAAAAAAAAATCAAAAAAATCAAAAAAATTTATAAATATATATAAATATATTAAAATATTGTTCATCGGCGCCACATCAACTTTTCCGGTGGCCAAGTTTTTCGCTTTTCCAGCTTCACTTAATGAACGTTTTTAAAACTTGACTCAAGTGAGAAAAATGTTTTGGCAAAAGTGAGCGCCGTATGAAAGTTATGGCACTCCTAGTGTACTTATCCCAATTTTTTGATTCTTTATCCTCGTTTCCTCTTGAACAAGCATCTTAGCCAATTCATTTACATTCCATTTATCCTTTATTGTGTTGTAATTCATTTGAAATGGCTCATAGTGTTCATGAGGTAAGGAATTAAGTATGAATTGTACTAAAAAGTACTTATCAACATTTATTTTTAAAGTCCTTAATTTTACTACTAAATTCATCATCTCAAGTATATGTTCATGCATGGTACGTTAACCATTATATTTTATAATGGTTAGTATGCTCATCAATGTACCAGCAAGTGATTTATCAACAGTTTGAGAATGCTCTTCCACAAATTTCATAAATTCCTTAACATTGTCAATCTTAGGAAGAGAAGTTCTCAAGTTGTTTGCAACTATTATTTGCATGAACATTAAGCTTGGTATGTTTGATTATTCACAAGCCTTATGGAAAGACTTTTCATTATTGCTAATTTCATTAGTAATAGCAGCTAATTTCTCAACTTGAAATGCTAAATCAAGATCCAAGACACCTAAGTGAAACTAGACTTGTTCACTCTAATTAGAAAAATTCATCTCATTGAATATGGGAACAGACGAAGCATGCGAATAAAGTGAAACATGTACAACTACTACAAATATGCAAGAAAATACTCATACATTAATGCATTGAGAATATAACCTAATCATATTCAAACTAAACAATACATGTACATAATAGTTCTTCTTTGGGTGATTCTATGATATACAAATATATATAAACCATAATGATGCTAATAAATTTTATTTGGTAATTGTAAATATATCTCATTAAAATTTATTTGCTATCTTTTGATATACAAACAAATTTAACAAGTCATATTTGTTACCAACTATCATGTTCATGAATTATAAGAAAATAATTAACCTTTGGGTTAATCCCTAAGTTCTTATAATAAATGAATTTCAATATACCCATAACACCAATAATAATATGTAACATATCAATTTCATATATAGCATCAATTAATCATGGATAATTGAATAAAAAAATTTATGATATCAAAAATTCAAAAGACTTCAAGGTTTGGCCACTTTGATGACTAACAAACCATTCATAATATGAATTTTTAATATTGTAAAATACAAACATTTACCAAATTGCACGTAAGGACAAAACCGTAATTAAAGCATAATGGCAAAACTGTAAAATCATAATTCCACAAGAGCATAACCATAAATATAAAATATATGGGCAAAATGGTAAATAATTAACAAGGGCATAATCGTAATTATCTAGGAAATAGGGGCAGAAACGTAAATAGGCATCAAGGAGGGCAAAATCATAAATAAATAATAGGGAGGGGGCAAAAACGTAAAAAATTATAAGGAGGACAAAATCGTAATTAATCAACACAAGAAGGGGTATAGTCATAAATAAGGCACAAAGGCTGCTAGCGCATGCATAGCATGCACCTTATGGCCATCGGGTGTGTGGACCCTGTGCTAGTAGTTGCCGCTCTGGCACGTGCAATGCACACTCTAGACTTTGGCCTACAGTGTCAAGCGCGTGATTCCATGCGCCTACAACTATAGTGCACACATAGTCTCCACACACCTTCTTCCTTGCAACGTATCGCCATTTTCCTTTTCTTTCTTTTTTTTGCCCTGTTTTTGCTGAATTCCTCTATTTTCGTCCTTTTCTCCATGAAAACTTTCCATCATTCAGATATTCTTAGACAAAACCCTCCAAAAAATTTTTAACAACAATAACAAATAGTACAAACAGGCTTGTTCAACAAATCATCATCCATAAATCATAATATTTTAATAAATGGAAAAATCACGATATCATAAACAATAGCTTTGATACCAACTGTTAGTGGATAAATATAATTCTTTAACGTGCAAATTCGGAAATCAGTGATCTTTGATCTTTATGATTTTTACAAATAGATGAAAATATACATTTATCCATAGCATTGCTCTTGAATATAATCGTTGTGGAAAATCAAAGAACTTTTGAACCAAATGAAAAATCTAATTTCTCTCCCTTAACCCATTATTCTTGAACATATTCTATCGATTGAGGAGAGAACATTGCATTCTTTTTTTTTAGTTATTGTTGTCATCATGGGTGGAGAAAAGACCGGACTCTATTTATACATTCTATCAACATTTACTTTCCATCAAAGCGTCTTTTTAACTTTCATAAGAGTCACACCTCTTCGGAAAAGCATCAATTTCCTATGAGGATTATACCTTTTTGTATTATTAGAGTTGTAACTTTTCATAACCAATATTTATTTTATAACATTTCAATAATTATTAAACCACATAATAAATAATATCATGTGAGCCATAATAATTTTTACATTTGAATGCATTGCAAAATCATAGCCTGAGTTATTATTGTCGTTTCCCTATCACGACTAGCCCGTTGATTTTATAGTCAAAATTTGGGAGAATCATCACCGGAAAGGACCTGCATTTTACTCATCGGCCGTATTACTTCACTGAGCCTTGGATAATTTTTCTCATTATCTTATTTTTATCTAAGCATGAAGCATCTTAACGTAGTGAAACATGCCTTCAAAAAAGTTTGTTAAGCTTCGCTGAGCTTCACTCTCCAACCGTCAGTATTTAATTTGCTTTCATCCTGAAGGCTGTCTAGGTGGTTATGCTGCTCGATCAGTTGAGCTTCGTTAGTTGTTCTTCAAAAGGGATGGATCAATCTGAAAAGTACGTTCAGGTCGTCACAAGAGATAGTTATGAATGCTGGTTCATGGGTTTGGTATTGTATGATAAGTCTCAAGAACATAAATGAGGCTTTACAGCACAATCGTGAGAATAAGACGGCTGGAAGGATACAAGGACGATCAGTGGCCACTGGCCAGATGGGGAAGTGATATTGTAACTGTACTTGAATAATTTTGGTGTGTAGGTGTGGGTGTGTGACTGCTATGGATAATGCTTAAACCGACATGATCTAATTGTCGAAAGGGAAGCATTCCATTGCAGTAAACCTCAGTTCAATGTAATTGGTCCAATTTGTTACCAAATCAAAATTTTGATGATAAAGCAAATACTTATGGGCATTTTACATGTCACAGGTGTCAATTGATGATGTCCGTTTACATTAAAGATGAGAAAACATAGGATATTGACATGTGAAACAACCACTGAAGCCTATTTTACCAGGCTTTTTTTCCTATGTATAGCTATTATATTTTAGTTTAAGAAGTCTGTTCTTTGTTACTAATTTGGATACTTTGTGGAACGTCATCGAAACAACGGTAAACACTTTCAATGCCAGTACATAACAGGATAAGAGAAGCTAATGTGTGCACATAATGTCACCTGGGTTTATATTATCTGGGATTAGACATAAGCAGTATGAATGATAGTCCTTACATGAGAAGAGAATGAGGGGGAAGATATTGTCATCTGAACCAAGTTCAACTTCTCAAGGATTAAAGTTTAGTATCAAGGTCTCTGAGATGTGTACCTCTGTTAATTTACATTGGCAATATTGCTCTCTCGGGGAACCCTTCTTCTACCCAATTAGGAAGTCCTTGCTCAGTAGATGGCGTGCCTTGCTCATTGGTCAAATTGTCGTCATTTTGGCTGAAGTTGCTTGATGAACTCGGAGGGAAATAAGTGTTTTCTAAAGTTTCAACAGCTGCAATCTCATTGCCGCTATCATCCATACCTCTATCCCTAAATCTACCTTCCCTAAAAGTATGGGAATTGACGTCTCTTTGATAAAATCTTCTTCCAAATTCAACAATCTTCTCCCACAATGAACCTGAAGAACTTGTTACTTCTTGCCAATTTCGTTTGATGAACATGACCATGAAAATGAGGAGAGCAAAAACAGCAGCAGCTCCAGCTATCAAGAATAGACCCCAAAAACTATCAAGACCTAGGCTGTCGGAAGAAACCGAGGAACTTGAATTCTGGCAGTTGGTTTTGGATGTAAGCCACGCGTTTTCAATTTCTGTCATTTTAGGCCCCTCAGTCACATTGAGAATTGCTCGTGAAATATCTAGCACCAGTGGAGACCCTTTGGGGAAAACCTGTAAACCAAACAAAGTAGAACATGAGATTTTTTTTTTTTTATCAAAGTATTAACTACTTAACCTAGTAATTGAAAATTTTGAGGGTCTCCTTTTTTAGCTAATATTTAGGGATCGAGGACTTTACAAAGCCAAATCCAGCAGTTTTGAATGCTGGAATCATGGTATATTTGTTGCAATATTCTGAAAGTATAAGTTTAAGGTAGGGGACTTCGTGGAATGCTGCCGCGATCCCGCCTTTTGCGCTTCCATTGGAAAGAAGTGCATCGCATTCTTCAGGAGACCGATAAGATATAAGTCTGGAATCATCGAATTTCATTTGCTTTAGCATTCCATAAACAAAAGAGCCGTGCTGGTAACCCACATTTTCTCTGCTTTTCAGGAGTTGATCCACATCAATCACAGTTGGTTGAAAATTTTCTACCACCAAAAAAGAGCTCAAGCTTGCTGTATAACTTTGCGTTAGTATAAGCACCACGAAGACCCACACTATCACAACAAATCGTGCTAAGTTGCTAAGTACTTTCTCCCCTGCAACCCAAATTAAGGGTAACCAAATAAATTCTCATACAACAATAGGTAAATTTCAATGTTCAATTTATCTATTAAAGTGAAGGGTGATTACTTTGTGCAAAGACCACAGTTGAAAAGGAGAACCAGAAGCTTGTGCCAACTTGATGCGTAGTTGGACCCCTGAAATCTTCATTAATTCGATGTTCGAGAGTCCACACAACCAATGCTATAAATACAAAGAAACACATAGTGGTTAGCCAAAGGTCCCAAGTGAGCGGCTTTAAGAAAACCCAAGCCTTCTTGCTCTTGTTGTCCTTGAATGGCACAAGCATTGCACCCCCTGATTCGGTATAGGGTAAGGTGAAATCCACGTACAGTGATCTATTTGCTATGATTGTTGTATCACCCACTACTGCATCATAATTCTGTTTCAATAAAAGGAACAAAAATGTTTTCTTTATCAACAACATTATTGCATAGTAATTTTCAACATGTATTCCAACAAAATCAAGGACTTGCAATGAGCTCACCTGGTAAAATACTTGATCAATCATGTCATTGTAACTGCCAGCACTACTCCCATTAGGTAAGGCAAATGGAATAAGGTCATAAGCCACGGCATAAGGCAATTTTTCTATGACAGCCTGAAAGATGTCGACACAATATCCAGTGACTAGGATGTGTTTGTACTAAGATCTCGAGTCACCTTCACAAATTGATTAAAACCGTCCTTCACAGGAACTAAGATTTTCAACCTCTTCCCATTAGTGGGAATCTCCCAACCCTTAGGAACAGAGGTCAAATCTCCTGGCCATATTATTGATCGGAGATTACTCTTCAAAGTGGAATATCTGCTTGTCCTAACAGAACTCAAATCTCTTCGCAGCCCATTTTCTAGCGTCCAAAACCCAATCCCTCTTGCTGCATTTCCATTGATATTAACAATCTGGAACACTGACGACTCTAGCTGCCCATCAACAAGGCTAAAATTTCCAGCAAGGCCCATAAATGTCGTGTTGGCTAGTCCTTGGAGAAGTTTCTGACCATTTTGAGAGACCCCAATATTGTCGAGATCCGTTACATCTGTCGAAGCCTTCAACATCTGGAAGGTAAAATTGGCTGCACCCATTTCTTCAACGACCATTGCCAAAGCCCGGGCAGCATCATAAGCCCAGTATCCGAAAATGTTCAACGTAGGATTAAAAATGGATGGATTGTCTTGTTGGAATTTCTTCTTCCATCGGACCATGAAGTTGTCTAGGATTGGTGTGTCTGGGATATAAGTCTTTATGCCCAGTAATCCTTGCATCGAACTAGCGACAATAGATGAATCCACAGAACTCAATAGGTCAGTAATTCCATTAGTCAAGATCCACACATAACCTTCACTCATCATTCCCACCTCTTTTGCTTTGGCCAATAGCCGAGAAGCGAGAGTAGGTAACATGTGTACGATGAACACCCTCGTTTGCATTGTCATTAGCTTGTAGAGTTCCTGTAGGATCTGATCGTCCGTGGCTGAAGGAGGAATAAGACTCCTATAGGGCACTCGCGTGTCAACTTCTTCCAAAGCATCGGTAAGAGAAGGTATGATGCCTTCTCCAAACTGATTGTCCACATATATGAGGACCGATTCTTTCCAGCCAAAAGCTTGGATGACCGCGCTTATGGCATTCACTTGGGACGAGTCATTTTGTGCGGCTCGAATGAAGTAAGGACTCCGAATTGAACTGAGGGAAGGACTAGTAGCAGAAAAAGAGACGATGGGGACATGAGACTTATCTCCAAGGTCAATGATGAAGTCTGCTTGAATGGATCCTTCAGGGCCTATTATGGCTTGGACTTGCTTATTCTTTATCAAATCAAGTGCTGCAAGATGGACCAGAAAGACGGTGTAACAAAAACAACACGGCAGATTATGGAAATTCTTATTGAAAAAGACATAGTATCGATCAGAAAAGTTGATGAAAACTTGATGCAGTATTATAGCAATAGAAATGTCTAAAAAAAAGGAAAATGGGAGTTTGAAGTTGGAAAAGAAATTGTACTTAATATTATTTATAGATATAATCCTTTGACCTTATTGCAAGCATTTGGTTGTCGCCTTAAGAACAAAATAAAAAGTGCATAAATTGGCTCAGACACAATCAAGTTGATTCTTCTTCATTGTGGAGTAGACTTCTTTACCTCATGGCATCAAATTCAAGCCCCGTATTTCAATTCTATGGACTTTGAGAGGTCAGACCATTAAACAGCTTTCATGTATAGACAATTATTTGGCCGAACTTGAAACAAAAACGTTTCTTTTTTATTTGTCTATTAATAATACAACTTCTATGGAAATAATCAATCAATGGCTCGACTGGACACAGCTAACAATCATGAAATTTGGCTCAACTAGAAAAATGATCAGCACAATCATGCAGAGATAAGTAACCCCATCAATATTTTTCCAAAAAAAGAATTTGAAATCGTCTCTATCTATTGTCCACACTGAAATGACCATTTTCTAATCTGAAAAGCAAAATGATTTCTTATGCTCTTTTTTCCAAAAATGTAGGTATGAAGCATGGGTCTTTGGTTTTGGTTGGAAATCTTATAAATACTTACCTTACCCAAAAAAAAAAAAAGCATGGGTCTTTGGCATTATATTAACAAGATTCACTTATCATTTACACGTAGACATAACTTAATAGAGTTCTACTACATAGTCCCCTTCTTTTGGCTAGCGCTTTACCTTTCAAAGTGGTCTATTGACGATTTTTCATATTGACTTAAACAACAACAATCTTTTGTTTGCTGATCTGTAATGTTAGGGACGGCTAGAATTTTGCTAAATGACTTGGCAATTAGAATTTATTTTTAAAGTAGAGCCGAAGGCTTGGTGACTTGCCCAGTTTAATTGATGAATGACATTTTCAAAACAAGTCTTAGTATACTTCTTTCGTTATCTACATTTCTCCACATGTCTTCTCATCACAGTGCAGACGAATTTCTTAAATATTCTCCACACAAAAAAGCTGTAAAAGACTCGATGAATTCACATCGAAAGACAAGATTAGTTCCTCCCCGTTTCAATATATGGAGTGAGAGAATCATCCTTTTCGACATTTTGATTTTGTCAATCATCCTGTCATAGAAGTTCTCATAATACTATTTCAACGGTGCCGCACCCCAAACACAAAAAACAAAGCCCCATGAACAAAGTTTAGCAGATTAGAGATTTTTGGTTTGGCATGAATGCCAAATAATCTCCATTGTATCTATCAATATAATTTCTTGTTTTAGCTTTCTGAAAAGCGAACTCCGAGGAAAAAATTAATTAATTGGTTCCTCGGTCAAATGTGACGCTCATAGACTATGAATCCTCTCAAGCTAGGCATCAAGCTGTCAGCCTAATACGACCGCAAGACTTAAGGGTTTATATTGATATATTTCTGACTTCAAGACCAACCTCATTTCCGGTGTGAAAGAGATCAAATTGAATCTTTAAGTACCAACTTGTTATCCTTGATTCTATTAGAGGATGATAACGACTTCTACTTCACTATGATTACAACCCGCTTGAGAGTAATACTCAAAAGTTTAACTGGAAATTCTATTCAAATATCAAGTATATAGAAACCGAAATGCTCATATGATTGGCAAATACGTCATTATGAACAAACAGCTGCACAAACAGCAGTTTCAGAATACTTTATCCTCTTCGACAAAATGTGTATTAACCCAAAATCACACCACTTCCCAGTTCGAGCAGAGATTAAACCCATAAATCTTCGGTAAAAATAAAAGATTAACCAAATAAGCTGCCACACGATCAATAGAAGTACAGAAGTTTTAACCCAAACACTGATGTTGTCATATAATTCTGGACAATTATCATGACCAGTCAGTTCATTGGAGAGAGAGAGAGAGAGAGAGAGAGAGAGAGAGAGAGAGAGAACCTGCAGCAGCAGCAGCAACCTCATCTTGTTTGGAGTCTCTAACGTTGAGCACGAGCCTGGTCTTGTAGGATGGGTTTGAACTATAAAAGTCAGAGAGAGACATTTTAATGCAGCTCAATCCCATTTTTCCCACCCCCTTCTCCAGATCAAGAACCACCCCAACATTCACTGGGATCGTTGTTGAATTGTTGTTGTTGTTGTTGATTTGCGCCACAGCAACCAAGGGCCGTCACTGAAGGTCGTGAGGACTGCGAAAAAGGAGAGAGCCATAAAGAGGAGCTTTGTAGCATCGAAGGAAATTCTTGCAGGAATCATTGAAAAGGGTTTTGGGAAAAGGCATATGTGAGTCTGCAAGAGAGAGAAAGAGAGAGCGACTCTGTGGAAATGCTGATGCTGAAGATGTATTTATAATGGGTAGAACTTTGAAAAGTAAGAAAATGTATCGACACCTTCCATTCAAGGATTGCTCGACCTCCGGCGTCACCAACACTTCATCACTTTTTTTTTTCATTTACTATTTAGGATGAAGAATATCAAAAATTCTTTAACCCGAGGATTGTTTATACCATCATCTTTTCCCTGCTATCTACATCTTGCTTTGAAAAACTGCTGATGGAACTTGGTTGGAGTGCTAGAGACGCCTCAAATTTTAAAGACTAAGAAATGTAAAGTCACCGATATGATGTAAATGTGACTCATCATTTAGTGATTTTTTTTATGTATTTTCTAAGTCCCATTGGGAGGACGATGTCGTTGATATAGACTGCTTGAGATGGAGTTAATCCAACATGCAAAAGCTCCTGGAAGGTAGGACACATGATCGTTCACAAACAAGATGAAATTACTCAATGATTCTCAATTATTATGAAAAGTACGTTTGGATTGAACTTTCTGAATATATAATTTGTATAACCTAATTTCCCTCGTCTTGCTTCTTTGTTGCGTAAGCCGAAGACTCACCCTGTTATATAAATCAAGATGATACATAGCCGCAACTTGCCTCATTGGCATCTCTTTTCTGCGGAAGAATAGAGGTCAAGAGCTCCGACTTTGACTTTCCTTAGGAGGGTAAAGTGAGTCATTCGAGAACCTTGCACGGCGGGACCAGATTCCACAAGAATCTAAAATAAAATTTGGTTCACGCCCAATTGATTCTCGTAAATGAATTTATGCATAAAAAGAGAAATTCTTTTCAGTTGAATTCTGAATAATAATCAACAAAGTTGTCATCTTCTAGAATAAAATATGTATTTATACCAAAGAAACCGATAACCATAATCCATAGATGATATATGAAATTAACACGTAAATATCGAGTCGACGAAAATTATGCAAAAATATAAGATTAAATGTCGAAATCTAACGGGCTCCCTAAATTAGCATTAGGGGCCCAGAAGAAACTTCTGAATAAATAATTTATTTCCTCCTTACAAATTTCAGCGTTTTGATTTTTGCTGGTTTGGATGCTCCGGAAAATCTTTAGGACCCGCTTTTGCGATGGAAATCGCTAAACCCGTGTCATATAGCTAGTAAGAATAGATAGACCAAGCTTTTATAAATCATTGATCATGTTGGTCACAAGGTACAGTCCAAATAATTAATGGCTTGGTGATATTATGTAGAAGATTTACAGACCATGCAATAACTTCTCTATAGAAGCAAAAATATTGCATGGTTATATAGTACAGGCAGACTAAGCTCTTCTAGAGGTCATGTGAGTCTTATATTCAGACCCAATTGATTAATGGATCGTGTAACATTATAATATATTATGTACAAATTGTACAATGACTATTTTTTTTATCTTAGGAGATGAAAAGAAATTTGTGAGATGTATACACCTACAGTTAACCCTAAGAATTCCACATCAGATGGTCTACTTTGCTGTTTTTTCCGACTTATTTTTTCTGAACCCTAGAGAAAAGTCATTGGTTACGTGAGTAGGACATCTTTGATTAAACGTCGAAATTTGTCTTTGTCCACCTCGTATACTTTGACCAATTCAACAAGAAAAACACATACGGGGCAATTCTCAACCCACGAACTTCCATTAGGGTGATCGGTTCCCGATATGATTCCATCCCGAACAAGAACTAGAAATCGGACTAGGATGATCGGTTCTCAATTTTTGGAACCATGGACTGGACCAACTAGTCTTGGAACCGAGGACCGACCAAACCGACTAGTCCGATCCGATCCAATCTGGTTCCAATGAACCAAATTATTTATTATCATTATATTGAAAATATATATATGTCCATGCGGGCTTCCAAAAATATACATCCCTTAATTCAAACACGTATTATTATAGAAGCAAAAGAAAAGAACCCCAAATCAACAAAATTTCAATTCACACTTTTGTCTTAGTTTCACTCATGCTAGGGTTAGCAAGAGGAAGAGAAAGAGAATTGGGAAAGTAAAGTAATGAAAGAATTTAGAGGATTGTTCTAATTTTTTTCGGTCTAGTAAATTTAGTAAGTCGTTCAAAATTTTAAAAATAAATAAATAAAAATGATTAGTCCAGTCCTATTGATCCGATCAGTTCGACTCCCATCTTGAAACGAGAAACTGGACTGACCGGCCATTGGTTCCAAAAATGGGAACCAGGGATTGGACCAACACCCCCTAGGATTGCCTAGAACTGACCGGTCCTATTTGGTCCCGGCTCGGGCAGTTCCCGTTGCACACCCCTAACTCTCATAATTAATTCCGCACCACCAACGCAAACCTGCTTGAATTTAGTCATCACGTACCCAAAGACCAGTCATATGGTAGATTCAATTGGTACGTCAAGTTGAAATTTTTTTTATGACTCAACACACTACTCAAGTTCAAGCTGAAGGGATGACTCGGATATCATCGTATTGAATGGAAACCCTCAAGCTTAGAAAAAGAAAGTAGAAAAATTCGAAAGCAGATGACGAAGTAGGTCTAGATCCAAACTTTATCACCTAATTACGCGGAGTCACTAAGAATGAAACCCACGTATGTTTACGGCTCAATAACATAGTAAGCTCGTCAAATCATATTGCGTAATTTTACTATTATTATTATTATTATTATTATTATTATTATTATTATTATTATTATTATTATTATTATTATTATTATTATTATTATTATTATTATTATTATTATTATTATTATTATTATTATTATTATTATTATTATTATTATTATTATTATTATTATTATTATTATTATTATTATTATTATTATTATTATTATTATTATTATTATTATTATTATTATTATTATTATTATTATTATTATTATTATTATTATTATTATTATTATTATTATTATTATTATTATTATTATTATTATTATTATTATTATTATTATTATTATTATTATTATTATTATTATTATTATTATTATTATTATTATTATTATTATTATTATTATTATTAGCAACAGCAGCAGCAGCAGTATAGTAGTAGTAGTGGAGGAAAATTGGTATCTATAACATATTGAGTGATTTTTTGAGAGATTCCAAGAAATTGCGTGTGCATTGAAGTCAAAATTGGTATCTATAACATATTGAGTGATTTTTTGAGAGTTTCCAAGAAATTGCGTGTGCATTGAAGTCAAAATTGGTATCTATAACATATTGAGTGATTTTTTTAAGAGTTTCCAAGAAATTGCATGTGCATTGGAGGAAAATTAATATCTATAACATATTGAGTGATTTGTTGAGAGTTTCCAAGAAATTGTGTGCATTGAAGCCAAAATTGGTATCTATAACATATTGAGTGATTTTTTGAGAGTTTCCAAGAAATTGCATGTGCATTGGATGTAAGGACAAATATGATATCGGTAAACTCTATTTGTTCATTAGGCTTCCCTAAAAACACGTTATCCAGGTGAAGCCTAATAAACTAGCCTGAGTTTGTTATCCCCCTCCCCTGACTGTCACATTCTCCCCCCTCCCCTCCTTGCGCACTTCACATTCCAAGAAATTGTGTGCATTGAAGTCAAAATTGGTATCTATAACATATTGAGTGATTTTTTGAGAGTTTCCAAGAAATTGCATGTGCATTGGATGTAAGGACTCGGGCCTATCACTATATGATATCGTCTGCTTTGGGCTGAAACTCGCACAGCTTTGTTCATTAGGCTTCCCCTAAAAACGCGTTATCCAGGTTACAGAACCCAAGCCTAATAAACTAGCCAACTCGACAAGAGACATATCCCCCCTCCCTGCGCACTGTCACATTCTCCCCCCCCCCCACCCCCCACCCCCCACCTTGTGCTCTGATACCATTTGTAAGGACCTAGGCCTATCATTGTGTAATATTGTCTACTTTGGGCCGGGGCCCACATAGCTATGTTTTTTGGGCTTCCCCCAAAAACGTGTTACATAAGTTATAGAATCCAAGTCTTATAAACTAGCCCATGACTCCCCCCTAAACGATGTGGGACAAGAGTCATGTCCCCCCTCCCTGCGCACGTCCGAGGACTCCACCCCACGCACCACCGCCTTGGGCCGTCACGGAGGAGGAGGAGGAAGAGGAAAATTGGTATCTATAACATATTGAGTGATTTTTTCAGAGTTTCCAAGAAATTGCGTGTGCATTGAAGTCAAAATTGGTATCTATAACATATTGATTGATTTTTTGAGAGTTTCCAAGAAATTGCGTGTGCATTGAAGTCATCCCTTTTGAGTTGGATTTCTCCCAATATTACAATTGCTTTATTGAGAATTGCATCGTTCCATATCTACCAATCTTGAAAGGAACACATATGGAACCATTGATTACCAAAATGCAACCATTGACTAGGTACATTGCTAGCTAGAGTATTACGTCAACATATTCTAAGTGTACGTATGTGTATTGTGTGTGTACAATTTTGAATTGATGGATATATATTTATATATATAACATTTTTTTTTTGGTTATGAATTTATACTATAACATTGACCGGGCAATGAATTCATAAATTATATAAAACAAAATTAAAAAGATGGAAAATTTAATTTAGGAGAAATTAAATGATTGGCCTCTTGCCTTTAGATACAATTCAGTAGAATAGATTCTTCACATGTTTAGAAGGAGAGCTTAATCGTATCTAAATGTTGTGGATGATGACGAGAGTGTGTATTCTCTCTATCGGTTGAGTCATTTGATGCATGTGAAAGCAGCAGGCCATTGCTTGCGAGGAAGTGTTTTGTTTATATCATTATTTGCCATTGGTAAGTATTATAATTATGTAATTAAATAATGCCTTTGATATTGATTAGCTCTAGTCAATTAGCTTGATTAATATGTGGAGGCATTAACTGATTCTTAATGAGGTACGGACCTCTGGAGTGTCAAAAGTTAGCATAAATGACACTTAAGTGCCAAAATCGGAGCAAAAGGGATTACTTAAGTGCCAATGGCGAAAAATTCCGGCCAAATTGCCACGTGTCCATTTTCCGACGACTTCATTTGCTTGACGGAACATTTTTTTCAAAATAAAAATCCACGTGGCATTTTTTTTCAAAATAAAAAATCCACATGGCAATTTTTTTAAAAAGAATTGTCCACGTCAGATTTTTGAAAAATTAAAATCGATTTTATTTATAAAAAAAAAAAGGGAGGAGGGGATCGGCGAGGGCTGTGCAGCCCTCGCCACCGCCGCCGTCGCCACCCCACCTCGCCGGGAAGGGCCGGCGACGATGGGGGAGGGTCGGCCGAGGTCGTCGAGCCCCAGCCCTCGCCGCAGGCCGACCAAGGTCGCCGGCCATTGGCCGGGGCTCGGCGACCCTAGCTGACCCTCCCCCACCGTCGCCGACCCTTCCCGGCGAGGTGGGGCGGCGATGGCGAGGGCTGCACAGCCCTCGCTAATCCCCTCCTCCTTTTTTTTTTTTTTATTTAAATAAAATAGATTTTATAATAGTATATTTTTAATTATTTAATATTATTTAATTAATAATTTTTAAATCCATGTCAGCCAAAACGACGTCATTTTGGCTGATTTTTGGCCGATTCAGTTTCCAAAATTAATAAAAAATTGCGAGCCACGTAGGCAAGAAAATTAATAAAAAATTGCCACGTAGGATTTAGAAACGCGTTTGGTATTGACAAAATTTTTTTTTTTTTTTTTTTTTTCTTCCTCGATGGTGGCGGCGACCGGCGGGCGGGGGTGGTGACCGGCGGGGTTGGGTGGCCGTGTGTTATAAACTTGAGCACTTAAGAAATGATCCAATTTTTTTTAAAAATGGCACTTTCTAGTGTACCTTCGTGCCAACTTTTGGCACTTAAGTGTCCCTTCGTGTCAACTTTTGGCACTCCTACTGTACTTATGCCAATTCTTAATGTATCATCCAATCTTGTTCATTGGATTCTATCCTGATTATTGGACAGGAGAATTCATTGAATGGGCTGATTATGCAAGTCATGTGGTAGAAAACATGAAAAATTTCACAGGAAAATCTGTATCTTTTATGGAACTCAACAAGAATATTGAGTCCGATCAACAATTACCTAGTTGATACGAATAGACAAACTCATATAATGGTCGTTATAGAGTGGACAAATATTCAGCGACAAGTCCAAACTATCTGGTTTTCACAATATTCCTTTTCATTTCGTTGTCCATGTGCTTGAGTAGTTAAATAAAATAATAGTAAATAAATAAATCAAGAATTGAAAACATAGTGCCCATGATTCACAAGAATGTTCTAGGCTGCTTGATTTGGGGTTGCACACCACAAGAACGTTTAACTAATTCATAAGCACTTTATTTAAAGGTGCATTTATTTCACAAAAAATAAATAGTTTCGAAAATATCTTCTTAAAAATGGTCGGTCGTATCACTTATAAAGATATATAAATGAACAAAAATGTTAACACATAAACTGTTGCTAGTGATTAAAGTATTTTTCATTGACTATTTATTTCAAATGAAATGAACAATCATTTTTATAAGATGTTTTCCAAATCATTCGTTTTCTATGCCTAAGAGTTAAATTTCTATATTTTCAACAAACATATGAGATATTTGTTTTTCACCTATTCATTAATTTAAATAAATAACAAAAAATCATGATTTTTGAAAATTATATCCTCATCTTGTTATATTTCCTTTCATATTTAGGAAATTGATGGGATTTATATCATATCATGAATTTGATCATGTTTACGTGCCACTATATATGTCATGCATATTAATCCTATAAGTAGAATCTTATGCTTGATATTTGTTAATATCTATCTTGCTTTTTTTAAATGAAGATGTACGAAATAATATATATACTCTTTGTTATCAAGTGTTACTTTTTTATGGATTTATTAAGCCCTTAAAGATACTAAGTGGAGGATAACTACATAAATATAAGCTTGTTAGTAACCCCGTAAACAAGCCTCTCATGTGCGAACAGAACATGAAGAACGGGGCTTGGAATGAATATTCGGAGAATTCGAAGAGCAAAAGGCACATGCATAATGAAAAACTACATAAAACATAAAACTTGAGAATTGATGATGACATTAATGTCACTTGATGGAACTCAAGATTGCAGTTATCATATAAGAAGTAAAAAACTTGTCCAGACCATAGTTGACACAAAATCATACATTTTGAGAATCATGGTGACTAAGAAGCACAATCTGAGACAAGAAATTTTCTTTTTTGTTTGTAGAGAAAATAGCTTTGCCGATTACTCTCAAGCTTTTATACAATTTTTCATGATAGTTAATTAAATTGAACGGACCTTGTTATATTTTTTTGGCCAAATGATGCACATCACAATTAGGAGAGTTATCTCTAGGACAAAAAGAAAAATCTCGAATTGAATAAAGATGTCTTGGATTGAAGCATCTACTCCTTTGGAATTATATAGTTTGTATCTTCTATGTAAATATTATATATTATGATCACTATGAATTTTCTTTTTCAAAAATAAGGAACACGTGACTCTTTGACTGGATTATGCTCTCAACTTAACTTTCAAGCTTTGTGAAATTTCCCTAAAGTGAAAACAAACTTGGTTATAAATAAATTAGATGATTTTGAAACTCTAAATCTTGTAAAATCAAGCGTTTGATAATGAGACGTTAACCTATTTTCTATTTAACATTGTAATTGGGAGAGTAATTATGAGGTCAACAGGAGTTGAAGTGTGACATGAAACTTAAAAGACATTAATAAGATTCTTTACAAACATATATAATATGTTTTATTAAATATTTATATTTAATAAGATGAACATTTTCAGTTCTAAACTAATCATGAGATTGAAGGGCAGTTAAAATTCTACAGAATGGTGGTTGTGATCTTGACCAGTAGCAAAAGTCTACAACTTGATCTTTCCAAGTCTCTAGCTTGAAACTTGAATTTCTTATTATTAGAAATTAAAGACTAAAGTGACACATTTAGAAGCAAATGACTTTCTGATTTTATATTGGCAATGCATGACCGACAAAGATTCGTGAAATTTCTGTGTTAAAATATTATTAATTCACCAGGAACTATTCTTGGTAGGGAAAAATGTACTATCAATGCCTTAACTTGCGTGCGGTGCTCACTTTAGTGCCACAATTTTTTGCCACCACACTTAAGTGTCAAAATTGGAGAAAAATGATCACATAAGTGCCTCTAGCGAGATATTCCGGCCTAAATTAACATGTAGCTTTTTTATTAAATTTTTTAGCTGACATGGCACTTAATGTTGTTTAACCAATTTTTTGTGGATCACTTAAATGCCAAATTTTTTGAAAAATGATTTTTTTGGTACCAAGATTTTTGAAAAAAGATTTTTTTAGTGACAAATTTTTTTAAAATGATTTTTTCAGTGCCAAGATTTTTGAAAAAAGATTTTTTTAGTGCATAATTTTTTAAAAACAATTTTTTCAATGCAACATTTTTTGAAAAATGATTTTTTCAATGTCCGTGACAATTTGGCACTGAAAAATCATTTTTCAAAAAGTTTGACACTGAAAAAATTGTTTTTCAAAAAATTTGGCACTGAAAAAATCATTTTTCCAAAACTTGGCACTTAAGTGATCCACAATTAAACAACATTGTTCAGCATCCACGTGTTCAGCAAGCCACGTAAGCTAAAAATATTAATAAAAATAGCCACGTAGGATTTCTAGCTTAGTAGATCAGCAATGGCACTTAAGTGATCATTTTTCTCTGATTTTGACACTTAAGTACGTTGCCAAAAAATTATGGTATTAAAGTGAGCGTTGTACACAAGTTAAAGCACTGATAGTGCACGTCTCCCATTTTTAGTATATATCAAAACATCATGGACTTTTAATGTTTGTATTGTTTATGAAGGGTCATATCAAGTAGTTATCAAAGTTTGTTTTATCTCTTTCACATGCATATTCTAGGAAAGAGCGCGATTATAAAAAAAAAAAATAAGCTCAATATTTGTCGCTAATCACAAGATACGATGAGACAAGGAGATAGGGGTGTACCGAAGACTTCTTATTGTCCTAATTTCCATCCTCATGCATTTGTTGTATCTTCTTGTTTATATATTTATATTGGTCATCCCCAATGAAAAAAGAAAACTACTTAAAATTGAATCAAATCACTTGATACCCTAACATTATCTTTCAAATAAAGTTGGATATGTACCAAAGGAATTTGCACATACCCTATATAGGAAGAAGCTAGAGTTGATGAAGCAAACTGAGTGGAAATTGCTAGATACACAATGTTGGGTGTTATTTGGATTATGTTCCCTTATAATGTAGCATTTAACATCGTAAAAGAGAAAATCACCACAAGTTTGATGAAGGCCTTGTCGGACATGTATGAGAAACCCTCTGTAATTAATAAGATCTATTTAATGTGCTGTCTATTTAACTTAAAAATGGGAAAAGGTGTCTTAGATGCTTATTGTATCAATGAATGCAATGTGGTCATTAGTCAATTGAGTTTAGTTAAAATTGTCTTTGATGATGAGGCACATAATTTGATTCTGTTATCCTCATTGCTAGATGGTTGAAATATTATTGTTGCTGCTATTAATAAATCCTTCTGATTTAATCATGAGTAAGAACAACTATAGAAGAGAATCTAGTGAATTGATACCTTCTCCTTTAGTAGGTGAAGGTAGAAGAAAAATTAGTACTTGTGTTAACAAGAGTAGTGTGAATCTAAATGAACAAAGTTGGTCTAGGACTGGTGGTATGGCAAAATGGGGCATCTTAGATGGGACTGCCTTAAGCTAAAATTTAGAAAGGTAAGGGAATTAGAGTAGAATTTGCATATGATGTTATAGTTGTAGCTTACTGTAACTTGAATAGCATTGATTATATCTTATATGTCATTGATAATTCCTCATTTGATAGATGGATTATGAATTATGGTTGTTAGTTTCATGCGACACCAAACATGAACCGATTTACTACCTTTCAATGCAAAGATAGTGATAAAGTGAGTTGAGGAACGATGCTGAGTATGATGATGTGAATGTTGGCAATATCATAATCAAAATGCGTGATTATATTATAAGAACATTGATTGAAGTGAGGCTCGTTCTAGAATTAAAGAAGAATATGATTTCCTTAAGTGCTTTAGATTTAGTTGGGTCTTGGTATACTCTATAAGATGATGTTTTAAAGGTTGTACAATGTACCTTGATAATAATGAAAGGAATTAAGCAGAGTGGCCTAAATGAGCTTTAAGATAAGACAACGACCGATTTTAAATGCCAAAACTCAATTCAATAGATCACAAAAAGGATCTTATATATTGAAATATCTATTAACTCAATTATTTAAAATACAAAATCAATTAATTGATGTAAGCCCATATTATAGAAATTTCCAACATTCTCTCACTTTGGCTACATTAGTTAACTTATTTTTATTTTTGAAAACAATTTTATTTTGAAAATGACACTCTTGGATTAATAACTGAAAGTTTATTTTATGTGGCCACAATTTTGAAAAATAATATTCCTATAAAGACATCCCAAAACCAATCCAATCCTATATAATCTCAATATAGGACTATAGTGTTAAGGTGTTAAGAAAATACCGCAACACGTGACATTTTATAATTATATATAATTGGATCATAAGCTTACTAATGTAGTAAGAAATAGTGCCAACATGTGATAGACCAATACACAATATTTTTTATCGATCCTTAATGCAATTTCTTAATAACATGAAATTGCATTAGCACAATTTCCAAACAACATGAAATTGCATAACTATGTCGTAATTCAACATAAGATCTCAAAATTAGTAACATCCGATCATCTTTAAACTAAAATATATTTAAAGATATTGTTTTATACTTTTATTTCTCAGTCAACTGGAAAAAAGATAATAATAAAAATAAAATCAACAATGATAATTATCAAAAATAAATGCTTTAATAAAAATCATAAAAGCATTATCAATTTGCTTATAAAAAAAATAACATCCAGAAAAAGTAAACTATAAATATAACTCCCACTAACAAAATGGATCAAAAGAATCCAAACACCCATAGTTTTTAGAGATATGCTCTAATCGCTTATAACATAGCAATGAAGATTTCTCTTTGATCAAAAATCTCTTAGCTATATTATTCTTAACATTGCAGGAATAATATGGTTTATTGGGAGATAAAAATAATTGATATAATCCATCAGACAGAATACAATTTCCAATAATTCTAGAATCATAAATCAAATCCACTCATTTATTTACAAAATTAAAACAATAACAGCTTTGTTGAGTGAAGAAAGAGACATCAAATTTCTTCTAAATCCATAACATAAAAGACATTATTCAAAATAAGCTAGAACCAAAGTTTACATTCAATTATGCTTATATGTTCCACATCAATTCTAATATTGTTTCCAACTTTAAACTTTCACTCCCCTCAAAACTTGGATTCCATATATTTATAAAGACCCTTGGTCACTTTCTTTCTTTACTTTTAGCCAAACTTTAAACTTGTAGCAATTAACTCTCTTATGACCCTTCTTATTGTAGTGGAAAAACTTGAAATCTTTATTTCCCTGTTTCTCATTATTTCCATTGTTCTTGAAGTTCGATTCAGTTAACATTTCAATAGTAGTATTGTTGTTGTTTACAACAAAAGCAATAATCAATTATGGGCAATGAGCAATTCAACAAAATAATTAACATATTATAAACTCCTATTTGGACAGAGTGTATAATGCACTATTATTTTTTCCACAATATGAAGATTATAAAATGATAACAAGGAGAATTATATATAATTGTCAATGATCCATCCCCTTTAACAGACAATCATCTAAATTATACATGTTCATTATATCAATATATAGAGACAATAAGAAAAATTACATATAATCGTCAAGGATCCATCCCTTTTGGATAGATAAATCATTTAAATTATGCATCTCCATTATATCAATATATAGGGAAATTGCACATAACTCTCAAAATTTATCCCCTTTAGGTAGATAAAGCTTTTGAGTCACATATTCCCATCAATCATCTCTAATATATAGGCAAATTATACATAACTTTCAAAAATAATTATTTTCTTTGGGCAAATAAATCTTTTGAGTCATATATTCTCATCTTTTAAATTTGGAATTTATTTTCATGTAGTTTTCAAATTAATATGCACAGTAATCCCTTTGGGTAAGTGATTGTATATATTAATTTTTGTCAATAAAGAACTTCAACAATTTACAAACTTTGATAATTTGTAAATAATGTTCAATTTAATTAATGCCTAAAAATTTATCAAATAAGATGAAGCATTTTACAACCTGTGCTTCCTAGGATCATATTGCATTTATCAAACAATAATTTTTATCATAATTTTATGTTCCTATTTCTATAATTAAGCACCCAAGATCACCTAGTTAAACTAAAGCGAAAGAGTATAGATAATTTATGCTAAACTAGGGAAAGTGAATACTGTCATCATATCCTTCATATGCTACAATAAATTTTCATAAATTAAAAATTGAAAAAAATAGGCAGAAATTTTTATTTTACTTTATCTTATTTTATTTTATTTTATTTTATTTTATTTTTTGGGCGCTAAAGCCCCATCAAGTTAAAAGGGATACAAAATTTCAAAATTCATGAGATAATTATCAGAATGATGGCATCAATCTAAAATCCTACAAATCTCATAGCCTCCTACTGACAATTCACAACTTGTCCCGTGGGACTACAAGCTTGTGGACAAGCATAAGAAGAGGTCAAAATCATGATACGAGTATAAGATCTTTGATTTGAACTTTCTGCCGACTTAGCAAATCTCCATGGATTTTTTTTAGTTATATATAGTTTTATTGATAAAATTAAAATATTTATGACCGAATTGGCATTCATATGATAAATTTATGACTGATTGGATAATTATCCCTCTCTCTTAAACAATAATTCTAGAGGCCTCAAAATTAACCAAGTACATATTCACATTGACAATGTGGGATTTCTAAATGTGAAAATTTTGCTGATTAATTAATACATTTGGTATTTTGAAAAAAATCAAAATTCAGTAATTTGAACATGAAACCACTAAAACTCAACCAGTGATAGCCAAATTTACCAATCCAAAGATCGGTAGTCAATTAGTGCATGTGGAATGAGACTAGTCTTTCTCCAATTTCATTGACGAATCTTTGGAATAATGCAAAACACTTGTGCTCCAAAGCACCCTTCGCTATTCCGAAAGCTTTTGTAGATGGAGTAAAGCCCTAGTTAAGGCATAAATCCAGGGGGCAGGAAGAATGCTTCACTTGAAAAGGGAATGGAGGGGGGCAATTCTCATCTCGCCCGTTCGCAGCATAAAATCACATGCCCCAAAGATCATATCGTTTCAAAACCACATTGTCGATTCCCAAAGCACTCCAAATTCAAAATTTCCCAAAAATCAAACAATTCACGAAGGAAATTCTCAAAAACCAACAAGTGCATACAATCAACAACATCAAGATCACAAGGGACAAGACACAATGAGCATCAAGCATTATGAATTCGACAAAAGCCCTGAAGTTTGAGAATCAATTGATCAAAAAAATTCATACCATGTTTGGGTCTTAAAAAAATTTTCAAATTTGTTTAAAAAAAAAATTATTACTTCCACAATCATATATGACCTGCTATGATACCACATGTAGAAATTCTCCACATAAACAATTAATTAATTAAGAAAAAATCAAATCCATATATAAATGTAAAACACCATAAGTTATACATAAGGTAGAATTAAAACGTATATGTTTGAACAATTTCTTCACTCAAAGGAAAATAGATCAATTTGATTGTGAATCAATGATTTATTGAAATGTCGAGATCTTCTCTCTATGACATATCTTAGTATAGCAATTTTTAATGGAATTAAGTGACTAATAGGTATAACATATCATTTTATAAGCTAGAAAGGGGACCTAACAAACCTTAATCACTTATATGTTAGCTAGGCTTCTCTCATTGCGAGTTTCAATTAAACACAATTACCTACACTTTGCTGCTTAACTAAGCTTGTTATTAATAGATGTCAAAACCTAATTCAATAGGATAACGAAGGGGTTCAACATATATTGGAACATCTATTAACCTATTTACTTAAAATATAAAATAAATTAATTAATATAAGCCTATATTATATGAAATTTCCAATAACTTGACCAATAGTGGAATTCAACACTACTTTGTTCGTGAATGTAGGCCACCCTAATCGAATTACCTAAATTTGATATTCCATTTATTTCATTGTCTGTCCATTTTATTATTCAACCTCTTATCAAAACGAACTTTCCAAGTAGGTATGCGAATCCAGTAACTCATCCTAGACAAAAATTTATGGGTGTTTTTCCTTTCACTTATCTTGAATTTGACAGATTTTTTTTAAATCTAATGTTCGGGAAAAAAAAAAAACATTTCCCTTCATTACCCACCTCCCATCCCCCTCGCATGATTCCATTAAACTTCCTAAATGCATATTGAAAAATTGCCAATTAAATGAAAGTATCACAAAAAGTCTTTTTGCAAATTAGGAAACTACCTAAACTAAACACCATGCAACTTCTATAATCTATAGAAGAAGATGCACTGGTATATCTAATAAAATGCATCATTGTCTAAGTCCAATTTGAAATTTGAATCTCTTGTCGGAACCATTTGAAAACTGAGGCGATAAGTTAAAAGCATTATATTCATGACATGTCATTCTCATTCAAGTTGCTATTGATTTGATGTGATGAGTTCATTACTTCCACAGTTCCTTTCGTTTCAAATAAGAAAATTCTAGGAAACAGCATGCTCAATTTCAAAAAACATCAGAAAATTTGTGTGATTGCATATCGGATTTTAAAAATCAACATATAGAAACGGTCTGCCTGTGGAGACAATGCATAATGCGGGTGGCTAAGCTCACTAGAATAAAGGAAAATGTGAAGAAAAGGAAAGAGGCTAAAGGATGAGGTGTCCAATCATATGTGAAAAATCATTTGTAGACTTCGCAAAGGAAGAGAAAGTAAAAAATCATTTGTCATGTATTCCCGTGCCCAATCTATTATCCTCACATCATTGAGAATTTTGAATTTCGAACTATGACCTCCAAGCTTAAAATGAAGACTACAAATATCAATTGTCACATGCAAAATCCACAAGAACAAGAACATGACACGGCCGTCCTTATACCAAAGGACGCAACCTCAATATAACCAAAATACAACATAATACCAACATATATACATCTACATATATATATTTGACAAAAAGAGCATTTGGTTATAATATCATAGTTGTCTGTAAATTACTAAAAAGATATATACACATATCAAACAGCTAGCTCACAAATTCCATCACTACGCTAGCTCATACCACAGAAATTTCCACTATAAAAAAGGTCTCCCTTATAAGAACGCTCACGCCTACTTACAACTTGCTTAAGAACCTGAAAAACATGTAGATGAGAAGAGTGAACTACTATGGCTCAGTGGATAACACATGTCTTCCAAGCAGATTGAGAAATCACTATGCACATTCTAGATATAAACATAAGTTGTTTTTAACATAATATGTTCAAAATAAAAGTATCTTAAGATAATAACAAAATAGATATCAATGATTCAGTCCATTGGTCATTCTCTTAAAATACATGCCAATGGTCCATTCCATTGACTAAACTCATCAAAACACGGATTAATAGTCTATTCCATCGACTAAACTCAAATTATATGTCAATGGTTCACTCTATTGACCAAACTTAAGCTTAAATGTCAAACCATGATCATGCTTAACGCCCGTGACCAGACAACAAAAATTCCCCTAAATTAAGTCACCACCTATTGTAAGCCAATAGCTTAGCCCACGAGGATATCATATATTAGTATACACATACCCACACACTTCTTAGGGTTCACAGAGACATTGAGTTTCAACAATCAATCATAAATGCCCAATAATCCACAACTAAAATCAAAATTACAATTTTCTCAAGCATTTGATATATAAATATCAAAGTATCTTTTCAAGAACCACAACTTTTCAACATTTTCTCATAAATTTTTCACAAACCATTTCCAATCAAATGTCTCAATAAAATCAAAGGATAACTCCCTCATTCAAACAACAAAATGGTAGTAAAAATTTGATCATGTTTTATGCTATAAAGGATGCTTTTTCAACTCATAGCATATATTACCCACAATGTTTTTCAAACATGAGTTTAAATACAAGGAAGAAATTATATCACTTACTCGGAAAAATAAAAAACCCAACTAGGCACTTACTTGAGCCAACACACTCAAATTCCTAACAATTAATCGAAAAAAAAATTAAAAGACCGAGTAAAAGGACATTCTAATAAATGATTTGACTATACTATGCTTATTTGTCGATAAAACAATACCTATGTGTCAATAAAAAGCTTGCCTCTAGCAAAAACCTATTGTTATTTGCGAGACATAACTCGCTAGCTAAACTTCACCGCACCATAACTTTCTCCACAAAATTTCATTTCAAGCCAATTTATAGTCCTTAGAAAACCATTTTGAAATACTACAACAACCCCAACTCAGTCGTCCCACAACCTTGTCGAAAACAGTTGAAAATCAGCCCCAAAATTATTGTTCGAAAAAGACCAAAATGTGTACCGAATTTGAAAATTCTATTCCAAACAAATCGTAAGCTCAAATTGAGATTCAAAAAAGTTATAGCTTTATAACATCTTAAATTATCATTCTTATAGAAATTCGTAACTCAACTACTCAAAAATCAGACTTCGTTACACAAAATCTCCAATAATTCTAAATTTCAAACCCTACTTGTGATGATTCTTTTCAAAAGATGATTAAAGGCCTTAATCACTTATTGGCATCATAGAATGGTGTTAAGATGGGCTATCGAGATGTCCATAGCAAGCACGTGAGAGTTTCTCCTCTTTTTCCCTTCTTCTTCTTCTCTTTCCTCTTCATGAGCGAGCAACCCCCTTCTTCATTTTATGTTTTGTCCACTGACTCCATCTTCCTCAAATGAAGGGGAAAAAAAATGAAATGGTGGGCTGGACTATATGGCTCATATATTACATCAATTGGGCCTACTTAATGACGTCCGATTAATCCATTGTCCTTGTGAGTCAAATCAGTTAGTGGAATGGATTATAAAGGCCCATTACAAAAGGAGTTTTTTTTCAAATTGGCTATCTAAACCCTACAACACCCTTTTACATTCAAATGTTTCATAGGCTATAATAGTTAGTGATATGAGTATACTTTTCAATCAAACAAAAAAAAAAAATTTGAAACCTCATGCCTATACTTGTACCCAACTCTCTCTTTTTCTTTCTTTTTTAATCTAAGTTATGATAATAAGTGCACAATAAGTACTAAAATCTAGGCATTGTGTACTAAAAGTTTGAGAACCTACATATGCATCCTAAGATTAGTGTGCATTATGCAATAATGCTCCTCATGAATTCCGTTTATCTTCAATTAACAGAAAAGTCTGATGTGGGTTCCTTTTCAATATTATTTCTCTCCAAACTTAGTAAGTTTCCACTCTATTGCATTGTTGAGGGACAAGCCGTCCAAATCAAACCTCAAAATAAAATAAAAAATACAAGGCATTGTTGATTTACGACAACACTTATGGCAATTGATGAGAGTCCTAGAGACTCTTAACATTGAATTCAATTCCATCAAAACCAAATTTTCCCCATCATTCCTATTCCCATAATGTCACTATTCAAATGTTCAAACCAACCAACCATCTATAGTCACATTTTCCACATTCAACTCAATAGTTGAATAATCAACTACAGTGACAATTTAACATTACAATAAAAATAAGAAAATTTAAAACCTCCATCTTCCTATTCATACTACTTTGCAACTAGTGATCTATATTTTTTTTCTTTTTGTCAAAAAGATAGTGCATTTAGTGCAGCTTTCACACGGGCTTTCAGCCTCCAAAACCCCTTGAAGAAATGCTAGGGGTGTTTAGCAAACCTTTCCACGGGCCTTTTAGTCAAATGCTAGCCTTGGGAAAGTTGAAAGTCCAATGCTAATAGGGATTAGTTTTGCCAAGAGGATGTTAATATTTGGTCAAATGTTAAAACTAGTTTTTTCTCCCAAAACTACCATCACCAATTTTTTAGTTTTTCGGTTTTACACCTCGTTGTTCCAAAACTGCACTCACCTTTGCCAGAGTCGGCAAAGAGTTTGATATTTTTTTTAGAAAAAAGAAAAATTTAACCCAAAAGCCATTACGAAAAAAGATTTATCAAATACTCTTTATGCCAAAGTAGCTTTACAAAGAATGTTTTACCAAATGCAATTTGCATTCCCTCAAAGCCCTTTAGGCCAAAAGTGTTTGCACTTCCCCAAAACCCATTTCCAAAGCCGACCCAAATGCAACTATTGATATCATTCACTTAAAAGAGTTTAGTGAAGACAAGTCTAAAGCTTTGAAGCATTGCAAATCATAAAGGCTGGCCGAGAATACATGACCCAATTACAAGGTAGGTAATTCATACATCAAGCCTTAGCAACCCAATCCACAATTTTATTAGTGCCCCTTCTGTAGCGAGTGACAAAAACCCGAGAAACTCCTCATTAGCTCTTGGTTCCAGCAAACAATTGCGTGTAATTCCCAGAGTGGCTGAACAATACCAAGAACATTTTCCACGAGTACTTTAAACTTGCAGTTGGTCTCTAATTCGAAAGTGCTTAATTGAGACCAATCTTGAACCAAGTGGTAAGCATCCTCAAAGTGACTGGCAAACTTAAAAGCCAAAAAAAAAAAAAAATGTAGACATTTGTTAGCAAGACGATGACTAAAGAATCTTCACATTCTCTCAGGCGGAACTTACATTGTGCGACTAACTAGGGGGTCAAGCTGCAGGAATATCACCCTGGAATATTAGCTCAAAGTTCTCTTTTAAAAATCTACATGTGATTCTGTGACATCCTGAAATTCAAGCCATTTGAGAAAGGAATGAACGTTAATTTCGCTAATGCATTGTTGGTTAGTCTCACTTAGAATTGATCATTCCTAAGATACTGACCTTGAAAGGAAAGTCTAATGAGGACATAACTCATGCGACTAAAGAACTTGACTTGGGAAAACGACTCAACCATGAGACTTGCGTAAGGATGATCCTATGGTCATGCAGGCCAATTTTAGGGACAACTAGAAGTCGATTCGCGAACAGAAATAATGGGACGATGGGTGATTTTGTCTACTGTTATCGAACCTGCAAATAGCCCTATGTCAATCATTGATAATCGTGTACTTTGAAATAAGAATCAATCATTCGCAATTTCATGTAGTCAAGGACATCTATATGTCGAGAAGTCTTGAATGTGAATCGGCACGAGTTGATTACATGTGAATCCTCGAAGCAGCTTGTCAGTTTGAGTAATACCAAAATGGCATTGGGCAAAATTGACAATGCATGAGAATCCAAGATTGAACTTCAAATTTTTGGGAACATCCGGGAGGGGCTTTTGGACAATACTTCATCGACAGTCGACAGTGTTGGTTGAGCCGAGTATTTGGAAATGAGATTTTTAGACTAAGGAAACGAGCCTATGAGGACGTGGGTCAAGTAAGAACAGTGTGGCCCTCATGCCCAAGGTGGGACAGCCATCGTGGAAGATTGAGACAAGTAAGCGAGCCCATTGGAACCAATCGACTTATTTACCCTTCCAAGCCCGATGTCCAAACTTGAGCCAATTCGAGCCCATTCCTATTCATTTTCTAGCCTGTTTCCTAGGTCCGCCTTTCATTTTCAGCCCAAGGGCAGTTTGAGAATTGTGCAAAGTGGAAATGACCATTTTGCCCTTGGATATTTTGAAGAAAAGACAAAAGAAGAGAGAGAAGATGATGTCACTTGCTTGGGAGTTGGACCAAGCCATTTAATGGCCTTAATTAGGCTTGACTTGCAGCCCTCAATGCACTCTCTCTCCTCCTCCTTTAGCCCTCACAAGCCGCACACTTCTCTCCCTTGTTTTCCTTTCCTTCCTACAATTTCAACTTCTAACATCCCTCCGAAAATCGAGTTGTTCATGGCCTTCCCATGTGAATCACGTCCCGTGCTACCTACCATCACGTTTAAAATAGAAAATCCATTTAGATGGCTTCGGCCAATCATCTAAAAGAGTCGCTAGCCATCCCATATAGCAGCCGAAAGTCACTACTTGTCGAACTGCTTACTATAACGACCAGTCCGCCTTTTTCCTTTGTTTCTCTCCCATTCTGACCAAACCACCGCCCACACTAGCCACTAGCAACTCCCCCTCAACCCCCTAGAGTCGCTGGCCACCAGCTCGTCAAACCTCCAGCCAAACCGTTTTGCTCCGACCAGCCCCTATCCTCTTCTTGCAGTGCTGTTTTTTGGAGTTCAGTGTGTGAGCAGAGGTTGTTGCTGCTATGTTCAGCCCGAGACCACCTTGGTGTGTTGGGAGAGAGGTCCCTGGAGTGTCGGGTTCGTCGCCGTCGCCACATCCATGTCGCCGGCCCACCTAATGGGTGAGTTTAGCCTCTAATCCCTTAGTTAGTGCTTAAACTTGCTTAGGGCTGGTTTAATTAGTATTAAGGGCTGTTTAGGATGTTTAATTAAGTGTATTAGCCCTAAGATGGGTGGTTCGATAAATGATTAAGATTAGTTTAGCTTAATCTTGCTTATTTATGCTTAATTAGGCTTAATTGAGTCTTATGTGTTAATTAAGCATGGTTCGCCTTAATTGCTTGATTAATGTGATTAATTGTTTTAATTACTGATTTATTTAATTTTCAGAATTTAATTATTAAATTATTAAATTCTGAAATTTCACTATTCATGCACTTTCATCTGAAAGTGAATTTGTGTATAATTTCATGTGCCTTGATCATATGAATTGAATTGGATGTGACATTGCCTAAACATTTGTTTGAATCGCACGATTTTCACAAAAGGGGGAAAAATAGTTTGTCCGAGGGACACCGGAAACACACTGCTTTTGTGAGAAATGACTTGAAATTTTATATGCAAGCATGTATGCATTGGCTAATGCTCTAAGATAATAAATGAGTTGTGACAACATGCTTACGTGATCACTAAACTAAACCCGCCGTCTCGAGAGAGTATCCATTGACATCCTTTGGAAAATGCCGTCTCGAAAGAGTATCCATTGACGTTCGTTGGGCATGTAGTCTCGGGAGAGTATCCCTTAATGTTCGTTGGGCATGCCGTCTTGGGAGAGTATCCCCTGACATATTTCGAGCACAGAAAGGCACGGTTGCGCCTTTGCGGAGGAAGGGGGCCATAGCGCCATTGCGCCTTAGTTATAGCCTTGTGGGGTAGTAATAATCGGAACACATATGGATGTAAAAATGTATGAGAAACATGACATTATTGGTTCCAATTATACATGAGATGATTATATCATTATTTATGGCACTCGCGTATGAATTGATAACGTGCAGGGTGTAGCAATGGCCAGGTGAGATCACTTGTGACACGACTCGCATGTAATTAGTGAACTACATCATCTAATGGCCATGTGTATTGCATGTATTGTGCTTAAATACAACATGTAGGGTATGGTATACGGGGTAAGGTTGCATGCAAACCGACTTTTGATTGTTGGTTAACCTTGTATGTTGTTTAATTGCTAACTACTAGTTACTTGTTGTTGGGTTGAGTGAGAGGTGGTTATGGAGAGATACCCCAAGTTGAGTTGGTATACTAATCGAGGCTTATGGAAAGAACACACTAAGATTTTATCTCAATGGTTATTGAATAACCATTTTCAGGCCTTTAGAATAGCACACCCGCAGTAGAGAATCCTACCCCCGCTCCACTAGTGATTGACTTAACGGAGCTGAGTCCGATGGGTCCAAGTGACCATGGTGCTAAACCCAAGGGTTCATAATTTATAGCTGGATTAACCTAGTTCCTTTTTGACTTGGCTTAGAGGATGGATCGGCCCCTTTTGTCGAGCTTGTAATTTGAAAAACGATCCTCCATTGGTTAATCTAGTAAATTGTATAAATGAGTAGTCGAGGTTTCTATTGCTCAACCCTCTATCCTAATTGATTGCTTGATTGTCTGTTTGGACTGAGGATGGTTCGTCTTCTGCTTGCGCATAACGAAAGATTAAAATGAATGGTCGTCGACGAGTCGTGGGACGTCGCTTTCTATCGACCAAGAGAAGGGGTTGTCGCGAGCTCGAAAGTCAGGACGTGACAGACTCCATTGAAAGTGAATGAAAGCACTTTTCAATCGCAAACTAGCATTGAAGAAGACAATGAGGGCGAGAGTGAGAGGAGTAGAGAGTGACACCAAGAGCAGAGAGGATTGCCTTTGATTCGTTTGGGAGAAAATTTCAAATTCCCATATTTTCCATGTGAAATCAAGGCTTGATGCATAATACAAGTATCAAGAATAGTGACTTGAAAAATCTGAAATTTTTCTATAGGTCTACCATCCTAAACACATGGTCTCTAACCCCACTAGAACCATCGTACTTCTTATTAAAGAATGTCTATAGAAGTGTTCATATCTTAGCATTCAACGAGACACAATGTTTAGCCTCCAAGGCTTGCATCATCTTCCTAGCAATGCAATTAGTTGGCAAATCACTTATCAAATGTTCCTAAATGGATCATTTTGTTATGAGAAAGCAAATCCCATTGCTCTTTTCCCAAGTAACAAAGTTTTCTCTCTAGGCTTCTATACTAATGCTAGTAAAAACTTCCTACTTATCCTCAATAAGAGTGATATGAATATCTACCAGCTCTACTCCAAAAAGAAAACTCTCTTTCTATTTCTCAAAGTTTGAACCCATAAGAACCTTAATCGTGATGGAGTTGCCATTTACAGAAAAGGTGACTGATCTAACAAGTAATGTATTATAATTAGCATCGTGAGACTACTACATAACTTGATTTCATATAAGCACACATCCAAAGAGTTATATACAGTCACATTTGAGCAAAATACATGACATACAGTTGCATACTTTTCACATGACAGCGACCATGAGAATATGTTCTAATCTTTTGTGAACTCATCACATTTAAATATATAAACCACTACGATCGGTCACTCCTCAATGATATGCTGTACATGTATTCCTTTATGGACTAATACACAATCACCTCCTTTGGGAGTATAACTATGCATTAGTATGAGAGATATCCCACCACAATATGATGTATGAGATTGATATTTCTTAGATCCAATCAAGTGTGTCACTTTGGCAATCACAACCTAATTGAATCATTGAAAATCACTCATACTACAAATATTGCATTTACGTCTCACACTCACCATATACATGCAATTTTAGACTTGATGACGAAGGGAGCATTTATCATCAAAATCACGTGTAATAACAATCACATTATTTATTCATTAATACATGTTGGACCTTATACATGCTGAAAATGAATCATGATCCCTACACATCCTTTATGTGATGATATACATGTGAGCTAACATTTATATTTCCAAAACTATAGGGAAATATAAGAAAATGCACAAAAATACCCCAAAAAACACGCGTACTTAGGGTTTCGTATGTATTTTCATATCCATAAAAATATCAAGCATATACAATAGATAAATCACTGTGTATAGAATTTCTATACAAGCACACCAGTACCAAGAAGATGTTGATCAGAAACCGAATAGGTCCCCACACACCGCTGGTGTACACGATGCATATAGTGCATGCACTAAGCTTGCAAAATTGATTTGGACCGCTAGTTCATTGAGCTTAACCGATCCAACTAATTTGACTAGTTAGGTAAATAGAATCAGGTTGGATGTCGGATCGGGTCAATGGTCAAATCAAATCAACTCAATGGTCAAATCGAGTCGGGTCTAGGTCAACCTTGGTGAAATCATGGACGACGTCATCATGACACATGGCACGTGCATGTAAGGCAATGACACATGACGTCACCAAAACATGCATCAACCGAGGTTGACACATGCCACATGTGCAATGATACATGTCAACAGATGATGTCATATAGTTGCTAGGTTGGTTCAGGCGTTGCGTGCATGTTTGCTCGGTGCGTATAGGCGTGTGGCAACGCGTTCGACCATTGTCAAAGGCATGCCATCCACCAAAATCTTCATCTTGACAAGAGGAGTTCAAATATGTAATCAAAAATTACTTTTACTAGAACCAAAGTTGTGAAAACAGGCTCAATGTTTCAAGAACGACCAAAATTCAAAATGCTCATGTAGGGGCGTCTGGTTGTCGCCAAAAGAGCACCACCCATCAATGTGCTCATCTCGCCAAGACAAGTCCAATTATGTGATCAAAATCAGGTTTCAATAGATAAAATTTCCGAGGACAAGCTAAATCCTATAGCTTGAGTTCTAGACTATGTTGGCTCTAATACCACATGTTAGTCATTCACTGCATTTTTAGATCAATATAGCCAGAAACTCAAACATAATAGCTAAGAAAGAAGAGATTTGCATACTTGTTTTTGAATTGACATCGATTGGATCCACAGATGCTACAACCTTGTCCTTTATTATCCTTAGAATCTTGGCTCAATGAGACCGCCCTTTAAATCGCTCCCTTCACCAATACCTTATATGAGGATTACATCGCACATTTTCACCTGAGGCTAGAGGAGGGACCTTTAACACTATTTATAGAGTTTACGACTAGACCCTCTCATCATAGGTTGGGCCCAACTCGGTGCACACAACCTAGGCCCACATTGACCTATTAAGAAAACTTTATATATCATCTTAATAGATTAATCCCAGTAAACAATAAATTACAATCTCAATTAATATAACCCACATCAAAAAAACTCTTACATATTATTCAACTAAAAAATTATCCCAATCATTAATTTGTCTAGATAACTTTAAGTACTTCATCTATCCTTCCAAAACTAGATAGCCTTCATATCAATGTTTAAGTAAAAAGCCGATCAATGTAAGAACATGCTCCACAAGAGCAGCAGCTTGACCATGAAGCAAATCATTTTTGGCTTTCCACATAAACTATGTGCTGGCATTCTGAAAAACTTCAACAAAACTTGTGGCTGCTTAACAATTCCCCAGTTGCAAGAGCCGGTTTAACTCAGATTGCCAATCACCATAATTTCTGTAAATAAAGCAGAGCTCTAGTACCTTGCACTAGACTTCACATGACAATTGCAATTTACATTCACTTTCTCAAATGTCCTTGCAACAAGAAAGCAGAGAGATTATCTCATCTACATACTACAATCTTGGATGGCTAAACTAATTGCTAATGTGCGAAATTATTAGGGGTTGATAAGAGTGTATCATGATAATATAGTCTCAAATATTTCCTCAATGCATTAATGCATCTATCTATATGAATCAATAAATGAGCTTACTAGTTATATGTTAACAATGCTACCCAAAACTCTTGAGATAAGAAACAAAACATAGTAGTTTGTGGTTGCACTAGTTGTAATACCTTGAGAGTGAGACGCGTAATTCAAACCATGTGTAGATTGGTCTTATAGGAGCTGAAAATGCATATGGTGGCATCAAATTATAAACATATATGCATACTTTAAAAAGCTTTGTCATTTTTCCGCATCATCCAAAATTTATTAGTAGCAACAATGCTGAAGTTGTAGATGTGGTCTTGAGTTGCATACTTTCAACAATTATGAAGTATTTAGGACCTTTGTATTGATATGAAGAGTGGAATATAAATTATTTTCACAATTTTTAATAAAAAAAAATTATCTTCAAAATTTTGGAGAAAATCCAAAAAATAATTATGATTCATATTAGGGAAAATACTATCAAAAACCCTAAACCATGTCACTTATGACAAATTTATCCTAAACCTTTTTTTGCGACACAAAAAACTACAAACTATGTCACTTATAACAAATTTACCTTGAACTTTTTTTATGACACTCAAAACCACAAACTATACCCATTGTGACATATTTGCCTCAAAATTTGTTTTGACGCAAAAAACCTTGAACTTGCACTCGTGTGACACATTTACCCCAAACTCTTTAACCAAAGGGCATTTCATCTTTTTTCCTTTTTTTTTCTTTTTTTTTCCTCTTTTTTTTCTCCTTCTTCTATTTTCTCTCCACAATGCCCGATGGGGGAAGTCAGCAAGGGCCACCCTTGCCAGCATTAGAGTCAAGTGAGGGCGGCCCTTACCCTAGGCTAGGTCAAGCAAGAGCCGCCTTCGTCAAATCTAGTGTGGGCAACCCTCACCTAGGCGAGGGCGACCCTCACTTGACTCCAATGTCGACGAGGGTAGCCTTTATCAACTTCCCTCCGCCGGCCATGGAGGGAAGAGAGAAGAAGGAAAAAAAAGATAAAGATAAAATGACGAAAATGCCTATTAGACAAAGAGTTTAGGGGTAAATGTGTCACAATAATACAAGTTTAGAGTTTTTTAGTGTCACAAAAGAAAGTTTAGGGTAAATGTGTCACAATGGGCATAGTCCAAGGTTTTTAGTACCATAAAAAAAAAAAGCTTAGGGCAAATCAATCACAAATAATATAGTTTAGAGTTTTTTGTATCACAAAACAAAAATTCAAGATAAATTTTTTACAAGTAGCATAATTTGAGATTTTTTGTAGAATTTTCCCCTCATATTATCTTTTCTAGATCAAACAATTGACCCTACCTTTGCCTTGGGTGGGGTTAGGTATCGAATCTAGATAGGGTTGCCCACACTTGCCTAGGCGAGGCCCAAGCGAGGGCGACCCTCACCTAACTCCAACGCCAGCGAGGGTGGCCCTCGTCAGTTTCCCTCCGTCGGCCATGGTGGAGGGAAGAGAGAAGAAGGAAAAAACTAGACTAAAGAAGAAGATAAAGATAAAGATAAAATGACGAAAATGTCCTTTAGCCAAAAAGTTTGGGGGTAAATGTGTCGTAAGAATACAAGTTCAGGGTTTTTTTTGTCACAAAAGAAAGTTTGGGGTAAATGTGTCACAAAGAACATAGTTTGGGATTTTTAGTGTCACAAATGAAAAGTTCAGGGTAAATCTATCACAAGCAGTATAGTTTGGATTTTTTTTATTGCAAAAAATATGTTTAAGATAAATTTATCACAAATAACATAATTTGAGATTTTAATTGCATTTTCCCCTCATATTATCTTTTTTAGATCAGACAGTTGACCTTACTATTGATCAAAAGTTGACTAGAGTTTTACTAATGAGAGAAAGAGCACAAAATCACGTTATATATGTTTAAAAAATTTGATGGGAAATTATGATGTGGAGTGGAAGAATCATGCATTTTCCCTTTTAAAATGAAACACAAAAAAGTTAGAACTATAGAAAAAACGATAGGAAAAAAGATAGAAAGAGCTGCAAAGTGGGTTCCTTGAACTCCATCGCATTGTCAGGCCAGAGTGAGCCTATTATATTATGGCTGATTGAAAGGGTTCGGAATGGTGCTGATGAGACAGACGCTTTGCTAGTGCTTGCAAATCTGACAAACGAGGCACGCAATGCATTGAACTATTGCGGGAAGAGGGTTGATGATCCTACACAACAAGTAGATGTGTCTCCCAAACAATGTCTAGCATCACTAAGAGTTTTCTCTACATTTTTTTCTCACTAAACATGTTGGTATAATCAGATAGAAACATCTCGGGTTTGTTGGTGGAGACGTATCCGATTGATGGTAGCTTAGGGCCTATTTGGTATTCTTTCAATTTTTCTGTTCTTTTGTTCCTTGAAATAGAAGAATAAGACAAATCCGTTTGGTAACGTCCACTAGTGTTTCTATTCTTCGGAATAAAAAATTGTTTCAAGGTATATATTTGGAATATAAATGAGAAGTAGAAAAAAATAAATTTTTGTTCCTAGGAACAATTTCTAGAAACTTATTTCTTGGGAACCACTTGTAGTCCATCGCTGATGGCCACCCGTCTGCTGTTAGCCCCCACCCGTCGGCCACCCACCGCCAACTTGCGAGCACCAATCACCATCACCATCAAGGAAAAAAGAAATAAAAAAATTTGTCAGTATCAAACACATTTGTATTCTTTTCCTATTCCAAAAATAAGAAATTTTTGTAATTACCAAAAGCTTTATTTTACTTAGAAATTGTTCCAAGGAGTATAAATAGAAAAGAACTATTTCTCAAAAAAATTATTCCTAAGAGTAGAAATATTACCAAATGCACTATTGCTTGCTTACCTTTCTTCTCTATTTCTGCAATTAACATGAATGCTATCGCCGTGAAGATTCAATCCAAAGAGTTTGGCATCTTGTTCATCATTGACGTCTTTGTCCAGCCTGATGGCCTCATAGCGTTGCGATCCTGTCTTTCTGGAAATCAGTTCAAATGATCAGTCATCAGCTTCTTTTGCGATTACCAGCGCGAGGTGCTTCAACTTTGACGAGCAGTGCTATCTTTTGCATCATTTGAATTCAATCTCATATTTCAAATCGAAATTATGCTAGGGATGATTGGATGCATGGGGCCTCCGTTCATGGGTTCGAATCGCTATGGCTATAGACTTTTGACTTCCAACTACATCGTCATAGCTTATCCTATACTCAAACAATACAATCCCTTTGTTATATGACCTACAAGTTGGCTCTCATATAAAAGGGTGTTCTAATGCAGTACCTCAATACAACCCCCCCCACACACACACCTTAAATCTCCTCCAAAATGCAGAGTTATATATCGGCAACGACAGTAATATGCATTCTATCATATTCCCATCACAATCAACATCATCACGGCCTGATTTTAGATCTAACTAGTATTACAGCAGCCTCCTGACGTGCATGATTACTAGCGACATTTTGGCAGCACTGCAACGTATCATATAACTCGAGATCTTATATCAGCATTATAACGATCTTAGAACATGCGTTTTTTAACAATCTGAACAGGCAGCATAATGACATATCATAGGCTTTCGAGCTTAACTTCGACATTACAACTGCCTAAAACCATGTGTTTTTGTGTTTTTGTCTATTGAAATGGCAATTGAATGACGTATTCTATGTTCTATGATTAGACATTAAGATGTCCTAGCACATATTTCTGTTCAAAAATGAAAACAAGGGGGGCGAACTCAATTTGAGAGAATTTCGAGAGCAGAAAGGCAAGGGAGAGACTCACCATCGCTGGAAATGGAACTCAGCCGCCTCAGGATGAGGCATGGCTGCTTTTGAGATGAGGGCAGGCTCGCTTCTCGTCTTGAGGCGTCCCTGCCTTGTCTCGTCGCCGGTGCACCTCATCTCGAGGCAGGTCAAGGCTCACTCTTTCCGCGCTCACATACCCTCCATCGGATGCCTGATTTGTGTGATGTTTTGTGCTTTCAGAGTGCTCGAGTCGAGACCTTTCCAATGAGCCCGATATTGCTCGGTGGAACCTTGAAATCGTGGAACTGAGATTAGAGCTCATATCAAGTTCTAGGTTTGGGTTTGTGGGTGCACATGATAACTATTTTATTTCTCGCAAATATTATATTTTTTTTTTCAAAAGAAAATTTGGAATAGAAATCCATTTCGTAACGCAAATTTATTTTTCTATGTTTGGAATAAATTTTTAATCCAGAAATAAGTTTGGAATAAAAATAAGAAGTACAAATATTTTACTTTTCTATTTCTAGAATAAAAATGAAAAATAAAAACTCTTCTCATCACTCATCTTCGCTAATAGCCAACCGCCCACATACTGTCGCCCACTGTTTGTTACCACCTGATATGGAGAAATTTTGTATTATTATCAAACGAATTTCTATTCCAACACATATTTTTGCTTAAAAATTCATCTAGAGAGTAGAAATAAAAAAAAATATTTCTAAAACAAAAATTAATTTCTGGAATCATTCGTGCCCTAAATCAAGCATCATTTCAATGATTCTTCATTTCTTAAAATCATCACTGACCATAACTTAGGGGTATGGAAAATTTCGTTTGACTTTGATACCTTTAGGTACAGTTTCGGGCTCCGAGACCTTTTTGGGCTTCGAGAGGTCCGACTGAAATTTAACCGGCGACTACTTCCTCATCCGACATCCATTCGATCCAATATTTGTTAACTTGGACTGCTTCCAAACCCGAGTGTTGTGAAATCGAAATTGGGAATTGGCATATTTCCAAGCACTGCGAAAAATGGCAACTAGTCTCGAGGGGTCACAATTTGAGCATAATCTGAAATTCTTGAGTAGTCTACTTCCCTTTGGAGGGGTCGCGATTTGAGCATGAAATTTGGGTAGCAATATGGGCGTCAAAAGACTCGTTTGGAGAAGTAAAACTTGGCTTTTGGGGTTTAAAATGTGTTTCGGGCCTTGTACCTCGTTGGTCAACCTTCGATCAACTATTGGTCAATCCTATGTCAAACCTAATAAATTTGTTGGAGAATGCGGCAAATTTAAAGTGTCAATGGGTTGCCTTCAGGAATTCCTTTGAGCGATGGGTTGTATCTATTAAACTTTAACTTGAAGCTTTCCGTGAAAATTTATCAAAGATTTTAAATCCACTTTCCTCCTTAGGTCGCGTTTCTAGACTCAACAGATTTAGTATAAAAGAAACAATTCATGAAGGGGTGACGCCCGTAGCTCCATTGCTTTCAGAAAAACAATTCGGGAAGCCGTTCGGCAAGGAAATATTACGTTTGTCATGATGAAGGATAAGGAAAAGTAGAAATCGACACCGACACTTTTCCTTCGAAATGGTCAGTATTGCATCGGCTAGTTCTGAAGACAAAGAACAACTCATGCCAATGATGTCGACAGGACATCGAAGCAGCTACCTACATTATTGTAGAAGGAATCATGAAAGTAAAATGGCCGTTTGGTCAAAAGCACGTTTGATCGAGTTAGTGTCTCGAAGAAAGGCCCCGGTGAGAAAGAAGCTCCTCGAGTAGAGAGGGCAACCCTAATGTCAGAACGTCTGGTCGACATAGCAGAAAGTATTAATACTATGTGACCTTCTCGAAACCAACCCGTCTCTCATGTTGACATCTAAGGATATTTTCTCAATAGGATGAGAAGAGTCAGACCAATACGATGGGAATGAAACTGGGGCACACTCACCAGAATTTTGAATAGGCTGATGCGAAAGAAGTGGAAGATGTCTAGCACATGATAATTATTTTATTTCTCTATTTTTTTATTTTTCTGTCATTGGGAACAAGTTTAGAACATAAATCCGTTTACTAATGTAATTTCATTTTTTTTATTTTTAGATCAAATTGTCACTTTGGAAATAGGTTTAAAATAAAAATAAAAAGTAAATTTTTTACTTTTCTAAGAAATAAAACTCTTCTCATCGTTTGCTCTCGTCACCACCCACCACCCCCCCCCCCGCTGCTCGCCTCACCGGCTATTGACCATTATCGTGCCCATCAACCCTTTGCCAACCACCACTACCAACTGTTCGCCAATCGCCACTCACCGCCTCCCACCACCACTTGAAAAGGTGAAATTTTTTATCATTATCAAATGAATTTCTATTTCGAGAATAGAAATTTTGTATCATTATTAAATACCTATTTTTCCTAAGAATAAGTTTGATTTTCTAAAACAAAATGGTTATTATTCATGCTTTTAGTTTATCTTTGAAATTTCTCCAAACAAGAGCAAAATCACCTTCTTTTCACTTCAATTTTTCCTTGAATCAAACTATTTCCCCCAAATCCATTCATTTTCACCCCCCCCCAAAAAAAAAAAACTCATAAACCCTAAGTTTTCATCAAAATCCTCCCTTTCCTCCTACAAGACCAATAGAAAGAGTCAAAGTGCGTCGGTCACAAGATTTATTTCTAACAGGCTTGCTTGCTACTAGCTCGATAGCAGAGAACAAAATAGATCTAATCACTACTAGCTCGATAGCAGAGAACAAAATGGATTTGATTAGAGATGTTTTGAGACAAAGCTTATATTTATCTGCTAAATAGGTAACTCGAGTGATCATCTTTCTCTTGCATCAGTAATCCGCTTTCAACATCCATTTCATATCAAGCATCTATCCTATCATCCTATCATATGCTGGACTTAGTTGGCCGTGGAAAAGCTCCCCTAAGGATAAGAACCATTCGAGAAAACTAATCTTTGTGCTGAAATTTTCAATGCAGTTTCCCTACGGCATTGCTTTCGTGTATGACCATGACGTTCGAACTGCTATTTGTTTAGCGGATCCAGTGGGGTCACCACACCCCCGGGACTTCCTCTGTCGTATCTGTTTTTATTGATTATGTAATTATCTGTTTTTCAACCCGAAACTTTAGTGAAAAAATTCCATTCAAGAGCTCATTTAATTTAAGCCTCTTACTTTCATGTGACTAAATTTTGTTGTAACAGATATACATGGGAGGACCTAGAAGTTTGTCTTCCACCGAGAAAATAATTTTATTGCCACTTTTGGCTGAACAACAATAACAACAATAATAATAAGGGAAAATTTCAAATAAAAGCCTAAAGTGTCCTTATTTCCTCAAATAAGGATATAAAGTGGATTTTTTTCAAATAAGACCTGAAGTGCTCTTATTTTCTTAAATAAGAGCCTGAAGTAGCCATGGCAATTAAGGTGCATAATTATATTTGTAAATTATTTTAGGGTGTAAGTGAGTCAAACTACTCATAAGCTACATGAGTTTGACTAGAAGTTCATGTAAGTTCATGTCATAGATTATTAGAAATTAGCTAGACTTTTTTGTCGAATTTGAGTCGAGCTTGAACAGTTTAAGTACTTAAATCTAGTCGAGCTAGTACATGAAAATACTGAAAGACTCGAGCAAATTCAAGCCTTCTTTTTTTTTTTTTGTGGGGGCAAGCCCAGTGGTAGGAAAAGCGAGCCCAGTTGAGCAATCGAGAAACTAGGATTGAGCAGGAGTATGAACTCAAGTTCGATTTCCCTATGAAGCGTATCGACTAACTGAGTAGAGTTTCGAGTTGAACTTGAGCTTATTGAAGACCGATCCGAGCGGAGCTCAAGCCGGAAAAATCAGGCATAGTCAAGGATGAGCAAACTTCCTATATCGAGGTTGAAATATCCGAATTGAGCCCCACTCGAGGGTTCAACTACATCAAATCGGCTCGACTCGATTCCATCGCTAAGGCACGGCACCCCAACACGTGCTCGGTTCCCCTCTCCAGTAATTTAGACTTTGACCCTATGACTCCTGGTTAACGGATTGCTTCGCCGACATCGACCCAACTTGCCAAAATGAGACAGCAAAACCCAGTGGAAAGTCCACCTAACTTTCAACACGAAAAGAAATATCATCTCGACTTGGTTCATGGATGGGAATGACCGGTTGGACCGTGGCTTTGCGCCGCTACAGAATTTTCTTTCTTCCTTTCTTTCCTTTTTCTCGTTTCGTGCTTTTGACCATTCCGTTGATGAGATGAGGTTCAAGTAGCATTGCCTCCGTCGTTCGTGCCTGGTCTAATCGAGGACTGTGCTTGACATCATGGAAAGTTGGACTCCAACGCCATCCATAAATTATATGAGATGGACCCAGTAATGTACTAGCCTTCAATTTTTTTGTGGAAAATATTAAACAAGGTAAAAGAGCGTATTCACATGGGCCTGCTCATCCTACCATATCTCTTGTTCATCGCTCCCAATTGATACAATAAATTTATCTTGCTCGGCATCCAGTAATACCCTCTTATTATTTATATCTATGCGATACCGAGGTCCAGACGAGAACCTAGATAAAGTCTTTTAAGGATTTGCTTATGTCCGAGTCTCAACAATCTATTAGCCTTTAATTTTTTGTGGAAATTTTTTTCAACAAGGCAAAAAAGCATATTCACATGGCTGCATTCATCGCACCACAGCTCGTGGTTAGATGATTAAGGAAAATTTTATAATGTGCAAATTCTTCTTTTTCATGTGCTGAGGCCTTATATTCGGATCAAAGATTAGAGAATAATGCGTTAAAAGGAATACTAGAGGACAATGATAAGTTCATTAAGGCATGGTTTCATAGAAGTATGCTAACCGACATAGCATACCCTTATTGCATGACCAGCTTGTTTAAATGTTCACACAAATCGCATGTCATACCTTTTGTTACATTACTCATTCAAGTGACAAGTTCCCCGGTATTGCTTGAAAAATGGTGAATTTCAGGACAACTACCAAAGTTTCAGCAGGATTCATAACTACATCGCTGAATTTTGATTTCAATTACCAAACATCTTAAAATGAACTTTCGTGCAATTGATAAATTGTAACGAAAAAGATTGTTAAATAGCATACTAATAAAAAAGACAACAACAATAAGTTACTATTTTATATAAACCGTATAGGACAAAACCTAAGTTCAATCAAAACAAGTTGGAGGTCACGTGAAGCAAGAATCTCCTCCTTTGCATGTCTTTCGCAGTCGGACCGCCGTGCAAATTGGCTTTATTCGACTCAGTCTAAAAAGGCGTCGGTAGTAATTGGAAAAACTGGGGAGAAAAGTCCGAGGGGCTCTGTATCCTCCAAGGAAAAAAACCACTTCGTACCAACTATAATCTCCGGCAATATGAAGAAGTCTTCTCAGCAATTAAATACTTCCAACTTACAAAGTATAATGGTTCAATCCGTCCGTAGAAATCATTCCCAACCAAATGGCAATTTGCTTGTAGTGATTTCAACAAACACAAATAGAGACCGGCCTCCACCGCGACCAGTGCAAAAGCACAGAGGAGAGAGAGAGAGGTGGTAGTTGTTGGGACGGTTGCGTGATGCGCGGCAGGCAGCGGGGTCATAAGGGCCGTATAGGAGGTGAATGACGATGGCCAAGGACATATTTGTGCCTAACTTGCGAGCTATGGCTCGTGGAAGAGAACAGCCGATGTGGAAACGAAGAAAAAGCAAAAGGAAAGTCCTAAATGAATATGTAAAATAGAGCTTAGCACCGAAAAACTTTAAACATGTAATTTTCATGGAGGATAAAATCATAAATTAATACATCTATCAATTATCTAACTTAATAATTTAATAATAAAATTTAATGAAAACTCACAAAGATTTCAAGTGTATTAATTCGAAATTTTAGTTTAAAGTAAATTTATCACTAATATACTAATTTAGGGTTTTTTATAATATCTAACCTAAGCTAAAATACTTGTCCTTAGAAAGATCCGGAAGAAACAGGTCCGACCGTAACCTTAAATTTTCAGCTGTCCGAGTTCCTTTATAAAGGCTTCTGCTTAGTCTCTGACTGAAGAGAGCAACATTTCTCTCAAGATTCCCAAAGCCACCACCCATCATGGAGGAGCAGGCGGTGGTTCTGTATTCCTCGCCGGCCATCGGCCACCTTACGCCCATGGTGGAGCTGGGCAAGCTCCTCCTCGCCAGCCGCCCTTCCCTCTCCATCCACGTCCTCCTACCCAGCCAAGCCTACGACGGCGGCTCCGTCTCCTCCTACATCGCCGCCGTCTCCGCCGCCCACCCTTCCATCACCTTCCACCACCTGCCCCCGACCTCCCTCCCTCCCGACTACTCCAACACCTCCCCGCACCTCGAGACCCTCGCCCTCGAGCTCCTCCGCCTCAACAACCCCAACGTCCACCGCGCCCTCGTCTCCATCTCCGAGACCCGCCGCGTCCGGGCCCTCGTCATCGACTTCTTCTGCACCAACGCCCTGTCGGTCGCGCGCGGCCTCGGGATCCCCTGCTACTACTTCTTCAGCTCAGCAGCGGGCGGCTTGACCGTCTTCCTTGGCTGGCCGGTCCTCCACAGGACCATCACCGGAAGCGTGAAGGACCTCGACACCGTCCTCCGCTTCCCCGGAGCGCCGCCGTTGCTGCCTTCCGACCTCCCCGAACTGGTGCAAGACCGTAACGACCGAGCGTACGAGCTCATACTGGAGAGCGCCACGAACATTCTGATGGCGTCCGGGATTATAGTGAACACGTTGGAGAAGCTGGAGGAGGAAGCCGTGAAAACCATAAGGGACGGCAAATGCGTACCGGATGGGCCGACCCCTCCGCTTTACTGCATCGGGCCGTTGGTCGCGAGTGGGGATGGCGGAAAAGCCGGGAGCGGCGGCGGCGGCCCAGGTAACGACGCCCCGGAGTGCTTGACATGGTTGGACTCGCAGCCGAGAGGAAGCGTCGTGTTCTTGAGCTTCGGGAGCCTCGGTGTGTTCTCCGCCGAGCAGCTGAAGGAGGTAGCGACCGGGCTCGAGAGGAGCGGGCACCGGTTCCTCTGGGTGGTCCGGAGCCCGGCCGCCGGCAAGGGCCACAAGGCGGTCTCCACGGCGGAGCCCGACCTGGGCGCGCTGCTCCCGGCGGGCTTCCTGGAGCGGACCGCGTGGAGGGGCCTCGTCGTGAAGTCGTGGGCCCCGCAGGTGGCGGTGCTGAACCACGGCGCGGTGGGCGGGTTCGTGACCCACTGCGGGTGGAACTCGGTGCTGGAGGCCGTGTGCGCGGGGGTGCCCATGATCGCGTGGCCGCTCTACGCGGAGCAGCGGCAGAACCGGGTGTTCATGGTGGAGGCGATGAGGGTGGCGCTGCCGATGGAGGCGGCGGGGGAGGACCCGTCGGTGAGCGCGGCGGAGGTGGAGCGGCGGGTCCGAGGGCTGATGGGGCCGGAGGGCGAGGCCATCAGGGAGCGGATGCAGCATCTCAAGCAAGAAGCGAAGGCGGCGCTGAGTCCCGGCGGGTCGGCTCAGCTCGCATTGGCCGAGTTAGTCGAGTCATGGAACGTTGCTTGAGCTTTTGCCTTTTTCCATATTTCTTTTCTTTTCTTTATAAATTACACTACAAGTAGTCAAAAGCTAAAAGCTGCAGTAGTTCTAAGAAAATATTTATGGAGGGGCACGCTCGAAACCTGTTGACACCTAAATTTTGATAAATCATTCATAATTTAATATTGTATAGCATATAATTTTAGGAGCATAATTTTTCAATAATTTGCGGTGGCCGATTAAGAAAAGGAATGGATGTGGTTGGTTGAAAGGTAAAGTATATCTGCATGGTTAAAGATAGAAAAAGAGCAAAAAAGAATATATTTGCAATAAGAAAGCCGATCATTGTGTCATTATCTTGTTTTTTTTTAGGGCACCATGTTGTCTTGCCTATAAAAGGGGACAGACACACCGACACTGGGGAGGGCGGAAAAAGTAAGCGAAATTGTGAGGGTGCCCGAGAGGAGAGCGAGAGAGAAGGTGGAGAGAAAGCGTGAGAGATAGAGAGAGCAGAGTGTAGGCTCCCCATATAAAGAGAAAGGGCCGTCCTCTTCCTGAGGGTGTGCCAAACGGTGCCGCACTCTCCTTACGGCTTCACGCTTGCACATCAAGTTCAGCCTCCATCGCCGTGCAGCACTTCACGTAAACGCTCGTCAACGAGTTCCAGTTGGCGGTCTGAAGCTTTTCTCAACCAGCCCCAGACGATTTTTGGTGACCTCTGCAGCATCCCTATGTCTTGGTGTCATTGGTGTTAGGTGTCCATTGAAGGATCACTCAATCCATTAGCGAGCCAGCAAGCAACGCAGCCCAACTTGCACGTGTTCCAGCATTCATTCACGGAATCATCCACCAATCTCAATAACCGCATGATCCTTGTAGCCACGCTTGATGCCACCCGTGACGAGAAGTTTCAACCCAGTTGAATCCTTGTTGTAGCACGTCCCTTCTGTTTTGCAGGTTTCTAAAGCAGTCCCGAGGCTTCCTCGTTGATTGCCAAAAAGAAAACAGCCATGTCCTTGTCCCTTTGACAAGGTCTAATCTACGAGCACCATCACCCACAACGCACCATCGTCAACATAGTGCCAACTGGACGAAATTGGGAGAAGACAGTGAAACGTGGAGAACAAGAGCTAAAGCCATTAAAAAGAACACGAATCTTTCGGGAAAATCGTGCACAGTTCCTTCACCGAGGAGCTCCCATCACGAGCACTACCTCACGGATTAGGTAAAATCTCGTCTGATTTTATTTGTAAAATCTCGTCTGATTTTATTTTCGAATACTTTGTTTTCTTACTTGAAATATTGCGGTTATACTTGATTGGACTCCATACTTAGTATCCCAAATTTCAAGTAACCCTTTAAATTAGAGATTATTCTCTAATTTCTTAACGTGCCATAATCGTCAATCCGATCTCACGTTTGAGATACGATTCGCGATTGCACGGAAAATCGGCCAATTCGATCTCGTGCCCGAGATACGATTCGTCGATTTATTTGTTTCTTGGGTGATTGATTTTGTTCGTAAAATATGTTTTAATTGACATAGATTGCATGTTAGGATAGGGTTCATTTAATTAGAGATAATATAAACTAGGATTCGGTTTAGATTAACCTTTAGATTGAATTAGATAATTTCTAGAACTAGGAAATTTATTTGTTTATTTTAATTTCATGGAAAAACACACAAAAAAAACATATCACTTGCATGTCATATAGTTTTGGTTGCACATTGCATGCCATTATAGTTAGACACTTTCGTACGTCATTACATGCATTGCATGTTAGTTTTAGGCCTCATTAAATAAGAGAAAATCCAAAATTCGAGTGATCGCATATTAATTAGAAATCACTCTTAGGTTGATGTGATTTTCTAACTAATATTGCAGATGCTTTAGTAGCTTCAAGGTAAGTAATTTCCTCCCATTCCTTGCAATTTATTTAATGCTTTGATAATTGAGTGTTAAATAATGATTGCGCACTTGCATGATCACATTGAATGTTAGGGAGTAAATTAAAATCAATGCAAACTGCCTGCCAATCATTTTTTTTAAATAAAAGAGAAAAGGTACCGAAAGGGCGTTAGAGAAATCTAACGTAATCAAGTCCCCGATCCCATAGTCTCTGGTTCGTAGGAGTAAAGTAATCCTCCCGTTACTTTACTTGGGTTTCTAATCGACCCACCAAAAAAATAGATTAGTGGCGACTCCAAGTAAAAATCATTTGCATGCTAAAAACTTAAACCCTAAGTCGTGAATTGGTATGGGCTTGGGAGAGCCCGAGCTAAGTTTAGGCTTAGTAATCCATTAGCCAAACCCTAGGTGGTGCACCCGAGGTGAGGTCGCGACAGCTTGGCGACTCCACTGGGGACTTGAGTTTATTCTCTTAGTGGACTTAGGCCAATTTCCTCTTTTTTTTAAAAAAAAAAAGTTTTTGTTTGGCAGCGCGGATACCAAGTACGTCCCTAACCGTTTGAGGTGTTAAATGTTTTTGCAGATGGGAGTTATAAGGAGTGGAGTGATTGTTAACCCTTTGTCTTGCAGGTCGGAGTTGAGAATGAATGTTTTGAATTGTTGAAGTGTTGTGGTGAATATAAACTATTGTGCATGCCTATGCATTTACACTACACTCTTGCACACACAACCTGCCGCCGGACCTAGGCCGCATAGGATTAATTAGGATGGTATTGAAATGGATACCACTTCGACCGCATGCCCGCGGTACGAGTCGCCCATCTCAATCCCGAAATTTCTTTCCTGGTGTCAAGAGTATCCACCTTGGTCCGTATGCCCACGACCCGGGTTGGCTCTTCGACCAAGCCGGAGTCATGAGGACCCGACTTAGTCCGCACGCCCGCGGCTAGTCCGATCATCCTTGTGGCTCCATTTTGTTAAGCCTTTTAGAGTAGAAATTGAGTCACGTACCATGCGCATGTCTATGTGATTGCTACCTATCTATCAGTGAAGTGATAATGGAGCCACCTCGTTCACCCATTATTACGAGATTGAAAGCACGAATGGCCGAGCAAGTTGAGTTGCGTGATCGCATTAATAAAATGGAAGATCAAATGAGTCAATGCTTCGCTGCAATACAACAAATGACGATTGAGTTTAAGGCGCTCCAAGCAAATTCGGGCCCAGAAGTCACACCTCTTGGAACTACAAAGACCTAAGCGAAAGTTGATGTTGGCCAATCCAATGAATTTGATGACGACATGCCCCCTTAGAAGATGATGTCATTGTCGTGGAAGGAAAGACCAAAACTCATAAGGTCGTTAAAACAGAGCAAGATGAGCGCTTTGCGAAGCTTCAAGAGAAAGTGAAACAATTGCAGGGTTTGCAGAGTTCACTTCCGATTGATTTCTCTATTTATGAGAAGGTCAACACGCCAAACAAATTCAAAATACCAGAATTTGAGAAGTATGATGGCACTTCTTGCCCGAAAGCTCACCTGCAGATGTACCATGTGAGGATGGCCCAACATATTAAGAATGAACCCCTTATGATCCGGTGGTTCCAAATGAGCTTGGGCGGGCCTCGCACTCACTTGGTATATCATGAAGAACATAAACCTCCTCGACACTTGGAGTGAGGTGGTCGATGCATTTCTTAAGCAGTACAAGTTCAACATGGACATTGCACCTTCCCGAGAAGATCTTGAGCGGATGGAAAAAAAGAAGAGTGAGTCATTTAAGGAGTATATTATAAGATGGCGGAATTTGGCCGCCCAAATCACTCCTGAGCCCACTGATAAAGAGTTGATGAAGCTATTTGTTAAGACCCTCCCTTTTGAGTTTCGCAATCGGATGATTGGCACGTATGTGGAGAACTTTAATCAACTCATCCCTGTGGGTGAACAAATCGAGATGGGGCTGAAGGAGGGGTGGTTTAATGAACCAAACAAGAGGTTTACAGCAAAGGAGAAAGAACCTACCACTGAAGTAAATGTTGCATATGCACAACTGACCTCTAATAAGCCTTTGATTGTTGATGTCCCTAGGAATCAGCATGGGGAAGGCCGCCCTTTCGCATCACGACAATTCGCTAGGCGGCAATTCTCTCCACTTCCTGGTCCTCTCGTCTCAAGTCTTGCCGATCTTGCAAAAGAATGGGTTGCTCTCCCAGGAACCAAAGCGACCCAATGCGGAGAAATTCTCTAACTACGACCCCTCCAAGAAATGTGAGTATCATATGGGAGAAGTGGGACATTCAACTGATGAATGTATGACCTTGAAGCACAAAGTTCAAGATTTATTGGACACTAATGCATTCTCATTCTGTACCACCCAACCAAATGTCAAGAGAAATCCATTGCCTGAGCACGAAGGCAAGGTAAATGCTATATTTGGATTTGACGCTGGTCAAGTCAAGAATCTGAGGGTGCATGTTGCTGATATCTATAATGGGCTAGTAAAGGCTGGATACTACCCGAGTCATGAGGTAGTTCCCCTATCCTTGATGAAAGAAATGGTTGCTATGATGGCGGAGGCTGGTATGATTGTGTATGCTGACCATACTAGCATGGTCTCCACTATATCCCAAGTCATTCTTGATTGGGAGGAAGAATGGACTGTGCTAAATGCTAGTAAGGATGGAATAGATGCGAAACCATCTACTAAGGTCTCGGTGCACAACGATGGAATGGATGATCCAATACCTCCAAGAGAAGAGAACCTTGATGATGCATTAGGTGCCACCGAAGAAGAGTCTTCGGAGGGAACGGGCGCTAGCCCACAAGAGTAACCCATTTATCATTTTCGCATATTCCCCGCATGGGGAATTTTTACTACATTTTAGGGATTTTTCTTTTCTTCTTTTTCGCTTTCTTTTAGGGCTTGAATACTGCATTTTCCATTCAATAAGATGTAATTGATTGATGAATATCAATAAAATTACAAGTTTTGTTTTGAGGGTATAATGGGGTACACCAAACCAGCCCGGTGATGATATCCAACAATGAAAAGAAAAATCCAAGGAGAATTCTGAGGCCTGGGCTTCATCATGCTTCCTCACCCAAAAGAAAAATTCAAAAGAAACTTTTTTTTGTTTTTGCCATTTCCAAAAAAAAATATGCATTCTAGTTGGTTTGTTTTTTTTCTAACTCATTTACTTCATGTCTCACAGCATAATTTTCTTGGCCTAAGGAAAGAACATCTGAAAAAGGCACAACAAGTTGTAATGGACCCATTGACTTGATTGTTATTCAATTAGGTTGAGAGCACAACTCCAAAGAGTTAATGTGGGGCATTTGTTGTTGATACTTGAGATATCTATCCCGAAAATCCAAGCAAAGTGTCCTACAAAGAAAGTGAGGGGCATGTCAAAAGAGGACCATCCATCTTTGATGAAGGAGGTACATCTCGCCCTTGAATATAATTGATTCTGGGAATTGACAGTTTGTTCTTTTCCCTGCAGGTGACGGATCAAAGGGATGATAGATTCCGGTAATGACCCAATTGAGATGAAACCTCAATCCAAGCCAAAATGGATGTTCAATCTCTTGCATAGTGTCCTATTCATGCACATTCTCTTGTGTTGGGGCAAAAGCAAGAATGGAGCATTTATTAAATTGAGGATCGATTTCCAATTGATCAATTTATGTGTTCGTTCCCTTCATAAAGGAGCAATCCAAGGACAGTAATTGCTGATAGAGTCCATTTATAGGGAAATTCCTTGAATAAATGCTCAATATCATGTTTTTCATGCTTGTGAAAACATTTTTTGAATTGTTTGTTTCGAAGTCACAAAGTTTTTCATGCTTAAAATTGTTGAGCTCTTTTGGAAAGAGAATTTGCATGGTGATTTTACTTGCTAATTTCATGTGGAGATTTGTCGAGATGTGCAATTCAATTAATGACATCCAATTCTTAAGAATGCTAAGTGAGACATGTGTCAGGATGATGAAAGGCAAAAATATGTCCTATACACAATCCCTTACTTATATACTTGTGAGATGAGTGCAGCAATTTCCATATTCACAAGGTAAAAGTTTTCTTGCGAAAGGTACGATGACCGAAATGATGAGGGGCAATTCATTTTTGCATCCCAAACACTGCAAGTGATCCATTGCTTAACCCCTTTGAGCCCCATACACTTGTGGAGATTTCTTTCAAATTACCCCTGTCAAGAACCACCCCATATCAGGGCAAACTGGAGGTAAGTTGGCATCATGTGGTGAGAAAAATAGATAGAAATTCTCTTGCTTTCACTTGCATAAATCTTTGGGTATCTTATTGCAGATGAACTCAAACAATAATCCAAGTGCCTTAGGATGACGAAGAGCATTTTTTCTCTATCCTACACACTTATATCCGTTGCATAGCCCTTTTGAGCCTACAAATTCATTTCTTTGAACCCAGTTGGTGATCATCCCCCACACTAGGGCAAGCAAAAAGTAATCATTCAAGAAGCAGCAAGGTCTAGAGTGCCAACGAAATGTGAAGACCTTCAAAAGTCCAAATGAAAAATTGATACAAAATGGGGCAAGAAAAGCAGTGTGCCTGGTAAAAGCAAGGCCAATGCCCATAGGAGAAAATGAAAAAGAGTCAAGATAAATTGTGAAAAGTTGCACTCAAATGACTCAAATGCAAAGATTTTACAATCAATAGAGCATATTTTGAAGACAATCCTTGATGGTGAAGATGAAGACTGGCGGTAATGCCAACATGATCACCAACTCTTACCCATATATACACATTTTGAGCCTGATAATCCATTCATTTCTCAACCTGTGAACCTAGCCTACGTTACAACCCTTACAAAGTCTCTTCAGATTAGGGCACTTGAATTAATGTAGGTGTTCACATGTCTTAAGCTTTGCTCAAAGAAGTGCGAGCGAGATTATTTCTATATCATTTTGCAGGGTTCTTGACTTGTAAACCCGAAGATGATCGTGGAAGATTATTTCTTTCAATAGCCTTGGCTCAAAAAGTCCCCGTTGTTAAGCCATTGACCAAGCTCACATTAAGGTCCCTATTAAAGATCTCTCAGATTGGTAAGGTCGTACCGCTTGCAAGAAATACTTGGACCCTTGTCGATATGATGATAGTGAGATTGAGTGATTCTCATAAAATAGCCCTTCTGAATGAGAGTGAGTGAAAGTCATTTCTAACTCAAAGTCTCTCATTGAGCATTCTTAAGAAATTCATGTCATGAGTGGAAGTTGTTTTGCAATATTCTTCTCCCCAATGGCAATTTGGTTGTGCAAACATAGTAAAATCATTATGCATAAACTTTGATTGAATTGATGAAAACCTTAGTGAACTTTGAAATGTGCATTGTCTACCTTCATGATGAATGCATGTTAGTTTTTGCTCTAATCGTGTCTGACAGATAATATTTTCTTGAAGACCGAATAATGCCTGACATTCGAGTTGCTCTCTAAAGCTTCGAAATTTGTCCAAACATTTTTGAATTTTATTTCTACAGGAATGCGACAAGGCGTGCTTCCACAGCCTAATGTCCATCTTAATCAACACGGTCTCCTTCTGAAGCCCGGAGTCTCTTCATCAATCTGGCATGCTCCCGTAGCCCAGAGTTCCTCTTTATCCACCCGATGTGCTGTTATGGCCAAAAGTTTCCTCATCACCTTAGAGACATCTTCTCCAGAGTTTAGAAATGTCGCGAGGTAAGTATTAAATCTCTTTGAGTACTCAAAACAAAACTTGAGTAACTCATCCCTTGAATGAAATTTGAGTGCTCGAGGCAAAATTTGACATTTAAGTTTGAATCTAAATGTCACAAAATATTTTCATTAAATATTTCATTCTGGATATGAATGTTTTTTGATCCATTTCGTTATACCTTAGTTTGGATCTAGGTATTTCGAATCATTTTAATCCAATATTTGACTCACTTGACATTGAGCATCTATTGGTTAAGTTGTCTTAATCCAATATTCATCTCACTTGACATTGAGTGTTTATTGGTTAAGTTTCATAATTTTTGACATTTCAGTTTGGATCTGAATGTCACAAAATATTTTCATCGAACATTTCATTTTAGATATGAATGTTCAGATTTTTTTTCGTTATACCTTAGTCTGAATTTAGGTATTTCGAATCATCTTAATCCAATATTTGACTCACTTGACGTTGAGCATCTATTGGTTAAGTTGTCTTAATCCAATATTCATCTCACTTGACATTGAGTGTTTATTGGTTAAGTTTCATAATTTTTGACATTTCAGTTTGGATCTGAATGTCACAAAATATTTTCATCGAACATTTCATTTTGGATATGAATGTTCAGATTTTTTTCGTTATACCTTAGTCTGGATCTAGGTATTTCGAATCATCTTAATCCAATATTTGACTCACTTGACGTTGAGCATCTATTGGTTAAGTTGTCTTAATCCAATATTCATCTCACTTGACATTGAATGTTTATTGGTTAAGTTTCATAATTTTTGACATTTCAGTTTGAATCTAAATGTCACAAAATATTTTCATTAAACATTTCATTTTGGATATGAATGTTTTTTGATCCATTTCGTTATATCTTAGTCTGGATCTAGGTATTTCGAATTATCTTAATTAAATATTTGACTCACTTGACATTGAGCATCTATTGATTAAGTTGTCTTAATCCAATATTCATCTCGCTTGACATTGAGTATTTATTGGTTAAGTTTCTCAATTCTTGACATTTCGATGGGATCCGAATGTCTCAAATCTTTTCATTGAACATTTCATTTTGGATATGAATGTTCTTTGATTTTTCTCGATATACCTTAGTTTGGATCTAGGTATTTCGAGACATCTTGTTCCAATGGCCGTCTCACTTGACGGTGAGCGTCATTGATTAAATTCAATCGGTTGCCTCGATCGGATCTAGGCAATTCGATAAACATCGAACTCCTCAAGAAATGCAGGATAAAAACTAGATTCTTGTGGATTCATTCCGTACCTCAAGATGCTCTACCATATTGATTGGTAAGTAATTACAGGTACGCTTTTCTTTTCTTTCTTTTCTATTTCATACTTTGCATTAGCTTTTCCATGCATCATATCATATTGCATTTTAAAATGGGATTCATTTTCCCACAAAAAATAACATTACATTGCATATGTATGGTCGAAATTTAGGTCTCAATTTGTCTTTGAATGCAACCTCTGCGAGCTCACCTTCAAAGAGGGGCAGCTGTTGACACCTAAATTTTGATAAATCATTCATAATTTAATATTGTATAGCATATAGTTTTAGGAGCATAATTTTTCAATAATTTGCGGTGGCCGATTAAGAAAAGGAATGGATGTGGTTGGTTGAAAGGTAAAGTATATCTGCATGGTTAAAGATAGAAAAAGAGCAAAAAAGAATATATCTGCAATAAGAAAGCCGATCATTGTGTCATTATCTTGTTTTTTTTTAGGGCACCATGTTGTCTTGCCTATAAAAGGGGACAGACACACCGACACCGGGAGGGCGGAAAAAGTAAGCGAAATTGTGAGGGTGCCCGAGAGGAGAGCGAGAGAGAAGGTGGAGAGAAAGCGTGAGAGATAGAGAGAGCAGAGTGTAGGCTCCCCATATAAAGAGAAAGGGCCGTCCTCTTCCTGAGGGTGTGCCAAACGGTGCCGCACTCTCCTTACGGCTTCACGCTTGCACATCAAGTTCAGCCTCCATCGCCGTGCAGCACTTCACGTAAACGCTCGTCAACGAGTTCCAGTTGGCGGTCTGAAGCTTTTCTCAACCAGCCCCAGACGATTTTTGGTGACCTCTGCAGCATCCCTATGTCTTGGTGTCATTGGTGTTAGGTGTCCATTGAAGGATCACTCAATCCATTAGCGAGCCAGCAAGCAACGCAGCCCAACTTGCACGTGTTCCAGCATTCATTCACGGAATCATCCACCAATCTCAATAACCGCATGATCCTTGTAGCCACGCTTGATGCCACCCGTGACGAGAAGTTTCAACCCAGTTGAATCCTTGTTGTAGCACGTCCCTTCTGTTTTGCAGGTTTCTAAAGCAGTCCCGAGGCTTCCTCGTTGATTGCCAAAAAGAAAACAGCCATGTCCTTGTCCCTTTGACAAGGTCTAATCTACGAGCACCATCACCCACAACGCACCATCGTCAACATAGTGCCAACTGGACGAAATTGGGAGAAGACAGTGAAACGTGGAGAACAAGAGCTAAAGCCATTAAAAAGAACACGAATCTTTCGGGAAAATCGTGCACAGTTCCTTCACCGAGGAGCTCCCATCACGAGCACTACCTCACGGATTAGGTAAAATCTCGTCTGATTTTATTTGTAAAATCTCGTCTGATTTTATTTTCGAATACTTTGTTTTCTTACTTGAAATATTGCGGTTATACTTGATTGGACTCCATACTTAGTATCCCAAATTTCAAGTAACCCTTTAAATTAGAGATTATTCTCTAATTTCTTAACGTGCCATAATCGTCAATCCGATCTCACGTTTGAGATACGATTCGCGATTGCACGGAAAATCGGCAATTCGATCTCGTGCCCGAGATACGATTCGTCGATTTATTTGTTTCTTGGGTGATTGATTTTGTTCGTAAAATATGTTTTAATTGACATAGATTGCATGTTAGGATAGGGTTCATTTAATTAGAGATAATATAAACTAGGATTCGGTTTAGATTAACCTTTAGATTGAATTAGATAATTTCTAGAACTAGGAAATTTATTTGTTTATTTTAATTTCATGGAAAAACACACAAAAAAAACATATCACTTGCATGTCATATAGTTTTGGTTGCACATTGCATGCCATTATAGTTAGACACTTTCGTACGTCATTACATGCATTGCATGTTAGTTTTAGGCCTCATTAAATAAGAGAAAATCCAAAATTCGAGTGATCGCATATTAATTAGAAATCACTCTTAGGTTGATGTGATTTTCTAACTAATATTGCAGATGCTTTAGTAGCTTCAAGGTAAGTAATTTCCTCCCATTCCTTGCAATTTATTTAATGCTTTGATAATTGAGTGTTAAATAATGATTGCGCACTTGCATGATCACATTGAATGTTAGGGAGTAAATTAAAATCAATGCAAACTGCCTGCCAATCATTTTTTTTAAATAAAAGAGAAAAGGTACCGAAAGGGCGTTAGAGAAATCTAACGTAATCAAGTCCCCCGATCCCATAGTCTCGGTTCGTAGGAGTAAAGTAATCCTCCCGTTACTTTACTTGGGTTTCTAATCGACCCACCAAAAAAATAGATTAGTGGCGACTCCAAGTAAAAATCATTTGCATGCTAAAAACTTAAACCCTAAGTCGTGAATTGGTATGGGCTTGGGAGAGCCCGAGCTAAGTTTAGGCTTAGTAATTCATTAGCCAAACCCTAGGTGGTGCACCCGAGGTGAGGTCGCGACAAAACCCTAGAAAAAATACTTAGTAAAGTAGAAAAATAATAATTAGACGTGATGTGATGTGATCTTTTGCATCTACCCCTGTCTTGATGTCAGTCTAGAATACGCTTCATGCGACATGTTCTGTTTTGGTTGGTACTTGGTACGATTCGGTTCGCAATGAAATATGCACCCGGGTTATAAAATTAAGAAAAAACATTTTGACTATATTCTATTACTAAATCCGATGTATTATTAGGGACCGCAATTATAATAATCTTGTCATCATACTGTCGCAATAGTTCTAGATATTTTTAGGATTGGCCCTTATTTCGCCACGTCCGGATTCTGCGAAATGACATCCTGTGAATAAATTATGTCATTTTGTATTTTAGTGAACGAATGATGAAGGTGGCACGCAATTTTTATGGTACGGTCGTAACAAAGTGCATAGGTATTTACTTAGAGTGAAATAGGTGGTGAGCAATTGAATGTTCGGATGTTTGTTTTGGAGATATCACAAATTTCATAATTTTCATATGATATTCATAATTTTTTTTTTATCACTCCAGAGTCATGAATTTTCAATCGATCATTTAAGTATCATAATTATTTAAAAATATTCACTACAAGTGCTATGGTATGTCAAATTTTTAATACTCGGGTGAATGTTTTAAAAATAATTATACTTAAGTGATTCATTAGGAGTTACAATACTCAAGTGGACAATTTTAAAAAACATTAGACTATATTCCATTACTAAATCTAGTGTACTAATGGGAATTGCAATGACAATAATCTCGTCATTATAATGTCACAATAGTTCTCATCATTTTTAGGATCGGCCCTTATTTCGCCAAGTTCTGATTCTATCGAATGATGACGTGAAGAAATTAAGGTATTTTATTTTTTAGCGAATGATTGTCGAAGGTAGTATGCAATATTTACGGTATGGCCGTAACAAAAGGCGTAGGTATCCTTTCAAGGCGTGAAATAGGCGGCCATCCTCCAGATTATAAAGAAATTGTGAGGATATTTGTGTTGCCTGAGCAATAGATTTAATTCAAGTACTATTACAGTAACATTACAGTAACATTATTTATTGCTACAGTAACACTACAGTAACATCATTAGTATTAGTTTAGAAATAGAATGACAGTAACTACATTGGCTTCTCCTAATTGGTGGGAATAAACTAGGCATCCAAACTTAGCCGAACATGAAAAATCGTAAACTTGATGGTAGGTGAAGTACTTCAACCGAAAGCTTTCTGATGGTTTCTATCAAGCTTTCTGCCCCCGTCACCGGTGCTCTGGCGAACTTCTAGCAACACCTTTGGCATGACCTAGTGCTCCCGATCATTGTTAACCCCCGGGATCAGAGGGTAAATGATTTCAATGCTTCATTCGAAAGATACGCTTTTGCAAAGCCGGAGTTGCGGACTGGGGAGTAAGCATACATGTCGCCGAAAAATGTATTTCTCTAGGGAGTTATGGGATCGTGGTTCGTTGCATTTTTGTTGTGGTATATGAGACCTTCCCATGGACACTAAAGTAAGACGATTTGATGCTTTCAAGAAAGATGTGTGAGCGCTTGAAGAAGGCAACCTAAGAACTGAAAATTTGGGGAAAATGATGCGGTCCAATGGAAAAATATTACAAAGGGAATTTGAAATGCTCTTATGTGACGCCGCGAGGTCTCGTCCAATCCGTCCGTGAATATCTCCACAAACAGATAATTTTTTAATAAAAAATATGACAAAGGGAATTCAAAATGCTCTTACGTGACGCCGCGAGGCCTCGTCCAACTCGTCCGTGACCATCTCTGCAAACAAATAATACTCCATCCTCTAAAGTTCTACGTCCGCCGTGAGAAAGAAGCAAATCATATGGAAGATGGGGAGAGAGAGGGGGGGAGGGAGAGAGATTGATGGGCCGGATCTGAGGGACGACGATGACGACGAACCCGTGAGATGAGACGTGCTGGATGAGTTGCGAGTATAATGAGTTGTAAAGGAGATAGCTTGGGTGGGTGTATTTGGGTTGAAACCTTTAATGTATTTGAGTAGTCGACCCTAACTTGAAACATGTATACTATTTGTGTTTATAATTGTTACCTGAATAATATTAAGAGCTGAAACATGTACCATACTTATTTTGTCCTCGGTTCATGTTCGAGTTGGGTTAGATGGGTTTTTTGGACACCCCATGGTCCACGGCTCATCCGGTCCGTCTTGTCATTGGATTGCGACGCCATTTTTCACCATTGAAATCAGCGGGGAGTGCAGTAGCACGTTCTGTAAATTTTCTTAACATGAAAAGATATTTGAATTTTCTGATGATTTCCAAGAGGTCCTGGAAAATCCAAGAAAACATGTTGTGGATTTGTGCAAATGCTATAAATTATTTTAATGACATCAGAATTTGGGTAGAAGGAGACAAATTTAATTGTAACCTTTGAATGGTCTGGTGCCATGTCCAAGGTACTTGAAAAATTAGATTAAAAAACATTTTGTAAATATTTTTAATTCAGTAAATGAAAGTATCTTTACAGCTTTAGATGTCTTTTGGGCCCCGTGGATCAAAATCGGGTCTCCGATCGCATTTTCATAATTTTTCGCCGGACGGGTTATAGGCCCAAGGGAATTGAATTAATGCGGTGAATACTTCTCAGATTTGAGCATAGATTTTTATATAATTTATCATTTTTATGTAAAAATTGCATTATATTGTTTATTGGAAGGTTTTTCTTATGTTATGGCATGGCGGGTATTTTCAGGATTAATGGAGGCATGTATCATTTTATGATATCTTAACTTATAGGGCGGCATTGTTTTCACTTCCTAAATAACTAAATTTGACTCCAGAGAAAGTATAGAGAAGTTGAAGGTAACACATATGAGAACTAAAATAGATAAGTCATTTGTCACTTGTCGAAATCCACCTAAAAAATAAAAGCATACAAGAAATCATTCTTTTCTCAATCCAAAGGCTAAATGAATTATCACTCAAAACAAGTCTTCTTTCTTATTAATTGTATCATGCTTATAGAGATAAGCTTGGAACATCACTCCAAACATGAGTAATTACTATAAAATCTTTGGAAAGACAAAAGGACTTATAGGGAAGACAAACTGTAAAATAACGAAAATTAAATAGGGACTCCAAAAACTTGAAACAACATTTACTAAACCTTAAAAATATAAGAAATAAATATTGTTGGGTGTATGTATTCAAGATTTGTTTGATCCAATGTTATTGAGTTAATGGCCTTCAAGGAATGTAGAAACCCTCCAAATGCACAATGATCGAAGTATACCTAGAATCAATAATTGCCTTGTTGATCGACGACTAGGTTGTCGGTGATAATAATGCAATCAATGATTTGCCCACTAAATCGACTACTCCTTAAAAATTGATGACTTCTAGGAATGCCCCACCACTATTTAAGCTAAAAAGACAAAATGACTTTCAATCTTTCAATTGCATTTTTAGCAAATAGCCTATTCCTTTTTTATTTATTTTCTTTTTTTTTAGCATAGTTACCATAATTAAGCATTTCACAAATTTTATTTTTTAGCTTAATAAAGAAAAGTGAATTCTCATATATAACTATAACATTTTACATGCTCCGTATAAAATTATCTGATTTATAGTAAAGAAAAAAGGCATTATTTAATATAGTATAAAACTGAAAAATCTCTTCTTCATCATTGATGTTATAACAACCTATCTATTTTTTATCTCTCTTATATCAAAAGCTCATTTTCTTGGTAAACTTTTTATTGATTTTATTAGTCTAAAATGTATATCAAATCTCTTTATTTACCATATAAAAATATTTATATTTTCTTCTTGCTTGACAAGATATTCTTATAGAGAGCATGTAATACATTAGAGTATCTAGGAATATACTAAAAAAATTATACACGATGAGATATCTTGATTTTTTTTTTGTAAATAGTTCATGAGTGATATTAATTTTCATCAATCCAAATAATGAAATTTCATTGGCATCTTCAAAAAAAAATTCTTACTTTATGGAATGTTTTGATTTAATTAATTTTCATCTACTTAACAATTTATCCATCAATTTAATCGACCATGTAGAGAAGAATTCTTTCTTTTTGAAATTTCATTTTTCGACGAAACAAATTTTTATGGAAGTAATACCTTACAATAAAAACAAAGGCATTTTGCCTTTAATATACTTGGAAAATCTACAATAAATAAAACTAAAAATATGAAATTATTAACTAATGATAGGCAAATCATACATAGATAAGGAAAGTTAATCAATTTAGCATCACCAATTTAGATTGCAGTTAAAGTAGAGGGTACTTTTGTCTTATTGGTAAAGATTGGGTGGATTTAATCATATGACAGGTGGAAATTGTGCCACTCATTTTATAATGATGGATCAAGCATTAGATGGATTTTCAAGTTCGTCGTCGGTTTGAATTATTTGTGACTTCATAATCCATATAGTATGTTTGGAAATGATATATTAATATTGGATTGAATATCATGGTAGACCTATGTATTGAGACATTGTATACGTTATAGACTGGTTCTGTTTTGGAGCTGAATCATAGTTACTGTGATTTTTGAATCTTAATGACAATAGATGTGATTTCCAAAGGTTAGCTAGAGCCAATGTAGTGTCTAAGCCTTATCATATGTAAAACAGCATTCATCATGTTTTGACCTGAGCAATGAATTTGATATGTATATGCTTTTATGATATGGAAATGACATTTTGTTAGAATACATAAATATTAGACTACATCTTTATATGACAATTTAAGTTTTTAGAACAGTTGACGGTGATCTAATAAAATCTCATAACCTTTCATAAAAAATTTGCATTATTGACTCAAATGTGATTTTGATGTACTACATAAAGATTTTAAAACTGCATAATTCATTGATTGATCATTGACCCCACAAAAGTAGTAATTGTTACTGAACTGTGATTGCTCACTCATTTTTTTAACATTTCAGTTAAATCTGAGGAAATATGATTGAAAATGTGTGTGAGAGCCATATGTGGTGGCATGGCAATTTATTTATACTAATTGAATAAGGTTCATGAAGTCGAATTTAATTAATTTCTAATTTTAGTTTAATTATGATACCCTGCACTCGCCATTTCCCAAGACCCAACGAAATTTCCTAAATCTCATAATGAAATTCAGAGTGTGAACGCATCACAAAAAAGAGAGAGAGATTTGATCACTGAAATTCTCGACCTCTCTGTTTAAGAAATCTTGTTCGAAACCTCAAATTATCTATAATTATTTTTTCTTTCTAACACGATGATTCTTGAAATGTTCACGATGACTTGTTCCAAGTTGCACTACTTTGAAAAAGAAAAGGAAAAATTTCAAAAAAGGTTCAAAATGTCCATATTTTCTCAAATAATGATCCGAATGGATCTTATTTCAAATAAGGGTTTGAAGTGAATCTTGTTTTAAATAAAGATCTAAAGTGGCTATGCCTGTTCCAAATAAGGGCTTAACTTTCCAACAACCAAAGGTATTTTCATCATTTTTCATTTTCATTTTTTCTTTCTTTCTTGTTTTCCTTTTTCTTTCCTCCTTTTTTTTTTTTTTTTTTTTATTATAGTCTTCTTCTTCCTCCAACCACCGGTTCTACTCACAAAGGGCTAGGCGAGGGTCACCCTTGCCGGCCACAGGCAAAGCGACCCTCACCTTGGGGGAGGCCACCCCTCGAGGCATTCCCGAGTCAGCCCTCGCCGACCTAGTGATAGCTTGAAGGTCCTCATCGACCATCACCAACGACTATGGAGGGCTTGGTGAGCAAGGCCACCCTTGCCAAATTTGGTGAGTTTCGGCCTCACCTAGGGATAGCAAGGGCCGACCTCACAGATGCCATGAGGGGTGGCCTCACCCCACTCTAGGGTGAGGCCATCCTTCCCCAGCCTTGTTAACAACGTCAATAGCCAGCTGGCCGATTGGCCATCGACGCAAAGGAAGAAGAAGACCAAAAAAATAAAGTAGGAAAAAAAGATAAAAAAAAAGTTGACATTTGAACGAAAACATCCTTAACCTATTAGAAAATTTAGCCAGTTAGCAACCGATGGGCTCTTATTTGAAATAACTATGATCACTCCATATCCTTATTTAAAATAATCAAAGTCATTTTATGCCATTATTTGAAACAAAGTTCATTTCGAGTTCTTATTTGAGAAAATATGAGCACTTCGGTCCCTTCTTAGAATTTTCCCCGGAAGGAATGAGTCAAGACACCTTGAGTGCTAAGTTGAACGAGCCTAGCGAGCACATCATGTTCCGAATTCCTCGATTTTAACATGCTGCGGCAAATTTGTGGCTCCAAGAGTGTTCGAAAAGAGAGTTTAAGCATGCTAAGGAGAGCAAGAGGAGCCCTTATTCGGTTGCTTCGGACATGTCAGTCCATTTCACCTTATTCTCAGATTTTATGAATCATGCGAATCTTGCTTGAGACGTGCCAAAACATTAGATCACACCATGACGCCATTAGCTAGAACGCGTTGTGCCGATCCTCATCACAGGCCGGAACAAGGGTCATGGGTCGAATCGTGCAGCCGAAGGCTGAACAAGTTGTCGAATCATTTGCCCGTGACAAAGTTCCATGCATTCGGCATGGTTAGCTTCCACAGGGAAAGCAGCAGCAAGCCACTTCAGGGAGCAGAATACTCACCTAGATTTCATGAATTCACAAAGTTTGACAATAAGCAGCAACGAGTCTTGCAAAGTGGAAGCATCCATCCCGCCTACCGAGTTTCTACCACTTTTTTTACACTTGGGAACACCCTAAAATTTTCTCCACTGAACAGGTACTGAATTTCCTAGGATATAGAGTGCCGCCTGCGTCTCGACGATGCAGAGGACTTGGTATCTGCAGGAGCCAGAGACGTCGGGCTCTGAGAACTCCCGGATGTCTCGGAGCTCTTGTGCTCTCCATGGCCCTTGCCAACAGGCCACAGTTTGTCAAATATCCTCCTTGATCTCAAGGGAAGCAGCTGGGCCCCACTTCGGCTGTTCCTGCTAGATTTCTTGGCCAGCTTCCCGTTCTTCTTCGCCTCACCATCCTCGATCTTGATGCGACTCATCTGTTTCTCAAGCTTCCTGCAGCTTTCGACGGTCATCTTCTCGGATTCCTCATCAGTGTTTGTCGTGGAGCATGAAGTGTCCCGCTGAGTGCTATTGAGGGCCTGAGCCCCTCTGACCTGCTCAAAGTAAAGAACTTGGACGACAACCCGAAGCGGGAGACGCTCGTTCTGCGCAGCATGGATGGATGCCTCCATGGTCAGTTTCTTGACATCCAGCAACCCACATATCCTTTTTCTTTCGGATTTTGTCAAGCTCGGATGTTCCTGCAGCCAAGAAAACATTATCAGAGGTATGCCCTTTCTTTCATATGAACTGGAGCAGGTGCTCCACCAATTTCATATGCTAAACCAGGGACAACAAGTGCACTCTCTGTGCAAAGAGATCATGTGGTATGCCCAACCTTAAGCATGCAAAGAACGAGCACTTCCGGTTAGTTGTCAAAATCAAAACACATCGGAGTATTATGGAAAACAAGTGAGAATAACACCTTGCAGCAGGATTAATATAGCACAAGATCTTCATCAAAGATAAACAACTGCTCTCAGGACTCATTCAATGAGGCAACATAACTCCCAGAGAGAGAGAGAGACAGAGAGACAAAGAGAGACAGATTGAAAGAGAGAGCGCTAAGCATTATGAATTGGGTACGAAGAAACTGGGAAATGTTTACCTTCAGATATATGTCAATTGCTCTGTACAAGGTATCATGAATTGGTCTCGCTGAATCAGGAATTGACTGTGATAACTCAATGAAACTGGATAGTGGCAGATTCGGATCATGTGCTATTTCAACAAGATACCCATCTATCAGTTTACCAACATTTATCAAAGAATCATGCTCCAAAAGGATCATGCTGTCTCCAGCTTCATTATTCTTGATGCCATAATCCCTGTCATAATTTCCATGTGATAGATATTGCTTCAGAAGGCATTTCACCAATTCCACATCATATTTTGTGCTTTGTGGAGCCCAAGATGGAATCAACAAATCTATCACCGATGCCTCATGCAACTTCAGACTAACTCTTTTCACCAATTGTTCCCTTGCCGAGCCATCTGTTCCCACCAAGGTAGCCACTTTTAGCAGTTTTAGCAGAAAGCTACAAGAACCAGAATTAATTTCAGATGGCAACAAAGCAATGAGAGTTTCAAGAAGAGATTTGTTTCTGAATTGGTTGGCATCTGAAACTAAAGCATCGACAGAATCCGGCAACCATCTGACAGCATAAGTTCTGAGGGCCTCTCCAATCACACTAGCATCCATCCGTCCTTTTGACTTCACTGTGACGATTACTCGCTTGAACAGATCAATATCCAGCTCACATAGATCTTCAATCCACCAATCTTTGGGTATAGATTCCATTTTCTCCTGAAACTTTATCCCCTCCTCAACAACTCTATCTGCCGAGGCTAATTTGCGATTGTGGGTGTATGACCAATTGACATTTGAAGGATCAATAGATGTCTTTGAGGCAATAGAATCTATACATCTCCCAACTATCTTGAGGTCATCGGACCATGGAAGTAGAGACCTTGTAGTTTGAAGAACAATGATGGAATCTTTCCAACTCCGAAAGATACTGGAATTGAGAAATACCTCGATTTTGAAAATCAAGTTACCCCTATCAACATCCTCAGTCATCTCAAGGTATTCAGCTGCACAACGAGCTGCCACAACATTGTAAGCATTAAGAGTAACCATCATCCCATAACAGAATTTTGCACAAATCTCAAAAGCTTTTGGTCCTCCAGGAAAATCAACCAAATTAATTTCTTCAGAATTCTCCCCGTTAGCCTTCTGCACTAACTTCTGCATACGATAGCTCTTGGACAAGAGAGGGAACTGCAAATGCGTTTGAAGATAAAAGATCAGAGCAGCAAGAAAAAGGGAAGTACATGGATTGTGCATGACAATGGTCACAAGACAAATTTGAAAATAAAATCAGATGAATCAACAGTTATGTAAAAATAATTGATGCAACTGCTGTACGACATCATGCCAATGTCCTGTTATGGCAAAAGTCAGAAAAATGACGGGCAAAGATCCATCAATATATTTGAATTGGATAGCTGGTACTTAGCCTGATATTGATGGCTTCAACTGCTTCACACCCTTAAAAACCTATCGCTAATTGGTGATGTCTATGGTAGCTTTCACAAAATCATGTTCTTACACATCAAATGCAAAAATGAGCATCAAATTGTGATAAGGCAGCTATAATGTCGAATTAAACTAGTCTGGCATAGAGGGGAGAAGAAATAAATGCTGAGACAACATTTTCCAGCACACTAGAGGCGGCATCAAAAATACGTTTCCTTACCTTATGAAGGTAGAACTTAACCTCACCAACACTTATGGCAATGTCCGTCGCCAGCTCCGCAGATACATACCTGCATCAGTACATTTACAATGCTTGGCTGACAAAGAATATTAATGAATGAAAAGCATAATTGAAAGCAGCTTCACAGTAAAAAAACAGCAACTGGAACTCCAATAATCAGCTGTAAGCATATCTTTCTAATATGCACTGTCCAATATATACATATGAAAGGCAATTGATGAAGAATAGATCTGCTTATTTCACATTTACAACTTTTATGATATAAGCGTTTATTGCGAATATCTGCATCTCCATTAGTGATCCTGTACTGAGGCTTGATTCAGATAGTCAGTCAACGGATCTTGCTAGTCACAAAACAATATAAGTGAGCTGGTACCTTTTTTAATCTTAGTGTGAGATTAGATTACCCATTACACATTTTGTTGCGTTCTTGTTTCTCATGGCCCACCCAAGCATAGACGGTACTTATGTTTCTATTGACCTTTGCAACTCCGCACCTCTGGGGAATGTGTCACGTCTTATTGCCAAACCAATCCAATTTGAATAGTCATGCACTTTATTGACATAATTCGAGAGAAGCTGCCATCAAACAGCGCTACCTGCAGGTCACAATTCCTCATGGCAAGTGGAAGCACGTGTTCACTACCACGAACTTCTCTTTCGACACAGCCAAATGAAGGAGGACAGCTAAACAACCACTTAAAATATCTCCCCCCTTTCTGCTCTAAATATATGCGAGATTCAAAGCAAAAAATACCGAGTTTCCCATCAAAGCTCATCCATAATGATTGAGTGCAAAAGGCCTCGACCTCGTGTTAGAATCATGGCTCATTATTCTCCAAAGAGAAAAAAGAATTACTCTTCTGATGATTAAAGGCCTTGGCCACCCCATGTGACTTTTTCCCCCCGTTTGGACCACTATCTCATGAAAAGGGAAGTCCAAAAGCTGGACCACAACCTCAATGGCTCCAGATCCCCCACATTGTCCAGGAAAGAAAAGCAACCTTTTTCTCTTTCTCATTTATATAATACCAACGCCATACTTAATCCTAAATTTTGCACAGCTTCTGTCCAATTATTACCTCGACTTCATAGTTTACAGCTAAATCCTTCTTGAGCAGGCATTTCGCTCCCATTCAAATCAGGCAGACAGAGAATCACTGCCAGTCCGATACAGAAAAATTGAATACTTTGTTCCCAAAAAGAGATGCGCTGTCCCAAGTACTGAAATGCCCCCCAAAGAACGAAGATGCTAATGAGCCCATGAGAACCCACAAGCCCTCCCCACAGAAAGTGTGCATGGGCAATTTGTTATTACGAAAACCTAGGGCGATCAAGGGTTATATTAAGACAAGAAAACAACCCAAAAAAGTACACGCACAGCTCACATCGTGCTCGCAGAGACAGGAACGTAACCAGGACTGGTACAGAACAGAATAAACAACGGACAGTTCTCATCTCACCTGATAGATTTTCCTTCTGCCTGGAATGCATCCGGCTTCGATCCCAACTTCATGAACTTCATTTTTCGTAATCTTTTGCACAAGAACAGAGCAACCCTTTTGTCCTGTCGGAAAATGGCCACGAAAAAAGATAATTTTTTTTGTCACGCAGAAATGGCGCTAGAGAAGAACTGACACTAAGCTAGAAGAAAGTAGCGGAATTTGAGAACCGCGGACACGTTATGTGCCACGAGCCATGCTGCTCGTTGGAACGAAACAGAGAGGAAAAATTCTTACTTGAACAAGCTTAACCCGCTACAGAGATAGTCCCACCAGACTCGAGACCTTCATGATCCTTTAATGGACGCCATTCCAAGTAAAGAACGTGAGAGAAGGAACAGGAAAATGCTATGAGGAAGAACAGGCAGAGCAAGAAGCTGCCCTTTATCTTTTTTCGGAGTGGAGAAGGAAAGACGTTGGGAGTGGAGGCGAGGAGTGAAGGAGAAGCAAAGAAAGGCAGTTGAGCCAAGTTTCTCAAGACATCAATGGCTTAGAGAGAGAGAGAGAGAGAGAGAGAGAGAGAGACAGTTCGTACATGCATAGCAGCGAGCAATGATGAATAGAAATATGGGGGGAAAAGAAATACCCTCTGGGGAGAAAATGGGAAAGGAAGCAACCACACAAGGGCAAATTCGCTTAGAGAAAAGTTGGTGTGAAACTATGGCGTCACGAAGGGAGAGAGAGAGAGAGAGACAGATAGACAGAGAGGTCTCAATCGGATGAAGTGAAATAAATTCTCGCCGCCTTTGCTTTAAATCATCCCGATCCGCCCCCAAAGGCTTTCCCCTTCCTCCTCTTTCGCCCCCCCAACCGGGCTCGAATCTCGGTGCCGCCTCACCCTTCACCACCCTCTCTCTCTCTCTCTCTCTTTCTCTCTGTGGGTTGCTTACTGGGATGACACCTGGTGCTTCTGTCCCCTCCCCATGGTGGCCCTGAATTCTGCAGGAAACGGAGAAAAACAGAGAAAAACAGAGAGGGATAGAGGGAGAGCAAGAGACAGTGCTGCTGTTGGGACGTTTCTGTTGCGAGTGCGTGAAGAAGAGCAGTGGGGACTGAGCGAGTGTGGTAATGGCGAATGCGTGTAGAGGAGGACTAAAAAGTATTAACAGAGTAGAGCTTACAGCTACCGGAGAGAGTACAGGGTGGCTCAGAGAGGGAGAGAGAGAGAGAGAGACGACTTTTCTTTCTCCTCCTCCTCCTCGCTTTTGCGCAAAAAAAAATGCCGTTAATGCACGCCAACTTCCCGCGGACCCTTTTGCCCTCCGCTATTCCTAGTAATTTCGGTTCCTGCCCTTGCCGTGTCCCGTGGTGCGACGCTACGCGTGGTTCAGCTCTTGTCTTTTTGACTTTTTACGAGCTGTGCTGCCAGAATTATTCGGTTCGGCTCGATTCGGGCAAGGGAATGGGAATTTTGACTCCAAGGTAAACGAGTCAACCGTTTCATATGGAGAGATGGAAAAAAAAACAAAAAAAAAAATTTGTCAATTTCGTTTTTGACAAGAATAATTATATTTCTTCATTAGGGTTCTCGCCTTTTCCTTCTTGATACACGAGAGATATCAAAAGCTCTGTTGCACTCTCGTTTGCAATGATTTTACTATTCATAATCACAAATAACCTCTTAGAAAAATGATTCATTGTAGTTGATGATTTGAGATGTGCTATAGAACTATTAAAATTTTAATGATCTAAAGGGGAAATTTCAAGAAATGTCACTATTCATAAAAAGATAAAATTATTTTATAGATCATTGAGATGGACATTGCAATTTATATTTTTTTGATAGATCCTTAACTCTCATGCTTTAGTGGGTTGTCAAGATCCTTTTGATGACCTGTGTTGCATTGAAACAAATTCATATTGATCTTATCGATTGTGTGAGGAACATGAGAAAGGACATGGAAAAGGGAGTGTTTTTTTTTCCATTGGAGAATCAATTTTAAAATGCAATAAACGTCAAGAAATTGTTGACAGTTATTCGACAAGACGTGCCTTTGTAGGTTGTGATAATCCAAACTATGACGTTCAACGACTTGATTAGCCCTTTCCATGATCTCTTGTTGGAGACAAAACCTTTTCTTTTTCTGGTCTGAAATGGATCTATAAAAGCAAGTGAAAGTGCCAATGCAAGTGAGGATAAACATAGTGCTGATTATAGCCAAGCCGATCGAAAAGTGGAGGCTTCTATTCCCATACAACAAGACAGGCTTTAATATCAATTCTGTCATATTGTTCCAACTTATCAATTTATTCACATACAAATAATTTAGAGAAAATTACATAAATGGACCTTGAACTTTGATCACCATCCATATATTTTTTTCCAATATACAATATGGTTCTTAAATTTTTGATTTGTTTAATGCCATTTCTAAATTTTTTGTAAATGCTCAATCTAGTCCCTAGATTATATGGAAATATCTAATGTCATCATCCCATTAGTTTAAATTCATGAACAATATTGAACATTTCCATATAATTTAGTGATTAAATTTAATATGTACCAAAAGTTCTTGGATCATGTTGAACAAATTAAAAATTTAGTGACCATTTGTATCATTTCCCTAATAATTCAATGGGTAAGATTATGAAAACATTGTTGGTATCATTATCAAAGTGTCACTTACGCATTACACAGATATAAATTGAGTTCTTGAAGAAGTTGAATTGATATTTGAATCTAAGAAGGTTGGACCTGGAGATTCCAATTTGAAGGATAATGTCATTTTGTCAAATAAAACATATGATCGATGCTCCAATTCCTTTGTATGTAGTGCTACCTGATATATTTGTCCCAATTAATGTTATTTGAATATGATAAGATGACAAATAATAAGCTATTATGCTTATAATAAGGGGTGTTAAGTTTTATCACATCATGTGTCATGCATAATAGAATGAATTTCACATGAAATTATAGATAAAATCACGTTATTATATTCATAAAGTTAGTTTAGTAGCTACTTCCTTAGATGTCACTTATTATACGTAACATCTATAATCATGTTGATATTTTTAAATTTTATTTCTTTTAATTTTTTAAAAATATTTTCTCATTCTCACAAGTCAATATTGTCAAGATAATTTCCTCTAAGCTTCACTTTTTCTAGGAAAAATTTTTAAATTTTCTTTTGAAATAGAAAAGACTCCCTGCATTATAATCCAGCACATAATGTGCAAAAAAACGAGAAAGTAAGGATTTGTTTGTTAACTGATCAAATATTGCCTAATTCTATTCTTTTGTTTCTAAGAATAAAAGAAGAATAGAAATCCATCTGATAAATTTTTTATTCCCCAAATCAAAATTGTTCTCGAAAATAGAATCAAGAAATGGAAAAAGTCGATTATTTGTTCTTAGTAGCAACTCTAGAATCAAGCCTATGGAATAAAAGAAGAATAGAAATCCATTTAGTAAATTATTTGTTCCCCGAAACAAATTTATTCATGGAAATAGATTGAAAATAAAATCAAGAAGTAAACAAATTAATTCTTTGTTCTTGGGAGCAACTCTAAAATCAAGCCCATTTTCTTTTTCTTTCCTTTTCTTTTTCCTTTTCTTCTTCTTTAGCCTCACCAATCGATGGCCTCAAAATGGCCGGCAACCTAATAGACAAGGGTCACTAGCCCCCGGCAAGGCTGAGCCTCTTCAGCGGCTACGCGAGCTCAACCTCACCGTTGAGCCACCACGGGTTGGTGTCATGCGGTGTTGATCTTTCGGTGGCTTGGTGAGGTTGAGCCTCACCAGTAGCTAGATGAGCTTGGTCTCACCCAACCACGGAAAAGGCTTTGTTAATGAGGCTCAACCTCACTGGGGCCTTGCAAGGTCACATAGTCCTCATCTAGCTAGTCATTGGCCATCGCGATGATAAAAGTATCAAAAAATTAAAAGAAATTGTAAGTTACAAAAAAATTTAAGGATTGTACCAAAAGTATTTCTATTTTGATAATAGAAATTTTGTACAGTTATTAAATGTTTCAAATGCTCAAAAATTTGTCCAGAGAGCAAAATAAAAATATTATTTTTGAGAAAAACTGTTTTCAGGAACATAATAATCATCAAATGCATCATAAATGGACGAAAAGTAGTATTTTCCTCTTCTTTTTCATTTTATTTCCTATATATTGTTTTGCGCGTCAGTTTGTTTTGCTGGAAGTTGTACTCCGAACCACAAAGTCAATTTCTCACTCTGTAGCTATATGATTGTATATCTTTTTCCTTTTTTATTTATCATAAAATGCCGTGCCTAATGAAGATGTATATGAAATATTCTTCTCCGAAAATTTCTTACTAGAGATACTTGTCGTACATCATCTATTTAACTACACATAAAATCTCACAACATATTTATACATTTGTGTATAGATTGTTATTTTAAGAGTTCTTCCTTTCTTGAAAGAACCAAAGCATATTATTTGGAAAAGAAAAGAATATTTCCATTATATGTATGTATGCGCACGTGTATGTATGTATGCATGCATGCATATATATGATTCGATATTAGATGTGGCTTCAAATTATCTGCTGAAAGCAACCGATGAGAACGTATACTCGCAAACCTTAAAAATCCTACATAGTACACAAGCAGTTAATTTCTGTACAATCTCACATGGCCTATCCATCCAAACATTTGTCCAGAAGGATCGTGAGCTCCCCTGCGCTCCGATCCAAATGAAATTACAGATCTTGTCGAGCAGTCATTGGTGCAGATGGACTGGCATGAGCCAAGGCAAATGACGCCAGATTTCTCGCCTGGCAAGTGGGAAGTAACGTGCATATTAAGCTCTGGCCAGGGACAATTTACTGAGGAACGCCTGATTTTCAGGGTAGATGCGACCTCAAGCATTAAACGATCGTACCTTTGGCGTTGACTAGACATGTCCGTACCTTCCTTGGATCCGATCTCTCCACCTCCATGATCGAAGAAATGAAGAGCAGACACGCTTTCGATCTGACTGCTCAAATGAAAAAGGAACAGCATTTGGGAAGCGGTCTTCACTTGTGAATCCTCGAAGAGTCATCGCTAATTCGATGCAGGCATTTTATTTTTCAGCATTCCATATGAGTGTTGAGGTATTACAAACTCTCATAACTTTAAGCATTAACAACCTTCAATCATTTGCTCTTATTGCCTAGTGACACTTCCTTTATATCATAAGTGTAAATCAATTTAATCATACTTCCTTATCCTATTAGTTTGCCATAAGCCATACTTTGTTTGAGTTCTCTTACCGTAATTACTCTATGTCCTTATAGATGGAATTGGCTTGGCCCATCTATTAGCCATATGCCTATCGAAGCGGAGCTTGGTTTTAACATCGACTGTAATGACTGATCTCTTTTAGCATAAGCTTAACTCCAAAAGGGTTATCGAAATTATGACCATAGGGTGGATTTTTACTAATAAGTCACTCAGTAATCCTTCTCCAATCTAGGGTGAACTAGGGGTGTTGGTCATTATGAATAAGATAATATAGTAACAAAACAAAGCCCGCCTAAGTAGATGTGTCATTCAAAAATAGGCCAAATGAGGGTAGGGAGTGATTGTCATGGACAAAACAATCAAATAAGATGTGGCTCTTTTGCAGAAATCTCAGATATGTTAAATGGCCATAAGTAAGGAATGAGCCAAATCACATATTGAATAATGAGTGTGTCCTAGGTCTTTCTAGGTGGACATTAACGAGGACACTAATGCTATATGTGGAGTGCTTATAGCAATCGAAATCCTACTTTTAGATCAATAAGAGATTTGAGATATGATATTTAAGTAGATAAGTCACAAAAACTAAAACTTGTTTACATAACATATGGTATCAAAGTCAGATCTCATCTGATTGACATGAGATTTGTTTACATACCAAAGCCTTAGTTAGTTGATTCGGGGAGACTAGCAAGTGCCTGACGGGGAGAGTAGGGCTTAGATCAAATGCAGCTCCTTGCTAGCCTTCATGATGGCGAAAAATGTGGAATGCACCGGATGAATTATGGGATTGACTAGGCTATATGGGTATGCACTAAATAATAAGGACGTTACTGCCATGTTAGGGGCAATTTGTAATGTTATAAAACTAGGCGTGAAAATATCTAATTAGGAAGGTAAATAAAGACCTAGAAATATTTGAAATTATGATTTCATGCTTTGATTCTATATAAAATTTTGTAATATTGCTGTCAACTATTATAGAAGCTTAAACTGTTAAATAAATTTATGATTTATTATTTATATATTCACCAAGGTTAGATCCATGTGGATTATTGAGTGGTTTCCAAGTAAAAATTCATCCTCAAAAAAAGTGAGCACTTGCCTTCTTATTTGTGGGAACTTGGCTCCTGGCCGAACAGGTTGTTAGATAAGAGATCTCAAGAATGAGCAATTATCAACTGCACTTGAGATCACAGTGAAATTTATTGGATCAACATGTAAAATGCACGCCCAATTATCTCTTTAATTAACAATGTGGTCACCTGCCACATTAACGTGGTTGCAAATATTTCCGAAAGCGCAATCGATGAAGGTCTCGTGGGCTTCCCGATACCTATCGATAATGTTTATATGAATTGGTTACTTATCCTGAATTGAAGGGTTACCCTAAAATCATCGTTGATCAGTAACCATTGTAATCCGTGGCACCGAAAATGGATATTATTGGCTGCCCGATTTTCCCAATAAATTTTCCTTATTTTAACCCCGGGACAAGGCAGAAAAGGCCGTCGGATGGTGGTGGCGTCACGTTAAGGCGAGAATTTAAAGACTAGGACATTGCCAATGGTCCCTTTTTTGAGTTCTTGTAGGAACCTTCCATCAATTCAACGATAACAACCGGTTGATAGACCTAACTTTGTCCCGATCTCGCCATGATGGTCCATCATCTATCAATCAAACTCATTGAATCTTAACCATGAAACCCATCTATCCATCATTGTAACCGAAACGGGCACTGAATGGATTTTTTCCACAGCTTCAAAAGCTTTTAGGCAAATTTCTTTTCATTTAGCTGAGTCGGGTCAGTAGCGAATGACTTCTTTCTTCTTCTTCTTCTTTATTTTTTTTTAATTTTTTTGTGAAAGGGGAGGGAATAAGTCAAAACACCTGAGGAGGGCGTGATTATTTAGTATCGTCAAAGCTGCATCTTGTGTGCGTAGGGAAGTATTTCTCAAAATAGTATGAGATTGGAATTAGCAGTCGGAGTAATTTTCTTTTTCAGCCTTTTTCTCATCTTTTTTGGGGCTTTGTATGAATGAGAGTACCTTCAAAGGCACTTGTTAAATATATTCAATGAGGAGATACTCAATTTTCAAACTATTGATAGTACATATCACAAGAACAGTGAGTAATTAGAAATTATAATATATTTTTATTTGATTTCTCAACAAAATATTTTCCAATAAGTCTTTAGAAGCTTCCTCAATTAACATCATTTGCTGCAATTTAAAGCTATAAGCCAATTCAACCCATTTTTCTGAACTCTGATAAACTGATAATTCATGCATCAATTGTAAGAGTTTTTTTTTTTTTGTCAGAACAATTGTAAGAGTTAACATTCCAAATCCTTCATTAGCACTTTAATCTTCTTAATTAATATGGTGGCTACCGAGGTTAGACTACATAAGACCACAACCGGACATCTCCAAAGGGAGACCAAGAAAACAAAGTTTTAATGGCTCTTGAGGTTTAGGTTCTATCGGTGAGCATCCTTTTTCACATTATGACAGAGTCCCCTAGTTAAGAACAACTTTATATGTGGTAAGTTGACGTTATTTGTCAGCGAGTTTTACGTTCTCCTTGGACATTAGTCTTGTCTATTATGCATTTAATTTTTCATGGATCGATGATAATCTATCGGTCATATTATAGTACCGACCAAAAAAAAAAAATAGTACACATACTACAAATTACATAAAGATATATCTAGCCTTGTGATAAATGAGTAATTTATTTTTTACAAGATCATGACTTTCTATTTACATCAGGAGCAAACCGCTAATGGCTAAAGTCCATAGTGCCTAGTTGCAGCATGCCTCGTGCAAACAGACTTGCGGGCCTCTAGGAACTCGATGAGGCTGCAGTAACAAGTTCACCAACCCTAAACCTTATGATCTTGTAAATGGTATCCCTCGTCTAAGCATTTTGTAGCAGTTATGATTTATGAGACCGTTGTAGTAATGTCCAAAGAGACTCACTAGCTTGAGCTCCCCACTCTTCAACCTTACCCCAATAAGGTAAAAAAAGAAGAACAGTGATAGTTTCTGTGTTCAAGTCCAATGAAAGTCCTCCGCTAAGATGTAACAAAAGTTTGTAGGATTTGCATAAGCTCTAAGTCATCTCTTCCTTCCTCGTCACTAGGCCAAGAGAGAAGTTTGCCTAAACATGTAAATTATATAAAAAATATTGTATTGTCTATAAATAATGTGAACCAAATCCATATTTGTTGCTGATCACTGATTTACGATGTAACTCATTTAATTGTGGTCAAGATAGTATTGATCTACATGGTTCATAGACCCTCAAAAGTCTTGAAAAATGTAACAAAGTTCATTTTTTATCATTAATAGATGGTTTTTGTCAAGCTCAGTTTCTTTTCTTCCATCCCCTTGGTCCCAAGCCTATTCCCCCTAAAAAATCCATATCATATTTCAGCCATCTCGTTACCCAATTGAACCCACCCCCACATTTAGAACCCTAGGAAAGGGATTGCCTGCAATCACAGCCAAAAGCCGATCCCCATGTGTGGTTCATAATTAGTTTCTATGTGTTCAAGTCCAATGAAAGTATTCCACTAAGACGTAGCAAAAGGTTATAGGATTTGCATAAGCTCCAAACAACTGATCCTTCCTCATCACTATTCCGAGTGTTGACTTGGAATAAACATGTAATTTATAGAAAAAAATATTGTATGGTCTATAAATAATATGAACCAAGCTCATCTTCATCTTGAATCACCGAATCCACAATGTGATTCACCTAGTTAACAGTCGAGATAGTATTGATTTGGATGGTTCATGGACCCTCAAAAAGTCCCAAAAAATATAACAGAGTTCATTCCCGATCATTAATAGACAGTCTTTGTCGACCTTGGGTACCTCGCTAGCATCCCCCTGGTCCCGATCCTATTCCCCCTAGAAAATCCATATCTTATTTTGGTCCTTCTCGTCACCCAATTGAACCTCTCCCTCTCCCCCCACCAATTTAAAACCCTAGGAAAAAGGATCGCCCCGCAATCACAGCAAAAAGCCGATCCCCATGTGTGGTTCTTAATCGCAATCATTCTTGAGACGCAGGCGTGGGGGGGCGAAACCATCATAAATAAATGATGACGACGAAGAAAAAACGGGCGGCCCCCCACAGTTCATGATGCCCCCCATCTTATGTGGACGATCCGGCTCTTTTACTTCGGCCATAATGTCGTGTCGGGGACCATCATCTCAGTTCCCATCCATCACGCCCAAACCCTAATTTCTAAAAAAAGAATGTTTTTTCTTTGAGGCAATACGTGTGTGCTTTGAGACGACAGCAGCTGGATGCTCTCTCCAGGTCCTATGCTCTTAAAAGGGTCGACATGATTGCACTTACCACTCGCCACCAACATTCGTTTTCTCCGATTCCGCGGACAGATCGCACTGTAGCAGCAAAGAGAAACGAGGGATCGTGTGTGTGTGTAGATGGTGGTGGGCACATGGTGCTGCACTGTTCAGCAAAGTATCTTGTTGGCCAACTACAAGGGGAAGAAGATTCGTTTCTTTTCCACGAAGTTGGTCCGTCGATTTCCTCGAACGTCCCTAACGTGGATGCGATCACAAGAGAGTTTCTCGACGATTTGATGGATGTAGAATGCAAAAATTCTTTAATTTTTGAGTTACTGTAAAAATAACAACTTATTATGAATCAATAATTTTTAAAGAAATGGATCCGTTTACAATTTATAATTATTTGTTATTTGATTATTTATAATCCAGAATGGATTGTTATTCTCATAGTAGATTAAAGATAATCACTTAATCATTTCTCGTAATAAATTGAGCATCATCAAGTGAAATGGGGGGTTTTGGGCAAGAAATTCAAGACTGGCCAAAAATTGAAGTTGTAAAGATTAGATAGGTCGGGTTCATAAATGACTCGTTCCTCGAGGGCCTGAGTACGAGAGTTTGATGTTTTACATTTGTGTATGTGAGAGACCGTTCAACTGAATGAGCGAATTTGGACACGGCGCTTTATGCTTCACAGCTCGATCATTGTCATCCCTAAAAACAAACAGCAATGGATATTTCCCCGCATTTTCATTTCATGTCCCGCGACGTCTAACTTGTCCCTTATTTCAAATTCAGGATTCACAAATGCTAACTCCCCTGCATTTTCGTTCCATGTCCCGCAACGTCTAACTTGTCTCTTGTTTCAAATTCAGAATTCACAAATACTAATTTTTCAAACGGTATAGTGCCGCACATCATTGTGGGACAGGCGTTTGATGTTCGAGTCCCTCTTTTTCTATATATATGTTGCATTGTCCAAATTCATATAAAAATAGTATATTAAACTTATTACATTGCCAAAGATCCTCCTCGATACGAAGCAAAGTCCTAGCACTATCATTTTGCAGCTTTTGGCGAAATCCAGGTGGGTGTTTAGCTCCAGCTCCACTCTCAGTTCAGCTCAGGCGCTGCCCAAACCCTAAAGATTAGCTGCTAACCCTCTCCTGATTAATTCCCGTTCCCTGACTCAGGTCACAAGACGTAGGACATCTGCAACGTTGGATGCCCTCGCCTTCTGCAACATCTTCGCACGCTGGGCGATCCTCTACGCTGGCGGAGATCACGACCACTCCTCTTTTTCAGTTCCTTCTTTGTCTGGAGGGCAGCGTCTCTGCTACCTGCATCGTGAGGTCAACCCTTCAGATATTCTTCGACACGTACAAATTAACAAAAGCACGAGCGCCATGCGTGCAGATGGATATGTTAGCTGTGGAGGACCTTTCATCTGAAAGCAACTAAGCAGTTTAACTTCGAAGTTCGCAATCCAGGGCGCATGCAAACGTCCCGTGTCGTCTCTGCATGGATTGGCATATTGAGAGAGAGAGAGAGAGAGAGAGAGAGAGAGAGAGAGAGAGAGAGAGAGGAGCTTCTTTTGCTTTTCCCAGAGAATGGTGAAGTACAGGGCCATGGCTGCTTTATCTGATATCCTAGCTGGGCCAGCAAGCAGGCGCAATTGTGACAATAATAAGACAAAAATTATTGAGCAATGTCCTGAGAATGCAACGATAGATAGAGCCAACCAAATTGAAAGAATGTCCAGGAATAATTGCCTTTTTCGTGAAATTTTCACAGTATTTTCATGCGTGATTGATATAGCAAAATCAAACCTTTGCGTATTGCTAACTACGGATTCGATGCTCTTTCGCATAGCATTAAAGTCATTGACCAAAATGCAATTCCTTATTATGAAAAAGAGCAGTTATGGATCACCTAGAGTTAAATGGGCATTTCTACAAATTTCCGATGATAGGTCTTGATGCGGCGTACATCGACATCGGATTTACATCTTTTATTCAATTGATTTAGAATTTTAGGGTTTCATAGTTTATTTCTTTATTTGTTTGACTCTAGAGATTACATTAAAATACATGGTGATTTAGTTTGAATTCTTAGATTACGGTGGAGGTCGCCGTTATGACCGTCTTCCCAAAGAATTACAAGAATTTCTTCTCCAGGTTCCTTATCCAATTATTATTTGAATATCAAAAGATTTGTTTTAGCTGTGGACCAACCACAAGCAAGCTTGAGCCTCGCCACATGCTAGTGAGGCTCGAGCTCACCCCAAGTTTTTAGCTTTGCCTGAAAATCAGCAAAGCAATCATAGTTTCTAGCAGTTCGAAAGTATATGTGTTTCTAAGATAGGATTTGTTGCATATAAGTAGACACTAGTATGTAACTAAGTTTCTCTTTTTAAGGGATAACATAAAATCGGGAGATTTCTCATCGAAAACATTTGAAACATGTCGTGGGATCTGATATTTTGCGTAGAATATACTACAAAATGTACTTGAATACGATGGGTCGAAAGGAGACTTCACGGTGAAGAGACATCCCTACACTTGGACTGGCGTCGCTGAGCGGCAAACACACTAGAGTTTAGGTAAGAGAGGAGGTGGATGGTCTGCCGGACCGTCGTTGCTGGTGGACGGTCGGCAACGGGACGGCATGTCGCGACGTCTGCTGGATCATGGGCCGAATGATCCGATTTGGGTTGGGCCTGAAAGAGGGGAGGGGGACGGTCCATGGGAAGGTGAAGGCGGGGCTCTTGCGAGCTTGACACCACCGACTTATGGGGTTGAACATCTTCCTTTCTTTATCCTCTCCTCTTTTCCCATTTTCTTTTCCGTCTTTATGCAGTTATCCGCACAACACATAACGTATATGTGTATGTATATATATCCGGTTCAATACACTGGAAGACTCGACTTGACACAACACCACACACGAAAATACGATATCATCCCATCACTGAATTATGGAATTTGAGTTTATCTTGATCCTATTCAGGTAACATAATATAAGTTACTGTGCATTTTGACTAAATTTATGCCAAGTGCACATGATATTGCAATTCGCAGATGCCGTAGAACAAGAAAAAACAGGAATTAATTTCGACATGGAATTGGCAAACATAGGGTTGAACCTGCATCTCTCTGTGTGAAAAAAGATATTATTCTGTATTGACAAGAAAATCCGACTTCGAAAAGAGTTAACTCGGTCCAATGCTGTAAGAGTTTGAGTCCAATTAGTAATATTATTTACACCCACCTTTAATGTAAGGAAAAAGGATCGAGATCCTCTAAAATTACGGGTGCAATTTTTCAATTTAAAGCTAGACAACATCTATTGTTGTTTCTCTTAGGATTAATATCACAAGAAATCTCAAATTGGTACATTCGTAATGAATTTATCTAAAACTAATTTTTTTAAATAAAAAACTCTAAATTAGTACATTGATGATAAATTTATCATCCGTTAGCTTTTTGTTAACTTTTACCATCAAATTGTTGAGTGAGGTGATACATAGCAATTGACCGATATATCAATTTAGGATTTTATCTCTCCATTTGTCATATGTGCACTAATTTTATGGATTTTCATGATATTAATCAAATTTAATAAAAATTAATACATAATAAATTTGTCATAAATATACCAATTTGAAATTTTTGATAATCAAAATATTAAATTTAAATAAATTTATCATAAATTTTTTATAATAAAAAAATTAATGGATAATAAATTTGCAACATCTTGTGTTCCTTAGTTTGGTTCTAAAGGGTTTGACTTTGGTGGTGGGGAGGGACATCCTCGTCACGGTTCACGTGCACAACACAATCCAGATTTGACGAGGTTTATACGGAGCATCATCGTGCCTCCGATGCTCCCGAAGAATGAAGAAAAGGACGACAATTGCCACGTGTTCCTCAACGCCGGTCCTCTCACCTCCCCACTCCGAGCGGGCGATGCGGCGGACGCGTGGAGGAGGCCGAGCGGCGAGAACTTCCCGTACAACAAGACCACCGTGCTCGTCGGCGGCTTGCTCCTCCATCGGATGCTACGCAGTCTATGCCGACCGGAGGCACAGAGCTCACGATATGGTGAGAGTGGCCGATCGCGTTGCTGAGAGGCCACCGCCACCGCCCCTGCCACTACCGACGCCGGCGGAAGCTCACCCACGAAAGTGAAAGTAATTCTAGCGATACAATATGCTGTATCTTCTTTTCTTTTTTTCTTTTTTTGGGATGGCGTCAAGAAGGATATACTCGCTCGATAAGAAATAAAATCTTCATATAGCTTCTGTTTCTTTATTTTCTGAAATTTATATCCCATAAGAGATGCAAACTTAGACATGTGATATTCATTTGACAAACAAAGAAATCATATAGGCATGGAGAAATGCCGTGCCGTGAAGAGAGCGAACATTTTCTCAGTTGTGTCGAAACAATTTGAAAATGTGTTTTTCTTTTCCTTTGAAAAATAAAAGGGTTAATATCAAGAAAATTCTAAAATGTTACATATATGATAAATGTGCTACAAATTAATTTTTTGATCATAAAAAATTCCAACTTAGTATACATGTGACAAACTTATCTCAAACTAGTTTTTTTTACTACTAAAAATTCAAATTGGTATACTTATGACAAATTTATTATTCATTTGTTTCCATTAAATTGGATTAAATCCCATAAAGACTTTGCTACCATAAAAGGATTTGTTGTGAAAAGTATAGGGAACTGAATTTTTAACTATACAATGTCTCTTTTGTTATAATACAATATAATCTCTCCTCCACATAATTAGTCTTATAAACAAAAGCTACCTAATGCCTAACTTGATTTATGGATGACCAGAAATCAAACTTCTTATGCAAGTAACAAATTGACTGCAATAGTAGGACGTAGAGCTGACATTATACCTCGAACTTATCACTCCTTTTCAATGTTCTAAGTGTAAACTCACATGAATACTCCTGGAGAATAAAATTTCTTTTGGAGTTTGCAAATCAGGGTAGTGACTAAAAAAGTCATTTTAGTCACTACATTTAATTTGTCTTTGGTATCATTTTCTTAAAAGGTCAAAAATTGACTACGAAGTTGACTTTTTGGTCAAATCTAAAAAGTCAAACCATTGGTCAACTTTTTTTTATAAAAACCGCCAATTCTATCTTTTGTCGTATTGTTAGAATTTTAATTTTAATTTTTTTATAAAGTGATCGACAGTTAAATTTTCAGTCAAACCGAACACTTTAACCTTTGATAAAAAAAATTCCAATATTCACTGATTTGATTCTTATTTCAGACATGCGATTCAAAGACCATGGCAATTTGACATTCCAAGCCCAATTTCAATAATTCAAACATAAATGTGGCTGCCAACGTTTGAGCTTAAGTTTAGGGCCCCAGTTGATCCTTCACAAATAGAGTTTAGCACAAATTATATATGACTAGTCCAAATTAATTCAATTTCAAATATCAATTTTGGCAAAAATCAGGGGAGTTTGGTGAAATTTTATAGGAACAATGAATAAAGACAAACAAACTCGGGCCGGGTCAATTCGGTTGACCTAACCCAATTCGACCCACTATGTCGAATCAATTAAGGTGGCCAAGCCCATAGTGGAAATTGGAGCGAAGACAATTGGAAAGTCCTGAGTCAATTTAGTCCACCTTGGTCGACTCAAGAAAATTCTAATCCACTAAGCTCATTTGCTCTCTTTTTTTCATTAATTATCAAATTGCCACCAATCCTTAATTACAAGAATACCACGCCATGTCATCATTCCTTGTGAAGCCCCAACCTTGGCCCTTCATTCCTCATTTCATCCTAGCCAATGAAGATGCCATGTCACCCATCCATGTGCTCTAACAAGAGCCAATGGAAGGCTTTTTTTGCCATTAAGGATTGAATTAGGGCTCTCAAATCATGGGATGAGGTGTAGGGTCAAGATTTGCTCTTAATTCAAGTTTCCTCCCCGTTTTCCTTCTGATTTTCTCTATTTTCCCTCTATCTCCTAATTTCATGAATTAATTACACTCACATTCGAAAAAGTTACACAAAATCAATCTCTCTCTCTCTCTCTCTCTCTCCGCCACTCTCCCTTGTCGACACTTAATTTTTTGCTAACGCTTCAATGAATGTAAAAAAATCGAAATTAGCTTTTGCGATTGTGATGAAACCCATTTTTCAAACAAATATTATCAATTTTTGTTTCTTTTCTATTAAATTGACATTTTAAGGTAATTTCTTAGTCATTTTCACTAAAAACCCAAAAGGTCAAATAATTGACTTTTGAGTTGATTTTTGGTTAATCCTTTGACCAAAAGTCAAATTTATGGGTCAAAATTTTTTTTTTTGAGCAAAAAGATTTCTTTTAGTCTTAATTTGACTCTGCATAAAAATTTTTGCAAAAATTGATTATGAATCTTATTTTCCAAATTTTTCGGTTTTAGGTTCAAAAGTGACTAAAAATAAAATTACTTTCATTCTAGTCATAATTAGGCTTAATTCTTTTTACGATACTTGATCTAGAAACAATTACCTATTCACTCGTTCGATCAATTTTGAGATCAGGTAAGTCAAAGTTTGAACTGACATTTTCACCCCTAATTAAGAGTCTAGAGTGATTCTTCATGATTTGTGAATCGACACTCCTACTCTAATCATTTTTGCGAGATAAGTCCAAATCCAGAGTTAATTTTGGGAAATTCACTTGGAAACATTCCAATCTAGAGAATTTAGCTTACTTGAGCATTGAAAATCTAAGCTAATGTGCTTCAATTGATGCAATTTGATTTTTTTAGTCTTAATTTGAAATTTATGAAAATTGATTAAGAACCTTATTTTCTGAAATTTTCAATTTTAGGTTCAAAATCGGCCAAAAATAAGATTACTTTCATCCTAGTCATAATTAGACTTAATTCTTTTTACGATATTTGATCTAGAAACAATTACCCATTTACTTTTTTGATCAATTTGAGATCAGGTAAGTCAAAACTTGAATTGACTTTCACCCCTAATTAAGGGTCTAGAGTGATTCTTCATGATTTGTGAACCGACACTCCACTCTACTCATTTTTGTGAGATTAGTCCAAATCCAGAGTTAATTTTTGGAAATTCACTTGGAAACATTCCAATCTAGAGAATTTAGCTTATTTGAGCATTGAAAATCTGAGCTAATGTGCTTCAATTGATGCAATTCGAATTGACCCATTCTAGATAGAGTTTAATTGAAGTAATTAAGCTTCAACTTGACCAATTGAAGCTCAATTAAAAACATGGGCTTAGCTTGTGGTATCGTTTCAATGGAATTCAATGAATTTGAAATTTATGTGCACAATTAGTCGACCCGAGATAGTCCAATTGCATCCCATTTGATCCAATTCATATAGAAATATTCAATTTCGTTCAAATTGGGCAAAATCAAGAAAATCAAAACAAAATTCGAATAAGAATTCAATCCAGCGTTGACCGAAGTTCACTAGCATTGACTTGCGTTGACCTACGTGGACTTTCCTTGACGGTTGTTGACTTTTATTTTATTTTTTGGTCGAAGATAGTTCTTTCCTTCATTCGTAAAAGAGATTTACAAGACAATGTTAAATAAGTTTATGAACATAATATATTCTAGGCGGGCTGAGGGGGTAGAGACACCTAGTTTGGAGGAAGAGTTTTGTTGCGATGGGCTTTAGCTACCTAGTCAGCTGCTTAGTTGGCTTCTCTTGGACAATGTGATAATTTTGCGCACGACATCGGGGCTAAAAGCCATTTGCATTCATTTATAAGATCTCACTTAGCCCATGGGCTCTCGACTTGGCCCATCAAAACCTCCACAAGGGACAAGCTGTCACTTTCACACTCCTAGCATTTTCCTTGATCCTGTACTCCTTCAACGTGCAACTTTGTTTTTTGATCAAGGTACTTTAACCCTTGCAGCAAAGCTAGGGCTTCTGCGTACAATGGTGATGAAGCTTTGACGTCTGCTACGAATCCATCGACCATCATCCCTCTTGAATTTTGCATGATTCTAGTTACCGCGCTCAATGTCTCTCCGTCCACCCATGAGCAATCCACGTTTAGCTTCAAGGAGCTGCTAGTCGGCGGGATCCACGTCACGGCTAAGCTTGCTTTGCTGGGTCTTCTCTTTCCTTTGTTCGAATTCCATTGCCTAAAGTTTTGCACTTGCGCAAGGGCTTCGTTAATTATGGAGTTGGGTTTTGGTGGCTATTTTCTAAAGATGTTGTTGCAAGCTTTCCATATCAGCCAAAGGGCAACCACGATCAGCTCTTCTTCTAGTGAGACAACCCTTGCTTCGAAGAAATCCATAAGCCATTTATCTATTCTGGAGACATTGTGGGTATTGTTGTTGAGATTTATACGAGGATCTGACCAAATTTCCTTTGTCAATTCACAGAGTAGAAATAAGTGTTCGATGGTTTCTAGATGGCTTGAGCAAAGGGGCCAGAGAGGATTGGGTAGCACTTTCTTTTTGTAGAGATTTTCTCTCATTGACATGGCGTTTTAACAGAGGCTCCACATAAATATTCTCAGTTTGGGTGGGATTGTCATATTCCATATACTAGTCCATAGTTTCTTGGGAGGCTAATAGGATGTTGTAGCTTTGTGTTGATTTGGATTGGCAACCTTGGAGTACACCTTGTTGTAGCCGCTTTTCACTGTGTATGATCCTATTTTGTTCCTTGTCTAGCACAGTTTGTCTTCTTTTGGACTTTGACAAATGGGTATAGATAGGATTTCATTCACAATTCGATCTTCAAAAAGATTATGAAGTTTGGGCCCGTTCTATTCCCTTGTCTCTAGTCTGATTAACTCTGCCACCATCACTAGATCCTCCTTGTTTGCAGGGCCTCCAATTACTCCTGTTTTAAGCCATTTATATTCACGAATTTTGATGGATTTTCCATCGCCCACCATCCACCTTACCTCCGATTCTATGGCTTCTCTTCCCATTAAAATACTTTGCCAACCCCAAGATGGTTCATGCCCTTTGTTGGCCTTCCAGAAATCTCCATTAGGGAAATAGATTCCTTTAAGAACCTTGCTCCAAAAGGCTAAAGGATCTTTAGACAGTCTCCAAGCTTGCTTGCCTAGCATAGCTTTGTTGAAGTTTATCAAGTCTTTAAACCCAAGGCCCCCTTCATCTTTTTTGGATTTTAGCACCTCCCATTTCTTCTAATGGATTCCTTTTTTGGAGTTGCTTTGTTTCCACCAGAAAGAAGCTATTCTTTATTTAATGGCATTGAATATTGAATTGGGGATTTTGAAAATGGACATTGCATATTGGGGCATAGACTGCACAACAGTTTTTAACAAAATTTCTTTACCTGCTTTTGACAATAGCTTTTCTTTCCATCCCTCAAGCTTCTGATTCACTCTAGCTAGGATCCATGCAAACATTTCCTTCTTAGTTTGACCCCATTCGGATGGTATGCCAAGATGCTTTCCTGTCTTTTCCATGATTGGAATGCCTAGCTCTATGGCTATATTCTCCTTTAAGTTCACTGGATAGCCCCAACTTAAGAATATACCTGATTTATTCAGGTTAATTGCTTGGCCCATAGCAAAATAGTATTGGTTTAAGATAGCTTCCAGGTTTTGGCATTCTCTAATTGTCCCATCCATAAAAAATATGGCATCATCAGCAAACAATAAATGAGATAGAGTGGGGCAGTTCCTATTTAGTGTAATTCCTTTTATACTCTCATCCTCTATGGGTTTATGACTCATCCATGATAGAACATTAGCCATCAATATGAAAAGGTAAGGGGACAATAGGTCTCCTTACCTAATCTTGCATGAAGGTAAGAAGTGTTGTGTTGGCTTTCCGTTGACTTTTACATTGAAAGAAGCAGTTGAGACACATTGCATGATCAAAGCAACCCACTCGGAAGAGCCCATCTTTAACATGCTTGCCTGTAGAGAGTCCCACTCCACCCTATCATAAGCATTCTGCATATCCAATTTTAGGATTGCTTGAAATTTCTTTTTTTCCTCTCAGTCCTCAACTGGTGCAATACTTCATGAACTATTAAAATATCATCTTGCATTTGCCTACCTTTGACAAAGGCACTTTGTTCAATAGCTATAATCTTGGGGAGGCACTCTTTCAATATGTTAGCCATCACCTTTGAGATGATTTTGTAACTGAAATTGCACAGGCTGATAGGTTTATACTGGCTTATGCTTTCTGGATTTTAAACTTTAGGGACGAGAGAAATATGTGTCTTGTTGAGAAGGGGGTCTAGAATACCTAATTCAAAGAAGTTTTGGACCAACTGCAGCACATCCATCTTCATGTCTTCCCAATAGTGCTGGTAGAATTGGCCATTTAGTCCGTTCAACCCTAGGGCTTTTAGTGATCCTAGTTGGAACACCGCTTCTTTCACTTCCTCCAAAGTGATGGTGGCTAGTAATCTTTCGTTCATTTCTGCATTGACTACGTTAGGACATTAATCTAAAATGGGTTGAAAATCCCTTAGGCCTACTGTTTCATAGAGGGACTAGTAGAAATCCCCTATATGTTGCTTGAGGATTTTGGGTTCTCTACCCCAATTGTCTTCATCCAATTTCAACATCGTTATTCTATTCCACTGTCTCCTTTGCACCATATCAGCATGTAAATACTTTGTATTTTTGTCTCCCCATTGGAGCCATTTGATTCGAGCTCTGAATCCCCAATACGTCTCTTCCTGTCGCCTCATTTTTTCAATTCGATTTACTATATTTTGAGTTTCCTCCTTGCTAAATGTTTTGGACTCTATTGGTGATCTCGGTTAGTTTCCTCTTCAAGCCCTTGATCTGTTGTGATGCATTAGAGAATTTTCCTTTACTCCATAATGCTTATTCTTTTGTAACTTCATGGATTTTCTTTGAGAAGCTTTTGTGGCATGATGAGAGCCCCAACCCCGTTCTTTCGATGATTTCCAAGCATTTTGGTTCTTCCAGCCAAAAGGCTTCAAATTTGAATTCTTTCTTCCATTTCTCCTAGGGTGGGTGTAAAGAGAGTAAGAGTGGGCTGTGGTCATATCCTACAGCTGGTAAAGCTAGAACTTTTGCATTAAGAAACAAAAGCCTCCACTCCATTGTACATAAAACTCTATCCAATCGCTTCTTGACTAGGGCTTCTCCTTCTCTATTGTTAGCCCAAGTGCATGCGCACTCTTTACTGACGATGTCCATTAAGGAACAATCATTTAAGAAGTCATGGAAGGCAACTATCCTGTGATGTTCAGTCTCTCTTCTACCTACCTTCTCCTAGTAATATAAAATTTCGTTAAAGTCGCCCATACAAATCCGTGGTAGTTGGTTGTGTGCTTGAATATTTTTAACTTGCTGCTATAAAGAAATTCTCTCCTAAAAGATCGCTAGGGCATGAAGGAAAGTGACTCTCATATGAAGACCACTTGTAGGATCCGTACCTTCCAAGTCAATGAGATCTTTGGAACTGGAACTCACTCTTAATTCAATGTCTTCATTCCACATAATTGCTACACCCCCCGCAGTTCCTTTCGGTTGCGCTAAGAATGAATTTGTAAATTTTAAACGTCATCTAACACGGTCCACCAATGTCTCTTTATTCTTGGTCTCCATCAAGAAAACCAAGGCAATCCTTTCTTGAGCCACTAACACGGTTGTTGACTGGCCACTTTTTTTTGGCCATCTTTTGGTTGGAAATCACCCTCGATTGGCCCAGCCCATGGCTAACCCATCCATGCCATTATTTCTCGAATTTACAAAGTTGCCATTGGATTTTGTGAAATTATGAAAATGCTTCTCAATTTGGCTTTAATCGCGAACCAATCATGACCATTCATTCATGATGCATCTCAACTGTCCAAATAGACATATGCCACCTTAAACAAACTTAACCAATTAAATAAGTTTGTTAGCTAGGAAGATTATTTCTTAGCCCTTGGATCAATCCAAGGGCTAAGATGTAACCTTGTTAGGGGGTATAGATGGATTTTTTCCTCAAAACTTAGGGGGCCTCATTTTATGCAAATGTTCCAGATCTGAAGAGAGAGAAAATCGCTCAAAATCTCATTCTCTCTCCTTGTTCCCGTGTCTTTCTCCTCTCTCCCCCAAAATCGCCTTCGATGATCTTCTTCGTGCATTGCCGCATCCCGCCATTCACTGGCCTCATGTCGGTGACTTTCCAACTAGCTTCAGCTACTCAGGCCTCTCTTGATGTCTCCCTAATTCCCTTGGCATCGGTGTTCTCCTCAGCGTACTACCGATCCGCCCGTCAAAGCTTCTTTACTCCTCCCACACATGAAGAGGTTGCCATTCAGCGATCCTTCGACAGCCTATAGCTTCTCAAGACATCCAGTAGCTTCATCTGGTCATCCTTGAGCTGTTTGCAGTGATCAAAGGTAATCGGAATACCATTCAAGTGTCAATCATTCTCGTTGGTGCAAGCTAGCATTTGATTCTGTACCAGCAACAAGCCAGAGCAAATCCGGCATCCCATTGGCCACGACATGCCTCGGAGCTTCCTCGACGTCCCTAGGTGCCGATGTGCCTTGGTTGTGGCTTGATTGAGCTAGGATCGCCAAGAAAATGCACAAAGGTAAACTATCCTAACCTAACCTTGAGCTCGATGAAGTGAGGATACCTTAGGTATCCAGGGCTAGAGCTTGCTTTTAGACAATATTGAGAATGCATTAGAATAGAAGAGATAATTTCATAGGGTTTAACTTTGATATGCTGCAAGTCTCGTAGACTTGCAAGATTCACTATCATTTCACAACACGCTGAATTGTTTGGATGTTGAGATCCCTCGCGTACATCCTATCACCTCACAATTCACACTTCTCTCATTAGTCATTCCAATGCTGGGATTTTCCGCTATGCCAATGAGGATTTTGTTCTATCGATGCTCTGTTTCGACTTTCCCGTATGTAAGTTCTTGTTGCATGCTGCTTTCCAATGTTTTATTAGTTTTGGTCTTCATGATGTAGGAATTGCGAATGGAGCCATATTTCATAATTTCGGAGGAGAACCATACATGTATTCCCAAGAAACTCATGATCTCCTCCGAGTCTGAGCAATGTTATCCATATGAATCATGCTAAAATTATGAGAAGAAGCCTTTTTAACGAGTTTATTCACTTCATAACAAGTACCGACATCTCCCAGGCTATAAGTAGTCCAGCTATATCTTGTAGAAATAATGATCCTCGTGCATTATGAGCTAACAGAATAAGCTAATGGCAATGGACATGAACGGGACTATCAATGTAATACCGAGAAACGAAGCATCGCTTCCTGGTGGTGGTGGAGATGGTGGTGCTAATGGTTGGGCCGGGTGGTGACACGGATACCACTAGACCGGGGATCAGGTCTGCGGAAGTTTCATTGACGATGGATGCTAAATTTGGGCTCTGAGAGCAATGGTTTCCATCAACAAAGGTGCAGACCAAGTGATGCTCACCGGCGCTGTCGAGGGTGAAGGTGGCCAATCCATTGGCTAGGATGATGAATAGGGATGTGGTGTTGCAGCTGTCGTTGTCATGCTTTGACACGTTCGCGACATCGTGTGATCCTATGTTAAAGTCAAACTCTACAATGACAATGGAAGATCATCGGCAAAAGAGCGAAACTCAAGATTGATTGCCCACAAATGGAGAATGGACCGGTCAGAGCATTGTGCTTAAAAATTACGATGAGCAAGTATTTAATTCCTACTTTAAGGGTCTGTTTGTAATTTTGCTGATTTCTTTATTTTGCTGTTCTTTTGTTCCTCAAAATAGAAAAATAATAAAAATCCGTTTAGTAACGCCAATTGATTTTTTTATTCCCCGGAATAAAAAGTTGTTTTTGAAAATAGATTTGGAGTAAAAATAAGAAGTAGATTTTTTCTACTTCTTATTCCGAGGAACAAAAACAAGAAATGATTTCTTCACTCGTGAAACCCTAACCCACACCTCCTTTGTTCAGTCAACCCCAACCTGCACCTCCTCTACTCTTCACTCACCTTTGCCTTCCTCTAATCGCGTCACCTTCAGCCATTCGCCTCCAGTTGTGTCCCCTTCGGTGCGTCACCTCCGGTCCCTCGCCTCCAATCGCGTTGCCTCTGTTCACCTTGCTTCTCTTCGGTTGCCTTGCCTCTATCGTGTTGCCTCCACTTGCCTCTCTCTAGTCATTCGCCTCTAGTCGCGTCACCTCCAATCACTTGCCTCCAGTTGCGTTGGTTCTGCTCACGTCGGCTTCGCTCGCGTTCCCTCTGCTTGGCTCTCTTCAGTGGCCTTTCTTTGGTTGCGTTGGGGTCACTTCTCTTTGGTCGTGTCACCTTCGGTTGCCTCTCTCCAGTCGCTTGCCTCCAGTCGCATCTCTCCGTCACCTTTATTCGTGCGTGCCTTCATCTCACCTTAAATCTAGGTATTTCACTTTGATTCCTTCTTGTTGTACATGTTCTAGTTGTGATTCTCACTTCAAGAACTTGAACCTTTGTTCAGTAGCCTCTCTCTGTTGTCACCTCTGTTTGTGCTTGCTGTTCGTGCTTGTCTCACCCTTAATCCAGGTTTGTAGCTTCAATGTCTTCTCATTGTACACTTTTTAGTTGTCATTCTTGCTTCTTGAAGTTGAATGTCTGTGTAAATGGATTTGGTCTACTCTTTGGGAATTTGAAACTCTAACATTGCTTGTGTTTAGATTAATTATTTAGCATTGATTATGTTCTAGTTGTGATTCTCACTTCAAGAACTTGAATCTTTGTCCAATAGTCTCTCTTTGTTCTCGTCGCCTCTATTTGTGCTTGTTCATGCTTGCTGTTCATGCTTGTCTCGCCCTTAATCTAGGTTTGTGGCTTCGATTTCTTCTCATTGTACACTTTTTAGTTGTCATTCTTGCTTCTTGAAGTTGAATGGCTTAGTTTTTCGAATTAGACCACAGAACGAGGAACAAGAATTTGCTAAGACTTGCATGTCGGGCTTGAAGGGGATATTTGCTTTTGTTATTTGTTTGATAGCCAATATGCATATTTTAGTTTCTTTGTGTTTTATTGATTAATAGTTGGTCTCACACTGATATTCCCATCTCCAAGTCATAGGGTTGAACTTTGCTTGCATCAATAGTCTTATCATTTGGTTTGGTGAATGCTTAACATTCCTTCATGGGTGTAGGAACCTTATGGTAACCCTTATGCAAGTAGTCTTTGCTGGTCGCCCCTCCCCATCCTTCTTGGCTTAGCAAAGAAAAAAAAAATAGTAGTTATTGCTTGAAAGCAATATATGTTGTGTTTAGCAAATGCATTAATGCTTGTTTTGAAGTCTAAAACCAAGCGCCAAGTTAATCAGAGCAGTTCCTGCACAAGAAAAAGAATTAAATGTTGCATGATTGACAAAAGCAATTGGGGGGGGAATTGACAACCTACAAAATAAAAAGAAGGACAATATGTATAACATGTTACCAACACATAGGGGTTGATCAAGGGACTGTTAGGGAGCGGAGCAGCTTATAGGCCTTTAGGTATTCCTTTGCAGCACCTTGGTAGTGGCATTTGTGAATATCATCGACAAGTTTGTCTCTGTCTGAACTGTGATTTTTTTCTTCGGCTATCTCAATTATATTATTATCCCAAACCTGCATAATCCACAAATTCAGTCACAATTCTTCCATAGCATTAAACTATAGCATATGCTGAGTTTGCATACTTGGTGGAGGTTTTGTTTCTAGGTGTGTTGGCAGACATCAATAGTGTTGGCCCCTCTATCTGTAGTGAAGTCTACATGCAAAGGCTGCACATAACATGGCATAACAATAACCTTAGATGATGACATGTTTCATAATATAGTGTACATGCTTATATGTCCATACATTGTTGCATTTTGTTTTAGGAGGCTGAATACTTGATGATGAGTCTCTCATGAAATGAGAGAGAAACATGAATGCTATATTATATTACGTCATTCTCCTTTAGACTATACCCCTATTTGTGAATTTCTCTTCAAAAATTGGTTTTCCATATATTTGAGTATTGTGAACTCTCATATGATGCTCAACTAGTGAATGTTAAATGGCATCCCAAAAAGAGGCATTCAATGCAAAGTGGACCGAGTCTTTAATCAACTTGTACGTTAGTTTGTTGGTAGAAGAGATCAAAAAGGGAAATCGCACATCTTGTACTTATAACAAAGTGGGGTGGAATAACATACGGATTGAATTCAATAAACGGACATGACTCCAATATACTCAAGTATAGTTGAAGAACAAGGCAAACAAACTGAAAAAACAGTATGGTAGTTTTAAAAAACTTCTTTCAATCTGAATTTGGTTGGGACAATGTGAGCGAAACTATTGTTGTCGATGATTCAACTATATGGGAACCTCACATTAAAGTATGATTTAAACTTTGGTCATTTTGAGTTCCCTATAGATGTACATGGCAAGATAAAGCTTATGTTGTTGACCTATGTTATCATTTTGAAAACTGCATGATAATATTGAGTGGGTAAAATTCAAGAAGGATGGGTTTCCTCAATATGTCGACTTGTGTATTGTATTTGGTGATATATATGATATTGGAGAGCATGTAGCAAGAAATACTGAAGATTTTGTGCTGTTGAACGAACTTGGTATTGGTGGTGATGATGCAGATGGTGGTCAAGAGGACATAAGTGAACATCATGCTAATGAAGGAGTCTTTCCATCCGATGTCACTCCAGTTCATGACAGACATAACTTGGATAGAACTCCAAGTAAGAGGAGAAAAACGAGTCATTCACTTGGTGTTGCTAACACATGCAAAGCCTACAAGAGATGATTAAAACTAGGGTTAATTTATTTATGAGTGGCTTTGTCACCTCACAAGCCCTATTACCACCTATAGACGCATTTTCTGTATCTGCTGTGATTGATGTCTTAGTTAGCATGCCTGAGTTAGAGTGGGATCTTTATAATAAAATAGTGGAACAAGCTTGCAATAGTGTCGCATGGAGGGAGACTTTCATCAAATCCCCGCCTGAAAGGAGAAATAGACTTCTCTAGTGTCTTTTGTAGATGTTGATAAATGTATAATGGATCATGTGGGGTTTCTTTTGACCATATCACTTATCCTATTGATTGTTATTTTGTTTTTAAAGATATTTATGCTGAGACTCCTGTATTTGTGTGGTGACTTAGATATGATGGTTTTTGTGGAATTTTTATATTTAGTTTGCTCTGACTCCATGACTTATGTTATTAATTTTTGTTAGTGTTTTTTATAACATATATCCATATTGATGTTGTTGCATTTGTGTGATGGTATAAGTACAATAGAAGAGGGATCACATAGTGTGTCTAATGAGGAGATAGCAGCAGTTGAACAGTACTTAGAAGAGTTTGATATTGACATAATAATAGCATGGTTGTGTCTTGTTACGTTGGACATGTGTGTGCATACGAAAGAATCTATAAATGATAATCCAAATGGATAAAGGAGATTGTTTATGGACATTCAGATAGGAAATATAAAGCATTCAGGTTGGAGAGACATGTTTTTCTAAACTTATGTGATTTAATAAGAGCAAGAGGTTGGTTGAAAGCTGTAGCGACCTCACCTCGCGTGCATCACCTAGGGTTTGGGTAATAAATTACTAAGCCTAAACTTAGTTCGGACTCTCCCAAGCCCATATCAATTCGTGACTTAGGGTTTAAGTTTTTAGTTTACAAATGATTTTTACTTAAGAGTCGTCACTAATTTATTTTTGGTGGGTCAATTAGATACCCAAGTAAAGTAACGGGAGAATTACTTTACTCTTGCGAAGCAAAGACTATGGGATTGGGGACTTGAATACGTTAGATTTCTCTAACGCCCTTCGGTACCTTTTTTCTTTTATTTGAAAAAAATGATTTGCAGGCAGTTTGTGTTGATTTTAATTTACTCCCTAACATGCAATGTGATCATGCGAATGCGCAACTATTATTTAACACTCAATAAAATAAAGTAATAAATAAACTGCAAGCACAAAGAATTGATATTTACCTCGAAGCAATGAAAGCATCTGCAATGTTAGCTTAAAAAATCACACCACTAATCCTAGATATGATTTCTAATTAACATGCAACCATTCAATTATTTTTTTTAAGGTTTTAAATTATTTAATGAGGCCTAAAAGAATAAGTTCATGCGATGACGTGCAAAAGTGTCTAACTATAATAACATGCAACGTGCAACCTAATACGCAAACTATATGTCACGCGACATCAATTATTTAACTTAATCTAATGCTAGAAAATATTTAATGTAACTATCCTGTTATGTCACACGTTCAAATGACCCTAAACACGCAATGACTAGATGACACATGGAAAATGACCTAATTCTACATGACATGAGCATGGCAATTTTTATTTTTTATTTTTTATAATTAAAATTCGAAATTAAAAATATCCTATATTTAAACATGCAAACTATGCTAAAAGAAAATATTCTAACAAGAATCAACTATATTTTTTGGGTTTTCTTTTATAAGCAAAATCAATTCGAGCAAAGGCATCAAGAACAACATGGTAATAAATCAGGCAAGATATTATCCATGTCCGTCTAATTTTGGAAATAAATTAACGAATCATATCTCGAACATGAGATTTGATTGGTCAATTTTTCACAAAATTGTGAATCGTATCTCGGGCATGAGATCATATTAACGATTTTTCCATGTAATTGCAAGTCATATTTCGAGCATGAAATTGGACTAACAATCATATGCATGTTGTAAAATAAGGAAAATTTCCTAGTTCACGAGGGGTCAGGAGATCTTTTGAATATGGCGATATTGATCAAATATTCAACTAAGATTGCAATTCCACGAACTAGGCAATAAAATATGAGAAAATTGTATTAATCAAGATTCTCACCTAGCTTTCGATATCGCACGAATAATGTTTCTGAATTGAGACGGCAATGCAAAACTGTGGATTGGATGACAACCGTGGACTCGATAGTTAGTCGTCAATGGCAACGATGATGCTCATCACGGTGCGGGGCATGGCTCAATGGGGAGTGTTGCCGCTAATGAGCACCCGAGAAGACAAGCTTGTGGGTGATCCAAGTCAGAATTTTGCCACCTGGGCTCCTTGCTCGTGGATGATCCAAGTGCACTCCTTCAGGACTTCCTCTCCACTTCGCTCGAGATATCACCTTGCTCACAAAAGATAATTCTTTCTCCCTTTTTTTATTTTATTGAAAATTCTCTAGCAGACACGACACCAACAAATCATTAGCACAGCTTTAAGTAATCGATATTGTTTGGTGAAGTTCGGCTTGGCTGCTTTTCAATCACTGAATCAACAACTTCATCACCTGGACTGGGGCAACAACACCTTAGTGGCGTGTCACTGGTAGGGTGTGGCACGGCAATGAGGAAAGCAACGGCTCATAGCAAAGGGGATTAGAACGGCTCGTCGTTAATGGTGCAGTTACCGGGGGAGGTGCAGCACGTGACAGTGGCAGCAGCTTTGGTCATCGTTAGCAGCAGCAAGTAGCAATGGCCTAGCAGTGGATTGTCGCCAGAAAGCAGCAGGTCTCTTGTCGTCGAGCTCAGCAACGATGACACGGTAAAAGGTGGCGCGGCAAGGAGATCTCTTGGCCAAGATGTGGCTGAGAGCTCCCCTTTTTTCCTTTCTCTGTCTCACATGTTCCCCCCTATATTGTAGCCGTCTCTCTATTCTCTTTTCTGTGTTTTTTTGTGTATCCCCTTCAGTGTGTGTGGCCCCCATTTTTATAGGTAAGAGAACTATGTTATTTAAGGAAATATGATAAATTTGCACGTTGCCTATTTAGCTCTTATATCCAACGTGCAATGTTTTTCCAATATTTCATCTGACACATTCCCTGAATATTGAAAGAATAATGTGAATAGTCTCGGGAACATTCTCATATTCTCGGGAATATTCTCATATTCCAACTCGTCACCCCTTAACGGGCCTAGCCAAATTCTTTTTCATTGCGAGTTTAGTCCAACTTGTTAAATTAAAGCTTAGAACCATCAATTGAAGCCCATTTGACACATGTCAAATGCAAATGTAACAATAAATGCTCCTCAAACTATATGATATGCAATTTAATCCTAATATTTTTTTGTTTAGGGGTTAAAATTAATCCCTAAATTTGTGTGCATTAAATTATGAATGATCAATCAAAATTTATGTGTCAACAAAAGATAGTCAATATGTAAGGGTAGATGAACAAGTTGGGATTTTCTTATTTGTGGTTGGTCACAAAAGTTCCAACAGAGATGTATGTGAGAGATTTCAACGTTTAGGAGAAATAATAAGTAAATATTTCACTAGAGTGCTGAAAGCATTACTCAAATTATCCAAAGAGATTATTAGACCACATTCCTTTGATGTTGTTCCAGAAGAGATTTTTATTAATCTTAACCACAAACGCTACTTCAAGGCATAATATTTATCGATTTTAGACCATTAAATACATGTAGCTGATAATCTTGTGTAACACTAGATTTTTATAAAATTACAGGGTTGCATTGGTACTATAGATGGCACTCATATTAGTGCTTCTGTCCCAGTGTCATAGCAGATCCCATTTAGAGGCAGGAAAGGGAGTACCACTCAAAATGTGATGTGTGCTTATTCATTTGATATGAAATTTACTTTCGTGTATGCTGGTTGGGAAAGATCTGCTAATGATTGTCAGGTTCTCTCAGCAGCACTTGAGACTCCTCAACTACAATTTCCTCGAGTACCACTTGGTATTTGCTTTGTCTACATGAATTAATTTTCTTTATGATTGTATAGCTATTGCATATCACAACAAATTTATATATCGTTTTTTAGGCAAATACTATGTGGTAGATTCTGGTTATATAGTACTTCCGGGATTTTTAACTCCATTTAAAGGTAAACGGTATCATTTGAATAATTATAGGGGTAGTAGAAGACAGCCTAGAATAGCCAAAGAACTGTTCAACCATAGACACTCTTCATTGAGGAATGTCATTGAGAGGTCATTTGGGGCATTAAAAAATCGCTTCTTTATTTTGAGACACATGCCTCCATTTTCAATTGAAAAGCAAGTATTTATTGTAATTGCATGTAATGCTCTCCATAATTACATTCGCGATCAAGACAAGATGGGCAAAAACTTTACCCTATATGGAGATTTGAACTTCCCATTTGGACCTACGCAAGAAGAGGTTGCAGATGATACATCACACGAGGGAGCAGCTAAGATAAACATGATTAGGAAAAATATTGCAAATAAGATGACAATGGATCACAACATGGATGAGATTCCATGACTTTGTATTTCTGATTTTTATAATGTGTTTGTTTGTAAACTATTATGAATACATTTCTTAACTTTGTATTTGTGACTTTTGTAATGTGTTTATAAACTATTACAAATACATTTCTGTTAATTGTATTAAGGTCATCCAATTCTATATTATAATATAGAAACACATCTTATCTATTTTGGTAAATAATGTGTCAAAAGAGATTTTCATTGATTATCCTATAGTATTAGAGATTCACTAAATTGTTGAGTTTTAAAAAAAGAAATTGACATTCTTTGTTTTGCAAGTATAGCTTGAGCTTACCAATCATTCGGAAGGGTAAAATGCAAACAATCTCTAGCAAAAGCAAATGCTTTAGCCTTCAAAATTAATTGCATCTAATTAGACATCTTTATGCTTGTAAATAAAATAAACTTTCTTAAAGGGGATGATAAATAAAATAAAAGGATCTAGAAAAGATCTACTTTGGTTGAGATTTGTGGTGAATGTTAAAACATTGAATCATTTTTTTTTTTTATTCCAGCACACAATAATCTTGATGGTTCATTGATTCACCCGTATGGCCATCGAGTTTTGATATATGGAAATAATCTCGAAAGGATACATTGCAGAAGTTCATTCTTGAATGATTATCAGGTTGAAAGGTCATGCTCACTAGTGAAGGCGCACATCAATGTCCATTGCTGTAATCCAAGAAGGATAGGACAGGTTGCCTACAGTCTACATAAGCTTCTCAAAAGGATGTGCTCCATCAAAAAATTGAAGTTGTCAAGCATGGCTGTCTTTCCTAATTTGAAGATATTGGACCTCGAGTATTTAGACCTGAAACTTCAAGTGATTATTAAGTTGTTGCATAATGCCCCACATCTTGAAACTCTTCGATTGAGAGAGGTGACTGGATTTTGATTAAAAAACGTGTTCTCCTTTTGTTTTATGCTGTCGAAATGCAAGATGTCTAAACTCTGCTGTGCTTTTCTCATTTTGATAATTAGGGTGTCAAACCATATCCCAGTGATGATGAAGATGGTGTGATGTTGGGTAAAAGTGAATAGTCTCTTGACTATTAAAAAAATAAAATAAAATTGGGAATACAAATCTTGCTAATGGAAATATAGAAAAAAGGAAAAAAGTTTATATGAACTAATCCTTAATGCAAATCATTTATTAATGTAATGAGATTTTGATCTTGTCAATTTTATATAATCTCTAATCTATTATTCTAATCTCTTCATTTAAAAAAAATTAAAACGGAAATAGAAATTTTGTGTAGTTACCAAATGCATTTTTGTTTTTTTACTATTCCAGAAAAAGAAATTTTGTACAGTTACAAAATGCGTTCTTTTACTTAGAAATTGTTCTAGGGAATAAAATTAGAAAAAAACTATTTCTAAAACGAAATTGTTCCCGGAAATAGAAATATTACCAAACGCACCCTAAGAGGTTTGGCCCAGAAAAGTATTTGATTCCCAAGCTATTTTCTCCCCCTCAAATAAGGGAAAATAAAATAAAATCGAATTATTAGACAATCCAAACACACCATAAAATCTTTCATTTCTTTGGCTTCATTTATTTTGTAAAAAATTAATAATTTAGAAAATATTTTCTTATAAATAATCACATGTATCACATGAAATAATTAAATTAATTGAAATTTTTTTATTATCAACAAAATTTTATATTTTTATATTTTTTAAATAATAAAATAATTTGTTTTTTTGTTTTTTTAATCTATATAAGAAATATTTTTTAAGAATATATTTTTCAAATCATTCATTTTTAGCGAAACAAATGGAGTATATATCTTCTATTGATTTGTCAAAAAAAAAATCTAAAATTTTCCTAAAACTTTGGGGGATACAATAGGACAATGATAGTATCATTCTGGGACTTCATATAATCTCCTTTTTTTAGGGCCATGGTACTTCATATGATTGAGATTACCGTAAATCAAATTGCAATTCCTATTTGAACTTCTTACAAGGCAATATGCATCACTTCTTAATCTCCATCTATGTATCAACAACGTAGTGGTATAGTAAATAACGGCGAGAAATAGCCAATTTCAAGGAATAAACTTAAATATTATTGAGATTAGTCTATCAAAAGTGCTAAAACTTATTGCAGAATTACAAATTGAATTTTACAACTTTTAATAAGCACAATTAAGTCGTAAAACTTGTGAAATTTGTATATTCAAATCACGTCATTAATTCCATTCAATTTAACTAATGGAAAATGTTGTGGTGACCTATTTTATTACTTGTTTAAGGCATGTGGCACTAATGGGGCACTAACCAAGTGTGACATAAAAAATTTAAAATTAAATAAAAAAAATTGAAAAAAATTGAAAAAAAAGGATAAGGATAATTAAAAATTTTGAAACAGAAAGTGTTTGAAGAAGGAAGACCATAGGGCTTCGCCGGATAAGCATCAAATCCACAATCACCACCGCGGTCACCACCTCATCTGCTAAATGGCCCTCACATTTGCACCAAGTGTAAGTCACGTCTAACATTTTTCGTTTGCCATAATTGACAAAGTTAATATAGGAACTTAATTGCATCAATTTGACAAATTTGACTTGATTACAATTTTTTGAAAAGGTTTCATAACTTGATTACATTTTCACAATAAATTTTAGGATTTCTAATATACTTATCTCAATATTGTTTTCCTCCACTGATATCTCTCACTTGAGATGGAAGACTAGTGTATGGGATAATTTGGCAACGGTTCTACTCCTGTGAATAATTTTTTATCATAAATAATTTTTTTTATTCTGCTCTTGAGAATAATTTTTGAGTATTTAAAGTATTTGATAAACTATTTAAAGTTTTTATTCTTGGAATAGAAATGTATTTGATAAAAATTTTCAATTTTTTGATTCGTTTAATTTTTTAGTACTTTTTGTTATAATTTTGTTATATTTCTCTTTTGGCCACTGTCGGATGAGGTCTGGCAACCTCGCTAGAGGCTCACCTAGCCACTGGTGAGGCTCGGCCTCACACAGATCAACAAGGCCAAGCCTCGCTGGGCTGGGCGCAACCTCGCCAGGCCAAGGCGAGGCCGACCTTGCACTGCCTGGGCGAGGTCAAGCCTCGCCTAGCCACCAATGAGGTTTGACCTCGCCTAGATTTGCTAGGCTCTGAAGAGCTTGCCAGATTTCTCCTTGGCCTGATAGGGCTCCAGCGAATTTGTCGGACCTCGCCTGATCGCTTGGCGATGGCAGCCTAGGGGCGGTGATGGGGTGGCAGGGGGTTGAGAGGAGAAAGAAGAAAGGGAAAGGAAAAATAGGAGAGAAAAAAGAGAGAAAGGAAAAATTGATTCTCAAAATTGTTCCCAAGAGTAAGTATCAACTTTTTATTTTATTTTTGATTCTACTCCAAACCTATTCCCCTAACAAATTTGTTTTCGGAAACAAAAAATTTATCAAAAGGATTTCTATTCTAAATTTATTCCTAGGAACAAAAAAACAGGATCAGTTATTCCCAAGAGTTTTACTAAACAGACCCTAAGCCTCTGATTGTTCTATGGAAAGTGAATAATTAGAAAAATAACTTTTTAAAAATATCACTTGTATTACTTACAAAACTGAATGAACAAAAAATATGATCATCATCTAATCATGAGACTAAAACTCTGGTTGTTTTATGGAAAGTGAATAATCTAAAAAATAATTTCTTTCAAATGGATACTTATATCACCTATAAAATTGAATGAACAAAAAATATGATTATTATTTACGAAGATGTTTAGATATAAATTATTAAGTAGAGTCATTTTATATTAATAAATTATTTAAAATTAATAATTAATTTTAAAAAATATAAAATATGATTATTACCAATGAAGACATTTAGATGTAATTATTAAGTGGAGTCATTTTATATCAGTAATTATTTTTAAAAATAATTATTTTCACGAAATAAATAGATCGGAGTTTAGATGATTCAAGCACTAAAAGGATGGGAAATAGCTTCTCAAGCCCCACCGGTGAACCATATCGAATCTCCAAATTCGAAAATATCCACCATCCCCTGATATATCATCTCTCTTGGCCGAGTCCGGGAGGATGAGGACGACGAAAGAAGAAAGGCTTCTGACGACGCTTTGGCGACCGCAGTGATAAGTCTGCATTCCACACCAGATAAGCAAGCTCTCTCTTTCTCTCTCTGTGAATGGAATGTCGTGACTTCGCATACCATGCGCGTTCTTGCAGTGCTTTCTTTCGTAGCGAGCGGTCCGACCTTCTTGTGTTGTCGCGCGGAAACGCGCCTTGGCTCTGATTTCATCCGCTGCACATAGCCACCGGGTCTCGCTGTCTTCCTGCTCGCCCCATGGCTGTTTTGACATTCTGCCCTTTTGCTTCTTGTTGCGCGAGTGTTGGGTTCGGCCCAGTTGGGTCCGACTGTAGTTTACTTCCTGCGAGGAGTATCGATAGGTCAGCGGAAGCGTCGGTATCTGGGAATTTGAAAGCTTCCGGGCGCTGGTCTATTGGAAAATCGAATGGGAACGGTAAAAAACGAGGTGGGTTCGGTTTGTTTGTGGTTAATTGTTCGAAAGATGGGGTCTTTACGAAGGAGCAGCGAAGAGGGTCCTTGTGTCCTGAAGAAATTCTTGATGTTCTGAAGATGAGTTCGAGCCCCGAACAGGCTTTTGCGTACTTCAATTCGGTCGCCGACTCGCCCTGCCGGCTTGTTCATACCACTGAGACTTGCAATTGCATGCTCGAAATCCTCAGGGTCCACAGGAAAGTGGAAGACATGGTGGTTGTGTTCGATATGATGCAAAAGCGAATAATCAACCGGAATTTGAACACCTACTTGACTATCTTCAAGAGTTTGTATGTCAGAGGCGGCATTCGGCAAGCACCATTTGCGCTTGAAAAGATGAGAAAAGCTGGTTTTGTTTTGAATGCGTATTCATACAATGGCTTAATACACCTGCTGCTTCATTCCGGTTTTTGTAATGAGGCTTTGGATGTGTATCGAAGGATGGTTTCAGAAGGGCTGAAGCCTAGCATGAAGACTTATTCGGCGATCATGGTAGCTCTGGGAAAGAGAAGGAATACTGAAATGGTCATGAGTCTTTTGAAGGAGATGGAGAATTTGGGACTGAAGCCAAACATATACACCTTTACTATATGCATCAGAGTATTGGGAAGGGACGGTAAAATAGACGAGGCACGTGAAATTCTGAAGCGAATGGACAGTGAGGGATGTGGGCCTGATTTGGTTACTTACACTGTGCTTATTGATGCTCTATGTAATGCAGGAAAACTCAATGATGCCAAAGAGTTATTCTTCAAAATGAAAAATAGCAACCAGAAGCCTGATAGAGTAGCTTATATTACTTTGCTAGACAAATTTAGTGACCGGGGTGACTTAGAATCAGTGAGGCAATTCTGGAATGAAATGGAAGATGATGGTTATGATCCTGATGTTGTTACTTACACAATTCTTGTTAATGCATTTTGTAAAGCTGGCAATGTGGGGGAGGCATTTGCCACTTTGGATGTCATGAAGAAGCAAAGAATCTTGCCTAATCTGTATACGTATAACACATTGATATGTGGACTCCTCAGTGTAAATAGACTAAATGATGCATTAGAAATTTTTGGCAGTATGGAGTCTTTGGGTGTAAAGCCAACTGCTTATACATACATCCTTTTCATTGACTACTATGGAAAAAAAGGAGATTGTAAAAGTGCTCTCCAGACATTTGATAATATGAAAGAAAGGGGCATCATTCCCAATCTTGTTGCGGTTAATGTGTCTTTATATAGTCTTGCAGAAGTGGGAAAAATTGGTGAAGCAAAAGAAATCTTTTATGGTCTCAGAAATAGTGGACTAGCCCCAGATTCTATAACTTATAACATGATGATGAAGTGCTACATCAAGGCAGGGCAAGTTGACGAAGCCATTAAGTTGCTTTCAGAGATGATTGAGAGTGGTTGTGAACCAGATGTGGTCAACATCAACTGTTTAATTGATGCACTTTACAAGGATGGTCGGCGAGATGAGGCATGGAAAATGTTTCATAGGATGACTGTCATGAGGATTGTCCCTACCACTGTGACATACAACACATTGCTTGCTGGGTTGGGGAAAGATGGTCAAGTGCAGAAGGTCCTTAAACTTTTTGACAGTATGACCAGGAAAGGGTGTTCACCAAACACAATAACTTTTAACACACTGTTTGATTGCCTTTGCAAGAATGATGAGGTGGATTTGGCCATTAATATGATGTACAATATGGTAGAGGTGGGATGTTGTCCTGATGCTTTGACTTACAACACTATCATCTTTGGTTTAATTAAGATTAACAGTGTCCATCGTGCATTCTGGTTCTTTTTTCAGATGAAGAAATCACTCTATCCTGACCATGTAACTATATGCACCCTCCTTCCTGGCATTGTGAAAGATGGTAGGGTTGAGGATGCAATTAAGATTGCAGACAATTTTGTAAATCAGGACAGGGTCTATGTTGACGGGGCCTTTTGGCAAGATTTAATGACTGGTGTTTTGAGTGGGGCAGACCTGTCCAAAGCAGTTGTGTTTGCTGAAGAGTTGGTGTGTAACAGGATATGCCGAGATGACTCGGTGTTGATACCTCTGGTCAGAATGTTATGTAAGCATAAGAAAGCCCTTAATGCATACGCCCTATTTGAAAAATTTACCAAAGACCTAGGGGTAATTTTAACAGTAGAAACATACAATTCTTTGATTAATGGGCTTCTTGACATCCATCAGATTGAAAAGGCATGGGAAGTTTTCAATGATATGAAGACTGCTGGTTGTGCACCAGATATTTTTACATACAACCTTCTACTCGACACCCTTGGAAAGTCTCGGAAACTCAAGGAACTTTTTTTATTGTATGAGGAGATGCACCGGAAGGGCTGCAAGCCTAACACTGTGACTCACAATATAATCATCTCCAGTCTTGTGAAGTCAAATGACTTGGATAAAGCCGTGGATTTGTACTACCATCTGGTAAGTGGAGATTTTAGACCCACACCTTGTACATATGGCCCTCTCATAGACGGTCTCTTGAAGTCAGGAAGACTGGAGGAAGCAAAAAAGATCTTTGAAGAGATGGGGGACTATGGCTGCAGGCCTAATTGTGCAATATACAATATACTGATTAATGGGTATGGGAAGATGGGAGATGTGGAAAATGCTTCTCTTCTATTTAGAAGGATGGTCAAGGAGGGAATTAGACCTGATTTGAGGTCATACACCATTATTGTGGATTGCCTCTGTATGGTGGGCAGAGTGGATGATGCTTTGCACTACTTTAATGAGCTGAAACTAACTGGCCTTGATCCTGACTTAATTGCATATAATCTTATAATTGATGGACTCGGCAGATCACGTAGAATAGATGAAGCTCTCTCTTTATTCGAAGAGATGCAGAACAAAGGCATACGTCCCGACCTCTACACTTACAATTCCTTGATACTCAATCTAGGGATTGCTGGAATGGTGGAACAAGCTGGAAAAATGTATGATGAAATACACCTTAATGGCCTTGAACCAAATGTCTTCACATATAATGCTCTTATTCGGGGATACAGTTTGTCGGGAAAACCAGATTCTGCATATGCAGTCTACAAAAGGATGATGGTCGGTGGCTGCAGCCCCAACCCAGGAACATTTGCGCAGCTCCCTAATTAATCACTGTTGGCTTTTTGACCCTGCTTTATAGTCCGTCACTCTTAATGGTGATGTCCATAATGAAGACAAGTTAGGTACTCTCCTTTCTTGAACCTCTAGTGATGTTTTTGTCTTATGTACATGACAATATTCGTTAAATTGTTTGTAAAATGTGTATTACTCTCATTTCTTGGTCGAGCAGATTTTCCATCATGCACTTTATCTTGTTTATGGTGGAAAAAGAATTATTTTTCAAAGCCCATGCAGGTATACTTACAGAATGAATATTGTTCATTATTTAGGTTAAAGTGCAGAAGATTTGGACTGATGGGCATGGCTATAGTTTATGCTTTGCATCCTGCACAAGATGCTTCTCTGAAGTCAGAGTTCAGATTCTACCTCTTTGCAAAACATTGTTTGGTATCTCGGGATGCATTGAAGCATTTTGGCATGCCTCTGGTATGGATTTTTTCCTCAGACGATGAATAGTTGAGCATTCAATTAGTATTTCTGCCTGAGGTTACCTATTGGAGCTAAGACAGACTAGATGTTTGGTTACAATTGAATACTGCGTAAGTAGAATTCATGAATGGTTTGCTATGATGGGCGAGGTATGTCTTGGTGATTGTGTGCGTTGTGATTGATCTGTTGTACATACTCCAGAATCAACTGTAAATGGAGCTCAGAACATGGAGAGCAAGCTGCTGCTGTTGAAGATATCACTGGAATTCCTGGATGCCGGGTTCATCCATAAAGCAAATTATGTACCATAGTTCTTGGTGGCTACATTATTTTTGGAGCTTCTATCAGCATAAATGTCTTCCTTCTGTAGCTGTTTTCCAATTAAATCACTTGATTGATCCCTTCATCTAGGAAGAGTTTTGGGAATAATCCGATCAATGTCTTCTCTAGATGGTATCTAACCTGGTTGACTCTTGGTGATCTGTTCTTTTGGGATGACACCTTGTAATTAACATTTGTACAGCAATTACAAATGTAATATAGGAATTATTATTTTCAAATGGAAAGTATTTATCTCCTGTCTTACTGGGAGGATAGCTTACAGAGGAAGTGTTCCTGCGGGATCACTGGTGATGGAGGAGAGGAGCTAAACTTTGTTTTTCATGCATCTGGTATTATAACGATTTCGCCAAAACCGAGCACATGGAACAACTCATGAAGACAGAACCCTGCGATTTGTCAATGCACAAATCTGATGAACGGTCCTAGGGAATTGATTTTGCACCTGTTCAAGTAATGTTTGGAATCTAAACTTGTTGCGTGGTTGTGATGGTTGCACTATCTTTCCTTAGACACCGCGATCACCTGATTTTGTCACGTTTAGCAGGAGAACCAAGTCAGTGAATTGAGTACCGTGAAACGTTTCAGAAATCGCTTGGAAGCTTTCAGCGTTCAATTCAAATTGGAAAGTTACAGGAGCTCTTGACTAGGCTTCTTTCTCTTTTGATATAAAGTAATATTCATTTTTTAGAGAAGAATCCTATCCTATTCAAAGGGAGGAATCCCCTTGGTCTCCTTTTCCGATTAGGTAGTTCGAGCCAATGTCCATGAAAGAAAGGTCGGTCATTGAAATATGGGTTTTATCATGATTTATAGAGTGCGATTAACTTCTAATGGTTTGTACCGTTCACTCCCCTGGACTTGGATGCCGTTTCACCATTGGATACAGCATGTAGAATTCCACATATCAATGAATTTTTTGGAATTTTCTTTTCTTTATTTTTTTTTTTGGGAGTTTCCAGACATTGCGATTTTACTGGTAAAATGAAAATTTCAAAAATAGGAATATCACTTAGTACTAAGTCCCAAGTAGACCTCACCTGTGGTTGGCCAAGGTCGCTGATCACTAGTTGAGGCTGGTGACCTTGACAATAACCTTGATCAACCCTTGCCCCACCATCGCTGAGGTGGTGGTGTTATATTTATATTTAATTAATATTTATATTAAATTTTGATTAAAACGATGTTGATCTTGGGTTATCTTTCTTGTTTTAGCCATGTCAGTGTTTTGTAAGAGAAAAAGTAATTAAGCCATGTCAACATTTTCTCGTTAGTCAAATTGGACAAATTTTCTGTTAGCCAAATTGGACGGAATTAATGGAAGAATTCAATAATAACAATTTGACAATTTTTAGAATTTAATTGCAATTTTCAAAAGTTTTATGACTAAATTGCATTTTTGTGATAAATTTTAAGATGTTTAGTAAATATATCTTATTATTTCTGTGAGAAGAGAATAGTATCCTACCCGTTGACGACGAAAAGATCCATGACATTGCATACTTGGGACAAAAAGCTAGTTGTTAAAATACGAATATGCATGTTCCATCGAAATTGATTTTTTAGAAACTTCTTAAACCCTAGCCCTAAGAAATGTATCATCACAGGGTTAATTTAGTATTTCTTTACGACCTCTTAACGCAAAATACAATTCACTAAACATTAATCTAAGATAATTACTTCCCGAAGAAGACAAACATTCGAGGACGGAAACAAAGAAAGGACTATCAAACTTCATGACACTCTTTTTCGCCACACGAATAGCTTGTGCTTGCATGTCGGGTAACGGATTCAGCTGTCCAACTGTCTAGGCTGCTCTCCCTTGTCTTGAACGACAATGCCCATCCATTCAGTTATGGATTCTTGTACTTCGGGGATAAGAAAACCTCAGTTGAATGGCCAGTTTCACCCATGTAGTACTCGAGCTCGAGGTAATGTTTACCATTCATTAAAGAATGAGTAAACGTTAATGTTTATAAAACGAGAAGACATCATATCAATAATCAAGGTCCCATTCGTTAAAATTCTGCTCTAATCTTACAAAATGCTTCATTGCAATGTTCAAAAAATATTTTTTGTTGGGAGGAAAACATATTCAAATTTTTTCAGAATATATGAAAATGACCTTTGCCCAAAATCTAGGGGTCGACATGGAGATAGTTCTCACATTATTAGGTTTCAATATGAGTAGGGGTGTCAAATGAGTGGGTCGGGTCGAGTTTGGGTTGGGTCGAAAATGGTCCGACCCACATCAATCCATTTAACCCGTTTTGACCCATTTTTATGCAATGTAAATTTGATAACCCATACCCGACCTGATCAATACCCAACCCATACCCAACCCATATTACCAACACATATTAATATTTAGCTTAATTTAAGAAAACATACTTCAACTTATTTAATCCACTTTAAACTTTTCACATATAAATTATTTGAATAAAAAATTCACATCAAATTTATAAAGTAAATTAAATAATAAAAAATTAGTAAATAAAAAAAGTGGATACCTCTAAATTGAAATAGTTTGAGGAAAATAATTTAAAAAAAATCAATTTTTTAATTTTTGTTGAATGAACCTCATTGGATCGGCAACGGAGATCGAGAATGCATAGAAAAAGGGGATGGAATGAGAGAGATGATGGATTTACCTAATAACTCATTCAACCTATATTTAATTTTCACTTGACCTATATTTGACCCATATTTAACTTTCACTTAACCAATATTTGACCCATATTCAACTTTCACTTGACCCATATTTGATCAAATTAACTAAAAGTGGGTTATAATATGGGTTTATGACCCATATTGACACCTTTAAATATGAGATTAAACCCAAGGATTCAGGAGAATAGTTTAATATGCTTGTTGCGGTTTGCAAGATATTTGAAGTGGATGAGATGATAGTCTATAGAGCTCTATCGAAACACCAAGATCTGGAATCAAGGTGGTACTACGTTTTGCACAAGGTATTATTATAATATATACTGCCCGGCAAGATCAACTGATTTGGTGTTGCCTAATGACTGCTAATTACTGTGGTTGTGCACAAGCAGCTTGATAGCAGGTTGCCTCGACAGGTCATCCTCTCGTATTCATGAAGCAAAGGAGAGATATAGGGCAACCTGGCCTATGGCTCTCTTTTCTTGAAGATGATACATTTTTGAGGTGCTGCTAGGGTGCTTGACATGCAAATGGTGATGAGGTGTTTTGGCCAAGGCACTCTTTTAAACTAAAATTTAAACTGAACTTTGTTGGGTTGACAAAGATGGGATGTGGTACAGTTAGTGAAGATGACGATACCCATTGGAAAAGAGGATTGAAGTGCAGCAGATAATGAAGACAAATGGCCAGATGATGGAGGAAAAGGGTGAAAGGACTAGAAAGGGAAAGAGTGTTTCTAGAGAAGGTGGCGTGATGAAACCTAAGAAGCCTGATTCTGAAGAGAATTGGGCTGAGATGAGTTCATCATGAAGCTGCAAGAAGATTTCCATTATTTGCATAAGCAACCTGGAGATGGCGGATCCTCAATGCAGCATGATGGCTTTGTTGCCCCAATTGTCAGAGGCTGAATTTGCAGAAACTTTGCCCTACCTCAACAGGTTCTAAATGAAGGAAATGCTTGCCGAGATAAAAACTTGCTGGGAGATGTGGTCCAGATTACGGAGGGGTTTAAGATAAGCTATTTTCGATAGTTGTCACAACTTACCTTTTCCATCCGGAGGGAAAAAAACATAGATTTAGAGACATTGCCTAAAAAGTGGGCCTATGGCTCTTGATTAAGCACAGGTTCTCCCAAACCCATATCTCATGCGATGTTGGAATATTTGATATTAATTCAAATGATGCTATGAGGATTTTCAAATGAGTAGTTGCTTTGAGCTTATTAAGGCTAGCTAAAAATCAAGTGAGGTATGAGAGGATATTTCACAACTCACACAACTAGAGAATTTATTATAGGCAAGCTTGGGGACTAATGGACGTTTGCCACTGATTTTTACCGTTATGAGTCGTCGACTGCAACTACTATTCTTGATTATCAAACTGTCATTAGGTGTGTTCAAGCTCGTGGAGGTGTCCAACCCAATATCCGACCTAGGGATCGTATCCTAACCTTGTTATCCCGGTCTTTTCATCTATAGTTAGTCTCAATGCATATCCTTTTATCATGTGCTCTCATGCTTTTATTTGCTTTGGATAAGACTCTATCTAAACAAATGCAAGCTTTTTGTTATCTCTATGCTTAATTTCTCCTTCTTATTTTGTTATTATGACTTTCTGATATGACAAAAATGGGGAAAGTCCATACTTAGGGGGATTACTTAGAGAGAAGACAATAACTCTGCGAAATAAGATAGTGTTTAATACTTTTGATTTAACTAGTTGACTTTAGCCTAATCATAATAATGTGTTCTCAAAAATTAATATGTGAAAGCATGACTGTTATTTCAACACTTTGATGCGCTGAAAACTGCAATTGAATTAAACCACTAATTTGAATCTTATTTCATATTATCTTAAAACACACAACGCACTGAAAACTACATATGATGGAGACACCTTTTTCTTTCTTTGCACTTTCAGTTGTGCAAGAAGAGGAGAGATAAATCTAAAAAAAGGAAGAGAGAGAAGTGGTACTTCTCAATATTACCTTCCATAGTGCAAGAAGAGGTTATGTGTGATATGCAAAGGGGGCTCTTTAGGAACGTCAATGGTAAGCTTGATTTCGATGCCAACAAAAGTGTAGAGCATAAAGGGGTTAGCAAATAGATTTTCACCTTCTCAATGCCCTATGACTCGAGGAGCAGGGAGTCATAGAAAGAAGAGGATGGCCTGCAAGAGAAAATAGAGAGACAACAAGAAGGTTGCAAGAGCTGAGAAATGAAACATTGAAGGCATGGAAAGAAAAAGAAGCACAGTAGGACTCACAAGAGAAAGAAAAAAAGAAACAAAATAAAGAAAAGTTGACCAAACAAAAAATGAGAACCGCTTTTGTAGAATTGTAACAAAAGTGATGGCCGCACAAATGATAGCATGGTTAAAATATAAAAATAAGGAGTACTTAAATCAAATGAGAAGTGAAAAAAATATGACTCAATAAATAAAAAAAGAGTCGACCAAGCGAAAAAGAAGAAGAGAGACCACTGCTATAGAGTTGTCACAAAAGTCATGAGCCAAATTAGGGTTATTATTGTAAAAACACAAAAATAGAGAATATCTAAATCAAAAGAGGAGTGGAAAAATTACAGCCCTATAGAAATCGACAAAAATATTAAAGGAAAAAGTTTATCAATTTTTTAACCTTCTCAAACCCAAAAAAGATATAGCATCTATGAAACGAAGAGAATAGATTAAATCTCAAGTTATTTTTCAAGAAATAATAGAAGTTAAATGCTCTGAAGATTACTATTAGAATAAAACACAAATATTGACCGACAAAATGCTAAAAAAGATAGCGATGAGAATTGATAGTAATGTTACTAATGAATGATTATGGACCCCATTGACTTTCGACTAATTTTATTGAAAATGACTTGGTTTAACTCAAAAGATCAGCTGAGTTTAAGTGCTTGTTGCCAATTCAATTAATCTCATGTTTTATCACAATGTCTCCAATTCAAAGTAACATTGAGGGCCACTTTGCTACTTTGTAGGTGAAATTTTATTAATTGACGTGGATGGACAATATGAATATATTCATGGGAATAGATTCAGTAAATATTAAGATATTCTGTAACATAAATAGAAGGGAGGTTGTCATTCCATCTCATGCGATCCTAAAAGGTTAGTGAAATTGAGTTATATTTTAGTGTATGATTATAGATAAGAGTGCATTATTCTTTTTAGGGTTAATACCAAGAAAAATTCCCAACTGGTACATATTTAACGAATTTATCTCAAACTAATATTAAACACGAAATACCATAAACTAATATACCTGGACAAATTTACCCAAAACTAACTTTTTAACTATAAAAAATTTCAAATTGATACATTTATGACAATTTTTTTTTTTTTTTTATAGTTTCTGTTGAAGTTGATTGATACCATGAAAAACCAAAAAACTAGTATACTTGTAGTAAATGGAGAATAAAATCCCAAACCGATATACTTATTAGTTGCTATGTGTTGTCCAACTCAATAATTGATGGTAAAAGTTAATGTAAACTAACGAAGGGTAAATTTGTCATAAATGCACTAATTGGGGGTTTTTTATAGTAAAAAAATTAACTTTGGATAAATTTGTTACAAATGTACTAATTTAGAATTTTTCATGGTATTAACTTCTTCTTTTTATCTATAATTAAAAGTACATAGGATAGAAGATTCGCATTAGTACCCTCCTTTTTACCATAAAAGTCCCGCACCCATTATAGAATTTTCAAATCGAGCAATAATTGCGCCATACCATGCGAATCCTGTAGTTTGAGATTGGCAAGCACGATATTACCACCCCATTGAAATGGTAGCTGTGGTATGGGGAGGACTCTTGATTTATTCACACTCATCTTCGAATGGTTATTACCTTGTGAGGTTTCTTCAAGTACTCCTTTTGATGGCTTAATCCAAATTAAATGAACTAGGATGAGTAGGACGCCATTTAGTAGATGTGTGGTTCACTAACAAACTAGGCCCATAATCAATTTGAAGATGGCTGAGTGATCATCAAGACAAAATGGCTCAGACACACTGTGGCTTCTGACAAGCTTTTAGAATGATGGAGGAGGTAAGAATAAACCAAACCACACATCAAATGAGGGAAATGTCACTAGGGGATAAGACCAATACTAATGAGGGTGCAAACACTTTAATTGGAGAGTTTATGACATCCCAAATTCTATATTGTTTAAAAGAGAGGCCCTAATAACTGATTTATAAATGAATATCAATCAACAAATGATCTTCATCTTGTGTGGTTACTTCAATTGCTCCTTTCGGGGGCTTGGCCCATGTGGAATACACTAGATCATTACACTAGTAGGCAGTGAGTTTCTTTACAAGAGATATGTTGTAGTTAAACAGCGTGGCTCGAGTTGTTCAAAAATTCATTCACGACCTAAATCGAACTCATGATCTCATGATAGACAACATATTCCTTCAACTACTAGGCCAACCACCTCATAGGACAAGATTGCACTTTGGACATTACTAATGTAAAAACAATTTAGGGAGGCAAGTCAAGCTTGTCCGGTCTTTTATTTTATTATGTTTAATAAGCAGATTGTACTCCTTTTCTAACTATTTGGAAATGGACAAAATTAGGCAAAACACTAATAATCATAGCCACATTTTATTTAATTACCACTTACCCTACTCTACTTTCAAAAGCACCAGTTAGCATATTGAGTTTTGTCATTAGAGATCACTATGCATCTTCACATCGTCCCATTTACATAAGCAACATTTCCTTTCTGAAAATGTTTGGCCCAAATCCTAAATTTTCTCCCTCTAGCAAACCCCCAAAACTAAACTTAAAATGTATTATTGACCCCTAAGCTCAGTTGCCACCACCTGCTATCCGCTGTAACCACCGTTGAGATGGGGACACCAACGGCAAACAGTGATGACTAACGAAAGGCTAGGTGTTGGTGGGGAGAGGATTTTTTTTATAAATTATTCATTTTTTGCGAAACAAATCTACTCTAGACATGTTGATTTAATTAAAGTCAAATTCCATGAGACGAGACTTGAAAAATAAAGCGCTCAAGAATTTAGGCGATCACATACAGTACTGCTTCGAGAACTCCTATCAATCACGAAACTCCCGTATTAAACGCCATACGACATATTCAAATACAAAACTCTCTCTCTCTCTCTCTCTCTCTCTCTCTCTCTCTCTCTCATGGCTCGTCTGAACATGAATCTGTGTCGATCAGAAGTTATAGCTCAACTGGAGAACAAACTAGGAAACACAGAAAGCCGCCGGAGAGAACCTCTTCATGCGAGTTGCCCTCGTCTTCCTCCCTATTTTTTCCTTCTTCCATGTCGCCGCGTCTTCTTTCCTCGTGGGGCTTTCCGGCTTCTTAACCTCTGCTTCCCCAGACGAATAAGACACACACTCTCTCTCCCTCCCTCCTTATAATTAGATTCTTTCTTTCTAATCTCTTCGTCTCTATTCTCTGTTCAATTCCTAGTCCCTTTTCATACGTTTTTCCTTTTTCCTTTTTTTCTTTTCCCCTATGAGTGAGAGTGCTTTTTGCCTTTTCTCTCTTTATGTTTACGCAGCTCGTTGTCTCCTATTAGGATTCTGTTTTCATCATTGGTTCGGGATTGCGACTCTTTTACTCTCGCCATCTCTCTCTCGGAAAGTCTGGATCTTTTTTTCTTTTTATCTTTCTTATTGGTGGAATTATTTCATGAACCGAGGAAATATGAAAAAGATTTTGGAGAGTTCTCGTGAATCCATCTCAGCTAGTGCCGAAGATAGGGCCAAGCTCAGACATGAGTATTTGTCACAAGACTATCTGGATTTGCAGAAGGTTAGTCAATTCCTGCTATTTACATTTGATTTATGTCTGCTTTATTTTCTTCATCTAATGCTGTGATAATTTCGCAATTTGAGTTTTAAGTTCTCAAGAAAAGAGCGTGATGAGTTAGCTATTACGATTCACTTGGAATTAGATCTTTATTACCATAATGCTATCCCTGGATTCACAGAAAACAAAGATTTTGAGTTCCTCCATCGTATCTAGTAAGCGATATGTCACTTGAAATCTTAGTCTAATATGCTTTTGTGTTTTCTTGTTTGATACTTCGATATGTTCAACCATTTTCTTGAGTGTGGCTTGAGAGTTTTATTGAATTATAACCAATTTGTGGAGTGCAAGAGACCCATTTCGAGTCTGTTAATGTTACTGTTGCATTGCCTGGTGGTATCCTGTCATCGTGTAAAACCTTAGCGTTCTTTTGGTCAATTGACCTTTTTATAACCTATCGATAGGAATTTGCTTCAAAGATGGAGAATAACATGGAACGCCTTACATTTTGCCTGTTGACAGTTTCCTGAGAGAAAGGTATCAGTACTTGATGGAGCTAGTGTTGTGGTACTTGAACTAAGAAAGTTCTTGGTGTGGAAGATACAGGCATCGAGGAGGGGAACTATAGCACCGTGAAAGCTGTTTTTGAGCGTTCTGTGCTTGAACAGGAAATTGAAGAAGACAAGGTGGCCGAATGCCCGGAAGAGGCCAATCTGCGGCAACAGAGAGAACAAGCTAAGTATAAGAGCTCCTTCAATAGAAACGAAAGGGAAGAATGCTCCGTGGTAAGATCTGGAGGGTACAATTTTTTAGTGCTCTTCTTCCCCCCTGCAGAAGATGATTCTTTTGGCTTAATGTACAAGGAGGAGCTTTAAATTGAGGTTCCTGTTTGGGCGATCTTTAGTTAGCTCCATCAAATTCTTCTGATTTTCTTCAAACTGTCAAACATAAACTTTCATGCGTTATTTCAAAAGCAAACTGTTATAGCACATATAATGCAAACTGATGTATTTTCAAGTCTCTTGCGTAGTGAAGCATATTTCATGTATGGCATGCGTGTATTAGCATTGTGAGATCACTTTAAGACTCATGGTGTCATTTATTGGCCTTACTGTTTTCGGCTTTAGTCTTGCTCGCGGGGGTAGTCCCCGCCCCAACGACCTATTTCAGATGCACGTATATGTTGCTGCAAACCCGTCATGATTAAAAGCTTACCAGAGCTATCACATCATCAAGAGTGACATGATATGAGTCATGAGTAGTTCCCGCCAGTGGGATTTGGGGGCCGCATAGCGAGGATCAATTGATCCGCGGAGAGGACCCTCAATTTTGAATTCTCAATAATTTTCTATTATCATATGGCAATTTGGTTTATTTCGTTAGGTTAGAAAATTAAATAAAATTAGATTAAGTGAATTTTTTGTGGGTTGTTTCCTTGATCTTTGTTTGTCCTAGATTTTTTTTTAAATTGTTTATATGGCTTTTTTGTCTTTGTTAATCTTAGCAATGCCTTGCGAGATTGACAGTAAACAAGTGATACTTACTAATGTAAAGCAGGATATATTTGAGTCTGTTAAATTAATTGCCTCATCTACATAGTGAACCATGCTCTTCAGAAATTTCAAATTTCTTTTCTTTTTTCCTAGGAAAAGAGTACTAGCAGTAACAAATTTTCCTACAACGCTTACTTTAATGCTAAGATTTTTCGTTAGATCACTTAAATGTCACTTTAAAAAAAAGAAATTATTACTTAAGTGTCAATTCTGATTTGAGTTGCCAAAATCCAACATGGCAAAATTAAATAAAAAAGCCATTACCGATGTCATTATGCATGAAAAGCCCTAAATTTCCCCTCTTTTTCAAAACCTAACAAAATGCTTTATGATTTGTTCAAGAATTCAGCTTCCCTTGAAACCCTAATTTAAATCGACAATTTAAAGGCAAAATTACAAGCTAAATCTTCCAATTGAGAGGAGAATAGGTAGAAGTGGCTCAACCACAACACAGCAGAGTTCATGCACTGTTCACAGAACTCAAATAAGCATGCTTAGAAGCATCCCAACATCAGATGAGATGAAGCAGACTAATGATAAGTTTTTGGATTTTTTTTGTTTACACACAACAATATTTTTTCACTGAGTCAAGAGTTATAAAGTGCTTCACGAGAAAGATTCTAATTTATAACTGTCTCTAACCCCAAAAGGAAAAAGCTTCTGTGACATTTTTAAGAAAAATGGAGGTTAAATACTCGAAAGATTAAAATAAAACCAAATATTGATGGATGAAATATAAAAAACAATAGTAATGAGAATTGATAGTAATGTTATTAATGAATGATTATGGAACGTATTGACTTTTGGCTATGTTTTATCGAAAATGACTTGGGTTCATCTCAAAGTATTAAATTAAGCATTTGTTTTCAATTCAAACGAGCTCATGTTTATATCACAATATCTCTCGCTCAAAGCAACAATGAGATCACTTTGCTATTTTGTAAGTGAAGCTTTATCAATTGATGTGGATGGAAAATTTGATATTCATGGTAATTAATTGAGTAAAGATTCAGATGTTCCGTTATATAATGGAAAGGGAAGTTGTCATTCCATCTCATGGGATCCCAAAAGGTTAGTGAAACTGGCTTATTATTGTGTCTAGTGATACAAAAGAGTGTGTTTTTCTGTACAAATACAGAGGATGGATGATTAGCACTAGTGACCTCTTTATCATAAGGTCTCACACCCACTATGAAATTTTCAAATTGAGCCATAATTGCTCCAAACCACCCACATCGTGAAGGTCCAAGATTTACGAGCCCATTATCCACTACCTTTCAACACATCGGTTGGGGAGGACTCTTGATTTATTCACACCAACCTAGAAATGGTTACTTCCTTGTAAGGTTACTTCAAGTACTTCTTTTGGTGGCTTAGTCCATGTGAAATGGACTGAATTGCTATAATTAGTATCAGAGCATGACCCCATTTAATAGATTAGCAGATCTTGGACAAACTAGGCCCATAATCAATTCGTAGAGGGTGGGTAGTGATGGCCTAGACAAAGTGTGGGTCCTGGCAAGAGAATGATGAAAAAGGTCAGAATGAACCAAAACACACCAAATAGGGGAAGTATCACTAGGAGATAGAATGACCAGCACAAGATTTCAACCCTTTAATTAGAGATTTGTGACATGTTAACTTCTACATTGGTTTGGAGAAGCCTTGATGAATTTGGAAACCAACATCCATCCGCAAACTATCTCCACTATGTATGGTTACTATGAAAGCTCTTCTTAGAGGATAGGGCCATGTGAAATAGGCCAGGTCGTTCCACTAGTAGGCAATATGTATATTTACATGAGATATGTTGTAGCTAAATACTACAACATGAGTCGCTCAAATGTTCGTTCACAACAAGAATTGAATTCACAACCTCATGAAAGCCATGAAAGGCAATAGACTCCTTCCACTGCCAGGCCAACCACCTCGTCGAAGAATGCATTTTTGACATCACTAATGTAAAACAAATTTGGGAAGGAAGGTTAAGCTTGTTCGGGTGTTCTTTTTGTATTGGTAAATTGTACTCCTTTTCTAAATATTTCGGAAAGAAGAAAATTAAAAAAATTACTAATAGTCATTCCAACATTTCATCTCATTCCCGCTTACCCTCTTGTGCTTTTAGAAACACCAATTAACATATTGAGTTATGTCAATGGAGACAACTTTGCATCTTCACATCTTGCCTTATTTACATAAGCGACATTTGCTTTTTGAAAATTCTCTACCCCAATCCCATTCCTACCACATCCAACCACCAAAACTAAACCCAAAGGTTACATTTAGTCGTCCGGATTTCTAACCAAAATAGGATTTAATATGATATGATATAAAATCCAGCAAATTTTGATATATCTTATCTACTATTTGATAATTATAATAATAAGATTAGCTATGTCACATCATATTATATATATTATTTGATATGAGTGGCATATTAATATAAATGAACTACAAATTTTACAAATGGAGATAGTAAAAATCTTTTGTGACATTCTTGTCAACATTATTTTTATTTGTTTTTTTTACTTTATTTTTTAATTACTTTATTTTTATTTCTTTCTTCCCCTTTCATCATTCACTAAAATTTTATTAAATAGAAAACTGTATTAATGTACTTAAAATATTAAAACACCTAAAATATGTAATGAATATATATTTTTATTGAATTTTATATTATAATATAAAATTAAATTCGAATATATAAATAAAAATAAGATTAAACAAAAAACCAAATTGTGATTTTTTGTTATTTGGAATTTCTTATATTATAATTCAAACATTATTTATATTGAAATATAATTTCAGATTTGCTAATTTAAGAAGTTTGTTTTTGAAAAAAATAACTTCCGTTTTATAAAATTAGAGATCATGTCTACCTTTATGCCGCTTCCTCTATAGGATAATTTTTTTCTAGCCTATATCCCATTATATCCAATTTTATCATATTTTGAATAGGTACCAAATACAGAATAGGATAAATTTTATCATATCTTGAATTTGATCCTACTCGCCAAATCAGTCAAAATGTAACCATTGACTCTTAACCTCAACTGCCACCACCAGCCATCGCCATGTCCACCATTGCGATGGCGACACTAGTGACAGATAGGGGTGGCTGATGAAAATCTAAGTGTTTGTGGGGAATGGCAAGATTGGAAATTCTGAAAAGGGAAAATTTGGTCTTTTCAGTAGTATAGTTTGTTAGAGGACGAGAAGTGTTATTTAAGGATAAAAGGAGAGTAAGTACAATGGGATGGAAAAAGCGGATCATTTGGGTATTTTTCTAAAAAATTATTCTGAGCTTTACAAGTGATTTAAAAAATTATATAAAAATACATAATTTGTTACTTTTGGGTTTTGAAAAGTTTTAGACATTTTGATTAAATTAAAAGTCAAATTACTTAAGACGAGATTCGAACAATAAGAAAGCACTAGAAATTTCTTATAAAACATTTGCGATCACCATTAGTACAATTTTGCTTCAAGATTATTGGAGCGCTTCCAAAAACATATTACCTTTTTCGTTTTTTTCCCTATAAGTAAATCATTTTTCACCTTTTCTCTATATATTTATGCGGCTTGTCGTCTCCTATTAGGACTCTGGTTTTCTTCATCGGATCAAGAGTGTGTCTCTTTTGTTCTCGTTCTCACCGTCTCTCTCTCCGAAAGTTCATATCTTTTTCTCCTTTTTGTTTCTCTCTTTGGTTGAATTCTTTCATGAACCGAGGAAATATGAAAAGGGCTTTGGAGAATTGTCATGAATCCATTACTGCAAGTGCCGAAGTTAGGGCTAAGCTTGGACATGAATATCTCGCGAGACTATCTGGATTTGCAGAAGGGTAGTCAATTCCTGCCATTTACATTTGATTCATGTGTCTGCTTTATTTTCTTATATTTATGTTGTAATAATCTTGTGGATTCAAGTTTGGAGTTCTGAAAAAAAAAGTGTGTTTAACAAGTTGGCAATTGCGGTTCGCTTGGAATTATGATTTGTATTACAATGATGCTATCCCTAGTTTCACAAAAAATGAGGATTTTGAGTTCCGACATTGTAGCTAGTAAGTGATATTTCACTTGAAATTTTAGTCTAATATTATGCTATTGCGTCTTCTTGTTTGATACTTCAATATCTTCAAACACTTGCTTGAGTCTGGCTAGAGAATTCTATTGGATTGTAACCAATTAGTGGAGCGTAGAGACCCTTTTCGAATCTGTTATTGTTAATGTTGCATTGCTTGGCGGTATCTTGTCATCCTGTAAAACCAAAGCATTTGTTTAGAATTAGATTTTGTAACCTTTTGATAGGAATTTGTTTCCAAATGAAGATGTGGGAAGAAGCAAAGGAGAGGAAGCAAACCCTTTTGGAGGAAGTTCAGTGAGTTCCTTTTTCCTTCCTCTCTAGTCAATTTGTGTAGTGTAAATTCTATTCGCCTGAAATCAAATAACATGGATCACTTTACCTTTTGCCTGTAGGCAGTTTGCTGAAAGGAAGGTATCAGTACTTGGTGGAGCTACAATCTCGCATTGCTCGAACTGAGGAAGTTATTCGTGTGGAAAGTACAGGCATTGAGGAGGGGAACAATAGTGCCGTGAAAGCTGATTCTGAGCATTCACTTCCCGTGCTTGAACGGAAAACTGAAGAAGACAAGGTGTTATTTTAAAAAAAATAAAGGAGGGTAAGTCGTAATGGGGCTAAAAATCAGGATTTTTTTGGTATTTTTTATAAAACATATATTTTGAGCTTCACAAGATAGAGGTATGCAAAATGAACCACTCGAACAAAAAACCACTTTGACCATACCAAATTGGCCATTTTGGTCTGGTTCTTGAGAGTACCGGTCTGGTTACTGATTCCTAAAAGTGAAACTAATATCCGGATAAGCTAGTTCCCGACTCCAATGGAGAACTGGAACGAACTGACTAAATATACCTTTTTTATTTTTTTATTTCTTAAAAAAATTAGTAAAAATATGAACTAAACACTATCTCGATCTAGCCTCAAGTAATGAGAAAAAAAAGTAATAAGAAAAAAATAATGGAAAAAAATGACTAGTTTATTAGACTGAAACCGGAACCTTGCCAGAATGGACCATTGGTCCGATTCCTAGTCATATGGCCAATTGGTCCGGTCCTCGATTCCGAATTTTGAGAACCAATCCTCTCGGTCCAATTCCTAGTTTCACCTTGAAACTAGATTGAACCAAGAACTAATCTTCCATATTACAAGAGATAGAAAAAATAATATACAAATATATAATTTGTTAGTTTTGGTTTTTGAAAATTTTTAAGATATTTCAATTAAATTAAAGCCAAATTACATGAGACTAGATTGAACAATAAGGAAGTGCAAAAGAAATTTCTTACAAAACATCCGTGTTCACTATTAAACCCCAATCAATCAAGAAACGCCCAGATTACATGCCATATTCCAAATACAAAACCCTCTCTTAGATTTCAAAAATAACATATAAATATATAATTTGTTATTTTTGGTTTTTAAAAAGTTTTAAGACATTTTGATTAAATTAAAACCAAATTACATGAGACTAGATTCGAACAAGAAGCGTAAAAGAAACTTCTTACAAAATATCGGCTATCATTATTAAACCCCTATCAATAAGGAAACTTCCGGATTACATGCCATATTCAAAAACCCTGTCTCAAATTTAAAAAATAATATACAAGTGTATAATTTGTTAGTTTTGGTTTTTGACAAGTTTCAAGACATTTTGATTAAATTAAAGCCAAATTACATGAAACTAGATTCGAACAATAAGGAAGCACAAAAGAAATTTCTTACAAAACATCTGTGATCACTATTAAACCCCTATCAATCAAGAAACTCCTGGATTACACGCCATATTCAAAATACAAAACCTCTCTCAAATTTAAAAAATAATATACAAATATATAATTCCTTAGTTTTGATTTTTGAAAATTTTTAAGACATTTCGATTAAATTAAAGCCAAATTACATGAGACTAGATTCGAACAATAAGGAAGCACAAAAGAAGTTTCTTATAAACATCCACAATCACTATTAAACCCCTATCAATTAGGAAACTCCCGAATTACATGCCATATTCAAAATACAAAACCCTCTCTTAGGTTTAAAATATAATATACAAATATATAATTTGTTAGTTTTGGTTTTTGAAAAGCTTTAGACATTCTGATTAAATTAAAGCCAAATTACACGAGACTAGATTTGAAAAATAAGGAAGCGCAAAAGAATTCTTCCAAAACATCCGCGATCACTATTAAACCCCTCTCAATCAGGAAACTCCAGGATTACATGCTATATTCAAATACAAAACCTCTCTCTCTCTCTCTCTCTCTCTCTATCTCTCATGGCTCGTCTGAACGTGAATCTGTGTCGACCAGAAGTTGTAGCTCAACTGGAGAACAAAGTAGGAAACATGGAAAGCCGCCGGAGAGAACCTCTTCATGCCAGTCACCCTGTGTCTTTCTCCCTTTCTTTTCCGTCTTCCATGTCGCTGCGTCTCCTTTCCTCTTGGGGCTTTTTCCGGCTTCTTAACTTCTGCTTCACCAGACGAACAAGACGCACTCTCTCTCCCCCTCCTATAATTATGTTCTTTCTTTCTATTCTCTTCATCTCTATTCTCTGTTCAATCTGTATTCCCTTTTTATACGTTTTTCCTCTTTTTGTTGTTTTTTCCCTATAAGTTGAGCGCCTTTCACCTCCTTTTCTCTTTTTGTTTACGTGGCTTGTCGTCTCCTATTAGGACTCTGATTTTTGTCATTGGTTCGGGATTGCGACTCTTTTACTCTCGCCGTCTCTCTTTCTCCCTCTTGGAAAGTTCAGATCTTTTTCTCTTTTTATCGCTCTCTTTGGTGGTATTCTTTCATGGACCGAGGAAAGATGAAAAGGGTTTTGGAGAGTTCTTGCGAATCCATCCCGGCTGATGCCGAAGCTAGGGCTAAGATCAGACATGAGTATCTGTTGCAAGACTATCTGGATTTGCAGAAGGTTAGCCGATTCCTGATTCCTATCAATTAAATTTGATTTATGTGCCTACTTTATTTTATTAATCTAATGCCGTAAAAATTTCGCAGTTTGAATTCTGAGTTCTAAAGAAAAGTGGTAGTATGACGAGTTGGCTATTACGATTTGCCATGAATTGTGATCTTTATTACAATGATGCTGTCCCTAGATTCACAAAAAACAAAGATTTTGAGTTCCTGGATCATAGCTAGTAAGCAATATGGCACTTGAAATTTTAGTCTAATATGATTCTGTTTTCTTGTTTAATACTTCAATGGCTTGGGAATTCTATTGGATTGGAACCAATTTGTGGAGTGTGAGAGACCCTTTTCGACCGACCAAAAAAAAAAAGACCCTTTTTGAGTCCCTTAATGTTACTGTTGCATTGCTCAATTTTATTCAGTTATCATGTAAAACCTTAGCATTCGTTTCGTCAATTGACCTTTTTTTAACCTATCCATAGGAATTTGCTTCCAAGACGACGAAGTTGCAAGAAGCAAAGGAGGGGAAGCAAACCCTTTTGGCCGAAGTTCAGTGAGTCCTTTTTCCTTCCCCTCTACTCCACTTGTGTAGTATCGATGTGTATTCTATTCGCCTGAAATCAAACAACACATATGACGTTACCCTTTGCCTGTTGACAGTTTCCTGAGAGAAAGGTATCGGTACTTGATGGAGCTGCAATCTCGTGGTATTCTACCTAAGAAAGCTCTTGGTGTGGAAGATACTGGCATTGAGGTGGGGAACAATAGCGCCTCAAAGCTGTTTCTGAGCATTCACATCCCATGCTTGAACGGCAAATTGAAGAAGACAAGGTGGCAGAAGGCATGGAACAGGTTGATCCGCCGCAACCGGGAGAACAAGTTAAGTACAAGAAGAGCTCCTTCAAGAGTAACAAAAGGGTAAAGAAGGTTGCGTGGCAAGATCTGGAGGGTACAGCTTCTTAGTATTCCTTTTTCCCCCCTGCAGGAGATGATTCTGTTGGCTTAGTGTACAAGAACTAGTCTTGGATTGAGGTCCCATCAAATTCTTCTGGCCATTCTTCTGATCTTCTTCAAACTGCCAAACCTAAACTTTCATGCGTTATTTCAAAAGCAAACTGTTACAGCACATACAATGCAAACTGACATATTTTCAAGTCTTATGCATAGTGAAGCATATTTTATGTATTGGCATCGTGAGATCGATTTCAGACTCTCGAGCTCTTTCATCAGCCTCCCCATTTTCGGCTTTAATCTTGGTCCGGCAGGTAGTCGCCACCCCCGACGACCTATTTCAGATGACCATAGATGCTGCTGAAAAGCTATCCCGAGTAAAAGCTTACCGGTGATATGATATGAGTCATGTGTGTATATATTGATGACTTGTAAGTTCCGAGAGCATTGCAGGACACAAGACCCCGGAGTTTTCTGCCTGAAAGAAAGTAACAGAAAATCAGAATACCAGATTGTTTCCCGAGGGTAGTTTGGTTGTACTCTATGGGACGTAGTGACAAGGGAATGGATTAAACTATTTAATTTTATTTTTTATTAATTTATTAATTTCCTTTTTTTGGGGAATTTTTATTCTAATTTCTGGTTTATTTAGGAAACCATTTCTATTTCGTTTTTTTTTTTTTAATGATTACATATTATTTATGAATTTTCTCCTTCTTGAGTTCTTTGCTTATCTCCGAGTTCGGCTCGCTCAGGCTCACCAGTCACAATGCTCAGTTGCTCACTCTCACGCCTCTTGCAGCCTCTCTCTCGACGCTCACTCTTAGTCATGCCCTCTCGCTCGACACCTCCCTCTCGCCTGAGTCACGTCCCTCTCGCTCACTGCCTTCCTCTTGTGGTCTCACCTCGAGTCTCGACTTTCGCCTCCCTGTCTCCTATGTTTTTGGCACAAGGACGCCAGATAGCGTGTTCAGGCTGGTCTGGGTGGTGATTTAAACTTGGGCTCGTTTTCGTTCGACAAAGCAATCTGTGAACAGAAGCAAAACCAGTGCCTGGGATGAAGAAGACACACCAAACCAAGAAAAAATGGTGTTCTTGGACGTGAGATAGAGCTTGTATGTTGATGGAGAAAGGAAGAGGAGCTACAGATGAAAGAGCCGGGATCTCCAAAAAATGATTTTCCAACGAGCTAAAGAGAGGAAGGGCTTGGCTTTATTTTCTCGAATGAGAGAAGGTGGACCGCTTGCTTGGACCCACCCAAACTGATTAATCCGATTCTAGGATCAGGTGGGCCGGTTCCACAAACTAAGAATCAATCCGTCTGGTCCAGTTCAGAGTTCCAGGATGAGAACCGGCACACCCTGGACACGATCAACCCGGAACCGATCACCCCTAGTTTCGACTCTGGTCACTCTCTCTCACTCTCTCCCCACTTTCTTTCTTCTCCTATCTTCGACCAGTAGAACCTACAGACTTGCTGTCACTTCGGGTGTTCCTCTAGGAGAAATGTTGTTAGGGAAGTCCATAGAAATGTTGCACCGCGTGAACCTAACACTAGGAATGAAGTATATATGGAGGTCGATAAGGGTTCTTCTTCTCCTATCTTCAACCAGTAGAACCTACAGACTTGCTGTCACTTCGGGTGTTCCTCTGGGAGAAATGTTGTTAGGGAAGTCCATAGAAATGTTGCACTGCGTGAACCTAACAATAGGAATGAAGTAAATATGGAGGTTGATAAGGGTCGGCACGAGGATGACTGAGATGAGTTTCTCAGACGAGAGTCCTCAGGGTGAGAATCTCAGCCGTGTAAAATTCGACCAGGTACCGCTCAAATCTTGACAGGAATATAACCAAGAAGGCCTAAGATTCAAGGAGGCGGTTTTGACAGCGGAGCTGAACCGTATGCATTCACTGATCGGTTAAAGCTTATCTTAGAGGGTTTCTTTTTAGGGGTACGATATGTCTGATAGCCATAGGATTCATTATGCGAAGTTTAAACTTGTAGCCTCCCCCCGCCAAGCATCATTGATAGTCGACTCAAATGAACCTAGAGCAAATAAGTGAGGAACTCATACCTGATTACATGAATAGGTTTGATGAATTATGATAATGCATTGTAATTTGCAAGAGGAACCTATGGCAAATCCGGCTAGGTTTATAAAGGGTCTCAACACTGGTATCAAGCATGAAGTAAAGCTGCATTTTCCAAACTTCCCTAAGTAGCAATACATTACAGTCTTAAGCCCGTTTCCATTCAGAATTACATGGAACTGGCCAGATTTAATGAGCAGCCATGGTTTCATCAATCGATTGATCATACATAATGGCAAGTTATATACAATGGTAGATTAAACTGAACATTTTGAGGATCATGTCCTTATGATCAGTGGACTCAAGGATTTTACACGTAAGTACTATTTCAATTCGACTGCCTCTGGTTTTAGTTTGTTATCCCCCAGATTCAGGGCACCATCGGCAGACTCAGAAGGCAAAGATGGCTCCTCAAACGGTACTGTAATCGTTTGGGTTGGTTTCTTGAATTGCACTAATATCATAGTCATGTTGTCACATCCCTCACCAGTGGTAGTAGAAGGTGCCAAACAACGAGCAAGGACTCTCTCGCACACAGCAGAGAGCTTTGTTTCCTGCATAGCGCACAATGTTAAACCATCAATTTCCTTTCAAGTATTTCGGGTTATTAAAAAGTCAAAATCTGAGTTCCACACTAATTACTAGTCAAAGGTTAAAAGTAGAAGCCACTCTACACAAGCCCTCAAATCAAGAAACCAGAATTCCAGAAGGGTTACTCCACGTACAGAGATTAACTGCTCGTGCACGAAATCCACTAGCTGCTGGCTGGACATGCAATCCCTAAAAAGCACACATTGCAAATAGAACGTCATTCAAACAACCCCACAGGTAAGGAAACAAGAAGACAAATTGACATGGCAACATTGTCCAAGAAAAATGTTCTATAGATTACTGTAAAATATTTACTAACGTTGGAAAAATCAAGAAGAAAAGTCCATAAAAAGAGAATAAAATATTAGTTGCCACACAAAACAATTTCCATGCATAACATAGGATTAGACTCAATGCTTTAAAACGGAAGAAGAAACACTGCTTATTTATAAAATCTACAAGGAAAGGTAAAACGGATCTCGGAAAGAGAGCGATGGGCTATATATCCTTTCAAACAGTTCTTTTAAGAGTTGATTATGCTGATGTCAAGTAAACAACAACTAGGAATTCAACATTGTCAGAGGAATGTTTTAGAAATGGAGGCTAAAATGTCATCTTTCTGGTAAATCTCGAAGTGAGGTGCCATAAGATCTTTCAAAACAACACTCAAGGGTGCGCATGAGGGTGTACACATGCTCGCATTGGCTCTAATTTGTATTCCACTGTGAGTGGTGGGGCACAAACTTTCTTTTGGCATCAAATTCAAGTAAATTCTTATTTGTCATATCGAAATTGGTAAGTATTGTAGTGTCATAAGATGCTTACCAGATGCCATCACATGCTAGCACGATAAAATCATCATCCTCACAAAGGCCAACCTATCATAGAACAGTTAAAAGGGATAATTAGACAATTAGAAAGAGCAAGATAAATTTTTGTCGAATGCATATTTATATCTAAATGATACACAGAAAAGCATAACCAGAAAAAGCAAGAACATCCACAAAAATGCCCTTGCAGATGTGAGTCAGATTATTTGAATTTCAGCATCGTACACCTAAAGTCTCTCTCAAATAGTCATACATCATGCAAGAGTAAAAAAAATATGAGAAATTGTCAGTTGGAAGGCAGTTTACATATCATCCTGTAAAATTTGTAGCCAAAAGAGAGTAGCTGCTTAGAAGAAGCACGTACAGTATTTATATCTGGATTTGCAGTTACAATTTGCTTTTCAGCAGGCAGAAATTTATTTTGCTTAAATTCCACGTCACCTGCAGCAAGTGAAAACAATTACCCATTGAAAGTACAGAGATACAAAAGAAACATGTTCTTAGAGATGCTATATAAAATAAAGAAGGCCTTGTGTGAAGTATTGTTTACAAAACCAGATAAGAGAACCAATCAGAAGACCTATTGGTTCAGGCATTCAAACTGGTTGACTAGCTATTCATTGGGACAAGTATAATTACTGTTGGCCAAGTGGTTGAAGGCTTGAGGCCTTCCAATGCACAGTTAGGAGTCAAAGGGAACAGTCTACACAATGCCTAGAGCATGAAATAGCAATAAATTTATTGCTCTGTGGTTGTTTAAGATGGCCCAATTTTTATTTTTTTTGTCACTGCTATTATAAAGATAGCTTGTGGCTAAGTGGCAAAGAGCTAACCCAGGTAGCTAGAAATCAGTCCTCGGGTGAACTCTCGACCACTGCATTTTATAAATTTTACCATCATTACCAGTTTGCACCAAATCTGGTCTGTTCAATTCAACCAGCTGAACCGGATCAACAAAGGTTTAGTCCAATTTTTCCTACCGCATTTGATTGTCCAAGCTGGACCGGAACAATGAAATCATACCAAGACCAACTGCTTGATCTGGCTGGTCAGGCCTGGTTTTAGAAACATTGGCACTGATGGCAAATAAGTTCAGAAACTTCCTTTCCAATATCAAGCAGAAGGTATGCAAAGACAATCAGATCGAGGTTGAAATCCCAACAAAACCTACTCATGAAAGGTCAGATACCTATAGCTCTTGCAAGATTTAAGCTTCCATTTACTCGTCCAGCATGGATGAAACCTCCAGCTTTCAGAATCCTCTCCTTTTCAGCATCCAAATCAGGTTTGTGGTCTCTAGACAGATTGAATGCCTGTTACATGCAAGATGGAGACCGACTAGGAATGATTAATTTGGTTGCTCAGGCCACTCTCTACATTATACATACGTTCCATATGTATAAAGCTGGACAATGGCCTAAACAATCATAATATGTGAGGACATAATAGTCCTCAAATAGCAAAGGAAAGCAAATATATTGCACTGAAAAGTGTCCAATGGGATTGAATTATTATATACTACCTGACCCTTTCTAGACAGGACACATCGAGAATCACCAGCATTGGCAACAACTAGTTTGTTATTTCGGATAATGGCAACACAGGCTGTGCTCCCCGCAGTAGGTCCAGCAAAATCAGAATGAGGGCCCTGTAGAATTACTCAAGGACAAAACATAAATAAGGAAACAAAAATGACAGGTAAAATTGACCACATAAAAAAAAATTATTTTCTGTTCTTTTTTGCTTAATGCAACAAGAAATTATAGTAAGAAACAACATTAAGTGCAAATGGCAAATACAGAATAAGATCAACACCAATCCCATTGCTTCTGACGCATACCTCCTCAAAAGCCCAATCATCATTCTTGTCATTGCCATCTGCACCCCTTGGGGACCATATAAGTCCCTCTATCATTCCTGTAAATCTGTTGATTTTATCTCCCAAAGCAGCTAATTCTCTCCAACCCCTTTGACCTCGCATCATTTCATCCATTCTGCAATAACATAACATTTGCAACAGAGAAGAAAGGACAGCATGTCAGTAGCTGCTACTAATGATTAAAGTTCCAAAAATTCCAATTCTTAGAATAAAAAATTAATGAATTTTAGATCTCAAAATAGATTCTCCTGTTTCATAGTACTTATTTAACGAGCTAAGAACCTAGATGAAGTTTGAGTTTCAGCAGCCAGGTTCTACTTATGATATGTTACTTCCAGAGAGCAACAACACCTGCTGAGATAAGCAGATACCGCAAGCACTTTGGTTCTATTCCACTTCATGATTACAGGCAACCATCACTGACAAGTAATCCTTACACAAATAGAAACAGAGTGGCTGCCAAAGCTTCTTCAAAGCTAATTTATCATCGTAAAATACATTTTCAGGCAAATGTTTTTCCCACAGAGAGAGAGAGAAGAGGAACAGAAGATTCATGACTGAAGGAAATCACCGAAGAAAAGCTTTCTGAAGCGACATTCCTATTTCTCCAGCTGCATATGCCTCATTCTTGAGGACCTGCTGGTGAAGATAGTTAGCACAGAACTTTGCAACCACTTTCCCTGCAAGAAAGAGTACTTGTCACGACAACTATCTGACATCAAGCAGCAAAATTAGTCTTAAGCATTTCTCTTTATACCATATACACCTACAATTTAGCATATCAAATGAAAATGGCAGAAAGACAAGGCCAGTAATGTTAGATATGAACATTTGGCCCTTTCAAAGTGCACCAAATCAAACACAGAAGTTTACCTGGATTATTCCCTTCCCCATAAAGAACAAACATATCACACAAAATCTGAACTCCACTATAGCTGACAGTTTTGTTGGGACATGCATGCCATTTTCTTGTGATCTACATTTTCTAATTCCAGTCAAGTCAATTTATTTGTTGAAATTTAGCATAGAAGTGTTCGGAATAGAGGACAGACAGCAAATGCATAAGAAAAACCATAGAGTTGACCTCAGTTAATAGGAAATGGCTCGAAGGTGCAGTTTGGATTAGCTGTTCACTTTATAGTATATTTACTACTGAACCAACAACTATTGTTTGAAAATTTGCAACTAATCTGATAAATTGGGTCCCTTTTTCATTCGGTTTGGTTTTCAGTTATAAAGCTGAGCCAGGAATTTCATAAGGACAATGACATTTGCTAATGACTTTTTGTCTCCAACATCAGGTACAAAATGGCAAAGACTGGTGACTCTCTGCATAGATATTGAATTGAAAGAGCTTAAGATCTATGAATTGTCAGGGCACTAAAACTTTGAACAAAAGTATACAGTACACAAGCAATAAGACCAAATAACCACAATAACCTCCCGTCAAGTGTAAGAGCCCAAACATTCCTATTGCATGATGACTAATAGAAATATTCATTAGTATACATATATCTAGTTTGATTGGGTTTATAAATAATTGCAAATGGATAAGCTAAATATGATTGACCAGTACTTTGTCGCATGTGATAACACTGCTAGGTTTTAGATAAGGTGCTGTATCATAAAATATACAGGGGTTTCCTTTCTCTAATTCCTGGCAACAACTTGATAACAGTATAATCAAAGGCAGTAATTCATCATTCATGTAAATCAGTATCTTTATGAAAACCATATCAATTGCACATAGATTTCAAATTGTAGCGGCCATAAAACAGTAAGTAGAGTTGTAATTATCATCAGAAGAAAGCAACCGCAGTGCTGTTGATGATTGATTAAGAGTCTCTGAGAGATCTGCCATAGCATCAACATGTTCACGACTCACTAGCTTATCAATGTTCAACACTCCCCAATGCAGCAAAAAGCACTTGCATTGATTCATCAGGTGGCACGTTGATGGCGATTCAATGGACAAAGAGTCACTAAACATCGATATCCAGATGGACATCTGACTTGAATATGGAACAGAGAAGCAGGTCTGGCTAGGCTAACTTTGGTTCTTTAAGATAAAAGATATTTGGCATCGAAAATATTATTGTTAATACCTCCATGGCCATCATAAACACCAAAGAATGAGGTGGAAGCATCCAGGTCAGGATAGGCAGCGTGCTGCAAAAATAAAGACTCATAAGCCATACTAGCACCGAGTGACAGCAGCAAAGCTTCTATCAAGTTACTCACAGCATCCTCCATCGTTGCACGCCAACCTTGCATAGATGATAGGCCATATCTAACTCGATCATTCTCGCCATCTTCTGAGAACTTTTCAGTTTTCGGAGTGCTCAGATATATCCCCATTTCTGTCTGCAAGTCACGGGTGAGACATTATTTCACTCACCCCATCAAATGGGGAAAAAAAGAGAACATTACAAAGAATTCCCCAGCTAAAAATCAAATGAACTTCAAATTCAGAATAAGTAAACACTAGAAGATATTCCCAGACCAGCTAATCCTGTTTCAACACTCAAGTTCTTGCCCTCGGCTACAATCTTGAAATAGAGCAAGGAAAGTTCATTGTGGTTCAACAAAACCCAAATTCACACGTCAACCATGTCAAAATCAGATAGAGGCGCACGCATAAGCCAGAGTTCCATCCTTCGGAGATTCCCTATTCCAGGTCCCTCATGGTCGGATTTATTAAACTTCATATCTAATTAATATCTCTATCAACACTTAAACCTCCAAGATTCCCATACAGAAATCCGACCACAAGTATTTTCAAAGTGTAAGCAACTGTCAGTCAACAGTCAAAGACGTTAATCTGGATGAATAGATCGACGAACTCTAGACATTCCCGATCAAGCACGGAACACTGACAAACCAGAAACCCCACAAACAACACAGACAGTGACCAATGCAGTACCCTGACGGCGCCTCAAGAAGCTAACATCAAATTACCACAGCAATCACGCGAGCAAGCAATGGTTACGGCACGACCCACGTCTCCCAAGTCCAAGTGAGATCAAACCCGATTCGGAAGACTTCAAATTGGCACAAGAAAATGGCAAGATGAACCACCCCAGATCAGGTGGAAGACAACCCAACACAACACTGAGGCATACTCACACGGCTGAAGTGATTCGGGGCGAAGAACCGGTCAAAGAAGCATTTGGGTTCTAATGGAACCCGCGAGAGAGGAGCCTAGGTAAGGATCGAGCAAAAGGGGTTGCTTCGATTTCGATGAATAGACATAAATGAACGAGACAGACAGACAGACAGACAGAGAGACACAGAGCAACAGGGAGATGGATCCGTCAGTTTTCAGGTGAAGGTTTCAGGTAACTGGTGAGAGGGTGATCCACCAGGTGACAAGGGTCAAAAGGTGTCGGGTCTTTTCCACTTTCAAGAAACTCCCTCCCCTGCGTCTCGCCTCGCTCTCGCGCGACCCACCCGACCGGAGGGAGTGACGCCATTTTCATTCGATTGTTTTGGGGCCATGTCCACTGTCCAAAGCTTTGTCTTGTGTCGGTGTTAAAACGGGTTCTGAAATTTTCTGATTGGATGGTCCCTTTTGGAATCCCGAGAGGACATTGTGATTAAAGCCATCTAGGCGAATAGAGATTTCCCTTCGTACTCTACCTAAAGAGTACACGTCTTTTACATGATTTTTACAACAAAAATATACTTTAATGTTATTGAAACTCTTAACCTGCGACTTATGACAGATTGAAAATACTAACTTATTGGAGAAATCCGAAATTTCCGGGCATTATCATGAGTGAACAATCGAAATCAAAGAGATGTGATTTCTTGAAATAGATCTTTAAATTGGGTGATTTGAGTATATGGGTTAATAAGTCTTAACTCAATTATGGGTTTGATTGAAATTATTGGGAAAAGTGATAGTTCGAGTCAAATAAAAGCATATTCTAAAAATCTAGCTAAAATTTGAGGTGACTCCAGTTCCAATCACCGCCATTGCAACCAATAATAATTCGACAACAAACATAACATGCTGACAATCATCACTACGAATGAGTGAGAAAGGAGCTAAAAAGTCATTTTCTCTCCCTCTCTTCTCTCTCCATCATCTTCTTCAGTCTTTTCTTGTTTTCTTCTTCTCTCTTGATTAAATATGAGAGCTATCCTTTTTCAGTTTAGTTCTTGATCTAGGAACTATCTTTTCCCAATTTAGATATAGGAGTTCGATAAATATGATTTTAGGGATTTGATACCCCTCTACTCAGTTCGTGTATAGGTCTTTTGCCTTCAATTTCAATGGTGATCATAAGAATTCTGTGTCTTTTTGAACCATGAAGATTTGCTCTTCCAAATGTTAGATTTGTCTCTATTTAGCTTGTTTTGATTGTCTCGTTACAGTGATGGTGTAAAGAAAGTCAAACCTAGGTACGCACTGCCAAGCCATAGTTATTGAAGAAGAAATTGACATGCTCATCACTGACAAAGATATGATATTTAATGATCGACCGCCATTATATTGCTTAACAAGTCGACTTTTATGAAATGATTGTATGTTGAGCCCACCACAACTTCTTCAACCCTGTCGTTACTAATCTCTCAAGGAAACTAATAGAAATACGAGATCCAATAACCAACCACCATTATTTTGTTTAACAGATTGATTCTTTTGAAATGATTGTATGTCAAGCCCACCACAACTTCTTCACCACTATCGGTATTAATATCTTAGGGAAACTCATACCAAAGTCTTAAACTTTACATACAGAGTATAGTCGAGTCCTTAACCTTTTAATTGGTACACTCAAGACATGAATCTTTACTTAAAAAGCAAAATCGAAAACTAAACATTTTTTTTTTCAATTGGCGCAATTAAAAATAGATTTGTCAAAAAAGGTGGTTAGGTTCTTTAAAAGAAAAGTGCAAGTTAAGCTACCGATCACATTTCACATGTCAAATGAGTAAACGCGTTAAAAAATAATTAGTACTTCATTAGAATTCACAGTAAGATTCTCCACTTTGGGTGGACATTCCTCAACTTTCAATTAACGCTTCCTCAAGATTACCTAGCACGAAACAACCCACTCCATCGAACCAAAATACCCGTAGTTGTGCATCATATCAACTAGTCCATAGAGGGACAAGGTGGGCTAAAACTAAATATTAGTGAATTTATACCCTTTTTCATGGGCTCCATAAGGTTATTTTTATATACTTCTAGAGCATCGCATGAGTGGCCGTCCGACCAATAAAAAAAGTACCGAATCTTACCAAAATATCTTTCTTTGATTGGGTTGCTCAAAGTCAATACAGAAATGGAACCCCGTTTGCACTTAAAAACCCTTTCATATTTAGCTAAATCCAGCATTCACATAAATCTTCAGTAGCTCCGGCAGACAACTTAGCTAACTTGGTCTTCCTATAGTTAAATAATAATAGATGCAACCTATCGGGATAATTTTCTTCAAAGTTAATTCAATCATATACTTTTCAATTATATTAATTCAATTTTGATCTTTTTTACAATTTATCAATTTAATCATAAATATTTTGAACATTGTCAATTCAATCCCAAAACTATTAATTGGTCGGAATGACTAAATTGTCAAATCATTAAAAAATTTAGGACTAAATTAATACGATTGAAAAGTTTAATACTGAATTAGCCATCATATAATGAGTTTAGCACTTTCTAATGGTTTTTCCACGAGTTATGTATGCCTAACATCTATTATCCCGAGGAAGAAGACATTGAATCATGAACTCACATAATCAGTGCTATTTTATTTTTTGTAGCGTGTGCATTATCATTTGCCAATTAGGTCGATCAAGTCAATTATTGATTTGTAGTTCTACCTTGAGACAAAATATCGTTAGTTCTAATCAATAGCATCGTGCAACGTCTTGTCGTTAGAAATCAAAGTAATTAGGAGTCCCTAAACCGATGGTTATATCTCTAATCTTTGCAACCTTATCTCCAAGAGGAGAAAGGCAATGCCGATGCAGAATGATTGGGTCTTCGTGTCTGCGCATCGGACACGAAAGCACCCGTCCGGCCTTATCGTTACGTACAGTCTTGGGAGTCTATGCATTAAAAGCCGATTCATTCTCTGCCTTGTAAAACTTGTGCACGGCTTCTGCGAATCAGCAGATGCGAAGGGAATTCGGGGGTCGGTCCAATTCGGGCTTTTGAGGAAGGAAAACGATTTAAATGGAAAAAAGGTAGCTTCAGGATACGGATCGAAACCCATCAAATGGGGTGCTTGGAGAATATAGTATTTTTCATATATATTGTTGATGTTCTTTTTGTGTGGATACTCCCAACTATAAAGCGTACGAAAGAAATGATGTCAATGAGCGGCTTCGATTCTTTTTGGGTAATCATATTTATCATGAAATATTCAATTTTCAAATTATTTGACTACATATAACATGAAAAATGTCAAATCCTTAAGATTGTGTTTAGTAATATGAATTTGAGCCCGGATAAAATGAGATAAACTCGAATATAAATTTTACAAAATAACAATGATGGGGTTTTGCCAATAGCATCATGTAAGGACACCACCAAAATAGCTTATCACCATCACTTCCGACCATCACCTTCAATGAGACATATCATCACCAGTGACCGATGAAAAGAGATTTAAAGACAATGCTGTGCTAGGTTTGCATAGATTATCCTTTTCACCCCAATTGCATACATCTTTCACGTCGAGCTCGACCTTCCATGAGTGACTCCTGTTCACCCATTGGCTGACGAAAAATGGCCAACACACCTCTGGCTTCCTAGGGACCTCACTCTCAAGCATTGAGTTCTACTTGATATGCACCAAGAACGACGCAACGGCACCGAACCTCCTCCTTCGGGCCCATCCCACAACGCACACCTTTTCCGCTATTGCCTCCCTTAGCTTCTCCGTGTAGAGAAGCCGCTTTCTTCAGCAATGAAATCCGCTGTACAACTCACAAGAAGTGCCTCCCACTGTTCACAAGACTGTCCCACGATTACGTGAACTCGTGTCGATTGAGAGTCGTCTGGCAATGAGGTCGACTTTCCAGACACGTGATTAGAGGGGTTTGAATCTCACATACAGGAGAAGCCCGTGGGAGATGAGAATATCAAAGATTTTTTAAGATTTTCAAAGATTTTCAATTCTATTTTTTTTTTGCAGATTTTCAAATATGTTTAAAGATTTAATTTCAAAATTTTCAAATCATATCTTAAGTTACATCAAATATATGATGAGATATCTTCACAACTGAAGATATTTTGGAGGATTTCAAATCCCCTTTATCCATCTTATCTTGATTCAAATATGGACGATTAAAAGGCATACAAATTTCTTAATTTACGGTGATCATTGACAATACTCATGAGGGAAAATATTAATTCTAGTTTCCTTTACTTCTTTTTTTTTTTTTTTTTTTTGGTATATGCTAGTTAATAATAAGATATGAATTCTTTAGAGTTGGCTCAATTGATTGAAGTATCAATGATTTTCAATTAATAAACTAAAAGTCATATATTCAAATTCTATCAACTCGATAATACTCACAATTCCCGAATCAGGCCAATTACATAGATCAAATGCTTGAATTTAACTGGTTCACAAAGTCAAGTAAGACATCTTCATTCTTGCTTTTAAAATTCTGAAAAGAAAACGTCTATAGAGTGATGAGAAATCGTTCCTTCTTTACCAATTATTTCAAAGCCCCGTCATGATTCCTTTTCTGTCATTTCATTCTCTCCGCCTCATTATAAGACAGCACTGATTGAGGAATCTAGAAATTTGACAAATCATGCCGGTGGTAGGACCCTTTGTTACGCAGATTATGATGATGATTTGAACCCCAATTTCCAGCAAGTTCAACATAATTTAATCTAGGAGATGGACGCGTGGAAGGTTCTGAGCGCTGAGATAATCCGCATTAACAGGGGTCATTAAATTATTACATCAGAGTTTGGATATCTTATTGGAGATTAGGAAACATCAGTCATTTTTCTATTGGTTAGAATATTTTATTACAATGTATCCAATCCTTGTTTTTAGGGCATTTCCCTATATTTTTCTCTTGTTTCTTTCCGTGCTCTCCCAATCCGGTCTTATACATAAGAGCTTTACCCTCCCAATCCTATATTTGGGCGTTTTTTTCTCTCCGATCTATTTTAAGTTTAAGAAATTTAACAAGTAAGTACTTTACTTCTAGTTTCAATGATATTCACAACAATTTTGATATCAAATTTATGTTTGTTCAATGTGTATTAATTAAAAGTTTTGGCATCTTACACTTACTAAAGTGCTCAATCTCACAGGTGTTCGATTTAAAGTTATTCTACATATTTATATTGTCTCTATACAATGATGATGTTGGGGACTTTGAACTTAGACACACAATCGAAAGACAAAATCATAACTATAGTTAGAGATCTTGACGTATACTTATCACTAATGATGACGTGTGAATCGATGATCAACCGTCAATCATTTCACTTGGATACAATCACAAATTTGTCCTTGGACTAATGTATGATTATTTCTATCAACCATGCTCTAATGATATACCTAAATTTCTGGTTTTTATTTTTTATTTTTTAGAATTCTATAGTTAGTTTGTTTTGTTACGATGACTTTTGAGATTTCCCATAAATCATGTATTATTTTGAAATGAATAGAAATTTTTTTGATAGTTTACATATTCAAATTCACTTATGTTGACCAATACTTTGAAAATGGTAGTATTCCAAAATAAATAAATTTCTTATATGTTTTAGGAGCACTTGTTAACAAGAATTCTGAAAAAATAACAAATTCAATGTAGTGCAATCAATAGTTATAATTGAAAGTTCTTTGAAACACTCAAAAATTGATCCGATTCAATCTCTAAAAATATCATATTTATGCTGCTTCGGTCCATAAATTCAATCATGATTGCTGCATCGTAAACAATCGGGGGAAGCTACCATTCATAGACAGCTCCGTTGTTTGCTCATGACTTCAACATCAGCTCTTATGCAGGAACCTAAATTTTGAGATGTTCTCGGGTCATTTTTGGACTATTTTCTCTGATAAATAGATTAGACCCAAACAATACTATTAATACTTTTTGAGTTTAAGTGGTAGACAGCGTGTACAAAATATTTACTTGTGCTGTAGAACGATCGTGATTATAAACAAACAGTTCTATTTTATTAACAGAATGGAAAGGAATTTAAGAGATAGAAGAAAATGCAAAGTTTATTTATAGTAGTTCTACCTATCCATTTGGCCTACTCTACTCTCACGATTCATGCAATCCAAGCTAAGTTTGGATTTATATGTCATCCTTGAGATGTTACAACGTCGTCAGTTATATATATTCAAACAATTCTTACTACACATGACACTCTTGTCTGATTTCATATACTCACACTTTTATTGAGAAATACATACATATATATGCAGCAACTACACACACAAATAACATGAAGAATAAAACTAAGAGCATAGACTAGTTTTCATTCCTTTTCTCCACCTCAACTACTGCACTTGGGTTGAAATTATTGTCATTAGACTTCAAATGACCGTTTGAAATAAAAATCCCATGAGTAGCTATTGCTTCTACTCTTTGCGATTGTAAATAGTCACTCTAAAACTCCACAGAGACAATTCTCCATATTGGTTAGTTCTGTTTTTGCAATGATATGCCATCCTCTATTATGTTGAGAAAACCCCTAATAAGTTTGAAGTTCATAAATTTATCCATTGCATATATCGATCTTCATAATTGCTGAGGTTGTTTATCTTTCAAGGACACATATCCACGTTGAAAAGAACTTTGATATGGTCAAATGTGGATTTCAAATAATTGGACATACCGCGTTGCTAAGGTTAAATGATCTACATCTCTGTTGTTGTCAAAGTATCTCATAAAAGCAGTGATCTACATCTCTATTGTTGTTAAAGTATCTCATAAAAAGCTGTTGAGTATATCCAGGAAGCCAGTTATATCTATTGCATGGATAAAAGAAGCATATTGTGTGGACAGAAGCAGAGTAATGCACAAATATAGGCAGCGCACTGTGAATCAGCTACATATGCAGAAGTCCAGGAAGCCAGTTAACCCAAGTTCATGCATTTTTCAACAAATAAAAGATAGGAAAAGTTCCACTTATCAACCTACCCAAAAAAAAAAACTAAACTTTAGGGGCGCTTCCTGTTTAACTTCGAATCCTTAAAGTATGAATCTGACATTTGGAAAAATTTGCATTTTGTTGACCTCGGCAATGCTACGCTAGTTTTTAAGTTAGATAAGTGAAAGGGCCATGTTGTCTTCTATCTCAAGTTATAGATATTTCTCCGATTGATATTCTGATTTATAGGTTACAAATATAGACATTACTCATATTTATATTCAGTAAAATTTGCATAGAAGTGATGTCAATAATTTATAATCCATTAGTTGGAATCCTTATAAGAGGAAATGATGGAAGAAAATATGGCCCATCCTATTATCCTCCCCCCTTTTCTCCCCCTCAAATCAATGAGACATAATTTAAAATATTGAATTAATAGGACAATAGAGAAGGATTGATGAACAATACAAACGCCAGTTTGGTCATAGTAGGAAATCAACAGAATTGAAGGGTTGTTCTCAGCTGTGTGTCTGAAGACAGTCTATTGGTTGCACTGTAATCGAACCATTCCTCATCCACCTGATCCGATCGATCAACAGAATCTCCATTCTTGCGCATCGCCAGTCAGGACCCACTCGACCTGAAAAATGAGCTGCGGCCCTAGAATTAACCGGAAGCCATGTCTAGTCCATGGGGAAAAGTCCTGCCTTCATGCACAAGCTACCCGGGAATGGGAGTTCAAATGGACGGAAATTCAAGAAACATAACCACTGTCTCTTCCAAACCGACACCTTATTTTGATGAACAGGATTGTTTCTCAGTTTCAGCAAATATGAATGTAGACGACACGATCAAAATGGACCTCGGTGGAAGGGAAGATGAACTCAAGAATCAGCTACAGATGCAGAACTCCCCTCTGTCCGGCCTCCATATCGCCTTCGGAGTATTTTGCTCTGGATTATGCAGAGTGAGGTGTAACTACTGGTTTGCCCCAAAAGTTATCTACTGTCAGCGCTATTAACAAGTGAAACCAATTCAATGTGCTGTGGCTTCACCGTCCCAGTTCCCTCTTTTGAAGCTGACAGTTCATCTGGAAGAAGGGAAGCATTTGGATCCCTGCTCGGAACCAAGAACAGCAGACAAAGCAGAGAAATCCTCAGAAATGTTACGGATCAAGATTGCCAACCATAAATTATCGAATTGAATTCTGGTGACCCCAGTACATGAAGCAGTAAGCCCCCTCCCCACGACGCCAAGAGGACCCCCATGTTGTCAATTGACATCAGCAGAGCGAAGAAACTGCCCTCTATACCAGAGGGATAAAGCTTCGAGCTCAACACGTACAAAGGCATCCGTTGGAGTGTCCCAATCATTCGGGAGACCCCTTCATCGATCACGGCAAAGAAATAATCCGGCATGCCAATTTTCAAGTTTAACCGCAGCACAGGAACCAGGTCGAGCACTCCTGACAGACCATAGAGCAATTGAGTCCACAGTAGCAGATCCCAAAAGGGCGATCCTTAAGGCCATGTTGGAATAGTATTGCCCCAAGAAAGGAACCAACCAATCCAATTGAAAACAAATAACCAACAGTCTCCTGCAAGAATGCCTTGGATAGTTAGCAGACTGCACTGAGATCAATGTATCAGACGAAACTTAGGCCACTCTAAAAGCTTTTACCATCACACTGCATCTCGATCTTCAAGGATCTCATCATTGGACAATAAGAAAAAAAAACAGCCGCTCAAATGACTTTGGCCACGTGAGTTCATATTTCAAAACTTTTACCGTGATCTCCTGTCTTTGTGCTAACAAATACTTGATTTGTCTTGTCTAACTAGGGGATTGGGACACTAGAAATGTCAAAATTTGTGTACAATGCTCACTTTGGTACTAAAAGTTTATTTTGGATTAGTTGAATGCCACAAGTTTGAAAAATCGATCATTAGCCTAAGGAAGAAGACATTGAATCGTGAACTCACATAATCAGTGCTATTTTATTTTTTGTAGCGTGTGCTTTATCATTTGCCAATTAGGTCGATATTGATTTGTAGTTCTATCTTGAGACAAATTATGGTTAGTTCTAACCGATAGCATCCTGCCACGTTTTGTCGTTAGCAATCAAAGTAATTAGGAGTTCCTAAACCGATGGTTATATCTCTAATCTTTGCAACCTTTCTCCAAGAGGAGATAGGCAATGCCGATGCAGAATGATTGGGTCTTCGTGTCTGCGCATCGGACACGAAAGCACCCGTCCGGCCTTATCGTTACGTACAGTCTTGGGAGTCTATGCATTAAAAGCCGATTCATTCTCTGCCTTGTAAAAGCACGGCTTCTGTGAATCAGCAGATGCGAAGGGAATTCAGGGGTCCAATTCGGGCTTTTGAGGAGGAAAACGATTTAAATGGAAAAAAGGGTAGCTTCAGGATACGAATCGAAACCCATCAAATGGGGTTCTTGGAGAATATAGTAGTTTTCATATATATTGTTGATGTTCTTTTTGTGTGGATACTCCCAACTATAAAGCATATGAAAGAAATGATGTCAATGAGTGGCTTCGATTCTTTTTGGGTAATCATATTTATGATGAGATATTCAATTTTCGAATTATTTGACTACATATAACATGAAAAATGTCAAATCCTTAAGATTATGTTTAGTAATATGAATTTGAGTCTGAATAGAATAATAAATTATCTCATTTGGTGTTAGGTGACTAGATAAATCCGAATACATTCAAATAAAATGTCAGATAAAAAATCTTATCTAAAAAGTGGGATAAACTCAAATTGGATATGAATTTTATAGAATAATAGTGATAGGTTTTGCCAATAGCATCACATAAGGACACCACTAAAATAGCTTATTTCCAACCACCGCCTTTAATGAGGCAAATCGTCACCAATGGCTAGTGAAAAGGGGTTTAAAGACAATGCCGTGCTGGGTTCATATAGATAATCCTTTTCACCTTAATTGCATATGTCCTTCACATCGAGCTCGACCTTCCATGTGTGACTTGCAACCCGATTGTTCAGCCATTGGTTGACGAAAAATGGCCAACACACCTCTGGCTTCCTAGGGACCTCACTCTCGAGCATTGAGTTCTACTTGATATGCACCAAGAACGCCGCAACGGCACCGAACCTCCTCCTTCGGGCCCAACCCACAACGCACACCTTCTCCTCTATTGCCTCCCTTAGCTTCTCCGTGTAGAGAAGCCGCTTTCTTCAGCAATGAAATCCGCTGTGCAACTCACAAGAAGTGCCTCCCACTGTTCACAAGACTGTCCCACGATTACGTGAACTCGTGTCGATTGAGAGTCGTCTGGCAATGAGGTCGACTTTCCAGATACGTGATTAGAGGGGTTTGAATCTCACATACAGGAGAAGCCCGGAGGAGATGAGAATATCAAAGATTTTTTAAGATTTTCAAATTCGAATGATCGTCAAAGATTTTCAATTCTATTTTTAATTTGCAGATTTTCAAATATGTTTGAAGATTTAATTTCAAAATTTTCAAATCATATCTTAAGTTGCATCAAATATATGATGAGATATCTTCACAATCTAAAGATATTTTGGAGGATTTCAAATCTCTTTTATCCCATCTTATCTTGATTCAAATATGGATGATTAAAAGCTATACAAATTTCTTAATCTGACATTTTTAGAGTGGTCATTGACTATACTCATGAGGGAAAGTATTAATTCTAGTTTCCTTTACTTTTTTTGGGGTATGCTAGTTAATAACAAGACATTAATTCTTTAGAGTTGGCCCAATTGATTGAAGTATTGATGATTTTCAATTAAAAAACTAAAAGTCATATATTCAAATTCTATCAACTCGATAATACTCACAGTTTCCAAATCAGGCCAATTACATAGATCAAATGCTTGAATTTAACTGGTTCACAAAGTCAAGTAAGACATCTTCATTCGTGCTTTTAAAATTCTGAAAAGAAAACGTCTATAGAGTGATGAGAAATCGTTCCTTTTTTACCAATTATTTCAAAGCCCCGTCATGATTCCTTTTCTGTCATTTCATTCTCTCCGCCTCATTATAAGACAGCACTGATTGAGGAATCTAGAAATTTGACAAATCATGCCGGTGGTAGGACCCTTTGTTACGCAGATTATGATGATGATTTGAACCCCAATTTCCAGCAAGTTCAAAATAATTTAATCTAGGAGATGGACGCGTGGAAGGTCCTGAGCGCTGAGATAATCCGCATTAACAGGGGTCATTAAATTATAATATCAGAGTTTGGATATCTTATTGGAGATGAGGAAACATCAGTCATTTTTCTATTGGTTAGAATAATTTATTACAAAGTATCCACTCCTTGTTTTTAGGGCATTTACCTTTATTTTTCTCTTGTTTCTTTCCGTACTCTGCCAATCCGGTCTTATACATGAGAGCTTTACCCTCCCAATCCTGTATTTGGGAGTTTTTTTTTCTCTCCAATCTATTTTAAGTTTAGGAAATTTAACATGTAAGTACTTGACTTCTAGTTTCAATGATATTCACAACAATTTTGGTATCAAATCTATGTTTGTTCAACGTGTATTCGTTAAAAGTTTTGGCGTCTTATGCTTGTTAAAGAACTCACTCTCACAGGTGTTATATTTAAACTTATTCTATATGTTTATATTGTCTCTATACAATGATGATATTGGGGACACTAAACCTAGATACACAGTCAAAAGATAAAGTCGTAACTACAATTGGAGATCTTGACCTATGCTTATCACTATGCTTATCACTAATGATGACGTGCAAATCGGTGATCAGCTGTCAATCATTTCGCTTGGATACAATCACAGATTTGTTCATGAAGGACTAGTATATGATTATATCTATCAACCATGCTCTAATGATATACCTAAATTTCTGATTTTTTATAGAATTCTACGGTTTGTTTTGTTACGATAACTTTTGAGATTTCCCATAAATCATTTAATGTATTATTTTGGTAATGAATAGAAATTTCTTTTGATAGTTTACATATTCAAATTCACTTATGCTGACCAATACTTTGAAAATGGTAGTATTCCAAAATAAATAAATTTCTTATATGTTTTGGGAGCACTCATTAACAAAAATCCTGAAAAAATAACAAATTCAATGTAGTGCAATCAATAGTTATGATTGAAAGTTCTTTGAAACACTCATTAAAACTGGTCCGATTCAATCTCTAAAAATTTCATATTTATGCTGCTTTGGTCCATAAATTCAATCATGACTGTTGCATCTTAAACAATCGGGGGAAGCTACCATTCGTAGACAGCTCCGTCGTTTGTTCATGACTTTGACATTAGCTCTTATGCAGGAACCTAAATTTTGAGATGTTCTCAGGTCATTTTTGGACTATTTTCTCTGATAAATAGATTAGACCCAAACAATACTGTTAATACTTTTTGAGTTTAAGTGGTAGACAGTGTGTACAAAATATTTACTTGTGCTGTATAACGATCGTGAGCATAAACAAACAGTTCTATTTTATTAACAGAATGGAAAGGAATTTAAGAGATAGAAGAAAATGCAAAGTATATTTATAGTAGCTCTACCTATCCATTTGGCCTACTCTACTCTCACGATTCATGCAATCCAAGCTAAGGTTGGATTTATATGTCATCCTTGAGATGTTACAATGTCGTCAGCTATACTTTTATATATTCAAACAATTCTTACTACACATGACACTCTTTGTCTGATTTCATATACTCACACTTCTATTGAGAAATACATACATATAAATGCAGCAACTACCACTCACAAATAACATGAAGAATAAAACTAAGAGCACAGATTAGTTTTTATTCCTTTTCTCCACCTCAACTACTGCGCTTGGGTTGAATTATGGTCATTAGACTTCAAATGACCGTTTGAAATAAAAATCCCATGAGTAGCTATTGCTTCTACTCTTTGCGATTGTAAATAGTCACTCTACAACTTCACAGAGACAATTCTCCATATTGGTTAGTTCCGTTTTTGCAACGATATGCCATCCTCTATTATGTTGAGAAAACCCCCAATAAATTCTGAAGTTCATAAATTTATCCATTGCATATATCGATCTTCATAATTGCTGAGGTTGTTTATCTTTCAAGGACAGTATCCATGTTGAAAAGAACTTTGATATGATCAAATGTGGATTTCAAATAATCGGACATACTGCGTTGCTAGGCTAAATGATCTACATCTCTATTGTTGTCAAAGTATCTCATAAAAAGCAGTGATCTACATCTCTATTGTTGTTAAAGTATCTCATAAAAAGCAGTTGAGTATATCCAGGAAGCCAGTTATATCTATTGCATGGATAAAAGAAGCATAGTGTGGACAGAAGCAGAGTACTGCACAAATATAGGCAGCGCACTGTGAGTGAATATATGCAAGACAAGACATAAGCTGGATATCATCATTATACTAGAAGGCTGGATATAAGCACTAAATGTGAATACAAGCAAAGTATCTATACAATTTGCAGCAACAATTTTATCATAAACTTGAAGATTATTATTTTGAGATTATTTATCTCATCCTTGACAATTATTAATCTAGTATGAATTCCTAATTTAAAAGATATTGATTTTCCATCAACCTTAAAGATTATCTTCTTGAAAATATTCAATCACATAAAAAATCGTGATTGATTGACAATCATCTCAAAGACAAGATTCTTTCCATGGTTGGAAAATCTCATTTTTGGAAATCAAGATTTAAATGTATAGGCAACCAAATCGAAATTTTTTTGATGGATTGACCTAAATAACTACCCTAGTCTTCTTTACAATTGTTCGATGTCTAAATAAGAAATTGATCTTCTAAAAGATTATCCAAGGGAAGTTTGGATGCTGAGGAGCATAAAAGAAAAACAAGAATTAAAAATGGCCCTCACAACTTTAAAACACGTTACATAAAGTGAAGAATTGAAGCCTTATTAACTAACCCAAGTTTTTCCCCTTGGAAATGTGGGATAGGAGATGTGCCCTTAACCTACACAGAGTAAGAACTCAAGCATTATCAACTAACCCAAGACTCCCCCTTGATGATGTGGGACAGGAGACATGCACTTAGCTTCACCCGCTTTTGGGTCATAGTTGCATCCCAACCATGTTATTGACCCTCAAGACTTAGGTTGTCACATTTCTATTGTCTTCTATGAGCTTTACATTGCGATTTTTTTTTAAAAGTATTGATAGAGCTATAGTGTGTGCTTAAGTATGAGATAAAGAGACCTATCTACTTGGATATAAGCAACACCAATTTCAAGCAAAAGAGCTTAAGTATAATATACTTCTGTAACTTTTCAAATATTGACTAGTGAAATCCAATCACTAGGCTGCTAGTTGGAAGAGTGGACATAGGCTTACACTAAGCCATACCATCATAAGCTCTAGTGCATTGTTTTTTTATCTCTCTACTCTTACTTACTTGCTGTTTGATAAAAGCACTGACTACACTGCTAGTTACGATTGGTATTCACTTATATCAATATTCTATTTCATTGGATTATACTTAAAATTCACTTGGCACCTTTTATTCTACATTAATTTCTATCAACCTATTTACCCTCTGAAGGTGATACCGCTAGCCAATATCATATTGCACACTCAAATATAATAATAAATCTTATCTTCTCTGGTATTTTGGGTATTCCTTCACCTGAAACTAGTTGTAAAACACTAAGTTTACTCCGATATGCACCCTTAAATATGCTTTTTGTCTTTAGGATTGTAGAGGTCCGCCGTAGAACCGGTACTTCGTCAGTAGCGAGAACGCCCTCTCCCCTTAGGTCTCTCCAACCAAGCTTGTTCTTCTTCTACACAGAGGTACTTCCAAGCATGGCGTCCTTAAATTTTGTAGATTGCTCACCATTTACTTTGTCCATTTGAACTCTTCGATGATCACATGTTCCCTGGTTTGTTCCCATCGGCAAGGTCCATCCAAGCTTATTGATGCCGTCATGTCCTCAAAGCTTGTTCAAATTTCACTGGTCCATCTAAACTCTTCGATGATCACACATACTTTAATCTGTTCACCATCCAAGAAAGCAAAAAGAGGAAGACTAATTCAATAGCCAGTTCATTCGAGTCTATAAGAAGCAAAAGACATGGACTAGCACGAAGCCAAGCCCTTGCCCCCCTCCAATAACTTGTCCACTATTTGCAAGGTCCATCCGGTCATCAACATATTTCCAATCCAATAGCTTGTTTGCCTTACGTGGAGCAAAGGTCCTTTCACACTAGTAGACACCTCTTACTAACGGCATCTATATATGAATCTATTTATGTAGAGAATGTATCTTCTGCACATTCAAGTGCTCCCGTTAATATACTTATCAGACTTTGTCATCCTCAAAACATATAAGTTTTCCTTCACATTTTCTTTTATCCATTTTTGCGATCATATTTGATTATGTGTATAAGTTCTAATTTAGATGGATTAAAAGAATGAAAGTTAATGATCGTTAATACACCAAATAATAGAAATTCAAAAGTTATAATACTTCAATTTTTAGGAATTATGGATTGAATGGAATATGTTTGTTAATAATACAAAAAGGTACAAGAAACATAGTTATAGACATTCTAAACATATTATATGACGATTAATTTAGATCTAAACCTTTTAATTGTGTTTATTTGTTTTTAAACCTTTTGGCGATATGTCAATTATTGACATGGATGTCAACTATTCTACATGGCATAACGAACACTAACATGGATGATTTTTAAAATTTTTTTTAAAAAAAATTCCTTTTATTTTCTTCTTCTTTTCTTTTCCCTTTTCCCTCAACCGGTGCCTGGCCATAGGAGAAGGCCACAATGTCTAGCTGTAGGCAAGTGTGGGCATGGGGTTTCTAGCGAGGGCCATGACACCCTTGCCCTTAGCAAGGGTGACAATCACTCAGGTGAGGGCAGCCCTCCCTAACCCTTGCCTGTGGTCAACTACCGACCATAGGGAAAAATGAAAAGAAAGGGAAAACATAAAGAAAAGGAAAGGAAAAAGAAAAGAAATTAAAAATCAGAATCTCTAAAAAAATTATAAAAATTGTTAACATCAAAGGTAGCCATGCTACATAGAACAATTGGCGTTTGCATTAGCAATTTTCGATCAAAATTAGCTAGCAGAACTACACTACAAATCGTTAAAATTTTACGAGTAAATTAGTACAATTGAAAGATTTAAAATTGAATAAGTCATCATATAATAGATTTAGTTCTTTTTGAACAAATATCCTTAAAAGGTAGACAACCTACAAGATGTGATTTTTACTGGACTGCAAGATCTAGTTTGGTCCATTGCCAACCGGGAGACGAGGTCCAAATTGAAGCCATCACATGTTTTGAGATTGGAATTATTGTTGGCGTCACCAAACAGCCATGGCTCTCACCTTGGCGTCTTCGGATTATTTTGTGGGTTGACGTTTGTTTTCCTTTGCTTATATAATCCCTTCTACACAGAGAGCAATATGTCATAGATAGGGAAGGAATCACCAATCAAAAATTAATTTAAATAATATAGAAAATTATCCAATGCGTTATCATAAATTGATTGACTTACTTATTTACATGATTATTTTATAGAGCTCTCGCCCTTATGAATATGGCAAATAGGTCAAATTTCATAAGAGCTAGATTTAAAAGTTTAACCCAAGTTCTTGCATTTTTCAACAAATAAAAGATAGGAAAAACTCCACTTATCAACCTACACCAAAAAAAAAAAAATGAAAATAGTTATTACGTAGATTTGCATTTATTAAGTTTGCACGGAGATGATGTCAATACTTTTGTAACCCACTGATCAAAAGCACTTATGACAGAAATGATAGAAGAAAATATGGCCCGTCCGTTCCAATCTTTCCAATAATAAAATGGAAAATTCGGAAGAGATAAATTTGATAGTTTTGGATTAAGAGGACAACTGAGAAGAAGATTGATGAACAATACGAACACCACGGTGGTCATAAGAGGAAATCAACAGAGTTGATAGGTTGTCTTGTTATCACTTCTCAGTAACTCTTTTGATGACTCCTCTTGGTCGACTTTACTTTTTCTGCTAGAACGGTCAAGGAAAGAGGATAAAGTCTAGGCATCAAGGAAAAAATACTTCCTTGTGCCATCCTAACAAAGAGTGAACGAAGAAATCAGCGGGGTTCATCGGACTAGTTGCGCGGAATTTTATATCTGTTTCAACATCACAAAGTGTTGTCGCTTCTGATTCGAAAGTAAAAGCAGATGGACGAAAATGCAGCAAACCGATGTTCTTATCAGTATACGCTACTCTTTCCATAAATGTCAGTCTTCCCAGTTTCTGCGGAAAATGTCCAAGCAGGCAGCTTCTCTGGATCTTTAATTATGTACATTTTATTTGGAAAAGAAAAGCATCCCATGTCAGCAAATTGAGTCCCTGCTTATTCCAGACATTTATGCGTATCTTTGAAAAAGAGTCACACTTGTCGATACCATACGTTATCGTTACATCGCAGGGAGAGAATGTAGGGAGCCGAATGTGCAAAAAAAACATGAAGCAGAAGGCATGGTCAGTTGGTCGCAAGTGGAAATCCTTGATCAAACCATTCCTCATCCACCTGATCCGAACAATCTGCAAAATTTTTGTTCTTGTGCGTCGCAAGTCAAGACACACTTGACCTTCTTCATATCCCATAGGGACAAAGCCTGTCTTGTTCATGCACAATTTACATGGGAATGGGAGTCCGACCTATGGAAATTAAAGAAAGGGGACGACTGTCTATTCTGAACCAACACGTTATTTTGATGAACGGGTTGCTTCTCAGTTGCTGTAAATAAGAAACTAGATGAGCAAAATCAAAATGTACCTCTGTAGAAGAAAGATGCACCCAAGAATCAGCCACAGAACAAGAAGGACCCTCTATCCGGCCTCCATTTCCCCATTGGAGTATTTTCCTTTGAAATATGCAAGCAAATTGTGTAGCTACTGGCTTGCCCCCAAGTTATTTAGCTTCAGCGCTATTAACAAGTGAAACCAATTCAAGGTGCTGTGGCTCCACTGTCTCAGTCCCTTCTCTTGAAGCAAACACTTCATCGGGAAGAAGGGAAGCATTTGGATCCCCTCCGGGAACCAAGAACAGCAGACAAAGCGGAGAGATCCTTAAAATGTTACGGATCAAAATTGCCAACCATAAATTACCAAATTGAGTTCTAGTGACCCCAAGTATGTGAAGTAATAAGCCCCCTCCCCAAGACGCTGAGAGATTCCCGATATTCTCGATGGACATGAGCAGAGCAAAGAAAGTGCCCTCTATACCAGAGGGACAAAGCTTTGAGCTTAACACATAAAGAGGCATCAGTTTGAGTGTTCCAATCATCCGGGAGACCCCTTCATCAATCACGGCAAAAAAATAATCCGGCATGCCAAGTTTCAAGTTTAACCGAAATACAAGAACCAGGTCAAGCATTCCTGACAGACCAAAGAACAACTGAGTCCACAATAGCATATCCCGAAAAGGGTGATCCTTAAGGCCATGTTGGAATAGTATTGCCCCGAGAAAGTAACCGACTGAACCAAATGAGAACAAATAACCAACAGTCTCCTGCAAGAATGACTTGAATAATTAGCAGACTGTATTGTAAAGTTTCTTTTGTTCATGAGTAATTATTTAGAGTCTAAACTTTTTTATGTCAGACGAAAGTTATGTCATTGTGAAAGTTTTCTGCATAACAATGCATATCAATCTTCAAGGATCTCATCATCCAGGAAGCAATTGGACAATAATTAAAAAAAGAATAGCTGCTCAAATGACTTTAGCTCTATGAGTTCAAGTTTCAGAACTTTGTACCGTGATCATCTTCCTTCAAGCCAACAAATACTCGATTTGTCTTGTATAGCAAGTTAGCTCATTTGTTAACACAGAGACATTTCCCTGATTTTTCATGATTAAGAAATCAAGTACGAGCTAGAGTACAGCCACAAATTGGTGAAGACTTTACACTCTGATCACGTAGGCGTTCATTGATATCAACCACAGAGTGAATTTAGAGAATGTTCTCATGTAGCTAATCATAACAATTTGTATGAGATTCTTCCACTTGAGTACGTGTACAAAACCGAAACTCTAGCATTTTCTTTTCTGTCTCCATTATGTTGACATTGCTTTGGGATTCCCAGAGCTCAAGGTATAGCCCACAGGCATTCAGCATTTACACTCTGAGCTGAAGCAAACTTCTAGTTTTGTATACTTATAATCTTGGAGACCAGATTATAATTAAATTTTGACAATCATCAAACCAGAAAATTCAACAGAAACTTCTAGGATCCATAATTCATTTCTTAGTTCTTTCCCTTTGAAATAAGAAACTGGAATGACAAGAAAAATTATCTAGTCCATACCTCAGAAAAAGAGGGACCTCCATCTGCATCTGTAAACCAATAGAACATTCCATCACGAATATTCAAACTCAATGCAATGGATGAGTATATGTATACACAAGGTCTCCACACAGCTGGGCTCTTCAAAGTGACCCACATGGCCTTTCCAGCATCAAGAAATTTCTGACTGACCTGGGTACAACTTCACGATGTTAGTTAACCAGTCTCCAGGTATTAAAACATGAAGATGCCAAGAATTTGCACCTGTCTGTAAGCAAAATTCGGTGTGTGAGGCTCATCGAGAATATTTCCTAGTAATAGCACAAGCCCAGCTGGCATTGTCAGCAGAGCAAACACTCCCTAGCCCCAAACAAGAGAGAAGGATTATGAAATGTGGAATTTTATAGAAGAATACATAAGTTTGGTAAGAAAATATATTGAGAGGGCACAAACCATTGGACCAATTCTGTGGACAAAGATCCCGCTGATGACAAATCCTAAGAGTCCTCCAGTTGACTCGCACAGGGCACACAAGCTTTGCATATCAGCAGCCAGAGAAGGATGGCTGATGCTGTTCTGTGCCACACAAGCATCTATTACAACATCTCCTATTACAACACCAGCAGTTCCTGCTGTCAACAGCACTAGGGCAAGGACGAGGTGCACCTTATAGAATGATAACACCAGCATGGAAAATACCCCGAGAATACCTATAAATATAAAAAAAGTCCAATCACACAATCACATCAAAAATGCTTTTGAATGCTCAATGAGATTATTTTAGGAGCAACTTGAAAGTAACAAATCTAGACACCAATTAATAGACAATACACAAGTTCTGCCTTTCATCCTTGTACATGAGATCATTTGAGGACATTTTCTTACATTCTCTCTGTATTTCCATTTCCCCAATAGATGCCTCAAAAGCCAAAATCTTCAGTTGGTAATCACACAAAACCCTTCATCATCAAAGTAAGCTCTTCAGGTAGAGACCCTACAGCCCACCATTATAAACCGTGCTTTCTGTAATCGACCATGAGTTTGTACATCCAGTATTGTGTTTGTGCTTAGTGGGAAAGCAACAACTATATCATTACATGATTCAGGGGGGAAAACACATTTGAGTGCTCCTCAAGTGCTCTGTCAATTTAAAAGTTGGTCTTTGTCTGAACAAATGGGGATGGGCTTTAGAATACTTTCATGTCTTGCACCTTTCATTTTAAGAAAATTGAGCCACTGCGAATCAAAAAACTATGCTTTGGTAAAAAACAAGAAAAGAAAAGACTCCATATTTCAATGTATTTGGTAACAGTGTGCTTATGTATCATATTAGCTGCCTGCTTTTATTGAACTACTTTAGACTATGCAAAGATGCATAATGAAGGTTTGCTCATGAGAAGTTGTCAACTGATATTTCTGTGGTGTATGACAGTTGCCAAATAAATCATGCCCTTTAAATGATTTAGTGGAAGGAGCTTTATGTACTGAAATTACATATCACTGGGGCAAAAACAGTACTTCAGTTACCTGTCCATACAACAATGTAGAATGTCCAAGACAATTATCTCAGATTGTCCATCTATAGTAGTACTTTTGTAGAGTGCAAATTCTGTCCTTCAAAAACCAATTGACTGCCATCTCCACAACAAACAACATAAAAATATAGCATAGATCCATTACCCTCAAACATATAATCAAATTTGACATTTGGTTCATTGCCATTTAACTAAGAAAACAAAAGACTAATAGGCATGGGTTACATTGACAAGATAAACCCACTTATAGACTGGTTTATGCAGTAATTCTTACCGTATATGGGAAGTATCTACCAAAGTGGAAAGAAAGTTCAGCACATAGCCCAGAGATGATTAATAGCTCAACCAATTGCTTCATACATTGTCAATTTTTACAATCAGTTCAACATTCTCAGCTCAGGCAAGGCCCCCTTATTAATAGCTGTCTGACAAGACCTCGAATAAAACCAATAGTTGTCAAGAATTTGTGTGGTCGGATCCTGCTCTGTCTTACTCATCAACTGTTATCCAGTTCTCAGCTTCTAGAACGCTAGAGGTCGGAACAAACAGCTACACAATTCCAACACCACGGAAAAAAAATGCATACAAGCGGATGCTAACCATCAATCCTGGGGATTTGCCTTGGTCATATATTGATTTCATCATGCTTGATATCTGTGTCATCTGATAGTTTGTTAATCATATGGTGAATGTGATGCCGGTCCTCATCTTCTAAGACTAGATGCCTCCTGTTAATGACCAAGAAACGCCCATCCCAGCTATTGCCACGAGTCTTTAGTGTCTCGATTTCACTAATTTCCTTTCTTTTCTTTGTTCATACCACACTCACCTTATTTTCAATAAAAACAAATTCAATTCAATTCTAGTAAGCTTGAGTCAAAGAAGGTGAATATTTTGTCAATATTATTCCCATCATGTGTCAGTCATATTCTCATCACCCCATCGATTGCCTACGTACAGAAGATTTAGATATCTCTATTCAAATATGAATCAGAACTCATGTAGAAGTGCCCACTGACTAAACTAGCTTCAAATTTCTTCAGCACTGAGGACTAAATGCACAGAAGTGAAGAAATCAAACATTTTTCTGAAAGAAAATTTTAACAGCCCCAAGTGTGCTTTTCTGATGCGTGCCTTCATACCGACATCCACTACAAATCAAAGCGCAAAGTGATGCATGTTAGATAACATCCACCAGCAGCTTTTGGATGATGCTGCTCTTTTAGCCTATATTAAAATGCAAGGATTCCAAAACTATTAACCTAACCCACAATGTCAAAAATGGAATCCAGAATATACAAATAACAGAAGAAAAGAAAAGAAACTGGAGAACTTGGTTACTTTTCATGTACCTGCTAAAACAAGATAGGGCCGTCTCCGGTACCCGGCGACTGGGAGGACATCAGTCAGAAGTCCCCAAATTGGTTTGACAATCCAAGGAATATATATGATTCCTGAGTAGACCTGAGACTCAGAAGGCTGAACCTTCTGAACATCCTTCATGTAGTACTTGGTTGCAACATCAGTCAGTGCACCCCCAACCCCTTGGCTTATTCCATACACAATCACCACCCCGAGAACAAAGCTCCAGTGCAGCTCCGCTGCGAGCATTCTCACCCATCGGATTGGAGCCCAGAAGCAATCGCACCCCCTCGATCTGGGCACATTCTCCTCCCCGACAGCCTCCATCTCCTCAGACACCACCACAAGATTACGAGTCTCCTCCATACGACCACTTGTTGGAAGTCCAACTCGCTAAGAAAGACGGTCTATTTCTTGGAGCAACGGTTGAGTCGCATCAAGATCGCTTTTTGATCCCTGGAAAACTGGAATTCATTGAGCGAATCATTCTTTTTGATCAAGAAATCGTCGGACATGGAGGACCCAGTTCAAGAATCGGCCTTCCCTTGAGTTAAGTCCTCCTCAGCTGATCCGAGCGTTGACCCAGAAAGGGGATACGAAAAAATCATGACTTGAAGGAACTTCTGAATCCAAATCTCGCAGCTGACGCTGTTTGCTTCAAGAATGACTAGGACTAAGAAGATCCCGGGTCAAGGTCACATCAACATTCGCGAACTGACGTGCGCTGTCACGAAAATGATGTCTGAATTCCCATCTGTTTCTGTTTTTTCTTCTTTTTAGAAAAGAAAAAGACCACCTAGATTTCGATATCCGAAAACGATGACATTAAACAAGAACAAAAGACGGCCTTCTGTTCCAACTAGGCACGCAAAAGGAGCTTTCTTTCTTGTTCTTTTTCTTATCTCGAACGAGAAGAGTTGGAACTTAAAAGGGTATTTTTTTTGTTAGCGATTGAACTTGTGTATTTTAACTTGCTTGAGTTTTTGTTTTTTGGGTTAAGAAAATTGCCTAATTTTGTTATCAATGCATGTTCTGAAAATCAAATATTTCTATAAAATGATGAGACTATGCAAAAATCATTTATCTTATGCATAATATTTAATGTGTAACTCTATCAATTTATTATTTATTAATTATCAAGAAAAAATTATCCAAAAAGTCAATTTTAAATATTTTAATTTTATCAATTAAGTTTAACCCTTTCACTTTTTGTTAATGAGTCCATTTGGTCAATTTTGGTGAAAAACACTAATGTGGATATCAACGGTGGCTATCAACGGTGCCATGTAAAACGGGTAACATTGACATCAAAAATTTTAAATAATATTTTACTATTTTTTGGAATTGTTTTCTTTTTTTTTTCTTCTTCCTTTTGCTAGTAATTGGCCACCACGTGTTTTTCCCATTATTTCACTCTCCCTCGCTTGTTTTCCCTTTTGAACCTAAGACTTCACATATTTCTTCCAATGAATTGCCACCTATGAAAACAAAGAAAGAAAAGCCTATACCTTGCGAAGATTGTCGCTGATTTTGCAGAGGGTAACGTGGATAACCTATGAATTCCCTATCAAGCATCCACGGACAAAACTCTACGAAGAAACAATGATTCAGCAACATAATCTAAAAAGCAAAAGATTGTGAAAGAGGCCTGTGTGAGAGAGGAGAGGGAAAGAGGATAGGAGGCGTGACTTGACTCGCGAGACTCGAACGGGAAAAATTAATAAAAAAAAATTGGCCCGGTCCAGGTGGTCTAGTTCCCATGGAACCAACAACCAAACCTAAAATCACCTGTTCTAATTTTATGGAATTGAGAACCAAGCCCACGCCCTTGTAAACTACCCAAAATTAATTGGTTTGATCCGGTTTAGTCAGTCCGTATTGCCCACCTCTAAGCAAACCTACCAGCATATTCCCTCGGTTCAGGCAATCTTAGATACTATTTGTTTCTCAAAAAATGAGCAATTTTAAAATATTTAAAAAATAATAATTACATGTATCACTTGAAATAATTAGTTAATTGAATATATTTTTATTATCGACAATGAATTAGACCTAAGAAATTTTATGGAAGATGAAAATAGTTTTCTTAGATTTATTTTTATAAACGATACAAATGATCATTTTTAGAAAAAAATTTTTGAATCATTCATAATTTTTCACAAAACAAATGTAGTCTTAATAAATATTTGTTCTATCCATTGAATTGTTGTTCCTGTGAGTACAAAATGCAATGAGAACAAAAAATTGTATATCCAAATGTAACCTGTTGTAATGTAAATTACAGCCGAGAGTTAATATACAAACACTTCCTAGTCCGATCTCTTGTATCCTTTGAGATGTTTTAACTCAGTTTCTCTTTCGAAGTCCTCTTCTAAGAAATGGCAAGTGATTGACTCCAATGCTCTCCTAAAATCTTCCATTATCAGTGCTTTTAACGAGGGAAACCAGTTCGATTTTCTCGGGTTCCAGAGCATCAGTGTCCTCTTCAGAAGCCAATTCTTCACTCGGCAGAATGGAAGACTTTGGATCGCCTCTCGGAACCAGGAACAGCAGACAGAGCGGAGAAATGCGTAGTATGTTTCGTATCAAGATAGCCAACCACAAATTTTTGAATTCGGTCCGGGTAACCCTGAGTACGTGAAGTAGAAATCCCCCTCCCCATGATGACGAGAGAAGTCCGATGTTGTCGATTGACATGAGCAAGGCGAAAAAGGTGCCTTCTATGCCGGAGGGGCACAGCTTTGAACTGAGCACAAGTAGAGGCATCCACTTGAGTCTCGAGACCATCTGCGACACCCACTCATCGATCACAGCGAAGAAATAGTCCGGAATGCCGAACCTCAAGTTCAGTCGCAGAACCAGGAATAGGTCTAGCATTCCTGATAGACCAAAGGACAACTGGGTCCACAACAGCAAGTCCCGGAACGGATGATCCCTAAGGCTGTGCTGGTATAATAACGCTCCTAGGAGTGAGCCAACTGAGCCAATTGAGAACAAATAACCGACAGTCTCCTGCTTGAAGAAAATGATAATTAATGCATTTGCAAATGACGAGATCAAAAAGATCTGTTGTTGATGAGGTCACAGTGCAATTCACACACAGTTGGCAGAATTTGAACAAGTTGAATTCTAGTTCCTAAGTTGGAATCTCTTAGAATGCTAACCAACTAAGCCAAACACATTATTTTTCCAAGCCAGTTCAACACAGTATATTCATGCACGGTGAGTCCATCAATCATTTTCAAATAAGAATCCTGGATGAATCGAAATTCACATACCTTAGAGAACAATGGACCTCCTTTTGCATCAGTGTACCAATAGAACATCCCATCAAAAATATTCAAGCTCAATGCAAGCGATGTGTACATGTACACACACGGTCTCCAAACAGCTGGAATTTTCAAAGTCGTCCACATGGCCTTCCCAGCATCAAGAAACCTCCGGTTGACCTGACCAGGACTGAAAAATATTACTTTGTGAATCTAAAGGAACCAAAAATGTGAAGATGCCACAATTCCACACCTGTCTGTAATCAAAATTTGGTGTGTGAGGCTCATCAAGTATGATTCCCAGTAAAACCATAAGACCAGCTGGTACTGTCAGGAGACCATATACCCCCTAACCAAAGATGAAAACAAGTTCTCTGATGAGGGATTGCTATATCTGGTGAACCCAAAATAGAAATACTACATTGAATAATAGGGTTCAAAGTTGACATACCATCGGACCAATTAGGTGAACAAGGATACCACTAATGACGAAACCCACAAGTGCTCCAATTGAAGAACTCAAAGCACACAGGCTTTGCATGTCAGCTGCCAGAGAGGGATGACTGATGCTGTTTTGTGCCACACAGGCATCAATGGTGACGTCTGCTATTGCAACACCAGCACTTCCTGCTGTCAATAGCACTAGAGCAAGAACAAGGTGCACCTTGTAGAATGACAACATGAGCATGGAGAATACACTGAGAAGACCTACAACATGACAAAATGATGGATCAGGTCAGCACACCCGAGCTATAAATGTCACTATATCTGAACTTGTCTAACAAACTACTCTTGGATGGAGGGATATCCAGGGGAGGAAAAAAAAAAGAATGCACTAGACAAACTAAACATGGATCCTGCCTTTTCAGAGGCTTCAGACTGCAAAGTTATGTTTCAGGTCATGTCAAGATCCATCTGAACTGTTCTGTGCATTGACTTTCCTAACTCTTTAGGAAAATAGGCAGTGACATTGCATTGTGTTGGGTACATTTTGGACACTGTATTTTCCACAATCTATCAAACATGTGTTGTATTCAGTCTTGTCCACGCTTACAAAGACTACGCCAAAGATAAGTGTACAATTGCTACTCAAGTACCATTGTTGTAATTGAAGGCCTTTTAGGGAGCCATGATTGCATTTTTACTCTCTGTCTGTTGCTTTCAACAATTAAAATCTAGGCTCTGTATGAAGGCATCATGCATGTGCTAAGCTAAAAATGTTTCAACAGTTTTATGTGGTTGCTGACCTTATGGTTTACATGAGTTGGGTGCAGAGTTGGTATATCAGGTCTCCACCATGATCAGAATGCATTACATTGCACTATAATTACAGAAGATATATGCATGGAGCATCTTTATTTAGGATTCATGAATCATACATCCACTTGTTTCACCAAGTAACCAACAATGTTTCTAGCACAGGGTCCAAACCTCTTGAATAGCACAATCTAAAGACCACTGACAACTGCTGACAACTGCTGATTGATTGAAAAAATTAACCATCAAATTTGGAGATGAGTAAAGAAGAAATTTCTAAGCTGGAAGAACATGAGGCAGAAACATACTAAAATGGGATAAAAAGTCAGCACAAAACCTGATAATAAGTTGCTTATGATAACATACCTTATCAGTCTCTTTGTAAAGCAGACTACCTTTCTAAAAACACCAAGACATAATATGAATCTATTTATCAAATGCAGAAGCATAAGATTTTGTCCTGTTTTTTCATGTCTGTCAGCTCATAGTTCAGGTAATCATACATGATGTAGGTTCTCAACTCACTAGAAAAAGAACATTTTTCCCTTTGTTCATCAAATTGACAAAAGTGACATTCTTTGTGACCCAAACTTGTTTTAAAAATGGGTTCATGTGATCGGAGATTCTCATTGAGGGATATGCAGAAGATCCTGATCAAGTTTCCCCATGGCCTTTTCTTTTATTGACTTGATACCACAGGTTCCCTCCACTGCTTTCATTCATCAGACACCACTCAGATTAATTTGTCATTCACATGATGCTCTTCAGGACAAGATTGCAGGGCAGGAGTTAAAATGCAAAGACAATGATGCTGGGCTGCTGCTAGATCCCATTATCCAGTGGAAGTTCCAGCATCTAATTGTGGTTCACTTACACCTTCTTCAACCCTAAGGACATACTTGTTTATATAGCATCTCCTGCCAATTCTTCTTTTCTAGTACATAGAAGATTTTCGAGAGGAAGGAAAAAAGTGCATTGGCAGACCTTGTTTGGTTTTCCACAATTGACCCTCAGTTATAGAAATAACATGACTTTCAGTATCCATAAGCTGCCTAACGTGGTAAGAATGTCATCATCACAGCCTACTGTCTCTACACTGTATGGGCGGTCAAGTAATTAACAGGAGATCACCTCTTTCTTTCTTTGTCATTTCTGCAAAATGAGTCTGGCAAGGGCCACCCAGGAGATGTGCAAATCACAGAGGAGACTACAGCCAAGTATGCCGATTTGCATTTGGAAATTGGGAAAGAACTTTAAAAGGGAAAATCTTTATAAGTTTGCCTAACTATAGATACTCTATGACATGTGGAGAATGAGGAATCCAACCCCGTCGGAAGTGAAGTGGAGGATGCAGATTCTTCCTAGAGTAAATAACAGTTTTTTACTGTCAAATTTAAGAGTTATGAGTATACAGAATTCACCGGCACATACTCCCAGAGAGATTGATTCTTTCATAATGGGCATTTAGCAAGAGTTGTCCACCTCTGACTAAAATGGTCCACAAAAGACCTTTCCTGGTCAAGTGCCATTGCCAAACAAATGAGCGCAGATCCATTGCTAGATGAACACGAACAGTCTTTTTAAATAAAAGCATATCTTCAAAATGGCTAACCACAAGGTAGACATGTAAGAGTGCCACCAATAAAGCGAAAAGGGCAAGACACACTGAAACATTTTCCTCGTGGGGATGGTGCTTACAGACGTCATATCTTTTCATTAAAGGTTTCTAAAGCACTGAGAGAATCATACTTCACAACCATATCCATAAGCCACAATCTACTCAGATACACATGATCCAACTTAAGTAGTTAAGTACAAAAGAGAGGCAGACAATTAAATATACCTGCGCAGATGAAATAGGGGCGCCTCCGGTACCCGCGGACCGGGACTACGTCGGTCAGAAGCCCCCAAATTGGCTTGATGATCCAGGGAATGTTAGTGATCCCGGAATAAATCTGGGCTTCTGAGGGCTGAACTTCCTGGACATCCTTCATGTAGTACTCCGTCGCGACCCGCGACAGAGCGCCGCCGAGCCCCTGGCTTATGCCGTACACGAGCACCACCCCCAGCACGAAGCTCCAATGCATCTCCGCCGACAGCATTCTCAGCCACCGGATCGGGGCGCTGAAGCAGCCACGCGCCCTCGTTCCGGGCACTTCCTCTTCCTCCATACCCTCAACTCCCCCCTCCTCTGGAGAGGCCAGTACATCACCTTGCTCCACCATAATACCCGTTTCACATAGGAATCACCTCAGTTGACCCGTTGACCTGAACCCAGATGGAAACTTTCCCGGAAGCGTGGCGTCCCCCACTTTCCGGGAAAATCTTCGCTTCTGCTGTTCTGGGTAATCTTCGCAGTACGGAGCCGGCGTTCCGAAGAAATGGTTGGCGGGAGCCGGTGCAAAGACAGAGCTGTCGGACGAACACTTTGCCTGTGTTCTTGATCTGAATCGAGACACCAATAACTGTAAGCGCAGTATCACCAATCCTTCGGAACACCAATCAAAATGCGAAGAGCAACAAAGGCAAGCTTTCTTGATCCGGTTAGTTTCTGTCTATATTGTCCTGTTCGAATGTTGACCAACCTCTCACCAAGCCAAGCAAGGCACAATGCCCTTACTAAAAAAGAAAAAAACTAACTTTAACTCGAGTTTAATTTTACCTAAAAAAAAAAAAAAAAAAATCTTCAAACTTTTGGATCTACTTTAATTTTATCCTAAACTTTTTTTTTACTTCATAAAAATCTTAAATTTTAAATTCTAATTTTACCATAAAATCTTTTTTATAACTTTTATTTAAGATTCATATTTACCCCATTAACTATCCATCCAATGTGATATTTTCAGGTCATTACTTTAAATTTTTTCCCAAATTTCACATACAATAAGACCTTTGAAGATGAATTTCAACATCAGCCAAAGTGACTTCTTCTTGGATTTGAAATTTGGGTAAAATCTAAGAGTAATTAGAGTTGGGTTTTTTTCCAATTGTTCTTACTCTTAGTAAAATCTTCCTTCCATCTCACTTGAGGACTTTCGATTTTTCCCTCGATCTTCAATCTCAATCTTCCCTCTCTTGTGGTAGCTTGCATTCGGGAGTTTTCCATCTCTCTTTTGTTAAGAAAATTTTCTAGATACCTAGTTGACGGTAAATTTGGGATTCAAGTAATAATTGGTAATTTTTTATAAGAGAAAAGAAAAGTTTAGGATATATCGAGACCGAATTTAAAGATGGAGATTTTTTTATGGGACAAGAAATAAAAAATTAAGACTTTTAGGGTATTAGGCCTAAGAAACGAACGCAGACTTTTTTTCTTCAGCTTTGCAACTTCGATTCTCTTTTTAGTCGTTAATGACGCTAGCAGATCAGGACAAGGGCCCAAGGGAAAGTTGCCAAACGTTGTTGGCCAACCAAATGGTCAAAAACCTTTATTAAAAAAAATCGATGTGTCGTGATTTCTTCTTTATTGCAGACCACAAGAACAGGAATTTATCTTTACCAAAAAAAAAAAAAAAAAAAAAAAGAACAGGAATTTAAGGAAAACTCCACTTCAGTACCGTGTCTTGGTATGACTGTTTGTTGGGAGGAAAATTATCCGCAGAGCCCTAAATTTAGTAATAAATTTAGTTATAAATTTTTTAATTTTATCAATTCAATTTTTAATTTTTTGATAATTTATCAATTTAATCATAAACATTTCGATTGATTCAATTTTATTCTAAACATCTAAATTATTTGTCAAATTAGTCACAAACATTCTAATGAATTGTCAATTTAGTTATTCTAATTAATTTTAATTAGATATTGCTAATGTGGAGACATAATTAGTGCCGAGCATCCTACGGGGATATAGTCAATTTTTTAGTTTAAAAAAAAATTCAAATAAAATTTAGAAATTTTTTAAAATTTAAAATTATCTACGTCGAGTCGATTATACCCCATAAGCCGGTCGGTGCTATTGTGCCATCACATAAGCAATATCGGGCCAAAATTAGTCGGAATAACTAAATTGACAATTCATTAAAAAGATTTAAAACTAGTTTGGCAAATAGTTAAAAAATTTAGAATTAAATTGATACAATCAAAAGACTTGAGAATAACTTGATAAGTTGTTAAAAGATTTAAGATTGAATTGATAAAATTAAAAATTTCAAAATTAAATTGATCATCGTATAATAAATTTAAGACTTTTTAAACTCCTATTTGTTAATTGTTCTGCATCTAGAAACGGTCATGCCCATGTAGCTAATGTATATGGCAACAATCATGAATAATTAATCAAACAAGTATATTCGAGGGGCATTCTTCATTTCATTTCCATCGTTATCAAATGTAGAGATATCTGAAGCTGGGCGAGCATATGTTCATTTCTGTCAAGGAATGACTTCCTGCTGTCGTTTTTTTGCCTTTCCCTATTGATCGAAAGGTTTCAGGCGTGCGATGAATTATGAACATCACACGACCTCGTATGGAAAAGTTTCTACAGCTGGTCCAACCAGAAGAGAGCTGTATCAGATAAGCTTGAGCATAGTCAATCAATAAGGTCAGGATCATCAATCCGAAAAAGTTCCACGCGGACTTTATCAATCTAATCAACAAGGTGGGGTCTGATGATACATGTTAGTCCAGATTCGTACCGGTTGATAGCTGCCCTGTGACTAAAGAAAAGAGAGACAGAAGCTTCGCCATTGGCAAGCTTCAATTCCGAAAAGTCGAATAAATATGACAAATTTTAGAGGTGAACATATTCTTAAAAATCTCAAAGGAGAGAAAATAAATAGAAAGTACATCATAAAATAAGAAATCCCGTAATGTCACATTCCGTTTTCTCTTATTAATGGGGAAAAAAATGACTCACCTACCAATGAAGGACACAAGACATACGGGCATCGATGTGTTAAAATAAAAAACGCAACCTCACAGGACTTTTCGTTAGGAGACTATTGTAGGCAGTTCTTACAAATGAATAATCACCCAAGTCTAAAGGGAAACAAAGAAATGAAACATGAACTCATCCTTTCTTTATTGATGATTCTCAGGCCCGCCTCGAGTTCATGTTTACGTTAATAAGTCAAACAAATATTAACGCGACTGCACATGATGACAATTTGCCAGGAAGAAGAAGAAAAATCAAATGGAACGGTGCGAAGAGGTTGACTTTTGGGGAAAGCATCTCGAGAGGAGGATCCATCATACACCTAAGCAATTACGTACTTCTATCCGACCACGAGACTAAGATATTGGTTGAGTCGTACCCCATGATTCATCCTTCTAGCGATGCGGAGCATAATTTCCACATTGGAATATCTTGGCCGCACATGAACTCGATCATCTTATTCAAGAGAAGAGAAGGGTCGATCGAATCTTACGGCAACTTGGAGGTCCGCATCTCCAGTGGCAATTTTGGTAAGTGGCGACTTTAGTATTCTACAATACCGCAAGCTATCAGTTACGGCACGATCCGAATAATTCCTCTTTTAGCTTCACCTTCCTTCTCGAGAAGCAACCTGCGCGTCTCTTCATTCTTCTCCAGATAGTTGTCGTAGTAAAATGCGTCGCAAAACCATATTTGGGTTTTGCCCTCCATACTATTTCTAAAAAGGGGCGAGCGATTTGCATCTGATGAGCTTGTTATCAAGACCACCGGACAGATCCTAATCGCATCGATTTAACATCTGATCCCAAAATTGTCTATGTCGAAGCAGCATCAACAAAGAGGCATCTACCTAACTTCACGCAGCATCTTTCTTGTTCATGTTGCCAGATCTTTATGTAGGCATGCAAAAGCAACAGACCACAAATGCACAACGATGACATATATGGAAAGAATCATTGCTCATGATCCCAGCAATTGCTATGAGTCCAAAATTCTGGTCAATTTCTACAAATATTAGCATCATCAGTTCACAAATCGGTGTGCCTTTTATTTCCAGAAGAATGGATGGCTATTTTCTTTTACAATGGATTACATAAAAGCTCCTTGGTTTTATTCCCAGTAATAGTAATCAAAGAATGCAGTGTTTCTCAAAAGATGACTACATCACGGGTAAGTGGCTTAATGATCGAAAAAGAGCGAATCAGAGGACTACTGCTTTACCATGAAAGAACTTTTGCAGCTACACCCTCCCACTGCACTTGGGTTTGCAGTTACCTGCACATAACACCAGTAATTAGCTGTTGCAATTTCACTAAAAGTAGATATACACAAAACAATAAGGAAAAAGTAACAAGAAATTCCCTCAGCTTAGCATATCACTTCAGAATTACAGAGGAGGAAACCACTATTGTCAATAGTTCCACTATCAGTAATATGTCAAAAAAATTAATAATAATAACTGGAACATTTTATATTATCAATAGACTTAGCACATGAACAAGAACACTGACAATCTGGGGGACAAATAAGATGATATGAGTTACCTGGAAAGCAGCACGGATGAGCTCTTCGACATAATCAACAGTTGCCCCTTTCACAAAATCATATGAAATATCGTCTATAACCAGTTTAACTCCATCTTTCTCAAAAACCCTGAAAAAAAGTACAAGCTATTGAATGTATTAGCGCATTCTCATCAAATCTGAAAAACCCATAGGAAAAAGAAGCTGCCTCCCGTCATTTTATGAGTACCTGTCATCTGAATTGACTTTTTCATCCAAATCAAAAACATATTGAAACCCAGAACATCCACCAGTTTCTACACTCAAGCGAAGCTTTTTTTCTTTAAGGGAACCTTCAGCAGCCTGCAGTTCTTTCATTCTCTGAAAAACAACCTAATGTCAATCAGTGCTCAAAATGACTCGGTAAAACAAGGAAAATTACCATCACTACATTAGCAAATTAACGTTCAATGCATGCTACAGGCCCTACATAAAAAAGTTATATCTTAGTCAACTCTAATTGCATGGTACTCATCATGACAATCTTTGCCAGCTGTATAGAGAAGCTGCAGATTATGACGACAATGAGAGCTTAATCAAGTGTCTACCCATACAGCATATGAAACATAAAGCCACTTCAAGACGTTTCCTGAATTGAGAAGTAATATTCCATATTTATTTCTTGAATGCATCTTCATGAGGTTACATGGGATATTTCCTAGGCTTAGCCTTATATTCCTTATAAGCATTTCTTCTCTGAGAAAGATGTCATTGATAAAGTATTGAGGGTGCCTGCCACCCCTATGTAAAATCATTGACAAGATGAAAGTTTCACAAATTCTGACAAGAAGTAAGTATTACAAACAATATTGCTACCATATTTGCTGCTGAGAACTTAGCTCAAGTACTCGAAAGAAAAAAGAAGAATGGTTTTATGGTCCATCTCTCTTTTATCAATTTGTACAAAATCAGAAACATCGCACTAATGTTGAGAAATGACCTTAAATTGCTACAGCACAGAGATTGTGATTGTTTTTATTCTTTCAGACACATCTGGCAGTCTATCAGATGCAGGTCCTGTGTTAAGTGTGAGTCTGGTTCATATCCTTATATCTACTAAGTCGATCTTTAAGAAATTTAGGGAAAAAAAATACCTGAACACAAGCATCCGTCATATGTACATCATCAACAGATGGTGATGGAGAGGAAGGAGCTTCATGAAGTGCAGAAGAAGTGGAAGAGCTCAAAAGCCTATGGTTCTCTCGAATTCGACCAGCAAAAAATGGGCTTATATGCTTCATCAATGACATCGATGATGACTGAGACATGTCTTGCTTCGCTTGGTGAATCTGGAAAAAAAAATAAAAAGTAAATAAACATAGTAATAGTTCATCAACTATTACGCCATGTTGTACATTTCCAGGGTAGTGAACATCAGTCTTCTTCTACATAATTTGAGAATCCAAAAAAAATGTTTTGTCAAATCACAAGAGAAGTCACCACTTTTATGGGTAGAACTGAGTTGCTTCAATATGAGCTAGACATTATTTTTGATAAGTAAATATGAGCTAGACCTTTTCTTCTATAGGTAAATATGAGCTAGACCTAATCAAACCATTTCAATGCATAGTTTCTGCCATCACTAGCATACATTAACAATTCCCAATATCTGGTCTGTATTTCAGCATCAAAACCTTTTCAGCATCAAAACCTTACAAGGAGGTCTCAAACCCTACATTAAAGTAAGACCGGAGCAATTGGGAAATTTCTTTTGCTATCAAAGGGAAGAAAGGATATTTTCAACCAGTGGGAGGAAAAAGAAAGTCCACAAGAGAAAAATGACATCAGCAAGGTCAAAGACTAATAACAATTATGTCCACCATTCATCTAACTAAATCATACATTCCACATACCAATGCTCCTTGTCAATCAAAATCATAATAAAGTTAATCCCTCTGTTCCCTGTAACTTATTAATTAACTTCCCCTCATTCATGCCTGCCATTTCTACTGCTATTCTTCCATCTGCTGCAGCCTTTATAATGACTGCCATAACTCAAATCATCCCAAGTACCAAGCATCAAACATGCTCAGAGGAACCCTTATCATCAAATGACATGCCTGGGATGTTTTGTAAGAGATTTCACCAGCCTATTGGCAACTCAAAATGGCAGTAACGACAATAAGGATTTCACCAAAACTGAAAATTGGTGGATTTAACAGAAACCATATTCCCCCTTTACCTAATCATGCCTTGACTATGTTTTATTGCAATTGATTGAAGACACTGTTGAGTCAATTGACAATATATTTCCTAGCTACAAGATAATTTCTTACTTGCCCTTCAATTATTGAGCTACTTTTCTTACCGCTAGATAGTGCATAAGAATTTAAGTAACTTGGAATCAACACTGCTCATTTTTACACCCAAAGAGGAACTCAAGCTAGGATCGCAGATGGGATAAAATGCTTGGCTGAGACCACTGAATTCTTCAAAAAACTAGCTCAATCATGAGATGGGATAAAACAAAGATGAAAGCTAGCAATCCAAGAGCCAAGCAGAAGCCAGGGACAGATATCTCATGCGAAATCAAGAATCCTCCAAACTCCAGGCAAACAAAGGAGACACTGTTGAGTAAATTAAAAATATATTTCTTAACTATAAGATAATTTCTTACTTGCCCTTCAATTGTTGAGCTACTTTTCTTACCGCTAGATGGTGCATAAGAATCTAAGTAACTTGAATCAATACTACTCATTTCTATGGCCAAAAAAGAGCTCAAGCTAGCATTGCTGATGGGATAAAATGCTTGGCTAAAATCACCGAATGCTTCAACAACTAACTCAATCACAAGATGGGATAAAACAAAGATTAACTCGCAATCCAAAAGCTAAGCAGAAGCCAGGGACAACAATCTCGTGCGAAACCCAGAATCCTCCGAACTCCGGGCAAACAGAGGAGACAAAAGAGAACCCAAAACCAATCGACCCGGGAAACTTACCACCCTCCGAGAAGAACTCCGTGAACGTCGGAGCTCGCGTAGACCAAGTCCCGACGCGCAATCCCTCTACAGAGGCCTCGGAGAGACCCACTCCGCTTCCGCGAGCGGCGGATCCCATGGCGGCGGACGGGGCTCACCGGTGGCTGCTTCGAAGCTGTCGGTTCGGTTCTCGCCGGTTAGGGCTCGCGGAGATTGCTCCTTCCGGGCAAATGGGACAACGGGCGGAGGTCGGAGCTCTAGCGTGCGAATACACAGAGAGAGAAAGAGAGAGAACGGGTTCTAAATGGTTTTCAAGTATTTTTTGATTGGATGGTTTTTATCTTTGGTTTGGTCATTAAATATTTATTAAATATACAATGTAGTTCCCCTTGATTTTTAATTTGCTCAACGTGCTCTCTTGACATTTGGTAAAATGTCCATTTCAGTCTATGAGATATATAAAAATATTTAATATTGTTAAACTGAATATGTACTAAAATTTTAGAGACTATATAATATTATATATTGAATTAAAATTCATAAATCATATTGATTAATTTAAAAATTTAGGGATAATATTTTACATAATTTTGTGTTGTTTCCCTTTTTTTATCTCTCTATTATCTAGTTTTCTTTGGCATATGTCTCCACCTATTTACAAAGAAGACACCCATTAAAGGAATTACAGCTTACTTCAGTCAAATTTTTTCATAAATAAAGAAGGAGAATAAACTATACACATTTAAAGATTATTAAATATCCTTTTGTTGGAAAACGTTTTGTATTTTGCAAGAAAATGTCGCTTTAGATGTACTTTCTCTCTGTATCAGCACATGAATGGACATATGTACCAAGCATATTCTCTCTGTTTTTTTCTTTTCTTTTTTTATTAATTTGTGATTGAAAATTTCTCCATTACCACAAACATCTTAAGAAAATTCGAGATGCCACTTATTTATATTGATAATTTACATAACAAATAGCCAAATAACCTACTTTTCAAGAAAATAAGTCGCTGCCTTCTTGCTTGATAAGTTTGAAAATTTATAGATCAATTGAAAGACATCAAATTAATGTAAGATTATTCTTGCATAACCAATTCAAATAGCCAATAACATACTTTTGCATATTCAGCAGTGTAAAGTTATTCTTGTATTGTTTAGGGGCAAAATAGCTCCCACTTACAAAAAATATATATCTCTAGAGAATGCATAACATTAGGATGGTGAAAAAAAGAAGTTCATTCTTTTCAATCCTTAACATGTATCATGTTAGAAAATTTCCTGTTTACGTTATAAAGTAAGTAGCAAAGATATTTATATTTTTTCACATATTTTTGACTAATTTGTTTTGAATAGGACACTGACTTTTTCCCCGGCATTACCGGTTCTTAACTTTTTATAGACTATTATTAAGACATAAAAAAAATAACTATGCTAGAAAATCTCTCATAATATGTTGCAATGGCGTGTAATTTTAAAAGGGTTAGCTAGTGGTGCTAAAAATAGAGAGACCTAATGGTAAATTTCAATCCTCCCATCTATATTGTTGGTCATATTCTATAATTTTTTTTTTTTTGTCAATCTTACCCTAACTTTCGACACACATCATATTCTACAAGCTTTGTTTTTTTTTTTTTGTCTATTCTACTTTATCTCTTAATTTATTATTAGATTTTTGTAATGTTTATTTGTAAAGTATGGGAGTCGAAACTTATATTTGAAATAAAATATCCCCACCTCTAACTCTCGAGAAAATGGGGAATCGAACTTCCCACATCCCTTTTTCAATGTAAAATGGATAGCCACCAAATGGTTGTGAAATGAAAAAAGAAGAAGAAGAAGAGACAGAGTGTATGGTACAACTCTTAAATATGGAAATTTGGTTTTTGTTGGAATTTCTAATGATACTTGGTCAAACTCTAGAAAAAATGGAAAATTTTGTCAATAGCTTCCAATTACCCAATGAATTATAATATTAGCCATTGGGCTAAAAAGAAAAGAAAAAGAAAAAGAAAATTAAACAACTTTTTTGCTAGACTATGCCAAGCTCAAGTGTGTCTTGCTCTATAGCTTGCCTTAGTGATTATCATTCCCACATGAAAAGAGTGAGATAAGAGTTTCGAATTCCCATATTTTCAGGTGGGGTTGGGATAATGACGATTCGATTTCATTTGTAAATTTCGATTTCACGTCCTATAAAAAGGTAATGTAGAAGTTTGAGAATGAAAGTTAGAGTAGGAAATAAAATAGAATTGACAAAAAATAATTGATCATCACAACTTCTTTAGATCCAATCCACTTCCATGATTCTCTTTTCACTCTTTCTCGTCATTAAGTGGAAATCGACTTGTGCCTCTGTCAGCAAAGTTTAGATAAGCAGCTGCACTTGTATCGACTTCTGTTGAAGATCATAGCTACATCTGGCATGCCTGTGCATCAAACCTCTCTGATGTGTGCTCATGACGGATGAAACAGTTCAACTAACAAGACAAAAGTCTTTCCCACCATTCCTGCTCTCGTCCCTTATCTCCTAGATGCCACATCCCGCAGTTTTTTCAGTATAAAAAGCCTGCTGAAGTATTGGCTTGACATGCAAATTGAACTCAAACACAACTCCAATCTTCAAGAGGTCTCAGGTCAAAAGCAACAGAGATGGCTTGTTACAAGAAAGTCATTCTGTTTCCTCTCTTGCTTCTCTCTCTATCCTTCATAATTGGTGACAGAGTCCTTGCTTCCCGTCACCTTCTTGATGCAGGGTTGCCCGAGATTCCTGAGCTTCCCAAGCCTGAACTACCTCCTGTTCCCACAATCCCAACTTTGCCTAAGCCGGAGTTACCACCTCTGCCAAAACCTGGAGTCCCAACCTTACCAAAGCCCGAGATACCGGTTGTTCCTGAGTTGCCAAAACCCACCTTGCCTACCATCCCCGAGCTCCCGAAAGATTTACCTACCGTCCCTTCCCTTTTCCCGCCCCACTCATCCAGTCCTTGATCAAGCAATCTCCTCAGCTTGACGTCCCCTCACTTTGTTATTATTTAGTTGGTAATATTTACATCATGTGGGCACTTGTTATTGTGTCTGGCTTGAAGTTATCGTCAGGGGATTGTAGTTCTGCCACATCTCCACCCATTTGAGGTTTCCATGCTGCACTAGCTGTTTCCCGTGTTTCTGATCGTCTGTGGAGTTATTATAGTTGTTCTTCTATACTTTGATCGACGATGATGTGAGATTTGATATTCTGTTGTTCCTATTATTTATCTTTCCAATAAATGGCAGATATTGTTGTTTTGCTTATGTCTCGTGCTCTTGAAAGTGAACATCGTATCGCATACGTGAGTGTCGTACCGGGAGATACTGTGCCTTTTGCTTAGATGACCTTGTTATGATATGGCTTTGTAAATAACACCGAGCATGTGAGGCCAACTCAATCCATACTTTGCAATGAAGAGACCCTTTGCTGGTTTTGTCAAGCGCGTCCACCGGTTGGACGCACAAGTTAAGTATAAGACGCAGGAAGATTATTGGCTAGATGTGCCATGTTGATGACGAGGAGACAATCATGGTACTTGAAACACAAATTGCATGTCGCCCTATACAAATGTGCTGCGCATTATCGCACTGTCTCTATGGCACTTAAGGGCCCTAGCGACATCATCAATGGCCTTTCTGCACGGGTAAAACCTTGGCATAACAAATAGGAAATTCCTTCCCCTTTCGTATCACTTCAGCATCTCTTGAAAGTTAATTCCTCGCCCTCATCATGAAGAACTAAGCTATTGTACTCCATGGAATTAGGGATGTTGTTTCTACAATTCTCTTTTCACTCTTTCTTGTCATTACTCGATCTTGCGCTTATATATTTTGTGCTCTCATCACATTTTTAGTCTAAGTAGGAGTTTTACTAAATTAGATTAAATATTAAAATGATTGAGTAATATAAATCAGACCATAATATATGTCACTAAATTTATATTACATGAAAATTAGTCAAAACAAATTCAATATATCAACTTGGGTTAAATCATCTTTAATCTTATCTGATCTAAACTTGACTCGACTCGACCCAATTTACTCTTTTGATCGGTTTATTACAAGTAGAGTTGAACAATCGGATCGGCTCAAATCGGTTTCCAGTTGGAACTAGCTTACCCCGACCGATTTCAAGTAGGTTCACCACGCGGGAATCGGTCGAAATCCCGATGGAGAAAAAAGTGAGACCCGGTGTTGACCGATTCGGTTCCGATTATAGGCCAATTCAGATTCAGCCCTGCCCTAGGTCGAGTCATTTACCTTTTTGTCCTTCAAAGGTGCCGCCTTCCTCTCCTTCGTTCATCACCCTCGGTTTCTCCCACCCTTTCGCTCTCCCGCGTCCGGCGCTTCTCCACTTCGAGGTACTCTCTGTCCATGTCGGTTTCGTTTTCGATTCCTTCGTTGAATGTCTCGATATGGGAATTGCTGCGATTCTCTTGGCCATACGTAGGAGGGTGACGGATACTGTAATCAGCTGTCAAGTCCTGATTTTTTAAACCACTAAAGTATCGATTAGCATTAAGATTGAGTGAAGTGGAAGACAGTGAGCTTGGTATTATCGAACTGTATGTTGATAAGGGGAATTGGGTTTTGGTGTGCTAGGTGTAAGAGCTTTTCCCAGTATCATATCTGCTGGTTTTGGTCATAAGTAAGTCGGGATTTCTCACCTTCTTCAGCAGCTATTGTGCTCCATGGAATTAGGGATGGTGTTTCTCTTATGTTTAGATGTGGACAAAGGTACTGAAAGGACCTTGCACTCCGCATGTTTGATGAAATACCCCATTCAAGCAAACACTTTTGGTGTTTAAACATGCTTTTTTGTATAACTATTTTCTGGATAGGGGTATTCGATTTTTGTTGAGCACCGGCCCTGGAAGTCACTCTGCATGTTTGATGAAATACCTCTCCGGCGTAAATTTTTCATTCCAGCCAATACTTGGGGTGTAACAATGTTTTTTTTTTTTTTTTTTTTAATAATTGTTTTGTTTTTGTTAAGCCCCAGTCCTAGAAGTCACTTAGTTAAGGTTTAAAGTTTGTTCTTTTAGGCCAGTTCCAGGGTAGGCTGGTTCTCTGGTCATCCACCTCTGCCACCACTGCAGACTTACTGTTCCGCTCCTAATTAGTAATTATACTCCTGCAGGTCATCCTCCGCCTGGTTATCGCCTTGCTGGCTGTCCAAAGTGATTGATCTCCCTGCCCTAAAGCTCGTGACAGACCTCTGAAGGAGCTCAGATTCAAGAACTTGTGATGAGGACACTGGATGAGAAGGAGACAACCCAGGTGTTCGAGAAGCTCTTCAAGTTCACTGGCAACAACCTCAAGAACATCGTTGAGAGCCCCTCCCACGAGGGCCCCGACCCTAACCCGGGCCGCTACTGCTTCCGACTATGCAAGAACAGGGTCTACTATGTCAGTGAGTCACTGGTCAAGCGCGCCACCAACATTGGCCGCCACAACCTGGCCTCCCTAGGAACCTGCGTTGGCAAGTTCACCAAGGGTGGGAGCTTCCACCTGACAATCCAGGCGCTGAACATTTTGGCCACCAACGCAAAGCACAAGGTCTGGCTCAAGCCCACCTCGGAGATGTCATTCCTTTATGGGAATCACGTGTTGAAGGGTGGATTGGGAAGGATCACTGAAAACATCAATCCAGGTGATGCGTCAATTTCAGCTCAAATTCTGCAATTTTAAGTGTTGTTAGTGAATGTTTCTGTTTGAGCTGTTGTAGGATGGGGTCTGGGTTTAGAGCTGTGTGAAGTGGCAAAACAAAGGACTTCATCTAAAGTTTCATATGCTATTGTATAAATTGAGCTTAGGATTGTCACTTTGTGGTAATCGGGTATTAGTCAATGTTTAAATTGGAGATGTACTGTCTTCCTGGTCCTTCTACAAGGGGTGAATGATATATCTAAATAGATTGAATCCACTGTCATTTGTTTCTAAAACGTGGCCTCAATGGAGATGATGGAGGGAACTCCTGCTTTGACTATAGCTCCAATCCCTAATTGAGTTTTGCTATCATCCGTCTTTTTTCTTTCCATGGCCCTCTCCTCTTGGCTTTGTCTCATTTGTCTGTCTTCATCCTTTGATTCCCTCTGAATTAGCTCCTGCTCCAACTCTTCCTTTTTTCATACCATCAGCTCTTCTTCATAAAACATTTTCTTGCTATGATCATTTTTGGTTTAATTTGTGAATGGTTGTATACTTTATGTTTTCTTAATTTGAGTAAGCACCCTTAATTGAGCGAATGAGGGGTGAGGATCAAGATTTTCCTTTTGTAGGATTTAAGAATCTTGCCTGTTTAAATGATTTAACTCAGTCTTCCTGCTCATGATTTTGGTTAGTCAAATGTCTTGGTTCTTAGACAAAAGTTTAGATCAATGAAAACACAATAGTGCAATCATATCACTTGATGTCGAAGATAAATAGCTGTTTATTTTACTAGAATAATGATTTGGTTGTTTTTGCCTTCTATTTAGATTTGTCAAAACTTGATTTATTAGGGACAAGAATTTAGTCCACCCAGACCAATACTCAAGAAGTACGATGTTCAATTTGTCTTCCTCATCTTCATACTTGTGTGGGGGAAATATGGTTCATTTGAAACAAATCTGATGATTGAAGACAAATTTTATGACAGGTGATGGAGTGGTGGTTTTTTCAATGTCTGACGTTCCTTTGGGATTTGGGATTTCACAAAGGTCAACACAGGATTGTAGGAAGTTGGATCCCAATGGGCTTGTTGTGCTTCATCAGGCTGATATTGGGGAGTACTTGAGGATGGAGGATGAACTTTGAATGAGGGTTTCCTTTTCATTGGGTTGTTCTGTATTGTTCAGATTTTTGTAAGTGCGTTGAATGACCATGATCTTGAGATACCAAAGAATTTTGTTATGCAGTAATTATTATTTTCGTCTCCAATTTCGTGGAATGGCTATTTCCTTGGTCATGCGCCATGTCGATTTCTCTGATATGCTTAAAAGAAAAAAATTATTCTGATCATGTGGAATGACTTTAAGGTTGTTACAGATATTATTTTGTCATGGACATTGTTTAGTATGCTGAGATCTGCAAGTCTGGTAAATCTTCTTTATTGTGTCATTATGCCTGGAAATTAGCCAACTCCTGTTTTCAGCTTTTTAAGTTGAATTTCATACTTTTGTGCTGTTCAAACTTGCAGCTCTTGGCAGACTTGGCGACAGAGTTCTCACTTGTGCGTGCTTGACATGATTCTTTTCAGGTTTAAACTTTCAAAAGTACAACTACACGGTTCTTTAAAGGAAAGTGTAACAGTTTTTTGGTTGCACTGCAGTGCGTGGTTCATGGTCGGTCTAAGTGGAGATATGAAACCAGACTCAGTGGCTTTCACTTAATATGTTGTGCTTTAGAAGACTGGTCTTCTGCTTCTTTTGTTGACTATGTCTAGGATAAGGGAAATCCTAAGTAATTCTATTATTTGGTCAAGTGGCTCAAAGTAACTGTCCTTCCGTTGCTTCACAGTAGCAGAATACTCTGCTGAATAAAATTTGAAATTCACAGGACTATTTTTTCTTTCTTAATCTTTTCATGTTAGTTACTTGTCTGCTTCTTTTTTTTCCACTATTTCCTTGGAACTTTCAGACTTGCCTGGGGTTTTCTCATCAGGTTTAGGTATGGAACTCATATTTATGACATTCGATTGATTTAGGTATCATTGATTTTATTGAAGTTAATGTGTTATGCTAATTTTGTATCTCCAGACACGTAAAGGATAAGGACTTTTTTTGGCTGAATCCACTAAGAATGCATAACGAAGGTTAATCTCTTTGTCTAATGTTTTATATGTATATTAAAAAGAAGAGCAAGTCAATATGTTTTTTAACTGCAGACGCCTGGTTGTAATAGAGTTATTGATATTGTAAGTTCATCCATCTTCAAAGACAAACAATGGCAAGGAATATTCAAGATTCCCCAGGCCAGCTTCATTTGATATCTCAGAACCTCCATCCACTCAAGAATCTGTAGATGGCGGTGGATTGTGAAGTTGCAAACTGGAAAATGCTAGTGGATATTCAGTGCATGCTGTTAGATGAGGATGTTGTGTTGTAGACTGGAAAATGTTAGTTTTTATGTTGTTTCTAAATGGATTTGGCTATGTACTATGTGTTGAGTTGTGCCTGCTGTGTGGGGATGTTTGTCTTTTCCATCAAATAACATGGATCAGTTTGTCTAATGCTATCTAGTTTGCTTTCAGTTAATGCTATTTAGTCTGCTTTTGATTAATTGGAACTTGAACAGATGCAGCATCAGTTCAGTGCATCAGTCACCAGCAGAACTGAATTAAGTAGTTCCATTGGATGAATGTACTTTGAACCAATGTATTTCAGCTGACTTCAATTTGAATTGTTTTTGCCTTTGGTTGTGAGATATTTTTGTGACAGGTTTCTTGTGGTTTTATGCATGTATCGTGCTGGACTGCTATGCTTGGTATCTTGTAGCTTTTATAACATGTTCATACAGATTCATGTAAGAATACTTGCTGGTTTATAATCGGTTCAGTGGTGTTATGGTTGGTTCAATGCTATTATCACAGGTTCAGTGTTTGGTTAAGTGCTATTATTCTTGGATTAGTTCTGTTATAAGTGGTTTGATGCTTGGTTCAGGCTTCTTATTAGAATGCTTGTTTGTTTAAAAGGTTCAGTGCTGTCACCTGATTGCAGTTGCTTGTAGCTCTGTGCTTGTGTCTTGTTGGGCTGCTATGACATTTTTACATGAACCTTTTATTGTTGTAAATGATTGGAGATGGTGATACTTTGTGGTCATTTGTTTGGGCTCTCTGTCTTCTCTCTCAGACTCTGTTGTTGGTGATGACAATGAACTGTAAGAGGGGACGCAGAAGGTGAAAAAGACATAGAATCAAACGCTGATTCTCTGTTATTGAGACTTCTGGATAATTTGTCTATGAGACTTTGTGCTGCACTTCACCTGATGTTGGCAACGGACAATACACTGATTACTGGTTATTGTAGGTTCAAAAAGATGGACAAGGTAGAGAAGCTGCTTCATTGGAATAAATTTGCCAGCAATTTTGATGATTATTGGCACTGTGTTTTGCAAATGGTCTGATCGTGTGCTTGATAGTTGGCGACATTGGAGTTTAGATGGAGGCTGGGGCAGGGCAAAACACTTGCTGATATTCAAAGTAGTGGGTGCTTTGCTATTCTTTTATGGGTCTTAAGTTTTTATGTCAATGTATTTTCAACCCTTTTGAGGCAGTCATTCTACTTTGGTTATCTTACTAAAAGATGCATTTTGCCGTGGTACGCTAAGCTGCAAAGAGAAAGCTGGGAATGCGCCGCATTGATGTACAGGTTTCTTTACCCATTGTTTTGCTTATTCTAATATGTCATTGAATTATTGGTGGCACCATGCTTCATGACAGGTCCATTGCTAATAGGGTTGAGCGGTTTTAGATTCATCTAGGTTCTACTTAAGATCTAGAACCTATACGGCAAAACATGTTCTTCAATTTTTGAAACGTGGAACTTGTCATGCATATCCCGAGCTTCTTCTGTCACAGGTTCTAGGATACCTAGTTGGCCAATTTCCTTTTTTTTTTTTATCATTTGTAGTTAAGCAAAATGAAAGCAAATGCAACAACAAAAATGAAAGGTTCTATTATTCAATAACAAGAATCCATGAAAGATGAGCACATGGTAATAAAACAAACAATAAAACAAACAATAAAATGTTCAAGCACGTTACATAAAACCTATTTCAGTCTTCAATAATCCATGAATTTTTTTTTTTTTTCCCTTTGTTGGAACTTTTCTTGCAATTTTTATGAGAGGTGAAGTTGCTCTCGGAATGGTCAAATTATATGATCAAGCAAGACCAAGTCTCCCCAGATATAAGACGGCCAAATAAGGTCAAGCACTACATTTCAATCCAGTGGGGGAGCTCTCTAGGGAGCAGAAAAAGGCTAGATGGTCAAAATCGAAACAGGACTACAAGATAAGCCTGCTCAGGTCAAACTCGGAGAGCTCCAAGAATGCAATTAGTCGACGTGATTCCCACGCCTCGGCACAAGTCAACACGAAATATTAGTTAGTGCCGTGCATGTCACGGCATTGCAGGAGAGAAAATAAAGCATGAAAAAGACAAGCAGACGCAAGCTTACAATATTTTGGTCAATAAATACTGTACCAGTTCCAGGGAAACTAGACCGGGAACATCAAGTTCCTTAATAGAGAGAATCGGGAACATATTTAGGGCCCGTTTAGTAACACTCTCAAGAACAACTAATTTTGTTCTTTTATTTTCGAAAATATATTTAAAATAAAATTCATTTAGTAAATTTTTTTATTTCTAGAAACAAATTTGTTCATAGAAATAGATATAGAGTAGAATCGAGAATAAAAAAAAATTGCTTCTTGTTTCTGTGAACAATTTTGAGAATCAATTTTTTCCTCTCTTTTCTCTCTTTTCTTTTTTCTCTTCCCTTTCTTCTTCCTCTTCCTTCTCCCACCCCATTGCCACCCCATCACTGCCCCACCCCTTGGGCCGCCATCGGCGAGCGACTGGGTGAGGTTCAGCGAGCTCGCCGAAACCTTATCAGGCCAGGGCAAAATTCAGCAAGTTTGTTGGTGGCCGGATGAGGCTCACCCAGCCCGATGAGGCTCAAGCTCGCCAAGTGATGCAAGGCTGGGCCTCGCCTTGGCCTTGGTGAGGCCGAGCCAAATAGGAATTGGAAACAGATTTGGTCTTCCTAGAACTTGGAATCAAACCGATCCCCACCAGTCCGATTCCCAATTCTATCTTGAAACCATGCTCTTCATTAATTGCCGAGATGAAAACGGGAGAAGGAATACCACAAAGTCTGATGGTAGTCGAAGAAAAGGATGAGGTGATAGTTACATGCCTCCAGCGCGGCCAGGAATGTTTAGCTTTCCATCACTTTTAGTGCAGCTCCAGTAGACACACCCATGGCCTCATGGTGACTGGCCTGCGGCTTCCGGTCGATGAGAGGATGAATATTATTCTTTCTGGCTCTCGACGAGGCCCGCCAAATTTATTATGGCTCTTTTCGACCAAAAACAAAATTATTATGGCTCTTAACTGCATGCTCCCCGGACATTGTAAAAGCCGAAGATCAAGCAATGCATTTTGTGAATATCGGTTTTAATTTGTGATCAGAAAATGCAAAATCCATATATAATTTTAACAATTCTGTTTGATGTTATACCAAGCTGACTGAAGCCAGCTTTGGTTATCATGATAAAATAAGCTAATTTACTCATTCATTCCCACTATGTACATTCCTGTCATCACCACTCCTTTGGCTTCCTCTATTTCTTTGATCTGCATATAACCTCAGCTATTCAGAATGTTCAACTAAGATTGGTGAAAAGAAAAGAAAGGACTGATATTTCGGGATGCAAAGTTGTTTCGGGTTAAATCGTAATCGCCGGCTTCCTCCTTATCATTTTGGGTATAAACTCATGATTCACTGTGAAAGTGGCATTAGCAAAATTCATGGCACAGAGATTTGCCTGTCTATTACCCACTTCAGGGCCATTTTTACAGTGAGGAAGATCTCGTGTAAGTAGTTGCACCGTGAGTCAGAAAGTTTTCGCCAGAACATCCTTGGAGTGTCATGACTCTGGTTTCTTTGCAAACACATCTGAGAGATTGGCCACAACAAATCCTGCGAAAACCTGAAACGAGCAAAGCCAGTGAGAATGTCTGAAGCAGGCTTCATCGAATGTACTTGCACCAATATCATATATTTATGAAAGCACAAGTTTGGCTTATTAACTTTCGATTGTATTGAATGTGACATAAAGGCAAGGAACGTAAGCATACCTGGACACATCCAACAATGTAAATTGCAGAGTAATGACGGCCGTGAACAAGCATGTCTGCCACCATTGCGAGGGGGATTGTCAAGGACATGCCAAGTGTCGCAACCAGCGGTGTTGTCCAGACGATCGATATGGCCCTGTTTCAGCATTTTCCGACATTATTCACTAAAGAATGGGTCACTTATAGATAGAAAGCAGTAGCTAATGTTGAGAACAAGAAAATGTGTAACCGTCGATTGGAATTTAGTGAAGTCTATTAGCACTTCTGAACCTTTAGTAAAGGGTACGTCATTCATGTACTACACAAAAAGCATACTAAACTTTGTCTAAACCATCTTTTAACTGTGGTGAGTTTACCGATCCTTCATAGAATGAGAATGAGCAAGACATACCAGAAGTAATCCAAGAGAACACTTCCCACAAAGCCATTTAAAACCAAGGCTCCACCAACAGATGTCGATGGTGGGAAGCTAAATTTGGGCTCAACCCCCAAAGCATGTAGTGGCCATCCTGCATGAGGCAAAACCACTCTGAGAAAAATTTCTCTTACTGAAGCAGTACAAAAATGTGATGTATTGGGGAGACCTGTCAACTAAAACACAAATCATCGAGGAACGATGTTTGAAGAATCAAATCCGGAAGGTTGGGCTTTAAATTTTTAGGCACAAAATTGAATGCTAAATCTTATCAATTACTAAAGTGAGCAAGCCAGCTCACATTCCCCCATCGGGCTAGAATATCCAAACCACAGCTTTATTCAAAATTGCAGCTTTATCTCAAAATTCATGCCAATTAACAGTCAAAACTAAATCCAGCTCAATGTTTCTATTGCATAAGATAAGCAAAATAAGTTAGCTTCAGTTCTGCTTCCACACCACTTACCGAGCCACCATAGGCCAAGAAGAGTGAAGAGGCCAATGTATCCAAAAAACTTGTGCACAACTACCTTCTCTCCCTCTGAACCTGCAGACTTTTTCAGCAGCACTGCACTAAACCCAGTCAGTTAAAGAAAATGAAAAGAGAATTAAAGAAGTATTATGAAGATCATGATTTCAAGGCAGAGATTCTCACCTGTGAACAAGCCATACAATACTGCTGAGAGAAGGCCAAAAATGTCCCCCATAATCGTTTGCTTTTTGATCCTTGGCAACAAGAAAAGAAGGTATCAACAAAAACGCACTAGATATATCACACAGACATGCTATAACAAAAAGCAAGCATTCCGTTAATTGATGCATATAAAAAGGTCACTGAATGTTTAGCTGCCACATAAATTTGGCAGAGAAAGTTATAATGGACCATCTTTAAAACAGATGTATCGGCTCTTGAGGGGAAATGAGGAATCAATTTTTATTCCATCTTCAACAAGCTGATTATACACCAAATTAAGATGAACAGACATCATTAAAATTGCCAACGAAGTATTAGTTGTCATCACATTCCAATGCAAACTCAATATCTTAGTTGTGCAAGCTCCCTATTTTTCACTCCGAGGATAAATTTAGTGAACACTGGAGCATGCAAGCTACCAAAGTATGACTTTCACAAAATTTTTAGGATGTTGGCATTAGGAAGTTCACATATGCTCTTCTTCTCTGATTAAATAAGGAGAAAACTTCAGCAAGCAAAAACCTACTACATGCTCATACTCACTCTGATGCGCTTAAGAACTCATCAGATGCCCAGGTTTTTCCAACCGTAGTCATGGCAACACCAGCCATGCTGATAAAGACAGCAACCACCTTTGCAATGCTTATGGATTCCTGGCCAAGTAGAGCTCCAAAGAAAAGTGTGAAGAGAGAAGACGTGGATGCCAGGACAGTCGCACTTGCTACGCTGGTATTTGCCAGGGCGGAATTCGACAAGTACTGTGTGTGATTTAACCAGTCATTATTCATAAAAATCCTCCCAAATGCAAAATTTATCAAGAGTGGAAGAAGACGTGAGTAATCCTAGATATAAGACTATCACTGAAATGAGAAAAGGACCAGTTGTCAGCTAAAAATTCAATTAAAATTGCAGTACCCTCAAGGAAGATTTTAATCCAAAGGATTTGAAGTGGATTTCTATTGTCTAGAGTTGAATCTAACTGTGACTTCTCCAAAAATTACCTGAAATTTCATACTCAAAAGAAACGCTCTATTATTCCATTAAAAGCAGTTGAATACGTGTAAGTGGAAGTACTTTCAATGTTTCAGAAGAAAAACCAACTCCACCGTGTAATGTTTCCTGCTACCAACTATATCTTAACCACTTGTCATCCTTGCATCTCAAGATCAGGTACAAGTTTAATCAATGGTATCCTTTTGATTTCAGAAATTATCTTATTACTAAATTTATATTTCAAATATTTTCTATAAAGCAAATATCTCATGGCGACTGAATCAATTGATACTATCCTCAACTCCTGGATGAGGATGAGAATGCTAGAAAAAGATATGTGAAAGTACAGGAAGTACTCAACAAAAATATTTTACCAAGAGAAGTTTCCTTTGGCCCCTACAAATTGAGGTAATGAAGTTATGACCCTAACATGAACTAACCAGAACATATCAAATTGATGGTATGAATGCTATGTCACAAGGAAGTAGAGAGAAAGCCAGAAGCACATGGATAAAGATTTCACCAGATGGTCTTAAACATCTGAACCTTATGCAGAACAAGAAACTAAATGGAGATTCAATGATTGAGGCATACTCCATCCTCCTGTGAGAAACCAACATTCTTTTTTAATAAAATTTGTCCAAAACAGATATTCATGAATTGCACAGGAATGAGGGGAAAAAGGCAATCAATAGCAGACTCTGTCACATGCAGAAAAGATCCCCATTCACTATCATCTAGTACGCAACATCAAATTTTCTAACTGTGATTGGACAAAACTATAAAGAAATTGTAGCGTATGGGAAGCAGTTAAAAAACTTACAAATGCTAAACAAGCTTCCACATCTAGCTCTCTTATAAGAATCAAAAAGCATCTTTTGATTATAGAAATAGATATTTCATATAAAAGAACGACGTATGTTTCAAGATCACAAAGATATATTACCTCTGTCAGAAACCATATAGGGGTGAGATATAAGCTACATTTGACAATATCTGATGAACCAAGTCCAGGATTCTCGCCAAGTAACATATGTTCACATTCCTCATTCATTGACCTCAAAGGCCAACCCTCTTCCCTCTCACTAATATCCCAGACAATTAGGTTATTCTTTGGAGCAGCTTCTGCATCGTTGTACAGTTCACTGGATATAAGAGGAATGTCAAGTTCACTTGAACTGCTGATCTTGCCACTGATTTTGTAGTAGAGTCTTCTAAAGGGTTCTCTTCTAAGTAAGTCACATACACGGTCCTTGAGGAAAGCAATAGGAAAAAAGACGACCATGAGAGAGACCATGAGATATGAAATGGCGAATGGCTGTTTGTATTCTTCGAAAATTTTCTGAACAGCAAGAACCCAAAAAGAAAAAAAAATCACAATTAGGGAAACTTGGATAGAGAAGATTATATATCCAAAAGCAAATAAAACATGCTTAGAATGACACCCATACACCTAGCAAGAACAATATTCGCCAAACTCAATGAACAATTCAAGGTGTAACACGTGACCATAATCCAGAAATAAGATTTTGTAGGCTGCAAAAAAACTTCTAGGCAGTCAAACGCGCAAAACATATATCCTTTCTAACTTTTCTTCAAAAGTCAACTCTTCCTCTATCAAGTCAGAAACCAAACCAGGGATGAAGAAGCAACCCTTCAAGAAAAAGATCAAATCAAGAACAGAACAATCGTCATGTCCGCAGAAATCAGTATCAATTCTTGGGTCATATAAACCAGCAAATGCAGAGTGAATCACTAACTTGGAATCTCACGGTGTAATTTAAATTCCAAACGGTCAACCCCCTCCTTTTTCTTTTCTCGCAGCAACCAAACAAACATCATACAAAATCTCCAAGAACTACCAAGATCAGATACAACACGAAAAGAGAATTCAAAGGAACGAAATCTCACCTGGGTCACCTCGGCGGACGCGACCCATATGAGCACGACCGTGCCGATCAGACCGAGACCAGCTTTGTACCTCCAACCCATCATCCAAGAACGCTAGAGAACGCAGACGGAGCAGCACCGCACCGACCCCGCTATGAAGCCTTGGCCGCTCGACACGGAGAAGAGAGGACGGCTGCGTGGGCGTATATGCCGTGACATCGGGGGCCTCGTTTTGTATGTTCCCGCTGAAGATGGTTGCGGTCAGACGGGGATGGAGTTTCGGGAATTGCGAGGACGCGGGACGACTCGGTCGATGAAATCTGAAGAAAAAGCAGGAGATTGACGTCAAACCAGCTTCCTGAAGTGGACTTCGCTTGGAAGTTTTCACGCAATTTTCCAAGCGTTTGTTTCTTGTGTGTGTCGGTATGGATGGGAACAAGGGCGACAGGTGGTGGTTCTGCATTTAAACTGCCGAATGGAGGTTTCGGAAGAAATGCCGTTTTTATTTGGAACAAGTACGTTTGAAGTCTTTAAATTTATCAAGAAAGTATAATAGAATCTTAAAAAAGTATAGTTAAAGTTTTAAAATTTATCAATAAAAAATATAATCGAATTCAAAAATATATCAAAAAAATGCAATCAAATTTTAAAATTTTCAAAAGATACTATTAAATAAATGACTCAATTGTACTTTCTTAATATTTTTAGATTTGATTGCAATTTTTGAAAGCTTAGGATTTGATTACATTTTCATAATAAGTTTTATAATTTAATTACATTATTTTAAATAAATTTTCGTAACAATTTTTAGGATTTCTAATGTATTTATCTTTTTTCTTTATCCATTTTTAGCTTTTGTAAGCCTCTAAAGGCTAAAAGCCCATGCCATGGATCATACTCTTGATTCTTGAAAGTTTCTCTAATCTCTCTTTGTCCGACTTGATGCCATTTAACTTGTCAAAAAATTCAATTGTTAAAATGACATATGAAGGTGATCAAGATTTTCTAATTGGAATTAATGAGTCACTTTACCTTTTCAATACCATCTTCTCTTTGTACTACTTTCAACAACTAGAGTTTCCACATCCCGGGGCTCGGGTTTTATGCACCGCGAGCTGATTGATTGATCGAACACTGCATAGAGGGAAAGTCATTCTAAGCTTTCCTCAGGAAGACTCTCCATTGCACAACATTAAATTTTTTTGGAAGATGATAAAAGGAAGAGAAAAGTCAGGTCATTAGAATTTTTTTTTTTAAATATGGGAGAATCGGTTTGTGGGTTATGCATAGTGATGACATATACCTACCTAAATGTAAAACTTTAAAGACCAAACTCATATCTTACCCTAAACAGTAAACTGTATCATCTGGCACCATACATTTTTTTACCAATTTAGTCTTCCTTACGTAATGAGCTATGAGGCCAACCGATGATGACTCTGACTTTTGGACAATTAGGGTTGCTTGTGGCCCAAACGCGTGTTACTGGGTATTTGGTGCGGTTTCCGCATTTAGCATTTGGAATCATGTGGTCCATCTAACGATAAGACCAAGATATGAAACCGTTGAAAAATCAACTTAATCATTTCGCGACCATTTGACATAATTCTTTGACTCGGATTACCCCTTAATGACCATGAGTCTAACTGAGATCACTCATGATCAATGACCAATTTTTTAGTGGAAATATTATCAAATCAATCTTGAACCCATTGTAGTTATAAACCTTTGCACAAAAATTTAATGTGATTATTGTTAGAAATTATTGATGTGGCGATGCAAAAATTGATTAGAAAGATTATATTGAAAATTTGCACAAAGATTTAAAGTTAAATTGGCAAAATTGAAAATTTTAGGACTAATAATTGGTATCAATATAATTGGTTCAAGACTAATTGGGTAATTTTCCCACCTTTGAACTTCACACATGTATAACATTCTAATAGATATAATGGGATTGGGGACATAGTGGGTTAGAGTCAAAAGTTCATTAGGGTGCCAAATATATCTTCTTCTATTCCTAATCAATTGAAGCTTCCCAACTTATAAATGTTCTTTACGACTGAGAGGGGAAAATTGTTGAAAAACTCCTAAATTTATTACACTTTTGTTAATTTAGTTTTAAACTTTTCAACTTTGCCAATCAAATCATAAAATTTAACATGAAATATGTTTTGTTTGTGACTAGTGACTCCTAAATTTTGGTTATTCATTTAGGTTTTAAATTACATTAAAAATTATGGACTAATTTTTAACCCCTAGCAAAAATAATTTTCATTAAATTGCATCACATATAGACATTAGGAATATTTTCATTACTAGTATTAATTATTAAAATTTTCGAAAAAAAATTAAAAATTAAAAATAATTTTTTTTTAAATCGTAAAACAAAGTAGGCCCGGCCCCTTTTTCTTTTTCTCCTTCTCCTCTTACCTTCTTCCCTTCGCGCGGGCTGGCCCATCTCCTCCTCTTTCCCAGCCCAGCCCGGCCGCTCACCTTCCCTTTCTCCTTCTCCTCTTCAGAGGAGAACTATGCAATTCCCAAAACCGTCTAGAGTTTCCGGGTCCCAAATGGCTCCAGCACATCGCAGAGGCTTGGCCGATAACTTCTCTGGCTTCGCTCCAGCACATAGCAGCGTTGCGGAACCATCCCCGACGCAAGCCGACGACCTCTAGTCGGCGCCCTCGAGCCCGCCGGTCTCCTTTTCTGCAGCGACCGAATTCCGGGTGAGTTTTTCCTTTCTTTTTTGCGTTTGTTCCGCCTTTGTGCCGACGACCCCAGCTTGGCGATACTGAGATGGCCGACTAGAGGTCGCCACGCGGCCGTCGTCGCCCGAGCCGGGTAGGGTCCCCTCGGCCGTGCGCTCCGGCGCCCCGTTATACCCCTTCTTTTTGCCCCGGTTTTCTTCTGTTTTGGATACGTGGGGGGGCCGGAGCTCGCGGCCGTCTGGTTCACGCGATCCCTGGCCCCGTCGGTCCTACGCCCTCTTGTCATTGGTCCCTGCTTGTTGTCCGTCAGGACACCAGGTTGAGATGGAAACCTTGCCATCCGGTAGCACACGTCAACTGTTTGTGAAAATGCCCCAGTTAATGTTAGTCTAAGATGAGACCGAGACGGTCCTTCGACGGCCTCGCTTATGCATGCTAGTGGTTAAACGATGGGGTGTGTTGGTGAAGCAAAGGCTTCAGTTCCTGAATGAGTCTTCACCAGTTTATTTAGGAAATTCCTTTTAATGTCCTGTTTAGTCTAGTTATTTGCGCAGTGTATTTTTGCGAAATCGTGAATGGTTGATGAACAACAATGGTGGCGTGGTGATGGGCGAGCATAGAAGGTGGGGGTGAGCATATGGGATTGCTTAAATCGAGAATCGCTCAGATCGGACCGGACTGGATCGCCCAGTTTGGTCTCGGTTCTCGATTCCATCAAAATGGAACCGGTGATTTTTGTTTTAGCTCCCGATTTTGAAAGGAACCGGTTAGGACGGATGGATTGGACTGACTCTTTTTTGAAAAGAGATATTTTTTAATTTCTTAGGAATAGTAATAAATCCTAAAATAGTAATTATTTTAGTATTTTTTTAAAGTTTTTATATTTTTTTGATTAAGTGGCCCGGTTTCATTGGACTAGACTAAATTGGTCTAGTTTAGTTTCCGGTCATAGGATCGTCTATTTCGGTCCCTAACCCCAAAAAAGGGAACCGGCCTCTTCATCCGATTCCTGGTTCTCAAGTTGAAACGGATCAGATCAGGAATTGATTAGCCTTAGTAAGGAGGTGGTCGATTGTGGCTCTTGCCCGTGGAAGGTCCAGGAAAATGGGGAATTTGGACTTAGTGTGGGCCCACTAAGATTTTGGTGGACGGTAGGCTTAGGCAAGTTTAAAGAACTTTGGGTTCCATTTGGGATTCTCATTAGATTGGGTTCGCATAAGTGGGCTTGCGTTGAGGTTGGGTCTGATTTAGTTTTATAAAGCTGGGGCTTGGCTTGGGTTTTTTTGTCGGTGGCTAGGCTTAGCTTAGATAGTTTGGATTGGGCTATTTTTTTAGTGGGTTTGGTCCATTTGAAGAGGGCCTGATGTACTGGCCCAATTTTCATATTAATAGCCCGGCCCCGCGAAACTATGGGTCCATGTTCGAATTGGGCCCCAGGCCCAGCACGAGTTCCTATTTTTGGATTAAAAATATTTTTAAAAATATATATAAAAATACTTTTTTAAAAATAAAAAAATTAATTAAAAATTCTGAAAATTGTTTTATTTTTCCCAAAATCAGAAAAATTCGTAAAATCTAAAAAAAAAAAAAAAAAAAATCAGAAAAATAGAATTCCTTGAAAAAAAGCTTAAAAATAGTTTTTGAGTAAATTTTCTCTTAAAAAATGGTAGCCTTTCAATAAAAAAATTAAGCTGAAAATCTAACAAGCCCTTATGGCTTTAGCATTGGGTTTCGATTGTTCTTGGGGATGAATGCTCTAGATTACACACTTTCAATTGGATGATTATGGCTTTCCTTTAGCTTAGTTAGAATTGGCATTTATTTATTTCTTAGTGTTAAATACTTGTTTTCCCTACAATTTATTTAATACTATTTTCGATTGCTTATTGTCATTTTCATGATTGTGCACTCACATGATAGATCTAAAATCAATGTAGATTGCCTGGCAAAATTTTTTAAAAAATGAACAAGACTAGGTATTGAAAGGGCATTAATTGATTAATTAGTATAATTAAGTTTTTGACCTTAGATTTTTTAATTAAGTAGGAAGTGAAGTACACTCTAATGCCTTACTTTGTTTCTAGTTGACTCCAATAGGCTTGTGACGACTCATTATTAGAGAATTTCTAAGAGATCGATGCCTCTTCATCTCACAGTAGCAAAATTGTACCATGCTTGTTAAGAGTCACCATTAAATATGTTTTGTTTGTGACAAATTCAAAAGAAACTCTCTTCATGTTGCAGTCATGAAAGTGCATGTGGTATTGTTGGAATGCTTTGTTCAAACAAAATCTAATGAGCTTGTAGTATTATCGAACATGACTAGACAATCCTACAGTTATGTTTGAAGCACAATAGATTGGAAGCTTTGAAGCTTTTAATAGATATCTTGGGCGATATCAACTCATTAGCTCAAGGGACAAAGATGGCAACATGATTTTTTATTTGATTGTTGCAGATAGACAAAGTAAGATATGTTCATCAACCAAGCCTCTGCACTAATCAAATTCGGTGAGCTTATCTATAAAAAAGGAAACATGAATGTCTCGGAAATATTTAGAAGCTAAAAGAAATCATATTTATGAATCATCACGGGTTATGATATCTAAAAAAGAAGTTTTTGATCTAGATAATTAACTAAAACTTTATACTTCACATTATTTTCATATTAATTTTATTTAGATTAGAAAACATACAACTAGAGATAACATAAGAGATTAAACAAGGGATGAGTTTTTCTATCAAAGGCATTAGATGATAGTCACAAACATTGAAGAGCTGAAAAACGCTAGGAGCAAAATTTTGAAATGTATATAACATAGACTTGTCTATTTCAAACCCGATACCAATTGGTACAATTTATTGTTGTTACTCCTCTTCAGATTATTGATTTCCTAATTAATAAAGAAGTAAATCTAAAAATCACGCACTTTAGAGGTTTCATAGCACTAGGCCCATCAACATAAGGTTGAAGAGCAAAATAGTCTATATAAAGGAAAGGAAAAGAAAGTGGTGAAAGATTGTGCACGAGGCATTAATGGTGTTGGCAATATTGGTAGCTATCATAGCATTCCAAGTGGTATGACCCACATTGACAAATTTGATGAGCACATGGATGGACCTAGGGATTTCATGGTATTTAATACAATAAACTTCATCGCATCACCTAGTGTCATTATGCTTCTCATAAGTGGTTTTCTTTGAAAGCGATGTCAAATCTATACGTGGAATGTAATGTTGACTATTTGGATAGCAATAACCTCCACTACGGCGACTTATGACATCATCATAGGAGTCTTCTCCCTAAAGGAGCATAAATGGATTGCCAAACATGCAAGTATGGGTTAGATTGATGGATTTTTATTTTCCTGGGCCACGTAATTCACTTAATGCTGAAATTGGTATGCAAAGCCTTGAAGTTTGTCTACAACGACTTGGAAAAATAGAAGTGGGAGGATGTTATAGTTTAGAGACTGTATATCACTATAAGTGGGCTTATGCTAGGCAAGAACTAAGTTCTTTAGAGTAAATTACTATAAATTAATTCCTTTAAGGCTTATTATTGTCTTAAGAGAAGTTATAAGGTAAATTACTCATTTTGTTACATGAGAATGCTTATTACACTTAGTAATTTCCCTATAGCATAATAATTTGCCTTAAACCATAACAAGTAATATTTAACTTAGAAATAATCCTAAAATTATGATAAATTGGCTAAATTCCTCATAATCTGATTCCATTTATTTTTCCAAAGTTTCATATAAAATAGTGGCATTACTTTACACATCATAAGTTAGGGATGTTGTTGCTAGTAATTATCTAGTGATAATGTAATTTTCTTCAATTAGTCGTTATTTTTAGTTCATTTTGGTTAGTATTATCCTACTATCAATAATAACTTCCCTTTGTACTCTGTAACTCAAATGATGGAATTACTATAGTCATTGTTGTACCATATGTAACTTTCCTCAAAAAGTCATCACTTGTAGTTCCTGGCTTAGTGATTATACCTCCAACAATTGTAATTAGCCTGAAATTGTGGTGATTTAAGTAGCACTTATAGTTAGAACTCCCCTTATTCACATGATAATTGAACTATATTCGCAATAAGAAATTCCTATCATTTAGCAATTAACTAATGGGACAGTAAGGAACTTGAAAGTGTCATAAGACACAATTTATAATAGACTTAAACAATTGTAAATTACTTTGTTAGTTTGTGTAAATGGTCATTAGTAATCTATCTTTGGAGATTGTAAATTATTTCAAGTTACCAAAAGCTCGAACATTTCAATCATCCTAACTTCTCTTAAGAAATAGGAAGCAACCCAAAATTATCATAACTTTCTTTTATCGTATTCTTAGTAAATTGACATAAATGATTGCAACAAATGGAGCCTATCCATATGTAACAATCCTTTTGAGTATTAATTCAGAATTTGGCGATATAATTTCAGCATTAAGCGTAACAGGTGGCACAAGAAAATAAGAACCATCAATATAGCCCATACCAACACTATAAACCCAATTATTTGATAGCAATATTCCTTTTGTTGTCTAGTGTCAATACTAATATGGAGATGGTATAAGTCGTCATTGCAAAGATTATTGCAACCCGCATAGTTAGCATTGCAATCCCTATGAAGGTTCGATGTTGCTTTAAAGAAGACTACTTATGAGAAGCATAATAATGTTGATCGATGCCACAAAGCTTATTGTGTTACATGTTATGAAAAATTGGTACTCATGTAGGTGCTTATGCCATTATGGACTCCCTCACAAAATGTGATGTATGATTTTTATTGCCATCGAAATGATCTTGCCAAGTGCTGCTAGGTGGGGTCATAATTGCTTGGGATCTTATGGTAATTAGCAATATTGTCACCATCATTAGCGTCTTTTGCATATTGTTTGCCATTTTCTCTTTCATTTCCATTTGGTTTCTTCTCCTAAAGGTGGATGGAAGGCATGGATCATGTTATTCGCATAGATTGCTCGTCTAAATAAGTCATGATTCTCTAGTTTGTGGAAAAGAATATGCAATCTCTAAAACTTTTTTTCACACTTTTGCCAGGGTTTGCAATGTTCGGGTTAACCCTTGTGTTAGTAGGGCGAGTGTTGTGAAACCCTCGAGCTTGCAATATTTGGGTCAAGTCCTTTATTAGTCAAGAAGAGTATAGTCCACAGAGGAGTAATACCATAATCTACCAATTGGGGTCAAGTTAAACTAGACAAGCCCATGCAATATAGGATTAACTTTGCTACTGGTGTTTTTCAATTTGATGTACGGACCCCTGGGGTGCCAAAACTTGGCACGGGAACACTTAAGTACCAAAAGTTCGGAAATGTACATTTAAGTGCTAAAATTGGAGCAAAAATGATTATATAAGTGTCAATGGAGAAAAAATCTGGTCAAACTGCCACGTGTCCATTTTCCGGGAATTTAATTTGCTGATGGAGCATTTTTTTCAAATAAAAAATCCACGTGGTAATTTTAAGAAAAAAAATTATCCAAGTCAGACTAGAAAATAAATTTTAAAAATCAATTTAATTTATTAAAAAAAAAAAAAGAGGACGAAGGGGAAGATCGGTGAGGGCTTTGTAGCCCTTGCTGCCGTCACCGCCCCACCTCGCTGGGAAGGGCCGGCGACGGTGGGGCGAGGGTTGGTTGGGGTCGCCGAGCTCTGGCTAGTGGTTGGCGACCTTGGCCGACTTGCGGTGAGGGCCTGCGGGCCATTGCCCAAATCCGGGCGAGGGCGAGCCGTGGCTCTCGCCCAACCAGCCTAAGGGTCGCCAGCCACCCAGCTAGGGTTGCTTAGCTAATTTTAGCGGGATAACCCATTTGAGCGAGTCACATACCCTCCTCTCTCTCATCTCTTTAGAATTCTGAGATTTGATTTGGCGAAGGGAGAATGATGTCTCACATCTAGCGGACAAACTTTCACCTAGACACTCCTTCAAAGGGGTTAGATTTTGCGGTCATCTCGGTTATTTGCCTGCTTAATCGGACAAAATATTAGCTGGGTGGGAATACTCTGTGTGGCTCGTCAGCTCCTCCGCCATGTCGTCTCTCGTTGATCGCTTCACACGCGAATCAGGTCCTCTCTCCACTTCTCATCTTCCCTTTTCCCATCCCTTCATTGCCCTTGCCTTTGATCTTTTGTCGGCCCTTTGTAGTGCGGATTAGTGTCGTCTTCTTCGGCGGTTCGCGAGGTCCTGATCCGAGCCCACCATGATGCTTCACCTAGCTTGGTGGGTGGTGACTCTTGGAAAAAAATAACATCGATCATGTTATTCGCATAGACCGTTCATCCAAATAAGTCATGATTCACTAGTTTGTGGAAAAGAATTTGCAATCTCTAAAACTCTTTGCAAGCTTTCGCCAGGGTTTGCAATGTTTGGGTTAAGTCCTTTATTAGTTAGGAAGAATATAGTCTATAGAGGAGTAATACCTTAATTTACCAATTGGGGTCAAGTTAAACTAGACAAGCCCATGCAATATAGAATTAACTTTGCTACTGGTGTTTTTCAATCCTATTGTGTTTGTGAAAATTATTTGATGCTCTTAAAAGGGAAACTCATCCACCGTGAAATCTCTTTTGCCATCTATGGTTTTATGTTTCTTATAATCTAGTGAAAATTAGTATGAAAACAACATTGAGTAAAGTTGTCGTTAATTATCTAAATCAATGACTTCTGTCATGATTGTGATGATTTTTAAATGAATATCTTTGAAGTTTCAAATATTTTGATAACATTCACTTTTTCAAGAACTACTTTTTTGGTTGACAAGCTCACTAGTATAGAGGCTTGGTTGTAAGAACATACCTTAGTTTGTCTATCCACAGTAGCCAAATGCAAAATCTTCTTGTTATTTTTGTCTCTCGAGTTGATAAACTAATCATCTCCCAAAATATTTATCAAAAGCTTCAAATATTTTGATTTGTTGTGCTTTATGTGTAAATGTAGGATTGTCTAACTATGTTTAATGACACTACGGGTTGCATTAGGTGTTGCTCAAACTAAGTGTTCCAACACACCCACATGCCCTTTCATAGTTGCGACATGAAGATGGTTTCTTTTGTATTAGTTATAGACGAAATATATCTTAGGGCTGACTCTTAAGAAGCTTGCCACTATGTTAAGACACCCCTTTGTTGCCACAAGATGAAGATGCATCAAACTCTAAGAATTTGAGCTACAACCTCTTTCACAAAATCCGAGTGTTCAAGCATGGCAGCGATTTGTAGAGGAGTCTTGATGGGATTCCTAGTCATGATTAGGTTGAGAAGCAGTGTATCTTTGCCAAGAAACTCAAGCAAAGGAGACGTTTTCTTTTACAACGGTTGTGTAGTGCTTGGACTCCATAGTTGGGTCTTCAAGAAAAAGAGTTTCGAAATACTCACTCCTCCATTTGGGGACTTGAATGTATATTGTCATAACCAAGTCAATGTTCCCATATGTCCTAATATGTCAATAATATGATGAATCTTGGAGCTTTGTCGTGATATGTGAGGATCCACTTGTCGACTAGCACATGCATGTGTGCATGCATTCTCAAGTGTGTTGTAGATGATTTGTCTAAACGACACACTAAAAGCACATATTATATATCGTATAGTCTAGCATAGGCTTATGGCTCAGTGCACTTTTTTTGGACAAAAACTCTTAGAGCAATACGCGTCTACTAAACTATGACATCCTCCTGCTTATGTTTATTCAAGGCACTATAAATGAACTTAAGAACTTTCAATACCGGTTTAAACTTTGCCAAACAATTTCAGCATTAAGAGTAAAAATGGCATTGCAAACCCAATTAATTGATAGGGGTATTCCTTTTGTTGTATGGTGTGAATACTAATATGGAGATGCCATAACTGCCATAAAAGTTATTGCAACTTGCATAATTAGCATTGCAATCTCTATGAATATCCGATGCTACTTTAAAGGAAGACTACTCATGAGAAGCATAATAATACTAATTGATGTGATGAAGATTATTGTGTTACATGTTATAAAAATTGGTATTCATGTAGGTACTTATATGCCATTACAGAGTCCCTCACAAAATGTGATGTATGATTTTTATTGCCATCGAAATGATCTTGCCAAGTGCCATTAGGTGGGGTCATAATTGCTTGGGATGCTATGGTAATTAGCGATATCGTCACCATCATTAGTGTCTTTTGCATATTGTTTGCCAAGGCGGAACGCTCCCCTACCGATGTATTTTTACATCCCACGCTTTGGCAGATCGCTTAGCCCCATTCATCTTCGGCGCAAGAGCGCTCGATCAGTGAGCTATTACGCACTCTTTCGAAGGTGGCTGTTTCTAGGCAAACCTCCTTGCTGTCTCTGCACCCCTACCTCCTTTATCATTGAGCGGTCATTTAGGGGCCTTATTTGGTGATCCGGGCCGTTTCCCTCTCGATGATGAAGCTTATCCCCCATCGTCTCACTGGCCGACCTTGACCCCTATTATTTGGAGGTCATATCTAGTATTCAGAGTTTGCCTCGATTTGGTACCGCTCTCGCGGCCCGCACCGTTCTCTTTCATTTCCTTTCGGTTTATTCTCCTAAATGTGGATGGAAGGCATCGATCATGTTATTCGCATAGACTGTTCGTCTAAATAAGTCATGATTCTCTAGTTTGTGGAAAAGAATATGCAATCTCTAAAACTCTTTGCCCGCATTCGCTAGGGTTTGCAATGTTCGGGTTAACCCTTGTGTTATTAGGGTGAGTGCTGTGAAACCCTCGAGCTTGCAATGTTTGGGTTAAGTCCTTTATTTGTCAGGAATGGTATAGTCCACGAGAGGAGTAATACCGTAAATCTACCAATTGGGGTCAAGTTAAACTAGACAAGCCTATGCAATATATGATTAACTTTGCTACTGGTGTTTTTCAATGCTATTGTGTTTGTGAATATTATTTGATACTCTTAAAAGGGAAACTCATTCACTGTGAAACCTCTTTTCCCATCTATGGTTTTGTGTTTCTTATAATCTAGTGAAAATTAGTATGAAAACAACATCGAGTAAAGTTCTCGTTAATTATCTAAACCAATGACTTCTTTTATGATTGTGATGATTTTTAAATGAATATCTTTGAAGTTCCAAATATTTTGATAACATTCATTTTTTCAAGAACTACTTTTTAGGTTGACAAGGTCACTAGTACGAGGCTTGGTTGTAAGAACATACTTTAGTTTGTCTATCAACAGTAGCCAAATGCAAAATCCTGTTATCATCTTTGTCTCTGGAGTTGATAAACTAATCATCGCCCAAAATATCTATCAAAAGCTTCAAATCTTCTGATTTGTTGAGCTTTAAGCATAAATGCAGGATTGTCTAACTATGTTTAATGACACTACGGGCTGCATTTGGTGTCGCTCAAACTAAGCGTTCCAACACATCCTCATGCCATTTCATAGTTGCGAAATGAATATGGTTTCTTTTGTATTAGTCACATACGAAATATATCTTAGGGCTGACTTTTAAGAAGCTTGCCACTATGTTAAGATACCCCTTTGTTGCCGCGAGATGAAGATGCATCGAACTTTGAGAATTTGAGTTACGACCTCTTTCACAAAATCTAAGTGTTCAAGCATGGTAGCGATTTGTAGTGGAGTCTTGATTGGATTCCCAGTCATGATTAAGTCGAGAAGTAGCTTATCTTTGCCAAGAAACTCAAGCAAAGGAGACACGTTTTCTTTTACAACAGTTGTGTAGTGCTTGGACTCCATGGTTGGATCTTCAAGAAAAAGAGTTTCGAAATACTCACTCCTCCATCAGGGGACTTGAATGTATATTGTCACAACCAAGTCAATGTTCACATATGTCATAATATGTCAATAAGATGATGAATCTTGGAGCTTTGTCGTGATATGTGGGGATCCACTTGTCGGCCAGCACACACATATGTGCATGCATTCTCAAGTGTGTCGTTGATGATTTGTCTAAACAACACATTGAATAGCACATATCATATATCATATAGTCTTGCATGAGCTTATGGCTCATTGCACTTTTTCTTGGACAAAAACTCTGCGATACACCTCTACTAAACTATGACATCCTCCGGCTTATGTTTCTTCAACGTGCTATAAATGAACTTAAGAACTTTCAATACTAGTTTCAACTTTGCCAAACACTTTCAGCATTAAGCGTAAAAGATGGCATTGCAAACCCAATTAATTGATAGGGGTATTCCTTTAATTGTCCGATGTGAATACTAATATGGAGATGGCATAATTGCCATAAAAGTTATTGTAACTTGCATAGTTAGCATTGCAATTGCTTTGAAGATCCGATCTGCTTTAAAGGAAGACTACTTATGAGAAGCATAATAATACTGATCGATGCAACAAAGCTTAATGTGTTACATGTTATGAAAAATTGGTACTCATGTAGGTACTTATATGCCATTACGGACTCCCTCACAAAATGTGACGTATGATTTTTATTGCCATCGAAATGATCTTGCCAAGTGCCACTAGGTGGGGTCATAATTGCCTGGGATGCTATGATAATTAGCGATATTGTCACACTTATTAGTGTCTTTTGCATATTGTTTGCCACTTTCTCTTTCATTTCCTTTTGGTTTCTTCTCCTAAAGGTGGATGGAAGGCATCGATCATGTTATTCACATAGACTGTTCGTCTAAATAAGTCATGGTTCTCTAGTTTGTGGAAAAGAATATGCAATCTCTAAAACTCTTTGCATGCTTTCGCCAAGGTGTGCAATGTTCGGGTTAACCCTTGTGTTATTAGGGTGAGTGTTGTGAAACCCTCGAGCTTGCAATGTTTGGGTTAAGTCCTTTATTAGTCAAGAAGAGTAAAGTCAACAGAGGAGTAATACCATAGTCTACCAATTGAGGTAAAATTAAACTAGATAAGCCCATGCAATATAGGATTAACTTTGCTACTAGTGTTTTTCAATCCTATTGTGTTGGTGAATATTATTTGATGCTCTTAAAATGGAAACACATCCACTGTGAAATCTCTTTTGCCATATATGGTTTTGCGTTTCTTATAATCTAGTGAAAATTAGTATGAAAACAACATTGAGTATAGTTGTCGTTAATTATCTAAACCAATGACTCCTTTTATGATTGTGATGATTTTTAAATCAATATATTTGAAGTTCCAAATATTTTGATAACATTCACTTTTTCAAGAACTACTTTTTAGGTTGACAAACTCACTAGTATAGAGGCTTGATTGTAAAAACATACCTTAGTTTGTCTATCCACAGTAGTCAAAGTAAAGGAGACACGTTTTATTTTACAATGGTTGTGTAGTGCATGGACTCCATGGTTGGGTCTTCAAGTTGAAATACTCACTCCTCCATTTGGGGACTTTAACGTATATTGTCACAACCAAGTCAATGTTCACATATGTCATAATATGTCAATAAGATGATGGATCTTGGAGCTTTGTCATGATTGTGGGGATCCACTTGTCGGCTAGCGCATACATATGTGCATGCATTCTCAAGTGTGTCGTAGATCATTTGTGTAAATGACACATTGAATAGCACATATAATATATCATATAGTCTTGCATGGGCTTATGGCTCAGTGGACTTTTTCTTGGACAAAAACTCTTAGAGTGATACCCTTATACTAAACTTTGTCATCCTCCTGCTTATGTTTCTTCAAGGCACTATAAATGAACTTAAGAACTTTCAATACTGGTTTCAACTATGCCAAACAATTTCAACATTAAGTGTAAAAGATGGCACTCCAAACCCAATTAATTGATAGAGTATTCCTTTTGCTATTAGGTGTGAATACTAATATGGAGATGCCATAACGGCCGTAAAAGTTATTGCAACTTGCATAATTAGCATTGCATCCCTATGAAGATCTGACGCTGCTTTAAAGGAAAACTACTCATGAGAAGCATAATAATACTGATTGATGCGATAAGGATTATTGTGTTACATGTTATGAAAAATTGGTATTCATGTAGGTACTTATATGCCATTACGGACTCCCTCGCAAGTTTCTTAGAGTTCACACCTCTTCATGCTATGCCAACAAAATCGTGCATTAACATAGTGGTGAGCTTGTCAAGAGTTAGTCCCGAGATATGTTTCATCCAAGACAAATACAAAAGAAATCCCGTTAATGTCGCAACCATGAAAAAGTATGGGATGTGTCTAAGCTCTAAAAAGCTTCTGTGAAAGGAAACATCCCTTCTTTGCATGAGTGAATCTTTAAATAAAAGATGATTCCTGACCGAGTCATGGCTGGAAATCACATCAAGACTCCTTTACACATCATAGCCATTCTCAAACACTTGGATTTCATGGAAGAGGTCCTAGCTCAGAAGACCAAAATGGCAAGGGAGCAACATTCTTTAAGTTCAACGCCTCTTAATCTTACGCCAACAAAGCGGTACATTAACATATTGGTGAGCTTCTCAAGAACTAATCTCGAGATATGTTTCATTCGAGACAAATACGAAAGAAATCCTCTTAATGTTGCAACCATAAAAGGGTATGTCAATGTGTCTGAGCTCTACAAAACTGTCGTAAAAGGAAACATGACTTCTTTGCTTGACTTAATCGGAAAAGAAAAGTTGCTTTTGACCGAATTATGGCTGGAAATCACATCAAGACTCATTTACACGTCATAGCCATTCTCAAATACTTGGATTTCATGGAAGTGGTCCTAACTTAGAAGATTGAAATGGCAAGGGAGCAAGCTTCTTAGAGTTCAACGCCTCTTAGTCATACGCCAACAAAGTGGTACATTAACATAGTGGTGAGCTTGTCAAGAGTTAGTCCCGAGATATGTTTCATCCGAGACAAATACGAAAGAAATCCCCTTAATGTCGCAACCATAAAAAAGTATGTGATGTGTCAAAGCTCTAATAAGCTACTATAAAAGGAAACGTCCCTTCTTTCCATGAGTAAATCGAAAAATAAAAGTTTCTTCTTCACCGAGTCATGGCTGGAAATCACATCAAGACTCTTTTACACATCATAGCCATTCTCAAACACTTGGATTTCATGGAAGTGATCCTAGCTCAAAAGACCGAAATGGCAAGGGAGCAAGATTCTTATAGTTCAACGCCTCTTAATCTTACGCCAACAAAGTGGTACATTAACATAGTTGTGAGTTTCTAAAGAGTTAGTCTCAAGATATGTTTAATCCGAGACAAATACGAAAAAAATGCTCTTAATATCGCAACCATGAAAGGGTATGTCAATGTGTCTGAGCTCTACAAAACTGCCGTAAAAGGAAACATGCCTTCTTTGCTTGAGTTAATCGGAAAAGAAAAGTTGCTTTTGATCGAATCATGGCTGGAAATCACAGCAAGACTCATTTACACATCATAGCTATTCTCAAACACTTGGATTTCATGGAAGTGGTCCTAGCTCAAAAAACTGAAATGGCAAGAGAGCAAGATTCTTAGAGTTCAACGCCTCTTAATCATACGCCAACAAAGTGGTATATTAACATGGTGGTGAGCTTGTCAAGAGTTAGTTCCGAGATATGTTTCATCCGAGACAAATACGAAAGAAATCCCCTTAATGTCGCAACAATGAAAGAGTATGGGATGTGTCAAAGCTTTAATAAGCTGCTATAAAAGGAAACGTCCCATCTTTCCAAGAGTGAATCAGAAAATAAAAATTGCTTCTTGATCAAGTCATGACTGGAAATCACATCAAGACTCCTTTACACATCATAGCCGTTTTCAAACACTTGGATTTCATGGATGAGGTCTTAGCTCAGAAGGCTGAAATGCTAAGGGAGCAAGATTCTTAGAGTCCGGCGCCTCTTCTTGTTATGCCAACAAAGTAGTGTGGAAGAGGTCCTAGCTCAGAAGACCAAAATGGCAAGGGAACAAGATTTTTAGAGTTCAACGCCTCTTAATCTTACGCCAACAAAGTGGTACAATAAAATAGTGGTGAGCTTCTCAAGAATTAATCTCGAGATATGTTTCATCCGAGACAAATACGAAAGAAATCATCTTAATGTTGCAACCATAAAAGGGTATGTCAATGTGTTTGAGCTCTACAAAATTGCCGTAAAAGGAAACATGCCTTCTTTGCTTGAGTTAATCAGAAAAGAAAAGTTGCTTTTGATCGAATCATGGCTGGAAATCACATCAAGACTCATTTACACATGATAGCCATTCTCAAGCACTTGGATTTTGTGGAAGTGGTCCTATCTCAGAAGACTGAAATGGCAAGGGAGCAAGATTCTTAGAGTTCAACGCCTCTTCATCATACGCCAACAAAGTGGTACATTAACATAGTGGTGAGCTTGTCAAGAGTTAGTCCCGAGATATGTTTCATTCGAGATAAATAGGAAAGAAATCCCATTAATGTCGCAACCATGAAAGAGTATGAGATGTGTCAAAATTCTAATAAGCTGCTATAAAAGGAAACGTCCCTTCTTTCCATGAGTGAATCGAAAAATAAAAGTTGCTTCTTCACCGAGTCATGGCTGGAAATCACATCAAGACTTCTTTACACATCATAGCTATTCTCAAACACTTGGATTTCGTGGAAGTGATCTTAGCTCAAAAGACCAAAATGGCAAGGGAGCAAGATTCTTAGAGTTCAATGCCTCTTAATCTTACGCCAACAAAGTGGTACATTAACATAGTGGTGAGTTTCTCAAGAATTAGTCTCGAGATATGTTTCATCCGAGACAAATACGAAAGAAATCCTCTTAATATCACAACCATGAAAGGGTATGTCAATGTGTTTGAGCTCTACAAAATTGCTATAAAAGGAAACATGCCTTCTTTGCTTGAGTTAATCGGAAAAGAAAAGTGGCTTTTGACTGAATCATGGCTAGAAATCACATCAAGACTCATTTACACATTATAGCCATTCTCAAACACTTGGATTTCGTGAAAGTGGTCCTAGCTCAGAACACCGAAATGGCATGGGAGCAAGATTCTTAGAGTTCAACGCCTTTTTATCATACGCCAACAAAGTGGTACATTAACATAGTGGTGAGCTTGTCAAGAGTTAGTCCCGAGATATGTTTCATCTTGAGACAAATACGAAAGAAATCCCCTTAATGTCGCAACCATAAAAGTGTACGGGATGTGTCTGAGCTCTAATAAGCTGCCGTAAAAGGAAACGTCCCTTCTTTCCAAGAGTGAATCGAAAAATAAAAGTTGTTTCTTGACCGAGTCATGGCTGGAAATCACATCAAGACTCCTTCACACATCATAGCCATTCTCAAACACTTGGATTTCATGGAAGTGATCCTAGCTCAAAAGACCAAAATGGCAAGGGAGCAAGATTCTTAGAGTTCAACACCTCTTAATCTTACGCTAACAAAGTGGTACATTAACTTAGTGTTGAGCTTGTTAAGAGTTAGTCCCGAGATATGTTTCATCCGAGACAAATACGAAAGAATTCTTCTTAATGTCGCAACCATGAAAGGCTATGTAGATGTGTTTGAGCTCTACAAAGCTGCTATAAAAGGAAACATGCCTTCTTTGCTTGAGTGAATCGGAAAATAAAAGTTACTTCTTGACCGAATCATGGCTGGAAATCACATCAAGACTCCATAACACATCAAAGCCATTCTCAAACACTTGGATTTCGTGGATGAGGTCCTAGCTCAGAAGACCGAAATGCCAAGGGAGCAAGATTCTTCGAGTTCAACGCATCTTCATGTTACGCCAACAAAGTGGTGCATTAGCATAGTCGTGAGTTTGTCAAGAGTTAGTCCCGAGATATGTTTCATTCGAGACAAATACGAAACAAATCCCTTAATGTCGCAACCATGAAAGAGTATAGGATGTGTTTAAGCTCTAAAAAGCTTCCATAAAAGGAAATGTCCCTTCTTTGCATGTGTGAGTTGCAAAATAAAAGTTGCTTCTTGACCGTGTCATGGCTGGAAATCACATCAAGACTCCTTTACACATCATAACCATTCTCAAACACTTGGATTTCGTGGAAGAGATCCTAGCTCAGAAGACCGAAATGGCAATGGAGCAAGATTCTTAGAGTTCAACGCCTCTTAATCTTACGCCAACAAAGTGGTACATTAACATAGTGGTGAGCTTGTCAAGAGTTAGTCCCGAGATATGTTTCATCTGAGACAAATACGAAAGAAATCCCTTAATGTCACAACCATGAAAGGGTATGTGGATGTGTCTAAGCTCTACAAAGCTGTCGTAAAAAAAAATGTGCCTTCTTTGCTAGAGTTAATCGGAAAAGAAAAGTTGCTTCTTGACCGAATCATGGCTGGAAGTCACATCAAGACTCCATAACACATCAAAGCCATTCTCAAACACTTGGATTTCGTGGAAGAGGTTGTAGCTCAAAAGACCGAAATGGCAAGGGAGCAAGATTCTTAGAGTTCAACGCTTCTTCATGTTACACTAACAAAGTGGTGCATTAACATAGTGGTGAGCTTGTCAAGAGTTAGTCCCGAGATATGTTTCATCCGAGACAAATACGAAAGAAATCCCCATAATGTTGCAACCATGAAAGAGTATGGGATGTGTCTGAGCTCTAAAAAGCTTCCGTAAAAGGAAATGTCCCTTCTTTGCATGTGTGAGTCCAAAATAAAAGTTGCTTCTTGACTGTGTCATGGTTAGAAATCACATCAAGACTCCTTTGCACATCATAACCATTCTCAAACACTTGGATTTCGTGGAAGAGGTCCTAGCTCAAAAGACCGAAATGGCAAGGGAGTAAGATTCTTAGAGTTCAACGCCTCTTAATCTCACGCCAACAAAGTGGTACATTAACATAGTAGTGAGCTTGTCAAGAGTTAGTCCCGAAATATGTTTTATCCAAGACAAATATAAAAGAAATCCCTTAATTTCGCAACCATGAAAGGGTATGTGGATGTGTTTGAGCTCTACAAAGCTGCCGTAAAAGGAAACGTGCCTTCTTTGCTAGAGTTAATCGGAAAAGAAAAGTTGCTTCTTGACCGAATCATGGCTGGAAGTCACATCAAGACTCATAACACATCAAAGCTATTCTCAAACGCTTGGATTTCATGAAAGAGGTTGTAGCTCAAAAGACCGAAATGGCAAAGGAGCAAGATTCTTAGAGTTCAACGCCTCTTCATGTTACACCAACAAAGTAGTGCATTAACATAGTAGTGAGCTTGTCAAGAGTTAGTCTCAAGATATGTTTCATCCGAGACAAATACGAAAAAATCATCTTAATGTCGCCACCATGTAAGCATATGTCGATGTGTCTAAGCTCTACATATTTGCAATAAAAGGAAACATGCCTTCTTTGCTTGCGTTAATCAGAAAATAAAACTTGCTTCTTGACCAAATCATGGCTGGAAACCATATCATGACTCCATAACACATCAAAACCATTCTCAAACACTTGTATTTCATGGAAGAGGTCCTAGCTCAAATGACCGAAATGGCAAGGGAGCAAGATTCTTAGAGTTCAACGCCTCTTCATGTTACGCAATCAAAGTGGTACATTAACATAGTGGTGAGTTTGTCAAGAGTTAGTCCCGAAATATGTTTCATCTGAGACAAATACGAAAGAAATCATCTTAATGACGCAACCATAAAGGGTATGTGGATGTGTCTGAGCTCTACAAAGCTACTGTAATAGGAAACATGCCTTCTTTGCTAGAGTTAATCGGAAAAGAAAAGTTGCTTCTTGACCGAATCTTGGCGGGAAACCACATCAACACATCATAGCCATTCTCAAACACTTGAATTTCGTGGAAGAGGTCCTAGATCAGAAGATCGAAATATCAAGGGAGCAAGATTCTTAAAGTTCAATGCATCTTCATGTTACACCAACAAAATGGTCCATTAACATAGTGGTGACCTTCTCAAGAGTTAGTCTCGAGATATGTTTCGTCTGAGACAAATATGAAAGAAATCCCCTTAATGTCGCAATCACGAAAGAGTATGGGATGTGTTTGAGCTCTACAAAGCTGCCGTAAAAGGAAACGTGCCTTCTTTGCTTGAGTGAATCGAAAAATAAAAGTTGCTTCTTGATCGAATCATGGCTAGAAATCACATCAAGACTCCTTTACACATCATAACCATTCTCAAACACTTGGATTTTGTGAAAGAGGTCTTAGCTCAAAAGGCCAAAATGGCAAGTGAGCAAGATTCTTAGAGTTCAACACCTCTTCATCTTATGCCAACAAAGTAGTACATTAACATAGTGGTGAGCTTGTCAAGAGTTAGTCCTCTGATATGTTTTATCCGAGACAAATACGAAAGAAATCCCCTTAAGGTCACAACCATGAAAGGGTATGTGGATGTGTCTGAGCTCGACAAAGCTGCGATAAAATGCTTACGAAATGGTGTTTATACCATGTAATCGGGTCTTGCAGATTTTCAAGTGGTCAAAAATGCCTGTTGCCTTAGTTCTTAATTGTACCATGTTTTATTGGATCATTTTGCTGTAAATTTCTCTATACGTTTGTATTTTTGCATCTTGTTTACAGAGGCATGTACTCACATAAACTTTCCGCTAGCAAGGATGGAGATCCTCTAACTATCTTTACTAGCCAATTCTCCTGAAGAAAGCTTGGTTAAAGGAAAAAAAAAAGAAAAAGAAACAGCATTATATAACTTCTAAAAATTGAAAAATAATTGTTTTAAGAATGTTATTTAATTTGTGATATTTCATGTATTTAATAATTTACATCACTTTTATTCTTTCACAATATACTTCTTGTTTTTTAACAAATTAAATTTTGAAAGAAAATAATTTATTAGACATGGTATAAAGTAAAAAGTTGAGAGATGACACTCCTTTTTAGTATTTCTCGATTGTTAAGCTTGTAATTCTACTTATTGCATTGTCTTCGATCATTACTTGTTTGATGTGGTTACATTAACACTTAATTTTTGTGTACAAAGACAAACTTACAGGTGAGTAATAGTGTTTTAATAGGCAGTGCAAATATTTCATTAACTCGTATCCTAACAATTTAAAAGTTTCAAAAAATTATAGTTAATGTTTTTGTCACATCCCAAATCCTACAAGGATGAGGGAGTGATACGGGCGTCCTTTCCACCCGAAGGATGCAACTTCTAACTATACCTCAAATTTTCAGCTCCTAACAATTCCCGCTCTTTCGCTCTCACTCTATCAATGAATGAGCTACCACAACCCAGTGAGTAATACATTTCTTCTAAGCAGATCAAGAAATCATTATGCACATTTATAATACAAATATAACCGACTTTTAACATAATATATTCATACTACAAATATCTCAAGAAAATAACCAAATAGATTCCAATGATCAAGTTCATTGGTCAATCTCATATAAACACATGCTAATGATCCATTCCAATGACTGAACTCGTCAAAACATGGGTCGATGGTTCATTCCATTAACTAAACTCAAATCACATGTCAATGGTCTATTCCATTAACCAAACTCAAGCTCAAATGTCCAACTATGGTCATGCTTAACGCTCATGACAAGACGACCAAGATTCCTCCTTGGTTAGGTCTTCACATAATATAAACCAATGGCTCGGCCAATAAGGATATCCTAGAAAAGTCCACACACCCCTTAGGGTTCACAAAGATATAGAACATTAATCATTAATCACAAATCTCTAATAATCTGTAACCAGAATTAATACAAGTGGATCCCCACATATCATGACAAAGCTCCAAGATCCATCATCTTATTGACATATTAGGACATATGTGAACATTAACTTGGTTGTGACAATATACATTCAAGTCCCCAGATGAATGAGTGAATATTTCGAAACTCTTTTTATTGAAGATCCAACCATGGAATCCAAGCACTACACAACCGTTGTAAAAGAAAACGTGTCTCCTTTGCTTGAGTTGCTTGGCAAAGATAAGCTGCTTCTCGACCTAAACATGACTGGGAATCCCATCATGACTCCTCTACAAATCGTTGCCATGCTTGAACACTAAGATTTTGTGAAAGAGGTCGTAGCTCAAATTCTCAAAGTACGATGCATCTTCATCTCGCGGCAACAAAAGGGTATCTTACCATAGTGGCAAGCTTCTTAAGAGTTAGCCCTAAGATATATTTCGTCTGTAACTAATACAAAAGAAACCATCTTCATGTTGCAACTATGAAAGGGCATGTGGGTGTGTTGGAATGCTTAGTTTGAGCAACACCTAATGCAACCTGTAGTGTCATTAAACATAGTTAGACAATCCTACATTTACGCATAAAGCACAACAAATCAAAATATTTGAAGCTTTTGATAAATATTTTGGGCGATGATTAGTTTATCAACTCGAGAGACAAAGACAACAACAGGATTTTGCATTTGGCTATTGTGGATAGATAAACTAAGGTATGTTCTTACAACCAAGCCTCTGTACTAGTGAGCTTGTCAACATAAAAAGTAGTTCTTGAAAAAGTGAATGTTATCAAAATATTTGGAACTTCAAAGATATTCATTTAAAAATCACCACAATCATAAAAGAAGTCATTGGTTTAGATAATTAACGACAACTTTACTCAATGTTGTTTTCTTACTAATTTTCACTAGATTACAAAAAACACAAAATGATAGATGGGAAAAGAGATTTCACAATGGATGAGTTTCCTTTTAAGAGCATCAAATAATAATCACAAATACAATAGGATTGAAAAACACCAGTTGCAAAGTTAATCATATATTGCATGGGCTTGTCTAGTTTAACTTGACTCCAATTGGTAGTTTACGATATTACTCCTTTGTGGACTATATTCTTCCTGACTAATAAAGGACTTAACCCAAATATTGCAAGCTTGAGGGTTTCACAACACTCGCCCTAATAACACAAGGGTTAACCCGAACATTGCAAACCCTAGCGAAAACACACAAAGAGTTTTAGAGATTGCAAATGCTTTTCCACAAACTAGAGAATCATGACTTATTTAGACGAATAGTCTATGCGAATAACATGATCAATGCCTTCGATCCACCATTAGGAGAATAAACCAAAAGGAAATGAAAGAGAAAGTGGCAAACAATATGCAAAAGATGCTAATGATAGTGATGATATCGCTAATTATTATAGCATCCCAAAAAATTATGACCCCACCTAGTGGCACTTGGCAAGATCATTTCGATGGCAATAAAAATCACACATCACATTTTGCGAGGGAGTCCGTAATGGCATATAAGTACCTACATGAATACCAATTTTTCATAACATGTAACACAATAATCCTTATCGCATCGATCAATATTATTATGCTTCCCATGAGTAGTCTTCCTTTAAAGCAGCATCAGATCTTCATAGGGATGCAATGCCAATTATGCAAGTTGCAATAACTTTTACGGCCGTTATGGCATCTCCATATTAGTATTCACACCTAATAGCAAAAGGAATACTCCTATCAATTAATTGGGTTTGGAGTGCCGTCTTTTACAGTTAATGTTGAAATTGTTTGGCATAGTTGAAACCAATATTGAAAGTTCTTAAGTTCATTTATAGTGCCTTGAAGAAACATAAGCAGGAGGATGACAAAGTTTAATATAGGGGTATCACTCTAAGAGTTTTTGTCCAAGAAAAAGTCCACTGAGCCATAAGCCCATGCAAGACTATATGATATATTATATGTGCTATTCAGTGTGTCATTTAGACAAATGATCTACGACACACTTGAGAATGCATGCACATATGTATGCGCTAGCCGACAAGTGGATCCCCACATATCACGACAAAACTCCAAGATTCATCATCTTATTGACATATTATGACATATGTGAACATTGACTTAGTTGTGACAATATACATTCAAGTCCCCTGATGGAGGAGTTAGTATTTCGGAACTCTTTTTCTTGAAGATCCAACCATGGAGTCCAAGCACTACACAACTGTTGTAAAAGAAAACGTGTCTCCTTTGCTTGAGTTTCTTGGCAAAGATAAGCTACTTCTCGACTTAATCATGACTGGGAATCCAATCAAGACTCCACTACAAATCGCTACCATGCTTGAACACTTAGATTTTGTGAAAGAGGTCGTAGCTCAAATTCTCAAATTTCGATGCATCTTCATCTCGCGGAAACAAAGGGGTATCTTAACATAGTGGCAAGCTTCTTAAGAGTCAGCCCTAAGATATATTTCGTATGTGACTAATACAAAGAAACCATATTCATTTCGCAACTATGAAATGGCATGTGGATGTGTTGGAATGCTTAGTTTGAGCGACACCAAATGCAACCCGTAGTGTCATTAAACATAGTTAGACAATCCTGCATTTATACTTAAAGCTCAACAAATCAGAAGATTTGAAGCTTTTGATAGATATTTTGGGCGATGATTAGTTTATCAACTCCAGAGACAAAGATGATAACAGGATTTTGCATTTGGCTACTGTTGATAGACAAACTAAAGTATGTTCTTACAACCAAGCCTCTGTACTAGTGACCTTGTCAACCTAAAAAGTAGTTCTTGAAAAAATGAATGTTATCAAAATATTTGGAACTTCAAAGATATTCATTTAAAAATCATCACAATCATAAAAGAAGTCATTGGTTTAGATAATTAACGAGAACTTTACTCGATGTTGTTTTCATACTAATTTTCACTAGATTATAAGAAACACAAAACCATAGATGGGAAAAGAGGTTTCACAGTGAATGAGTTTCCCTTTTAAGAGTATCAAATAATATTCACAAACACAATAGCATTGAAAAATACCAGTAGCAAAGTTAATCATATATTGCATAGGCTTGTCTAGTTTAACTTGACCCCAATTGGTAGATTACGGTATTACTCCTCTGTGGACTATACCATTCCTGACAAATAAAGGACTTAACCCAAACATTGCAAGCTCAAGGGTTTCACAGCACTCACCCTAATAACACAAGGGTTAACCCGAACATTGCAAACCCTAGCGAAAGCGGGCAAAGAGTTTTAGAGATTGCATATTCTTTTCCACAAACTAGAGAATCATGACTTATTTAGATGAACAGTCTATGCGAATAACATGATCGATGCCTTCCATCCACCTTTAGGAGAACAAACCGAAAGGAAATGAAAGAGAACGGTGCGGGCCGCGAGGGCGGTACCAAATCGAGGCAAACTCTAAATACTAGATATGACCTCCAAATAATAGGGGTCAAGGTCAGCCAGTGAGACGATGGGGGATAAGCTTCATCGTCGAGAGGGAAATGGCCCGGATCACCAACTAAGGCCCCTAAATGACTGCTTAGTGATAAAGGAGGTAGGGGTGCAGAGACAGCCAGGTGGTTTGCCTAGAAGTAGCCACCCTTGAAAGAGTGCGTAATAGCTCACTGATCAAGGAAGAAGCAACTTTTATTTTCCGATTCACTCATGGAAAGAAGGAACGTTTCCTTTTATAGCAGCTTATTAGAACTTTGACACATCCCATACTCTTTCATGGTTGCGACATTAATAGGATTTCTTTCCTATTTATCCCGGATGAAACATATCTCGGGACTAACTCTTGACAAGCTCACCACTATGTTAATGTACCACTTTGTTGGCGTATGATCAAGAGGCGTTGAACTCTAAGAATCTTGCTCCCTTGCCATTTCAGTTTTATGAGCTAGGACCACTTCCATGAAATCCAAGTGCTTGAGAATGGCTATGATGTGTAAATGAGTCTTGATGTGATTTCCAGCCATGATTCGGTCAAAAGCAACTTTTCTTTTCCGATTAACTCATGCAAAGAAGGCATGTTTCCTTTTACGGCAGTTTTGTAGAGCTCAAACACATTGACATACCCTTTTATGGTTGCAACATTAAGATGATTTCTTTCGTATTTGTCTCGGATGAAACATATCTCGAGATTAATTCTTGAGAAGCTCACCACTATTTTATTGTACCACTTTGTTGGTGTAAGATTAAGAGGCGTTGAACTCTAAGAATCTTGTTCCCTTGCCATTTTGGTCTTCTGAGGTAGGACCTTTTCCACGAAATCCAAGTGTTTGAGAATGTCTATGATGTGTAAATGAGTCTTGATGTGATTTCTAGCCATGACTCGGTCAAGAAGCAACTTTTATTTTGCGATTCACTCATGCAAAGAAGGGATGTTTCCTTTCACAGAAGCTTTTTTGAGCTTAGACACATCTCATACTTTTTCATGGTTGCGACATTAACGGGATTTCTTTTGTATTTGTCTTGGATGAAACATATCTCTGGACTAACTCTTGACAAGCTCACCACTATGTTAATGCACCACTTTGTTGGCGTAGTATGAAGAGGCGTTGAACTCTAAAAAACTTGCTCCCTTGCCATTTCGGTCTTCTGAGCTAGGATCTCTTCCAAGAAATCCAAGTGTTTGAAAATGGCTATGATGTGTAAAGAAGTCTTGATGTGATTTCAAGCCTTGACTCGGTTAAGAAGCAACTTTTATTTTGTGACTCACACATGCAAAGAAGGGACGTTTCCTTTTACAGAAGCATTTTAGAGCTCAGACACATCCCATACTCTTTCATGGTTGCGACATTAAGGGGATTTCTTTCGTATTTGTATCGGATGAAACATATTTCGAGACTAACTCTTGACAAGCTCACCACTATGTTAATGTACTACTTTGTTGGCATAACAGGAAGAGGCGCTGAACTCTAAGAATCTTGCTCCCTTAGCATTTCTACCTTCTGAGCTAGGACCTCATTAATGAAATCCAAGTGTTTGAGAATGGGTATGATATGTAAAGGAGTCTTCATGTGATTTCCAGTCATGACTCGGTCAAGAAGCAATTTTTATTTTCCGATTCACTCTTGGAAAGAAAGGACGTTTCCTTTTACGGTAGCTTATTAGAGCTCAAACACATCCCATACTCCTTCATGGTTACGACATTAAGGAGATATCTTTCGTATTTGTCTCGGATGAGATATATCTCGAGACTAACTCTTGACAAGCTCACCACTATGTTAATGTACCACTTTGTTAGCGCATGATTAAGAGGCGTTGAACTCTAAGAATCTTGCTCCTATGCCATTTCGGTGTTCTGAGCTAGGACCACTTTTACGAAATCCAAGTGTTTGAGAATGGCTATGATGTGTAAATGAGTCTTGATGTGATTTACAGCCATGATTTGGTCAAAAGAAACTTTTTTTTCCGATTAACTCAAGCAAGGAAGGCATGTTTCCTTTTACGGCAGTTTTGTAGAGCTTAGACACATTGACATACTCTTTCATGGTTGTGATATTAAGTGGATTTCTTTCGTATTTGTCTTAGATGAAACATATCGCGAGACTAACTCTTTAGAAACTCACCACTATGTTAATGTACCACTTTGTTGGCGTAAGATTAAGAGGCGTCGAACTCTAAGAATCTTGCTCCCTTGCCATTTCGGTCTTTTGAGCTAAGATCACTTCTACGAAATCCAAGTGTTTGAGAATAGCTATGATGTGTAAAGAAGTCTTGATGTGATTTCCAGCCATGACTAGGTGAAGAAGCAACTTTTATTTTTCAATTCACTCATGGAAAGAAGGGACGTTTCCTTTTATAGCAGCTTATTAGAGCTTTGACACATCCCATACTCTTTCATTGTTGCGACATTAAGGGGATTTCTTTCGTATTTGTCTCGGATGAAACATATCTCGGGACTAACTCTTTAAAAATTCACCACTATGTTAATGTACCACTTTGTTGGTGTAAGATTAAGAGGTGTTGAACTCTAAGAATCTTGCTCCTATGCCATTTCGGTCTTTTGAGCTAGGATCACTTTCACGAAATCCAAGTATTTGAGAATGGCTATGATGTGTAAATGAGTCTTGCTGTGATTTCCAGCCATGATTCGGTCAAAAGCAACTTTTCTTTTCCGATTAACTCAAGCAAAGAAGGCATGTTTCCTTTTACGGCAGTTTTGTAGAGCTTAGACACATTGACATACCCTTTCATGGTTGCGATATTAATAAGATTTGTTTCGTATTTGTCTCGGATGAAACATATCGCGAGACTAACTCTTTAAAAATTCACCACTATGTTAATGTACCACTTTGTTGGTGTAAGATTAAGAGGTGTTGAACTCTAAGAATCTTGCTCCTATGCCATTTCGGTCTTTTGAGCTAGGATCACTTTCACGAAATCCAAGTATTTGAGAATGGCTATGATGTGTAAAATGAGTCTTGCTGTGATTTCCAGCCATGATTCGGTCAAAAGCAACTTTTCTTTTCCGATTAACTCAAGCAAAGAATGCATGTTTCCTTTTACGGCAGTTTTGTAGAGCTTAGACACATTGACATACCCTTTCATGGTTGCGATATTAATAAGATTTGTTTCGTATTTGTCTCGGATGAAACATATCGCGAGACTAACTCTTTAAAAACTCACCACTATGTTAATGTACCACTTTGTTGGTGTAAGATTAAGAGGTGTTGAACTCTAAGAATCTTGCTCCCTTGCCATTTCGATCTTTTGAGCTAGGATCACTTTCACGAAATCCAAGTATTTGAGAATGGCTATGATGTGTAAAGAAGTCTTGATGTGATTTCTAGCCATGACTCGGTGAAGAAGCAACTTTTATTTTTCGATTCACTCATGGAAAGAAGAGACGTTTTCTTTTATAGCAGCTTATTAGAGCTTTGACACATCCCATACTCTTTCATGGTTGCTACATTAAGGGGATTTCTTTTGTATTTGTCTCGGATGAAACATATCTCGGGACTAACTCTTGACAAGCTCACCACCATGTTAATATACCATTTTGTTGGCATATGATTAAGAGGCGTTGAACTCTAAGAATCTTGCTCCTTTGCCATTTCGGTCTTCTGAGCTAGGACCACTTCCACGAAATCCAAGTGTTTGAGAATGGCTATGATGTGTAAATGAGTCTTGATGTGATTTCCAGCCATAATTCGGTCAAAAGCAACTTTTCTTTTCCGATTAACTCAAGCAAAAAAGGCATGTTTCCTTTTATGACAGTTTTGTAGAGCTTAGACACATTGACATACCCTTTCATGGTTGCGATATTAAGAGCATTTCTTTCATATTTGTCTCGGATTAAACATATCTTGAGACTAACTCTTTAGAAACTCACAACTATGTTAATGTACCACTTTGTTGGCGTAAGATTAAGAGGCGTTGAACTCTAAGAATCTTGCTCCCTTGCCATTTCGGTCTTTTGAGCTAGGATCACTTCCACAAAATCCAAGTGTTTGAGAATGGCTATGATGTGTAAAGGAGTCTTGATGTGATTTTCAGCCATGACTCGGTGAAGAAGAAACTTTTATTTTTCGATTTACTCATGGAAAGAAGGGACGTTTCCTTTTATAGCAGCTTATTAGAGTTTTGACACATCCCATACTTTTTTATGGTTGCGACATTAAGGGGATTTCTTTCGTATTTGTCTCGGATGAAACATATCTCGGGACTAACTCTTGACAAGCTCACCACTATGTTAATGTACCACTTTGTTGGCATATGACTAAGAGGCGTTGAACTCTAAGAAGCTTGCTCCCTTGCCATTTAAGTCTTCTGAGCTAGGACCACTTCCATGAAATCCAAGTGTTTGAGAATGGCTATGACGTGTAAATGAGTCTTGATGTGATTTCCAGCCATAATTCGGTCAAAAACAACTTTTCTTTTCCGATTAAGTCAAGCAAAGAAGGCATGTTTCCTTTTACGACAGTTTTGTAGAGCTCAGACACATTGACATACCCTTTTATGGTTGCAACATTAAGAGGATTTCTTTCGTATTTGTCTCGGATGAAACATATCTCGAGATTAGCTCTTGAGAAGCTCACCACTATGTTAATGTACCACTTTGTTGGCGTAAGATTAAGAGGCGTTGAACTTAAAGAATGTTGCTCCCTTGCCATTTTGGTCTTCTGAGCTAGGACCTCTTCCATGAAATCCAAGTGTTTGAGAATGCCTATGATGTGTAAAGGAGTCTTGATGTGATTTCTAGCCATGACTCGGTCATGAATCATCTTTTATTTTAAGATTCACTCATGCAAAGAAGGGATGTTTCCTTTCACAGAAGCTTTTTAGAGCTTAAACACATCCCATACTTTTTCATGGTTGCGACATTAACGGGATTTTCTTTTGTATTTGTCTTGGATGAAACATATCTCGGGACTAACTCTTGACAAGCTCACCACTATGTTAATGCACGACTTTGTTGGCATAGCATGAAGAGGCGTTGAACTCTAAGAAACTTGCTCCCTTGCCATTTCGGTCTTCTGAGCTAGGACCTCTTCTACGAAATCTAAGTGTTTGAGAATGGCTATGATGTGTAAAGGAGTCTTGATGTGATTTCAAGCCTTGACTCGGTGAAGAAGCAACTTTTATTTTGCGACTCACACATGCAAAGAAGGGACATTTCCTTTTACGGAAGCGTTTTAGAGCTTAAACACATCCTATACTCTTTCATGGTTGCGACATTAAGGGGATTTCTTTCATATTTATCTCAGATGAAACATATTTCGAGACTAACTCTCGACAAGCTCACCACTATGTTAATGCACCATTTTTTTGGTGTAATATGAAGAGGCGTCGAACTCTATGAATCTTGCTTCCTTGGCATTTCGGCCTTCTGAGCTAGGACCTCATCCATAGAATCCAAGTGTTTGAGAATGGCTATGATGTGTTATGGAGTCTTGATGTGATTTCCAGCCATGATTTGGTCAAGAAGCAACTTTTCTTTTCCAATTAACTCAAGCAAAGAAGGAATGTGTCCTTTTACGGCAGCTTTGTAGAGCTTAGATACATCCACATACGCTTTCCTGGTTACGACATTAAGAGGATTTCTTTCATATTTGTCTCGGATGAAACATATCTTGGGACTAACTCTTGATAAGCTCACCGCTATGTTAATGGACCACTTTCTTGGCGTAAGATTAAGAGGCGTTGAACTCTAAGAATCTTGTTCCCTTGCCATTTCGGCCTTCTAAGCTAGGACATGTTCCATGAAATCCAAGCGTTTGAGAATGGTTATGATGTGTAAAGGAGTCTTGATTTGATTTCCAACCATGACTCAGTTAAGAAGCAATTTTTATTTTCCCATTCACTTATGCAAAAGAGGGATGTTTCCTTTTATGGCTCATTTGTATAGCTCAAACATATCCCATACCCTTTCATGGTTGTGACATTAAGGGGATTTCTTTCGTATTTGTCTTGGATGAAACATATCTCGAGACTAACTCTTGACAAGCTCACCGCTATGTTAATGTACAACTATGTTGACGTAACACGAAAAGGCATTGAACTTAAAGAATCTTGCTCTCTTGCCATTTCGGTCTTCTAAGCTAGGACCTCTTCCATGAAATCCAAGTGTTTGAGAATGGCTATGATGTGTTATGGAGTCTTGATGTGATTTCCAGCTATGATACGGTCAAGAAGCAACTTTTCTTTTCCGATTAACTCCAGCGAAGAAGGCGTGTTTCCTTTTACGGAAGCTCTATAGAGATCAGACACATGCACATACCATTTCATGGTGGCATCATTAAGATGATTTGTTTGGTATTTATCTCGGATGAAACATATCTCGAGGCTAACTCTTGACAAGCTCACCACTATGTTAATGTACCACTTTGTTGACGTAAGATGAAGATGCGTTGAACTCTAAGAATGTTGCTCCCTCGCCATTTCGGCCTTTTGAGTTAGGACCTCTTCCATGAAATCCAAGTGTTTGAGAATGGCTATGATGCGTAAATGAGTCTTGATATGATTTCTAGCCATGATTTAGTCAAGGAGCAACTTTTATTTTTGATTCACTCAAGCAAAGAAGGCACGTTTCCTTTTACGGCAGGTTTGTAGAGCTCAAACACATCCCAAACCCTTTCATGGTTGTGACATTAAGGGGTTTCTTTCATATTTGTCTCGGATGAAACATATCTCAAGACTAACTCTTGACAAGTTCACCACTACATTAATGTACCACTTTATTGGCGTAATATGAAGATGCGTTGAACTCTAGTAATCTTGCTTCCTTGTCATTTTGGTCCTTTGAGCTAGGACCTTTTCCACGAAATCCAAGTGTTTGAAAATGGCTATGATGTGTTATGGAGTCTTGATGTGATTTCTAGCCATTATTCGATGAAGAAGCAACTTTTCTTTTTCGATAAACACAAGCAAAGAAGGCATGTTTCCTTTTACAGCAGTTTTGCAAAGCTCAAACACATCCACATACCCTTTCATGGTTGCGACATTAAGAGGATTTCTTTCATATTTGTCTCGGATGAAACATATCTAGGGACTAACTCTTGACAAGCTCACCGCTATGTTAATGTACCACTTTATTGGCGTGAGATTAAGAAGCATTGAACTCTAAGAATCTTACTCCCTTGCCATTTCGGCCTTCTAAGCTAGTACCTCTTCCACGAAATCCAAGTGTTTGAGAATGGCTATGATGTGTAAATGAGTCTTGATGTGATTTCCAACCATGATTCGGTCAAGAAGCAAGTTTTGTTTTCCGATTCACTCAAGCAAATAAGGCCAATTCTTTTTACGGCAGGTTTGTAGAGCTCAGACACATCCACATACCTTTTCGTGGTTGCAACATTAAGGAGATTTCTTTCGTATTTGTCTCGGATGAAACATATCTCGGGACTAACTCTTGACAAGCTCACTACTATGTTAATGTACCCCTTTGTTGGCGTAACAAGAAGAGGCATTGAACTCTAAAAATCTTGCTCCTTTGCCATTTAGGTCTTTTGAGCTAGGTCCTCTTCCACGAAATCCAAGTGTTTGAGAATGGCTATGATGTGTTATGGAGTCTTGCTGTGATTTCCAGCCCCGATTCGGTCAAGAAGCAACTTTTCTTTTCCAATTAATTCAAGCAAAGAAGACACATTTCCTTTTACGACAGCTTTGCAAATCTCAAACACATCCACATATCCTTCCAAGGTTGCAACATTAAGAGGATTTCTTTCGTATTTGTCTCGGATGAAACATATCTCGAGATTAACTCTTGAGAAGCTCACCACTATGTTAATGTACCACTTTGTTGGCGTAAGATTAAGAGGCGTTGAACTTAAAGAATCTTGCTCCCTTGCTATTTCGGTCTTCTAAGCGAGGACCTCTTCCACGAAATCTAAGTGTTTGAGAATGGCTATGATGTGTTATGGAGTCTTGATGTGATTTCCAGCCATGATTCTGTCAAGAAGCAACTTTTCTTTTCCGATTAACTCACGCAAAGATGGCATGTTTCCTTTTACAGAAGCTTTGTAGAGCATAGACACATCCACACACCATTTCTTGGTTGCGTCATTAAGACGATTTTTTTTTGTATTTATCTCGGATGAAACATATCTCGGGACTAACACTTGACAAACTCACCGCTATGTTAATGTACCACTTTGTTGGCGTAAGATGATGATGCATTGAACTCTAAGAATGTTGCTCCCTCGCCATTTCAGCCTTCTGAGCTAGGACCTCTTCCATGAAATCCAAGTTTTTGACAATGGCTATGATTTGTAAATGAGTCTTGATGTGATATTCAGTCAAGAAACAACTTTTATTTTCGATTCACTCAAGCAAAGAAGGTACGTTACCTTTTACGGCAACTTTGTAGAGCTCAAACACATCCCATACCCTTTCAAGGTTGCGACATTAAGGGGATTTCTTTCGTATTTGTCTTGGATAAAACATATCTCGGGACTAACTCTTGACAAGCTCACCACTATGTTAATGCACCACTTTGTTGGCATAAGATTAAGAGGCGTTGAACTTCTAAGAATCTTGCTCTCTTGCCATTTCGGTCTTTCCGAGCTAAGACCTCTTCCACGAAATGCAAGTGTTTGAGAATGGCTATGATGTGTAAATGAGTGTTGATGTGACTTCCATTCATGATTCGGTCAAGAAGGAACTTTTATTTTCCGATTCACTCAAGCAAAGAAGGGACGTTTCCTTTTACGGCAACTTTGTAGAGGTCATACACATCCCATACCTTTTCATGGTTAGGACATGTAGGCGATTTCTTTCGTATTTGTCTCGGATGAAACATATCTTGGGACTAACTCTTGACAAGCTCACCACTATTTTAATATACCATTTTGTTGGCGTAACATGAAGAGGCGTCGAACTCTAAAAATCTTTCTCTCTTGCCATTTCAGCCTTTTGAGCTAGGACCTTTTCCATGAAATCCAAGTGTTTGAGAATGGCTATGATATGTAAAGGAGTCTTGATGTGATTTCTAGTCATGATTATGTCAAGAAGCAACTTTTTTTTTTTCGATTAACTCTAACAAAGAAGGAATGTTTTCTTTTATGGCAACTTTGTAGAGCTCAGACACATCCACATACCATGTCATGGTTGTGTCATTATGGGGATTTCTTTTGTATTTATCATGGATGAAACATATCTTGGGACTAACTCTTAACAAGCTAACCACTATGTTAATGTACCACTTTGTTGCTGTAAGATGAAGAGGCGTTGAACTCTAAGAATCTTGCTTTGTTGCCATTTCACCCTTTAGAGCTAGGACCTCTTCCAAAAAAACTAAGTGTTTTAGAATGGCTATGATGTTTAAAGGAGTCTTGATGTGATTTCCAGCCATGATTCGGTCAAGAAGGAAATTTTCTTTTCCGATTAACTCAATTAAAGAAGGGACGTTTCCTTTTACGGCAGCTTTGTGGAGCTTTGACTTATCCACATACCATTTCATGGTTGTGACATTAAGAGTATTTCTTTTGTGTTTGTAACAGATGAAACATATCTTGGGACTAACTCTTGGCAAGCTCACCACTATGTTTGTACCACTTTGTTGGCGTAAATGAAGAGGCGTTGAACTTTAAGAATCTTGCTCTCTTGCCATTTCGACCTTTTGAGTTAGGACCTCTTCCATGAATTCCAAGTGTTTGAAAATGGCTATGATTTGTAAAGGTGTCTTGATATGATTTCCAGCCAAGATTCGGTCAAGAAGCAACTTTTTTTTTTCCAATTAACTCAGGCAATGAAGGGACGTTTGCTTTTGTCGTTGCTTTGTAGAGCTCAGACACATCTACATACCATTTCGTCGTTGCGACATTAAGATGATTTCTTTTGTATTTATCATAGACGAAACATATCTCGGGACTAACTCTTGAGAAGCTCACTACTATGTTAATATGCCACTTCGTTGGCGTAAGATGAATATGCGTTGAACTTTAAAATCTTGCTTTCTTGCCATTTCGGCCTTCTAAGTTAGGACCTCTTTCACAAAATCCAAGTGTTTGATAATGGCTATGATGTGTAAATGTGTCTTGATGTGATTTCCAGTCATGATTTGGTCAAGAAGCAACTTTTCTTTTTCAATTAACTCAAGCAAAGAAGGCATGTTTCCATTTACGGTAGCTTTGTAGAGCTCAATCACATCTACATACCATTTCATGGTTGCATTATTATGATGATTTCTTTTGTATTTATCATGGATAAAAATATCTTGGGACTAACTCTTGACAAGCTAACCACTGTGTTAATGTACCATTTTGTTGGTGTAAGATAAAGAAGTGTTGAACTCTAAGAATCTTGCTCTCTTGCCATTTTGCCATTTTGAGCTAGGACCTCTTCCATGAAATCCAAGTGTTTTAGAATGGCTATGATGTGTAAAGGAGTCTTGATGTGATTTCCAACCATGATTCGGTCAAGAAGCAACTTTTCTTTTCCGATTAACTCAATTAAAGAAAGGACGTTTCCTTTTACGGCAGCTTTGTAGAGCTCTGGCATATCCACATACCATTTTATGGTTGCGATATTAAGATGATTTCTTTTGTGTTTGTAACAGATGAAACATATCTCGGAACTAACTCTTGAGAAGCTTACCACTATGTTAATGTACCACTTTATTGGTGTAAGATGAAGAGGCGTTGAACTTTAAGAATCTTGCTCTCTTGCCATTTCGGCCTTCTGAGCTAGGATTTCTTCCACGAATTCCAAGTGTTTGAGAATGGCTATGATTTGTAAATGTGTCTTGATATGATTTCCAACCAAGATTCGATCAAGAAGCAACTTTTCTTTTTCGATTAACTCGAGCAATGAAGGGACGTTTGCTTTTGCTGCAGCTTTGTAGAGCTCAGACACATCCACTTACCATTTTGTCATTGCGACATTAAGATGATTTCTTTTGTATTTATCACAAATGAAACATATCTCAGGACTAACTCTTGAGAAGCTCACCACTATGTTAATATACGACTTCGTTGGCGTAAGATGAATAGGCATTGAATTTTAAGAATCTTGCTCTCTTGCCATTTCAGCCTTCTAAGCTAGGATGTCTTCTACGAAATGCAAGCGTTTGAGAATGGCTATGATGTGTAAATGTGTCATGATGTGATTTCCAGTCATGATTCGGTCAAGAAGCAACTTTTCTTTTCCGATTAACTCAAGCAAAGAAGGCACGTTTCCTTTTTCGGCAGCTTTGTAAAGCTCATATTCCATGGTTGGATCTTTAAAAAAAAGAGTTTCGAAATATTCACTTGTTTATTTGGGAATTGGAATATGTATTGTCCCAATCAAGTCAATCATCACATTATGCTCGACGAAGATTAAAAAATGATTGTTACATATCTCTTAAGTGCAAGTATGTGGCTGAAATATTGTATGTCCTAATATGTCAGATACGGTGATTATTCAAGGTACTTTATCATGGGTGTGAGGGGATTTGCCCGTCAGCCATTTTCATGACTAAATTTCGATCGGGAGTGGCCTTGACATGGTCTACATGGATTGGGCGACTTTAGCGGTACTTGGGTTGCTAGACTTAAATCGAGTTTAGTGCTTGTCTAAGGTCCCACGTGTGACCCATGGATGGTGCGAAACCAATGCATGTTTGAGCCTAGTCAATCTATGGATAACCTTCTATTGTCATGTAATCATTTAGGATTGATTCACACGCCTTGATTTAGGATACCACTGAATTAGTTTAGGGCATTCACAAATGGTATAGTGACCGTGCGGAATCACCCACAACCGGTATATACTCGAGTTGAATTGATTTATACCCATCCATTGATCGACTCATGATGACGTGTGATTGTCCACATCGATTCTTATGGTCGAGCGATCTTTCCTTGGTTGAACACTATGGTCTAATGAAAATTTGATCCTGAGTTGCCTAGCCCCCAATTAGCTAATTGGCTTGTGAACAATCCTTGGATCTACTCATGGTCCATTCTCATTCTTAGCCCATCGATCCTTAGTCTATGTCTCGTGCCAAGATAAAGGTTCTTTGATCATGTAAAGTAGCCGTAGTCTATTCATCCAAATTTGTGTGGAATCATATCAATCGCACAAACATGTATATTACTTTGGAAGGACATGAATTTCATGAATATATGATAGAAATAATCTTTAAACTAATGCTAACTCAATCAGAATAAGCCATAACCTAGGCACTTTAAGGGAAATTATTCTTCCAAACTGTTGTGTTAAGAAGATAGTTACAAATGAGCGATAGTATCATTAGCACATTAGAATTTGGTCTTCTCAACTTGATAATCCCAATTGATCTTGAGCTTGCGAATAGTTTAAACTCAATTCAGAGGCATCAGTCTTGCTATGCCTCCAAAATTCTACCAAAGAGTAGATTTTTGATTTCTTTCATTAAAAAATTCATAGATGAAAGGACCATAAGTTCTAATAGATCAATCATGATAGGCCTAAATGGTACAAGGAATGGAAATGACTCACGTAAAACATATTCCCCTACCACCATAGGAAGGGTTTTCTTGATTAGATGAAGAGGCCTCGGATGTTATGTACACAAATGCTTTGGATAGATGTTGCTTGCGGCTTTATAGACCTAGTTAGACTTGGCAATGTAGATTAGTCAAACATTTGCAATCTTCTTATGACTATGTCATAGTAGAATCAAGAATTTTTGGATTATGGAATTGAGATAATAATTCCACTATTAGTCTTTGATATTGAGGTAGCAATGCATGCATATTTGGGTGTGGAACAAGAACTCGGAAAAGGAGCAAAAGAATGACAAGAAATGTCTCAACACTATGAGAATCGGATATACATATGTTGGTGGAGGAGCAAGGTATATAGCTTTTTAGTCTCTTGAGCTCCCATGCCTTTCCTACATGAAAGATCTGAGCTCTATTCATAGGGCCTTTCCACCAATATAGTGAAGATTCTTCTACACACTCTCGTGGTCTCCCTTTTTACCATAACATCCAACTTCTCCTTAAGAGACTCCATGAGATTTAACTTCCCTTAATCTCTTTAACTTTTCCCTCATAAACACAAAATATTTGCTTCGGTGATTTTATATTCTAGGATCCTCTTGTTAGTCGATTTAATAGGGGTCCAGGATAAACATAGCTAGAAACTCGAATGTAATAATTGTGAAAAAAGAGATTCACATATATGTTTTCAAATTGTTGATGTTGATGTGGAATGACTTCAATCGAATCCATAGGTTCTATGGACCTTCTTCTCTATTACACTTAGAATCTTGACTTGAGACTACCTTTTAGATCGCCCCTCACCAATAGCTTATGTGAGGATCACAGCGCACATTTTTAGTGAGGGCTAGAGGAGGGATCTTTAGCACTATTTATAGATTTTCCCGTTGGGCCCTCTCATTACAGGTCAAGCCCAACTCAGTTCACACGGACTCAGCCCATATTGACCTATTAAGAAAATCTTATATCTCATCTTAATAGACTAACCCCATAAAACGGTAAATTACAATATCAATTAATGTAACCTACATTAGAAAAATCTTAAATTCTCTCACTTGGTCTATATTAATTTGAAATCATACTACAAGTGCACACCTTCATATTGGTCTAGAGATAATTATTAATAACCAATCCGGTCCCCTATGGAGTCTCAAACACCGAATCATAGTGATAACTGAATGTATACACACAGAGTTTTCCATGGTCATAAGTGCTCTCAACTCTACTGACATGGATTCAATATAATTGTGTGGCAAATGGATAACACTTCATAAAGAGTAATACCATCCCCTTTGTTGGTCATCCATTCTCTTAAGTGCTATCATACTTGATGTATCACTAGAGAATGTCATTATGGTTCCAATGAACTCACATATGTCTTATCCCCACGGTTAACTATTCTTCACTTCTATGTGTAATCAAGACATATGTACAAGACTAATAACTAAATGCCCTAGCCTTCACTCAAGGCTTACACAATACCTTGAGATTTTTCATTAGATATATGTATTCAATTCGACAATGATACATGCAAAATGAGTTGACATATATCAACATGTTACCAAATGTAACAAAACACATATATAAACTTTATTAGAGTACACCTCAAATAGCTCCCACTAAACAACAACATCCAACAATGTTCCCAAGTCCATGATCATGACATGTCGCTCAAACACATAAGGGCGAAGGCCTTTCATTGGCAGATCTGCTATCATATTGTCAGTGGGAATATGCTCTACAATAATGTCACTTTTATGTACCATTTCCTTTATGGTAAAAAACTTGACCTCCATATGCTTAGAACCCTTAAAACCTCTATTGTTGTTGATAAATAACACTACAAAGTTTTTATCACAGAGTAATTGTATGGGTCTATTCACAAAGTTAAATACGATAAACTCCTTAATGAGGTTCTAAAGCCAAATAGCTTGAGTAGCAACCAAAAAGCATGCTATAAACTCTACCTGCATGGTAGACGATGATATAAATTTATATTTCTCGTTGTTGTAGGACACTTCACCTGTGAAAGTGGTTTGAATAGCTCTTACAAGCAAAAGAAATCAAACAAATGTAACTGTTACAACGGGGTTTTGCATGATGCGGCATAAAGATCTTTGACCAATATGAATTTGGCAAAAGCCCCAAGATTGTTTCATATGCACACAACTACATATAAACCATCCAAACCAAAGTCCATCTTTATTTCAATATCTTCCTAGTTACTGCCTCATTGGAGTGTGCTGTGCAACTCAACTACACACAGTAATGCAAAAAAAAAGTGGGGGTCATAATTGCTTGGAATGTTATATTAGTTAGTAATATCATCACCACCATTATTGTCTTCCTCTCTCTCTTTCTTTCCCTTTTGTTTTCTTTTCTAATAGGTGGATGGAAGACGATGACCATGTCATTTGCATAGACTATTGATTTGGATGGTTCATAGTTCTTTAAAGTATGAGGAAAGAATCCTAAGGCTCTTTCCATGAATCGCCTTGTGTTAATATAAGAGTGTTATGAAGTCCCAGGAGTTTGTAATGTTCGAGTTAACTCCTTTATTTGTCAGAAGAGTATAGTATGTGGAGAGGTAACACCAAAATGTACTAATTAGGGTCAAGATTGAATTAAACAAGCACATGCTATATACTTTTTTAGGATGAACTTGGCTACTAATGTTTTTCAATCCTATAGTGTTTGTGAATATTATTTGATGCTTTTGAAGGGGAAACCAATCCATTGTGGCATCTCTTTTGCTGTCTATGTTTTTATTTTTATTTTTTAAAATCTAGATAAATTAGTATAAAAGCGACATGTAATGTGAATTTGTCATTAATTATATGAACCATTGACTTCATTTCTTATTATTATAACTTGTAATGATTTTTAAATCAACTTCTGAATATTTTGATAACATTTACTTTTCCAAGAACTATTTTTTTGGTTGATAAGTTCATTGAAGGTGACTAGTTTGGAGGCTTAGTTGTATGAACAACCTTAATTTGTCTATCTACAACAACCGAATGCAAAATTGTGTTGTCATCTTCGTTCATTGAGCTGATGAATTGATCATCACCCAAGATATATATCAAAAACTTCAAACCTTTTAGTCTAATGTCCTTTACACATAATTGCATAATTGTTTGGCCATGTTTGATGACATTACACATTGCATCAAATTTCACTTAAACCAATCATTCCAACACATCTACAAGTCCTTTCATGGTTGCAACATGAAGATGATTTTTTTGTGTTTATCATGGATGAAACATATCTTAGGACTTATTGACAAACTCTTCACTATGTTAAGGTACTGCTTTGTTGCCATGAGATGAAGAGGTGTCGAACTATGAGAATCTTGCTCTCTTGCCAGCTCGGCCTTCTAAGCTAGGACCTCTTCCATGAAATCAAAATATCTGAGCTTGGCTGCAATGTATAGAGGATTTTCGAAATACTCACCTTTGCAAGACACCCCTAAATCTTAAAATAATTCAAACTAGTTTTAAGTTGAATCCATAACTCAAAAGGAGTCAACATAACAACTTTGGTAAGAACACGGTTCAATATGTAAAGGGCTGTTTTCAAGGCCTCACCCTATAAAAAACTATGTAAATTGATCGTACTAATTTACACCTCATCATATCCATAAGGGTGCACCATTCTGTTCAGGGCTCCTAGGCATAATAAACCGAGCCACTATATGAGAATCTAAAAAGTATTTAGCAAATGGTCCTTTAATTTGTCCAGCATTGCCATGTCTACCATAATACTCACCACCACGATCAACTTTGACAATCTTTATGACCATTCCCAACTGCTTCTCGACATTAGTCTGAAATTTTTTGAAATTGTCAAAAGACTTTTCCTTAATCAAATACATATAATTATATCTGGAGTAATTATCAATAGATGTGATGAAACAAAAATTTCTTTACAAGGTTGCCATGTAGAGTTCACTAATATCGATGTGAATGACTTCTAACAGGTCATAACTGTGGACTATGGTTTTCTTCTTTATCTTAGTCATCTTTCCCTTACAATAGTCCATGCAAGTCTCTAAGTCACCTTCGAGAGTGGGTAGGATGTTTGTTTTTACAAGCCTTTTTACTATTTCTCTTGAGATGTAACCAAGACGTTTATGCCACAATGCATAAAACTATTCCTTAGGTAAAAGTCTTTTGAAAACAACATTTTCAGATGTATAAGCGACACATATATTATCGGGAGATAAAAATAATCTGTATGATCCATTGAACATATTGTAGCAACCAACCTTATTGGAATTAAAGAATATAGAAATAATATTATTTTTTGCTTCAAATGAGTAACCACAAATGTCCAAACATGACATGAAAACTAAGTTTCGTCTAAAGGAAGATACATAAAATGAGTTTCTTAATGTCAAGTTGAAACCAAAACTAGAATCAAAATGACAAACTCCATGTCGACCTTATTGTTATTTCCTACAATGAGTTTTGATTCATCTTGATTTGGCTTCTTTTGATTTATAAATCTTTGTATGATAAATGCAACATGATTAGTTGCATTGCTATCTAACCACCATGAATTGGATGGTACATCAGTTAGATTGGATTCACAAACAAATGCCAAAGAATCGAAACTTGTACATTTATGCTCAAACAACCAAGTTTTGAATTTGTTGTAAGTCCTCCTCATGTGTCCTTTTTTCCTATAAAATTGGCAATGGATACTACCCTTCTTGAAGGGTACTATCTTAAGATCCATATTGCTAGATGAACTGGGGTTTTCAGGATTTCCAATACAAGTACAACTTTTGGACCTCTTACCTATCTTACTATCGGAACTCGAGGCATACATGTAAGGTGTCATTTTTTCCTTCTTCAATTTCTCTTCCTTTACAACTACCCTAGTTATCATGTCATTAATTAACTGCTCTCATCTTGAGAATTGTAATTCGTCTTGATAATCCCAAAATTAGGAGAAATAGTATTTAAGGCTTAATGCACAATACAAGTATTAGGAATAGTGACTTGAAGAATCTGAAGTTTTGTCTATAGATCTACCATCCTAAGCACATAGTCTCTAACCTCACTAGAACCATCATACTTGTCATGATTTCCCCTTTCAGTGTCCGAGCTGCGGGTTATTTTCGCGACATCCCAAGCTTGTCTCTGACCTAATTCTTTTTATCTTGTTTATATGCACATGTGGAAGTATAAACACAGTAACATCAACCTCAATAAACATCACAGGAGGAGCATGAGATGTAAGCATATAACACATTGCTATTTTCATTAGTAGCTCATGTACGCACTAACTTTCATTTTACATGATATAAGAGGTCAGGGTACCCCTATCTCCGCTACTGTTGTGGTTTTCAAAATTGGGAAAACTTCTATTACGGGCTAGTATTATTTACTAGAATTCATCCCATCAAACATTGACCTACCACTTGGGTTCATCGGCCCTCTAAAACCATGATTGGGTTCGATAAATTCTCCATCTGACCAGACATACCAAGCCTCATAACGGTGAGGGACCAACTCGATTTGTCCCTCATGAACCCATACGGTAGAGGTATATCTCCAGTACGTTACTCTTGCTTCAACATGTATTACGTCTATGGTCGACCATTCTATTCTCATCGGTAGACCAAAATGTACAAGAGGATGACTAGCCATGCTTACACTTGTAAAGGTAAATGGGTGAGTTTTGGGGAAACTCAGTAAGTAAAACCCTTACTCTCGGCTAAGGTGATATCTCTTCATCAAATACTAGCCAAAACAACTCATGCAAACGGTGTCGATGGTAGATCAATGGCAACTCACATATAATGTCATGACTAATACAAGGGTTTCACTTACTCACTTGTCGACTAAGACATAAACACATCTCACCCATACTTAAACAAAACCAACATTCGTGTAAATCATTTAGCATTATCTTGGCTCAACTAGGCTCTCTCGATTCATGTCAAGGCTTCTCGGGGCTAGCTTCCCGAGGCTTTCGGGTGTAACCCAAGCATCTCATTGTAGGGGTATCATTATCGTTATCATTTTTCAAAGGGGTGATCACACAAATGCATCACTTATGTAGGTTATTGTCTTTCCCTTTTGTTGACTTATTCATGGCTCAACAACAACATCATGCTTATACATAATCATGTGTGCCGTGCTTTTTACGACTCGATTCTAATGATGCCGTGAATAACTCTAGGTCTAAGTTTTGGCTCAACCGTTAAGTACCAAGGATCCCGCATCAATCCACGACATGAACTCGGCATACTTCGATGCCAACCAAGACCTTGTGGGCTTGAGTGGAACCCATACCAAACGAGACAAGGATTTGACACGCCTTGATGTCGGTCTAACACCTTGCAATCTTAGGCAATCCTCATACCACACAAGACTTTAGTTCCGACACTTCATTACCGACTCAATCCTTATGGCTTTGGGCATTCCCAACTTGCGTTGTACACAAATGATGGACCATGGCATCATCTCGGTCGTCAAAGAATCACGCACATTCATAAAGTTCATGTACAAGCCAACGTACACATAATCTTCCATACAAATCACGATTCAACAACAGAAGACTGTCTAGACTTCATAATAGAAATGAAAATACTAGAAAAAGTAACAGATTCTACTTACTTGGACAAACCTCAAGAAACTAGAGAAATCAACTTGAGAAAGAGAAAGCGGCTTTCTTGAAAATTGAAGGAGAGAGAGATGTGAGGATGAGGAGGAGGGTGTTTAAGAGAGGAGGAAGAAGGAGAGGCTTCTCCTATTTATAGCTCTCAAGCTCATCATTGCACTTTTAATTGGTCCAATCCTCCTTTCCAAGTGGCCCACCTAAAAGTCTTAAGTGTCAAGCCTATATGGTCAATAATTGGACCTAAAGGATGACTAGGCAAGGCTAAAAGGCATTATTTGGTGATTTAGTCCATAGATGCCATCAATGACGGCCCGCCTTACACTTTCTCATTGTGTTGGATGTATGCCCTAAAGCTACTATGTAATAGTTATATATTAGAGATTTTAGTTGTACTATCATCATTACTATTTAATTAATGGCAATGACGTATTCATTCATTTGTCCAATTATTTCATGAATGATCCCATAAGATCAGTTGCAACTAGACTCATTCTTGAGACGTCAAGATATTGTGACAGGTTCATAGTTAGACTGAATCTTTAAATTGTTCATGGTCAATGGGTTATTAAGTGGATATTTATAATCCTGTTGAGACCGGTGTGTTCTTAACTTCACTATTAAGTATTGGATACTTAAGAGAATGATGAGTTGCAAGTCATTAGGTATTATGATACTTGAGTTAGAACATAGGTGTTTATATTAGACAAATTCACTGAATGTGACGCATATAGAACGATTAGCAACATGGAAGCTTTTAGCGTGGTCAATGTCTAATTGTTCATGTTTTGGTCTTGAGTAAATAATCCTTAAACTTGAGGCACAGTGTTAACTTGTGTGTCGAACAACTATGGTTCACGGGTACACATAATGCTAGGTCGTTGATCCATCTTTATACCTGATGGTCATAGTTTGTTCATATACGAAGTTACACGTGTACGCAATATGGAATCTGTCTCCTTGTTACATACAAGGTATAATAATGATGTCCTATGCAATCTGATTATGACAATGTATTGAAATCCTCGGCTGGGGTTATAACCGAGAATAAATTGTTTATGTCTCAAATAAAATACATGTCAATTAGATTTGTGCATATGATCGAATTGGTGACTTGACAAATATTCCATGGTCTTTGTTCGATCGGGACATAGTAAAACAGAGGGATTAAATTACATTGTAGCCAAAACTAACAAGTTCATTATGTTCTTAAAGCATTCACACTATCTAGGTAGCCATGACATATTGCTAGATGTCAATCATGACTTGTAGGACCCAAAGATTAATCGAGACAATTAATTCTTTTGGGAGTACTAATGTGTTAGTATAAGTCTTATTACCAGCTTAATGATGAACCTAGGAATGTCACACACCATAACCAATTAGGATAACGTGGAACAAGAGAGAAATAATTTTACAAATGTGTTTATAATTACTACATTCGCATTGAGTCGACATGAAATTAAATTAATTTAATTTGTATTAGAGTCACAAGTCTACGTGCATATGATCCACATGCATGCCCAAAGTGGATACATGTTAATGTACCCTAAATGCACACACAATAAATTACGTTCTTTTTATTTTTGGGAATTGATTAATTTATTAATTAATTAAATTATGCACACGGTCAGCAACAATTGCTGATTGTGTGACACACACATCATGTGCGTGTTTCTTTTTAAATTAAAAAAATTATGCATGGCATGATGGTCCGCAATTGCCAATCATCATGCATGCAATGCACGATCAGCAACCGTTGCTGATCGTGTGCATGAATGACACAATTAGCAACGGTTGCTGGTCGTCCCACGATCGGCGATGATTGCTGATCCTGGGTGGTTACCCGCTTGTAGAATAGTTCTATAAGAAGTGTGTGTGTGTTTTTTGTGCGCAAAAAAAAACGTATGAAAACGAAAAAGAGAATAGAAGGATTCTCTCATTTGGGCTTTGGCTAAAATATCAAGGATACGAAGGATTATTTCCACGAAGTTGCTAGCACAATTGTAGTGGTGATTATCCACAAGTTCTCTCTTCATTCGACGTCCATTGGTGGTGTGTCTCAACTAGAGGTTCAACGTTTGTGGGGCTTGAACTAAGAACATTTGAATCAATTCATTTAAAGCATGCTTCGAGAGACGTCTGAACTAGAAGTCCGACGTTTGTGGGGCTCAAACTGAAGAACATTTGAATCAATTTATTTAAAGCACGCTTTGAGAGGTAATTCGTTTAACTCCCTTTTATATTTAGATTTTTGATTAAAACGCACGAACAACGCCTTTGGAGATACATGTATAGAAATATTTCATTTTTGTTTTTGTTGCGTTTATATTAAATTGCCTATACATGATTCTTGAAACCCCAACACATTGGACCATGTGTAATCCGTCCCTTTCATAGCCCTCAAGATGTTTTTGACCATCATCATATGCTTTGAAAAGTAGAAGGCATCTTTATCCCTTATCATTAATGAAAGGGTTCTACAGAATTCCATCATTCATCTTTTTCTTCCTCAAGAAAGCAGTCTGAAGAATTCCACCGTCTAAGTCAGTTCCAAAGTTGGAAAATGGATCATTAGGCACACATCAAAAAACCAAATCACATATGCCCAAAGTTCACGCACCATGCCCCAAACTTGCCTAAACCATCCATTTGGGCAATTGGTCGGCCTTTGGGTTGGCTTAATGGCTAGCCCTTAGGTTGGCATAGTCGGCCTTAAGTGGCTCTAAGACTAGCCCTTGGGCTGGTCCTTGGGTCTATTATCGAGCTTAACGCAACTTTCCCTCTTAATTCGGTCATTGGTCCTCGAGTCAATTCAAGGTTAATCCTAAGGCTATCCATGGCCTAACACTAAGCTAAGGCACTTATGGACTTTAGGAATTACGACGGAATAGCCAAGTCTATCTCGAGGCTCATTCCGATTAGCACCCAATCCATTCGTATGGTTCATGGTTAATGCATTACCAATCCATGATCAGACATCACCAATTCGAGATTCCTTTTTGATTACTAAGAATTAAATAGGGAATGATGCATTTTTGGTTGGAAGATCATCACTTTTGATCGAGTTGGATCTTCTGTGTATTAGTGCATAGCCAAGGGAATCACATTCGACCAAACACTATGATCGATCAAATCGACACATGACTATCTACCAATCCAAAATCATCTTATGACCAATTCTCGTGATCCAAAAGTCATCTTATGAGCTAGTCATCCAATCCCATCAGTATGGTTGATAGACTTTTCACGGCCGACACCTTGACTAGTTTATGACCGATTGATCGGTCGGACCATGGCCGATCCTTGGCTTTTTATTGATTGAACTGATCGATCCATGGTCAACGGCCCATCGTCGACTCATTTAGGACCTTATGGCCAATCCTTACGAGATCAGAATCGAGGATGTTACAATTCTCCTCCCTTTTAAAATTTCTTCCTCAAAATTTCATGACATATCTGGTCATTCAAATAAATGTGAATACTTACACCTCATGATTTCTTCACTTTCCCAAGTAGTCTCTTCAATTCCATGGTGTTTCCATAGGACCTTGACTAGGGAATGACCTTATTTCTGATTACTTGCTCGCGTCTATCCACAATCTGCAGTAGCTCCTCAACATACGACCTTTGGTCATCTACCTCAATCTTTTCAAAATTGAGCATATGTGTTGAATCTGGTTCATACTTTCTTAATATAGACACATGAAATACATTATGCACTTGAGCAAGTTTTGGTGACAACGCCAACCGATAGGCCATATTCCCTATCCTTTCTAGGATTTCAAAGGGTCCTATGTACCATGGGCTTAACTTACCGTTCTCACCGAAATGAGACATACCTTTCAATGGAGACACCTTGAGAAACATGTGATTTCCTATCTAGAATTCTATAGGCTTCTGACTCTTGTCTACATAATCCTTTTGCCTACTTTGGGCCATCTTAGGTTCTATTCTTACCTACTTGAACGGTATTTGCCGGATTGAGATGACTTAGGACCAGTGACCTTCCTTTCTTGACTCCGTTTCCATTCGACTGGAGTTTCTACAAGCTCATCCATACTATGCTTTATAAAATCCATACCATTTACTTTGCTTGTAACTGTTGTTATGAGCTAATTTGACGAGACAAAGGCTCTTTCTAGCTTTCTCTAAAATTTGTCACATAAACTCACAGTAGTTTGTCTAATGCTTTGGATAGTTCCTTTTTGTTTGACTTTCTGCCTATGGTAATGGTCAAATTCTCTGTGGCCAATTTGACTTAATCACATTTCCGCTACATACTCTGTATCGAAGTTGTATATATCCAACATGACTAGGTCCATTATTTTGGCTTATTTATACAATCTTACATTTTTAGTACTCTATGATAGCTAGTACTTTACTCTGTAATAGTGGTCTTGGAATTTCTTGCTTCCCCTTGAGTAAATGCATACACTTTTCCTTAAGTTGGAGGATGGTTACCTTGCGAGGAGTTCCATTTTGTGGCATTAGTTGTGGTTGTTGAGACAATATCAATTGTTGCCTTTTTGGACAATTTCTTAGTATATGACCTTTTTGACCATAACCACAACAAGCTCTAATTCAAGCTAAGCATAAGGCGTTACCATGCCATTTCCCACAATAATGACATACCTCATTTGGGGTAGATTGAAATCTTTGTTTCTTGTTCTTCTTGTAAGGATGTTTTCTTTCCTATATCAGCCTCTTGTTACGATGTCAATGATCTTGAGAAATTGAATAAGGAAATTTCCCTTGATAAGTTACCACAGTAGCTTGTTCCAAAAATCCTTCTCTATCCACTGGGTTCGTTCCAAAAAATCCTTCTCTATCAACTGGGCTCGTTCATACAACTCATTGTAATCCTTAAGGTTCAATGGTACCAATTGACTTCAAATCTCAGGCTTCAAACCATCTCGAAACCTTTTGGCTCGATTGATTGGATCTACGATCAATCAAGGAGCATACTTTGACAACTCGGCAAATTTTGCTTCATATTGATCGATTGTCATATTCCTTTGTCGTAGTTGTAGAAACTCTGTTATCTTCTTGTCTTGAGCACATTCCGAAAAATATTTGCCATTAAAGGCTTGGATGAAAATGTCCCACATTATGAGAGTACCCTTAGGAAATACAATTCTTTTCATAGCCTTCCACCAACGATTAGCATTACCTTGAAGTTGATACTCTGCCAATGTTACCTTGTCTTCATCCGCACACCTTAAGAGAGCAAAAATCTTTTCAATTCCTTCGATCCATGATTTAGCCTCTTTGAGGTTCCTAGTTCTAGCAAACTTTGGAGGTTTCAATTTCAAAAATTGTTCAACCAGTCCATAGTTTGGACGGTCATCATTTCCGTTTCCATTACTAACTATTGAGGCATTGGCATAGGTAGAGCCTAACTGCTGTTGAGCCTATTGTTGCATTAAGCTTCCAATGGTCATCAAAGTTTGCAAATTCCATCCAGTCGGGGGTCATCTTTCGACTTTCCTTTCGAACTTGACTGGTCATGAGTTGACTTCCCTCTTGTGATCACCTTATCCTAAGTACTCATATTGGTTGCTAGGGGATACAACTATGGAATCCTAAGGAAAGATTCCTTAACAAACACTGCCAAAAATTAGTGCTCACGACTATCACTAGAGGAAGAATAATCAAGCAAGCAATTACATGCATATATGCTCGTCCTAACTTACTATCCCACGACTCCCAATGCACCTTATGACTCCTAGTAATAATAATACCCCACTTTGATACCAAAAATGAAAGTTAGTGTATACATGAGCTACTAATGAAAATAGCAATGTGTTATATATTTACGTTCCATGCTTCTCCAGTGATGTTTGTTGGGGTTGATGTTGTTGTGTTTATGTTTTCGCATATGCATATAAACAAGGTAAAAGAATCAGGTCGACGATAAGCTTGGGATGTCGCGAAAATAACCAACAGCTCAGACCTTGGAAAAGGAGGTCATGACAATACTTCATATTAAAGAGTGTCTACAGAAGTGTTCCTATCTCAACATTAGACGAGACAAGATTTCTAGCCTTTACTACTTGCATCATTTGCCTAGTAGTGTAATTAGTTGGCAAACCACTCATCAAATGTTCCTAAATGGAATGTTTTATTATAAGTAAGCAAACTTATTGCTCTTTTCCCAAGCAGCAAAGTGTGCTCTCTCGTTTTTTGTAATGGTGCTAGTAAGATCTTGCGGCTTATCCTCAATAACAGCGATATGAATATCTGCCAGCTCTACCCTAAATAGGAAATCCTCTTTTCATTTCTTAAAATTTGAACATGTAAAAACCTCAATCGCAATGGAGTTGCCGTTTATAAAGAAGATGACTAATTTAACAAGCAATGCACATAATTAGCATCATATGAGTACTTCATAACATGAGACCATATAAGCACATATCTAAAAAGTTGCATACATCATCATATAATCACCTTTGGGTAGAATACCTGACATGCAACTACACACTCTCCACATGACAGTGACTACGAGAATATATTCTAATTTTTCATGAATTCACCACTTTGAGTGTATGAACCGCTAAGATCAGTCACTCTTCAATCATATGTTGTACATTTATCTCTCCGTGAACCAATACATAATCACATCCTTTGGGAGTATGACCATGCATTAGTACATGAGACATCCAAACACAATATGATATTTGAGACCGATATTTCTCAGATCCAATCAAGTATGCCACCTTGGCGGTAACAACCCAATTGAATCCTTGAAAATCTTTTGCGTTTACATCTCATACTCATTATATATATGAGATTTTATACTTAATGAAGAATCTGTCAAATCCATAAATCGAATTTGAATGGACGATTCATTAATCATCCCATTACTGATTAATATATTTCTCTTAATCCAAATAACTGAAATGACAGATGGGCCATCTATCATCAAAATCACAAATCATGTTAATCACATTGCTTCATTCATTGATACATGTTGGACCTTAAACATGCTAACAATGAATCATGCACTACACCTCCTTTATGTGATGATATACATGTGAGCCAACATTTGTATTTCCAAAATTATAGGAAAATACATGAAAAAACGCAAAAATACCCATGCATTTAAGGTTTCTTATGTATTTTCACATCCTTAAAAGCATCAAACATATGAAATAAACACATCACAATGTAGATATTTTCCATACGAACATGTTGGCACCAAGAATGTGCCGATCGAAGACCGAACACACCCCATGCATCGCCGGAATGCATGGTGCTTGTAGTGCACACACTAGCATGTAGAACCGATCTGAATCGCTGGTCCGACCAGGTTTGAGCGGGCTGACCGCTTAACTGTCAATGGATGGTCCAATCAGTTTGACCAGTTTGGTCAACGTAATCGAGTTAAACGAGTCAGGTCAACAGCCAAAACGAGTTGGGTCAAAGGTTAACTAAGTCGGTCAATCGATTGACCTAGGTCAATTTTGGGTTGGCTTGGGTGATGTCATCTTGACACATGACGTCACTAGGGCTACACGTCAGCCGGGTTGACAAGTGTCACGTGTGCGATGATAGGTGTCAATGGATGACGTCATGCTAGGTCGGTTCATGCGTTGCGCGTGTGGCGGCATGTAACATTGATCGCCAGCACATCATGTGGCAGCATGTCTGGCCATCGCCAAAGGCTTACCACCCACTAGATTGTTCGCCTTGACAAGAAGAGTTCAAATATATGGTTAAAATTCACTTTTACTGAACACAAATTCCCGAAACCTAGCAAACTATCCAAAATCAACCCAAATTTGAAACACGCTCGGGGCCCATCCAAACTTCGCAGGGGGTCCACTGATGTGCTCGTCTTGCCCAAACAAATCCAATTATGTGATCAAATCAAGTTTCGATAGATAAAAATTCTAAGGACAGGTTAAATCCAATAGCTCAAGTTCTAAGCTATGTTGGCTTTGATACCATATGTCGGCCAATCTAATAGCATTCTAGGATCAACATAGCTAGAAACTCAAATGTAATAACTAAGAAAGAAGAGATTTATGTACCTATTTTTGAATCCATCGATCTTGATGCACAATGACATCAAATGAATCTAGAAGTGCTATAGATCTTCTCCTCTATTAATCTCAAAATCCTAGCTTAATGAGACCGCCCTTCACCAATACTTTATGTGAGAATTACAATGTACGTTTTTAGCTGGGGCTAGAGAAGGAACTTTTAGCGCTATTTATAAAGTTTCTAGCCGGGGCCTCTCATCACGGGCCAAGCTCAACTTGACCACACAAACCAGGCCCATATTGACCTATTAAGAAAACCTTATATCTCATCTTAATAGACCAACCTTGCAAAATGGTAAATTACAATCTCAATTAATATAGCCCATATTAGGAAAACTCTTACACCTCTACTTCAGACCTAAGCTCGTTTCTTAGAAATGCATGGTGAAATATTGACAAAAAATACTTAGAAATATAAGAGCAGATATAGCTCTATTGAGGGAAGAAAATAAATACTAGCATATCTTGGTCAATTATTTTCGATTTTTTTCATGTTTCGTTGTGCATTTCCTGGAAGCATCCTTGCTTGTGGACTTGTTGAGGTCTTTTAGCTTTCAGGCAATAAGTGCTCTGTCGGTTGATTTGAACATCGAGGACTTTTTGCTGGTAGTGCTCAATATAAGCCAGTTTCGCCCCTTTTCCCGATAAATCACTGTTCCTTGTCATGCAGCTGGAAAGTTACTGCAAAGTGATCCTATAGAGGACAAAGAGGGCTTTTTCATTGCACTATTTGTCAAGAACATGTTGACAGGCACGGAGGAATTCCATCTGTATTCTCTAATCAAAAGGAGAGTCTTCGGTTTAACAATGAAGAGATTTGTAACAGGCACTAAATTGTCTAGGTTGCTTTTCTACTCTTCAAGATTGCAAACTAAAACTACTTTGAAATCATTATGATATTGGCCATTCTTGGTATCCTTTTAGATCATCAAATCACGTTGATCAACTAGACTTAATGGAAGTCTTTTTAAAAGTTTCACCATGAGTCCTATTGGGATATTCTAGAACTGATTGCAAATTGATCTGTCAAGACTTGACTTAATAGTGAAAGCAAATTGAGCATTTTTTTTTCTTTTTCTCAAAAGAATTTCTTCTATTGAGATCACAATTTGCACAATAGAAGAAATCATTGAAAGGAAATTGAGCATTTTGTTTGAGCAAGTGATACTATCTTATATGATCCCCTAGGTACATATCATAATGGCCATCCTTCTACTTTTTAAAACTAAGTAGAAGCAGCTTATATAAGGTGTGATCTTTTAGCATTTGAGATTATTGAAAAGGAGAAGAGATGTGATACTTGTAAAGGTTATGGTCATAATTGTCAGACTTGTAAATTGAAAGGGAAAGATCTTGGATAAAACTCACATCCAAGGACCATTAGAATTCATGGTAGTGAAATATCGGCATGGTGGATTTTCTTGAGGGAAGCCAAGCACCTGAATGGACTATATTTTTTGCTAAATTGCATATGCAACTTGTTACTACTGCAATACATTTGCATAATGCATGCATGGCCCTCCCTTGAGGAGGGTCACCTAGGGGTTAACTAATGGACTACCAAGCTTATGTCTAGCTCAAACTCTTTTAAGCTCATATCAATTCACAATTTAGATTTAAGTTCTTAGGAATTGCCACTAATCTATTTTTTGTGGGTTGATTACAATCCCAAGTATTAGAAGATATATTTCACTTTTATGAATCGGAGATTATGAGTTGATGACTTGACTATGCAAGATTACTCTAACACATTTTCGGTACCTTTTCTTGGTAGGCAACTTGGATTGATTTAACAACTTATTCACTAATATTGAGGTGATCATGTAAGTGTACAACCATTAATGTAACACCCAAGCATTAAACCAATTGCAAGGATAGGGAAGAAGTACTTACCTTGAAGCAATGCAATCCGTAACAACATTAATTAGAAATACATATTAAACCTAAATATGGCTTCTAATTACCACACAATTCCAATCAGTTTTTTTTAAGGTTTTCTCTTATTTAAATGAAGGCTAACATAAATTGCTATGCTTGTAATGCAATCTTAATCTAATGATGGGTAATAATTAATATGCAACTACTATACATGACATGCAACTTTAATTAAATAAATCAAAACATGCAATTTATAAATGATATGGAATTGATAATATGGCATGCCAAGATGTCGTGGGGATGATGTGGCGCACATGATGATATGGCATAGATGACATGGCATTTGACGTGGTATGACATGATATATATGCACCGAATTCTATATGACATGCATATGATATTTTTGTATTTTCATTAAAATTTGAAATTAGAAAATGATGAAAATAAATTATCTAGATTAAAATATTATCAATCTCATTTAGAAATTAAACTAGGCTGAATCCTGATATAAATCAGAATCTATCTTATTTCTTGTCCGAGCATGCAATCTATCTACAAAGGCTATCCAAATTATATCATATTTAATTTTTTTTATAGATTTATTTAAATATGCAATGTTATCCGTAAAAATCTACCCTAATCTTATCTAATATCTACTCTAATTCTATCTATTTTTTAGGAAAAATGAAGGCTTGAAGTGAATATTGTTTCAAGTAAGGGTTTGTAATGCCATGTCAATCTCAAAAAAAGGTCTCACTTCACCAAATCATTGAGGGTTCTCAACTCATTCACTCATTCTTAAACTTTTTGTCTTGCTTTTTTACAAAGTGTGGTAGCCAAACAGTACATCCGAAACTAAATGTCCCCAACCAAAGCCTTTCCTAAGAAGTTGAAGGATTGAACTCCCTACCACCCCCTTCCCATTTGGAAAGAAAGGCCATTGGGACAACCCCTAGTGGTTAATGATGCAAATTACACACTTATTTATCTATATGCACTCCTATTCAATAGAGCATATATGTTAAGTTTTATGACCAGGAACTACATTCAATCAACTATAGAGATTTAGATTGTGTTTATTTCACTAAAACTTCACAATAAAGGAAAATGTGTTCCATGAAAATCATTTTAAAGGAAAATTGCTAGTCTTCATTTATTTGATGGTATAGGAAAAGTCATTTCCTTTCTACTAGAAGAGGAGTCATTTTCTGTTAATCCAAATTTTTTGTTTATAGTTTATGGAAAACATTTTTATTCGATCAATTAGTATGTGAATGATAACCATTCTGACTAGAAAATTAATTTTTCCATTTCTATTTATGGATGAGTTTCTGAGCAAAAGTACGCGTTTGATAACGACACCAAATTTTTATTCTCGAATGAGAAATTCGTCTGCTAACAACACGAAATTTCTCCATCTTAGGTAGTGGTGAACGATGGGGGGTGGAGACAAAGAATGGCGACTAATAGTGGCGGATGGTAGCAAGTGGCGACCAGCGGCGGAGGGTGATGGTGGACGGTGACAGACAATGACGGCAGACAACAATAGACGACAATGGGTGGCGACCATAAGGGGGGCAGTGGTTAGCGGTGATCAGCGGGGGCGATTGGGGGCAATGGGCAGCAATGGCGATAGTGGCTAGCAAGTAGAGAGGACGAGTGATTAGAAATTTTTTTTCTCATTTTTGTTCCAAGAAATAGAGAAGTAGAAAATTTTTACTTATTATTTTTATTCCAAATCTATTTCTAGACTAAAAATTTGTTTCAAAAATAGAAAAATAAAATTGCGTTAACAAATGGATTTCTATTCTAGAAACAAGTTTGAAATAGAAAAATAGTTTTGGAGTAGAAATAGAACAATCATGCACACCCTTAATTTTCTGTCATACAAATACCGGAAAGTTTGAATACAATTTCCATAAAACATTTCAAATAAATGACCTAGCTTTAGATTTTCAAATAAACGAACCCTAAATAACAAAGACTCACATATTCAGTAGAGCATGTATATTCGGTCAAGGCTATAGTAAGCAATATATTGAAAGCAAGCATAGAGGATAATATGTATAATTTGGTCTAGCCACTAGCATGCTAGGACAACCATGACTACAACATGATATCAAAAACAAATGATCAATCTTTGCCTAGTAACTTCAAAGGCACGTATGAATGGTGAAGAATTGTTCGAGTGTGTGAGTGTGTTCGCGTCTCCTTTTGGCCGTATAAGATGTTCTATAGCCCTAGGTCGAGTTTCTTGGGAGAAGCAATGAATTCCATACTTTCCTATTTTAAATCAAGTAAATATATTTTGACCCAAAAAAAATCAAATGAATATACAGCTCTTTAAGATAATTATAGTAGGAGTGTCTTAACTTTTATATGGGGCTTACTTGTGTCACAACTATATATCCTAGTTCTACTGAATTGTGAAATAAAATAAGATGTATCCTAACATGACATGCAATCAAATGAACCTAACATGTAATCACTAAAGGACATGGAATTGATAACATGACATGGCATAGATATTGCATTTGGCATGGCAATGATGTGGTATACATGATGACATGGCATAGATATTGCATTTGGCATGGCAATGATGTGGTATACATGATGACATGGCATAGATGATGTGGCATATGACATGGCAATTATCGTGATGTGGCATATGACATGTTATGTGATGTGGCAACCATTATGACCCGGCATATAGTGATGCATGGATGATCCAACTAAGACTAAATGACATGCACAGGATAGTTTTGGCTTTTTATTAAAATTTGTGATAAAAAAATAATGAAAATAAATTAACAAGAGTAATATGTTATCCAATTCAAACAAGGAAATAAACTAATTTAAATCCTATTTTAAATTGAAAACCTACACTAATCTTCTAGAAACTACCTATCACGCAATCTATTTAGAAACACTATCCTGAAATCCTATCTAAAGCTATCTAATCTACCATGCAATCTTTCTAAAATAATCCAAAACTACTTTAGAATCTATGTTAATTCATATGCAATTTTTTTTGTATTTTCCGAATAGTAAATAAATCAAGCAAAGATAAACGTTCATTGGAAAAGACAAGTACCAAATAGTAAGAGATAAGCATCGAATATTCAAAGATTATCTAATCGACTCAAATTTAGTGACAAATAGAACCGACACCCTCACCATAAGGCTCAAGGATTAAGTTGCCACTTTTCTGTGCGGTCAATAATCCTATCTCATTGCTATAGATCTAACTACCAAATTAAGAAATATGCAAGTTAGATCACAATCTGTTCGATTAGGCAATATAATTGATAATTCAAATCCGGATAAGAGTTTTACCTAATTTGAAAGATTGTTTCCAACTGGACAGATAGCAGCGAGGGACATAGTGATGGCGGCTGGCGGTGGTACTTGGATCGGCGATGGGGTGCTCTTGGCGTGAGTGTCAATTAGAGGGCAACGACTGCAGTTTTGGCTCGGGGATTGACGACATGATGGCACAGAGTGTCGTCCGATGGTTGTTGGTCACAAGAACAAGGCAGCTGTACCGACGGGCAAAGAGCTGTCACAGAAATCAGGTGGCTGGCTGCGGGTTGATGGTGCGCCAATAAACCCGCAAAAACAGAGGATTTCGAGGGAAAACAGAGAAGCATGTTGTTGCGGCTGGTCAGAATCATATCTGGTTGAGGAAGGCATCGCGGTGGAGCAGTTCAGCACTATGCAGAGGTGGTGCACTGGCAGGTCTTCGGCTCGGCTGGGATTAGTCACGTTACAGAGCAGCAGGGCCATCTCGGCTGGGCTTGTCGTGATGGATGGTTCAAGCGATGCAGGAGCGGCGGGCAGTGGACTGGAAGGCAGCACCGTGGTTGAGCGAGGAACAGCTACGGTTCGCGGGACAGTTCTCCGTTGGAGGCTTAAAGCAAGGATTGTTGGAGGCTTGCAGCTCGTTATAGGCAGGGACTGGCAGCGCATTGGCTCAATTTATAGCGACTCAGCTCTCTCTCTTTGCATTATTTCTTTTGGCATTTTTTTCCCTGTGCAGAATGTGAACCTCTCTCTCTTTTCTCTTCTCCTCTCTCGATCCTTTGCTCTTGGGCGTGTTGCCCTTTTTCCGTTTTTCTTGCCGTGAATTCTCCGAAGCCCCCCGTGACAACTTAATGTCTATTTATAGCGAATAGCTAGGTTTAATCAGATTAACGAGGCCAATTCTTGGCCACATTAGCTCCATGGGATTATTACCAAGCTCCAAGCCTCTTTTATTTAAGATCAAATTAAGCATACGGGCTCAATTTAACTTACAAAGTTCAAAACCCATCCTTTATCCGCATAATTTTTCAGCCATAGTATGTTCTATATGGGCTTGGCTGTATTTAATTTTTTCAGTGCTCAGCCCAATCAATTCAATTAAGTTAAGAGCTTTTCACTTAAAACCCATCTGCCGCTGATCCAATATGCAAATGTTTGGACTTAATTAACTACTAAGACAAATGCTTCTAATATCTATATGAAAATTTAACTAGTTTTTTTTGTGTGTTTAGAGGTCAAGATTGATCACTAATAAATTCCTAAATAATTAGCCAAAATTTATGTATTAATAGCTACTCCTCTTTCAAGGGGAGTTCAAGGTTCCACTCAAAGACAAAATAATACCTAAATTTTAAAATGCAATGTAAGAAATATGGAACAATAACCCCCATTTCAGACAGAATCTTTCGGCCAAGTTAACACTAACCAATATAAGAACTTGCCACACCATACATTCAGATCTTCAGACTCCTTTCTCTTGTGAAGTCTATGTTCGAACAAATTGTACGGCTAAACTGATCATCCCATATGTTCCAAGATTTATGGCCGGGAAACTACTCCCTCAGCTTGACGCAACGAAACTTGAGCCTATGATCAACACTGCAGCGAAGTCGATTGCTGCCGCAGCTTCCAACTCTTGAATTGCGTCAATGACGCTAATAGAACTTGTCAAGTGAGTCCTCAGTACAACAAACTGCTTGCTCGATCTTTGATAGAACACATACATAATTAAAGATTGGATGAAACATTGCGCACTGAAATTGTTCTACCACTAGTTACTTTCCATTTATAACAAGGGGCAGACAAAGATAGTACAACGAGCCTCTATAGACAGCTATAGCCAGAACATACCCCACTACTCCAAGCAAGACCCTGTATCTAGATTTGAAGTTCAAACACATAACAAGACCACTTTGCATGGGACCATGATATGGAGGTAAAGATTTGGCCACTTTGCATTAAACCATAATATGGAGGTAAAGGTTTGATCTAATTGTTGTTTCCATGTATGTGATGGAAGAAGAGTCTTTAAATCTCGGGCATTATGGAAGACACCCCGGGTCGCCATGAATCATAGTCAATTCATAGCATTCAAACAACTGACTCATTTGCATAATTCACCTCAAGAAACTGTTGTTTTGTTGTTAGAACATAAGACCCTCATCATCACTAACCTTCAATTTCGGCTGTGTAGAAATAACAAATGATTTCCTCCCCCTACTCATCTTTCTCTCACTGTCACCACCAACACAAACTGTAATCCATGACTCATCGTCACTAGCTTTCCATCACCAATGTTGACCCTTAAAATTTTGACTAATCATTTAATAATTAATAAGACGAAAAATTAGGAATTAATCTTTAACCACTAAACAAAAATATTAAAATTAAATTGCATAACATATAATTATTAGAAGCATATTTTATTACATAGTCTTCACATTTCAATTAATTGCACTAATTTGATCAACGGTGAATAGTTTTGATTTTAAATTAGGTGAGTTGGGCCCAACTAGAGGGGGCAAATTCGAACCAGCTAGGGGGATACGTGTGGCCAAAATTCATAAGGAAAGATGGTCTTCATTGGCCTAATTTGAGCTTAATCCAGCCCATTAAGTCTAATTAGGGGCTAGCCTTAGGATATTAGAAATTGTCGGTGGCTAACAATACAACCTAGAGAGGAAGGTAAATATATTATTTTAGAAATTTTGTCGACCTTTTGTGGAAATTAGCTAATCGCTAAGTAAAGATCAATTTCACTCTATTTTGAAAACCATGAAGGAGCTGTGTGCAAATAGAAGTAAATAGATGAAAATAGCTGCACACAGAGAATTATAATGGCTCGACTTTATCCACATGCCTACGTCCACTCTTTAGACTAACAATCGCAAGACGGGCCAGATTCCACTAGCAATTTACTTGGAAAGTTAGATATCACTATTAAGATTCAACTGCTACTCTTACACTTGTACACTTAATCCTTAGCACAATTACTAAATAGCACGAATACTGATTTTAGAGAAACAGTATGAGTGAGAGCGTATAACTAAGTAAAACAACACAAAGTAACATTTCTTGTTCTTTTGAAGTTGCACACTCAAATATATATGGCTTATGAGGTCTTCTCTTACACAGCCACTTTCAATGTATGCGTTGAAGATGATTTGGAGAAGCAGAGAGCTGTTGGAGTTACCGTTGAATATTTGTAGGCTACCCATAAATAGCAATTGTTGCTATCTTCTCATTGTAGTCCTTGACAAACGTATCAAGAGACCTAGCTATCTAACTACATGTTTCATCTAGATTTTGCTGCTATGCAAATCCAAAGCCATAACGGCTAGTTTGTTGACCTAATGAACATCATTCAACGTACTTGGTTGTTAAAGCACCATTGACATGATCTTTAAAGCTTTGACATAAACATCATTGCTGATCTATTAGGTCTACAGGTACTGTTTTCTGTATCAGGACATTTTATGACTTCCTTTCCAATAAATCATGCCATGAATGTTGTATAGTCCTTTGGTGCATATACCATAATAAATATTATACTAAGGATAGTTTGGAGATGTTTCTCCAATAGAAACCATCAAATTAAAAGGCTAAAGCTCAATCCCATATAGTTATAGTATACTTAGGTTATTGCTATATAAGAAAAGCTATGCCTCATAATTCGAGGTCGGAGGGGGGGAGGGAGTTCTCGGTCTAGCCTTGGTCGAGACACTCCCACAATGGTGAGAGAGTTTTCGGCCTAGCCTTGGTCGAGACGCCCATACAATAGTGTGCCCTCACAATCGTAGTTGCTGTCCCGACCCATCGCCCCTGCTGCACGTCGTTCTGCCTCTTGCCCTCAACGAAGAGCTGCTGCCTTGTGTCCAATGACACGAGCTGCTACTCCTTGCTTGAGACGATCTGCTGCTACCGGTGACTGAGCCAAGCCTTGCTTTCCTGCTGCTACATCGCTTGTGAGCCAAGTCTGCTACTGAGTTGCCTGCGACCCTATGACAAAGACCAACCGCTCCCCGCTACCCGAGCCACCTGGAAGCTCGTCGACGTCAGTCTCCTACCCAAGCCACTTGTGGAGCTCGTTGACATCAACCGCTCTCTATTGCTTGAACCACTCGCAGGGTAGTGCCGTGCCAACCCATGACGTCGACAAGTTGCTTGTCATCCACCGAGAGACGAGCCGTCGTCCTTGCCGCCGTTGATCACCTTGTGGCTGAGCTCGCTGCCATTGTCATTCTGCCCAGTCGGCCATCCACCACACCGTTATCATCGACCCCGCCATTTACTAATCAGTTGAGGCCCCATCTTGCAATTCTAGTCCGATTACGTCAAATTTGAATTTGGAAAGTCAATATTCAAATTAGGTAATTGTCTAATCTTCAACCGATTTGAATATCTACCTGCCTATTTTGAATGATTGTTATTACTTACCAAATATTCAAGTAATAATGCATATCCACAAAGAATTTGAATATTTCCCAAGTTAAGAAACTTTCCTAACTTTTTTTTTTTTCCATCCATAACTACTTTGATATGATCGTCTATTTACATGTTTCCAAATTTAAACGGAAAACCTTCCATCAATATCCTTAACCACTTTGATATGATTGCTGATTTATTCTATTTCCAAATTGAAACAAATAAGATAAGTTTTGTGGATTGCGTGATGATTTGAAATGATTATCTTTTACGTGATCATTTCTATAAAAAAAATCCAAAAATATTAGAAAGAATTTAAATTGATTTTTGTTGATAATATTGTCAATTTTAGACTAGATTGCATGCTTAAATTAGGTCATTTATTTATTTCAAATTTTGAAATTAATAAATACCAAAAATATTGCCTGGAATAGACTAGATTTTTTTCTTAATTTAAACTGCATGTATAATTTTTTTTTATTATGAATTTTTAATAAAAAACATAAAATACATCATGTGCATGTCTTATAGAATTAGGTTCATCAACTGCACCTCATTTGGTAATTACATGTTTAGGTTCATCAAATTCAAATGCGTGATATATTAAAATAGTTACACATTAATTATTGCCCATTATTTGAGTTAGGTCATTTAATTAAAATCACGTGTCAAATAGCTTACATGTTAGATTTATTTAATTAAGAATTGTTTGTCATTTTAGTATAGATATGTTTTGTGAGTCATTGTATTTAGAATAATTACATTACATGCATTGCATGTAGCTTAGATTTTATTTAAATTAGTGAAAACCCTAAAGAGTATTGAATGGATTGCATGTTGATTAGAAAACATATATAGGTTGTTGATGTGATCTTTCAACTAACATTACAGATGATTTCGTGGCTCTGAGGTAAGTACTTTCTTCTTACAATTTATTCAATGCTTTATTAAATGTTATTTTGGTGGGTTGCACACCAACACGATCACTTCACATGATATGAAGTAATAAAATGAATCAAAGTTGCTTGTCAAATATAAATATATATAGTAAGAAAAAGAACATTACCGAAATGGCATTAGAGAAATCTAATGTAACCAAATCCCCATTTCCCAAATCTTTGGTTTGCTGGAGTGAAGTAAGTCTCATGTTACTTTATTTGGTTTTCTAATTGACCCACAATAAACTAATTATTGGTGACTCCTTATTGAAAATCATTTTCATGTTAAGAACTTGAATCATAAGTTGCGAATTAGTATGGGCTTAAGAGAGCCTGAATTAAATTTAGGCTTAATTATTTATTAGCTGAACCTTAGGTGGTACACCTGAGGATAGGTTGTGATAGCTTTGCGACCTCGTTAGGGATTTGAGAAATTCTTAGTGGACTTCGGCCATTTTCTTTTCTTGAAAAAAATGTTTATATCACTAGCATCAACTCCCATGGGATTTGCTATTTTAGCAATATGTTTATATCTCTAGCTAGAACCAGTTGTTTCAAACTCTTGTTCTAGCTATGAGGTGGGAGTCAAAGGAGGAAGAGCTCTAGAAGAAAACATGTATATATTCGAGGGTTGGCCATATGTTGTTTAGGCTCTTGAACTTTTTGGGCATTTGGCACTGGATCAATAGGAGGATAAGGTTCTCTTGATTTGAGTGGTTCTAAATTACAAGATAAAATTTCTCTTAATCCACTCATAAATATGTTTGTAGAATGGGAAAATGTATTGTTGTTTTGGCTTTATTTTTTGGGCTCTAGTTTTGGAAGTCCATAAAGCTTATGGTCAGGAGGTGGTGATGAAAAAATTGGAGATAGTATTGTAATAGGGTTAGACACTACGTAGGATACCAAAAATTGGCACCTTTTTCACCATCTACACCAAGAGGACCTATAAAAGAATCCCCATCAAGGTATATTTAGTATTTTCTTTTTCTTTTTTTGCCAAATCGCAATCATCTTCATCTTCTGGAAGGGTTGTATAAAGGTCACACAAACAATCTACATCTTAATAATGGTGTCTTGTAACAAGGTCTTTAAATAGGCAAATAGGATTACCACCTAGATCAAAGGAATGAAACATAGGACCTATCTAGACTTTGTAATTAGGTTTACCTTCCCCATCCTCTTGGTGGTCTTGAGTAGGTTAGGCCATAAGAAGAATGGAGAAAATAGAGTTGGACATATTTTTCTATTCCTTGGGGTCAAATTTAATAACTATGCTACCATCTTTCTTCTTGGTAAACTTTGGCTCAATGAACTTGATTAGATCAACATCTTTGTGCAGCTTTTCATAGTTGGTTACCCAAGTCTCCGGAAGACGTTTAACCAACTCATCCCAAAAAATTTGTCTAGAAACATGAACAAAAGATGTTGTATGGTTATGTCGCGACCTCCCTCTCGCGTCCCAAAGGCTAATGGCTTGACTAACGCTTTATTAGGGCATAGCCTAGACTCTCCCAATCTCACAAATTCACGACTTAAGATTCAAGTTTTTAACCAGCAGTTCAATTTCATTTAAAAATGAATTGCCACTAATCAGTTTGGGGTGGGTTAATTAGAAATCCAAATAAAATATTGGGAGAGATATTTTACTCCTACATTGCCAGAGAAACTATGATTGGAGATTTGATTACACTAATTAATTATTAATGCCCTTCTAGTACCTAATCTTGTTTAAACCTTTTTGACTTGGTATGTTTGAATTTTTCAAGGAATTTTCCATGCATTGTTGAAACAAACTTTTTTTGGCTTTTTCAGATATTTTGGAGAATATAAAATATTTCTAGATATTCTTGATTTTTCTAGAAAATGTGAAATATTTTTGGAATTTGCTGTTTTTTCTGAAAATGATAACTATTTTTCAGATTTTCTGATTTTGACTGAAATATTTTTGGATTAAAAAATATTTTTTTATTTTTCAATATAAAAATAATAATATTATAATAAATAATATAACCGACCGGACCTGGTTGGGACCGGCTCGGGTCAGATGACCGGAGCCGGTCGAAACTCCGCTGGGCTGGGCCCGCAGTACGGTCCAGTCCAGTCTTCCCTCCCCGAAACCGAGAAACAGAAAAAACAAGGCCCGGCTCAAACAGACACGACAAGCCTCTTATGCTCAGTTCAGCCCAGCCCGTGGACAGCCCAAACCCATTTGACCACCGAAACAGAAAGAAAAGAGGCTAGAAGTCAAACAAGCCACCCCCACCATTTCAAAACATTACCTCTCTGTCCTCTATTCCCGCTTCCTCCCTGCACGCCAACAGGCTTAGGGGGAAGAGACTAGACCTCACTTTTTCCCTTTGTTGACCGACAGACAAAAGAGAGACACCCTTTTTTATTCTGAAATTGTTACCTCCTTCCCTCTTTTTGTTTTCTTTCCTTTTTCACTCTTCTCCAGAACATGGGTAGCCGTCGACCCCTCCTTTCATTTTGTCTCGCTCTCCTTTGTTTTATGCTTTTTTGACTTCTTTTTTTCTTCTTTTGGGCGACCCAAGTCCCCCTCCTTCCTTTTGGCCCCACTTTCGACCCACACCGAAACTCCCCTCCTCAGTATTTCATCGGAACCAACCGTCCCTCGACCAACGCTGTTTATAGTCGACACTACCAGCAGATGCCATCACTGATCCAATACCTTCATCGCCGACCATGACCGGAGGAGAACATCAAAAAGGCGGATTCGGCTAAGGCATTTCATCGAGTACTCAGCGGCCGTCGATTGATGGTCCTCTGGCAAGGCAAGCAAACTCGGCTTTAACATGGGCCAACTCATTTATACTTAGTGAGTGTTATGCTTCTTATAAACATGAAGTTCAGCAAGTATTGGTCACAAACGAAGAACACGCTCGTGAGCTTAATTTGGACATTACGTCGAGCACATGGCATGCATCAGCGGAGGAAAGAACGGAAGTTCAAACAGTACAATGGGCGAGGACCGAGACGGATGGCAATGGATAAACAAGAACCTAACAGCAACAAAGCATAATATAGCGAGGTCAGAACTCGTCCGAACCGGACAACAATAGTCAGATCCGGCGAGCCCGAAATAAAGCGCATGTACAAAAACAAGGCGGTTGGACGAGAGTCCCTACCCGGCTCGCGACGTCGGACGGCGGACGAGCTCGAAGATCGGGCTACGTCCGTTCGCCTCGCGCGCCTCCGAGCCAAGATCCTTGGGAAGCCGACCCCGAGTCGGGACAATCAGCAAGAGAAAAGAGATGTGGAATAATACCCCGCGTTCGTCGGTTCAGGAAAGGATGGGAGGGACGCCGGCGTGTTCCTAACCGTACTCACACTCCTAGTTCCTTACTCGGTCATCTCTCTCAGATTCGGATCTCTTTCCCTCAGTTCTCACTTTCTGAGATCTCTCTACCCTAACCCCTGACTTCCCTCTTTTTTCTTTCTTTTTCCAGATCTCCTTCCTGATTTCTCTCTACCTTTCTCTCTAACTCGTTCCTCTTCTCACAACCCTCTCTCTCATCAAGCTCCAGAAGGCGCTATTTATAGGCCGGAGGGTCCAGTCGACGGATGCATTTGGACCGTCGATCCTTGGCATGTCAACCCGCCTCCCTTTTGGCCGAACCGGCATCCCATCCCGTCTTCTCCACGAAGGCTTGCTTGACATTGAAGGAGTCTGCCAAGACGTCCCCGTCGCCCAGGTTTCTCGTCGGATCTCGCGCTGCTTCGCGTGGCAGCATTGATGGCGCCTGCAAGATGTCTCCTCCATTGCCAAGACGTCTCCTCCATTGTCGATCTACTCTGCTCTACTATCGTAGGTCGTCCTCCGCGCGTCGATGTCTTTTGCGCCTGAGCCGCAGCGCCGAAGAAGAAGGAAGGAGCAAGGAAGGAGGAAGAAGCAGAAGAGGAGGGGGCCAGCCCCCAGGGCCGCCTCAAGCTCCTCAGCACATTGAATGCGCCTACCCCGAAAGTCCACTCCATCGCCAGCTACCCTGGTCTGCGTCGGTAGGCTATCCCCTTGTATGTCTTCAGCCTCTGCATGTTGCCATCTTCTGCCCCCTTCTCTCTGACGCGCGCGTGAAGCGCCGCAAGGAGGAAGAAGGAAGAAGGAAGAAGGCTGGGTTGGGCCGAAGAAAAGAAAACGAAAAGGGCCAGACCCTGGGCCTGCGCGGATAAGAAGAAAGAGAAGGGGGCTGGGCGTGAAAGCCCAGCCCTACCGTGGGCCTGTCTCTCTTTTTTTTTTTTCTTTTTGTTTTAAATAATAATAATTAACGTGGAAATATGGTAAAATAAAGATAGAAAATAAACTGAACATATGCAAATGATATCAGTACCAAGGTGATGCGAAAATCTTTTTTGTTAGGGCCAAATTGGTCTCTAATTTTCTAGGCGATTTAAGTTTTAATACTTAATCAAAATTTAGGTATCAACAAGTTATTGTCCATGAAGATCATTACGGCTTCTTTTGATGCTGAAAGAGATAGATCTATGGCATCATTCTAGACCCTATATACCACTTGATAGTGCAAGGTAGCAACAACAGAATATACTTCTTGGCGAGCTCTAGTAATTTGGAGTTGAACTTTCAATGTAGTGAACATTTGATGGTTAGAAAATGCCATATTGAAATTTGGGAAAAGGATGACAAACACCATTCTAGCATTCAAGGTAGTCTCAACTATCCCACTATGGGTATGTTGATAGGCAAAAAATGTTGCATCTGAAAGAGCCATTCGGGCAACAATTCGAAGACCTTTTTGGCCATGGAAAGACAAGGCAAGATGAATTCACCATAGTGCAAAATGGGTTATCCTTGTTGAATCCACTATTGAAGGAATTTAGGAGGGATTTGAAGAGTGACAAACTAATCTTCCTAGGTAGCAATGATAAGATGTTGATCAAGCCGAATAGACTATATGTATTCCTTAACCTCTTTTAGAGTTTGGCAAATTAATTGTCTAATAGAACAGATAGGAAGAAAAGAGGCCGGCCATCTAGTAAAAGCAGTATATGGATTTATAGAGGAAGGATAGTAAGTAAAATCTTCTCAGCTTTATTGAGGTAGGATACCTCATAAAAATGATTGAACTTGGATGATTCAAATCTATGGAAAGGACTTGATGGACTTAAGATAATTGGAATATCTACTAGTGGTGAAGAAGTCTTGAATTGGGTGTTTTCACTCATGGTGAGGTAATGGTTTGTCTTCGAACTCTATTGGTATTACAAATCTTAAAATGATATTATATGACCTGATCCGTGGCATATGGCCCCAGTTTGCAGTGGCTTCCAAAATGATAAAACGTTAAAACTTAATTAATCAATGACGAAATCATTAATGACCGGTTCTACTCGTTTACTCTACTAATATATTCTTCAATAACGCCACCTGTCTTTCTTTCTTTTTTTCAAATTATCTTCATCATCTAGGTGACGTGGCTTAGGTACATGCCTGCCTGATTACATCACTTGATTACGGGGTCATCCCGTCCGCATGAAATAAACCGAAGAGTCGGTCTTGCTTAAACTACTGCTTCTTTTCTTTTATGTATCTTTCCCTTTATTACATTACAAGTCGTATGCTCAATACAAATCCGAGGAAGAGGATGTCATTTTCTTAATGACAATAGCGCGACCAAAATCATTCTTTTTACGATAAGTAAAGGATATTCGCATCCCACCTACCATCTTTAATATTAAGTAATATTGATTTAGAGATCAACTATTTTACTCACTACTTAATATTAAAGCCAAAAGCACATATATAATTACCATTCACGTGGCTCAATGTGCATAAACGTTACACTGTTTATGCATTACTATATTGAAATTGAAGTTCATAGAAACTTTTTGTTGCCAATTCTACTATACTTCAATTACGTTAGTTTAAGGACATTGACTTTTTAAAATTTAAAAAATTTATATACGAGGGAGTAAAAAATTGCATCGTTTATGGTTTAAAATTTACATTTTAAACGTGCATATTAGTAATCTTATTAATAAAAAAATATTCCTGAACTACTAAGTGCTTAAAAGATAAGTTATCAATTTACTCAAAATCCTATATATAATAAAAGTATGTAATCGCATACTATAGGCACCGATATTACTCATTTCAATAACTAGCCTGGATACTAATTAAACATTTCATATGGCTAGTTATCTATGAAATAGTTCAATGAAACTAATATAAGGGAATCGCATAATTCTCACAAAAAAATTACTTTGGTAATTTGCCTAGCTTATTTATTAATTATTATGGGAAAAAAAATCTGCAACTAGTGCATGAGTGCACTATAACATCAATTCCACAGTTGTTTGTTAATAAAAAGAAGACCGTGATATCATGTTGGGTAGAATAGGATACTCGTTACAGGACATGAAGGTCCGTCTCCTTAACTTGTTTACCCCCTATCAAGATTTGTCCAGTTTCTAGTTGTCTTTCCACTATATACTTCATATGCTAAAGGTGACCAAATATTCCATCAACATGACAATGTATAAGCCTTCTTATCCAAGTAGTAGAAGCACGTCACACGTCCTCCATTTCGTCTAATAGAAGGAGCTGCTTTTGCAAGCGAACCGATGAGTCTAGCCATGCCAGCCGCTGGAATCTTCATCTTTTTATCCTTTCAAGTATACTGGTAATCATGACACTACCCACTTGTTCAGCTTTCCATTATCCTTCCGAGTTTTACCGAAGTCCTCACTTGGGGCTTGTTTATCTTCTACTTAGGTTCATCCAAGTTTTACCTCGCTCCTTATCTAGGCTTGTTTCACTGTTTCTCAGGTTCTCGTGTCTCTCCAGGCCCTCGTGCTTAACGACAAGCCCTACTTCAATGAAGTCGGGTCTGACAAGCAACTTGGAGAAACATAGGGGGAACGAAACTTCGTTAGCCACAATGAAAATGTGTTCTTCATGATGTGCAAGTCCATGCTGTATCTTCTTTGCAAGCCGCCCAAGGAAAAGTAATTTCAAAGTGTCCTGTCCAATTCACCACGATCATGTAACATATACAATGGCGATTAGAATGGCCGATAATAGCTATGGGACTCAAAATGTTGCCAATATCAAATAGAATAGCGTCAAATTCTTTAGACCGAGACTAATTGCATATATAATCAATACAAATGCTCTAATGTGAGTAAGAATTTCTAGGAACATTTGGAACTTTCCATTTCTAAGCAATTGAGCCATTTTCAAGTAATCTTCGATTGAATATGTATTAATCATTATTCGATTGATTGGTATGAGGTTATTGACAAAAAAGATTTGTTTAAGTCGCTTCGTTTCATTTTCAAGTTAAGATCATTGGGATCCACCGAAGGCAAGTTTAGGACTTCATTGCACAACTCTTTTCAAACGTTAAAGATTTTATTGATGATAATAATAACTATTAATACTACTAAAATTCTTAAACTATTCTCATTGTGATACCAATACCCAAACTTTTATGTTATTATTCCACATGTATGTCACTCAATTTTTGCAATTTTTCTAAAATTTTCTTCGTTTCGTTTCCTTTTCTTTTCTTTTTTCTCTATTCCCTCCGCTACTCACCGATCACAGGTGAGGGCTGTGACACCCTTTGTTTATTGAAATTTAAGTAGAGAAGAGATGATAAATAAGAGAGATTATTCAAGCCACAGGTGAGGTTGTTGTGGTCCTCACTAGATCTGGATTTGGGCCATTGAGGGTGTTTCAACTCTCACTTGTGGTCGGTGAACTCCATCAGCAATTACCAAGGCCTTGGGGACTAGTAGAAGAAATAAGGTAAAAAAAAAAAAAAAGGCAAGGAGAAAAAACAGAAATAATTCAGAAAATTTTTAAATAATTACAAAAATCGTTCACATCAACGTGAGTCTTGTTACATAAGATGTCTAGTGTCAACGTTAGTAAATTGTGGCCAAAATTAACTTGATAGATTCCATTGGAAAATTTTCATACAGGTTTTAGGTTAGATTGGCTAAATTGAAAAGTTTATGATTGAATTAGTCACTATACAATAAATTTAGAAGTTTTGAACAATTATCCAGTTAATTGAGACCTTAAAAATTTAGAAAAAAATGTGTCATCTATTCCTAAAGTTCTTCGTCAGTGAGTTTCCTGCCCTGGAAATCCAACAAGGCTTTTGAGTCCGTGGCACGTGGCATTAAAATATATATAAGTCATTTAGGATATCCGCTGTCGAAAGCCCACATAAGGGGGTTTAGGAATTTATTACATTATTCTATTCAAAACTTATAGATTTTATTGATCAAAATAACATGGCTTAAGACTACTAAAAATTTTAAATTATCCATTGTGACACCAATAACTAAACTTTTAATTTTGTCACAAAAAAATCCTACATGATATTCACTATTTGACTGAAACACAAACTTGTACTAGTGGATAAAAGTGACAATAAAAATCCTAAATTTTTGTTAGGCTGTTACAGGTTTAGGTGTTGGTGATATGGAAAAAAATTTTAAGGTATTAATATCACAACGGGTAAAATTTAGGATTTTCATGAAAGACAAATGATATTCTTTCACACTACTACAAGATTTAGGATTTTGGTGACAAAAAAAAAAAAATTGAAGTATTAGTGTCACAGTAGGTGTAATTTCAAATATTTAGTGGTCTTTTCCCAAAATAATAAAATGTTAAAACTTAATTAATCAACAACCAAATTATTAGTGACCGATTCTACTCTTTTATTCTAATAATATGTTCCACAACAACGTCACCTTTTTTTTTTTTTTAATTCTCTTTATTATTTAGGTGACGTAGTATTTGTACATGCTTGCCTGGTTACATCACTTGATTACGGGGTCATCCCGTCCACATGACATAAACCGAAGACTCAGTCTTGCCCAAAGTTCTTCTTCTTTTATTTTATTTTTCTTTTCCTTTTATTAGATTACAAGTTGTGTGCTCAATACAAATCCGAGGAAGAGGATGTCATTTTCTAAATGACAATAGCACGACCAAAATCATTCTTTTTACGATAACTGACAAGTAATGGATATTCGCATCCCACCTACCATCTTTAATATTAAGTAATATTGATTTAGAGATCAACTATTTTGCTCACTACTTCATATTAAAGCCAAAATCACATATATAGTTACCGTTCACGTGACTCAATATGCATAAACGTTACACTGTTTATGCATTACTATATTAAAATTGAAGTTCATAGAAACTTTCTGTTGCCAATTCTACTATACTTCAATTACGTTCGTTTAACGACATTGATTTTTTAAAATTTTAAAAATTTATATGAGGGAATAAATACTTGCATCGTTTATGGGTAAAAATTTACATTTCAAACGTCCGTATTAGAAATCTTATTTATAAAAAATATTCCTCAACTAGTTAGTACCTAAAAGATAAGTTATCAATTTACTCAAAATCCTATATATAATAAAGTATGTAATCGCATACTATAGGCACCGATATTACTCATTTCAATAATTAGTCTGGATATTAATTAAACATTCCATATGGCTGGTTATCTATGAAATAGTTCAATGAAACTAATATAAGGGAATTGCATAATTCTTACAAAATAATTACTTTGGTAATTTGCCTAGTTTATTTATTAATTATTATGGGAAACAAAATATCTGCAACTAATGCATAAGTGCGCTATAACATCAATTCCACATTTTTTTTTAATAAAAAAGACCTTGATGTCCTGTTGGGTAGAACGGGATATTTGTCGCAAGACATCAGGGTCCGTCTGCTCAACTTGTTTACCCTCTATCAAAGTCTATCTAGTCATCTCTCTGTTATATATTTTGTATGCCAAAAGTGACAAGATATTTCATATATCGACTATATCGACGTTACAATGTATAGGCCATCTTATCCTAGTAGTAGAACCACGTCACATATCTTCCACTTCATCTAATACAAGGAGCAGCTTTTGCGAAAGATCCGACGACTCTAGCCATGTCATTCGCTGGAATCTAACTTCCGATCTTCTATTTTTTTGTCCTTCCAAGCGTAATTGTAATTATGACTCTGCCCATCTGCTTAGCTTTTCATAGTCCTTCCAAGTTGTACCGAACTCTTTGTTTTGGGCTTATTCAGTTTCTATTTGAATTCCACTGTTTTTCAGGTTCTTGTGTCTGTCCAGGCCCTCGTGCTTAATGACAACCCTACTTCAATGAAGTCGGGTCTGACAAGCAACTCGGAAAAAGATAGTGGGAACGAAACTTCGTTAACTACGATGAAAATGTGTTCCTCATGACGTGCAAGTCCATGCTGTATCTTCTTTGCAAGCCGCCCAAGTTAAAGTAATTTCAGAATGTCCAATCCAATTCACCACGATCACTTATCATATAAATTGGCGATTAAAAAGGCCAATAATAGTTATGGGTCTCAAAATGTTTCCAATACCAAATAGAATATCATCAAATTTTTTAGACCGAGACTGATTGTATATATAATCGATACAATGGTCTAAGGGGAGCAAGAATTTCCAGGAACATGTTGACTAGGTTCACTTCCATGTAAAGGAAGCCCAATAAATTGCAAGTCCATGGATTTGAACCCATATAATAAGTCATATAGAGAAATATAATTTTTCATTATCTTTTCTATGATAGCAACAAAAAATGGTAGTAGAGATGTAGTAACAAGAGAAAAAGAAAAAGTAGAAAATTTGAATATGAAGCATTACATCAAGCTGGCATTAGAGATCAATTCATGATATGATTGAGCTGAAATTTTGTCAACATGTTCATGGCACACTTTTCTCAAAATATGAATGGTTTGATTTTCGTTTGAAGCTTCCTATATTAGGTTTTCCATGAGTTGAATAAAACCTGTGTATTTTTATGAGATTTATCATTGATCTTTGATGAAATTTATGCATGATTTTTTACCTCCTCACACCGAGGAGATTTTTCACATAAAAAATTGCATTATCTTTGTGTGTTTGGTATTTTTATTACTCTACTATATCATTTCATATTAGGTTTGCACAAGAGGGGAAATTGTTTTAGTCCTCTATGCTAATCTAATACTGTTCGGGTTGTTACTATTCTCCCAACAGAACATTTGGAACTTTTTGTTTTTGACCAATAGAGCCAATTTCAAGTAATCTTCAATTGATTACATATTAATTATTATTCGATTGATTGGTTTGAGGTTTTTAACAAAAAAATATTTGTCTAAGTCACCTTGTTTCATTTTCAAGTTAGGATCGTTGGAAACCCACTGAAGGCAAGTTTAGGACTTTGTTGCATAACTCTTTGCAAACATTATAGATTTTATTGATCAAAATAATAATAGTCAATACTATTAAAATTCTTTAACTATGCTAGCTATGACATCGATACCCAAACTTTTATACTATTATTCTGCATGTATGTCACTTGATTTTAGCAATTTTTCTAAATTTGTCTTCTCTTTTCTTTTCTTTTTTCTCCTATTACCTCTGTTGGTCGTTGGTCACAAGTGAGGCTTGTGATGCCCTAGCCAGGCACACGGGTGGCACACAGGTGAGGTCATTGCAGTCCTCACTAGATCTAGAAGTGGGCCATTGAGGGCATTCTGACTATCGCCTGTGGTCAATGATCTCCGTCAGCCATTGCCAAGAACCTAGCAACCAGCTGAAGAAATAAGGAAAAAGAAAGAAAAAAGAAAGGGGAAAATAGATAATTCAAAAACTTTTTAAAAAATTGTAAAAATTGTTCACATAAACACCCAGCCTTATTACATAATATGGTTAATACCCATGGTAGCTTGTGGCCAAATTTGGTTGAATAGATTACATTAGAAATTTTTCATGAACGTTTTGGACTAAATTAATCAAATTGAAATGTTTATGATTGAATTAGTCGTTATATAATAGATTTAGGAGTTTTGAACAATTATCTAGTCAACTGAGTCCTCAAAGTATTTGACAAAAAAGTGTCATTAAATCCTAAATTCTTCGTCAGTGAGTATACTGCGTTGGAAATCCAACAAGGCTTTTAAGTCCGCAGCACATGGCATTAAAATATATATAAGTCATTTAGGATATCCGTTGTTGAAAACCCACATAGGGCGAGCTTAGGAATTTATTGCATGATTCTATCCAAAAGTTGAAGATTTTATTGATCAAAATAACATAATTTAATATTGCTAAAAATCCCAAACCATATCTACTATGACATCAATACCTAAACTTTTTATTTTAACACCAAAAATCCTACACTATGTTTATTGCTTCACCGAAACACAAACTCGTACCAGTGGATAAATGTGACAAAAAAATCCTAAATTTTTGTCATGCCAACACAAGTTCGGGTGTTGGTGACATGAAAAAGAAAATTAGGTTATTACTCTTATGATGGGCAAAATTTAGGATTTGTCAAGGTAGAAAAATGAGATTTTATCACACTGGTACAAGTTTTGGAGATAAAAACAAGTTTTAGGAAGTATTGGTGTCACAATGGGCATACGCCCAAGATTTTATGATGCATTTGATAACCATTTTGTTTCTGAGAACAATTTCTACTTACAAATGATTCTATTTTATATTATTCCCTAGATGAGATTATAAGTATTTAAAGGCATTTAATAGCTACCTAAAATTTTTATTTTTGAAAAAGAAATACATTTGGCACGACTCTTAAATTTTTTTTCTTTTAAATTTTTAATACTTTTATTATATTTTTCTTTTTCTTTTTCTTTTTCTTTTTTTTTTTTCTTTTTCTTCCTTCCTCATGGTTGGTGACTAGCTGGGTGAGGTCGGCAAGCTTGTTGGAGGCTCGCCTAGCCATCACGATGCTCGGCCTTGCTAGATTTGGGTGAGGCTCAACCTTGCCAAGTTGGTGCAAGGTCGGCCTTGCAATGGCCAGGCGAATTTGCCAAACCTCACCCTGGCCTAGTGAGTCACCAATGATCATTGCCAATGATAGTGGCTGATCGGGAGGAGGAAGGAGAGAAAAGGCAAAGGAAAAAAAATAGAAAAGAACAAAATAGATTGGCTTGATTCTAGAGTTGTTCCTAGTAATAAAAGGGTAACCTTTTTGTATCCCTTGATTCTAATCCAAATTTATTCCTGAGAATAAAAAATTTGCCAAATAGATATTTTTTTTTTTAAAGAATAGAATCAGGTACTATTTGACCGATTGCCAAACAAACCCTTAGTGGTCTTTTTCCAAAATAATAAAAAGTTAAAACTTAATTAATCAACGACCAAATCATTAATGACCAATTCCACTCTTTTACTCTAATAATATGTTCTCCACTAATGCCAACTTTTTTTAATTGTCTTCGTTATCTAGGTGACGTACGATGTGGACATTCCAGCCTAATTACGTCACTTGATTACGGGGTCATCCCGTCCACATGAAATGAACCGAAGAGTGAGTCTTGCTTAAACTTCTTCTTTTATTTTCCTTTTATTAGATTACAAGTTGTACGGTCAAATACAAATCCAAGGAAGAGGATGTCATTTTCTAACTGACAATAACGGGACTAAAATAACAACGAGAACGATGGTTCCGAGCATAAATTGAACGATGGTTCCAAGCATAAATTGACATGTTTATCGAAAATCAAAGAGCACCCACTCCTTTCGTAGAAACAACAGTTATTTCGCCCTTTATTTGTAAGGAAAATAATATTGGATGATCAATTATGTCTTTTCGAGCAAATCTAGCATTTTTTTTTTGGTTTCTATAAGCATACTAGCAAAAGTAATCTTCTACTATAAATATTCATAGATCCATGTCTCCCGAGCAAACACTTAAGTCGATAAGTTATGTGTAAATTATAACACATTAACTACTCCTGATTTCATTAATTTTTCATTGCAAGTTTCTTGTACAAGGTAGCTCAATTTAATCTATGAATGTTATGTGTATATTTGAATTTGAAGAAGTACCAGGATTTTCTTTCCAAAAATTACCTTCTAGAAAACACACAACCTTAATCCCTGATCACGACGACCCTCCTTTAACCTGAAGCCGTGCACCTCTACACTTACCAATATGGGAACATCAAAGATAAAAAATAATAATAAAAGCCACTAAAAACCCCAAATTATGTCTATTGTGATACATTTACCTTAAGTTTTTTTTGTAATATCAAAAATCTCAAACTTCTACTTGTATGACAAACTTATCTTCCATCAATATCCCACCAATGAGCACATTAAAAATCTAGTAACATGGACGTTGGAAAGCAAACGGTATTAATATGATGCCCACGTGACTTAAGTGAAATAAAATGATTTTGATTTGGTTGAAAAATCATCTGACAAGACCTTGACGGAGAGCAAATGTCACATAGGTACAAGTTTAGGGTTTTTCATGTCATAAGAAAAAATTAGGGTACACAATAGGTGTAACTTGAGGTTTTTGGTGTCACAATGAAAAGTTACGATAAATGTATCAATGAGCATAATTTGAGGTTTTTGGTAGCTTTTTGCTAGTGAAAAATACAAATATTCTTTTTTTTTTTTTTTGTGATTTTGGTAAAGTGAATGCCTATTACTTTCGCTGCAATTTGCCTTATAAATTTACCTGGTTATGACAAGGAAGTCCACCTTCGAAATGTAAATTCCAGACCCATGATTAATTCCTGAAATCTCACCTCTAGGATAAGAGACGAGTCAAAAACTAGGGCAGGTTGGGCATCCGATTCACGCGTATATTTTTGTACATATTCAATTACTACAGTTTACCTTGTTATTGTGTTCACTTTAGCAGTACCTCGGCAGAGAACTTCGAGAACTCAATTTAATCTTCTTCTTTTTTTAAAGAATATAAGAGGGCCTAACAGAAAGATTATATCTGGGGTTAGAAACTGCCTGTGAAGATTATATCTGGGGTTAGAAACTGCCTGTGAATTCTCCATACCTTGTCTGTAGGCTACTGACCGGGTTCCTGGTTTCATTGCTAATTACGTACCTGTGTAGAAAGGTCAACGTAAACCCACCATTAGGAGAAGAGAATGAGAATGTATCTATGAATTGCTAGTTTAGCATGGGTGTGACGTAGAGGAAGGGTATAGTATACAGGATGGTTGGGTATCGAAAAGCTGATAAAAGGATATGCATATACAGCCGTTTTGTGAGTTGTGATAAAGAGCTCTAGTTGTGGGAGAAAATAGAAGATGAGAAAGATGGCTTCTTCTCTTTTATCCGAATTGATGAGGATTTTGCTGTGTGCTTTTGTGTTGAGCGTTCATAGCCCTTTTGAGAAAAAGGTTCATGTCCATGGAGCTCAGATTACCGTCCCTGTCAGCTCTCTTTCTCCTTCAGCCAATTGCACAGCTTCAACCACCAATGGTCTCTCTCTCTCTCTCTCTCTCTCTCTCTCTCTCTCTCTCTCTCTCTCTCTCTCTCTCTCTCTCTCCCTCTCCCTCTCCCTCCCTCATAATGTATCTTTCTGCTTATGTGTGTGCAAATCCCCCTCCCCCTCCCTCCCTCATAATGTATCTTTCTGCTTATGTGTGTGCAAACGTGGTGCCGACAAGTTTGTCCAAACTAATTCTTGTAAGTTGTAACAACGTGTTTGTAGGGGAATGAGTCCATTTCTTTTTGCTAGTAACATTGATTATGATAAACTACACACCCTCAGAGCAGTTACGTGAATATTGAAAAGCCTTGAATTGAGCTGAAAGTCTTTAAAAAGTAAGCAAGACTGAGATATCAACGAGAAATTTAGCTGAAGACTTTAGGAGAGTTGAGATAGGATAAATGCAGACCTGCATGCTAAGTGAGGATGAGATGTACCTAAGATAAGTTAAAGTGCACTTGTTCATCTCCCCTAGTTAACCAATTGGGTTTGAGTCTCTAAGTGGACTTGACTTTAGATTAAGTTGGGGATCATTGTGCAGAGACCAAACATATGTACAAAGCCGATGGCTTCTTCTTATTTGCTTATATCAGAGCATAATTTAAAAGGAAGGATAATGATACCGAAACATAAGGTTGGTACATGGAGAAACCCTAATATATAGCATGGTCATTCCTGAAACAACGGATAGTTTACTTAATAAGGGGTGTTACACTCCAACCGCATTGCAATTAATTCATTAGCTGCTCATAAACATAAAATTCGATTGCTTAGATACCATCAGAGCTTTGATAACCATTTTCAATAGTATGCTGCCAATGATTTCTCATTCCTTGCATCTAACATTGTTCTGCGCAGTAATATAATCTCTTGTTAATGGTTTTATGACTCCATTATTTCTTTTTCAGTGAACTCAACCCTTAAACTAGTTCACAAGTATGGAGCACGCTCTCAGCTGTTTGACGGTGGCCCCATCAACCACACGCAGGTTCTTCTTGAAGACATGGCAAGGGTGAAATGGATCCAATCCAAGATCTCCAACAGCATCAGTGGCATCAGTGATTTGGAGTCTGCCGTTAACCTCCCAGCGAGTTATGGCCCCAGCAGCAGTAGCTATGTGGTGACTATAGGCCTTGGCACGCCAACAAAGGACCTGACCCTCCTGTTTGATACAGGAAGTGCGCTTACTTGGACCCAATGTGAGCCTTGCATCGTGTCTTGCTATAGCCAGGCCGAGCCAATCTTTGACCCCTCTCGATCGTCATCCTATGCCAACATATCTTGCTCTGCACCATCTTGCCTTAACCTTCCCTCTGGCACAGGTAATAGTTGACGGGCGTGTGTTTCATGTCCGATCGAGTTTTAATTGGGGGATTACAAAATTACACATCATTAGTTGTGAAAGGTTTCTAAAAGCACGTTTCTAATATATCACGTCACCTTATAAATCAGCTTTAATGTTGAGCAGCTCAGCAACCTAACTGTAGCGATTCCACATGCGTCTACAACTCGACATACGGTGACCAGTCCTTCTCTAGTGGGTTCTTTGCCACCGAAACGCTGACCCTAACCCCAACGGATGTTATTACCAACTTTGAATTCGGTTGTGGTGAGGACAACGAAGGGACATTCAATGGGTTTGCTGGACTCCTCGGGCTCGCCCGAGACCCGGTATCGTTCTTAGAACAAAGTGCGACCCAGTATGGCCAATACTTCTCATACTGCCTCCCTCCCTTATCTAGCTGCACAGGGTACTTGACTTTTGGTAGGGGCACGGTCACATCTCCCTCGTTGAACTTCACGCCGATGGTGACGATCGGACAGAGTTCGCTCTTCTACGGCATCAACATAACAGGAATCAGCGTAGGAGGGAACCCACTTTCCATACCGTTGACCGTGTTTTCCAATGCCGGCGCGATCATAGACTCGGGGAACACGTTCACGCATTTGCCTCCAACTGCGTACGCCGCCCTCCGGTCAGCATTCCAACAGGCAATGGCGAACTACACGAGTGCGCCTCCATTTTCGCAGTTGGACACTTGCTACGACTTTAGTGGGGTTAGTACCATCACCGTCCCGGTGATCACGTTCTCTTTCAGCGGGCCAATTAACGTAGATTTGGACGCGAGCGGGATGTTTTTCTGGGTGAGTGCGTCGCAAGTTTGCCTAGCGTTCGCGCCCAACATTGCAGACACCAGCGTCAGCATCTACGGCAACATACAACAGAGGACATTTGAAGTGGTCTATGATGTGCCCGGAGGACAAATCGGGTTTGGTGCCCACGGTTGTTCCTAACATGGGCACGGTCCACTTGGGTTGCATTTGGAGTGCTCTGAAGGACAAGGAATCATTCGAGCGTGTGCTTTAGTAGTACTTGGTTGGTTCGAAGAATAATAACGAATGTTGTTCACTTTGTCACTTCATGTTGAAAAATGCTACGATGGTGATTGTGTGATATATAGTGACTTTGTGAGTGTTTTGTTCTCCGTTTGAAAGGGATAGATAAAATATTAAGTGGATTTTTATGAAATCCACGTAACCCTGTTTAGATAAATATTTGGAAAATTCAAGAATTCTGTTGTTCTATCGTGTTTGAAGTAGAATTTTCGCAATTAGGAATGCCTGATTTTGGGGATTTTCTTCCTCTATGCGAGGGGGACCGCGCTTTAAATCTTTGAAGGACACCGGTGGGCGAAATAATGCCTTTTGCGAGGTGGCAATTGCATTATCGTGGGCCCTCATAAATTCCACAATTACAACTTGATTTTCCTATTTAACTTTTAATTTAATATTAGATTTTTGAGTTACCACTAACATATTCTATGTCGGTTAGGAGCCCAGCAAGAAGCTGAAGCAGAAGCTTGCCTAACTGTGAACCAAAGATTTGACTCCGAGAACTTGATTACACTAAATTCATCTAAGCCACATTTTTTGTACCTCTTTCTCTTTTACAAAAGATTTTTTCGTGTGATCTTTCCTTTTTATTTTCCTGTTTTATCATTTAGGGAAAAAGTATCAAAAATCACAAATTATGTCCATTATAACACATTTATCCTAAACTTTTAAGTGACGCTAAAAATCTTAAAGTTGTCCATGTGTGACACATTTATTCCTCGTTGAGGTTCCGCCAATGAACACTTTTAAAAATAGGCATACTTGGGCGCAGGAAAGCAAACATTATTGACACGGCATTCATGTAGCTTTAGTGAAATAAAAACAATGTTGTTTTGGTTGAAAAATCATTTGAAGGAACACTTGCAAATGATAAATGTGTCACATAAGTACAAGTTTGATTTTTTTGTATCACAAGAAAAATTTTAGCATAAATGCGTTACAACTAGCATAGTTTAGAGTTTTTGATGTAAAAATAAAAATTAGGATAAATGTGTCACAAATGGGTATTTGTTGAGCTTTTTAGTGGCTTTTTCCCTATTATTAAGATATGTAAAACATATGCCAATGTCTCAAACAAACACAAATTCCTACGAGATAGTAGACATAATAGGACATGAAAATATCCTTTAGTACTACGATTGATCAATTAATGAATATGATATAACTAATTACTCGGTTTCATATCCTAATTATATCTAATCCTATTTTGGTTAAAAATTCAAACAACCAAATACACGCATTCTTGAACCTTTTTTCTAAAATCTTTTTATAAGGAATCCAATATGCTATATATGCATGAAAGTGATTATTCATGGAAACTCTAATTATCTAATGTAGCATTATCATGATGCAAATAAAACATGAGATTCTATCTTAATATGGAAATATGAACAGGATTAGTTATGCAATAGTAGCAGCATGATTAATCCTATGATGCAATGATCGCTTAGATACAACTTAGATGCGATTCTAATCTTTCTTTCTTTCTTTTTTTTGTATTTTCTTTACTTTTACTTTTTTTTTAATTTCTTAATAAACCAATTAAACCCTGAAAATCGAGCATATGCCGCAGCCGAAGTAATCATGAAAAATAACCTGTATGCATAAAATCAACGTATATGCTGAACTAACATGTAATATAACTACGGATTACGTGAAAACGTTCTCTTGGATTTTCAACCTCGTTCTTCCTGCGAGAACGGGGTTAGTGCAAACCGGAAATAAAGAAACCAAAGCAACATAATTTTGGAAATTGCATGGACACTATACGAAATCAACATGGAGGAATTATGACATGCTTCTATACTAATTGGAACTTATGAATGCCGAAAATAACTACTTATTAAAGGCCAATTTTTTGTGTTTTTCCAAGCCGGTTCAGACTGAAAAGTGATGTTGTTTAGTGACAGGAACTCCTTAATGCAAAGAATACTAACACAACCGAACCTATTGCTTGTATGCGTCTAAAATTAACATTAATAAGAAAAAGATGATGCAAATCAAATGTATACAGAGGGGACATCCATGGGGGTTAACTTAGCACAAAGCCGTATATTTATGTGTGAAAAAAATGCCTAATCATAAACTGACCTTTCCTTCTTAATCCAAGCAAGGCGGCATCCTAGGCAAAGTGAAAACTACATTAAACATTAATGATGCAAATTACTCACTCATCAAACTTTGCGCACACCTATTCAAAAGTCTTATGTCCAGCAACTACATTCAATTTAGTGTAGAAATTAAAACTGCATTTGTTTTACGGAAAAATTTATGATAATAAAAAATTTGTTCTATGACGATAATTTTAAAGGAAAATAATTATTTATCTCTATTTGGTAGTTTAGGGAAAATTATTTCCATTTTACTAGAGCGGAAGTTGTTTTCCTCCAATCTAAGCTTATCTTTTTGGTTCATGAATAACATTTTCCAAAGATCAATTAGTTTTCCATCATTCAAACATCGGAAAGTCATAAAACAATTTCCGAGAAACAATTTTATTTCAAACAAACTGACCCTAAATACTCAAGATGATCACATTTTCAATGGCATAAGTATAGCGGGAGTGCCAAAACTTGGCACGGAGGAACACTTAAGTGCCAAAACTTACAAACGGTACACTTAAATGCCAAAATCGGAGCAAAATGGATCACTTAAGTGCCAACGGTGAAAAATCTAACCAAAATGCCGACGTGGCATTTTTTCGGCAATATGGGGTCGAAACAGCGTCGTTTTTGTGGCTAATGTGGCGAAGTAAACCCAAACCGACGTCGTTTTGGGTGCTGATGTGGCCACGGCACCTAAAACGACGCCATTTTGACTAATATTAATAAATATTAGTTAAATAATATTAAAATAGAAAAAATAAAAAATAAAAAATAAAAAAGGGGGAGGGGGCAGCGGCCTATCGCCGCCGCCCCCATCGCCGGTGGGGCGGCGGCAACGAATGGTGAGGGTCGGCCACCCTCGCCGCGCCGCTGGGCGAGGCCGCCGGCGCGCGGCGCCCCCACCGATGATGGGGCGGCGGCGAGAGGCTGCTCCCCTCCCTCCATTTTTTTTGCTCTTTTAATATTATTTAACTAATATTTATTAATATTAGTCCAAACGGCGTAGTTTTACGTGCTGTAGCTACATCAGCATCCAAAACGACGCCGATTTGGGTTTACTTCGCCACGTCAGCCACAAAAACAATGCCGTTTCAATCCCATATTGCCGGAAAAATGCCACGTCGGTATTTTGGCCGGATTTTCTCGCCGTTGGTACTTAAGTGATCCCTTTTGCTCCCATTTTGGCACCTAAATATACCGTTTGTAAGTTTTGGCACTTAAGTGTCCTTCCGTGCTAAGTTTTGGCACTCTCGGGGTCCGCACCTCCATTTTCAATAGAACATGTATATTCACCCAAGAGTCTCGTAAGCCATATATTGAAAGCATGAACCGAGGATAAACATCTATAATTTGGTCTAGCCATTCTCATACTAGGAAGACATCATATTACACCATGATATCGAAAACAAATTATCATTTTTTTCCTAGTAATTTCAAAGGGACATAAGAATGAGGATGAATTGTTTGACGGTGAGAATGCGTGCGTGTCTCCCTTTGGCCGAATAAGATGTTATATACCCTAGATCAAGAGCTCTTGGGAGAAGCAATGAATTCCACACTAGAACAAGTGAATATATTACTCTCTCATGCTAGGAAATTATATTATATATCCTTGTTATCACGCATGTGGCCAAAAATTCAATAGATGTGTGCACGTTTGCCCTCCAAGTCTCACCCAAATTCACTTTCCTAATCTAGAAACTCATGTGCTTTGCACATGATGAGTTCGGTGAAAGGGAACCAATGCATGGGGCTGGCCAAATTTAATGAAGGCCAAGCCTAGGCTTGGTCTAAAAATTCAAATGAGCTTGGGGCCACATTTCTCCTAAATCCAAACTCATTTAGCCCATCAGGCTAATTTAAATGGAATTCATGACCGGGCCAATTTTTAAAAGATAAATATTCAATGTAAACATGTTATTGCTAAACCTAAGTTTCTCTAATATCTAAATGCAATAAAGAATGCAAATGCAAAATTACTCTGTTGACACTTGAATTTTCTTGATGGTTAAAGTTAAAAAAAAAAAAATTGAGATTCAAGATCTCCGATCGCGGACAGACTTGTTTCTTGACAAAATAAAATATATTATTAAAGTTTCATTAGTTTCTATCTTTTTATCTAGAACTATCGTTTAGAGACATTGTAGTATAGGAACCTCAAGCCCGAGAGCTAAATTTTGGTCAACGACAACCCCAGAGAGCCTCAATCGCCTTGTTCACAATTAGACTCAATCATCTCTTCGACAAAATTGACTCGTCTTTCCATGATCTATTAAAAGCCCAAACGGACCCGGAACATTTCAAACCAGATGTCACGACCAGCGTCTTCATGTTCATTTTGTAATGATATATGGCCCGTGCGCTAGCTCCAAGCGTAGCTTCCCAGGTTAGCCTTTTTCCAAGCTGGTGTCGACCGACCCTGCAACAGGCCCTTGGACGAAAATATGTAATATATGGCCTCTAAAATTGGACCTCCTGATATCCAGTTGGCCTGAAATTTTAATACAAGCTCTCACCAGCGCTGGGGAGGCTGTGGCCCTTGCCCAAGCCCTCGTTGGCCACAGTCAAGAGCTGTGACCCTTGCTAAACTTGGGCATGGACCGCCTCACCTAGGCCCTCGCCTATCCCTCTCTAGTCTTTGGCAAAAAGGAAAGAAAAGAAAAAATTTTAGAAAAAATTTAAAAATTGTCCGCTTCAATAACAATCACGCCACATAGGACAATCGCGTTGACTAGACTGCTATGTCAATGTTTTCGGTCAAAATATGCGAAATGGACTACGTTAACAAATTGTCAAAATGTTTAGAACTGAATTATCACAAGTATAATAGATCTAGGATTTATTTTGGTAATTTTCCTATTTTAAATATGATAGAGGGATAAACATTGTTTTATAGCTTGGAAACTAGAAAGTTGGCTCCCCTCTTCATGAAAATAAGATTTACTATTCATCAGAATAATTTATCCAGATTCTTGTTGATTGCTAAAACACATAAATAAATGTACACTTTTATGATTTTTCTTATTAAACTAAACGATATTCATTTTCATTGATTCGATGATGTTATGTTCGCCCCTCTTCCTAAATATTATGCCTCCGTCGATGGAGAGACAAAGACAAGATTTAATGATTTGTTTCTTCATAAATGGCAAAAGTTTCTGAAGAGGCATGAAGAGAAATTTGATTAGTCTGGGAAAAATAGAGGAATCTGCCGTAAACTTGACCTGTCAAACTCTTAATAATGTTTATTAAGATCAGACGGGAGTATGCCATTGACTTTACCCCTAGGTAGGAATGACGTTATTAAAATCAAAAGAGGGATACTATATGATCCAAATATGGATCCGAATTAATTGCTCATCGATGAATACTATCTAATTGTACTCTCTAATCGGATTCAAACTTGAGAAATCCTAAGTAAAGAGTAAAGTGCCTACATATGTTTTGATTCATATACTTATAGAAAAAATATATCAACATATATGAATATTCAATTGCATTATTTAATCATAGCGATTGATCCAAGCTCTATCCTATGATGATTAAAGAATTTGTTGTACTTTGTCTTATCAATTGTTAATCCTTTTCTACTAATTTAAATGAATAGGTAACTCTATTGATCTTGTATGTAAGTTTGTAAGTTTGTTTTTGGTTAGGAAGCATTCTCTTTCCTGCTGATATAAAGTTTCAAGGGAACCAAAGACACGGACTTGAATTATACTTAAGAGGCTACTAAACTAAGGAAACATGTAAAAATAGATCATTTATTGGCACAATTGGTTGGAGTATTCGGGACTTCTAGCTTATGAATTGGAAGTCACTGTTGAGAGCAGGCAATAAAAGTCAAATACTTTCACCTAAGAAGATTGCCAAGAGGAAACTCAAATTTGAGCATGTTAATATATTAAGTTAGACCCACTTTCATTCAAAAAATTAAAGTCAATAAATTATTGGCCAATTTATATTAATTGCTTTGTAGTACACTAATTCTCCAATGTGAGATTTTTTTTTTTGTCAAAAGAAATTTTCATTCATTACCGAAATGATACATGATAGGAAATCTAAAGTCACAATAACAAAGTAAGCCCATAGAACTACAAAACAAATCAAAAGCTAGAAATCAAGGTGTATCATTAGGTTGAGCAAAAAAAAAATGAAGCATCACTAGAGCATGATTGACAGAGATAATCATAGGGCTCATCTTTTAAGAACATATCCATGATTGCCTCTAAGCAGAATGCTCAGTGACAAATCACCAAATCATAGAGCATTATCAATGACAAGTACATGTTGGGATCTTTATCTATAGTTACAACTTTGCGGCATCTTGAACACCATCATTGTATAGAAAGAACATAAATATATTGACAAAGCTCGGATTTAACATCTATGTAAGCAAACCCTATAGCCAATGCAAGGTTCCACAATTTTGAATTAAAAAACATTGAACGAGTTCAAATTTAACATTGAAATTGCTGTGAACACCATTGAAACTATAGATGGGGTATTTATTCATTAAAACTCTAAAATTTTGAATTAAATTGGAGAGAAAATCTTTCAAATATAAGATCAAGAGAGCAAGGCTTTCAAAGTAGGAAAGTAAGGAATGGAACAAAAGAAAATAAAATGAAAAATAACTAGGGGGGAGAGATCTAGGTCAAATCCCTCCCCTCTAGAAGTGGAAGAGGTGAAGAAAGGTTCAAGGAGAGAGAAGGAGGGAGAGAGAGGGTTGAGAGAGTCTAACGTGAGACTTTTCTAACACAACCTACATATATATCTCAATCGTCACATTTTCAAAGCCCACCAATTGTGTGCAAATTGCTCCTAGTCACAACTACCAGGACATGCATAAGGTATGGACTTAACTGATTCATGATGCTTGCAAGATGTTTAGTAACCCTCTAAATAGTAAGATCTCCTTGCTCATGCCTTGAATTATAAAAAGAAAAGAAAATAATCATATAGCTATTACAAGAGTGTTGCAGGGCTACCTCATGTCACATGGGTTATTGGAAATTTCGTTCTTTTGTTTTAAATTTAATAAAAGAGATATATATATATATATATATATATATATATTTATTGCTAGGAATGTTTGCTCCTCTCTTCGTGAAAATGAGGTCTACTACTCATTACAATAATCATCAAAATTCTTGTTGATTCTTAAAATACTTAAGTAAATATAGATTATTATGATTTTGCATATTTAAAAACAAATGATACTCATTGTTAGATGAGTTACATATGTGAGTTGTTTCAAAGAAATCCCATAATGGAAAATTGGTATACTATAATGTGGAACAGTTAATATATTACAATTTACCCATAACTTATTAACTTTTACGTAAAGATAGGTTCAATTATAATATTGACTTGTTTGAATTTTTGATCCCTCTTGACAATTTCCCCGAATAAATGTATTAGACTTTTATTGTGTATCCCAACAAATGATATTAAAGCATATGGTTGATTGGAGCACTTCATGTAATGACTTTGAAGACTCGTTTCTTTATAAATATAGATGATTTCTGAATAGTCACGATTTGATGGACATGGAAAAGAAATTTGATTTGTTTGTTTTCAGTAGAAAATTGAAAATTTTGCTTCCTCTTTTTCTGAATGGGAATCATAACTCTAAATTAGATGTTCAATCCCAAGGCAAATATGATGGGGGAAAAAATGGATTCTTCATTCTGCAATTGAGCTTTCTTAAGAAATAGAAATGCAAGGCATGACTAATAGAAATAAGTGATTTGGATTCGATCCTATGAACCCTTCTTGCATATGGACATATACATATCAAGACTAACTTATCTTTCAAAGAGAAGCAAACAAAATCAAAGTTAATGCAGTTGCCGGTCAGGACCTTCAATTCGACGTCAGTTAGCGGTACACCACTAACTTGACTAGGGGAATCAGCCATTGACTTGACCCATCAGACTAGGAAAAAGGAATCCACGACAAGACGACCTGTCAGCTGTTTCTGTTAGCCAGCGTGTACTCCAGATGAAACCCCTTTCAGACCGCACCTGAACCATAAGCAAATCAACATCTTGGGACCACGCAAAATGAAAAGGAGTGGAAAGACAAGAAAAACGAGAGAGATGACACGACACACACTGACACTCCAGGAAGAACCTGCTGTGAGGATAAAATGGAAAAGAGTTGCCATCGTTCAACTCTTCTTGATGTGAAAAAAAATCGTTGGTATTTCTTAGCAGTGAAGAAGAAAAAAATACACTATCAATTAAAGAGTTTTACAGTAAAGAAGGTAGATTCAACATCAAAACTTATCTTGACTACTGCCGGGTAGATATGATATAGTAGCTAGTTATGCCTAGAGTGATTAAGGATGGGTGAAATGCCCACTACTATCCTGGCAGCCCTACGAACAAGGTTTCTGTTACCTAGCGTGTACTCTATATGAAACCCATTTCAGACCGCACCTTGAACATAAGCAAATCAACATCTTGGGACCACGCGAAGTGAAAAGGAGTGGGAAGACAAGAAAAATGAGGGGGATGACACTGACAGCAAATGATGGTCGATGTAGGGTCGACCTTCAGAGACTATTTCTCCCAAGAATCTAAGCACGAAATTGAAAATAGTATGGGAAGAAGGATTTGTACTAAATACATCTGAGCTGTGATGATCGTGCATGTGTTGGGAGATAAATGATATGCATTTCTATAAGGTGTCTATCGTCCAAAAGTCAGTATTCTCGTCTGACCTCAAGAGTAGATAATGAGTTGACGTTAATCCACCATTATATAAAGTTTTATGCAATCGATATTTAAATATATTTAACATGTTTTAGATATTACACGTTAAATAAAGTGCAACCATGAGAACCACGAGATGGGCTGATAAGCATAATTCACTCTGAACGGTAGGTCATGCCCGTAGAAAAATCGATTGGCAGCAACTAATCAATCTGGACCCACACTGTAGACGAAAGCGAAATGCAAGACAAATTGAGCACGAGAGGAGTGTTAATGGGGGAAACGCGGGACCCTAATTAAAGCAGCTTGGAGAATCTTGATTTGCTAAGCGATAACGTTTGCAAAAGGCGTATAAGAATGGACACATAGCAGCAAAAGCATTTCTGTGAGTTGTGAAGGCCATTAACAACACTAGGAGAAAGGGAAGAAGGCGACGTGGACGAGGACAATGATGATGGCGGCTTCATCGCGTTCCTCTTTCCTCATCAAGATCCTGCTCTGTGTCTCTCTCCTTCTGTGTTTAAACGAGAAGGCCTGTGTCGTCCATGGAGCTGATGAGATCACCCTCCCAGTCAGCTCTCTTTTCCCTTCTCCTGACTGCAAAGCCTCAACTACCAATGGTCATCTCTCTCTCTCTCTCTCTCTCTCTCTCTCTCTCTCTCTCTCTCTCTCTGTAGCTTCTTGCATGAATTCGCATGGAGTGTCCTAAAAAGCGCAAACTAGATTGTCAGATGGTGATATGCAAAATCGTCTTTTGTGAAACTAAAGACTTCTTGTTCCATTTTATTTTATTTTTGCTTAAATATAGTTCTTTTAATATCAGAATAGGCTTCGACGGTCAGTTATTTATTTATTAAAGCTTCTAATAAAAGTATGAATCAATTCATTAACTTTAGTCTGATTTAATTGAAGAAAGTGTGCACGTTCAGTGTTTTCAATTCATATCCCCATAAATAATCTTTTAATTTCATATTCTGTTTCAATTAACCATATATAAGACAACTCATCTAATACATTAAATCTGGATAATGGACTTCTCAAAGAGTCTATATTGGAGAAAGTAACTACCAGAAGTTGTCTCAATGGCCACCCTTCCCACATGAGAAGGGTGTGGTGGGGAGTTTGATTTCCCACTATTTTAGGGGAGCTAGAAGGGATGTTTGGTTTCAAATGTGAGTTTCGATTCCCACACTCTATAAAAAGGCAGGACAAAAGTCTAATAGTGAGTTAAAAATTAAAGTACAACAAACAAAAAAAAAATGATGAAGAAAATACACTTGAATCATAAGGTGCGTTTGGTTTGGTTTTGAGGAAAAGTCATTGGGAAAATGCAAAAGCCTTTGGGTTGAATGGATTTTTCAAAATACATGTAGTGTTTAGTGAGGTGTATTTTAAAAACGCATTGGGAAGTAACTTTAACATTAATGCCATTTGGAAAAAAAAAACTACACTTTTTAAATAGCTTTTATCAACTAACCAAAATAAATTTTATTAATTTAAAAAAAAATCTCAAAATAATTTGCAAATCGAACTCAGTTGCTAGTGAGCCAAATCGACCGCCGACCAAATCTAGCCATTGGCTAGCCTCGCCTGTGGTCGACCTCAACTCCTTTAATTTCTTTTTAAAATCATCTAGTTGCTTTATACCTTTTATAAAAGAAAAATTAATAATCTAGTGTTAAGAAGTATGGTTAATGCTTGAACTGTAATTTAATAGGAACAAAAATATTATAAGAGATACAAGAAAATTAAGATACTAACACGTATTCACGATTTGATTTTGAGAATTGGGTTCATTCTTTTGAATGATGGATTTTTTTTTTTGGCACAACTTCAAATAAGAGTAACATTGGGGATGTTGCAAATAAGAGTCGTACATCATTTTATCTTGCAATAAAGAAATAGAAACCTGTTTCTTGAGATTGAATGTAAAAAAAAAATATGTTTCCAATAAGAGCGTTTTCCATTCATTTATTTTTATTTTGGTTGATTTATTATTATTTCTAATTAAAATATTCCCGTGGACCCATCAAGCGGGAGATGATGACACGGTCTTTGAAAATTACTATGTATATCATTTTTTTTCCAATTATGCACATTGTCCTTTATCTCTGCTGATTTTAAATATTTGTTAATAGCTCAAAAGCCCTTCATATTAATTTTTTTTTTTTTTTTTGGGTCATTCATAGCCCTTTATATTAATCTAATTCTCATTCATCCTGCAGCAAACTCAACCTTGAAACTGGTTCATAAGCACGGTCCATGCACTCCCCTTTTCAACGGCGAACCCGTGAACCACACCCAATTACTGCTCGAAGACATTGTGAGAGCAAAGTGGATTCGATCCAAATCATCCGGCACTAACACCGCGAACGGCCTAAAAGACTCGGCCGTCAGCATCAAAGCCAAGTACGGTCCTGGAGGCGGGAGCTACCTGGTGACCGTAGGCCTCGGCACACCAAAGAAGGACCTGACCCTCTTGTTCGATACTGGAAGTGCCCTTACGTGGACCCAGTGCGAGCCCTGTGTCGTGTCTTGCTATAGCCAGGACGAGGCAATCTTCGACCCCTCTCAATCCTCGTCCTACGCCAACATCTCTTGTTCTTCTCCATCTTGCTCTCAGCTTGGTTCTGGCACCGGTACGGTAGTTAACTACAACTCAATTTAAATTCGTGGTACTCCAATCAAATCTATAATATATATTGAACTAATTGATATTCAAGCACTTAGTTTAGCCTTGACTTCATTTCACAAGGCAATTTTTCAGATCACTAACACGGAGGATTTCGAATTAGCCCAGCGAAATCTGATTAAAATGGACAAAAATGCTGGTAAAATGTTGAGACGGAGTTTAACAGAGAGAAAAAAACCTCCTAGGGACTTTTCCCTGTTAGGAGGTTTTCTTCATCTCGATCTTAATTTCATGTTGCTCCATGGTGCGCAGGTCAACGACCTCGCTGCAGCGATTCGACATGCGTTTACAAAGCGCAGTATGGTGACCAAGAGTCCTTCACCGTCGGCTTCTTTGCAACAGAAACACTGACCTTATCACCAACGGATGCCATCTCAGGTTTTGAATTCGGGTGCGGTCAGAACAATGGAGGGCGATTCAAGGGATTTGCCGGATTGTTGGGGCTCGCCCGGGACCGGATTTCAATCTTAGAACAAAGCGCGACAAAATACGGCCGATCATTCTCCTATTGCCTCCCCCCTTCGACGAGCTCCACAGGGTACTTAACCTTCGGCAAGGGCAGCGTGGTATCCACCTCGGTCAGCTTCACGCCATTATCAACGGTCTCGCAAGGTGCAATCTTTTACGGCATCGACATAACAGGAATCAGTGTCGGAGGCAAACCGCTCTCTATACCGTCGACCGTGTTCTCGAATGCTGGCACGATCATCGACTCGGGAACCACGATCACACAATTGCCCCCGACCGCATATAGCGCCCTGCGCTCAGCCTTCCGACAGGCGATGTCAAAGTACATGATGTCAACTCCGGCTTCTCCCCTCGACACTTGCTATGACTTGAGCGGGTCCACCACGGTCACTATCCCGGTGATCACATTCTCCTTCAGAGGACCTATAAACGTCGACTTGGACCCCAGCGGTGTGTTGTTTCCAGTGAATCCATCGAAAGTGTGCCTTGCGTTTGCAGCGAGCGGCGACGACACGGATCCCAGCATTTACGGGAACATACAGCAAAGGTCATTTGAGGTGGTGTATGATGTGGCTGGAGGGCAGATTGGTTTCGGCGCAAAAGGTTGTTCTTAAGCACCGTCCTGGAGCTTCCATGACAAAAGGGTGCAAAGCGATTTGCTTATTTAGTATACTTAAATAAAGAGGAAGACACCTTAATCAAGGCAAGCAATGTGTGTCACTGTGTACTATAAACACTACGTCTGACATGAACGAATTGCTATCTTTCATTTCTACAAACGAAGCATGGAGATTGATAGATGCATATCCTAATGAGAATTGCAATTTGTTAACTACAGAAGGGACAAAGTTTAGCTAACAACAGCGATGAAAGTTGGTCTGCTAGATAAAATGACATCATGGTTTTCGCTCAAAAATCATCTATTTCGAATTGGTGGATAAGTTATGAATGAACACCACAATTCTCAAAACATGACTTGATGTAGCATGTGGAAATTTTGCAAATCGAGAGTCACCAACAAAAGGAGCCCCAGTTCTTAAGGATCTTCTAAATTCAAGGTTTGAGTAATTTATGATTTGCAATACGATCTAAACCTTAAGATCACACTAGAGTTGCCGTTTACCAAATTAGAAAAACCTGGATTGATTGGACGCCTAAAACCTAAGATACTGTCAAGGGAAATTGAACTACACAAGGGCACTTGTGCAACGAGACCTAAATATCTTAGGTCTTGGCTTGGGGTGAATTTAGCATCCCGGGACACCATTTTAGTAACGTAACCCTTCCTTTCACTAATTACGAAATCACTCATAAAACTAAATCCTAAATATGCATGATCTTTTGTTTAAAATATTAAAATGTCGCCAACGACTTATTCCGTATGGTTTAACGACTAAAAACACCATTTAGTGTGTCATGGCGTGGCTCTACTCAGGTGTGAAAGTGTGAATGGAAATGAAATGTTGCATTATGAGTTTAGATGTTGCATTTAATATGTAATTCGAAAACCTTATTTATGACGTATATAAGGCCTATTTATAGGTTATTACAAACGGAACTTCTTATCCAACACAATACCACATGACTTAAAAAAATACTAAATTGATACACCTTTAAAAGAAAGCAAAAAAAAAAAAAAACAGGATACTTTCATTTTCTTTAAAAGATGTGGCAATTTTCCTAGAGATCAACCACCAAATGAAAGCTAATTCATACAGACATTTCGACAAACATACGGAGAGCATCTCGGTTTAGTGATTAAAAACGCAAGGTTGAAACAGCGATTCGAAATCATACGACCACAGCATCATCAGGGCAGGCTCGAATCAATAATAGATCCTCAATTGGAGACTATTTTCACACAAACCGCAAGCAGAGTTCTCGGCCTCGGTCTCGTGTATGAAGCAACAGGAACGAAGCATGAGCAATACCTCGAAGAGAAACAGCAATTGACCTCGAATGACGATCGAATCAGAGGGAGAGGTTGTCAGAGGCGACGACGCTGAAGATGGGAGCCAATAAAGGAGAAATAAGCAAGTTACCATTACTTCGCGATCACTGTTCCAAAAACAGGGGCGGCTAAAGCACATCCGGTGACGGTGAAGGCAAGCCCCGACGGAAATCGATGACGGAGACGGAGTAAGGATTCAAAGAAGAAATCGAATAAATAATCACTGCCTAAATTATGAGAATTCTTTCCCTATACTCCCCGTTCTATCCATTGAGCCGGATGCAAAATTTCTGGTCGGCGATCATTTCAACTTGAAGGTGGAGCCGTTTGCCACGGACGACGATTTAACCGAGAGTGGAAGTCCCCAGAGCGTCGTAGCCGGAGATCGGTGCCAACAGAAGAGGAACTTCACGCGACGGTGATGGGAAGTAGAGCCGCTGGAGCAGTCATTGAGACTTCGGAAAACTAAATCGCAACCCTCCCCTAAATCCGGTGAGGGTCGCTTGCCCTCATCCAACCGGGACAAGGGCTGCCGGCCATTGGCCAAGGCCCGACGACCCCAGTCGACCCTCACTCACCGTCGTCGGCCCTTCTCGGCCATGGTGGGCAGCGATGGCAAGGGCTACACAGACCTCACCGGATCCCCTTTCTATCTTTTTTTTTCTTAAATTAATATATTTTTTAATTATTTAATATTATTTAATTAATAATTTTTTAAATTCTCGTCAACGCAAAATGACGTCATTTTGGCTAATTTTTCGCCGATTCAATTTCCGACGAGCCATGTAGGCAAGAAAATTAATAAAAGATTGTCATGTAAGATTTCCGAGAGAGATCCGACGACTTAATACTGAAGTGATCTATTTGTTTTGAAAAATGGCACTTAAGTGTAGCTTTTGTAACTTCTCTCATGCCAAGTTTTAGCACTTGGGCTGTACTTATGCAGCTTAAAAGGACTAGTCAAAATAGTGATCTTGGAAGCCTCTTGAAGATGGAAAGATCATTGATCCTAAATTCATGTGTCATTCAATTTGTATTATCACTGGAAATGGTCAATCTAGTCACTTACAATCTGCACTGCTTCATTGATAGTGTGCAATAGATTGCAATAATGATGCATCACGTCTGATAATAGTGAAACGCGCACTAGAAGAAGACGATTGATAGATCAGAATTGAGCTAGTAAAGCCCAAGAATCCATAGTTTTTTTTTTTTTTTTTTGACTCAGGGAACCCCGCACTCCGCCGATAGTTAGAGGAGTAAATCCTGGAGGCCGCACGTGCTAGCCACCATACACATGCAACTAGGTAAGTCACTCTATGACGAAGCCGGGATTCGAACTCTCGACCTTTTGCGAGAGGAAGAGAGCGCGAATCAGTAACGCCACCTAGGTGGGTGGTAAGAAGAATCCATAGTTGATAAACTGGGTTGAGAATAAAAAACGCAGCTATAGCTGTATGTGACAAGACCGCAGCAGTCACTTTAGGAATCTGCTCTCATCAATGAGGCGACTATAGAAGCAATCCCGATACTAATAAAGAACCTCCCAACGACTCTTAAACGGCTAGCTGATCACCCTTGAAGGTCTCCAACAAATATAATGAAGACCTGAGTGTATAATGGGTAGTGGTGCCATGATGAAAAAGTTAGAGAAATTAAATTGGTGATATATTGATATTGTCTGCTAAGTTAGAAATCATTACTAATCTTCATCTGTAAACCTCTCTATATTTGGTTTAGCACTATAATAGCTTATAGTCAAATGTATAAGAGTAAATATAGTGTTCTTGTATCCCAATAACATGATCTATCAAGTGAAGAGAACTACCCTTGCCACTTATAACTTACACTACTTATTACTAGTAGAATCTAATCATTGTTAAGGCTATTAATTTGAGAGTCGATGTAGGCTTGGTCATAATCCAAACCACTACACGTCATTGCGTGATTTGCTTATCTTCACTCTAATTTACTTACCAACATCACACGCATATTGATTTGTTTACAACACCACTTTGGGTGCTAATTGTTTAATATTCCATAAAAGTTTTAATACATCAACACTCAATCTATCCATCCCCATTCTAGATTGCATTGTTAGCCTTGACAATCCACACCCCAGCACTTCGACGTGCTATTACAAATCAAGGTATATAGACGAGTCCTTCACTAAAGGCTTCTTTGCAACAAAAACACTAACCTTATCACCAATGAACGCAATCGCCAGTTTTGGGTTCTAATGCAATTAAAACAATAAAGGGTTCAAGGAAAAATATACCGGAATGTTGGGGCTTTGCCCAAGACTCCGTTTCATTCTTAGAACAAAGCATGACCAAATACGATCGATATTTCATGTATAGCCTCCCTTGTCGACATGGTTATCAACTAGCAACACTATTTCCAAATGTTGTAGTGAGACTCCGTTTATGTGTAAAAGTATGAATGCAAATGAAATGTCAATCCATGTGACATATAAGGAGCATGTCATGGCGTGAACTTCGCATGCAACATATAAACTCAAAATCCAAACACAACACTAAAGATGATATAACATGACAATACTCATAAACATAACTTTGTAAAGCCACATCTTTGAACATTACAAGATGTATCATTTTTTCATTAATGCACATTGTCCTTTTATCTATGCTGATTTTTACTCTTTGTTAATTGCTCGAAAGGCCTACATATTTATCGAATACTCATTCAATTCGCAGTGAACTCAATCTTGAAGCTAGTTCACAGGCATGGTCCAAGCTCTCCCCTTTTCTTGGGTGAGCACGTGAACAAAGCCCAATTTCTCGCTCGAAGACATTGCGAGGCTGAAGTGGATTCTATCCAAATCTTGTGGCGCCAACGCCCCCCGACAGCTTAAACTACTTGACCATCAACATCAAGGTCAAGCATGGTTTCCTTCTAGCGACAGCTACTTGGTCACCATAGGCCTCGGCATGTCGGAAAACCTGACTATCTTGTTCAATATAGGAAATGCGCTCACATGGACCCAATATAAGCCATGTGCAGTGTCTTGCCATGAGCAGATCGAGCTCTCAGTCCTCGTCCCCCACCAACATCTCTCTCCTCCGTCTTGCACAAAGCTTCCATCAGGCACCGGTTATTAACCACACCTCACTTTTAAACTATATATATTTAATTAAAAAAAAAGCCTCTTATGACTTATACCTATTAGGAATTTTTTTTTTTCATGTGGATTTTAAGTGGGTCTAGCTAGGCTAACAGTAATGTTACACTGAATTTGTAACGGTGCTTTTAAAGTCACAAATTTTACATTATGCTAGTTGGACTCATTTGGGCAACAGAGTACAAAATTTCCAAAAAGTAATTGAAAAAAAAATGGCCCTTATGCAACAAAATTACCAAAGCACCATTTAAAAGTATAATTAATATCAGAACCTTATCATTTAGAACAATAATAAGCACCTATAGGAAACGAAAGTTAACGTAAAATTATGCCTTTCGTATTTATTTTAAGTTTCATGCTTTGTGCCAAGATTTATTAGTTAAATTTCTGCATAATTTCCAAAAGTAATTAAATTCAAGAACTAAAATTTAATGAAGGCCAAGCCTAGGCTTGGTCTAAAAAATTCAAATGAGATTGGGGCCACATTTCTCCTAAATCCAAACTCATTTAGCACAACAGGCTAATTTAAATGAAAATCATGACCGGACCAATTTTAAAAGAAAAATATTCAATGTAAATATTTTATTGCTAAACATAAATTTCTCTACTATTTACATGCAGTAAAGAATGCAAATGCAAAATTATATTGTTAACACTTGAATTTTCCTGATGGTTAAAGTTTAAAAAAAAAATCGAAATTCAAGATCCTCAATTGCGAAAGGGCTTGTATCTTGACAAAAAAAATATATCATTAGAATTTCATTAGTTTCCATATGTTTTGTTTTTTAGATATATCAATTAGAAGCATTGTAGTATTGGAACCTCATAAATGGAGAAAGTTTTTGAAGAGGCATGAAAGAGAAATTTGATTAGTCCGTGAAAAATAGAGGAACCTACCATTGACTTGACCCCTAGATGTGAATAACGTTATTAAGATCAAAAGAGGGATACCATATGATCCAAATATAGATCCAAATGAATTGCACTAATTATACTCTCTAATCAGGTTCAAACTTGAGAAATCCCAGGTAAAAAATGAAGTGCCTACATATGTTTTGATTGTATACTTATAGAAGAAATATATCGACGTACATGAATATTCGACAGCATTATTTAATCATAGTGATTGATTTGAGCTCTATTCTATGATTAAGAACTTATTGTACTTTGTTTTACTAATAGCTAATCATTTTCTATTGATTTAAAAAGAATAGGTAACTCTATTGATCTTGTAGGTAAGTTTGTTTTTGGTTAGGAAGTGTTCTTTTTCCTACTCTAATAAAGTTTCAGGGGAACCAATGACACGTGCTTGAATTATATTTAAGAGGTTACTAAACTAAGGAAACATAAAAATAAATCATTTATTGGCACAGTTGGTTGGGGAAATGGGGATTTCTAGCTTATGAATTAGAGGTCACTATTAAGAATGTGCAGTAGGAGTCCAATACATTCTCCAAAGGAGATTGCCAAAAGGAAACTCAAATTTGAGCATGTTTTATTTAGTTAGACCCACTTTCGATCAAAAACTTAAAGCCAATGAATTATTGGTCAATTTATATTAATTGCTATACATCACACTAATTCTTCGATGCGAGATTTTTTTTATCAAAAGAAATTTTAATTCATCACCAAAATGATTCATAATAGGAAATCTAAAGTCACAATAACAAAACAAGCCCATAGAGCTCCAAAACAAATCAAAAGCTTGAAATCAAACTGTATCATTAAAGTATGTTGATAGAGATAATCGCAGGGCTCATCATTCAAGAACATATCCGTGACTACATCTAAGTGAAAGGATCGGCGGCCAATCTCCGAATCACATAGCATTATCAATGATAAGTACCTGTTAGGATTTCCATAGGTAGTTACAGCTTTATGGTGTCCTCAACACATCTTTACATAGAGACAACATAAGCATGTTGAAAAAGCTCAGATTTGACACCTGTTCAAGTGAACCGTGCAGCCAATGCGAGATGCCAAAACTTTGGATTAAAACCCATTGAATGAATACATATTTAACATTGAAACTACTTTAAACACCATTGAAACTAGAGGCAGAGTATTTATTCATTAAAACTCCAAAATTTAGAATTAAATCGGAGAGAATAGCTCCCAAATATAAGATTGGGAGAGCATACTTTCTGATCAAGAGAGTAAGGAAAGGAACAAAATAAAATAAAATGAAAAACAACTAGGAGGGGGGAGAGATCTAGGTCAAATCCCTCCCCTAAAGAGGCGAAGAAAGGTTTAAGGAGAGAGAGGGAGGGAAAGAGGGGTTGAGAGAGTCTAATGTAAGAGTTTTCTAACACAACTCACACATACATCTCAATTGTCACATTTTCAAAGCCCACCAATTGTGCGCAAATTTCTCTAGGTCACAACTACCAGGACGCACACAAGTCATGGACTTAATTGATTCATAAGGCTTGCAAGATGTTTAATAACCCTTTAAATAGTAAGATCTCCTCACTCATGCCTTGAATTATAAAAGAAAAGAGATAATCATACAGCAAGGGAGGTACACTACAAATGCCAAAACTTTCATACGGCATTTACTGTAATGCCAAAACTTTTTTTTGTTCACTTGAGTGCCATAACTTTGAAAAAACATTCACTTGAGTATTACTTCCGATTTGCCCACGGAAAAAGCTAAAATGGCCACCGAGAAGCTCACATGACCACCGATAGACAATATTTTAATATTTTTATTAATACATTTTTATTTTTTGATTCTTTTAGTTTTCTCTAGGGTCGATGAGGGTCACCGGTGACCCTCACTAGTCGCGAAACTCTCATCCTTGGTCATGAAGGCCCTAGGCGAGGTTATTGAGCCTCGCCAACCGCTGGCAAAGGTCGTCACAACCTCGCCCGTGATTTGTGAGGGCCATCGTAGCGTTGCCCGTTGCTGCCCAAAGCTGGTAAGGGCCATCGAGGCCTCGCCATTGGTTGACGAGGCCTTGAAAACCTCGCCTAGGGCCTTCGCGACCAGGGGCAATAGTTCCCAGCAACCCTCGTTAACCTTAGAGGAAAAAAAGAACAAAAAAAGGAAAAACAATTCCAAAAAATATTAATAAAAATATTTAAAAATATTGAAATATTGTCCACTTGTGGCCACATCAGCTCTTTGATGGCCAGGTTAGCTATTTCGATGAAGTGACACTCAAGTAAATGTTTTTTTTAAAGTTATGGCACTCAAGTAAACAAAAAAAAATTTTCACATCAAAATGAACGCCGTACGAAAGTTTTAACACTTGTAGTATACTTCTGCCTTATACAACTATTACAAGTGTATTACTAGGGTTGAGCACGATTCTCGGGTAGATTTGGGAACTGGAGAAATGGACCGGTGGGTCGAGTTCAATGCCCGATTCCGGTTCTCAATTCCATTTTTTCGGAATTGGGAACTCAAAATGAAACCAGACCGGAACCGGTTCCTAAACTCAAAAAGTAAAAGCCAATTTGTCAAAAATGATTTAGTACATTCTCTCTCCCCCTCTATCCCCAACTCCCGTCCCTAACGTTTTACCCTCTATCATCTCGACAACTCGCCCCCGACACTAGGATTCTCTCCCTGCTCGCCGTGAATTGTGCTCAGGATCTTCATCCCCCTAGTTAGTCCTCTCTCGCTTGCTCCATATGTGATTTAGGGACACGCATCTAGAAACGAAAAACCCTAATTGTAGCAATGCCCGCCGAACATCGATTACCTCTCTCTCCTTGACGATTTGGATGCATACATTTGTTTTGCTTCTCCATTTGCCCGTCGTGAATTCGATGAATTCGAGGACAAGATTGTGAATGCCCAAACCACTAGTTTCGGCATGGTCATTGTGTACTATGATCGCGAGAAGGTCGTTTTGGTGTATAGTGAATCGCATTGTCCTTTTGAGTTTTTCTATGACCAATATGATAGTATACATGCTTCTTAGCTCTTAGTATGCCGACTGCTTACTTGGCTTGGCACTAATTTGTGCTAAATATTTTTAGGAAGAGGCTCTATTTTGGTGGTTTCCCTCACCAGTGCACCAAGTGGTTGTTCAGGAAGAGGCTCTAAGGCGGCACGTTCGGTGAACTGTACAAAAGGTAAGAGTTGTTCTTGCCATTCTTTTAGCTAGTGTTTGATTTGATTGTGTTCGAGTCTTTGAGTTTGGCTTGGGAATAGTTAATACAGCTATGATTAATGGAGGTTTGGTGTGGTTGATTCATGTTTTATAGTGGAGTTGAGTGTATGAATTACTTTCAGTCATTGAGGTTGATAAATATGGTAGGCAACGAAACTACGTTGTGCTTTTAAGGTTTATGTTGGAGTATACTTTTCTCGTTTTTGGGATGACTGCGACATGGGGGAAAATGATTCTGAAGCTCCAATTGGAGGGTTGGAGCCTTGGTGGAAGGCAAAGCTTTTCCAAAATTTCTTGTTTTAACACTTTCAACGAGTTGTTCACCATTTGCTTGTTTTTTTTCCCCTCCTGCTTCCCAAGTTCTTAAGTCAAGTCGGCAAAGCTAAAGCAGTCGTAGCTTTCTTGGCGATGCAGCTTTAGAATGTTTGCGGAGTGGTCCAATGTTACATCATTTTTTGTTATGTCAATGGCTTTTTCGCAGGCTATAGTTGCATGTCTCTCAACTTATGTTACTAAATAAGAATAGGGGCCAATTACCTCTGGATTGGTTGAGTTAATAATATCAAAAATGGGATGACCAATAAGTATTATATTTGGGAAGAACAACCTAGGTGGCTTTTGTCTAATGGTTAATATTAGTTCCAATGGAATTTCCATAGTTAATGATCAATATCCAAAATTTGATTACCTCTCCACTTGTATATTGTTCTTGTCATTATTTGTGACGGTTCTATGTTCTCTTTTGCTTACTAGTGCTCTTTGGTCTTTACTCTTGTTTTCAATCCTTAGATTGATTCTACATGATTGGTCTTTGGCTTCATCTAAATATAGGCTCTTCTGTCAAAATGTTGTTTATGTTCGAAAGTTTGTTTTGCTATTTTATAAATGTTTAATCTTTATTTTGAAAATTCTAATTATATTCAGCTATTTTTATGTATTTGTGAAGTTAATATATCAAGATAACATGTCAATGGAGGTGGAAGAATGTGATAACATGACTCCAATCACCGAATTAGAATTTCCAAGCTATGAAGAGGAAGAAGAGCCATTGCTGATCATGAGTGTGACAAACAAGGTAGTTGGTTCTCGTGAAAATAGAAGATCAGTTCTCTGTGGCATTTGGTCGAGAATAAACAATGGAAAGATCAAGTTCAAGCGACAGTGAGAAGGATTCAACCATCTCCTTTGCCATTTGTTGTGCTAACTCGTGAAAATAATTGATGATATGCTACCGTAGAAAACAATTTCAAGCCTCACGCTAGTCTAAAAAGAAACAGACAAGGCCGCATGAGATGACATTATCAGCACTTGATATTGTCAATAATTCTCTGTACATGCATATGAACAATTTCCCAGAAGAGCACTTAACCACATGCTCAGTTCTCAAGTTCCCCTATTCCTGTCAAAGCTTTCAAAAAAATCCACATAAAAGGGAAACTAGGGTCATATCCTTAGATGTGCTAGGTGAAGGTAGAGCTTCTAGGGCATGAATTAATGCAGCATTGGACAATAATGACTTGAACCAACAGCAAAAGAGCACAAAAAAAATCAAGCCTTCGATCTTCACATGGCCCTTGCAGCAAGGCAAACTGTCAGCAAGACAAAGCTTCAATAAATTAGATACGAATTAGATAACTTCTTTCAAGCTATTTGATAAATGACTCAATCAATTACATAACTCGTGTCTTACCTCCAAATGGAAACTCACATTCTTCCTCACTGTCATTGATTTATTGTTTCTTGCATTATGCGGCCTAATCTAGCAGCACGGTACTTAATTATCTAGACAGACTGAAGAAGGATATCTTGTGTCTGGCGTACAACTCATCTCTCCCCTAAAACCCCACATAGCATTTCGTAAGTGAGAGAAAGTGTGACAACAAAGTATGGTAGAATAGGTAAGAGGCTTTGGAAAGAGAAAAAAATTAGAGACTCGGTGGCACAAGAATCAAAGCATGTAATCACCTACAAACTTTGTGAATTGATAATGAGGTTTTCTGACTAAAATTTCAGTTACTACTACCATTGAACAAGACATACAAAAAAAATCATATCAAACTAAAAAAAATGTCCAATTTTGATTGAAAATGATACAACAATCCTAAAGATCTTGAATATTCACAAACTCTTGGCAGTTTAATTTGTTTTTCCATTTGTTTGATGGATGACCAACAAGAGATATTGCCAGTGAGATCCAATATCATAGTGAACTCCCTCATTCAGCAAAAGGTCCAAAGCATAAAACAGTCGAGCATACAAAAGAAAATTATCAATAATCTAGCACAGAGGCAGGTCTATATAGAGGGTAATACCGCACCCCTGCAAAGAACAAAAACTATAATATTCCAAGAGATTGACGAAAGACCTTTTAAGAAGGATACAGTGAGATCTACAAATTTCGAGCAACTATATACAAAAGATAATACTGCTAGTAATCCACCTTTTCAAAAGAGTACTCACCTGGTTAGAAAACAATAAATTTGGAATAATTACAGGAAATTTATTGGCATTAAGCAGTAATGTGATCGTAAGCCCAATTTCCACAACTTGACCTTCTATAGATCCAGCCTAATATACATAAAATTTATTTAGTTCAGAAGTCAAGGCTTGTTTCGCCTAAAATATAGAAAATCCAACTACAACGATAGTATCAATATAGCATTTATGTTAAGGGTAAACATCATGATCTTTAATAGTATACAATAGAGGGAAAATGCACTATAGGCATGGCAACTTATTAGTGGGCAACAAGTAGGCAATGTGAAAAAAAAAAATTAGAATTGCCAAAATTCCACCATGACTCGAACAGCAAAGAGAACCTACAAAAGGATCAAATTTATTCTTCTCTGGAACTGCCAGATTTGTGATGGGTGGCTTTTAAGACACCCAGTATACAACATTTAACATAAAATGTTGAGCAAATACGAGGGATAATTTCCCATTTGGGGAGTCTTCTAGTTGAAAAGGCCCAATCTTCCCACATCAATTTCTTTGTAACCTACCAGGATTTTAGCACATCCCGTTTCTACTTCTCTCACCTAAATTAGCATAATTGAAGTACATGATGTACATTGATGAAAAGTCACAAAGTGCACGCGCTTCAGATGAAGAACAAAGAACAGATACAAAGAGGCAAGTGCTTTCAAGCACTCAACAACTTGGAATTTCCAAGAATAGGGAAATTGCATGAAGCTTAAGAGTAGTACAAATAGATTTGGCAAGTTTATCGTCTTGACGTTCAGCAAACTTATGAAGTAATAGGTACATGTAAGATGATAAGATGAACTCAACCTTCTCACTCAAAAGAAAGAATTGAGAGACAAAAGGTATAGCAAAAGCTATGAAACAACAAAAAGAAGAAGCAATAAGAGTGTTCTCCTACTAAGCATGTATGAATTCCATCGAGGCAAGCGTTTGTTAGGTAAAAGTTTTGCATGATCATAAAAACGTGTTCTCACTTAAATGCTCAAGAAAATGCTTAAAGCTGTGCTGGTGTCTCAGCATGTCGGTAATTTATCCGTTCTCAAAAAAATAGGAAAAATTTCATGAAAAGTGCACTCAATGAACACTAATTGGGTTTATAACATGCAAACTACAATGATTAATCTTCAGATTCGATGGTAGAAAGTATTATATCGCAAATACATCTCATGAACAATCTATCGAACAAGTCGTGTGCACTATCAACACAAGTTTGACAGCCAAAATGGATGCAATTTTTTAATCCAAACTATGAACAAGGATCAAGATCAAGCACGGAATTGCCTCATCGAGGTTTCCAAACACAAAACAAAGAAGAACTAGATTGTTCGCATTTTTTTAAGACTCAAAACACAAAGCATGGGATGGTTTTGTACCCTCTCAAAACCTTATGGCTAATGGCAACCGGGGAAGGAGAGCAACGTTCAACGGCAGTGAAGAAAAAGGATCCGGAACTCAATTGTTCACATTTTGTTCTCAAGCGATTCTCTCTCTCAGATGCACAAAATCAAAGTTAATAGATCAACCCAAAATTAAGGAGAACTCGATTGTTTGCGTTTTTTTCTCAAGCGATTTTCTCTCTCTCTTAACGATACACAAAACCAGGGGAAAGTATAGCGGGAGTGCCAAAAGTTGGCATGGAGGGACACTTAAGTGTCAAAACTTACAAACGGTACACTTAAGTGCCACTTTTCAAAAAAAATGGCTCACTTAAGTGCCAAGTCACCGTAACCCTGCCGGAAATCTTACGTGGCATTTTTTTATTAATTTTTTTGCCTACGTGGCTCGCCTGAAATTGAAATGACGAAAAATCAGCGTAAAACGACATCGTTTTTGCGCTGACGTGGATTTTTAAAATTATTTAAAAAAAAAAGGAGGGGAAATCGGTGAGGGCTATGTAGCCCTCGCCGCCGCCACCACGGTCACCGCCCCACCATCGCCGGAAAAGGCCGGCGACGGTGGGCGAGGTCGGCCAGGGTTGCTAGTGGCCGACGACCTCGGCCGGCCTGCAACGAGGGCCCATAGGCCCTCACCCGGATATGGGGCGAGGGTCGCGACCCTCCCCCGATCCGGCGAGGTTCGCCGGCCCTCGCCCGCCGGGCCAAGGAGCTAGGCAGCCGACAGCCGTTGGCCCAACGAGGCGAGGGCCGCCGACCCTCGCCGGATCTGGGAGGGTGGCGTCGGCCGAGGTCGCCGGTCATTGGCCGGGCCCAAAGATCCCCGGCCGACCCTCACCCACCGTCGCCAGCCCTTCCCAACGACGATGGGGTGGCAACGGTAGCTACGGCGAGGGCTACACAGCCCTCGCCGATTTCCCCTCCCCCCATTTTTTTTATAAATAAAATCGATTTTAATTTTTTTAAAATCTGACGTGGACTTTAAAATCTAACGTGCACAATTTTTTTTTATTAAAATTGCCACGTGGAATTTTTTATTTTGAAAAAAATGCTCCCTTAGCAAATGAAGTCGCCGGAAAATGAACACGTGGCAATTTGGCCGGATTTGGCACTTAAGTGATCCATTTTGCTCCAATTTTGGCACTTAAGTGTCCCTCCGTGCCAACTTTTGGCACTCCTAGGGTCCATGTGTCCACAAAACCAAGTAAACTAGTTCCATGCAATTATTCACAATCAAATAAGCAGGCAGAAAAATGGTTGAGCCCAAAGTACTAGGGACGTAGCCAAAGCTCTTAAGGCGTTCCTCGACTTGAGCGACATGGGTCGAGCAAATTGACATCATTGTTCACAGTTGACACGCGTCGGTTCAAGCACTAAATGAAGGTCAAAGAAGCTAAATCTACAATCAAAACACCAAAAACATCAATCGGCTGAGAAGTAAAATAAAAATCATCCCTTACAACTTTTCTCGACTCAATATCCAAAGGAAACGCAAAGTAACTAGCAGTAGCAAGTAAAATCATAAGAGACTCAACTCAGTGATGCAATTCACAGCTTTAGTAGCGGGATGGAACAAGAATCAGAAGAAGGGAGAGAGATGACCAGAGAGGGATGGGACGGCATGGAGCAAGTGTTAGGTGACGACACAAAATGGTTGCTTGACAAACAACAGAGCAGCAACAACAAGCGCGGACTTCTCTTTCCTTTGTCTAAGAAGAGAAACCCGATCCAAGCACAAAACTTGTGCTCAATCTCTGTGATGAATACAGTAGAAGGCGGAGGTGAAGGGGGCTCGTGATCAAGCCGCGACTGACAAGGCTCTTAAAGGAGGCGACGTGCTAGAGACAAATGACCGACGAGGCTTTTGTGAAGGCTAAGGTAAGAAGTGGAGGCGGAGATACAGAGCAAATCAGACGCGTAGAGAAAGAAACAGATATGTCTTGGTTCTTCTTCTACCAAGAGAGAGAAAAAGGCCCAAAAAATTCAAGTGAGGAGAGAGAAAATTTTTGAGCGGAGCTGCACATTTATTATTGACCATCCTTTTCTCTACCAACCAAGCCCAAGAAACCAACCAACCCTTCTTTATTCCAAGGGGTCCCACTTATGGACACATGTCAATTTCTAAGTGGTAGATGCACACCACGTTAGCAGATGACGTGGCACGCGTATACCACTAAATATTTTCTCCTCTCTCTCTCTCTCTCTCCCCCTCCTCCTCCCTAGTTGTGGCCGCCCTTCCACTCTCTCCATTCTCTCTTTTTTCCTCTTTTCCCTCTTGTTTTCCCTTGTCACTACCCATTTTTCTACCATGCACCATCACCTCACGCCGCTAGGACCACCATGCACCATTGTCGTCCTCTGCGCCGTCTCGTCCAAGTTTCTATTCACCACCTCACCTCCTCACCAAATCACCACTGCCAACATTTCTCTCTCTCCCTTTCTCATTGATGTCGCCACCACCACCGAAAGCCATCTCCATTGCCGCCACTCACCTTGCTGCTTTCAAGCCGAGCCATCGTCGTTCATCAACTCCGCTCGCTACTCACATTGTCGCTATCATTTCCCTCGTCATGGCCGTTAAATGGTGAGTCAACTTCCAAACATTTGATGAGGGTGTTAATTACGTTTATGGGTAGTTTTAGATTATAGTTAATTATGGTTAGTGCTAATTAAGAATAGTTTAAACGATAAGTTATTGTGATAAATGATAGATAGTGGTGATAGGCCATCAAGGAAATGATAAGTGCAAGTGATAGCCTATCATGGAAAGGATGATAAACTATCACCAAATGGGTGATAAGTTATCGGTAAAGAAGTGATACACTATCATCAAAGGAGTGATAAATTATTGAAAAATAGACGATATGCTATCATTGGTGGGTGATAAATGATTGCTATTTGAGTTTTGTATTTGAAATATTTGCTCATTCTATGTATGTTTCATGATGTTTAGAGCATGTATTGCCATGAGAACTAAGTGCCCTATTAGAATCATGTTTACTAATGTTTAAAGAAGCTTTTATCGTCACATAAATGGTAATTCACGAGGTGTCATGTTTGAATGCCATGTTTTATGTGTCAAATTAGGTAAGGATATTTTAAAATGAAAGCATGCAAAGTTTGACGGGATAATATTGTGCGAGTGATCATGTGTGATTATATTATTACATTTTTACATGCGAATTTGCAATGAATTGTTGTTGAGCCTGAACCACATTTACATTAGCTAAATGTGGAAAATGAAATTGGCTAGAGTGGTTGGTGTGCACATGTGACCATGTAAGAGAATCCATCACTCAACGGTTTTCAGGGACAATGCCCGATTTTTATTTGATGCCCAATGGGGGTCTAGATGCCAACCCGAGGTTGAAGCCGAGCCAATGCTCCTTATGGAGCATCGTCTATAGTGAGGATCCAACATGATGCAGTGCTCGATAAGGCAAGACAATATCCGATCATGCCGGAAGACAACCAGCTCTTGTGTTGGTTGTGGCCATAAGGGGTTGTAATAATTGCAACACATGTGAATGCATTGTACATATGTTCTAATTATGCTTGATGCTTGTTGAATTGATTATGACACGTGATCATTTATATCGTGCAAGATACGTGCCAAGGTGAGGTAAGAATACTTGCAGGTCAATTCGATGGCTTTGTTGGTTATTATGAGGTTAAAATAATTGCTTATGTTTATAGTTAAGGCAAAATGAGGGTCACTTTGCTATTGATCTACCATCGATATATCGTTGCATGTATAAGTTGCATTGGAGGTGAGTTAGCACCCCAAACGAAGCTTATGTTGTTAATTTACTAAGATTTCATCTTGCTTGTTGTTGTTAAATGCATTTCAGGCCCTTCGCCATGGCTTTCTGCATCTTTTGTTTTGGGCTCATTGTCACCACTGAGTTATGGGTGATAGAGTTTACTATAGAAGGAGCAAAAATGTCTTCTAGAAGTACACCACTATTGTGAGGGTGGACGAGAGGTGAGATTATATGGTTCCCCACTATTATGTGACATGGCTCATATGGGTCGATGGGAATCTTTAAGGTCTTTTTCGAGGGCAACCTAATATGGGGAAATATTTTTTGTAGTTGACGTGAGATATCTCAACCACAACCCCTTTGTTATGTAAATCGGATAGGTCTACGTGACGGACTTGTATATATTTCCAATGTATGAGTAAGGTTAATGAAAGGTGTCGTTGCGGTATTTTTCCTACTATCCATGTTGTTATGATTGGCTGAGTGGTTATGATTTGCTTCCATATACGTTTAACCGAAAGTTGAAAATGAATAGGTCGGCAACATATCCTAAGATGTTGCAATCAGATGACCTAAGGGAAATAAGGGTTATCGCGTGCTCGAAGGTCTGAGCATAACATGAAAAACAAATTTAATAAGTGTGAAGATTTGTCTCTTCATAAATGGAGAAAGTTTCTGAAGAGGGATGATCTGATGGACACAAAACAAAAATTTAATTCTAGAGGAGAAGGACATTGACTTGACATGTCAAACTCGTAATAATGTTTATTAAGATTAGATGGGAATATGTCATTATTGACTTGACCCCTAGATGGGAGTAACATTGTTAAGATCAAAAGAGGGACACTTTATGATCCAAATATAGATCCCGATGAATTGCGCATCAACAAAAAGCCCTCAATGAATACTATCTAATTACACTCTTTGATCAAGTTCAAATTTGAGAAATCCCGAGTAAAAAATGAAGTGCCTACATATGTTTTGATTCATATACTTATAGAAGTACTATATTGACATATATGAATATTCGAAAGCATTATTTAATCATAATGAAAAATCTGAGCTCTATTCTATGATGATTAAAGATTTTGTTGTACTTTGTTTTATTAATTGCTAATCCTTTTTTATTGATTCAAATGTATAAGTAACTCTATTAATCTTGTAGGTAAGTTTGTTTTTAGTTAGGAGTATTTTTTTTTTCTATTGTAATAAAGTTTTGAGGAACCAAAGATGTGTGCTTGGCTTGTATTGAAGAGGTTATTAAGCTAAGGTTATTAAGCTAAGGAAACATATAAAAATGGATCATAAATTAGCACAGTTGGTTGGAGCATTGGGGACTTCTAACTTAGGAATTGAAGACCATTGTTGACAGCACACGCAGTAGAAGTCCAATACTTTTACCAAGGAGATCACCACGAGAACTCAAATTTGAGCATGTTAATATATCTAGTTAAACTAATTTTTACTGATAAACTTAAAGCCAATGAATTTGTGGCCAAAATTGGATATATTAATTGCTCCACAACACATTAATTTTCCAATGTGTGATCTTTTTTTTTTTGTCAAAAATTTTTTTTATTCATTATCAAAATGATGCATAATAGGAAATCTTAAAAGTTACAATCATAAAACAAGCCCATAGAGCTCCAAAACAAAGTAAAAGCTAGAAATCAAGGTGTATCATTAGAGTATGCTTGATAAAGATAATCATAAGGCTCATTCTTCAAGAACATATCTGTAATTGCATCTAAGCGAAATTAGTGACAACTAATCACTAAATCAGACGGCAATATCAATGATAAGTACATGTTGAGATCTTCATTTGTAGTTATGGCTTTGTGGCTTCCTTAACACCATCATCGTATAAAAACAACATAAACATATTATAAAAGCTCAGATCTCTCACCTGTGTAAGTGAACCCTGTAGCCAATGCAAGGTGCTAAAGTTTTGAACTAAAATACATTGAATGAGTACAGTTTTAACATTGAAACTACTATAAACACTATTAAAACTAGAGATGGAGCATTCATTTATTGAAACTCCAAAATCTTAAATTAAATCACAGAGAAAATGTCCCAAATACAAGATCAGGAGAGCAAAGCTTTCAAATCTAAAACTAGATCAAAAGAGTGAACATACACTTATCATAAGCCAGATCACTATAACTATTGTATGCAATTTTCTCTATCTCTCAATCTCTCATTTATTTTGTTTGATAGTTTATTGCACATAGTAAAGTCTAATCACTGCATAGTTCATCTTTAGATGTTGGTCACACGCAATATTGAACTCAATTGTTTTAAATTCCACTTAATCACCTATCCACTCCCCTTTAGGTGATAGCTCTAACCCCAACATTAATCACCCCAAAGTGGTATCACAATGGGCAATAAATTCATGATTTTTCATGGTAGACAAATAAGGTTTTTTTTCATACTAGTACAAGTGTGAAGGTAGACAAGAGTTGAGATCAGTTGGTTCCCTACTACTATGTGGCATAGCTCATATGGGTCGATGGGAACCTCTTGGGTCCTTTTTGAGGGCGGCCTAGTATGAGAAAATTAATTTTTATAGTTGACGTCATAGCTTAGAGGAGATATCCCAATCACAACCCCTTTGTTATGTAAATCAAATAGGTCTACGTGACATACTTGTATATATTTCCAATGTATGACTAAGGTTAATGAAAGGTGTCATTGTGGTATTTTTCCTCCTATCCTTGTTGTTATGATTGGCTGAGTGGTTATGATTTGCTTTCGCATGCATTTAACTAAAAGTTGAAAATGAATAAGTCAATAACGCATCCTAAGATGTTACAATCAAATGACCTAAGGGAAATAAGGATTATCGCATGCTTGAGGGTCGGAGCATAACACGATGAACAAATTTAATAAGTTTGAAGACTTGTCTCTTCATAAATGGAGAAAGTTTCTGAAGAGGCATGATCCGATGGACACAAAAAAGAAATTTAATTCTAGAGGAGTATGACATTGACTTGACCTATCAAACTCATATTAATGTTTATTAAGATTAGATGGGAATATGCCATTATTGACTTTACCCTTAGATGGGAATACCATTATTAAGATCAAAAGGGACACTTTATGATCTGAATATAGATCCCAATGAATTGCACATCAACGAAAAGTCCTAGATGAATGCTATCTAATTCCACTCTTTGATCAGGTTCAAATTTGAGAAATCCTAAGTAAAAAATGAAGTGCCTACATATGTTAACTTATAGAAGTACAATATTGACATATATGAATATTTGAAAGCATTATTTAATCATAATGATTGATCTGAGCTCTATTTTATGATGATTAATGATTTTGTTGTACTTTATTTTACTAATTGCTCCTTTTTTATTGATTCAAATGTATAGGTAACTCTATTAATCTTGTAGGTAAGTTTGTTTTTGTTAAGGAAGTGTTCTTTTTCCTGCTATAATAAAGTTTCGAGGGAACCAAAGACATGTGCTTGACTTATATTTAAGAGGTTACTAAGCTAAGGAAACATATAAAAATTGGTTGGAGCATTGGGGACTTCTAACTTAGGAATTGGAGACCGTTATTGAGAGCACGCAATAGAAGTTCAATACTTTCACCAAGGGAGATCACCAAGAGGGAACTCAAATTTAAGCATGTTAATATATCTCGTTAAACTAACTTTCACTAATAAACTTAAAGCCAATGAATTTTAGCCAAATTGGATATATTAATTGCTCCGCAATACATTAATTCTCTGATGTGATATCTTTTTTTTGGTCAAAATTTTTTTCATTCATTATCAAAATGATGCATAATAGGAAATCTTAAAAGTCACAATAATAAAACAAGCCCATAGAGCTCCAAAACAAAGTAAAAGCTATAAATCAAGGTGTATCATTAAAGCATGGTTGATAAAGATAATCATAAGGCTTATCCTTCAAGAACATATCCGTGATTACATTTACACGAAATCATCAGTGACCAATCACCAAATCACATAGCAATATCAATGATAACTACGTGTCGGGATCTTCATTTGTAGTTACGGCTTTGCAGCTTCCTAAACACCATCATCATATAGAGACAACATAAACATAATAAAAAAACTCAGATCTCTTACTTATGTAAGTGAACCTTGTAGTCAATGCAAGGTGCTAAAGTTTTGAACTAAAATACATTGATGAGTACAGCTTTAACATTGCAACTACTATAAACACTATTAAAACTAGAGATGGAGCATTTGTTCATTGAAACTCCAAAATCCTAAACTAAATTAAAGAGAAAAGCTCCCAAACATAAGATTGAGAGAGCAAAGCTTTCAAATCTAGAACTAGATTAGGAGAGTGGACGTAGGCTTATCATAAGCTAGATCACTATAACTATTGTATGCAATTTTCTCTATCTCTCAATCTCTCATTTATTTTGTTTGATAGTTTATTGCACATAGGAAAGTATGATCACCACATAGTTCATCTTTAAACATTGGTCACATGCAATATTGAACTCAATTGTTTTAAATTCCACTTAATCACCTATCCACTCCTCTTTCAGTGATAGCTCTAAACCCAACATCAATCACCCCAAAGTGGTATCACAATGGGCAAAAAATTCATGATTTTTCATGGTAGACAAATAAGGTTTTTTTCACACTAATAGGGCTTGATAACACAAAAAAAAGTTTAAAGTATTGGTGTCACTGCAAGCAAACTCTCATGGTTTTTAGTGGTATTTTCCCAAAATAGTAAAATGTTAAAAACTTAATTAATCAACAATCAAATCATTAACCACTAGAGTTTTCTCCAGTAGCCACCCTTCTCCTATGGAAAGGGGTAGGTGGGGAGTTTGTATCCCCACCTTCTCAAAAGGGATGAAGGTAGCAATGATTTAACTTCAATCATAGGATTCGACTTCCATGCCTTACCAGAAGATGGGGCCAAAATTTGAAAGTTAGAGTTAGAGTGGGCGTAGGAGAGTAAGACCGACCAAAAAAAGAAAAACGACCAAATTATTAATGACCAATTCTACTCTATCCCTTCAATAATATGTTCTACCATAATGCCGCCTTTGAAAAAAAAAATTGTGTTCATTATCTAGGTAACGTACTATATTTACACGCCTGCCTGATTACGTTGCTTGATTACGATGTAATCTTGTTGACATGAAATAAACTCAAGAGTCAGTCTTGCTTAAGCTTCTTCTTCGTTTCTTTTCTTTTTCTTTTCCTTTTATTAGATTACAAGTAGTATGCTCAATAGATATCCGAGAAAGAGGATGTCAACGACCTTCTCAAGAGAAAATTGAGCTACCTCGTATTACATAATTTAATAAAAACAAGTAATTGAGCTTCCTTTTATTAAATTACGTAAGGAAAATTGAGCTACCTCCTTCAAGACAACTAAGCTTCCTGTGTAGAAAAGTTCTGGCTGACTCTTCCGTTTATTTCTTGTCAACGGGATTACATCGTAATCAAGTGATGTAATCAGGCAGGCGTGTACATATAGTACGCTACACAGGTAATGAAAAGAAATTTTTTTAATAAAAAAGGTGGCTTTGTTGTGGAACATGTTATTGGAGGGATAGAGTAGAATCGGTCATTAACCATTTGGCTGCAAGTACCTGGTTTATTGCAAGTTACGTACCTGTGTAGAAAGGTCAACGTTTTGTGACGTAGGGGAAAGGTATGGTTTCCAGGAGAGTTGGGTATCGAAAAACTTATAAAAGGATGTGCATGTACAGCCGTTTTGTGAGTTGTGATAAAGAGCTCTAGTTGAGGGAGAAAATAGAAGAATAGAAAGATGGCTTCTTCTCTTTTGTCCGAGTTGATGAGGATTTTGCTGTGTGCTTTTGTGTTAAGCGTTCATAGCCCTTTTGAGAAGAAGGTTCCTGTCCACGGAGCTCAGATTACCGTCCCTGTCAGCTATCTTTCTCCTTCTGCCAATTGCGCAGCTTCAACCACCAATGGTCTCTCCAGCCCCACTCCTCACCCCCCGGCCAAAACCGCCACCACCCCCCAAAACCGGAGAATGTATCTTTCTGTTTGTGTGTAAACGTGGTTAGCGATTGATTTTTGGGTTGTGATCTGTTGAATCTATCGGTATTTACCCAAATTTCACTGCCGACAAGTTTGTCCAAACTAATTCTTGTAAGTTGTAACAACGTGTTTGTAGGGGAATGAGTCCATTTCTTTTTGCTATTAACATTGATTATGATATACTACACGCCCTCAGAGCAGACACGTGAATATTGAACAGCCTTGAATTGCGCTGAAAGTCTTTCAAAAGTGAGCAAGACAGAGATATCAACGAGAAATTTAGCTGAAGACTTTAGGAGAGTTGAGCTAGGATAAATGCAGACCTGCATGCTAGGTGAGGATGAGTTGTACCCAAGATAAGTCAAAAGTGCACTTGTTCATCTCCCCTACTTAACCAATTGGGTTCGAGTCTCTAAGTGGGCTCGACTTTAGATTAAGTTGGGGATCATTGTGCAGAGACCAAACATATGTAAAAAGCCGATGGCTTGTTCCTATTTGCTTATAGCAGAGCATAATTTAAAAGGAAGGATAACGATACCAAAAAAGGTTAGTACAAGAAACCCTAATATATAGCATGATCATTTATGAAGCAACAGATAGTTTACTCAATAGGGAGTGTTACACTCCCTATTAATTCATTAGCTGCTCATAAACATAAAATTCGATTGCTTGGATACCATCAGAGCTTTGATCAGTATTTTCAATAGTATGCTGCCAATGATTTTGCTGCAAATGATTTCTCATTCCTTGCATCTAACATAGTTCTGCGTGGTAATATAATCTCTTGTTAATGGTTTTATGACTCCATTATTTCTTTTTCAGCGAACTCAACCCTTAAACTAGTTCACAAGTATGGAGCACGCTCTCAGCTGTTCGATGGTGGCCCCATCAACCACACGCAGGTTCTTCTGGAAGACATGGCAAGGGTGAAATGGATCCAATCCAAGATCTCCAACAGCATCAGTGGCACCAGTGATTTGGAGGAGTCCGCCCTTAACCTCACAGCAAGTTCCAGCCCCAGCGGCAACAGCTATGTGGTGACTATAGGCCTTGGAACGCCAACAAAGAACTTGACCCTCGTGTTCGATACAGGAAACGCGCTTACTTGGACCCAATGTGAGCCTTGCGAAGTGTCTTGCTATAGCCAGGCCGAGCCAATCTTTGACCCCTCTCAATCGTCATCCTATGCCAACATATCTTGCTCTGCGCCATCTTGCATTAACCTTACTTCCGGCACAGGTAATAGTTAACAGGCCGGGTGTTTCATGTCCAATCAAGTTTTTAATTGGTGGATTACAAAATTAGACATCATTAGTTGTGAGAGGTTTCTAAAAGCACGTTTATAACATATCACGTCACAATATAAATCAGCTTTAATGTTGAGCAGGTCAGCAACCTGGCTGTAGCGATTCCACATGCGTCTACACGGTGAAATACGGTGACCAGTCCATCTCTAGGGGGTTCTTTGCCACCGAAACGCTGACCCTAACCCCAACGGATGTTATTACCAACTTCGAATTCGGTTGTGGTGAGGACAACGAAGGGACATTCGATGGGTTCGCCGGACTCCTCGGGCTCGCCCGAGACCCAGTATCGTTCTTAGAACAAAGTGCGACCCAGTATGGCCAATACTTCTCATACTGCCTCCCTCCCTTATCTAGCTGCACAGGGTACTTGACTTTTGGTAGGGGCATGGAAACGTCTCCCTCGTTGAACTTCACGCCGATGTTGACGGTCGGACAGACTTCGCTCTACTACGGCATCAACATAACAGGAATCAGCGTAGCAGGGAACCCGCTTTCCATACCATCGACCGTGTTTTCCAATTCCGGCACAATCCTAGACTCGGGGACCACGCTCACGTATTTGCCTCCAAAAGCGTACGCCGCCCTCCGGTCAGCATTCCAACAGGCAATGGCGAACTACACGAGTGCGCCTCCGATTTCGCCGTTGGACACTTGCTACGACTTTAGTGGGGTTAGTACCGTCACCGTCCCGGTGATCACATTCTCTTTCGACGGGCCAATTAACGTGGATTTGGACGCGAGCGGGATGTTTTACTGGGTACATGCGTCGCAAGTTTGCCTAGCATTCATGCCCATCAGTGAAGACATCAACGTCGGCATCTACGGCAACATACAACAGAGGACATTTGAGGTGGTCTATGATGTGCCCGGAGGACAAATCGGGTTTGGCGCCCAGGGTTGCTCCTAAGATGGGCAAGGTCCTCTTGAGTTGCATTCGGAGTTCTCTGAAGGACAAGGAATCATTCGAGCGTGTGCATTAGTAGTACTTGGTTGGTTTGAAGAATAATAACGAATGTTGTTCTCCTTGTCACTTCATGTTGAAAAAAGGCTACAATCGTGATTGTGTGATGTATAGTGACTTTTGTGAGTGTTTTTGTTCTCCGTTTGAAAGAGCTAGATAAAACATTACGTGGATTATTATGAAATCCACGTAGCCATGCTTAGATAAATATTTGGAAAATCTATGTACTCTGTTGTTAATCGTGTTTGAAGTAGAACTTTCGCCATTAGGAATGCCTAATTTTTGGGATTTTCTTCTTCCTTGGCGAGGGCCCAGGGGGACCGCGCTTGAAATCTTCGAAGGAGACCGGTGGGTGAAATAATCCCTTTTGCGAGATGGCAATCGTAGGCCCTGGTAAATTCTACAATTGCAACTTGATTTTCCTATTTAACTATTTATTTAATATTAGATTTTTGAGTTGCCGCTAACCAATTCGATGTTGATTAGGAGACGAGCTAGAAGCAGAATCTTGCTTTATTTGGAGCCAGAGATTTGGCTTCAGAGCTTGGTTACACTAATTTCATCTAACACCCTTTTTTGTAACTTTTTATCTTTCACAAAAAGTTTTTCGTGTGATCTTTCCTTTTTATTTTCCTGTTTTATTATCTAGGGAAAAAATCAAAAACCCTAAATTAAGTCCATTGTGACACCTTTACCATAATTTTTTTTTGTTTGTAACGTCAAAAATCTCAAACTTATAGTGTGACACATTTACTTTTTGTTAAGGTTCCGCCAATAAGCACTTTTAAAATTTGCATACATGAACGTTGGAAAGCAAACGGTATTGACATGAAAATTTTTTGACAAAGGATAAATGTGTCACATAAGTACAACTTTTGGGTTTTTATGCTTCAAAAAAGTTTAGGATATTTGTCACAAAAATTTTAGGATAGATGTATCATAATGGGTATTGTTTGGGCCTTTTAGTGACATTTTCCCTATTATCTAAGATATGTAAAGCACATGCGCCAATGTCTCAAAAACACAATATCTAAGCAAATAAGAGGCAGGAAAGTAGAGAAATCGAGCTGTGTCGTGCAAAATCAAACATAACCTTGTTAATTTATTATGCCCCAAAATGGGATCCATGAGCTATAAATGGAAAGTTGATATTAAATCTCTATTTAGAAAATGAAAGTGAATATGCAAATATAAAGTGCTAAAAATATTTACTAAATAATTTACTTTCCTAAAATCAACTATTTAATGTGGAAATAATCTAATTAATACAATCTAAGGTGTAATGCAATTTTAAGAGAATGTATCTATCTTTTAATATGCATATTTTCTTAAATTTACGTTTGGAAGTCATAATAAAAGTTATGATAAGATATATTCTAACCTATCCTACCATGGGTTTGCTTACTGTCCAAAACAAAATAAGGTCAAATATAGGAGGGACATAACCATAATTAAAAAGTCTCATGTGGGAAGTGAGATAAATGTGGATATAATCTTTTATATCTATAATATAAAATTTAATTTTCTAAAAACCCTTCTCCTTTCCGTCTCTTTCTCCTCCATAGCTCTAGGTCACATGAAAGCTTCACAGCTCCTTTGTAGCTCTTTGGTTCAATAGAAGTGTCATAAAAGGGGAAGAGAGCCAAACCACCGTACATTTTAGAGTCACAATAGTGAATGATCATGCTTTCTCTCTTACTAGATTTACAATCTCTAGCCGATTTGTTTGTCAATGTCACTGTAGTCCATTTATATCTTTTGTTATAGTCGATTTGGGGTTTCAGAATACTACAATGAGCTCCTTTACCATTTAAGGTTTAGATTGTACTATATTCATAAATTAATTGGTAAAAGTTGTCTCCGTTTGTGCATTTCTGGTTTCTTCAACGGTGACTCGTGAGAGATTCTTAATATTTTATTTGATTCATTATCGGGTTCCTTAGTAGTGAATTGTGAGAAAAGTCGATAACACTTTTTGTTTATGCATTTCCAACAATAATCATGGAATGTTTCGGTGAGAATATGTGAGATTCTTCCTATTTTAATTCTAGGATTTTCAATGAGTTTGCTATTATTATACCTAGTAGTTTATGCCTAACGTTTCTATTTTTTTTCCTTATCAAATGTGGATCACAATACATAGAATAATATTTTCCCATGGGTTGCATATCAAGGCATATTTGTCATTCACATTTATATGAAGTTCCTACGAGACAATAGACATAATAGGATATGAAAATATCCTTTAATACTACGATTGATCAATTAATGAATATGATATAAATAAATACTCGGTTTCATATCATAATCATATCCAGTCTTATTTTGGTTAAAAATTCAAACGACCAAATACATGCATTCTTGAACCTTGTTTCTAAAATCTTTTTATAAGGAATCCAATATGCTATATATGCATGAAAGTGATTATTTATGAAAACTCTAATTATCTAATGTAGCATTATCATGATGCAAATAGAACATGAGATTCTATCTTAATATGCAAATATGAACAGGATTAGTTATGCAATAGTAGCAACATGATTAATCCTATGATGCAATGATCGCTTAGATGCAACTTAGATGCGATTCTAATCTTTCTTTCTTTCTTTCTTTCTTTTGTCTTTTCTTTACTTTTTCGTTTTTTTATTTCTTAATAAACCAATTAAACCCTGAAAATCGAGCATATGCCGCAGCCGAAGTAATCATGAAAAATAACCTGTATGCATAAATCAACGTATATGCTGAACTAACATGTAATATAACTATGGATTACATGAAAACGTTCTCTTGGATTTTCAACCTTGTTCTTCCTGCGAGAACGGGGTTAGTGCAAACCGGAAATAAAGAAACCAAAGCAACATAATATTGGAAATCGCATAGACAATATACGAAATCAACATGGAGGAATTATGACATGCTTCTATACTAATTGGAACTTATGAATGCCGAAAATATCTACTTATTAAAGGCCAAATTTTTGTGTTTTTCCCAACCGGTTCAGACTGAAAAGTGATGTTGTTTAGTGAATGGAACTCCTTAATGCTAAGAATACTAACACAACCGAACCTATTGCTTGTATGCGTCTAAAATAAACATTAATAGAAAAAGATGATGCAAATCAAGTGTATACAGAGGGGACATCCATGGGGGTTAACTTAGCGCAAAGCTGTATATATATGTGTGAAAAATCCAAGCAAGGGGGCATCCTAGGCAAAGTGAAAACTACATTAAATATTAATGATGCAAATTACTCACTCATCAAACTTTATGCACACCTATTCAAAAGTCTTATGGCCAGCAACTACATTCAATTTAGTGTAGAAACTAAAAGGAAAACTTTATGATAATGAAAAATGTGTTCTATGACAATAATTTTCAAGGAAAATAGTTAGTTTTTCTTTGTTTGGTAGTTTAGGGAAAATTATTTCCATTTTACTAGAGTGGAAGTTGTTTTCCTCCAATCTAAGCTTATTGTTTTTAGTTCATGAAAAACATTTTCCATAGATCAATTAGTTTTCCATCATTCAAACATTGGAAAGTCAGAAAATAATTTCCAAGAAACAATTTTATATCAAACAAACTGACCCTAAATACTCAACATGATCACATTTTCAATAGAACATGCATATTCACCCAAGAGTCTCGTAAGCCATAAATTGAAAGCATGAACCGAGGATAAACATCTATAATTTGGTCAAGCCATTCTCATACTAGGAAGACATCATATTACACCATAATATCAAAAACAAATTATCATTTTTTGCCTAGTAATATCAAAGGGACATAAGAGTGAGGATGAATTGTTTGACGGTGAGAATGAGTGCGTGTGTCTCCCTTTGGCCGAATAAGATGTTATATACCCTAGGTCAAGAGCTCTCGGGAGAAGCAATGAATTCCACACTAGAACAAGTGAATATATGACTCTCTCATGCTAGGAAATTATATTATATATCCTTGTTATCACGCATGTGGCCAAAAATTCAATAGATGTGTGCACGTTTGCCATCCAAGTCTCACCCAAATTCACTTTCCTAATCTAGAAACTCATGTGCTTTGCACATGATGAGTTCGGTGAAAGGGAACCAATGCATGGGGCTGGCCAAATTTAATGAAAGGCCAAGCCTAGGCTTGGTCTAAAAATTCAAATGAGCTTGGGGCCACATTTCTCCTAAATCCAAACTCATTTAGCCCATCAGGCTAATTTAAATGGAATTTATGACCAGGCCAATTTTAAAGATAGATATTGAATGTAAACATGTTATTGCTAAACATAAAATTCTCTAATATCTAAATGCAATAAAGAATGCAAATGTAAAATTACTCTGTTGACACTTGAATTTTCTTGATGGTTAAAGTTAAAAAAAAAAATTGAGATTCAAGATCTCCGATTGCGGAGAGACTTGTTTCTTGACAAAAAAATATTTATTATTAAAGTTTCATTAGTTTCTATCTTTTTTTCTAGAACTATCGTTTAGAGACATTGTAGTAGTATAGGAACCTCAAGCCCGAGAGCTAAATTTTGGTCAACGGCAACCCCAGAGAGCCTCAATCGCCTTGTTCACAATTAGACTCAATCATCTCTTCGACAAAATTGACTCGTCTTTCCATGATCTATTAAAAGCCCAAACGGACCCGGAACATTTCAAACCAGATGTCACGACCATCGTCTTCGAGTTCATTTTATAATGATATATGGCCCGTGCGCTATCTCCAAGGTAGCTTCCCAGGTTTGCCTTTTTAAAACTGGTGTCGGCCGACCCTGCAACAGGCCCTTGGACGAAAATACGTAATATATGGCCTCTAAAATTGGACCTCCTGATATCCGTTTGGCCTGAAATTTTAATACAAGCTCTCACCAGCCGCTGGGGAGGCTGTGGCCCTTGACCAAGCCCTCGTTGGCCACAGTCAAGAGCTGTGACTCTTGCTAAACTTGGGCATGGACTGCCTCGCCTAGGCCCTCACCTAGCCCTCTCCAGTCATCGGCAAAAGGAAAGAATAGACATAAAAAATAAGAAAATAAAAAAGTTTAGAAAAATTATAAAAATTGTCCACTTTAGAATCAACCTCACCACATAGGACAATCACATTGACTAGACTGCTATGTCAGCGTTTTTGGTCAAAATATGTAAAATGGACTACATTGGCAAATCGTCAAAATGTTTAGGACCGAATTATCACAAGTATGATAGATTTAGGATTTTTTTGGTAATTTTCCCATTTTAAATATGATAAAGGGATAAACATTGTTTTATAGTTTGGAAACTAGAAAGTTAGCTCCTCTCTTCATGAAAATAAGATTTACTGCTCATCAGAAAAATTTAAAAACAAATGATATTCATTTTTAGATGAGTTACATGTGTGAGTTGTTTCGAAGAAATCCCACAATAGAAAATTGGTATACTATAACGTGGAATATTTAATATATTATGATTTACCTATAACTTATTAACTTTGAAGTAAAGATGGGCTCAACTATATATATTGACTTGCTCAAATTTTCGATCCCTCTTGATGATTTCCCCAAATGAATGTATTAGACTTTTATTGTGTATCCCAACAAATGATATTAAAGCGCATGGTTGATTGGAGCAATTCATGTAATAACTTTGAAGACTCGTTTCTTTATAAATATGGATGATTCCTGAATAGTCGCGATTTGATGGATATGGAAAAAAAATTTGATCTGTTTGTTTCTGAATCACGATTTGATGGATATGGAAAAGAAATTTGATTTGTTTGTTTTCAGTAGAAAATTGAAAATTTTGCTTCCTCTTTTTCTGAGTGGAATCATAACTCTAAATTAGATGTTTACTCCCAAGGCATATATGATGGGGAAAAAAAAATTGATTCTTCATTCTGCAATTGAGCTTTCTTAAGAACTAGAAATGCAAGGCATGACTAATAGAAATAAGTGATTCGGATTAGATCCTATGAACCCTTCTTTCATATGGACCTATATACATCAAGACTAACTTATCTTTCAAAGAGAAGCAAACGAAATCAAAGTTAATGCAGTTGCCTGTTAGGACCTTTGATTCGACGTCAATTAGCGGTACACCACGACAAGACGACCTGTTAGTTGTTTCTGTTACCCAACGTGTACTCCAAATGAAACCCATTTCAGACCACACCTTAAACATAAGCAAATCAACATCTTGGGACCACTCGAAGTGAAAAGGAGTGGAAAGACAAGAAAAATGAGAGAGATGACACCACACACACTAACATTCCAGGAAGAACCTGCTGTGGGGAAGAAATGGAAAAGAGTTGCCATTGTTCAACTCTTCTTGATGTGAAAAAAAATTGTTGGTATTTCTTAGCGGTGGAGAAGAAAAAATACACTATTAATTAAAGAATTTTACAGTAAGAAAGGTAGATTCCACGTCAAAACTTCTAATCTTAACTATTGCCGGGTAAGAGTGAGATATTCATTTCTGGAGGCTCAGTTGCACTTAGGGACCAGATTTTACAATCACTGGGCTTCACGCTGGGTTCTTTTCCAGTTCGTTACCTAGGGGTGCCTATCATTACTTGCCGGCTGAACAAAGTAGATTGCAATACCCTGGTAAGTCATCTTACTGCCAAAGTCCAATCCTGGACACACCGTTTTCTTTCGTTTGCGGGTCGCTTACAACTTATTAAGTCGGTACTGCATGCAATACAAGCCTATTGGGCTTCCATCTTTTGGCTTCCTGCTTCGGTTGTAGACAAAATAGAGCAAGTTTGCAGGCAGTTCCTTTGGAAGGGCCCTACCATGGGACCGGGAGGTGCAAAAGTCTCTTGGGCCGATGTCTGCCTTCCCACTCCTGAAGGTGGCCTTGGCTTGAGGAAAATCAGAGACAGTAATAAGGCAGCCATGGCCAAACATATATGGCTGTTATTCACTGACAAAGAATCACTTTGGTGCAAATGGATACATGCCACATATCTCAAAAGACAATTCTTTTGGACCTCTCCTACTCCAACACGCTGCTCTTGGGCTTGGCGGAAAATTCTTGCGTTAAGAGAAACCTTCCGACCGCATTTTAGATGGAAGGTAGGTGATGGCGAACACACTTCACTGTGGTTTGATCCTTGGCTAGAGTGTGGCCCGCTATATTTGTTGTTCTCTGATAATTATATCTGCCAATCAGACCTTCTCCAGGAAGCTAAGGTTAAGGACATATACACTTCAGATGGGCTCCAACTTATCCAAGACTTGTCACAATGGCAAATCACGATTCCCCCACGCTCGCAAGGCCAAGACATCTTTAGGTGGGTGGAAAATTCCTCTGGGATTTTCACGATAGCTTCGGCGTGGGCTACCATTCGCCGCAAAGCCAACCCAGTACCCTGGTCTTCCTTCGTTTGGGATAAGGCCCTCACACCTAGACACCAATTCCTTTTGTGGCTCATCTCCAAAAACCGTCTCCCAAAGATATGATATAATAGCTAGTTATGTCTGGGGTGATTAAGGATGGGTAAAATGCCCACTACCATCCGGGCAGCCCTACAAGCAAAGTCTATTAAGTGATCGCTATTTCCGTTACCTAGCGTGTACTCTATTTGAAACCCATTTCAGACCGCACCTTAAACATAAGCAAATCAACATCTTGGGACCACGCGAAGTGAAAAGGAGTGGGAAGACGAGAAAAATGAGAGGGATGACACTGACAGCAAATGACGGTCAATGTAGGGTCGACTTTCAGAGACTATACCTCCCAAGAATCTAAGCACGAAATTGAAAATAGTATGGGAAGCAGGATTTGTACTAAATACATCTGAGCTGTGATGATCACATGTGTGTTTGGAGATAAATGATACACGTTTCTATAAGGTGTCTATTGTCCAAAAGTCAGTACTCTCGTCCAACCTCAGGAGTAGATAATGAGTTAACGTCGATACACCATTATATAGAGTTTAATGCAATCGATATTTAAATATATATAACATGTTTTAGTTATTACGTGTTAAATAAAGTGCAACCATGAGAGCCACGAGATGGGCTCATAAGCAGAATTCACTCCAAACGGATTCCTTATTAGGTCATGCCCGTGGAAAAATCAATCTAAGGAGCAGCAACTAATCAATCTGGACCCACTGTAGACGAAAGCGAAATGCAAGACAAATTGAGCACGAGAGGAGTGTTAATGGGGGAAACGCGGGACCCTAATTAAAGCAGCTTGGAGAATCTTGATTTGCTAAGCGATAACGTTTGCAAAAGGCGTATTATAATGGAGACATAACAGCAAAAGCATTTCTGTGAGTTGTGAAGGCCATTATTACCACTAGGACAAAGGGTAGAAGACGACGGGGACGAGGACAATGATGATGGCGGCTTCATCGTGTTCCTCTTTCCTCATCAAGATCCTGCTGTGTGTCTCTCTCCTTCTGTACTTAAACGAGAAGGCCTGTGTCGTCCATGGAGCTGATGAGATCACCCTCCCAGTCAGCTCTCTTTTCCCTTTTCCCGACTGCAAAGCCTCAACTACCAATGGTCCTCTCTCTCTCTCTCTCTCTCTCTCTCTCTCTCTCTCTCTGTGTGTAGCTTCTTGCATGAATTCGCATGGAGTGTCCTTAAAAGCGCAAACTAGATTGTCAGAAGGTGATATGCAAAATCACCTTTTGTGAAACTAAAGACTTCTTGTTTCATTTTTATTTTTTTTGTTGCCGCTTAAATATAGCTCTTTCAAAGTCAGAATAGGCTTCGACGGTCAATTAGTTATTTATTAAGAGTATGAATCATTTCATTAACTTTAGTCTAATTTAATTGAAGAAAGCGTGCACGTTCAATGTTTTTAATTCATATCCCCATAAATAATCTTTTAATTTCACATTCAATTTCAATTACCCATATATAAGACAACTCATCTAATACATTAAATCTGGATAATGGACTTCTCAAAGAGTCTATAATGGAGAAAGTAACCACCGGAAGTTGTTCCAGTGGCCATCCTTCCCACATGAGAAGGGTGTGGTGGGGAGTTCAATTTCCTACCGTTTTAGGGGAGCTGGAAGGGACGTTTGGTTTCGTATGTGAGTTTCAATTCTCATGTTCTACAAAAAGGTAGGACAAAAGTCTAATAGTAAGTTGGGAATTAAAAAATACGACAGACAAAAAAAAATGATGAAGAAAATACACTTTAAATCATAAGGTGCGTTTGGTTTGGCTTTTAGGAAAAGTTGTCGGGAAAATGCAAAAGCCTATGGGTTCAATAGATTTTTCAAAATAGATATAGTGTTTAGTGAGGTGTATTTTGAAAACGCATTGGAAAGTAAATTTAACTTTAATGCCGTTTGGAAAAAAAACTATACTTTTTAAATAGCTTTTATCAACTAACCAAAAACCTCTCAAAATAATTCGCAAGTGGAACTCAGTCGCCGGTGAACCAAATCAACCGCCGATCAAATCTAGCCATTGCTCAGCCTTGCTTGAGGTCAACCTCAACTCCTTTAATTTCTTTTTTAAATCATCTAGTTGCTTTATACCTTTTATAAAAGGAAAATTAATAATCTAGTGTTAAGAAGTATGATTAATGCTTGAACTGTAATTTAATAGGAACAAAAATATCATAAGAGATACAAGAAGATTAAGATACTAACACGTATTCGCGATTTGATTTTGAGGATTGGGTTCATTTTTTTCAATGATGGTTTTTTTTTTTTTGCACAACTTCAAATGTGAGTAACATTGGGGATGTTGCAAATAAGAGTCGTACATCATTTTTTCTTGCAATAAAGTAATAGAAACCTTTTTTCTTGAGATTGAATGTAAAAAAAAATTATACTGATGATGTTTCCAATAAGAGCGTTTTCCATTCATTTATTTTTATTTTGGTTGATTTATTATTTTTTTCTAATTAAAAAATTCCCATGGACCCATCAAGCGGGAGATAACGACACGGTCTTTGAAAATTACTATGTATATCATTTTTTTCCAATTATGCACATTGCCCCCCTCTCTTTTTCGTCAAGGATCAAGTAAATCTAATCCAGCAGAGCCACCACGGCCGGTGGTACTACCCTTTATCTCTGCTGATTTTATATATCTGTTAATGGTTCGAAAGCCCTTCATATTTATTTTTTTATTTTTATTTTTGGGTCATTCATAGCCCTTTATATTAATCTAATTCTCATTCATCCTGCAGCAAACTCAACCTTGAAACTGGTTCATAAGCACGGTCCATGCTCTCCCCTTTTCAACGGCGAACCCGTGAACCTCACCCAATTACTGCTCGAAGACATTGTGAGAGCAAAGTGGATTCGATCCAAATCATCTGGCACTAACACCGCGAACGGCCTAAAAGACTCGGCCGTCAGCATCAAAGCCAAGTACGGTCCTGGAGGCGGGAGCTACCTGGTGACCGTAGGCCTCGGCACACCAAAGAAGGACCTAACCCTCTTGTTCGATACTGGAAGTGCGCTTACGTGGACCCAGTGCGAGCCCTGTGTCGTGTCTTGCTATAGCCAGGACGAGGCAATCTTCGACCCCTCTCAATCCTCGTCCTACGCCAACATCTCTTGTTCTTCTCCATCTTGCTCTCAGCTTGGTTCTGGCACCGGTACGCCTATTAAATCTATAATATATATATTGAACTAATTGATATTCAAGCACCGAGTTTAGCCTTGACTTCATTTCACAAAGCAATTTTTCAGATCACTAACACGGAGGATTTCGAATTAGCCCATCGAAATCTGATTAAAATGGACAAAAATGCTGGTAAAATGTTGAGACGGAGTTTAACATAGAGAAAAAAACCTCCTAGGACTTTTCCCTGTTAGGAGGTTTTCTTCATCTTGATCTTAATTTCATGTTGCTCCATGGTGCGCAGGTCAACGACCTCGCTGCAGCGATTCGACATGCGTTTACAAAGCGCAGTATGGTGACCAAGAGTCCTTCACCGTCGGCTTCTTTGCAACAGAAACACTGACCTTATCACCAACGGATGCCATCTCAGGTTTTGAATTCGGGTGCGGTCAGAACAATGGAGGGCGATTCAAGGGATTTGCAGGATTGCTGGGGCTCGCCCGGGACCAGATTTCAATCTTAGAACAAAGCGCGACAAAATACAGCCGATCATTCTCCTATTGCCTCCCCCCTTCGACGAGCTCCACGGGGTACTTAACCTTCGGCAAGGGCAGCGTGGTATCCACCTCGGTCAGCTTCACGCCATTATCAACGGTCTCGCAAGATGCAATCTTTTATGGCATCGACATAACAGGAATCAGTGTCGGAGGCAAACCGCTCTCTATACCATTGACTGTGTTCTCGAATGCTGGCACGATCATCGACTCGGGAACCACGATCACACAATTGCCCCCGACCGCATATAGCGCCCTGCGCTCGGCCTTCCGACAGGCGATGTCCAAGTACAAGATGTCAACTCCGGCTTCTCCCCTCGACACTTGCTATGACTTGAGCGGGTCCACCGTGGTCACTATCCCGGTGATCACATTCTCCTTCAGAGGACCTATAAACGTCAACTTGGACCCCAGCGGTGTATTGTTTCCCGTGAATCCATCGAAAGTGTGCCTTGCGTTTGCAGCGAGCGGCGACGACACGGATCTCAGCATCTACGGGAACACACAGCAAAGGTCATTTGAGGTGGTTTATGATGTGGCTGGAGGGCGGATTGGTTTCGGCGCAAAAGGTTGCTCCTAAGCACTGTCCTGAAGCGTCCATGACAAAAGGGTGCAAAGCGATTTGCTTATTTAGTATACTTAAATAAAGTGGAAGACACCTTAATCAAGGCAAGCAATGTGTATCGCTGAGAACTATAAACACTACGTTTGACATGAGCGAATTGCTATCTTCCATTTCTACAAAAGAAGTATGGAGATTGACAGATGCATATCCTAATGAGAATTGCAATTTGTTAACTACAGAAGGGACAAAGTTTGGCTAACAACAGCGATGAAAGTTGGTCTGCTAGATAAAATGACATCATGGTGTTCGCTCAAAAAATCATCTCTTTCGAATTGGTGGATAAGTTATGAATAAACACCACAATTCTCAAAACATGACTTGATGTAGCTTGTGGAAATTTTGCAAATCGGGAGTCACCAACCAGAGGAGCCCCAGTTCTTAAGGATCTTCTCGAATTCAAGGTTTGAGTAATTTATGATTTGCAAATACAATCTAAACTTTACAATCACACTAGAGTTGCCGCTTACCAAATTAGAAAAACCTAGATTGATTGGACACCTAAAATCTAAGATACTGTCAAGGGAAATTAAACTACACAAGGGCACTTGTGCAACGAGACCTGCATATCTTAGGTCCTAGCTTGGGGTGAATTTAGCATCCCAGGACACCATTTCAGTAACGTAACCCTTCCTTTCGCTAATTATGAAATCACTCATAAAACTAAATACCAAATATGCATGATCTTTTGTTTAAAATATTAAAATGTCGCCAACGACTTATTCCATATGGTTTAACGACTAACAACACCATTTAGTGTGTCATGGCATGGCTCCACTCAAGTGTGAAAGTGTGAATGGAAATGAAATGTCAATTTAGTGTCCTATGAATTATGAGTTTAGATGTTGCATTTAATATGTAATTCAAAACATTATTTATGACGTATTTAAGGCCTATTTATAGGTTATTACAAACGGAACTTCTTATCGAACACAATACCACATGACTTAAAAAAATACTAAATAGATACACCTTTAAAAGAAAGCAAAAAGGGATCAACCACCAAATGAAAGCTAATTCACACAGACATTTCGACAAACATATGGCGAGCATCTCGGTTTAGTGATTAAAAACGCAAGGACGAAACAGTGATTCGAAATCATACGACCACAGCATCATCAGGGCAGGCTCGAATCGATAATAGATCCTCAATTGGAGACTATATTCACACAAACCGCAAGCAGATTTCTCGGCCTCGGTCTCATGTACGAAGCAACAGGAACGAAGCATGAGCAATACCTCAAAAAGAAACAGCAATTGACCTCGAATGACGATCGAATCAGAGGGAAAGGTTGTCAGAGGCGACGACGCTGAAGATGGGAGCCAATAAAGGAGAAATGAGCAAGTTACCATTACTTCGCGATCACTGTTCGAAATACAGGAGCGGCTAAAGCGCCTCCGGTGACGGCGAAGGTAAACCCCCGACGGAAATCGATGAGAGACGGAGGTAAGGATTCAAAGAAGAAATCGAATAAATAATCACTACCTGAATTATGAGAATTCTTTCCCTATAATCCCCGTTCTATCCATTGAGCCGGATGCAAAATGTCTGGTCGGCAATCATTTCAACTTGAAGGTGGAGCCGTTCGGAGTGGAAGTCCCGAGAGCGTCGCGGCCGGAGATCGGTGCCGGCGGAAGAGCAACTCAAAGCGATGGTGATCGGAGGTAGAGCCGCCGGAGCAGTCGTTGAGACTGTGGAAAAGTAAATCGAGACAATAGATTCCACGTCAGCTTACTATTTCATGGGACGACTTTGAAAATGGTTTGGGCTTACGCTTGCGAATTTGATGGAGCTAAACCGAAGTGGGCCGAGCAAATTGGGCCGGCCGATTGTCTAATTTTCTTCTAATTGCGCCAATTTTACTTGATTGGGCCTAATTGGCCAAATTGGGTTTCGACTCAAATGGGCCTAACCGGGTCGGTTGATCGAGTTGACCATGCTCGGCATCATTGGTCCCGACTCGTCATTTCAGCTTAATTTCGCAAAATTGCCATGATTTCCAGCAAAATTGATATTGAGATTGAGTTAATTTGGGTCAACCGGATTTAAATTAGGCTAACTGACATTACATTATGAAGGATCGATTGGGGGGCCCAGATTGGTGCTTGAGAATTGGCCTACTTGTCTCAAGTTCGATTTCTCAAAATTAGTTTGAAATTACAATATGTTACAACCCTAGGATCAAATAACAAGAAGGCAATTTTTCCTAAAAATATGACTAGAAATTGATGAATTTGAAATTTGCCTATCATGATTTAAAATTTTCAGTTTGGTCGGAAAGTCAATTTTCGATCATATCTTCGTAAAATTGGAGAATTAGAAGTTTAATTAAGCTTGCAAAGAATTGATTTGATGATTTTTCAAAATTTCAAATTTAAAAAAAAATGTTGACTTTAGGAGTTGACTAAAAGGTCAACTTTAAAGACATCATTGAATTATCGTTGAAATCAATCCCTTAAGTTTAGACAAAATGCTATGGAACTTGAAAAACATCGAAAAACATTGACATGACTCTTCTTGAATGAAAATCTGGCCTTGTCACGATCAAAGATTCCTAATCTTGAGTTTATACTTTTATGAAGATCAAAAAGTCATGTATCAACAACCGATAATTAACTCCACCTCATTTCTAATTTAGGGTACTCCAATTAAAATTATACACATATTTAACTAAGAAGAAACCTCTTAAGAATTTTCCCTCTTAAGAGGTTTTTTTTTTTTTTTTTTTTTTTTCATGTTTCTCCAAGGCACACAAGTCAAAGTTGTAAAACATATGAGATTTTAATGATCATCAAACTATCTTTGTTACTAATGATCACAATGATGTATGCAGATAATGAAACAAGTTACTATGATCTATAATCCTACTCATCAACAAAAGACGAGATATTAGTCTCTAACTTAGTGGTAAACAAGACTCATGATAGCTTAGAAGGACCTATCAAGATAGCAATCTTGAAAGTTTATTGAAGATGGAAAGATTAATGATCCTTACATCATATGTCATTCAATTTGTATCATCACTAAAGATAGTCAACCTTGTCACTTACAATTTGTACTATTGATAGTGTGAAATAGATTACAATAGTGATGCATCAAGTTTGATAATAGTGAAATGAGTATTAAATGAAAACGATTAATATATTAGAAACAAGCCATTAAAGCCCTAGAATCAGTATATCATAAACCGGGTTGAGTATCGAAAAAGTAGCTTATAGTTCTATGTGACAAAACAATAGGAGCAATCATGATATTGGCAAAGAACTTCCCAACGAGTCTTAAACAGTTAGCTGATCATTCTTGAAGGTCTCCAACAAATATAATGAAGACCTGAGTATCTAGGATGCAATGGTGCTGTGAAGAAAAAAGTTAGAGAAATTAGTCAAAGCAATTGAGAATACATGATATACTGATATTGTCCACTAAGCTAAAAATTGTCACTAATCTTCATATGTAAACCTCTCTATATTTAGTTTAGCACTATAATAGCTTATAATCAAGTGTAAAAGAGTAAGTGTCGTGTTCTTATATCCCAATAGTGGGATCTCTCAAGTAAATTGAACTACACTAGCCAATTATAACTTACCCTACTAATTATTAGTGGAATTTAGTTGCTATTAAGGTGTTAGTTTGAGAGCCAACGTAAGCTTGGTCATAAGCCGAACTATTATATGTCATTGTGTGATCTGCTTATCTTTACTTTGATTTACTTATCAGCATCACACATACTGATTTATTTACAACACCACTTTGAGTGTTAATTGTTTGATATTTCATAAAAGTTTTTTAATACATTAACACTCCATCTATTCATCACTCCTTCTAGGTTGCTTTGTTACTCCCAACAAACCACACTCCAGCAATTCGACATGCTGATACACGCCAAGGTATATGGACAAGTCCTTCACCGAAGGCTTCTTTGCGACAGAACACTAACCTTATCGCCAATTGACGCAATTGCCAATTTTGAGTTCTGAAGCAGTTACAACAATAAAGGGTTTGAGGAAGAATATGCCAGAATGTTGGGGCTTTGCTTGGGACTCCATTTCATTATTAGAGCAAAAATGACCAAATTTGACCGATATTTCACGTATTGCCTCCCTATGAACATGGTTATCGACTAAAGATTCTGTTTCCACATATCGTTGTGGGACTCCGTTTATGTGTAAAAGTATAAATGCAAGTCAAATATCAATCCATATGACATATACATAGTACATTATGGCGTGCATTTCGCATGCAACATATGTGCATTTCACGCACAACATATAAACTCATAATTCAAACATGACACAAAAAGAGGACATGACATGGTGATACTCATAAACATAACATGACAAAGTCACATCTTCTAACATCACAAGATGTATCATTCTTTCATTAATGCACTATGCTGATTTATAATCTTCTTTAATTGCTCGACAGGCCTACATATTGATCGAATACTCTTTCCATTCGTAGTAAACTCAGCCTTAAAGCAGGTTCACAAGCACGGTCCGAGCTCTCCCCTTTCCTAGGGCGAACCCAGGAACCAAACCCAATTTCTTGCTCGAAGATATCGCAAAGGCTGAACTGGATTCTATCCAAATTCTGCGGAGCTAAAGCCCCTGATAGCTTGAACTCCTAGGCCGTCAACATCAAGGCCAAGTAAGGTTTCCTTCCAACGAGAGCTACTCGGTGACGATACTTGTTTGACATTAGGAAGTGCGCTCACATGAACCCAACGCAAGCCATGTGCAGTGTCTTGCTATGAGCAGATCGAGCTCTCAATCCTCATCCCAAACCAACATCTCTTTCTCTCCTCCACCTTGCACTAAGCCTCGTTCAAGCACTGGTTATTAAAACTACACAGAGATTTAACTTAGAAAAAGCCCCTTATGACTTTGACCTATTAGGAATTTTTTTTTTCATGTGGATTTTAAGTTCAAGTTGCTCAATGGTATGCAGGTCAAAAATCTCACCCCAGCAGTTCGACATATAAAAACATGTCGAGGTATATGTCGAGTTTCGGCGCGGTCATAACAAGAAAAGGTTCGACGAAGAATGTGCCGGAATTGCCGTGGCTTGCCTAGGACCAGATTTCATTCTTAGGACAAAGCGTGACCAAGTATGGCCGTATTTCACGTATTGCCTCCCCCTTCGATGGAGTTATCAACTAAAGACGCTCTTTTCACGTGTCATAGCGGGTCAATTTAATAAGTATGAATGCGAGTGAAATGTCAATCCAGTGTATTATGGCGTACGCTTCACGTGCAACACATGTCCACTTCGCATGCCATATTCGCGCACTCAGCGTGCAACTTATGTCGACACCCTTTTTTTCCAGCATTGTCACGACCCACCGTCACCAAGGTTGGTGTCGGGAAGGACGGAATTTAAAGGTATTTACTTTCGAGATGGTCCTTGAAAGGCCCATCACATCAAGGACAGTTCGAACGCATCATCAATGACAATTTTCCCACAAAGTCCATTGATCATAAGTATGGACTCTACCAAGTACATATCTCGCGCAACAGCATAAGGGTGCCATAACTTGACCTTCACACCACAAAAAAATGTGAAGATGACTTTAGAGGTATCTTTAATGCGGTCACTCTTACGAAGGTACTCCAACAAACAAACAGCATCCACTTCATCTTTTTGTAGTCATAGCAACGAGTATGCTAAACCTGGATGAACCTTGATCAAAATCCATGCTCTACAGTCATTCTTACAAAGGCACTCCCACAAAAAAATAGCATCACTTTGTGTTATTTGCGGTTGTAGCAATGAATATGCTAAACCATGGTGAACCTTGATTGAGATTTATACCCCAAATGACAGGTTCATTTTATTAAGTTAAACAACCTAATATAAAACTTTAGAAAATAATATGATCAAAACTATAAACTATGAAATTAGAAAATTTATTATGATAGAATAATCAGTATCCTTGTATTTTAAAGTTTTATTCTAAAAGTTTACCTATTTAATTGGAAAATCTCTATTTTTGATCCATCTTAATAACAACTATAATTACAAAATTTTAATTTTTTTTCATAAGGGTAGTTCTTAAATTTTGTTCCACCGTCATATTGATTACTTAAAGGAAAATTTCGGGAAAAATACGTATCATCCCTAGCCTTGTGCGAAGGCATCGTTGTGATCAAACTCACAAGTCTCAATAAAACTCGAAGAAGACCGTAAAAAATGTTAGAATTGTAGCGCCGATATTAGGGAGCAAAATTCAAAAGGGAAAAAAAGAAGAAGAAGGAAATCACTTATCTAGAGATAATTTATCATCCATAAAATATATATATATATATATTTATATTTTATTTATATATAACCTTGACAAAGTGAGCGTGCGAAGACAGCTATTTAGAGGGAAAAAAAGAAAGAAAAAGGGAATTCTTAAAATTGAATGGAAAAAATTATTCATAAACAAATAACCATTTTGAGCGGCTGAGCTCGCGCTGAACAGTGGACGCTTAACCTTGGGCCGCCCGCGGATTGCACGACGCATCACCGACCGGGACACACGCAAGTGCCACGTGGCGCTTGCTGGCTGGCCTTCTCTATTTTCGGAATTATGAAATTACACTTTTATTTTTGCCAAATTTACACTGCACATTTAAGCTTTTCTGCCTCCAGCGAAGCTCATGGCTTGAAATCTTTGTTTCCCTCCAACGGGCGAATCGAACTGCCGGCAGGGAAAGTCACGAACGAATTTGCCGTTTCAAATCGAATCAGCATGGCGCTTGATCCATCGAAAAGCTTGTGACTTGAATATTACGAAAAACACTTGAATGAGAAAAATAAAAATAAAATAAAAATGGATGGCCTCGAGATGGGATGGCACCCCCAATGAAATTAAGCCACAGATTACTTGTTTTTTCAACCGCTCAAGTCTATCGACAATAAGTTTGGAAAATCAAATTGTAAAATTGGATTGTAAAATGGTATGGGCTTTACAAACTATTGACAGTAAGTTTGGAGAGAGATGTTTCTCTATCTTGCTTAAATGGCAAAAGTATCATATGATAACATAAATGCATTGTATTTGTTGAGTACTTATAAGCACATGGTTAATGAGTGTTTCCGCCATGTAAAAAAACATAATTTGATGACACGAACCAACTAATTTAAAGTTCCATAGTCCATACTTTTAGGTTAAAGAACCAGCATATCATACAAATAACCCAAGTGAACTTAGGGAAATTGACTCTTCAAGTACCTAAGCTTTTGTTAGTTTTACAGTTGAATACCTAGATTCTTTTTTTTTTCTTTTAAATCAAGTATCTCACTTAAAAATATGGCTCTATATGAGGTTGTTGATAAATAAGTTGCCTATAGTTTGATTTTGGTGACATAGCTCGCTCACTTGGCAAAAGCACAACTAGTGACATGACTCGCTTAAGCAGCAAAACTTGTACCGCATGCATTTCATGTGTTGGTGATGGTGAGAGAGAAAAGGGACAATTTTAGCCATTCAGTATGACTCTTTGGTTACAAGACATCATTCCAAGAGGTGGAGTATTAACAATGATATGTCCAAGCTAGCATTCTCTAGCTACCTTTCTAAAGGAGGCCTCATTTGAAAAGTTGAGGTGGTTCATCGAAATAATAGTTGAAGCATTTGATTATAAAACCGACAAAATTCAGACAATTGTGATGTCGTTGGAAAAGAAAATCATGACCAACATTTTTATCAAAGTTTGGCTCTATGGTTGGACCACATTCATCAACTCCACCATTGGCATAAGTCTATCGGAGTTTTACCTCCACTTGTCCCTCCAATGAGGATAGCCTGCAACGTCATATTCCATATTTAATGTCGGGCCCTCAACAATTTCTGTCCCCCCCTCCCCCACGTAAACTCTTGTCTTTTGGGGAGGTAGAGATATCTAACAGACTTACAGATTTCTTCCTGCTTGCAATTAAACCTTTTAAAAAGACATGCCTAGGTGTATATAACTTTTAAATTTATAATAGAAAAAACAAATCATAACCAACATTTTCATCAAAGTCTAGCTCTATGCTGGACCACATTCATCATCGCCACCGTTGGCATAAAAGTCTCACTAAGGCATGCCCAAAAGTAAAATAAGTCTATGATTTAGCCAAGTTTTGGAGGCTTTTCTTACCTATTTAGCTCCAGTGTTCTCTTTCTTCATACTAAATGTAACACAGGGTAAAAGAATGGTACAATCACAATAATTTTTCAATTTCACCCAATTGTGTCAAACTTAAGAATTTGACAGGATGAAAATCATTCATAAGATTGTAAAAGATTTTATGATTTAAATCTATATTCTACCAAGATTTTATCAATTTAAGATTTCAACCTAGATTTAGATCCTTAAATATGTTTATGATCGTAATTTCTCAAGATTTCAATTAGATCTATATTTTGATAGACATGGAAGTAACACAAACGCGCTGAAAATAAAATGCAAAATAAAAATAAAAAATAGAGGATTTTATCCCATAATTTCACACATCAAAACATGTAAAATTTGTGATAGAATTATAGAGGAGCAAATAAAACATAATTTGGTAAAGAAGAATTGACTTAAAAGTTACAGTTTTACAAATTACTTTGCATGGGGTACAAAGTAGATATGATTCAAAGTCTATCACTCATCTTCTGCTCATTAGACCCAAAATTTTAGAACTCAACCTACCTTACCATCGCCAATACTTATCTCGAGACTTAATGTTGGTTTTGCAAAATCTCATGGTTCCACTGTTTTCTTGCATGCACTCACTAATGTGCCATCCACCCACCTCGGCCATCACCACCGCCCCTGGCGTCGAGCAAACTAAATTCTCCGAGCCTCTAGCTAGTAGTTAGGATTTTAAGTCATGAAGAAGCCACAAAAAAGAGCTTCATTGTCGTAATGAAGCATTCTCAAATTTGACCTCACGAGTTGATAGCATTCATGGTAAAGCTCTGTCATGTTGGGTATGGGGTGATTGGGTTCAAAATAGATAGGATCTAGACCTAAACCTTCGACCATATTGCTCCGTTTGTATTAAATTTTGTTTTAGACCCAATCCTATTTTTTCGATTTAGAAACAAGATTTACCCGGTTTCCATCGGAACCTATTTTGCTATTTGTTTAGAAAACCTTCCCACGGTGGGATTCCCACCTTTCACATCAACTTTCTCACTCCCATCCTTAGCTACATCAATCCTATCCATTGCCACATAATCCTCCCCAATGCCAACAACTTGAAAATCCTCGAAGAGTCTAGGCCGCCCCCGTTCACTCGCGTCTTGCAAATCCTCGAAGCCCGACATCGTCGACGACAAAGCCGTCATATCGCAGATTTGGCTGGGCGTTCTTGTAAGAGTTGATAAAGATGCAAGCTCTGCATAACCATTTTGGGGTCGACAATGACGATGATGGGGACGATGTTGACGGGGGCGGAGAAGATGGAGATAACCAAATCCACCACGATTCTCCACGGAATTACAGTTCAATGTGACAGCCAGAGCTTAACCCCTGTACTTGCACGAAAATTCACTAACTCTAGAATTTCCAAAAAAATAAAATAAAATTAGCCAATCATCTGAATTGGGAGTGGGCATTTGCAGTGAAAGATTGATAGTTTCAATTAGAATGATCATTAAAAGTGAATTTAAATTCAAGCCCATTAACATATCCATGTTTGGACCTATTTTCACTTCAAAATTTAAATGATTGGGTTATGAGTACACTAGAATATATAAATTGTTACATATCATGTCGAAAAAAGCTCAAATTCAATTTCAAGAGCCAATACACCTTAAAATAGTTTTGACCATTTGCTGTATTTACAATTTGTTATTCTTGGACAATTCAAATCGTCTCCAAGAGGCTAAATTTATCACACTGACCTTAACTACTTTCAACCCAACAGCCCCAACATACGAAAATTTTAGTAAAGAAAACAATCAAAATCGGAGTAATTAGCGCAACCGATTGTTGCCGAAAATCTCTCTTGATTGCTAAAAAACTTCAATCAAATAAAGTTCAATTGTCAAGGGTGTATTCATTTCACGAAAAACTTAATATTTAAAAAATATTTTTTTTAAAATAATCATTCATATCGTTTAAATAAATCAATTAATGCGACTATACTCATCACCCACGCACAAATGATTAACTATAAATTATTAACCATGACGTGACCCCCTTTTTGTCATGCTAATTTTTCGAAAAATATTTTTTTTTAATTTTCAATGTTCTCAGGACAACACAAAAGTTGACAAATCGCTTAACCACCCCGCGGCTTGAAAAATTCACCAACGGACCGTACTTCCCCCGGTCCGCAACCCCCTCTAATAATTAAACACCCGTTGGGGGGAGGGCCCACCGACCACCTGCATGACCGCCACGTGTACCCCCAACCACCCGATAAGGACGACCGGCCGTTTCGGGCCGCGTTTGACCCGGTCCGCTTCGGGATGCGTGGCCTACAAACCAGGGCGACGCGTGGCCACCCCCCCCGGTTTTCGGCATTTACTTTAAACAAACACCAATCCCCTCGCTCCCCCTCCACTTTTCAAGCGTTGAATCCCCACCGTTTCTTTCTTAAATTTTAATTTCAATTTTGAATTTGATTTACCCGCTGACTTTTTCCAAACCCAAAAAATTTCGGAAATTGCGAAATTGAAAAAGAATATTCTAATAATGGAAAATCCCCGGCCGGAGAGTTTTAAACTAATAAATTTAGTAATTACTCAACTAATTAATTTCAGGATCAATACCATTCGATCAGAAAAAATTAAAATTAAAATTACGAAAAACTCTATATTAATATATATGTGATAAATTTACATAAAAATTAATTTTTAACTATTAAAAATCTATCTTAAATTTGTATATATGTGTTAAATTTATTTTATATTAGTTTTCAATAAATTAAATTAATATTATAAAAAATCACAAACTAATATACACTATAACCCTAAATTGATATACTTTATCCAACTTAATAATTTAATAATAAAAATTTAACATAAATTTATCATGCCTGCATTAATTTAGGGGTTTTCTGATGGTCAAAAAAATTTATATAAGGTAAATCTATCGTAGGTTTATTTTATTACCACTGTCCGATGAAAAAATTATTATTCTTTTTTGGGTCAAAAAAATTATAATTCCGAAATTGGGGATTTTGATTTTTCTTTGCCTTCATTTTTTTGCTTTTTTTATTTATAAAATTAGAAGGGAATTTGTTTTTTTCGCTTTTTTTCCCCCTCTCTCTCTCTCTCTCTCTCTCTCTGAATGCGTCTAGTCTCAACAAACCACCCCCTTGGAAAACGAATTCCGCCACTGATTATTTCCTCCTCCTTCCTTTCTTCCTCTGCTTCTCTCTCTCTCTAGAGACGATGATGGAGGTCTCCTTCTTCGCTCAAATCCAGCGTCGTTTTCTCCATTAACGCTTCCCTTCCCTCGCGAAGCTTCCTCCTCCTTCTCCTCCTTCCGTTGAATTCCTCTCTCGCACTTTCTCCTGGTACCTCCCTTTCTCCTCTCTCTCTCTAGAACCTCCTCCTCTCTCCTCTCTCCTCCTCCTCCTCCTCCTTCCCCTCATCCGCCGATGCCGATCGATGCGATCCGCCGGCGCTCGAGGCGTGCCTGGATTCTCTTGGACAGTGAATGAATTTGATGGGTTTTGGGCCTTTCTGGGTGCAGGTCAAAGTCGGAGAATCCCGGTGGGGGTCTTGAGGCGATCTCATGAATGTTGGGGCCGCGGGGCTTCTTCTTGTCGATTGTTGCTGCGATAGTCTGCGAATAAGGAGTCGCTGCTTGGATTCTCGTGGGTTCTTGTTGCTGCTGCTGCTCCTCCTGTTGACCTCGTCCTGCGTGTTGATTCGAGCCAGCGTGGAGTCCGATTCGGGGGATTCGAGCGACCGGATGGGTTACTTCAACTCGATTCTGGCGTCTTCCGACCCGAACCACGCCGACGACGCCCCGGTCAGCGGCGGCGGGCTCAGGTTCGTTCCTTGTCCCGCGAGGGAAATTGGATCGTTGTTGGCTAGATCTCGAGTGTCTTGGATTTGGGTATTGTTTGGCGGTTCGATGCGTGTTGGGCGCGTGCTCTGTAGCTAGATATGTTTTGTGCGGTTATGGTGAATCATGTGTATGACTACTTGTCCTGAAAAGGTTGCGTTCTATAATTTGGATTTGCTAATTTTTGCATGTTGTATCAAAATTGAGACCCCCACATCTGTCTTTTTGTGTCAATCTCTTGTCCTTGCAATATGAAAAGGTTGGTGATCTTTGATAAGGGAAACCCTTTTGATTACTTCGTGGTTGACTTGGATTTCAAGATCCTCGCAGTTGGTAGTTTGATTGTTTTGGGTCTTCTTGCCTTTCTACAAAGGATCGGACTAATGACATATACAATACTTGATCACAATATCCAACCATTAATTTGGCGGCTCGCATAGAGTGATTGGGCATGCCGTTTCCTCTCAAATGGTTGATTTTTGAAGATAGAAGCTTGTGGTGAAAGCCTCTTTGCGTCAGTTCGAACGCATCTGTTCGTTTCAAAAGAGAGCTGCTCCACCAATATTCATTTATTAAATGCATGTATCTCTCCCTGATATTTGGGATGTATTAACGTCTTTTGCTATGAAGAAGATCACAAGAGTTTCCATTGACTAAAAAAATTAAGAAATTGGCATATATTTCTTGAAGTTCCTTCATTTAGTCCTCCTTGCTCTGGCTCCCACATTGATATCCTAACTGTGCAATGGTCACCAGTAGGAAATTGTTGGGAAAAGTGTGATAAATAGTCCATTGTGGACTTTATAGAAGCTTTTCCTCATTTAATACTGAGATGTTCCAAAATATATAGAAAATTACCAAGCTTCTAGCTTGTCCACGACCTGCCTTGACCTATCAAAATCTTCCCTACTGCAATCTTATAGGGTTCCGGATTCTCCTCATGTTCCAATTTAGAGAGCTGATTTTTTTGCAAATGAGCCACCGCTGTTAATTTTAAGATCTATCGTATGATTGAAGATTTTGTTTTGTCAGATTTAGATGGTCAGGCCTGACAACAAGTTTGACTATAGGTTGTCATATGTGATTTAGTGATTATAGTTTTGACAGCATGATCTTATGTTGCTGACTTCTACAAATCGTGTCTGCTGCCATAATTGAAGGTATTTCAAGTAAACAAGAGCTATGTATTTTGTAACCTGCCATAGGAGAAGGTCTTTTAACTAGAAAAAAACTATATATTATTTTGTGAATGGAAGATAGCTACTCTCTCTCTCTCTCTCTCTTATATATGCTATTATTTTGTTGGCAGCGTTATGATTCTCTCTCTCTCTCTCTCTCTCTCTCTCTCTCTCTCTCTTTTTATGCTATCATTTTGTTGGCAGAGTTATGATTTAGTGCCCCTTCTTCTAACTTCGTAAACTTTATTCTTGTGAAATTATTTCTTTCCATGAATTGAGAAGTCAACTTCTTTCATTTATAATGAAGGATATTGTTCAATAGATCCATTTAGTGCCATCAGACAGCTAAATACACTCTGAGACTAGCATGAACTGTCCATTATATAGTTGCTGATTTAAAATCTCCCCTCATACATTTTTGAGAAAAGTGTCAATAATGTTTGTTGGCCAGTTTTTTCTGACATAAGGTTTTTGTCTGTGGAACAGTCAGAATGGGAAATTCAGCTATGGATATGCAAGCTCGCCTGGGAAAAGGGCTTCAATGGAGGATTTTTATGAGACAAGAATAGATGGTGTAGATGGGGAGATAGTTGGTCTTTTTGGAGTTTTTGATGGTAGCGCTCTCTCTCTCTCTCTCTTTGTATATGCGCGCACGCGTGTTGGAGTGTGAGAGTGTGTGGATGTTTGTTTGTGATTCTTGGTTGTAGAAATTTTAAAGATAAGGCATCCTTATAAATTCATATCACAGGAACTCTAGACTCAATATTTGTTGACCATTTAGGGAGGCATTCTTTTGCAGTATGGGACACAGGTCTTAGGGTCATTAATTTTGGTGATCCGATGTAGCTGTGGTCTTCTCCTTTGAAACTGGATTTGATCAGCATTTTACATTGTTAGTTGTTAGTTTTTGTCCTATTGTCAATATAATTATTGTGAACATTTCTCTTAAAAAATTCAATGTAAACTTTTCGCCATATGAACGTTCCCTATTAGAGTTTTGATTTGCATGATATGTCTCAGAGGGTTTCATGGACTGCTAGTTGTGGGATGTTGCTTGATACTTGAGAAAACCTAAAGCACTTTAGGTTGCCATCTGCTTCTCCTTTGAAACTGGATTTGACAGCATTTTACATTGTTAGTTAGTTTTTGCCCTATTGTCAATTTAATTATTGTGTACATTTCTCTTAAAAAATTCCATGTAAACTTTTCGCCATATGAACGTTCCCTATTAGAGTTTTGATTTGCATGATATGTCTCAGAGGGTTTCATGGATTGCTAGTCGTGGGATGTTGCTTGATACTCGAGAAAACCTAAAGCACTTATAGGTTGCCATCTGCTTCAATTATGTTGCAATACTTGAAGTTCAAGCCCTTAATGCATGTGTAAGGACTATAATTTCCGCTGAACTGAAGTATCTGACTTGGCTCGGGATGAGATGTCACCTTAAGTGGGCTTGTCGTGTTGAATCATTGGGTTTCCACAATGACATCTCCAAAGATGGAGGCAAATTAGCTTCTATTATCTTAATTTGAAAGACAAATAGAAGGTGCTATGATTTTGAAGGGTGTCAAATTATTGATGTAGCTTGCTAAGGAGGTGGAAGATGTGGGATGACGGTAATGATGAGCAAATTTTGGATGGTGAATAGGGAAGTTGTGAATCTGCCATGTATGTGAAGGGCTAGGAATAAAGTCACTTTTCCTTTCAAGCAAGTATGTTTAAGCCGGTGGCTTGGTGTTATAACAAGGATGCTGATCATTTGTGGAGGAGAGGCGAAGCTTGATCCAAAAGATGCAGGATGGATCTTTAAAGAATTTGAGGGTGCTTATGGAGTAGGTGTGTTAAATAAATTCAGCAAGGCTAGGAGGAAATGTGGGAATCTTGTGGAAATTGAGGTGCAAAATGGACTCAAATCAGAATATTTGTGTGATGAGTAGCATGGGAACACCATTTTGATGACTCTTTACCATGAGATGCAATGCAGCTGGAGGGAAACGGCAATATCTGCTCCTTTGGTACATTTACTAATGAAAGAATGGTTTTACATGTATGTCAATTCTTTGACACATGACTCGGAGGTGGAATCCCTCATGAACTTTTTTGATGCCCTATGCAGGCAGAGAGTGAATTACGTACTGAAGGAGATATTGAAGTGGGGTAGTAGTAAGGGGTGTCGTCTGTTTGAAAAGCTATCGTGGCTGCTTGCAGGATGAGGCTAGTCATGTGTGAGGATGGAATTACTCATGGGAGAGAGCATTGGGTAGATGAGAGTTTCTCTCTGGTGTTCGTGGTTTTTGATAATCTTGAAAAGAGAAGGAAAATACTGGTTGGCTCATGCTTTCTTTGTAAATGGAGGAATAAACAGTCAACAATTCACCCTTACCAAAAAAAAAAAAGTCAACAATTCATAATCATGTTGAAGCTTATCTTGTAATGCTTCCCCACCTGCCTGGAAGACTGTTGAGGGCAGAGCTGTAGGCTTTTAACTAGAGCTTGCAAGGAAGAGTACATGATTTGTTTCTGCAACTTTTTGGCTTGTTCAGGAAGAAAAACATGAAACATATGATTTTCTCATGGATGCATGGTTCAGGATTTTTGTTTTTTTGGCAGTAGCCACACTTGACTCTGTAGTCTCAGCTAGTCCACGTGCTCCATATTTTTAGGAGCATTATGAGAAATGGGATAGCATACCCCTTGGTTAGCTTTCATGAAATTTCGAGTTCTTATATGTATATGCTTTCAAATTAGCAACTTTTGCATTGGGTTATGCTGCGCAATGGTGAATTAGGATTTATATGGCCAACCCTTTTTTTGGGTCGAACAATAGCCAACCCATTTGGTGGGGTAGTATGTATTTATATTTTTGTACGTTTGTATGTTTCTTTCATGGAAAACTGAATTAGGGTTGACAAATTTTTTTCTTCAATGGTTATTTCAGGTCATGGAGGTGCACGAGCTGCTGAATATGTGAAACAAAACCTCTTCAGTAATTTAATCAGGCATCCAAAATTCATCTCTGATACCAAATCTGCTATAGGTTTGTTGCTTCACTATCAACAAATGGGCTCTTGACATTTCTATTTTGTCCTTAGGTAAAATAAACTGTATATAAGAAGGTGGTTGTGGCACATTTTCAGGATCAAGTTTTCATTCTCATAATTCCTTATCATTTACTCTCATTGATTATTGAATTCATAAATGTTTTTCTAATACTTCTTTATCAACCTATTGCAGCTGATGCATACAGCCATACCGATTCTGAGTTCTTGAAATCGGAGAATAATCAGAATAGAGATGCTGGTTCAACTGCTTCCACTGCCATCCTTGTTGGTAATCGGTTGCTTGTTGCCAATGTTGGAGATTCTAGAGCCGTGATATGCAGGGGTGGTAACGGTAAATATTATCAGTACAGATGTTCAATTTCTGTTCCACTGGCTAGTGAAACTTTGTTCAAAGGTTTACAATATGTCAACTTCAAGGCAAAATGTGTCTGTGACCTGGTAGTCTTATTCAGTCTTTTAGAAATATGAGACATGCCATGCTGTTGCTGGCTGTTAAAAATAATGGTTTATATATTATTTTAAGGGAAATTATAAAAATAACTTCAATGTTTTCCTTTACTAGTGTGTTGAACAGTTCTTATTCCAAAATACTTTAGACTAAGAGATTTTGAAAGCCCACATTGGACACCATGGAGTCTAAACTATTAGGAAGAGGCCTGGGAAATTTACACAGATACTGTGAAGGGTGGAACTTGTATGGTCTTGAAACTAGAGGATGTAAAGTATGGGTCTTGAAATTAGAGGGTGCCGAGTGTAGCTAATGGAAAAGTTGGCTATGATTTTTAGTATTTACCATGTCTATATTGAGCCAGTCATTTTGTTCCTTAGGTTGGAATAATGATTGTGACACATGAAATTCTGAAACATTCTCTCAGTAGGGTGGAGTATGGCTGCTACAAGTGATAGACAGCATTGTTAATCTTTGACAGTGATCAAACTTTAGCTTACTGTTTGATTCAGTGTGCCAATTCCTCTGTTTCATACATGTCTTTGGATTGTGTTGTCAAACTTATTGTTCCTTATATTATGAAATTTGTCTGATATAATTTACTTTAGGTACTCTGCTAAGTGTAAACAGGGATCAGCTCATAAGATCGTCATTCCCTACAGATATATAGATTTCTTTAAGTGGAGACATTGAATAATCTTCCCTGGTAGCCTACACATGCTAATAATCTCAATTTTGTACTGACCAATTTTCTATAAAGAGGAGTTATACTTAAAAGTAGTGTAGAGTGCATTTCTTTAACATTCATTCAGTCAATTATTTGGCTCCCCGCTTTCATTTACCGGGTTGTTGGATTCCCTGCTGGCTTTTGGGTAGGCAATTTTGATATCCAATCATAGGATTTAGGATCTGAAATTGTCATCTAACAATTGGCTTCATGTGTCTAAATGCTTCCTGAAGGAGACTTCTTTTCTTAGGAAGCGGTTGGAGGGGGCTGTCTTCTGGGAAAGTTGTATGACAGTAAATAATGCGCCAAACATATGATTTCAAATGTCTCCTACAAATGGTCCTATTGAGATCAAGTTCTTTGTAAATATTCATTCACTAATCTAAATGTTGAAATCAGCATAGGTTGTCCCTTGTATAAAATTTAAGGATATTAGCTGAAACCTTCTTTTGTAGGTGATTTATCTATAAAAACTATCTGTTGTTCAAATTTCAAAGTGTTACAGTTGGGGCTTGGTGGTGGCTGTTTGATCAAATTATACCTGATATGATGACTTGAGAGAATTAATGGGATCAGATTTATGAGTAGTGAGTGCAGATGAAGCACATCAATTAGTTGCAACCTGCATGTCTTTCTCCTTTTTAGCAGTTTATTTATCTATGTAAGTTCAAATGGTGAGTAGGATTAGCGCAATGTTTGGAAAAAAGTTAGCCTTCTAGATAAATGGCCTGTCTGTGCCTAGGTTCTGGATATTATTCCCTTTCCTTGTTCTCTTGGCAGTTCTTTTTCAAAAACATAAGTCAATCCTCAAGTTGCATTTTCTCCCTTTCTTCCTTTATTATTGCAGTTTTCCTATCATGGTTTTATGATGACTCTTTTCCCCAACAATTTCATATCCTCTTTTTCCAGCTATTGCTGTTTCTCGAGATCATAAACCAGATCAAACAGATGAGCGTCAACGCATTGAAGATGCTGGAGGATTCGTTATGTGGGCTGGTAAGACTCTTCATTTATACCATTCCTCAATATTAATTTCAAATATATATGAGTACACGTTTATGCTTATGATGATCGCCAAACTTTCTACACATAGGTACCTGGAGAGTCGGAGGTGTTCTTGCCGTGTCACGTGCTTTTGGGGATAGGCTTTTGAAGCAGTATGTGGTGGCTGATCCTGAAATTCAGGTCCAATAGCTCTTCTATGTCTTTGTGCATTTGTTTTTATATCACCTGTGTATTGTAGGGCCCGTATGAGAATCCAAACTAAGAACTTTTACCAGGCTCTGTTCATGTAACAAAATTACTTCATAATTAAATCAAAATATTGACGAATTTTAGTTTTAGTAAGTGCATTACGCACCATTAGTGAACAAAATTTTAATTTAAAGACAGCTTCTGTTAAATTTCCTTGTTACACTGGCAGTATTTTAATTAAGATTCTTGAACAAAATATCGCATTTGATGTCTCATTGAGATGTTTATACTTTGATTCGCACTATTCATCTCAGAGATGATTGAATGAGTGGAACTTGATTTGCTTTTATGGTGGTAGCACTTCTTTGCCTGAGCTTTAGCCTCTTATAATCCTTTCAAAATTGCAGGAGGAGAAGATTGACAGCTCACTCGAGTTTCTCATTCTTGCTAGTGATGGGCTGTGGGATGTTGTCACAAATGAGGTTGGCATTTCATTTAATTTTAGGCTGCTTTCGTTGTGATGATGGAGGATGGAGTTTTTCTTCATTTTACTCTCTTGAATTATTTTAGCACGTTACCAAATAATTAGAATACATTTGCTTCCTGCTGTGATAGATTGGCCTAAGATTTATTGGTACCAGTTGTCATCGGTCACCCTGATATTCTTTATCCGCATTTGTAGAGCCATGGCGAGCGCATTATAGTTTTAAATGTTTTCTCTGCAATAAATGAATGAGGTTTGCAACTGTACCTTTTACTTCTGTGCTTTACTTGGTGCAGGAAGCTGTAGCAATGATTAAGCCAATCGAAGATGCAGAGGCAGCTGCAAAAAGGCTCATGCAGGAAGCGTACCAGAGAGGGAGCGCAGATAACATTACTTGTGTCGTTGTCCGTTTCTTGGCTAATCAGGGGTGTTCCTCGCAAAGCAGCTCTATGTAATTGCCCTCTGCACTGCCACTGGCCCGGCAGAATTTCTTCCTCTTTGGTAAAAGCTCTGATGCTGAATAAAGAGCAATGGTCAATTAACTTGACATAGGATTCCTTCAGTAGACGTAATGCTAAGGTAAAAGATAGAGACCTAAAATGAACCTTACCAAACTGCTAATGTGCATATCGGCAGCTTCTAGAGTAGAACCACGTGTGGATTTAGTATGTGTATTTGAGTCTCTTTAATCTTTAGATAGAGAAAATATTCATGATTTGGAGCTGTTTTATGTCTGTAACTTGTAAATGTTCCCAAGTTCAGTCCCTCAATATATATGCTCTTTGTTCTTTCTCTATGTATTTTAGTTTGTCCAAAATGCCAAGGCGTGTCCATATCCACTTTTGGGTGTATGAAGTGTTGCTGGTCGCATCAGCTGCAGTGGTCCTGTCTTATTGGCTTTACAGAAAATCTTTCTGATAACTCTTGTTGCCGAAGCCTCTTTGGAGGTTCCCACTGTCATTCTGCAGCGGTAGATAACAGACCACCCCATTGTCGGGGTCCTCTGGGTAAGAACGATTCTTAGCATACCCGTTTGGTGCTGGATCGGGGTGAGACTCTGTTGGGGTCCTCTGGGTAAGAAGATTCGCAGTGTATTCGTCTGGTGCTGGATCGGGGCGAAACTACTAATCCTATATGCGAAATTTCAGCCTTGATTATATATCTCTTTGGACGATCTTTGATAAAAGAGGACTGATGGATTGGATCATTGGCGAAAGAAGTGGTCGAGACTTAACCCAGTCCGTTCATTTACTGGCAAATTCACATATAATTTCAGCAGCTATTTGGAGCTATCCGTTGAGAATTCGACACTAGGCCATGCGGAAAGGCTCGATGGGTATTACCATACGTATTGGTAGGTATCCTTCAGGATGAGTCTCAGGACATCCTGCTCCCTCCGTGCTTGCTGAGTTCCAGAGGCTAGGCTTCCAGATTGGATGCCTTCTTTATCTTGCTTTTGTGTGTTAGCAACAAATGCAATTATGGAATATGTTGCCGGAGCTTGAGCCGCGTCATCATGGCGCCATAGTTGATCGACTTCCTGGATAGGGGGGTGTAAGTCAATGGCCGAGAGCTGGTGAGGACAATGATGAATTGACACTAAATTTGGGTGGCTAAGGCTGTTTTCAAATTAAAGAAGTCATCGTTCGACTAGGAAGACAGACAAAAATCATTGTCAACTCTGTCCGTTGACCAAAAAGACAAAACTCCATCCATTCGCCATGTAAGATTGGTCTTATTTCATCAGTTATCTTAAGGAAAATGATTTCATGGCAAAAACACAAAAGATAAATGATCATTTGAGTGTCAAAAGTTAGTGACAAAATTACCTGATTTTATTGCTAATTACCCTCGAAGAGAGTTCATCGTGCAACATGGATGAAATTCAGCATCGACACCTAAGTTTTTTTTTTTTTAATGTTCAAAAAGTTAATCAATCGATGGATGGGGTGACCAATATTCACCTATGATTAAAACAGTTCACGTTGTTTCAGCTTCATACTACGTGTTCTACTCACTAAGATATCGTTAGGAGGCATAATGTTGGAAAATAATTCTCAAAATGAATCTTCTGTACTGTCAAGGATTCAAAAGTAAATCCGAATAGTCTTCTCAAGCAAGCCGCAATGATCCGTGGGCCATCGTGCTGAGATTTGCAGATGCCAACATTTCTTTGATGTAGTTCATGTCAAAGCGACTTTGCCGTCGATCTTGAAGAGAGAAATACGGGATGTACTTTCTTGTCATAATCTTTGAATTCGAGATGGTCAATGCCAAGGATGCGAAAGGAGAATGGAACGGATTGCAAGCTATATTCATTAATGATTGTGCACTTGCAATTACTTCATTCATTGCTTGCTCATCGGCTCCAACTTATATCGATGGCAACATCTGACGAGGTCATCCCTCCCGACCAATTCTTCACATATTTCACACTTATTGTTGAATTAGTTGGTATCTTCTTGCAAATGGCACGATCAATTGCAAGATGCTCAATCACCTAAATTCGCATAAATGGTTGATAATATTATTGATGAGCTTCAAATTGAAACTTTAAGATGGGAAAAATGGCACTATAATTATTAATTTTTCTTACAGCACTCACTTCAACACCAAAGCATTTTGACAAATCATTCAAGTGTTACGTCGGTAAAAAAACAACCTCTTTAAGTCCCTTCAATGACAAATTTCCGACAATGAGTCCTATGTGCCTTTTTTTATAAATAAAAACTTAATTCCTATGCGACTTTCTTGGCGAAAATTGAATTCCAACGTGGACAAAGGATAAGATGACCACAAACGGTCTAATTGATTCACTAATTTGCCTTCTCTTCTCATTATTTTTCCTCGTCTTCATCTTTATCTTCTTTACTGAAGACTCTGGAACGAAGAAAAAAGCAAACAACACGCTTCTCTCTCTCTCTCTCTCTCCTGCCTGCGCGCTGCTTTCGCGATGAGGAGTACGGCAAGCAAAGCCACAACGTAGTGGACGAGGTCAGCGAGCCCTCCATTCCTTTGTGTATATGCTAGGAATAGAGATGTCGAGTTTGTGTTGTGATGGATTAGTGAGAATCAGACATTGGAGGAGAACCCCCACTTCCAGGAGACATGTTGAGTTCATTGACCCGGAGAAATGCCAGAAAGTTAGCTTGTAAAGTGCTCGAGTTGCTTCTGAATTTTGCCTCAATTCCTCGATTTGGAGGTCAGGATTAGGGCTTGAGGAACGTATTTCATTTTGCACCGATTCGTTAATTTGGGATAATGAAATGGGCCAAACCGTGGTTCAACCTTTTATTTTTCTGACTTCACTTTGCAAGCAAAGCCATGTGGAACCATTATTTTGATACAATGTTACATCAAATTTCGGCCATTCAAATTGCTGATGGCATTGAAGTGGTCATTGTTATTTTTTTCAAGCAATTGCTCGAGAGAAGTTTTTATACTAAAATGAGCGCCGAATAAAAATTATAGCATTTGGTAATGATATTTTCCCCTTTAAAATGTGTAGGCATACGAGATAGAGTCCTCACTTAAGTCCACTTCAATTTAGTTATTATGTTTGATGCATCTTGTTCTATTTCCATTAGTGATGACAACTCTACTTACTAAAAGAGTTAAATATGATCAAATTTGGGCTTTGTTAGCAAAATAGTAATGACTACCGTGAGAATAACGAGCCACAAATTTTAGAATGAGTATACTTCACAACAATATTTAATTATTTATTATTTATTTTTTTGATTCAAAATAAATTATTATTTTCATAACAAATTAAGGATAATCATATAATTCTCGTCAAACTAATATTATAATCATGTCATGATTTACATTCATTCTACTTCGTTAGAAAACTCTTACAAGACTAGAAAACACTGACAAGACTCGGTGGCTTTCGTCAACCAAGAATCATATTGCAATGGGACACCTTTGTCGTGTTTGAGTTGCTCTCAACTATTGCGAACTCTTAATCATCGGAAATAAAATAGTGGATTCCAATAAGATGTGTTGGAATTGTTGGTGCTTGGCTTTTTTTCTTTCTTTTCTTGCTCAAGAGACAATTAGATGTAATTTGAAAAAATAATATTAGAAGTATTATAACTTTCATATAGTGCTCATTTTAATGTTAAGTTTTTGAAATGTATTACTTCAATGTCACTCTAATTAAAAAAATAAGCATTAAACGACAACTTCTATCTCAGGTGCTTGAAATCCAGCAAAAGACAGTATATAATATTTTTTTGGGAGAAGGACACTAGAAATGCAAAAATAATTTGTTTTAGAAATTCAAGCTCGTTCGATAGATTATAGTCCAATAACAAAGAAAAGATCTTTAATAGGGTCACGAAATTTCGACCATCTTAGGAAGAGCATTCAGATAGTTTACAACTCATCTCTTTGCAAGCTTTGCCATAGAAAATGTCAAGTCCAAAGAATCTTACCATTGAGCTTTGTAAGCTTTGCCATGCAAAATGTCGTCCAAAAAATCTTATTGTCGAGCGAAGAATCTATGAAACTTTGCAGATTTTAACCTCACCATATGTCCATCGAGTACCCTCCATAGCTGCAAACAGCAACTCCTCTTTATTCCACAATCTCCAGCAGTATTGCCTTCAAGACGCATAGCTCCCTCCCGTCACAAAAATCTACTAAAATTCCTAATTTTGCCCTTATTTGTCCTAAGATTTTGATGATTTGGGAGAGAGATGGAGCAGATTCAATTTGGTCAAAATTCTTTAATCTCAGTTCATTTTCTTCAAAAATAGTTTCTCACGACGTCTTTTAAAAAAGCCATTTATGCTAAATTTTCATGTTGGATTCATGTTAGACAAGTTACTTACCATGTGTGTTTTCATAGTAACCATTTATAGGGACATTTGATGGAAGCTAATAGAAGGTAAATTTATCACAAGTATATCAATTTGAGATATTTTGTAACATGAAAAGTAATTTGGAGTAAATTGTTATGAGTGCACTAGTTGGGAATTTCTTTTGGTACTATACCTGAATTAAAATACTAAAAATAGAAAAAAAATTACCACTACTAATATAATCAATAAGAGTTTATTAAAATTTGATAAATATAGCCACTTTAATAGGTTAATAAAAGAAAAGAATAAACACAAATTATAATAAAAAGGAAAAGGCTTCCAATAAAAGAAGGTCAAATGACAAAAATTGGTTCTGGTTATGTATAGTCAAAGGTTACTTAATTAATCAAAAATTGAAAAGATTATAGACGTAAATGATGTTCTCAACTTAAAAAGAAATTAATTAATTGAAATTCAATGTGATTTCTCAAATATCTTAATTGATCAGTCATTTTTTGTATTAATGAACAATTTAAAAATACATAATGACTATATAATTTTTGTAATATTTGACCTTTAGGCCTTTCCTTTCTTTCTTTTTTCAAAAGTAACTTTTCATTCATTTCCAAACAAACAAGAGAGAAACAGTGCAGCCAAACTACAAACTAAGACAAATCCCAGATAGTTTCAAAGCAAAATAAGCTTTAAATAACAAGATGAATCATTATAACAAAGTTAAGGATTACATGCTGAAATAGCATATTTGTGACTTCTTTAAATCAAAATAGTGACCAATTACCGAATACATTTTTAGTAATGAACACATACCAAGAATTCCATTTGTTACTAAGACTTTACTTTTTAGTGGTACACACCCAAGTTCGGTGTCCCCAACATCATCATCATTTAGAGTAAAAATGTTGACCAAATATAGATCCAATCGTGAGAGGGAAATCCTCACGAAGATCCTTTGATCTCTTGCAAAATTGAATTTGTACATCAATGAAACCCGAGGGATGCGAAACCTCAAAAACATACATGCAAAAATCCCTAGGTTTAGGATAGATCAGGATATAAATCTCCCCGAAACAAGAGAGGTGTTTCTAAATCTAGATTATATCAAAAAAGAAAAGTTCCCCAAATGGGAGGAAAGGAAAGAAAAGAAAATAGAGTACTGAATCAATCAAAGAAAAAGGGAGGGGAGGGAGAGCTAGCTCAAACCCTCCCTTCCATGGAAGATCATAGGGTATTTTATGTGTCTCGACTTGGTTTGAGTACATGGGTACCGAATCAAACTGTAAATACTCAATACCCATTTATTTATACATCACTTGAACTGGAAGTGAACCAGAAGGGGACTCAACCCTAAAAGATCGAAAATATTCAATTTCGAGAACTTTCTGACGCCCCTAGCTGCAGGGATAGTTCTAGTATGGAATGTAAAGAGTGAAGAGTGTTAGAATGTTGCAGAAAGAAAGAAAAATTAAGAGAATTTAGAAAGGACTTACAAAAATCATTCAAGATAGTGCCAGCCTTATGAGTGTAATAATCAGTATAGATTGGATCATCACCTCAGTGATTTTCAATCTAAATTAACAGGAGAGACTTCAAAAGATTCGAATCAAATTGATCAAAATAAAAAACCTATCACTATATTGACAGTCGTATAATAAATTTAAAATTTCCCAATCAATTATCCCAAAAATGACATGCCTCCCACGTTGAAAGTATGCATTCAGCAATGATAAAGGGGAAGAAACTGGTCGGTGTAGGGGCCAAAACATCAATTCAGGAGGCCAAATGTCATTGCTCCTAAAGATGAAAAAACATAAAAAAGTCCAGGAACAGTCGATGAGCACACTCATTATTCTCCTTTACACTTGAATCAAGCACATGATGCTGTCTAAAAAATTTCCTATCTTTCAAAGAGAAAATGATGACAAATCCCTACCAACCCTACCAACACCAGAAGAGAAACCAATGGATAAAAAATAGAGAAAAAAAGTAAGCAACAGAGAGCGCACTTAGTATGGAGACACTTATAATGATTGATTTCATCACTTCCATCACTCAAAAACCAATGATCATTCGGATTTTGATCTGCCTCGACTTTATTATATTCCCTAATATCACCAACTTTATTCCTAAATTACACAAGTCGAGGTTTCAGCCAGATTTCCACTTCCATTTGCATCATCAAATTCCATAAAAATTCACCATAAAACATTCCTTCAAAGATCAGCCAAACGGTCAGAGATCCGAGGATCAAACGCCAGTCTCCTACTATATATACAAAACAGATCGACATCGCTGCTATAGAGAATAAGCAGCAGCAGCAGCGGCACAAAACCAGCAAGGAAAAATAGCCCAAAATTTCTCGGCGGCAAGAAAGAGAGGCCTTCCGACGTTTCGATAAAGATCAGAAGGAGGGCACGACCCCGAACCCGAACATGCGCTCGGCCTCGGCTTCGATGTCGGCGCGCTTCGCGAACCGGCCCTTGATCCGGGGCCGGGTCTCGGCGTAGGCCTTCCGGGAGGCGTACCGGATGGTCTTCTCGAACTTGCGGTTCTTCCTCTTCTCCCTGTACCTCAGGACCCTCGCTTCCCTGTCCACCGACGACAGCTGCAGCGCCCGGCTCAAGGGCTCGAACCCTGGCCCCGCCCCGACCGCTCTCCCGCCCGGGTTCGACATGTCGGTGACCGTGCTCCCGTCCGGCACGACTCCGACGTCGAGGGAGGACGACGATACCTGCCACGATGAAGAATTCTCCTTGTCAAGACTATTTTCCGGACGTTCGTAGTTCATCTTTCGAAGCGAAGTACATCGAAACTGTAAATTCACATCGATCCCGTACTAAGGATAATCTGAACGACACGTACGTTAGAACTGGTCTGTTAATCACTAGTGATGTAATGAAATGATTCGACGGAACGCGGAAGAGATGCTTACGCTGTGGCTCAAGCAGTGAGCGCCATAGCCGAACCCGAAACCCTTGGATCCACCGGATAACTCCAGGTCGAACCCGCCCTCCCCAACGAACGGGCCGGGGACGACGCCCTCGCTGCGGACCGGGACGACGCCGTCCGCCGTGCCGGAGCTGTTCTGGTCCCCGCTGGGCTCGAACTTGGTGTCGACCGGGCCGTAGTCGACGTCCAGGTACGGGTCAACGTCGTCGTCGCCGAACAGGAACTGGTGGGCCGAGTTCACGTCAGGGCTCTCGGCGGCCTTCGAGGGGTTGGGCAGCAGCCAGGAGGCGGCCTCCTCCTCCTCCTCCCTGCTGACGTCGTCCTCCGACTTGAGGACGAAGTCGCCGGCGGGCTTGGCAAAGGGCGGGGCGACGGCGGCGGGGTGGTGGTGGTGGTGGTTCGGGGGGAGGGAGTCGTAGAAGGGGACGACGGGGACGCGGTCGTGCTTCTGGGCGACGGGGTTGGCGGAGTGGATGTCGCGGTCGCAGGTGATGCAGAGGGAGGCGGCGTCCGCCCGGCAGGTGACGTGCGCCGGCGACTGCTCGCAGACCTCGCAGACGACGACGCGGGCGTGGCGGGACGCGAGCTTGTTGGCCGCGTGGACCTTGGCGTCGCAGCTCGGGCAGAGGAACGCCGAGTCGGCGCGGCAGAACAGGGCGGCCGTCGCCGATTTGCACGAGTCGCACAGCTTCGACGCCATCACCGACCGGAGCTTCCTTTCCGTCCGCACCAAGTCTCGACTCGACTCAGCTCAACTCAGCTCGGCTCGGTGTGCGATGCGAAGCTCTGCTCTGCTCTGCTCTGACGCCTCTCTCTCTCTCTCTCTCTTTTCTCTTTTTTCTCCCCCTTCGTAAATAGCGTGTTGGCAATTATTAGGGTTCAGGGGAGTGGACAAAATGGGGATCTATCTAGTGGGCCCCAGGAGATCTGGGTCTGTACCAATGAAATGGAGACACGTGGCACAGGCTTAGCCATATGAGGCGATTTTATTATACAGGAAATTCTAAGGAGTAGTATGGATTTTGTCCGTATCACGGCCTTTGAATTATTGTGAGTATAACGATACAGTGTAATGGCAAACTTTTTAAAGAATGGATCTTAAAATAATTTTTAATGACGGTCATATAAATATTTCTCGGTCCTATATTATTGGGGACCGTGGAAATTTGTCCATTTGTCGTCTTAGGGGACCAACATGAGGTACATGTGGCCTTCTCATCTAATTTATAGTGTGTAACACATTGTTTTAATTCGGGAATTCTAAGAACAAATAATATAGTAGGGTAAGTGCACAATAAATAATATAATGTTTGTACGGTGCTTATTTGAATAACATCACTTTTTTTTTTACCAAATTAAGTATCATAACTTTTAAAAAAGCATTTATTAGTGTCATAACTTTTGAAAAATATTCATCCAAGTATTGGAAATCGACACTTGTGGTGAACGTTTTAAAAAAGTTGTGACTCTGAAGTGATAAATTGAGAAGTTATATGACATTTAAGTTATCAAAAAAAAAATCATGACACTAAAGTAAGTGTTTTACATAAGTATGACACTCAAGTGATTTTAAGAAAATTATAATACTTAAGTGAGCTTCGGATTAGAGTTATAGTATTTGTGGTATCATTTTCCCTAATATAATCTAACACGAATGCCATTTTATACCAAGCCTCTAATTATCTCGAGATCTCAGCTTTTCATGGTCATTGATTTCAAATTCTTTCGATCTTATATTTTGAGACTATATAAACTTCTAATTGAGATTTATAATGAACAAGGTTTGAATATATAGTCGTGTTTTTTTCTTTTTGCAAATTTGAGGCTGCTTACCATATACTTAAATAAGATCATTGTTTGTTATCAAATATTGCAGAGGGTTTTAGGTACCAGAAGGGTTGGAAAATTAAATCAATACCTATTAAGGGTGTTGGAACGAGCTTGGGAAGTAGTAACAAGTTAACTCACCACTTTAGGCTTTTTGTGTGTGTAAATTTAGAGGCATCCCCAGCACTACAAATAAGACTAATAAACAAGAAGATGGAGATAAGAAGTCTCCATATTATAGTCAATACAACAATAGCCTAGGAAGTTCTAATATTTTTGTAGAGTAAAGCTTTACCTCTAACAATTTTGTGCACTTGAGCTAAAATAATGTAGGTATTATTTGACTTATCTTTAAAACGTTTATGATTGTGTTCCATCTAAATGTAATAATGTTGCTAAGAATGATACCTTGACGAGCCTTGCTACAAAGTCTTTGCGCCCAACAGCCCTGATTATCCATTAAAGTTCATCATTCCATCTTCTTACTGAATGTCGAATCCCATGTTGAGGCAGGATACTATGCCATGCATTTCCAGTTCAATAACATTGGAAAAAAAATATGTTTAGTCTTCCAAATGGATTATAGACAAATTGCACTTGATATTGATTGAAGGTATCATCACAATACCATCTCTACAGTCGGAAGCTTATTTCTACAAAGAAACCAACCAATAAATATTATTATCCCATGTTGTGGCAGGATACTACGGCATATGCTTCCAATCCAATTATATGATTTATTCATTGAGATGAAATTGGCCAGAGACATATGGAATCACTTGAATTAAATTACAAGGTAGAAGAGCAAGGAAAGAATAAATATTTTCTTGCGAAATATTTTGATTTTAAATTTGTCAATACAAAACACTTGTTGGAGCAAGTTCATGAATTGCAAGCACATTTAAATTTTCATTATTTAAAAAAAATGAAAAAGTTAGACTTGATCAATTTTAATGGTGAATTTGATAAATGTGAAAATTTGTGCAAAATCTAAATTAACAAGGAAGCCATTTCCTAGTGTTAAAAGAAATTCAAATTTATTAGATTTGATACATAGTGACATATTTAAATTTAATGGCTTGTTAACTCATGGTGGTAAAAAGTATTTCGTTACTTTTGTGGATGATATATGTTTATCTTCTAAGATGCAAAAATGAAGCATTTGCCATGTTTAAGAAATATAAAGCTAAAGTAGAAAATCAATTAGAGAAAAAAAAGTTCTACATTCATATAGAGGTGGAGAATATTTCTTAAATGATTTTTCATCCTTTTGTGAAGAATATGGTATTATTTATAAAGTTTCAGCACCATGCACTCCATACACTCCATAACAAAATGGCTTGATTGAGAGTAGAAATACGTCTTTAGGAAAAATGGTTAAAGCTTTCAAATTCAAAGCTATTGATTAATTTATGGGGAGAGGCATTGCTTACTGCATGTTACATTCATAATAGGACACCATCCAAGAGAAATACAATTCTAATCATAATATCCAAGCTTATAAAGCTAGATTAGTGGTCAAGGGGTTTAGGTAGAAAGATGGAATTGATTATTTTTATACACATACTAAGCACGCATGACATCTATTCAAATTCTTTTTGCATTGGCATCCATTTATCATTTTTGCATTCATCAAATGAATGTCAAATCTGCATTCTTAAATGGAGATTTAGATGAGGAAATTTGTAAGGAACAACTAGAGGGTTTTGCTCTTCTTGGAAATGGAAGAAAAGTGTGTAAATTGGTCAAATCTCTTTATGGGTTTAAGTAAGCTCCTGGGCAGTGGTATGAATATTTTGATTTAGTTATATTATTCAAGCATGATAGTTCTAATAAGTGTATTTATTCTAAATTTATAGAAGACTATGGTGTTTTAGTTTACTTATATGTTGATGATATGCTTATCTTTGAAACCAATATGAAGTAATTGAGATTAAAAAGTATCTAACTTCCACTTTTAAAATGAAAGATTTTGGTGAAGTAAATATTATCTTGGGTATTAAAGTTAAAAAAATTGTAGGGGTTATTATTTGAGCTAAAGTCATTACGTTGAAATTTTTTTAAATAAATTTAAACATCTCGGTTTCAAAGAAGTGATACTCCATTTGGTTCTAGTATAAAATTTAAATGTAGAACTAGTAGAGTAGTAGCACAACTTAAATATGCAATTGCTATAAGTCTTTAATGTATCCAATGCATTGTACTGGACTTGATATTACTTTTTCCGTGTGTAAGTTTAGTAGATATACTAGTAATCTAAGTATAGAACATTGGAATGTTATTACTAGAACTTTTGTTATCTTAAGAGAACTAAAAAATTTGGGATTTTTCTGTTATGATTATCTGCCTCTATTAGAAGAGTATACCAATGCTAGTTGGATTACAATTTAAGAGATGACCAATCCACTTTTGAATGATTTTCACATTAAAAATAGATTTGTTTTATCTTAGGTGAGCAAAAAACAAACATGTATAACTCACTCAACTATAAAGTCTGAATTCATTGCTTTAGTAGCAATTGGGAAAGAGGGTGAGTGGATTACAAATTTAGTGTTGGACATCAAATTATGGTCTAGTACTATGCCTCCTATTTTTGCTCATTGTGACAATTAGGCTACTTTAGCAAGAGTATAATGGCAAGTCTAGACATATTAGTTTAAGACATGAGTATGTAAGATAATTAATTCATGATAGAAGCATAATGATTTTGTATATGAGGTCAAGCAAAGATCTAGTTAATCTCTTTACAAAGGCTCTACCAAGAAATGCGGTGAAGATGGCCTCAAAAGAAATGGGGTTGAAAATCTTCAACTAAAATCACTAGTAATGGTTTACTAAAAATGATTAATTGATATTGACATTAGCCCGGACATGGGGAAGTCAATATTGTCTATTACATTTTTATAGGCAAAGTGATATTTTTAATGAATTATAATATAATTAATAATGTGTTTATTATTAATAGAAATCTTGATAGATACTTCGACTATATGAGCTTAAAAGTGGTGTCGCTTTTTATGAATGTTACGATTACTTTCTAGAAAGCTCTTGAAATAAAAACAAGCTCAAGACCATAATAGTGGTGAGTAATTTATAGAACTTCTCGTTGAAACAAGAGATTAGTATATGTGTGATATATACAATTCTATTATTGAAGCAACAAATTTAAAGTTATAGCTTTTATAGAATTTTGAGATGCTTGCACTATATAAATGTTTAACTTGAAAGAGACGAAGATGTGAGAATGTTATTCATATTGAAATTTTGATTTTATATTTTCAAATTTTGTTTTGTACTTTTGTTTTACAGATAAGTAGGGGATAGCTAATAGTTTGTTTAACAAACAAACGAAGAGGTGTTTTGTTGCACATTGAAAAGATATGAGTAGTGGCTATTTGACGGATACTTTTTTTAATTTTGAATTTATATAGAAAAAGAAAAGTTGTATCCTTTTGAAACATTCTGTTTGTTGACAAAAGAGTTTTACTATTACATATTCAACATATCTGGTTCAATCACTATCTCTTTTATTTTTTGTTTCTTTCTTAAAATACAACTTTTATTCTTTGATGTTCCCTTTTAAGAGCTCTTGGAGGTATTCTTATTTTGAAACTTTGGAGGATTTTTTCTAGTAACCATTAGTAACTCTGAGGGCAATTAATTTGTTAAGGGTGTTGCTAGCATAATGCTAGCTATTGCTTAAAATTTCTGAGATTGGAATTTTGACCAAAAGTTTTAATATAGATGGGCAATGGAAAATGCGATCTTTCTAGTTTATTTAAAGGAACGAATAGGAAGTGATATGAATCAAGTAAGAAATAATTCATAAAAAGTTGAAATGAAAATTTCAATTCACGAAGAATATTGCTCCATCAAATATTTACATCTAGTACACTGTAAGTTTAGGTAGTTTTAAGATTTTAAAGTCTGCTAAATATACAAATATGAAATATTTTTCTATTTACAAATTTAATACGAGCGAACTCTCAATGTTGAAGCAAGAAAAATTCATTCCTCAATTTCTTTTATTTTTTTATTACAAGAAAGAGATATATTTAACATCAATTTCAGTTGTTCATTGTGAAAAATATTATCTTTGGAAATACAATACTCAATCTTTTCTCTTTCAAATCCTTTTCAGAGAGATGTAGTTTGTATTGATGGTAAAGTGATTAATGAAGATAATGCCAACGAAAAAAATGAGACCGATAATATGCTAGTGAATAAGGTATCATAATGCCAAAAGAAATGGTGAATGGGATAGTTAAGTGAATTCGATTATCAAAAATGGTGAGAACTCCTTTGTTCGAGTCTCAATAGCCCAAAATAACATAAGCCCTTTCAAATCAATTTAAGTTGAGCACCAAAAATGAGGTGCCATGCAAAATACAATAATTTCTTATTTGTCTCGAAGACAAAAATTCTAATGTTGTTGTATTTTGGAAATCTAATGGATATTTCTAACAACATTAATCTTCTCATTCAATGATACTATTTTCATGCTTCTTGTTATTTTACTTTAGCAGTTAATATTTTTCAGATTAATTTTGTCTTGCTCTTTTTCTTTTTCATATATAAGAAATTCCACTTATGCAAATCCCAATTGAGATTTTTTATTCTTAATTTTCCAAAGAAATTGGGTACCAAAAAGTTGGTGGTGGAGAAGGCTCCGTTCCTCTTAAGAGAGCACCGGTGCCGTTTTTCCATCATTATTTATTTATTTATTAAGAGCAATATATTCATGCCTTAAAATCTGATTTTATTTTTTCTAGTCAATTTTCCTAGCAGAACTCTCCTCTCGCCAAAGGTTCCATGCCTTCATATTGACCTCGATTCGAGGTCGTTTCCTTCACTTTGTTAAATCACGAAGCACGAGCAGCGCTATCATGGCGGGGGGCATGGGGTACAGTGGGAGAGGGAGACGGAGAGGATAGGGAGGTGACCTGGGTGTCGACTGTGACGGTGGTCGGTGATGTTCTGTCAAGTCGTGAACAGCTGCTGCAGAGAGAGAGAGAGAGAGAGAGAGAGAGAGAGAGATGATTAGGGTTTTCTAATTGTGAATTTTTTGGAATTCGCGATTAGCAAATCATATGGAATGGCCAGCAACCAGGAGCTTGGACTGCATCTGATTTAAGTTCAGTTACAGCATAAGTTCAACGACTCAAGACTTTTCCTAGGTCTGGCAATCCCATTTTCCGGATAACATGTTATCTGACTTTTCGAGTATGTTTATTGCCTCCAAATGTAAGTAAGCTGTCTCATCCGTGCGTATCAAATGAGGCCCATTCCACGTGATGGAGCGTGATGCTTAAGTTGCCTGGAGCAGAAGACATTATGATTCGAACATGAATTAACTTCATTCAAGTCAAACACTCCCACCACCTTGCCGACCTTTCTCAAATTCAGTGAATGAAGAAATCTGCATAGTTTCAAATTCTGGGTTCGTTCCAAGTTGCCCATATCCTTTCACATCGGACTGTCTTTCGCTCTCCCAACTTCTGTGTATAATGTCTCTGTTCGAATCACATTCTCGTGTAGAACTTGTCCCCGTGAATGCTTCCATCTCCATGTTTTCTTCCTCCAGATTTCCACATCCTCCTTTTAAGTCCCAAATGAGTATGAGAAAACAAAGTAAGCATCTCTCAGTGGAGAGCAAATTTCAGTTTGGAGAGAATGATAATCTCTCTTTCACAGTAAGATGGGTAGGGTGGAGAATGTGGCTCTAATTCTTTCCCTCCTGTCAAGCGGAATCTTTACGTGACAAAAGTCTCTACAATTACTTTCCATCTCTGTCCAAGCATTAAGAGTAGACAGAAAGAGGGTCACCTCGTAGATGTCAGTGGGTGGGCGTTTGGGGACCGCAGTTGGTGGGGGCAGAATTCAACTGGAAGGACAGGGATGGTAGCCTTTGGGAAGTTTCTGTTAGCTGGTGGCCTGACCCACGCAAAGTGGAGACGGTGGAGTACTGATGCGACGACGCGAGGGTTGGGCCCATGATGTGCGTGTATGGAAAAGGGCTCCTTTCGAAGATGCGTATGGAGCTGGATTTTGGAGCTCTGAAGAAGTATGGTTGGATCCGTATACGGACGGAGGAGATGGTAGACCAGATTTTGATACGAGATATCCTCTCCAGCCTCTCTCTCTCTCTCTCTCTCTCTCTCTCTCATTGTTAATAGGAAGATGATGCGACCGGGATTGCAATCGATATCTATTTGTTAGGAGAAATATTGCGCAAAGCTTGGTTGTTAGCATGTGAAAATCTAAGTTCACTCATCCGGCGACATGTGTTGCCAGGCCCCACCACTGGTAACAAAACAATTTTTAGTTAGATTTCAATTTCATTGGCAGTTTTTGGATTTCATTAGTGGTTTCTAGATTTAATTTGGACTCTCTCTCTCCAATTGGGCCCCTTCTCTCTCTCTCTCTCTCTTAGTTAATTTCAAATTCGACGAAGAGAGAGACTTTCTCTCTCCACATTCTTTGTCGACTCGGAGGCGACGTAGAGGGCAAGACAGAGTGAGTCAAGAGAGATGGAGATAACAAGGTGTCATTTGGCGTGGTTTCATTGAGAGAGATGATGCGGATGTAGATGTGAAGGCAACAGACAAAGTAGATGTGAAGGTGGTGGCATGGCTTGTTGGGCGGCCAGTTCTGTTGTGAGTTAGAGAAAGAGCAAGAGAAGTTTTGAAGGGGAGAGTGAACGGAAGAGAGTTGACAAAGAAGGTGGATAGAGTCTCTCTCTTTGTTGAATTTGAAATTAACTAAGAGAGAGGGACAAATGGACCCAACTAGAGGTGATTGGTACTATTGGGCGGAGAGAGAGGAAATTAAATTCAGAAATCACTAATGAAATTCAGAAATCGCCGATGGAATTGAAATCCAACTGAAAATCGCTTGGATTCTAGTGGTGGGGCCTTAGTGTCGCCTGATGAGTGGACTTAGATTTTCACATGCTGACATCCAAGTCCTACCTAATATTTTCTCCTTTATTAGAGCTTATGATTGAGCTAGGGCTATTCATGATGGAATGGAGGACTAAGAAGTTACCTTGAAATTTTTAGAAGGTTATTATACGAGAAATTAATTGAATGATTGAACACTTAATTTGGAAATTATTGGGTTTGTATCGAGTAAATCATGGTATCTCCCTTTAAAGCGTTCTTGTGTTCAATTTTTTCTTTACAATTCTGATAATTTCTTATTTAATTTCTATTAATACTTCATATATTAAAGCAAATATAGGAATTTTCAACATTTTTCTGTATATGTTTGATTTTACTTGGATTGCTTTTTTTTTTTTTTTTTTCTTTTCGAAATTTTTAGTTTCAGCCTTTTTTTCCCCAACCATCTTCCATGTCCAATGAAGGCTGTTAGTGAGATAATTATTACTGAGACATTCATTCTATCTCTATATGTAGCTTTCTAAATATAATGTCCCATATATCGCGCAATGATTGTGGTTTGTTCAAGAGAATAAAGAATAAAAGTTACTAATTCTGTACTATAATTTATATAAAAAATTGTCATTTATTTACTATGCAAACGCATGGCTCTCCGTCTAGTTTTACTAACGGTGATATCACTTTCTCTTACTTTTTCGACTTTCTAAATTGAGTTGATTTTTTGCATCAAGCCATTTCTATTGTCACGAATCATATATTAACAACAAAACCATTAGAAAAATGGTTTTTTATAGGTTAAACTTGGGGGCAAGGATACAGTGATATATTATCACCCTACAGAAAATTATGTGTTCTTCGAGCATCAAAAGATGGAAAACGAGAGGAGCCGAGCTCGATCCAATTTCACCAGTTGAACTTATGCAAGCAACCCAATTCAACACATGAATGAAGCACCAGGAGCAGCCCCCCCACCAAAAGGTTAAGTTGGGTCAACCTAAAGTGAATATTTGGTTTTGACTCTTCTTAGAAAATGGATTGAAAACAGCTCGAAAAATTATTTTGTGCATTGATCATTGTGTGTGAAGATGAGACATGAAAAAGCCAATTCAAAATGAAATCGTTGTACATTTAAAAGTAATGCTAGTTGGAATTAGTATATATCGTGATTGGCTTGGTTATGCCAAGTTAAGAATGAAAAGCATCACCTGAAAATGCTTCCTTAGGGGACCGAGAAGGAAGTTCTTCCTAATTAAACGTAACATACTTGCACAATTTGCATACAAAATAGGAATTTTCCTGTTGTTACACATAATGTGATCATAAAGTAAGAAAGAGGAAATCCGTTAGATTTTATTTAATGCACTTGGTTTGAGGATGTATTTTTTTTTTTTGTCCTATTTTAACTTTTAATTCACACTTAGATTTTTGCCATATTTTTTTATAGGGCGTGGAAGTTGAAATTCATACCTAAAACCAATTGTTCTCACTCTAACTATCCTAAGAAGATAGGGAGTTGAACCCCCAATTTCCCATTTCCATGTGGAAATGTGATCATTGGGGCAAACCCTAGTAATTGTTCAATCATGTACATCAAGAAGATAGGTTAAACTTCAATCAAAGGTACATCATCCACGCATAAACTAGAAGGATTCCTTTTGTTAAGTGACTATGCTTGATATGAATTGCACTTGAACTTGAGACCTCTCTTCTTGAAATGCAAGATTCAAGTGGGTTTGGTATTAGTCCAAAGCCTAATGATCATTGACTAAGAAAGGATAAGTTCATGTATCCTTAATCTCACACCAAATCTGGGTGGTTGCCCACCTGTGAGGGCTGTCTATGGTAGTCACCAATGGAGCGCCTAGTCAGATCATGTTCCTTATTTTAACATACCAGTGCTCTCACGTCGCACACTCTACGTTGGCTGTGAATATTTTTCTTTCCCACTAGTTGGGGAACAATAGATGATATTATGGGGTCTCTTATCCTAAGGCAAATCTTCTGCATGTTTTTTTTTCTCTTGAGCTTTTTAAGGATATGCTCAAGTCCAACCTTTGTCCTATCTCAATGTCAATTATCAAGAATTATATGATTCTTGTGAGCTAATTAAAAATGTTTCGAACAAGAGAAGTACATTGTGAAATTAGGAAACTAAATTAGCATAAACATCCAAGAATTGTAGATAGGAACACAATGTGTTTATAGAATTAGTAGAACCATTTGGGAAGGTTCTAAATAGGTACTTGAAGTTGAGCCATTTTCTCAAATAAAGATCTGAAATGGACTTTTAAATAAAAACATGAAGTGACAAATTTAACTTCAAATAAGATCTCGACTTACTAGCCAGTTGGCCAAATGTTCACTAGCGGACTTTTCCCATCGATTAAAATTGGGGCAATTTTGTCGGTGACCAAAAAAAAAAAAAAAAAAAAATCCCCAAATTGAATTAAGATCAGGCTATTCCTTCGAATGCTTGCATTTTCTACTTCCTCTTCCCCGCTGTTCCTCAACCAAATCGCTGCTCGCTCCTCGCCTGCTCCTCTCGAGCATCAGTCTTCGGTTCGCTGTCGTCTCTTCTTTCCACGTTTTCGTTGTCCTCATGCTTCAAGTTCATCGTTCGCATGCACCGCTAGGGCGACCACGGCGGCGAGGGGTTGTTTCTCTGGGAGGCGCCTCGGCGGTCGCAATGGTCGGCGGCCAGCCAGGGAACGGTTACTGCATTTTAGTCGCATTCTTCTTGTCGATCTCTGTTTAAGATTTTGATAGCTGTAGAAAACTAAGCCTATAATTCAATCACAATTTTTGACTTTAATCAGGCCAAGCATTGCCTATAAGCATGAAGGAGACGTACATGATTTCGCATGTCTTAAAGAAATAGACAAAATCGAGGACCGTCTCTGTAGTAAGCGAGACCACACTCCAACCACAAATTCTAATAGGCTGGTGGCCCCTCTATATAGATTCGATTTCTACTAAACTTTCACATGTCGAATTTCAGCCGTCGTTAGCGATGGATTCATCGCATGAGCTATCACTTTACGCGACACTGCTGGTACAGCAAATCACTAAGCTGCTGCTTTGTGCTCTGACTCGGATCCCTTGGTGTTTTATAGATGGGCCTTTGAGGGTTATCAAGACACTCTTTATGTTCATTCGAAGTGTCAATTCTACAAAGAGTGCGACATCTATGGAACCATCGATTTCATCTTTGGGAATGTGGCTATTGTGTTCCAGAACTGCAATATCTACACGAAAAACCCTCATAATTAGATCAATACCGTAACTACACATGGCCGAACTGACCTGAACTGGTACGCCGGCATCCCTATCCACAATTGCATGGTCACCAAATCTTCTGACCTAAAATTGGTTCAAAGCTTCGTGAAGACTTACCTCGGTAGGCTGTGGCAAAAATATTCTAGGACGGTTTTCATGAAGACTTATCTTGATAGCTTGATTAACTTGGCCGGTTGGATGGAGCGGGATGGTGACTTTGCCCTAGACACTACATACTATGGAAAGTATCCGAACACCGGTCTTGTATCATCCACTGCCACTAGGATCACACGGGTGGGATATCATGTCATCACAAGCGCGACTGGGGCTTCTAAGTTCACCGTTGGCAGCTTCATTGCCAGGGGCTCCTGGTTGCCCGCCATTGGCGTGCCTTACACATCCGGCCGATAAGCTCTTTAAAGATGGCAAATCAGAGATGGAATGCAAGTCTTACAGGAGTAACAGGCGGCTCACAAGGAACCCAGGTGTTTCTGTCATATGCAGGACATAGAAAATTAGCAAAAAGATCTTTCTTATATAGTTCCCATTCGGTATAGATATCTGATGTAACAAAGCGATCATGTTGTGATCCTTTCATGACTGTAATCTGTTATTCTTTCGAGATTGTTTTGTACTTTTATGATGATTTTCACACGTTTTTTCTGCCAATATGTATCATATATTGTATTGGCATATTGGGGTTTCTTCTCCTTGATTTAAATCCAAGTAATACCGCAATGAACAGTTTACTCATGGTCATGGTGTTAAAAACACAGTACGTAAATAATTACCGGATGCTCGACTTGAATGATAACTGGTCAAACCACCGTTAATCAATCACTCCCACAACTAAACCAAATTATTTAACGATCGCAAGTGATCCAATTCTTGGATGTCTACCACCTCTTACACACAAAAAAGAAAATAAATAGGCTAGCTAAGGGCCCAAACCTCACTTATGAGCCTTGCTAGTAAAATAAAGGGAAAATGCCACGAAAAACCCTGAACTTTACCCCCGTGACACATTTACCCTAAATTTTTTTTTGTGATATAAAAAACCTAACTTTGCCATGTGTGACACATTTACCCCAAACTTTGCCCCGTGTGACATATTTACCCTAAACTTTTTTTTGTGCCATCAAAAACCCTAAACTATGCCACTTGTGACAATTTTACCTTGAACTATATTATTTATGACAAATTTACCCCGAAGTTTTTTAGGCTGAAGGACATTTTCGTCATTTTCTATTTTTTCTTTTTTTATTGAATGGAGGAAGCCGGCACCATAGTTCGACGAGGGTCGCTTGGGCGGCCCTAGCTGGCGTCGGGCGAGGGCGGCCTAGGCCTGGGTGCCCCTTGCCGGCATTGGGCGAGGGTCGCGTAGGCCTGGGCAACCCTCGCTGGCGTCGGGCGAGGGCTGCCCAAGCCAGATCCAGCTCGGGCGGCCCTCACCGGACGCCGGCAAGGGTCGCCCTCACCCACTCGGCTGGGCGGCCCTCGCTTGACGCCGGCGAGGGCCGCTAGATCCGGCGGGGCGGCCCTCGCCTCGCCCGGGTCGCCCTCGTCGGATCTCGGCGAGGGTGACCTTCGCTGAGTCGGGTGAGGGTGCCCTCGCCCGGCCGAGGCCGGGCGGCTCTCGCCGGCGTAGGGCGAGAGCCACCCGTGCCGGAGCGGGCGAGGGCGACCCTCGCCGGCGTCCGACGAGGGCCGCCCGAGCTCGATCGCGGCCCGGGCGGCCCTCGCCCGACGCCGGCGAGGGTCGCCAGGCCCGGGCCGCCCTCGCCCGACTCCGACGCCTCGCCTTCCTCCATTCAATAAAAATAGAAAAAATAGAAAAAAATAGAAAATGACGAAAATGCCCTTTAGCCCAAAAAACTTTGGGGTAAATTTGCCATAAGTAATATAATTCAGGATATAATTGTCACAAGTGGCATAGTTTAGGATTTTTGATGGCACAAAAAAAGTTTAGGTAAATGTGTCACACGGGGCAAAGTTTAGGTAAATGTGTCACACATGGCAAAGTTTGGGTTTTTTATGTCACAAAAAAGTTTAGGGTAAATGTGTCACATTGTGTAAAGTTCATGGTTTTTCGTGACATTTTCCCTAAAATAAAAGCAAAAAGGTATATGTGTGGCTGTTGAATCCGCGGTGATTTGAGCTCTTTAAATTGAACACCTAAATTCCATGTGTTGTGTCCAATGAGGGCCCTTTTGTAATCTAATCATATGGTTATCACTCCTTGTTTGCTTATAGGAACAGCGCCGAGGTTCGGGCCAGACTCAACCGGCGAGCTTTTAGCGTCATGGAAAGCAGCAACATCCGAGGCCAATTTCGTCATGGCAAAGGACGGTTCTGGCACTCACATGACGATCAACGAGGTCATGGCTGCGCTAGCTGGAATGGGCAAGGGTCAGCCTGAGAGATTGTTGATCTATGTGAAATCACGAGTCTATAACAAGAAAGTTGAGATTGGAAGGGACGTGAAGAACGTGATATGTTCACCGGTGACAGCATGGATTGGACCATCGTCACTGCAGCTGAAATGTTCCAAACGCCTCCACCACCGTGACTTCAGCCACGTATGGTAAGAAATTGGGCTCTCAAAACAATGGTCAATGAGTGGCTCATCAATCAATTCAGCTATCTCTGGGGATGGCTTCTGGGCAAGGAATTTGACATTCGAGAACACGGCGGGTCCCCATAAGCACCAAGCTATCACGCTAATGGTCAGCTTGGACCAATTCGTCTTCTACCGATGCTGCTTCAAGGCCTACTAGGACACGCTCTTCACACGCTCCCTACAGCAGCGCTACCACGTTTGCCACGTCTACGGCACCATCGACTTCGTCTTTAGTGACAATCGTCATCTTCCAGAACTGTGACATCTTGTTCAGGAGGTTAATGGACCACCAGGCCAATATGGTAATGGCTCATGGTCAGGGATGACGAGTACGAGAGCACAGGGATTTTGATCCACGGGTCGTGGAGCGCCCTGGACCTTGACTTTGTGCTGATCAAGGGTTTGTTCGGGAGCTACCTGGGACAACTGTGGAAGAAGTACTCTAGGATAGTAATCATAAAAATAGACCTTGAGTTGATAGACCCAAAGGAATAGGACAAGTGGAGTGATGAATTCACCCTTGAGACTCTATTTTACGGGGGAGTACATGAACTTGGGTCATAGTGTGTCGATGGAGAGGAGTGTGGATTGGCCAGGTTTCCATGTCCTCAAGAGTCCTTGGGGGTTCAAGCCATTTTCGATGAAACGATTCATTCAAGGAGATTTATGGATTCCTAGGAGTTACATACCATTTTCACTTCACATACAAAAAATAATGAAAATCATAAATTTCAATTTGATAAACTTCATTGAAATAGTCTATAACAAAGTCTCACGCCACTACGGATCACTCTCCATGTGCATTTGATTAAACTTCCTTTGCTTTCAAAATTTGAAATGATAATTGAAAAGGGTGAACAAATCACGGCTCAGTGGGGATTGAGTGGTGAATGATGTAGCTTTTATATTGATTATGTGACACATTACGTTTGTAAGAGGCACCGCATTTAAATCCCATGATGAAATATCAGCTAATGTATATCATCTAAATATCACATAAAACATATCTTAGCATCATGGTCACACCTTTTCAGGTTACAAGAACTAGAAATTGAAATTAGGCCTAAAAAATAATATTGGCTTTTTGAAGCCCTCTAAATCTATTTGCTATGATTAAGCTCGAGAACAAAATTGATCTATAAACATAATCATGCCTCAATACTTAAGTTGATCGCAGGTGATAATTTAGTATATATATGTGTGCGTTTTATTTCATCGTGCATTATATGATTTGAAATGATTCGCCCATATAACCATATTCAATGCAAAATCTATCCAATTAGGATGCAATTTTTAGCCACTTACCTCATTAAAGCGTTGACTTGACCGCACGAGACAGAGATTGCGCCCTGTTTTTTTCTTAGCTCCCTTAAAACAGCTGCTAAATTGACTTGGGCCAATAAACTGGGCTGCTAAATTACGAAAATGCCTTTTTGGCCATAATCCATCTATGCGAAGATTAATGACGCAGCCGAAAAAGATTTAGAGTTGTATCTTTCAGCAATTCACATTTTTACAACATATTCTCATAATTTCTAGAATATAGCGGAGCATTCGCATATTTCCAAAATTATGAAAAATTTGTGAAGTTAGTTCTCTCTATGTTCGATAGAGCAAATGAAGTCACAATTCCACGTTAGGGTGGATCGCATGAGTTGTTGGAGGCAATAGTGCGTGCGAACTACATACAAGAAAGTATGATCCGGATGGTTTGATTATAGAGATGAATCTGTGAACCGAATCAATCTAGAAATGTGGAATTAGTCATTGAATCAATACTATCCTTAAACCATCCTAGAATCGATCAATCCAAGTCAGTTTGTGGGTAAAATCAAGAGATGGCACCTTTTATTTTCCCCTTTTTTAATGTGATTTCCTATTTAAACTAACTTGCGATTCATGATTTCTATGTAACTAGTCATTTTGAAAAGCAACCTTTCTTGGATCTACGTCTAAGATGACGGGCGGAGCCCCGACTGAGACTGAACTAAGAGAGAGGATGAGACCCACAGCGTGGTTACCTCGTCTTGTCGAGTGGTGAGGCCACTGAGAAGAGAGAGAGAGGGTATCTTCCATACCTAAATCTTGGAACTTACCTTATTAGAACTAGAAATATCAAATCATCTTCTTCCAGTATCAAAAATAGGTTTTAACTGATTTTCAAGTAAGCAGGTTCAACATCTGAAACTTGAAACATGCTTGTATGAGGCTCTAAAAGTTTGCAACCAGAAATTGGACTTGTTTCCACTAGAACCAAGAACCGAACCTATATTTAAGGGTGATCATTGAATGCCTTTAATGGGTGAGTGAATGACCACACGTGCTCAAGCGACCAGCCACTTGGTTACTCCATCCACATCCACATAAGGCATGAAAGGACCCCAAAAAAAACAAAGACACAGCATCAGCAGTTTGTCACCCAGCTTCACAAAATTGCAAGAATGATCTCGTGTTCGAAGGAGCCCCTCGTCACCTGCTTGTACGCATCTATATCGGTGCCATAAGTTTCTGTCTCTACGTTGACCCAAGTTAGCATGGCAACTCGTGATGCGATGGCCGTGCTAAATCACCGTCACCTGGTTCCCTCCCTTTGACACGTCGATCAGTTCTTGCCAAGTTCATTTAACAGAGTACTCGAAATAGATATATGTGGATAGATTGCTGCATGAAACTAGGGTTTCGAGATGTCAACCTTCGTCATTTCGCATGCTACGTCTTCACTTTGTCCGAGCGCTTTCGTCCAAGGTTTTGCCGCTTCTGCTACTGTGGTACGATGACTGAGCGATGACTGAACGGGTCATTGAAGTTTATAATCTAGCTTACTATAATTCAGAATGTATTAAGCTTTCACGAATGTGAAACTAAGGAGAGTCGATATATTCTAAATAGTACCGACATTGACACGTGATACGTGACTCAACATGACATGTCTAAATGTTTTTTTTTTTTTTTTGGGTGACCCAGGGAACTCCGCACCCTGCCGACAGTCGGGGGAGTAAACCCTGAGGGCCACATGTGCTAGCCACCACACACGTGCAATAAGAGTAAGTCACCCTATGACGAAGCTGAGATTCGAATTCTCGATCTTTTGCGAGAGGAAGAGAGTGCGAACCAACAATGCCATCCAGGTGGGTGGTAACATGTCTAAATGTTGCTTCTCAAAAAATAGAGAATTCTTACACGTTAAGACACATTGTATATTAAATGTATATATATGAAATTTTTTCATTTTTATGATCATTTTAATCGAATTAATTAGATTCAAATTTACAGATAAATAAATAAATAAATAAATAAAAAGAGCCTAGAATGAATTGACATAAAAACAATTAATCCATTATTTATTAATATCATTCATTATTTCAATTTGATAAATTCAACTCCAATCCAATAATTCATAAAACTTGGAGGAAAAAAAGAAAGTAATCATCATTCTAAACTCACATGTCGAAGCACGTCGAAGAGAAAAATAAATACAAATTTAGAGAGTGAATTGTATGTCATGAGGAACGAGAGTTGGAAGAGAAGAAAAGACTAGCCTTTTCTTGTTTTTGCATTTATAATTTTTATAATTCTTTATTTTTTATATATTTATATTTTGATCTTTCATTTATTGAAAATTTTTAGAATTAACACATGCATGTTGGAATCATGTGTCAGAATTCCGAAGTTGCATATCAAATTGTGTTGTCTAACACTTGTTTGCTGAGTGTCAGATACTTCGATATGTATCTGACACCAAAGTATCGATGCTTCCTAACATATGTTCAAGTCTTCATGCACTCTCCACTGTAAAGATTAGCCGTTATGTTTGTTTTTTCGTTTTTTTTTTTCCTTTTTACGTTGACCCACATGGTTTCTAGCCCTTGAGAAGCGGAGCTAAACTAAAGAAAGCATCCACCGTGATAGTATAATAATTGCTTCTTCACTATCATGGGTTGACTATTCTGAAACTTAGATTGTTGGAAATATGGTCAAAAATCTCGAAACTGATTCTGATTGTAATTGATTTAGTCAATCGCTAATTAGTACAGTAAATAGAAAAATAGCGATGTGTGTTGACACCTAAATTTTGACCAAGTATTTGCACTTAAATTGCTTAGAAAATTAGGGACTAATTTGACCCTAACAAAAATGATTTTTGATCACCTAAGTACTAATATTATTTATATTTACTAAGTTTGATTTTCCTATTTATTTTCCTTTATTTTCGAGTAAAAAATAAAAAGAAAATAAAAAAAGAAAAGAAAAAGGAGAGGCCCATAGAGGGGCTAGGCTTTCGCGCCCAGCCCTCTTCTTCCTCATTTCTTCTTGTCCACGCGGGCCCGGCCCGAGCCCGTCTTTCCCATTCTTTCTTCCACTTGGGCCCATTTCCCTTTTGATTTTCCTTGGCCCGGCCCCATTCTCCTTCTTCTTCCTCCTTCCTGCCTCCTTCCCTCCTTCTTCGCTGCACGCGAGAAACGAGAGGAGCGGAGCGGAGGACGGAGGATAAGGTGGCCGGCGACGGATGGGGACGTCTCGCGGGCGCCATTAATGCCGCCCAACGGAGTAGCGCGAAGACCGGCGGGAGACTCGGATGGATGGGACTCATCTTCAATGCGAAGCAAGTGGCGGGGCACGACGATAGGCGAGGTCACCGGTTCGGCCGAGGAGAGCCCGGTTGACACGCGAGGGCCGCCGGTCGGAGCACCTCCGTCGACCAGTCCTCCTCCGCCTATAAATAGGGGGTCGAGCGAGGAAGACACGGCAACACACGAAAACACGGAGCGAGAGAGGGAGGTGAGATCGAGAGAGAAACAGATCTCGAGAAAGAGAGAGAAACCGGCGACGGCGGGCCGGCATTCGACTTCCCTGGGAGAGACATCCGGGGAAGCCGGAACGGCGAGCGACCGCCCGGCCGAGTGACCGGATCCGAAGAAACTAGATCTCGTGGCGGCGAATAAGAGGAGAGAAGGAAACGAGAGAGAGTGCTTTGCAGGTGGCGGAGAGAGGCTGCGAGAGAGAGATCTGAAGGAGAAACCTGGAGAGAAAGAGAGGCGAGACCGAGCCTTGTCGCCGTGTCGCCGCGTTGGAAGCCGCCTACTTCCACCGGTCGACCACCAACGACGGCTCGTGCTCGCCTGCCGTTCAACCCGCCGTCGTCTCTCCCCGCAGATCCACCGCTCGCGTCGCCACCGCATGCCCAAGCTGCCGCTCTTCGCTATCCACGACCGGCCCACGCCGCCGAGCCCGCCGTCGCCCTCGTCGCCGCCCCGCCTTGCCATCGCGTGTTCGACCCACGACGACCCCCGCTCACGATCTCGGCCCAACCGCCGCGTCCGAGCTAGCCGTCACCTCCCCTCGCTTCAACCAGGTCGCCGCCCGGCTCCGCCGCCGTCGTTACGCCGGGCTGGTCTCTCGACGGCCACTCGCCATGGCGGGAGGCGCTCGGCCATCCCCCTTCGCCGCGGAGGAGCCGCAACGAGAGGGGCACACGGAGTCGGGTCATGACCGGGTCGGGTACAAGGACCCGGCGACCCGCTAGGGTTTGGCTTCATGGGCTATGGGCTGAAATGAATTGGGCCCATTGGGCTTATTTTGCTTTCTTGGGCCGTCTTTGTTTTATTTGGGCTTGGGCTTGACTAATTATTTCTTTTTTGTTTTGTCTGCTGGGCCGGGCGAACCGAGCCCATTAGCGGACTCGGCCAGGGGGGCCCGGGGCTAGGGAACTTGAGTCGGGCCGGACACGGGTCGGATCCGAGAGTCCGACTCGGGTCCGTTTATTTTATAATATAATATTATTATATTATTAAAAAAATAAAAAATAAAAAAATATTTTATATTTTTCAGAAAAACAACAAAAATCCAAAAATATTTCACATTTTCTAGAAAAACCAAAAATGTCTAGAAATATTTTTATATTTTCTAAAAATCAGAAAAAAAAAAAAAAAAAAAAATGTTTGTTTCAACAATGCATGAAAAATCCTTAAAAAATGCAAAAATATCAAACCTGAGGGTTTAAACAAGATTAGGTACCGGAAGGGCATTAGTGATTAACTAGTGTAATCAAGTCCCCGATCCTAGTTTCTCTGGTTGCGCAGGAGTAAAATATTTCTCTCGATATTTTATTTGGGTTTCTAATCGACCCACCCCAAATTGATTAGTGGCGACTCCTTTTTAAATGAAATTGAATTGCAGGTGAAGAAATCAAACATTAAGTCGTGAATTGGTGGGCTTGGGAGAGCCCTGGCGGAAGCCCTGATGAAAGGCGTTCAGCCGAGCCATTAGCCTCCCGGGACGTGAAGGGGAGGTCGCGACAATGTGTATATTTTATTTTCCTTTTTTATTTCTTCACTCTTACATTATAAATACATTGATGTATATGTAAACATATATACAAGAAAAACCATTCTCTCTTTCTTCCAATTGCCCTTCTGTCATGGTATCAGAGCAGTGTTTCTGAAATAGCTTCCGCAAACCTTCAGAATTGCCTTCGTTTTTTTTTTCCTGACCTTTTCCTTTGCACATTCTTATCCTGCAAAACAAGTCAGCAAATTGTTTAGGAATTCTGAGATTTGATCATGGAAGAAAGTGGGAATAATCAATCAGCAGGTATTTCACCCGAAGAAGAACGGCATTCTATTAAGGATTCTGCTTCCAGTCAGATTCTTGCTTCGGGCCAGATTCCTGCTTCGGGCCAGCCACCTGCTTTGGGCCAGATTCCAAGCCCAACTGTCCAATGGGCCTCAACAATACCACCAATTCAGTGGTATCTAGCACAAGGCCAATGGATGACTGGGCCGGGACAACCATGGGCCCAATCATCCAAGCCGGGACAACCATGGGCTTCGTATGAGCAGCCCAATTACCCGAATGGCAATCCGACCCAGACGAATCCATGTTACAGGCCCAGATCCGCACCAGGTCAGGGAACGGATCCCTACCCGGTTCTCCAACCCGGTTTCACGCCGCAATTTTTTCCGGTCACCGACGGCGACCGCCCTGAACTTGGAGACCCGCTTTACACTTCGCTGGCGGACGGACCGGAAGTTCGCCTAATCAGCCAACAACTCACTAGATCCGACAACTACACTTCCTGGGCGCAAGATCTCCGGCGAGATCTCGTTACGAAGGATAAGGAGGGTTTCATCGACGGGGTCGTTCCAATTCCGACGGATGAACGATTGCAGAGGCACTGGTGACGGTGCAATCAACTAGTCCGGACCTAGATTGGGAATTGCTTGTCACCGGAAGTCGCAGCCGGCCTCCCCCCGACGGAGGATTCGAAGATTTTCTGGGATAATATTCGAGAAATGTATGGGAAGTTAGATCGAGCCCGTTTATTCACATTAACTCAAACTCTATCGATTTAAAACAAGGGAATCTCTCCGTCAACGCAACCTACAATCGACTCTCAGCTTTGTGGAATGAAATCGAAGCTGCCGAAGAAAAATTAGAAGGACCGGAGACAACTCTTCGACAATACCGTGCTATAAAGGAGAGAGAAAAGGCCACAAGATTCTTGCTTACCCTCAACGAGACCTACTCGGCATTCCGGTCTCAGATCTTGGTGATGGACCCTCAACCACCGCTCGGGCGAATCTTCCAGCTTGCTGTGCAAGAAGAAAACCAGCGAATCACCGCAACGGAACAAGCCCGAATCGGAGAAGGGGTAAGCCTTGCAACGTTTTCCTCTGTCTTCGGCTCGACAGACACGGTGGCTGGAGCTAGTGGAGGCATCGGAGCTGCTGGAGGGAAGAAGATCGTGGCTGCGGCAAGGAGAAGAAATGAAGACAACCCTAAGTCGTCTTCAAGAATAGACGGCTGGGATCAAAGACCTGGATCGGACGGCTGGAACAAAAACCCTGCATCCGATGGTCGAGGTAGAGGCTCTGGATTGGACGGTTCAGATCAGATCAGCGAGATGAATGGCTGGGATCTGCGCGTGAAATCTGACGGCCTGAGGACGCCCAATCTTTCAACCGAATCAGACGGCTATCATCGTGCCACGTCAGCACCGAACTATAGGACATTGTATGGCTCACGATATGCCACGTCAGCAGGGAAGGTTAGTGGACCAAATTTTAAAAATAAAAATAAATATTGCGAATATTGCAAACGTCCACACCATACAATCGATACATGTTGGAAATTGCATGGGAAACCACATGGTAAAAAAGGCAAGGAATCCACAGTTTATCAGGTTTTTGCACAGAAAATGGGTGGAACAGCAAATCAAATGATCACTAAGGAACAATATGAAAATATTGTTCAAGTATTGAGCCAACTCAAGACTAGTGATGAAGGTGCAGCAGGATTCTCAGGTATCATTTTATATGGAAAGAATTCATCTTCAGTTAATGCATGGATTATCGATACAGGTGCTAGTGACCATATAATATGTGATGATCAATTATTCTCTAATGTTCATGAAAACATACAATTCCCTGTTACGGTACGTCTTCCTAATGGGAACATTACTCATGTTACCAAAATCGGTACCGTACATCTTGGTCAGCACTTTATCCTAAAAAATGTCTTGTATATTCCAGAATTTGAGTTTAATCTCCTTTCTGTCTCAAGAGTATGTATGGACAATTCCTGCCGTGCAATATTCAATTCCAAAAGTTGTGTCTTTCAGGACCATTCGACTGGGAAAGTGATGGGCTTGGGTAATGAAGCACAAGGACTTTATTTCGGATCGTTCCCCGGAGATTTAGAGTTATTAAATAAAGGCATTTCATGTAATGCAATTAGTACAAATAAAAATCTCCTACTTCATCAACGGTTGGGCCACAGTGCACGGTTTCCATATTCAAAATGTCCAGTTTGTCCTTTAGCTAAACAGTCTCGAACACCATTTCCAATTAGCACATCTCGAACCAAAAATCCTTTCTCCTTACTTCACATAGACATCTGGGGCCCCTATCATACCACACATCGAGATGGATCTCGTTTTTTCCTTACTATAGTTGATGACTATACTCGTGCCACTTGGCTATATCTTATGCAGTCAAAGAGCCAAACATTTACTCACATATCAAACTTTATTTCCTTAATTAGGAATCAATTCGGAAAATCTGTACAGTGAATTCGTACAGATAATGGTCGTGAGTTCTTCACTTCTGAGTGCACAAAGTTGTTGTCCACTCTCGGAATAATTCATGAAAGTTCTTGTACTTACACTCCACAACAGAATGGAATTGTTGAGCGCAAGCATAGACATCTCTTAGAGGTAGCTCGGGCATTAAAATACCAAGCTTCTGTGCTTGAAAATTTCTGGGGAGATTGTGTGGTCACAGCAGCTTATTTGATTAATCGCATGCCAACTCGAATTCTTAATGGTAAGTCTCCATTTGAAATGCTGTACAATAAACGACCAAATAATGATCATCTTAGGGTATTTGGTTGTATGTGTTATGCAACAAATGTGGGTCCTCGGGATAAAATGAGCCCTCGTGCAACCAAATGTGTCTTCATGGGATATCCTACTTCTCAGAAGGGATATCGAGTTATGGAAATTTCCACAGGGAATTTTTTTACAAGCAGGGATATCATATTTCACGAAGATGTATTTCCATTTGAAGAGATGCTGTCTTCATCACACGAGGTTTCACCAGAAAACAATCAGATTTTTTTATCTGATGAAAATTTATCTATGGCACCTGGAGTCCTTGTCACATCAGGACCACCTTTGACATCGGGCCAATTGATATCAACACCAAGGGAATCTTCATATCGCCAAGTAGAATCACCTACTTTATTCGAAGATATTTCATCTTCTTTTTCAATGGATACATCAGGAATTGATTCTGCAACATCAGTAGTTCCTAATATAAGTGAACAGCCTCGACGTTCTGGGCGACAGACTCGTCCACCTACATGGACAAATGATTATATATGTTTTGTTGCCAGTTCCTTAGGTACCCAGTATCCTATTTCTTCATATGTTTCCTTTAACAAATTGTCACCACATCATATGTGTTGCATTAGTCGCATATCAGAGGAACATGAGCCATCTTCGTTCGCTGAGGTAGTAAAAAATCCCCAGTGGAGACATGCAATGGAAATAGAACTAATTGCGCTCACAGAGAATCATATGTGGGATATTGTCCCTTTACCTCCATATCGAAAACCGATTGGATGCAAATGGGTATATAAGATCAAGTTCAAGGCAGATGGTTCCATTGAGCGATATAAGGCTCGATTAGTGGCTAAAGGGTTTACTCAAAAGGAAGGCTTTGATTATTATGAGACATTTTCTCCAGTAGCAAAAGAAGTCACTGTACATTCCTTCTTATCCGTCGTTGCTATACAAAATTGGTCTTTGCATCAAATGGATGTGAACAATGCTTTTCTCCATGGTGACTTGGATGAAGAAATTTACATGGATCTACCTCAAGGACTTCGTAGACAGGGGGAGTATCAGGTATGTCGTTTTCGTAAGTCCTTGTATAGATTAAAGCAGGCATCAAGACAATTGTATGCTAAATTTACTACTGCATTAACCAATGCAGGCTTTCAGCATTCAAAGCATGATTATGCCTTGTTCACACGTAGCGCAGGGAGTTCGTCGATTTATTTGTTGATATATGTCGATGATATACTGATTATGGGAAATAACAATTCTGATGTAGCGAGATTCAAAGAATATCTACATTACAATTTTCATATCAAGGATTTGGGACCTCCCAAATATTTTCTCGGCATTGAGATTGCTCGATCTGATAAAGGAATCTCTCTTAGCCAGAGGAAATTTATCTTAGAAATCATTTCTGAAGCAGGTTTATTAGGTTGTAAACCGTCAGTCATTCCGATTGAACAAAATGCAAAATTAACGACACATGAGTATGATGTGAACTCCTCTTCACCTAGCAAGGATGCATTGCTCAGAGATCCATCAGGATATCAACGACTCGTTGGAAAGTTGATATATCTCACCATGACAAGACCTGACATAAGTTATGCAGTGCAAATACTCAGCCAGTTCATGCACATGCCAAAACGGTCACATATGGATGCAGCCTTGAAAGTCGTGAAATATTTGAAAGGATGTCCAGGACTTGGTATATTTTTATCTCGTGACTGCAGCATGAAGATGACAGCATTTTGTGATACGGATTATGCTACTTGGCTAATGACTAGAAGATCGGTTACCGGATTTTGTATAAAATTGGGAAAATCATTGATTTCTTGGAAGACGAAGAAGCAGTCCATAGTATCATTGTCATCAGCTGAGTCAGAATATCGAGCCATGGCGAAAACCACTTGCGAAATCGTCTGGATACGAGGATTACTCTCAGATCTCGGAACACAAGTCAATGGACCAAGTGAATTGTTCTGTGATAATGATGCTGCACTAAAATTGGCAGCAAACCCAGTTTTTCATGAAAGAACAAAACACATAGAAGTTGACTGCCACTTTACTCGGGACAAAATCAAAGAAGGAGTATTGGTGACAAAGGGAATCGGAACAGTGGAACAATCTGCGGATATCTTTACTAAGCCATTATGCTAGAGACAGCACAAATATCTTTTAAGCAAGCTAGGTGTCCTTGACATATATAGGCCACCAGCTTGAGGGAGAGTGTTGGAAATATGGTCGAAAATCTCGAAACTGATTCCGATTGTAATTGATTTAGTCAATCGCTAATTAGTACAGTAAATAGGAAAATAGCGATGTGTATATTTTATTTTCCTTTTTTATTTCTTCACTCTTACATTATAAATACATTGATGTATATGTAAACATATATACAAGAAAAACCATTCTCTCTTTCTTCCAATTGCCCTTCTGTCATAGATCAATGCCCCGGTATCTTAGTGCCGGAACGCTGAGGTCCACGCCATCTCCATTCCACGACACATGGGCATGAGTACCGTCCAGGTGTTGCCTTCCACGAGCCATTACTATAAATGAACCTCGTCCCATCACTTCTTCCTCCGTTGGAAATACTACGTTTTCACTTTGTCTCGACCCAACACGCTTCACCGGAAGCCAACCAAGATGTCCACTTGTGCTCTCGCCACCACCTTCCTCCTCCTCGCTGCTGCCGCCGCCGCCACCTCTGGCACTCGAGAAGACCTTCGAGCGGCCATGTCAATGGTCTCGCAGGCCAAAGTTTGGGTCGACCACAGATTCATGTCCCTAGACCATAACGATGATGAAGAGATGAGTAACAACACGAACGTGATGAGGCATTGTTTGGCTCTGAGCGATTGCTCTAAGCTCTACGGGAACAGCGAGTCTCGGCTCATGCGGTTGCTGGACGGGCAGGATTACACGGCCGAGGATGCTCGGACATGGCTGAGCGGCGCGTCGGCGAACCACCGGACTTGTTTGGATGGCTTGGGGGAGGAGGGTCGTGCCGCAGTTGGTGGGGGCAGAATTCAACTGGAAGGACAGGGATGATAGCCTTTGGGAAGTTTCTGTTAGCTGGTGGCCTGACCCACGCAAAGTGGAGACGGTGGAGTACTGATGCGACGACGCGAGGGTTGGGCCCATGATGTGCGTGTATGGAAAAGGGCTCCTTTCGAAGATGCGTATGGAGCTGGATTTTGGAGCTCTGAAGAAGTATGGTTGGATCCGTATACGGACGGAGGAGATGGTAGACCAGATTTTGATACGAGATATCCTCTCCAGCCTCTCTCTCTCTCTCTCATTGTTAATAGGAAGATGATGCGACCGGGATTGCAATCGATATCTATTTGTTAGGAGAAATATTGTGCAAAGCTTGAATGCTAGCATGTGAAAATCTAAGTTCACTCATCCGGCGACATGTATTGCCAGGCCCCACCATTGGTAACAAAACAATTTTTAGTTAGATTTCAATTTCATTGGCAGTTTTTGGATTTCATTAGTGGTTTCTAGTTTTAATTTGGACTCTCTCTCTCCAATTGGGCCCCTTCTCTCCCTCTCTCTTAGTTAATTTCAAATTCGACGAAGAGAGAGACTTTCTCTCTCCACATTTTGTTGACTCGGAGGCGACGTAGAGGGCAAGACAAAGTGAGTCAAGAGAGATGGAGATAACAAGGTGTCATTTGGCGTGGTTTCATTGAGAGAGATGATGCGGATGCAGATGTGGAGGCAACAGACAAGATAGATGTGAAGGTGGTGGCATGGCTCGTTGGGCGGCCAGTTCCGTTGTGAGTTAGAGAAAGAGCAAGAGAAGTTTTGAAGGGGAGAGTGAACGGAAGAGAGTCGACAAAGAAGGTGGATAGAGTCTCTCTCTTTGTTGAATTTGAAATTAACTAAGAGAGAGGGACAAATGGACCCAACTAGAGGTGATTGGTACTATTGGGCAGAGAGAGAGGAAATTAAATTCAAAAATCACTAATGAAATCTAGAAATTGCCGATGAAATTGAAATCCAACTGAAAATCGCTTGGATTCCAGTGGTGGGGCCTTAGTGTCGCCTGATGAGTGGACTTAGATTTTCACATGCTGACATCCAAGTCCTACCTAATATTTTCTCCTTTATTAGAGCTTATGATTGAGCTAGGGCTATTCATGATGGAATGGAGGACTAAGAAGTTACCTTGAAATTTTTAGAAGGTTATTATTCGAGAAATTAATTGAATGATTGAACACTTAATTTGGAAACTACTGGGTTTGTAATCGAGTAAATCATGGTATCTCCCTTTAAAGCGTTCTTGTGTTCAATTTTTTCTTTACAATTCTGATAATTTCTTATTTAATTTCTATTAATATTTCATATATTAAAGCAAATATAGGAATTTTCAACATTTTTCTGTATATGTTTGATTTTACTTGGATTGCTTTTTTTTTTTTTTCAAAATTTTTAGTTTCAGCCTTTTTTTTTCCCAACCATCTTCCATGTCCAATGAAGGCTATTAGTGAGATAATTATTACTGAGACATTCATTCTATCTCTATATGTAGCTTTCTAAATATAATGTCCCATATATCGCACAATGATTGTGGTTTGTTCAAGAGAATAAAGAATAAAAGTTACTAATTCTGCACTATAATTTATATAAAAAATTGTCATTTATTTACTATGCAAACGCATGGCTCTCCGTCTAGTTTTACTAACGGTGATATCACTTTCTCTTACTTTTTCGACTTTCTAAATTGAGTTGATTGTTTACATCAAGCCATTTCTATTGTCATGAATCATATATTAACAACAAAACCATTAGAAAAATGGTTTTTTATAGGTTAAACTTGGGGGCAAGGATACAGCGATATATTATCACCCTACAGAAAATTATGTGTTCTTTGAGCATCAAAAGATGGAAAACGAGAGGAGCCGAGCTCGATCCAATTTCACCGGTTGAACTTATGCAAGCAACCCAATTCAACACATGAATGAAGCACCAGGAGCAGCCCCCCCACCAAAAGGTTAAGTTGGGTCAACCTAAAGTGAATATTTGGTTTTGACTCTTCTTAGAAAATGGATTGAAAACAGCTCGAAAAATTATTTTGTGCATTGATCATTGTGTGTGAAGATGAGACATGAAAAAGCCAATTTAAAATGAAATCGTTGTACATTTAAAAGTAATGCTAGTTGGAATTAGTATATATCGTGATTGGCTTGGTTATGCCAAGTTAAGAATGAAAAGCATCACCTGATAATGCTTCCTCAGGGGACCGAGAAGGAAGTTCTTCCTAATATAACGTAACATACTTGCACAATTTGCATACAAAATAGGAATTTTCCTGTTGTTACACATAATGTGATCATAAAGCAAGAAAGAGGAAATCCGTCGGATTTTATTTAATGCACTTGGTTTGAGGATGTACATTTTTTTTGTCCTATTTTAACTTTTAATTCACACTTAAATTTTTGCGATATCTTTTTATAGGACGTGAGAGTTGAAATTCATACCTAAAATCAATCGTTCCCACTCTAACTATCTTAAGAAGATAGGGAGTTGAACCCCCAATTTCCCATTTTCATGTGGAAATGTGATAATTGGGGCAAACCCTAGTAATTGTTTGATCATGTACATCAAGAAGATAGGTTATGTCACGCCCCGAACCCCGAGCACGCGACAACCCCTTCTCTTGGTCGATTGAAAGCGACGTCCCAGGACTCGTCGACGACCATTCATTTTAATCTTTTGTTATGCGCAAGCGAAAGACGAACCATCTCCAGTCCAACAATCAATCAATCAATCAGAGATAGAGGGATGAATAACAAGAACAACCATCACTACTCATTTACACAATTTACTGGATTAACCAATGGAGGATCATCTTTTGAATTACAAGCCCGACAAAAGGGGCCGATCCATCCTCTAAGCCAGGCCAAAAAGAAACTAGGCTAATCCAGCTATACCGAATGAACCCTCGAGTTCAACACCACGGTCACTCGGACCCATCGGACTTGACTCCGTCGGTCGATCACCGGAGAAACGGGGGCGGGATTCTCCACGGCGGGTCACCATTCTAAAGACCTGAAAATGTTAACCACGACGGGTTGAGATAAAATCTCGCGAGTTCTTCCCCTAAGCCCCGGTTAGTACACCAACTCAACCCGGGGTATCTCTCCGAACCACCCCTCACTCAATCCGACCACAAACACCCGGAATCGGCAATCAAACCACGAGACGGGTTCAATCAACAATCGAGGTCGGTTCGCATGCAACCTTACCCGATATGCCATACCCGCACGTTAAATCTCATTCAAAGCAAGCAATGCAACCAACAATCGAATAGTCGGTTCGCATGCAACCTTACCCGGTATGCCATACCCCGCACGTTATAAGTCAGCACAATACACGCAATGCACATGGCCGTTAGATGATGCGGTTCATCAATCACATGCGAGTCGCGTCACAAGCGATCTCACCTGCCATTGCCACCCCCGCACGTTATCAATTCATGCGTGCGTGCCATAAATGATATGATCACCTCATGCATAATCGGAACCAATGATGCCATGTTTTCTTATGCACTCTCGCATCCACACGTGTTCCGATTATTACTGCCCCACAGGGCTACAACTTGGCCGAGGTGCAACGGCGCTACGGCGTCCTTCCTCCGCAAAGGCGCAACCGTACCCTTCCGTGCTATTGCTACGGCACTACGGCGCCCTTCCTCCGCAGAGGCGCATTCGTGCCCTTCCGTGCAGGCCGAGGCGCTATGGCGCTACGGCGCCCTTCCTCCGCAGAGGCGCAACCGTGCCCTTCCATACCCTCCGAGGCGCCACGGCGCTACGGTGCCCTTCCTCCGCAGAGGCGCAATCGTGCCCTTCCGTGCCCTCCCTTTCCATAATCTCCGATAAATCGGGTTCAACTTAGTGATCACGCAAGCATACCATCACAATCCACTTATTATCTTTGAGCATTAGCCAATGCACACATGCTTGCATATAAAACCTCAAATCATTTCTCACGAAAATGGTCCATTTCCGATGTCCCTCGGACAAACCATTTTCCCCACCTTTCTCATAAAAGCGGTCCATTTCCAGTGTCCCTTGGACAAATCACTTTCTTTCTCATAAAGGCGGTCCATTTCCGGTGTCCCTCGGACAAACCATTTTTTTTCCTTTTTGTGAAATTCACACGATTCATGCGAATTTTCATGCCACGACACATCAATTTCACTTCATATGATCAAGACACATAAAATTATGCACAATTTCACTTCCGGATGAACAGTGCCGTGAACAGTAATCATGAACAGTAATCCGTGAATAGTACCAATGAATAGTAATCCATGAACAGTAATTTCCGAAATTCAATTAATAATAAATTAAATTCAGAAATTAAACAAAACATTGATTGAACACAATTAATCAATCAATTAAGCTAAACATGCTTAATTAACACATAAACCACACATAATCAACACTTAAGCATAATCAAGCATAATTAAGCAAGATTAAGCTAAGCTAATCTTAATCAAATATCTAACCACCTATCTTAGGGCTAATACACTTAATTAACCCTCCTAAACCAGCATTAACACTAATTAACCCAACCCTAAGCAAGTTTAGGCACTAAATAGGGATTAGGAGCTAAACTCACCCGTTAAGCGGGCCGGCGACACCGGCGCGGCGGCGGCGACAACCCGACACCCGGGGACCTCACTCACGACGATCCAAGGCGGTCCCGGGCTCAACACAGCAGCAACAAATTCGGATTCCCCACCGAACTTCGCAAAACAAAGACCTGCAGGAGGAGGAGGTTGCTGGTCGGAGCAAAAACAAGGTGGCCGGAGCTCCGGCGAGCTCGTGGCTGGTGACCGGAGGCTCCTGGGGGTCGAGGGGGAGTTGTACGTGGCTGGTGTGGGCATTGGGTAGGCTAAAAATAGAGAGAAACGGAAGGAAAACCGAAGCTGCACAGGAGGCACTGCACAGTGACGGTCGGAGGACCGCCGACTTCAGGCGGCCGTACGGGACGGACGGCAGCTCTGTTCGGCGATCGGCCACCGTGAACAGTACGTAATTTCTGTGCTGAACATTTTGATAGGTGGCACGGCCCGAGATTCCACCGGGAAGGCAACGAACAACTCCAATTTCGGTGAGAGGTCGAAACTGAAACTGCAGGAAGGCAAGGGAAGAAGGGGAGAGAGGGGCTGCGATTTTGGAGAAGATGAAGAGGAGAGAGAGAGAGTGAAGTGAAGGCTGAAGGATAAGCCTTATCCAAGCCATCAAGGCTTGCCCCACTTGCCAAACAATGACCTCATCTTCTCTCTCTTCCTTTTGACTTTTCTTCAAAATATCCAAGGGCATTTTGGTCATTTCCACCTTGCACATTTCCCAATCTGTCCTTGGGCTGAAAATGGAGGACGGGCCTAGGAAAAAGGCCGGAAAATGAATAGGAACGGGCTCGGGAATTTATTGGGCTCGAATTGGCTCGAGGTTTAGACAATGGGCTAGGAAGGGTAAATGGTCGGTTTGGCCCAACGGGCTCACTTGCTTGCCTCGGGCCTTCCATGGCGGTTGTCCCACCTTGGGCGTGAGGCCCAAACTGTTCTTGCTCGGCCCACGTCCTCGTAGGCTCGTTTCCTCGGTCCGAAATCCCTTTCTCAAAAACTCGGCTCAACCGACACCTTTGCCGATCGTCGAGGAAGCATCGTCCAAAAGTCCGTCTTGGATGTTCTCGAAAATTCGAAGTCCAATCTTGGATTCTCATGCTTTGTCAATTTCGCCCGAATGCCATTTTGGTACTACTCGGACTGACAGGCGGCTTCGAGGATTCACGCGTAACCGACTCGTGCCAATTCACGTTCAAGACTTCTTGACACATGGACTTCCTTGACTACATGAAATTGCGAAGGATCGATTCTTATTTCTAAGTGCACGATTATCAAGGATCGACATAGGGCCATTCGCGGGTTCGATAACGTAGACGGAATCACCCGTCGTCCCATTATTTCTATCTCGCGAATCGACTTCTAGTCGTCCCCGAAATCGGCTTTGCATGACTACGAGGATCGTCCTTACGCAAGTCTCACGGTCGAGTCGTTTTCCCGAGTCAAGTTCTTTAGTCGCACGAGTTCGTCCTCATTAGCCTTTCCCCTCAAGGTCGGTATCTCAAGAGTGATCAATTCCGAGTGAGATCAACCAACAATGCATTGGCGAAATTAACGTTCATTCGTCCTTCAAAGGGCTCGAATTTCAGGACGTCACAGGTTAAACTTCAATCAAAGGTACGTCATCCACGCATAAACTAGAAGGGTTCCTTTTGTTAAGTGGCTATGCTTGATATGAATTGCACTTGAACTTGAGACCTCTCTTCTTGAAATGCAAGATTCAAGTGGGTTTGGTATTAGTCCAAAGCCTAATGATCATTGACCAAGAAAGGATAAGTTCATGTAACCTTAATCTCACAACAAATCTGAGTAGTTGCCCACCTGTGAGGGTTGTCTACGGTAGTTCTCAATGGGGCGCCTAGTTAGATCACGTTCTTTATTTTAACATACCAATGCCTTCATGTCGCACATCTCGCGTTGGTTGTGAATATTTTTCTTTCCTACCAGCTAGGGAATAGTAGATGACATTACGGGATCTCTTATCCTAGGGCGGATCTTTTGTGTGTTTCTTCTCTCTTGAGCTTTTCAAGGATATGCTCAAGTCCAACCTTTGTCCTAGGAACACAATGTGTTTATAGAATTAGTAGAATCATTTGGGAAGGTTCTAAATAGGGACTTGAAGTTGACCCATTTTCTCAAATAAGAATCCGAAATAGACTTTCGAATAAAGACTTGAAGTAGCCAATTTAATTTCAAATAAGGATCCGAAATGAACTTTCAAATAAAGACATGAAGTGGCCAATTTAATTTTAAATAAGGACCTCAACTTACTGGCTAATTGGCCAAATGTACTGGCAGACTTTTCCCACATATTAAAATAGGGGCAATTTTGTCGGTAACTAGAAAAAATAAGAAAAATTCCCAAATTGAAATAACATCAGGCTATTCCTTCGAATGCTTACATTTTCTACTTCCTCTTCCCCGCTGTTCCTCAACCAAATCGCTGCTCGCTCCTCGCCTGCTCCTCTCGAGCATCAGTCTTCGGTTCGCTGTCGTCTCTTCTTTCCACGTTTTCGTTGTCCTCATGCTTCAAGTTCATCGTTCGCATGCACCGCTAGGGCGACCACGGCGGCGAGGGGTTGTTTCTCTGGGAGGCGCTTCCGTGGTCGCAATGGTCGGCGGCCAGCCAGGCAACGGTTACTGCATTTTAGTCGCGTTCTTCTTGTCGATCTCTGTTGCAGATTTTGATAGCTGTAGAAAACTTAGCCTATAATTCAATCACAATTTTTGACTTTAATCAGGCCAAGCATTGCCTATAAGCATGAAGGAGACGTACATGATTTCGCATGTCTTAAAGAAATAGACAAAATCGAGGACCGTCTCTGTAGTAAGCGAGACCACACTCCAACCACAAATTCTAATAGGTTGGTGGCCCCTCTATATAGATTCGATTTCTACTAAACTTTCCCATGTCGAATTTCAGCTGTCGTTAGCGATGGATTCATCGCATGAGCTATCACTTTACGCGACACTGCTGGTACAGCAAATCTCCAAGCTGCTGCTTTGTGCTCTGACTCGGATCCCTTGGTGTTTTATAGATGGGCCTTTGAGGGTTATCAAGACACTCTTTATGTTCATTCGAAGTGTCAATTCTACAAAGAGTGCGACATCTATGGCACCATCGACTTCATCTTTGGGAATGTGGCTATTGTGTTCCAGAACTGCAATATCTACACCAAAAACCCTCATAATTAGATCAATACCGTAACTACACATGGCCGAACTGACCTGAACTGGTACACCGGCATCCCTGTCCACAATTGCATGGTCACCAAAGCTTCTGACCTAAAATTGGTTCAAAGCTTTGTCAAGACTTACCTCGGTAGGCTGTGGCAAAAAATATTCTAAAACGGTTTTCATAAAGACTTATCTTGATAGCTTGATTAACTTGGCTGGTTGGATGGAGCAGGGTGGTGACTTTACCCTAGACACTACATACTATGGAAAGTATCCGAACACCGGTCTTGTATCATCCACTGCCACTAGGATCACATGGGCGGGATATCCTGTCATCACAAGCGCGACCGGGGCTTCTAAGTTCACCGTTGGCAGCTTCATTGCCAGGGGCTCCTGGTTACACATCCGGCCGATAAGCTCTTTCAAGATGGCAAATCAGAGATGGAATGCAAGTCTTACAGGAGTACAAGGCGGCTCACAAGGAACCCAGGTGTTTCTGTCATATGCAGGACATAGAAAATTAGCAAAAAATTCTTTCTTATATAGTTCCCATTCGGTATAGATATCTGATATAACAAAGCGTTCATGTTGTGATCCTTTCATGACTGTAATTTGTTATTCTTTCGAGATTGTATTATACTTTTATGATGATTTTCACACGTTTTTTCTGCCAATATGTATCATATATTGTATTGGCATATTGGGGTTTCTTCTCCTTGATTTAAATCCAAGTAATACCGCAATGAACAGTTTACTCATGGTCAAGGTGTTAAAAACACAGTACGTTAATAATTACCGGATGCTCGACTTGAATGATAACTGGTCAAACCACCGTTAATCAATCACTCCCACAACTAAACCAAATTATTTAACGATCGCAAGTGATCCAATTCTTGGATGTCTACCACCTCTTACACACAAAAAAGAAAATAAATAGGCTAGCTAAGGGCCCAAACCTCACTTATGAGCCTTGCTAGTAAAATAAAAGCAAAAAGGTATATGTGTGGCTGTTGAATCCGCGGTGATTTGAGCTCTTTAAATTGAACACCTAAATTCCTTGTGTTGTGTCCAATGAGGGCCCTTTTGTAATATAATCATATGGTTATCACTCCTTGTTTGCTTACGGGAACACCGTCGAGGTTCGGGCCAGACTCAACTGGCGAGCTTTTAGCGTCATGGAAAGCAGCAACATCCGAGGCCAATTTCGTCATGGCAAAGGACGGTTCTGGCATTCACATGACGATCAACGAGGTCATGGCTGCGCTAGCTGGAATGGGCAAGGGTCAGCCTGAGAGAGTGTTGATCTATGTGAAATCACGAGTCTATGACGAGAAAGTTGAGATTGGAAGGGACGTGAAGAACGTGATATGTTCATCGGTGACGGCATGGATTGGACCATCGTCACTGCAGCTGAAATGTTCCAAACGCCTCCACCACCGTGACTTCAGCCACGTATGGTAAGAAATTGAGCTCTCAAAACATTGGTCAATGAGTGGCTCATCAATCAATTCAGCTATCTCTGGGGATGGCTTCTGGGCAAGGAATTTGACATTCGAGAACACGGCGGGTCCCCATAAGCACCAAGCTGTCACGCTAATGGTCAGCTTGGACCAATTCGTCTTCTACCGTTGCTGCTTCAAGGCCTACTAGGACACGCTCTTCACACGCTCTCTACAGCAGCGCTACCACGTTTGCCACGTCTACCGCACCATCGACTTCATCTTTAGTGACACAATCGTCATCTTCCAGAACTGTGACATCTTGTTCAGGAGGTTAATGGACCACCAGGCCAATATGGTGATGGCTCATGGTCAGGGATGACGAGTACGAGAGCACAGGGATTTTGATCCACGGGTCGTGGATCGCCCTGGACCTTGACTTTGTGCTGATCAAGGGTTTGTTCAGGAGCTACCTGGGACAACTGTGGAAGAAGTTCTCTAGGACAGTAGTCATAAAAATAGACCTCGAGTGGATAGACCCAAAGGAATAGGACAAGTGGAGTGACAAATTCACCCTCGATACTATTTTACGGGGGAGTACATGAACTTGGGTCATAGTGTGTCGATGGAGAGGAGGGTGAATTGGCCAGGTTTCCATGTCCTCAAGAGTCCTTGGGGGTGCAAGCCATTTTTGATGAAACGATTCATTCAAGGAGATTTATGGATTCCAAGGAGTTACATACCATTTTCACTTCATATACAAAAAATAATGAAAATCATAAATTTCAATTTGATAAACTTCATTGAAATAGTCTATAACAAAGTCTCATGCCACTATGGGTCACTCTCCATGTGCATTTGATTAAACTTCCTTTGCTTTTAAAATTTGAAAAGATAATTGAAAAGGGTGAACAAATCACGGCTCAGTGGGGATGTAGCTTTTATATTGATTATGTGACACATTACATTTGTAAGAGGCACCACATTTAAATCCCATGATGAAATATCAGCTAATGTATATCATCTAAATATCACATATAAAACATATCTTAGCATCATGGTCACACCTTTTCAGGTTACAAGAACTAGAAATTGAAATTAAGCCTAAAAAATAATATTGGCTTTTTGAAGCCCTCTAAATCTATTTGCTATGATTAAGCTCGAGAACAAAATTGATCTATAAACATAATGATGCCTCAATACTTAAGTTGATCACAGGTGATAATTTAGTATATATATGTTTTATTTCATCGTGCATTATATGATTTGAAATGATTCGCCCATATAACCATATTCAATGCAAAATCTATCCAATTAGGATGCAATTTTTAGCCACTTAGGCAGAGATTGCGCCCTGTTTTTTTTCCTTAGCTCCCTTAAAACAGCTGCTAAATTGACTTGGGCCAATAAACTGGGCTGCTAAATTACGAAAATGCCTTTTTGGCCATAATCCATCTACGCGAAGATTAATGACGCAGCCGAAATAGATTTAAAGTTGTATCTTTAAGCAAACATTTGAATTTCCGCATAGTAGATTTTGTTTCTAGAAAATTGCTTAAAGATATAATTTCCCGATTTCACAAAATTATTTGTTAAATCTCTTCGAGAATAGCCTTGGAGCCTATAATGGTCATAAATCAGTATTTCCATCACTATTAATCAAATATTAATTATTCAAATAATTTATATAACTTTCACATTTGTACAACATAATTCTTATAATTTCTAGAATATAGCAAAGCGTTAGTTCTCTCTATGTTCAATAGAGCAAATGAAGTCACAATTCCATGTTAGGGTGGATTGCACTAGTTGTTGGAGGCAATAGCGCGTGCAAACTACATACAAGAAAGTATGGTCTAGATGGTTTGATAATAGAGATGAATCTATGAACTGAACTGATCTAGAAATGTGGAATCAAAACCATCCTAGAATTGATCGATCCAAACCGGTTTGTGGGTAAAATCAAGAATGGTACCTTTTATTTTCCCTTTTTTAATGTGATTTCCTATTTAAATTAACTTGTAATTCATGATTTCTATGTAACTAGTCATTTTGAAAAGCAACCTATCTTGGATCTCCGTCCAAGATGACGGGTGGAGCCGCAGCTGAGACTAAACTGAGAGAGAGGACAAGACCCACAGACCTTGTCTTGTCGAGTGGTGAGGCCACTGAGGAGAGAGAGGGGGTATTTTCCAGACCTAAATCTTGGAATCTACCATACTAGAACTAGAAATATTAAATCATCTTCTTCTGATATCAAAAATACGTTTTAACCGATTTTCAAGTAGGTAAGTTCAACATTTGAAACTTGAAACATGCTTGTATGACACTGGCTCTAAAAATTTGCAACTAGAAATTGGACTTGTTTCCACTAGAACCAAGAACCGAACCTATATTTAAGGGTGATCATTAATGCCTTTAATGGGTGAGTGAATGATCAGACGAATCACCCCACACGTGCTCAAGCGACCAGCCACTTGGTTACTCCATCCACATCCACATAAGGCATGAAAGGACCCCCAGAAAAACAAAGACACAGCATCAGCAGTATGTCACCCAGCTTCACAAAATTGCAAGAATGATCTCGTGTTCGAAGGAGCCCTTCGTCACCTGCTTGTACACATCTATATCGGTGCCATAAGTTTCTGTCTCTACGTTGACCCAAGTTAGCATGGCAACTCGTGATGCGATGGCCGTGCTAAATCACCGTCACCCGGTTCCCCCCGTTTGACACGTCCATCGGTTCTTGCCAAGTTCATTCAACAGAGTACTCGAAATAGATATATGTGGATAGATTGCTGCATGAAACTAGGGTTTCGAGATGTCAACCTTCGTCGTTTCGCATGCTACGTCTTCACTTTGTCCGAGCGCTTTCGTCCAAGGTTTTGCCGCTTCTGCTACTGTGGTACGATGATTGAGCGATGACTGAACGTGTCATTGAAGTTTACAATCTAGCTTACTATAATTCAGAATGTATTAAGCTTTCATGAATGCGAAACTAAGTAGAGTAGATATATTCTAGATAGTACCGACATCGACACGTGACACGCAACTCGACACGATATGTCTAAATATCGCTTAAAAAAAAAAAGAGAAATTTTAACACGTTAAGACACATTGTATATTAAATGTATATTTATATATATATGAAATTTTTTTTATTTTTATGATTATTTTAATCAAATTAATTAGATTCAAATTCATAGATAAAAAAAAAGAAAAAAATAAAAAGAGCCTAGAATGAATTGACATAAAAAAATTAATCCATTATTTGTTAATATCATTCATTATTTCAATTTGATAAATTCAATTCTAATCCAATAATTCATAAATTTGGAGGAAAAAAGAAAGTAATCCTCACTCTGGGCTCTCGTGTCAAAGCGTGTTAGAAGAGAAAAATAGACACAAATTTAGGGGGTGAATTATATGTCACGGACAGTGAGAGTCGAAAGAGAAGAAAATACTAGCATTTTCTTTTCATTTTTTCATTTATAATTATAATTATTCTTTATTTTTTTATATATTTATATTTTGATCTTTCATTTATTGAAAATTTTTAGAATTGATCCGTGCATGTTAGAATCATGTGTCGGAATTCCAAAATTGTGTATCAGATTGTGTTGTCTAACACTTGTTTGCTGAGTGTCAGATACTCCTATATGCTTCCTAAAATATGTTCACGTCTTCATGCGCTCTCCACCGTAAAAGATTAGCCTCGATGTTTGTTTTTTCTTTTTTTTACGTTGGCCCACATGGTTTCTGGCCCTTGAGAAGCGGAGCTAAAGAAAACATCCACCGTGATGGTATAATAATTGCTTCTTCACGATCATGGGTTGACTATTCTGAAACTTAGATCAATGCCCCGGTATCTTAGTGCCGGGACGCTAAGGTCCACGCCATCTCCATTCCACGACACATGGGCATGAGTACCGTCCAGGTGTTGCCTTCCACGAGCCATTACTATAAATGAACCTCGTCCCATCACTTCTTCCTCCATTGGAAATACTACATTTTCACTTTGTCTCGACCCTACACGCTTCACCGGAAGCCAACCAAGATGTCCACTTGTACTCTCGCCACCACCTTCCTCCTCCTCGCTGCTGCCGCCGCCGCCACCTCTGGCACTCGAGAAGACCTTCGAGCGGCCATGTCAATGGTCTCGCAGGCCAAAGTCTGGGTCGACCACGAAGTCATGTCCCTAGACCATAACGATGATGAAGAGATGAGTAACAACACGAACGTGATGAGGCATCGTTTGTCTCTGAGCGATTGCTCTAAGCTCTACGGGAACAGCGAGTCTCGGCTCATGCAGGTTCTGGACGGGCAGGATACGGCCGAGGATGCTCGGACATGGCTGAGCGGCGCGTCGGCGAACCACCGGACTTGTTTGGATGGCTTAGGAGAGGAGATTCGTGCTGCTTTGGATGGCCTAAGTGGGGGTTTGTTGGTTAACTTGACTCTCTCACTTGGCCATGCCTTGGCTTTGTATGGAAGAGAAAGGGGGTTAGGAGGGGTAATTCATTTGCTTTCTTTCCCTTAGTTGTCTGCTCGGAGTGCTGATTTTTGGAAGAGAGATTGTTTCGTTTTTTTTTTAATTATTTCCAATTAGAGGACATAACACAGTGCAAATTTCCAATTATTCAAATTCTCTTTCTAATTATTTGTTGTTTGCTTATAGGAACTTCGCCGAGTTTGGGGCTGGACCCGAATGGCGGGCTTTTAGCATCATGGAATGCAGCAACATCCAAGGCCGATTTCATCGTGGCGAAAGACGGATCCGGCACTCACAAGACGATCAACGATGCTGTGGTTGCACTCGCTAGAATGGGTGAGAATCGGCCCGAGAGGGCGGTGATCTATGTGAAATCGGGAGTCTATGACGAGAAAGTTGAGATCGGAAGGGACGTGAAGAACGTGATGTTCGTTGGCGATGGCACGGACCAGACCGTGGTCACCGGCAGCAGAAATGTTCCTGACGGTTCCAGCACTTTGACTTCAGCCACCTTTGGTAAGAAATTAAGCTCTCAAAATGTTGGTCAGTGACTAGTTCATGGACGTATTGTCTCTTGAACTAATCCCTCAAAAACTATGTAGCTGTCTCCGGGGATGGCTTCTGGGCAAGAGGACATGACGTTCGAGAACACGGCGGGTCCCCAGAAGCACCAGGCCGTCGCGCTGATGGTCAGCTCGGACCAATCCGTCTTCTATCGATGCAGCTTTAAGGCTTACCAGGACACACTCTTCACGCACTCCTTGCGGCAGTTCTATCGCGATTGCCACGTCTACGGCACCATTGACTTCATCTTTGGCGATGCAGCCGTCATCTTCCAAAACTGCGACATCTTTGTTAGGAGGCCGATGGACCATCAGGCCAACATGGTGACAGCACAGGGTAGAGACGACAAGAGCGAGAACACGGGGATCTTGATCCACGGATCGCGGATCGCCCCGCCCCCGACTTCGCACCGGTCAAGGACTCGTTCAGGAGCTACCTAGGACGACCGTGGAAGGCATACTCGAGGACGGTAATCATGAAGACGGATATCGATGGATTGATAGACCCAAAGGGATGGGATGAGTGGAGAGGCAAATTCGCCCTTAATACCCTTTTTTACGGGGAGTATATGAACTCGGGCCACGGCGCGTCGACGGAGAGGAGGGTGAATTGGCCAGGTTTTCATATTCTCAAGAGTCCTCAAGAGGTCAGGCCATTTTCTGTGAGAAGATTCATACAGGGGGATTTATGGATTCCTAGAACTGGTGTACCATTTTCACTTGACATATGAAAAATAACCATAAATTTCAATTGAATAACACTTTATTCAAATGGTTTATAACAAATTCCCATGAGAAATTACTAAAAAATTCATAAACTTATTGTAATTTTACTTGTTCAGTTTTAAACTCTTTTTTGTTAATTAAGTTCTAAACTTTTTATACTTGTACCACTTTAACTCATCTGGCTAATTTTAACTAGAAGTTGTTGATATGGATGCTAGATGTCTTACATGGCACGTTAACATTGACATGGATAATTTTTAATAATATTTCAATAATTTTTTGAGATTTTTTTATTAATATTTTTTTTCTTTTGCTTTCCTTCCTTCTTTTCTCTTGTTTTATTTTACCATTGTGGATGACAACACTTGCCGACCGCCCATAAGGGTTGCGGCCCTTGCCGGCCATGGGCTAAAGTGGCCTTGCCTGTGGCTGGTAAGGCCATGACCACCTTCCCCATGGCCCCACCTCACGAAGTAGGGTATTTACTAGCATTGTTTTCTCTATCCACCAACACATTCCAATACACTCGTAACTAAGGGTGTGCAACTGGACCGGGTTTACTCGGAACCTGGACCGGACCACCCACAAAACAGGGTTAGGAACCGGTTCCCGGTTAAATCGATCCGGGTATAGGTTCCAGTTTTTGGGAACTGGTTGAAACTGTCCGGGGACATGGCCCAAGCAAAGACCCACCCAGAACCAGACCGGTTTTTATCATGTTAAAAAAAATAAATTGCCTCTCTATATAATGCTTTTGAATCTCTGTCTTCAAAGAAATGTTAAAAAAGGAAAGATTCTCTCTAAATCAAGTTAAGAGAGAATTGTTTTGAAAGAATTGTTAAAAAGAACTGTTCTCATGAATTATTTTTCTTTTTTACTGGTCCTACTTTCAACAATTATTATAGTCGCAGGACAAATGTTACTAATTATTGTAGCACTAATTCTCAATTCAACTCAAGAAAGATGTCCTCTTAATAAGAACTCTGTTGCATACACATAAGTAAGCATATTAGGTCATATTAGAAGTATTTATGGGAATGACACTAATATTAGATCCATATTTATTGCTAATGCTTATGCATTTTTAGGATTTTTGCTTTGTCTTATAATGTTAGGAGAATTACGTTGTTGTTTTTTCGCTAATTAATGTAAAATTCAAAGCGTATAGAATATTAAATGGTTACAAAATAGGTTCCAATGAAAACATAGTTGACCCTGTTCCCGGATCGGAAAAACAGGGTTGGGTCCAAAACAGGATCCAATAAAAATAGGGTAGGGTACAGGGTTCAGAAAAGAGGAACTGGTTATAATAGGGTCGGGTACAGGGTCCAGGTCTGGATCCTACCTACCTTGGACCCGATCACCCCTACTTGTAACAAAGTCCCTTCTTGTCTGCTGGGTGTGTTAAAAAAAAATACATAAAGTTCTTTGATGCGGAAATTCCAAAAAACAATGATCTTTGATCTTCATGATTTTCACAAATAGATGATAACGTACCTTTATCCATAGCGTTACCCTTTCGTTGCGGAAAACTGAAGAACTTGAACTAAATGAAGAAATCCGATTTCTCTCCCTTGACCCACTATTCTTTAATGTATTCTATCGATGGAGGAGAGAATACTGAATTCTTTTCAGTTATTGTTGTTCATCTGGGTGGAGAGAGGACCGGACTCTATTTATACATTCTTTCAACAGGTGCCTTCCATCAAAGCGCCTTTTAACTTCCATAAGAGTTGCACCTCTTCGGAAAAAGAAACTTCCTTTGAGGATTATACCTTTTCGTTTTATTAGAGTCGCAACTTCTCGTAACCAATATTTATTTTATAGCATTTCAATAATTATTAAACCATATAATAAATCACATCATGTGGGCCACAATAATTCTTACATTCTCCCACGTGGCCCATATGATCTTCCTTTCATGGTTTAATAAAGACTGTAATGTGCACAATAATATTATGCTATAAAATTTTCATTAAATTGGCAATCATATAATAATCACAATTAAGTAAAGAAAACTATTGTGAGTCATAGCGGTTGTATGTCATTAATCGACATAGTCCCTTCTATGTACTACAACTATAGCTCTCTACTTAACATGATCCATAAATGAGAAGTACAGTAATAGTCCAACTATAATGTCTCTTTAGAGACTATCCATTTAACATTCATCTATTTCCATAATGTATACAAAATAGAAAACAGGAAATATCGAAACACATAAATGAGCTCAGAGTGTCAAATACATAAACTTAATACAATCATAATACAAACACTAATGACGTCCAATAATGCCCATCCTTTCAACATGCTCATTAAATGTTTTGGGCGGCAGTCCTTTTGTTAAGGGATCTGCAATCATAAGATTGGTGCTAATGTGCTCAATCGACACTCTTTATTTCTGAACTTCTTCTTTAACAGACAAGTATTTGATCTCCATATGCTTAGCACCCTTAGAATACTTGTCGTTCTTAGAGAAGAAAACTGCTGCAGAGTTATCACAATAAATTTTCAGCGGCTTGGCAATACTGTCGACAATCACAAGCCCTGAAATAAAATTCCGCAGCCATAATCCATGAATAGTGGCCTCAAAGCATGCCACAAATTCAGCCTCCATAGTGGATGCAGCATAACTCGATCGCCGCACTCTTCCATGAAATTGCCCCTCCAGCCGGAAGAAACAAGTAACCAAATGTTGATTTTCTTGTATCGGCACATCCAGCTAAGTTGAATCGAATATCCAATCACCTCGAGATGATTGGATCTTCTATAAGTGAGCATATGATTCTTCGTTCCTTGCAAGTATCTAAGAACTTTCTTTGCAGCTTTCCAATGATCCATTCCAGGATTACTTTGATACATGCCCAGCATTCCGACAAAGAAAACGATGTCCGTGGTGCAAGTTTGTGCATACATCAAGCTCCCCACAATAGATGCATAAGGAATATTTTGCATTTGTTCTCGTTCCAATTCACTTTTCGGACATTGCATAAGGCTAAATTTGTCACCTTTCGAATTGGAACTATTCTGCTGAACATTTACTCATATTGAATCTCTCTAAAATTTTCTCAATGTAGGCTTTTTGAGACAACCCTAACAATCCTTGTGATCTATCACGGAATATTTCTATTCCTATTACATACGTTGCCTCTCCCATATCCTTCATTTCAAAATTCTTAGAGAGAAACTTCTTGGTTTCATGTAACAAACCAAGATCATTAGTAGCAAGCAAAATGTCATCAACATACAGCACTAGAAAAATAAACTTGCTCCCACTGATCTTCATATATATACACCGATCAACGGTGTTTTCCTTAAATCAAATGAAGTTATGGTATCATTAAACTTAAGATACCATTGTCGGGAAGCTTGTTTAAGTCCATATATTGACTTCTTTAATTTACATACCACGTGTTCCTTTCCTTTAATTGAAAAGCCTTCGGGTTGGTCCATATAAACCTCTTCTTCTAAATTCCCATTAAGAAAGGCGGTTTTTACATCCATTTGGTGTAACTCCAAATCATAATGAGCCACCAAAGCAATGATGATTCTAAGTGAGTCCTTCTTAGAGACTGGTGAAAATGTCTCTTTATAGTCAATGCCTTCCTTTTGTGTAAAACCCTTTGCAACAAGTCTGGCTTTATGTCGTTCAATATTGCCTTTTGAGTCGCGCTTGGTCTTAAAGACCCATTTACACCCGACCTTCTTACATCCTTTAGGCAATTCAACAAGATCCCAGACTTGATTTTGATGCATGGATTTTAACTCTTCTTCCATGGCATTAAACCATTCATTAGAATCTTCACATTTCATGGCTTGGGAAAATGAACCTGGATCATTTCCAATTCCTAAGTCAATTTCTGACTCTTGTAGATAAACCATATAATCATCAGAAATAGCCGACCTCCTTTCTCTTTGAGATCTTCTTAATGCTATTTCTTGTGACTCAGTTATTGGAGGTTCAATATTGACATCTCTATTATGGAGTGTTTGATCATTAATTTGTTGTTCTCGATTATTGTAAGGTTGAACTATAATATCAGGAACAACAACTTTAGAAGCTTTGGGTATAGGAACTTCTACCCTTACTTCTTAAATGCAAGCATCACGCACTCTTTCACTCCCACTGATGTCACCATTCTCAATGAACCTAGCATTTCCAGATTCAACAATTCTTGTACTATGATTAGGACAGTAAAATTTATACCCCTTGGATTTCTCTGCATAACCAATGAAATAACCACTGGTCGTTCTTGAATCCAATTTCCTTTCATGTGGATTGTAAATTCTTACTTCTGCTTGACAACCCCAAACATGCAGGTGTCGTAAACTAGGTTTCCTTCCTGTCCACAGTTCAAAGGGAGTCTTTGGAACTGCCTTACTAGGAACCCTGTTTAATAAATACATAGAAGTTTTCAAAGCATACATCCACAAAGACAAGGGTAAAGATGAATGACTCATTATACTCCTAACCATTTCCATTAAAGTACGATTACGCCTTTCTGCTACACCATTTTGTTGTGGTGTACCCGGCATTGTGTATTGAGCACAAATGCCATGTCTTTCAAGGAATTTAGCAAATGGACCTGGACATTGTCCCGATTCATCATACTTTCCATAATATTCACCACCTCTATCGGACCTTACTATTTTCACATTTTTATCTAATTGCCTCTCAACCTCTTTAATATACACTTCAAGTGCATTCACTGATTGAGACTTGTCATGCAATAGATAAATGTAACCATAACGTGAAAAATCATCAATAAAAGTGATGAAATAGCTTTCCTTACCAAAAGATGGAACATCGAAAGGACCACATATGTCAGTATGTATAATTTCAAGAAGCTCTGTGCTTCTTGTGGCACCTTTCTTAGTGTGCTTTGTTTGTTTACCTTTAATACAATCAATACACACTCCAAGGTCAGTAAAATCCACATTTGGAAGAATTTCATTCTTCACTAATCTTTGCATTCTTTCCTTGGATATATGACCCAAACGTTTATGCCACAAGTAAGCAGAATTCTCATTCACTAAACTTCGTTTAGTGCCAACATTATGATGCAAGGTCATTAATGTCTCAACAAAAGAATTATCAAGCCTAAATTTGTAGAGACCATCACATAAAGTTCCGTTCAATAAGAGTATCACTCTTAAATAAACTGAAAGATCCAGAACCAAATTTACAATAAAATCCCGCTACATCAAGTCTTGGCAAAGAAACTAAATTGCGAGAAAATGTAGGTACATAAAGGGTTCGAAACAAATCCAAATAATGCCCAGTATCTAAGATCAAACGGTAAGTGCCAATACCTTCAACTGAGCTTTGTTTCTATTCCCGTAATCACATAACTTTCATTTGGCTTTATGGTTTGGATCGTAAGAAATCCCTGCATCGTATTTGACACATGAGTGGTGGCACCGAATCAATCCACCAAGTATTATGAGGAACTTCAGTAAAGTTTGATTCAAAACATACTAAAGCACAAGGCTTACCTTTCTTTTCGAACCAAGCCTTACGTTTCAGACAATCTTTCTTCAAGTGTCCAATTTTGTTGCAAAAATGACACTTAATAAGATTGTGTTCCTTCTTGTGGATTTGAGAAGCCTTTGAAGAATCATTCAGGACGTGTAATCCTTTCTTCTTACTCTTTCCACCTTTCCTTTTAGAACTCCTTTGAGCTTCTTGATGTCTTGAGAGATGAACAGAATGAGCATTTTGATTCTTAATCCTTGTTTCCTCTTGAACAAGCATACTGGCCAATTCATTCACATTCCACTTATCCTTTATAGTGTTGTAATTCATTTGAAATGGCCCATATTGCTCATGAGGCAAGGAATTAAGTATAAACTGTACTAAAAAATACTCATCCACGTTCATTCCTAAAGTCCTTAACTTTGCTGCTAAATTTGTCATCTCAAGTACATGCTCATGCATGGTACGTGAACCATCATACTTCATGGTGGTCAGTGTGCTCATCAATGTACCAGCAAGTGACTTATCAGCAGTTTGAGAACGCTCTTCCACAAATTTCATAAATTCCTTAGCATTGTCAGTCTTAGGAAGAGAAGTCTTTAAGTTGTTTGCAACTTTCATTCGCATGAACATTAAGCTTAGTCTGTTCGATCTTTCCCAAACTTTATGGAAAGACTTTTCATCATCGCTACTTTTATCAGTAATAGCAGTTGGTTTCTTAACTTGAAGCGCTAAATCAAGATCCAAGACACCTAAGTGAAACTGGACTTGTTCACTCCAATCAGGAAAATTCATCCCATTGAATAAGGGAACAGACGAAGCATGCGAATGAAGTGAAATAGGTACAGATACTGCAAATATGCAAGAAAATACTCATACATTAATGCTTTGAGAATATACCTAATCAGATTCAAACTAAACTACACATGTACATCATAGTTCTCCTTTGGGTGATCCTATGATATACAAATATACATAAATCATAATGATGCTAATGACTTTTATTTGGTAATTGTAAATATATCTTATTAAAATTTATTTGCTATCTTTGGATATGCAAACAAATTTAACAAGTTATATTAATTACCAACTATCATGTTCATGAATTATAAGAAAATAATTAACCTTTGGGTTAATCCCTAAGTTCTTATAATAAATAAACTTCAATATACCCATGATATCAATAATGATATGATGAAACATATCAATTTCATATATAGCATCAATTAATCATGGGTAATTGAATAAAACAATTTACAATATCAAAAATTCAAAAAACTTCAAGGTTTGGCCACTTTGGTGACTAACAAACCATTCATAATATGAATTTTCAATATTGTAAAATACAAATATTTACCAAATTGCACGCAAGGATAAAACCGTAATCAAAGCATAAGGGCAAAATCGTAAAATCATAATTTCATAAGGGCAGAACCATAAATATAAAATCCAGGGGCAAAATGGTAAATAATCAGTAAGGGCAGAATCGTAATTATAAATAAACAGGGGTAGAACAGTAAATAAATAGCACAGGGACGAAACTGTAATTTTCATTTTCACCTGGCAAGGGCATAACCGTAAATAATCATAAAGATAAGAGGGCAAAACTGTAATTAGGGAAAAAAAATTCGGAGGTATTTGGCGCGGAAAGAACAGCCGGCGCGTGCCATGCACGCGCCTTTCTGCCGCGTGGGCGCGTGCAGTGCACGCTCCTTTCTGCCCCGTGGGCGCGTGCACTGCACGCGCGGGCAATTGGCCCTCTGGCGCGTGCAGTGCACGCGCCAGACGCGGGCCTGCAGCGCTGGCGCGTGGATCCACGCGCCTGCAACTGCAGCGCGCGCGTGGCCTCCACGCGCCTTTACTGTTGCGCCGATCAGTCAGATTTTTTTTTTTTTTTTTTCCTCCATTTTGTCCTTTCTCGGTGAAAACATCCATCATTCGGATTTGCTCCGACAAAACCCTCCGTAAACATTTCAACAATAACAAATAATACAAACATGATCGTTCAACCAATCATCATTACATAAATCATAATATTTCTATAAATGGAAAAATCATGAGATCATAAACTACGCTCTGATACCAACTGTTAAAAAAAAATACATAAAGTTCTTTGATGCGGAAATTCCAAAAAACAGTGATCTTTGATCTTCATGATTTTCACAAATAGATGATAACGTACCTTTATCCATAGCGTTACCCTTTCGTTGCGGAAAACTGAAGAACTTGAACTAAATGAAGAAATCCGATTTCTCTCCCTTGACCCACTATTCTTTAATGTATTCATCGATGGAGGAGAGAATACCGAATTCTTTTCGATTATTGTTGTTAAATGCAGGTGGAGAGAGGACCGGACTCTATTTATACATTCTTTCAACAGTGCGCCTTCCATCAAAAGCGCCTTTTAACTTCCATAAGAGTTGCACCTCTTCGAAAAAAAGAACTTCCCTTTGAGGATTATACGCTTTTCGTTTTATTAGAGTCGCAACTTCTCGTAACCAATATTTATTTTATAGCATTTCAATAATTATTAAACCATATAATAAATCACATCATGTGGGCCACAATAATTCTTACAGGGTGAAACGAAGCTTTTCTCCTCTGGTTATATACCAGCATTGTTCTCTCTTCCTCTTTGGTTTTTGCTCGCCAGCGACAGCCTCTTTGCTGCTGCGCTTCAACGTCTCGGCGCGATCCCGAGCCTTCCCCGATGCCGATTCACTGTCACGAAGCCTCAGCAGTCGCTCGGTGAATCTCTAGCGATTCCGGACGATTCTTTTCGCGTAAACAGAAAACACGACTCACAATATGTTCTTGCCCGAACCTGCAATACCATGTTCGTGGAAGATAAATGCGCGAAAGCGACGATCACCACGAAAAACACTAAAGAAGCACACCATATGATTAAAAGAAAGCATCTGCAGCAGAGATCAAATCGACGAGCAGAATGCGACTAAAAGGTGGTGGCCGTTGCCTGGCCGCCAACTGTTGCTGCCGACGGAAGCGCCTCCTAGAGAGACAGCCCCGCGCAAACGACGGACTTGAAGCATGTGGACAACGAAAACTTGGAAAGAAGAGATGACGGCGAACATAGACTGATAGCGATGGGGATTAAGTGAGGAGCGGCGAGGACCGAGCAACGATTTGGCTGAGGGGCAACGGGAGAGAGGAAGAAGAAAACGTGAGGAATAACTTGGTTTAATTCAATTTGGGGATTTTTTTTTTTTTTTTTCAGCCACGGACAAAATTGCCCCTATTTTAATCATCGGAAAATGTCTGCTGGTGAACATTTGGCCGTCAGGCAAGCTGAGGTCCTTATTTGAAATTAACTTGGTTACTTCAGGTGTTTATTTGAAATAACGTTCACCTCGGGTTTTTATATAAGAAAATGAATTCATTTCAAGTTGTTATTTGGAATATTTCCAAACTATTTTGCAAAAAGTGATTTAAGAGAGTGCTTATCTATCGAACAAGTCTTGAATTGACAAAATTTCTCAATCAACCTCATACTCCTCAAATTTCCAGGCCAATTTGACATTAAGCCAATTTTAGATAAAATAGTGCAGACTGAAACCCCATACTTTTCAAATTTCCAAGCTGACTTTACTATTTCCAGATAGAGTGGATGATTACTTGAAAATTAATTACCATACTTCAAAGGGTTAAGGGTAACGATGATATGACATGGCCTCATGAGTAAATTCCATACAAACAAAGAAAAAGTACCAAAAACTAGCGGTGTAAACGGTTGGGTTTGATTTGGTCTTTTTGAAAAACCGAACCGAATCGAACCAATAAGGGATAATACTCAATCAAACCGAAACTGTCCCAAACTGAATACGGACTGAACCAAGAAGAGATGATGATGAAGAGAGATTTGTTCATTTTTAATTAAGAATTCCAGTTTTGTTCAGTTTTTTATTTCGGTTTGGTTCTTGACACCGCTACCAAAAATCTATAAATTAGTCTTAAACATTTTTTATTTGGTTAGTTTAGATTGGAGATTATTTCGTTGATGTTGGATGTTTTATATGACATGACTGACGTTGATGTGATCATTTTAATAATTTTAAAATTCTTTCTTTATCTTTTTCTTTCTTTTTTCCCATGGCTTGTGTTAGAGGTCAGCTAGGGTTAGCCTTACTTGAGCCTAGGTGAGTGTCGGCAAGGTCTCGGCAAGGCCGATCATCACCCTCACTATTGGTGGCCTTGCTCGGGTGAGGGTTAGGTCGACCCTCCTTGTGGTGAGGAGGTTGACCTTAGCTTAGGTGAGGCTAGCCCTTGCTAGCATTGCTAATGCCAATAAGAAAATGAAAGAAAAACAAGAAAGAAAAGAAAAAGAGAAAAGAAAAACTCGTATGAACCAACCATGTTACGTAAAATGATTGATATTCACGTTGGAAAACCCATTATAAATTATCTTGATGGATTCAATTGGTATCAATCTTAAAATGTTTAAGACAATTAGTCTAATTAAAATGTTTAAGTTAAATTGATACTAATGCAATAAACTATAATTGATACTTTTTTCAAGGACAAAATTGCAATCAAGCATCGTTAGCTAAAATTCTATCAAGCTTTTCTTGCCAGAAAGGCAAGAAGACATTCAAATTTCTTTTATGCCCTCTAGTTAGTGTTTGCATCTTTATTTCCCCCATTCAATTCTTGGGTTTTATCCTAAGAAAGAGAATTGTATTAAACATGACACTTTCTCCAATCAGAGCTTCACTATTACTCACGAGCTAAACAACCCATTAATGAACCTAGCTCTCCTTCTTTGCTTCTTTATATCATTCTCGCTCCGATACGAAATCATTTAAAATTTTTAATGAGATTCACATGATCTGACGGTCCACGTGCGTTGAACTCCTGTAGAAATCGATCGCCCCCGTCCAATGCCGGGAACCGGAAGCAAAGCGATCCGGGCCGGGGGATGCACCATAAGCAAACCTACGCCGCGCGAACACCGGATGATATCCCCCTCCCTCCCAAAGGCGCGCGGCGGACCCCGGAAATGGAGAAGGGCACAGGATGAGCCACGTGGGCTCGCGACCTGTCCACCTGGAGCGAGCGCCACGTGTCCCGCTTTTCCTCCCCCGGGAACCCCCGGACCACCAAACTCGCGAGTTTGCTTCGCCTTCCCTCGATTCCCTTCCGAGCGTCGTCGCTGCTCTGCCGAAAGCCAGAAGAACTCCGACTCCGCGAGCTTCGAATTCATCAGCGATTTCCAAGGGAACCCCTCGTTTTGATTTCCCGGAATGAAGGCGGTGGTGTCGCGGCTGGCCCGCTCGAAGTCGTCGTTGGCTTCATTCCCGTACTCTTCTCGTTCCTTCTTCCCTCGTTTGATCTTTGTTATCCGATATTTCGGTGCTGGGTTGCGGCTTTTGCGTTTAGTTCCTTTTTGGGTTTGATCGTGGGGGTCGTGCGTATGGATATCTGTTGCCTTTCTTGGGTAATTGAGGAAAATGCGGTTCTGGGTTGATGTTCTTGTTCCAGGACTCGAACGAGTATTGTGTTTTCACGCATTTTGTGGCTGGTCAGATTGGACCGAGTAGCTTTGGAGGGGCCTGTGTCTGTTTATGTGTATATTGTGATGGGCCAATGATGAGCTTAGACTGGCCATGAATGTTTAAGTGGACATGATCTTGAAGGTGTTGAGGGTGATCCTTTCAATTTTACTTTCATCTTCTCGAGTGTGGCTGTTAATGCTTCGTGATTATGATCTGTTATGGTGTTGACGAGTAGCTTTTGGAATTATTATGTGATGGTAAGTGGACTATGTTTCTGTCAGTCCACTTGCTTTTCCACTCATTTCAAACCAATGCTTGCTTAATATGACTGAAACTTTAATGGCACGTTAGATTAATGTACCATGGAGATCATCAAAGCTAATGTGCTTAGTGGAGATGGCCAGCTGATTAAATGTTGTTGCTGTACTGGAATCACTGTTATGGGGTTGAGAGAGATGCTCATTTGATAATCTTAGTTCGTTTTGGGAATGAATCTTGAGTGACTTTGTCTCACCAAAACTATTGTCATAATTGCCATTCACCTTGGATGTTTTCAGAGACCATCGTTTATGTTAGCTGATGTCAGCAGTGGTTGCTTCAGAGATGACAACCTCATCCATATTTCTGATGATAACTACTTATTTTCCTTTTTTTTCTGATAAGAATAACTATGAATGTTCTTCTTTGACATATGCAATGCCTTACTTTGTTTGCTGTTTGGTGGGGTTCATTCCCTCTATCTAAGTATGGTAATTTCTCAATGTCCCTTCATCTTTCGATTTTTGAAGTTTTTTACATGTGTTTACATTGATTGAATGGAAGAATTTATATCTTTCAGCATTTAGCATGCTAATAACATGTGGGATTCAGAAGAGTTGAACTACAAAGATGATCTGAATATGACATGAATTAAGAGGTTCCAAGTGACATGAGTTTAGAGGGTCTCAGAATCTTTGATTGAGCAAATAGATGATGTGACAAAACTTAGAAGTAGAAGTGCAGCGCGTTAATGGAATTGCCAATTGTGTACTTTTGCAATTTTATAGGTGCAGAAGTTTTGGTAGAAAATGGTCTGAATAATGTCTTTATGTCATGATGTATTTTGTTAGTTGCAAGTAATATGCATATCTTGGTCTTGATGTCTGTCATCAAACAGTAAAATGTCTTCATCTACAAGTTGGAGACATCTTTCATCTGAATCTAACAAGGTTGATGAACCCTTTAAAGTTGAGGAAGCAGAGACTGTGAATACCCCTCCACCACCTACGGAAAAGGTACTTTGGTAGACATTGATTACTTCTAATTGTTGTTGAAGATGAACAAGGAGAACCAAACTCATGTCACTACTTAGGATTACCTGGATTTACTATTGCTCATACTATAGTTTTTCATTTTCATATACTAAGGCATGTTGCTTTCTGTCACTTTGATCTAGCTACTTGTATTGGGCGGGAATGGATTTGTTGGTTCACATGTATGCAAAGAGGCTCTAAATCGTGGATTGGCTGTTGCTAGTCTCAGCAGGTACGATATGAACAACAAGGATGTATCCTAATAATGTATACTTGACAAGTATCTCCATAAGACTACTAGAGTATATGTACTTATATCCAGACATGGCGAGGCTATGATAAGCATATTCAGTGAAAGCATAAGGATAGGTATGCATATTCAGTTAGGGCAAATGCCTACTCATAATAGAGGTACTGCTCTTATTTAAGTTGACCAACCTTAGGAGAATAGATGTGATGGAACCCATTGAAATGAATACCGCTCATTGTTTTTAGAAAAGAAGATGATGAAATTAATTCTGCATGCTGCTTCATGATTATCAATGGCATATGGTGTGGACTAATTTTTTTATGGACATAAAGTAAATCTTTATCTCAGAACACCTGGGAACTTTATAAATATTCAGATTATAAAATTTTTGGCTTGTTTCTCTTGTTTGTTTGGATCCAAGAGGTATCAAAGCTATGGCAGACTTAATTTTTTTTTAAGGTTAAACAAAATTCTATCAATGTAGGTACTGAAGGGGTACACGTACTCCATCTTCTTGGACTCATTCTTTTCAGCCTTTAGGCTTATGTATTTTTGCTCCTTTTCATTCAGGTCTGGGAGGTCGTCTTTACATGATGCATGGGCTAATGATGTCACCTGGCATCAAGGTTTAGTAGTCATTTCAAGCAGTCTTATTTTGCGAGATATAGATTTGTTATACTCTGCTAATTCAATTCCCTATCTTTTAGGCAATCTTCTTGCACCTGAAACCTTGAAGGACGCTCTGACTGGAGTCACTTCTGTTGTAAGTTTCTTAAGCTTTCCATGCTTATGGTAATAAGCATCTCTTGTTTGATATTGCATTGTTTAGTATAATAAATATCTGATGCATCATGAGAAGTTTACTTTTTTTTATTTGTGGTGACTTATCTGTTCAGTATTGGTAGTAAGTCTCTTGAGCCCATTAGTATGACACTCAGGATTGAGCCACATAAAAAGAATGACTTCATAAGTAATCAGTACATTGCTAGATCCATCATTGTGGAAACAGCTGGTTTTAGCTTTTTGAAATTCTGTCTTTTTGTTACCCTTTCCCTGGATGTTTATTACATCAATGTTGCTAATCCAATAGAAGTGCCCCTCCAAGTGTAAGAATTGCTACCCTGATTCTGTGTGTGTGTGTGTGTGTCCATGTGCGGGCATCCACACCGACACTGATGCGTCCATGCTCACACCATACTTGCACTTTGAGGATGCATGCACATGTCTGCCTTTCTGCTGTGATTATGCATTATTCAGGAGCTGTGTAATGTGCGTGGTCTTTGGAGGTACAGTTGGCCCTGGGTGATCACTTAGATGTTTGAATGGCTTGATTTGTCTAACTCCAGTAAGTATAGGATAGCTTGAGGAGATCAATGAGTTAATTATACATGATCCCACGGAGATTTTTTTTTTTTTAACTTTCCAAATTGAACAAGCCTTTTTGGTTTCACAATGTCATGGTCCAATCTTCTCACAAGCCTAGTTTGTTCTGTATTATTAGTGGTAGTCCAGTCTTCTATAGTGGGTTGAGATAATTTTGGCTTGTGAATTTCAATTCTTCTTATGAGGGTTTGTTGATATCATATCTCTGCTTATTCTATCCATGTGTGATGGAAGATATTTCTAATTGAAGTAATCTGTTGTTAGCTTTGCATTTACTAGAAGTGGTGCAGTTCTATTTACCACTGAATGGAAAACGAAGTGCATGCTTGGCTGAGTGGAGACATGCTTGTGATTGGTGATTATGAATCTGTTAAGTAAATTTTGTTTTGCATATAGATTTTGTAATTTGAATTTCACTGATCTTTAATGTTTTAATAAAGCAAGAAATAGGGTGTCCATATGATCTGGGTGACAAGTTGATCTTTTATGTTAACTTGTTGACTAGATATCTTGTGTCGGTGGTTTTGGATCCAATTCTCAAATGTACAAGATCAATGGGACTGCAAATATCAATGCAATTAGAGCTGCTTCAGAGCAAGGTGTGTAGTTTTACCTACTTTCCCCTTGGCATTTCTGGTCACCACTCACCTGTGAGATTGTGCATTTTGTCATTACTTTATGAATATATTACTACGTTCTCTGAAACTATTATCTTGCTTTTCCCTAATATTTTGAACTGGCTGAATTATGTAAATATCTAGATATAATTTTTTTCACATTTTTTGATGTAAGAGGATTCATTTTACCAAAAGTTGATCATGTTAAAGGTTCGTAGTTTCCTGTTGAGATTAAATTCCTTGATGCATTCAATTTTCTTGGATATCTTGAGATTCTTGATACAATTCATTTTAAACAAGTGTGCCTGGACTTTTTACTCTGTGAGCAGTACTTATTGTTATTTTTTCTGAAGTTCCGGATTAGTTTGAACTTCTTATTATGTCTGTCCTCTCCAACAATAGTATCACTTTCTCCTATCTTATTATAGCCCTTTTTTGGTTTTTGGGTTTTGGTTTTTTTATGTGATTATAATTGTCTGTCATTATAGTAAGGGATCATTCATGTATCTGCCTAAAGAGGTGTCATTTATCAATTATCATGTTTTAGTTGATTACTCATAACTGTAGTTGAACTTGATTTTGATGCCATGTTAGTATTAAACCCAAAACTGTTAGATGAAGTCGAGGTTTAATATTTAAACACTATGCATCTCTTGGGTCTTTGATCACTACTATGCTTTTAGTGTGTCCTGGGAATTTTCTCTCTCTTTGATCCCTCTTATCTCCAGAATATTCTTGTTAGGTCCTTAAAAGTAGCACTATCAATTGTGCTCACAGAAAGCTGAAAATTTGAGTGTTCATTTTCCCCTCTAGACTCTTATAATATCTGTTTGAAGGACTTGCAATATGGAGAAAATAGGACTACTCTTTCTCTACATGTAGGCATTTGTACATCGTCATTATGGACAGTTTATTTTGAACAAACTACATGTTCAAAGTCTGCTGCTTTTATCCTAGAAATATTCTAATTTTGTGGTTAGCTCAGATTTGAGATTTCTGTCCAGCAACATTTAGTTTTTTTTTTTTTGTTGTCTTGTTTTAAATTTTAAATCTCACGAATGCTGGGTATCCACTTGCACTTCTTTTGACTTGGCTAGTGTTTTCAGTGTAGTCTGGAACATTTACATGTCGATGAAAACTGTTTGCTAAAGGCAGTTTCTTGCATGGTCCCAGCAAATCAACCATTTTATGGCCCCAGGGATTTTAATCTGTTACCACAAATTGCAATTTCCTAGGTGTGCTGTGTGGACTGTTGGCTAGAACAGACATTGCTGAAATAGTGATTTGAAACCATTTGCTGTGAACTATTGTCATTCAAACCATTTCATTTTCTGTGGACTATTTGCATTGACAGGTTCTTTCATGATATTCCTTCAGAGAACTGTATTTGTATACAATGGTATGGCTAGATATAGTTGTGACCTGTATCTTTTGCAGGTGTAAAAAGATTTGTGTACATCTCTGCAGCTGACTTTGGTGTTGTGAATTATTTACTCCAGGGATATTACGAGGGAAAGGTACTGTCTATAAACTTTACGTCTTGTTAAGTGTATAGAATTTAGTAGTTTAAGTTTCAATTATTGGGAGGCCCTATTTATTATCCATAAATTGCTCTAAGGCTTTTTAATGGAGCTTTTTCTAAGTGCAAGTTTAGTCAGATATGAGTTAATGCTTTCTGAGTGCAATGTCAAATCTATAAGCCGGATTCAACTGCTTAATGTTTAGATAACATATGCTTCACATCAACTTGAAGAATAATGAGCGCTAAATAAAGATTTCGATCTTAATGTTTTCTCTTTTATACATTTTGGCTGCAGAGGGCTGCTGAAACAGAGCTGCTGACAAAGTTCCCTTATGGAGGTGATATAACTGTTTTCCCTTTACTTGTAAATAGGCTGAGTTAGGAATCTGCACACTAAAGGGCTAGTGATTTACTATGAGTGCCTTACAACCTGTGCCTGGATGGATTTGTATAGAATAGGGGTTGATAACTGAGAGTGGTTATCTTATTGTTGGATTTAGATTGATGTGCTTATGCAGGCCCTATGGTTTTTAAGTGTATGAACAGTGGAAGTCTTGAAAGACTGACTGTTTTCCTTTCTATAGTTCAAGAAAAAGGCCAACAATAAGGGATAAGTGTATTGGAAGTCGTAAACTTGTCATGAAAGTGCAATTGAGTCTTAAAACTTTGAAAAAGTGCAATTAAGTCTTTAAACTTGTCATGAAAGTGCAATTGAGTCCTAAAACTTTCAAAAGTGCAAACAAGTCTTGAAACTTGTTAAATTTGTCCAATCAAGTCTTTTCATTTATTGCACTTTTCAAAGGTTTTAGGACTCAATTGTACTTTTGTATCAAGTTTTAGGACTTGATTACACTTTTTGAAAGTTTTACGACTTGATTACACTTTTGTGACAAGTTTTAAGACTTGATTGTACTTTTTGAAAGTTTTAGGACTCACTTTAATGACAAGTTATAGGACTTCCAATACACTTTCCCTACTTGTAAATGGGCCACTGCACACTAAAAGGGCTGGTGATTTACTACAAGTGCCTCACAACCTGTACCTGGATGGATTTCTGTAGAATAGGGGTCAATAACTGAGAGCGGTTATCTTGTTGTTGGATTTAGATTGACGTGCTTATGCAGGCCCTATGGTTTTTAAGTGTATGAACAGTAGAAGTCTTGAAAGACTGACTGTTTTTCCTTTCCATGGTTCAAGAATAAGGCCAGCAACAATGCCTAATTGCTGTCGATTATCCTGCAAAATTTGACAGTCAGATGTTGCATGATAATCAGACAGGAGCATTGCTATGCAATCTGCATTGTGCAATGGCTTTTATTTACCACAAAAATACTGAACTGTTCATATGCTCAGGAGTGATATTGAGGCCTGGGTTTATATATGGGACTCGCCGAGTTGGGAGCATGAAGTTACCCCTGGGAGTGATTGGATCTCCTATGGAGATGGTAAGTTGACCCAATCCTCAATATTAACTGTTCCTCTGCAGCTACTCAATTTTGAAAACCTCCCATATGATTCATCTAATAACAAGTTTCAACTAGGCTTTTCTTAACATTCTTGTTTTCTTAATTTCTTATAATTACATTATGAATTTCTAAATTGGTCGACCACATTCACCAATGGATAGATTAAGTTGCTTCTGCTTTGGGTTCTGTTGCCAGAATAGCCTGAACCATTCAATTGCTTACAGTAAATGTTTGCTTCACTGAGCAACTGGCTTTCCCTGCTGCCAATAGAAGCAGTTCTCTGTTCACTTTACTCTTCCCAGCAAATTTGGTTATATACTTTTTTGGCTCTTTTCTCTGATTTTTTTTTTTCCTTTTTGTGTTAAAAAATCAAAACTGTCATATTCCAAATATGGAGAAGATGCAGACCATCTATGAGGACTGGGTTCATATTGAACGTGGGAAAGAAGTCCAAAGGGATCTCACAACTTCATATGCAATCAAACCAGTAGTTGGATAATTCATTAATGCCATGTCATTGTGTCAAGCCCTAATCTTTCAGTTCCTCTTCCAGGGTAGTAGATCCTCTTGCTGATTCTATAGATTAGGTGAAAAATACTTAGCAAGAGAACCTTTCTGAGAGGTTATGTCCTTTACCTTGGTAAAAAGATGGAAAATTTTGATTTCTGGCTCTGAAACTCTGCCTTATTGCTGTAAACGTTACCATAAACATGCAGGCACTCTGCTTTCATGCTCTAAGCATGCTTAATTCTTCATAGAGCAATCTAGTAGCAACTGGCCAATTTGTCATCAACAAGGACTGTTGTGATGAAACAAAAATTAGATATTCCCACCTCCAATGGGTGAGTCAAAACTTTTTGAAAGTGGACCAAAAGCAATTTCATCTGTTTTACATTGAATGTGGCATGTTTTTGACACTTACCCTTGAGAGGTCCTACTGAAAATGATCTACGCTTTGCCTTGATGATGTTGGTCTAAGTGTTGCTGCCTATACTCATGGTCTGTATTTTACCGAGCTCATCATTTTGGGATCGCTGAGTATATTCATTAATACTTGCTTGAGTTAACCCAGAACTTGGAAGTTGCCATGCCAATCATATTTATGCTGGCTTCGTCTTTTCCGAAGAGTGATTTCTTTGCATCTCAATGTTTGCAGATCTTTCAATACACGAAGCCACTCAACCAACTGCCGCTCATTGGCCCTCTTCTCACACCTCCTGTGAATGTCACTGCAGTGGCGAAGGTAGCTGTTCGAGCAGCTACTGATCCCGTCTTCCCTCCGGGCATCGTAGATGTCCATGGAATACACCGATACAGCCAACAAAAGTTGAAGTAAAAATGGTCCCACACCTTTCGTCTTTATTGGTTCAATCTTATAGAGCTGTTAATAACACGACCATTCGGATGTCGTTTTCAAATCAAAGGGTTTTCTTTTATTTGGTCATCTTGGAATTTTCAGATGCCTGTAGGACCAAGAGGGGAATTGTTAGTCCAAACCTTGAAGGCAATAAATGCGCTTGGACGCGCCATATCCTATGTATACTGTGTTTTCCTTCATTTAGTCACGGAAAATTTATCCCTGCACTTCAGTGAAATTATGCCTCAAAGGTACACCTGTCAAAATGGTTGCATAATCCATTTATGACACGTTTAGTCAAATTTTCTTTTAGTTTTTTAGTTTTAAACCCATCTAAAAGAAAGCTTGACCCATTTAAATATTAAATGGGTTATAAATGAATTATACACCCATTTTAATAGGTGTACCTATAATGGGTTTAAAATTAAAAAAATTAAAATACATTGGTCGTTAATGGGTCAAAGTTTAAACCTATTTAGAATCCAATTACTCCTTACTCTTCAGTGATGATTCATCTCCTCTTTGCTCTTAAATCAAAACGAAAAAACCTTCCTCAATTAACAATAGCACGTTATCTCGTTCCCACTGCTCGTACAACAACTCCTCTCACTCGCACGGCGATCCTGTCGCACATGGTTGCCACCATCATCGAATGGTGGTTTGATTGGCCATCTAAACTCAGGTGAGTCTCATTTTCCCATATGTGTGCGTGATTTTTTTTAAATAAAAAATATTTAAAATAAAAATTAAAAATTATTAATATTTGATTTTCTTAAAAAATAAACAATATTAAAGGAATATAATCTTTAAAAAAGATTATAAGAATAAGTTTTTGTAAGTTTAGTTAGATATATAAGTGTTTTAACAATATGAGTCGGGTCGAATATGGGTCGGGTATGGGTTGAGTTGGGTATGCGTCAAAATTTTTATAATATGCTTAAATGGGTCATAAACCGGTTAATGGGTCAATTTGATTGGACCATTTATGATCCGAACCAAACTCGACCTGATCCACCCGTTTAATAGGTTTGCTCCAAGGATAAATACATTGGGCAAAGGATAAATGAGATATATGTTTTCCACACTCATTTACATCTGGCTTAGGATCCAGTGACATATTAAGGTGAAAAGTAGGCCCTGCAAGAACATTTTAATTGATCATCAGTTAGGGGCGTAGGGGTTCCAATAAGCCATGTTTTCTTTCCATACCTTTTCAACTAATCATACAGTCTAGTGGGTCAGTTTCTTCTTCCTCCCGTTTTTATTGGATAATTATCTTAAAAAGTCCTAAATCTATTATATGATAATCAATTTAATCCTAAACTTTTAAATTGTCTTAATGTAGTTTGAAATCGTTTGATGATTTGTCCATTTAGTTTTAAACTTTTCAATTGCATTGATTTAAATTCTAAACATTTTGACAATTTGCTAATTTAGTTATAAATTTGTTAATTAGATATTTAATAAATCATTAAAAAATTTTAGGATTAAATTGATAAATCATCAAAATTTTTAGAATTAAAATTGGTGTAATTAAAAAGTTTATAACCGAATTGTCTTTCATACAATAGATTGACGACTTACTAGTTGTCAATTTTACGGGCTTGAGATTTCTTTTTGTTCATTGATATCACTAAGTATATTCTCAATTCAGTTTAGGATTGTCATACAAAGAGATATCTTTGAATGCATTACTGTTACGAATTTTGGAACCTTTGAGTCTCACTTGAGTTCCATTGAATCTAAGCTCTAGTGAGAGGATTTTCGAAATCGGTTTCCATGTTTTAAGAAGGTTCACTTGCCAAAGAGCCCCACGTCGATTGTCTGACTTGATGGGTGATTGACCTGGAAGAACCCCTTCCAAAATTTCCCAGTTTCACGGAAAAACTCTCGAGTGCTCTAGGAATCTTAGTCAATCTCTCACATGTCGATCGTCACGTGTGCAGCATTATAATAATTCTTTTTTTTCCCACTCGTTTGACGTCAACATGATAACTGCTCCCACGGGACATATTAGCTCGTATGGACCGGAAAATCATGTCCTGACGATGGCATAGAGAAATCTCTTCTCCATGGTTAAAATCTAAAATACCAAGAAGAGAAAGCACATCGACCCAAATTGTGCTGGTCCACAAGCATTATGTTGACTTGACTGAAATTTTTGAATGTTTAACCGGGTCTTCTGAACGTTGAAAAAGAACAATAAGGAGGAGCGACGTACTAATAATCGAATTTTGGCATGAGGGAATGACATGTATGATCATGGTGTAATCGAATTTTGGCATGTGCTAATGACATAAATTGTGACGTTAAAATGGAAAGAAACATGTGAGAATGACAAGCATTGTGACATGGAATCTAAAAAAGAATTGATCGAATGGCTTGGTTAATGATATGGGATTTGAGTAGGACATGTGCGAATGACATGCATTATGAAATGGAAAATTGAATATGACTTGAGCAAATGACATTTTGAATGTAAATTATGATGATTCACATGCATAGAGTCTCAGTTCATGGGTTCGAATTATAATAGCTAGTGGTCCTTGATCTCTGGTGCTATCACCGTAGTCTATTCTACACTAAAACCTAATCTTATTGGTGTCGTGACCTAAAATTTGGCTCAACAAGGATTATAGGCATGGGCCTATGAATTGGGTGTTAGTTTAGCTCATATTTTTACGAAAACATCAATCTTGCTTTGGGTATGTGTAGTGGAATTTGGAGTGTCGAGCATGGTAAGTGCCAATATGGATGAACATTTAAGTATCGAAAATTCCAAAATGTACACTTAAATGCTAAGAAGAATATAATACTTAAGTACCAAAAATTTCAAATTATATACTTAAGTGTCAACAGTGAAATTTTTTGGCTAAACTGCTAACATGATGATTTTTGACGACTTTTTTTTTTTTTACTAACATGGCAATTCTTATAAAAAAAATTATCCACAAGGCAATTTTTTTTAAAAATTGTCCACGTGGCACTATAAGCCCAATACAACATTGTTTTGTCTAAAATTTGATTTTTAATTTAAATATTAATTAAAATTAATTAAAAACACAACAAAAAGAAAAGAGGATAGTAACACATTCGGCGAGGGCCTCCATAGCCCTAATCATTGCCACCTCACTATCGCGGAAAAGGGTTGACGATGATGGTGCGAGGGTCAGTTGGGCCCTAAGTAGTGGTTGGTGAACTTGGTCGATTGCCAACAAGGGCCTACAGGCCCTCGACCAAATCTGGGGTGAGGGTAGCGACCCTCCTTCAAATTTAGCGAGGGTTGCTGACCTTTGCCTAGAAGGGCCAAGTGTCGCTATTGGCTAAGGCCCGTAGTTTCTGGCCCTTTTCGGCAATGGTGGAGTGGTGGTAGCGAGGCTATGGAGGCCCTTGTCAAATGTGTTGTTGTCCTCTTTTTTTTTCTTTTTAAATCAATATTTTATATTAAAAATCAAATTTGGGACAAAATGAAGTCATTTTGCACCCTTCATTGTTAAGTAGGCTTCCCAGTGAGCCATGTAAACCACATATATTATTAAAGATAAGTCACGTTGGATTTTGGTTACCCCTCGCCGAATTTGGCACTTAAGTGTCTAAATTTTCAAAACTTAAATGTACCTTTTAGAAGTTTTGCATTTAAGTGTCATCTATGTCAAGTTTTGGCACGTGCAGTGTACTTTAGCCATGGAACTTGATTAATAATCACATGTCTAGGTAATGATGTCATTGAAAGCAACATAATCACTAAAAAACCCTCGGTGCAGAAGTTCTTATATTGAACTTATCTTAATTAATATTATAATTATATAAGCACTAGAATATATCAGTATTTATATGATTGATTAATCAATCTAGGTTTGCAAGTAATTCACAGGATTTTTACTATGAATAATGCACATCAACTTTTATTCTTTTAAAATTAGTTAAATATAGTGCTAATTGAGAATTAATTATTTTTACAAGGGCAACAGTTCCTTTGAGAAAAAGATCGACTTAGATATAATGAATAATTCTAGTTGCTCTCTATAATTTATCGGCAGAAGAACACTAGGAGTGCCATAATCTTCATGTGACGCTCACTTTGGTGTCAATTTTTTTTTTCACTCACTTGAGTGCCATTTTCAATTTAGCCACCGGAAAAGCTGACGTAGTGGCTAGTGGACAATATTTTAATATATTTATTAATTTTTTGGAATTTTTTTTCTTTAGGGCTGACAAGGGTCATCGGTGACCTTCACCGTGGCCTGGGGCGAGGCCGTCTGAGCTTGGCCGGCCACTGGCGAAGGTTGTCACAGCCTCGCTTGCGGCTGGCGAGACCCTTGTTAGCTGCAAGCGAGGCCGTGACAGCCTTCGCCGGTGGCCGACCGAGCTCTAACAACCTCGCCTCGGGCCTTCATGGTCTAGGGTGAGGGTTTTGCTATCGGTGAGGGTCATTGGTGACCCTCGCTGGCCCTAAAGAAAAAAAAAGAAGAAAAAAAGAAGAAAAAAGGGAAAAAAAGAAGAGAGACGAGATGAGGAGAAACAACATCGTTTTGGACCAATGCATAAGAGAAGCCACGTCGGAATTGAAAAATCCACATTGGAAATCGAAAATTATTGAAAAATATGGAAAAACATTAAAAAATCCACGTATGACTTTTGGTCGGAAGTGGCACTTAACTAAACGATTTCACTCCCATTTGGTTCTCAAGTGAGCGAAAAAAAAGTGTTGGCACTAAAGTGAATGCCGTACGAAAATTATGACACTCCAAGTGTTCTTCTCCTTAATTTATCTATCATCCATAATTCAATATGACAAATATATGTGGTAACCTTTTCGTGATAAATGACATTCAAATTTCCAATAAATATTTTTCCCTTCATGAAATTTGATAATGTGTTAGCAAGAAAGGTTAGCCATTTAAAACATGGTTGTAAATTTATATTATTTCGTACGTAGATGCTTTTGAAGTTTAGTCACAGTGTTATCACACTTATAAATTGATATCCATATCACATTAGCATCAATAGAACAATATAGATACTCAACAAATATCAAGCATAAGATTTTATACATCATTTTAATATACATGACATATATAATATCAAATTATCCCACATTGCTTGTTTATAGGTTTTATATGATCTTTATTGACATGTGATCTCCCTCCATCTATAATGATAAGCTTTTGAGGTTAGATATTCTTACATAGTAAGAGTCATTAAGATTATTGGATGTTATAGATATTATATTGTATTTTAATATTTTCTTAGAATAGCTAGCTTCTTTGATAGATTAGAATAAGCTAATGTCATCAGTAGATAAGGTTACTTCCTTTCTATACATATTGTTCAGGTTTATTACACCTTGATCGTAAGCACACTATAAATTCAACTTATTGAATAAAGATGTAACCTTTGAGTATTATCTTTCTCCCTCTCTTTGCAGATCATACAATATTTACATTTAGATAGTCCAATCTAAGAGTTTATAAAGAGCATATAAATACCATAGAAGAGCAATGCGGGATACTGAAATTTGATGAATGGGTGGCTGTGGGTTATTATATCATATTAAAATATTCAATTCAAAAGCTTAAATTAATGTGTGGACAGAGATCTCATATATATAAAAAGCATATAAGCCTCATAGACAAATGATGAATATTAAATTTGGCTAAATTTGGCCCCAGCTTATCTTAAGTGTGCAGCCCCTAGTTCATCAACTTCCAGGTGTCATTTATATTCCGGCATACGCTTTTTATGTATTTGTGGCCTCTATTCACGCATAAGTTAAACTTTTGAGTTGGCTTTTTAAAATGTAATGGCGTGTCAAACATGATCAAGTTCATGATTGGATATTTATCCCATCGGTCGACAGTGAAATGAAAAAGATTCCATGTGGAATTGGCTATTTCTTCGTTAAGCTTTGTAAAAGAAGCAAAATTTCTGAGAAATTGTTTGCATTTACCGTTACTTTTGTCTACTATATGACTTGTATAATCGGCTTGATCGAGGAAATTTCGCCCTAGTTAGTCGGTAGTCGGGATGGAAATCGATGGACGAACTCACTTTAATTTCCCATGGCTCCGTTGTGAAAAATTGCATTGCTCAAGTACATGGACGGTGAAATGAAAAGGACTCGGCGTGGAATGGAGCAACTGCGTGGACAAGTCTAGACTCAATTTCGTCGATGCACGTCGTGAAAGATACGAATTCCCGGAGAAATCTTTTGCAATTATTGGTACGATTTATCCATGACATGACTCGCATAATTGACCCATTCGACGAACTTTCACCCAAAGTTACCGGTGACTTGGGTTAGAATTCCATGGACAAGCTGTAAAGGTACATCATGAATCACATAATGTCTCCAAATTGTGTGGATAAAAATTAATAATGGTCATGGACCTTGAAGAAAAACCATTTTGAGTAGAGCGAATTGACGAGAGTGAATTGACTTCAATATCATGATGGGTCATATAATATCAAACACTTAACAGATACTCAACATTATTAATTATGATAGAATCCCTGACGAGAAGCTATGATGTGATTCTTTTGTATGCATCGAATGAGCCACCAGCCAATTTATCATCAATCACATCTAAACACGACCACGTGCCCCTCATAAACATATTAAGAATGGAATCTGAATTGATATGCGCTTTCTTGGAAACTCACAAAAATTAACGACAAACATCTCAAGTCCATTTAACAGTACACGTGTGTGCCTCTTGAATTCCAGAGGAAATAGTCACTGAGTTGAATCGAATCTAAATTGATATGCAAGAGAAAGCCAATAATAATAATAATAATAATAATAATAATAATAAAATAATAATAATAAATGAACAACAACAATAATAATAAATCACTATTGTGCATTATGATTTAGTAAGTTTATTATGTTGTTAAGCCATAAACATACATGGACGTCGTTCTTAACAATTCCTGATTAGTTGCACACTCACCTTTATATAGCACAAATATAGGTCACTTTGGTTATGTACATACTTTTTGTCAGTTTATGAATTTTCTTCTCTCTCTTTTCTTTTATTCTTAAATATGAGGTTTTCCACTAAATATGATATTATAAGGATTTGTAAAACTAAGGTTTTCGTCCTACTATATCAAATATAACTTGAGGGGAAGGTTAGGTTAAGTAAAAAATATATCCGAGATTGTTCTCCATTAGCTATCTAATCTATTGATGTATAATTGATTGCTTACTTTTCGATTTTAAGTAGTTAAAAGAATGACCACCAACAGTATGTCGTGGCTTAGCACACCTATTGAATCTGCTGTGGGGCAGGTCTTGGGGTACATGATGATCTAATTTAAGCAAGTTTGTGCAGGTTATTAGAGGCAAAAAACCAAGAAGTTTATGGTATTAATCAACAATGAATCAATCTTACATCAATTTATGCCTTTTTAATTTGCACGTACTTCTTATATTAGTTGAGAATCATTGAGTATCTCTTCTTCTTTGTGCATGATTATATCGTATTATCCACGAGCTTTTGCATACTAGATTAACTTCAACCCAAGCAGTCTCTTGGTCAAGAGAGACCCTCTATATTATAATTGGAAAATTCATAAGAAATCACTACATGATGCATCGTATCTACAACATATCGAAGACCCTACATTTCTTAGTCTTAAGACCGAGTAGTTTCTAGCACTAGCTAGCCATGTTCCAAAATCAGTTGTTTAAAACAAGATGGAAATAGCAGCAAAAAAATAATGGTATAAACAATCCTGGGTTAAAGAATTGTTAGGATTCTTCATCCAAAACAAAAAAAAACTAAAAAGTAAAAAACATAAACTATCAATACTACCGGAGATCATCTTATGACTTTGCATGGAAGGTACGCCCAGATAGACCCGCCCAAGTCGAGCAATCCTTAAATGGAAGCTCTACATGCTTTGTCTTACTTTTCAAAGCTCTTCTCCCTTATAAATACATCGTGCTCATCATCAGATCCTCCATGTCTCTCTCACACAAACAAACATAGACTTGCGTTTTCCCGAGACCGGTTTCAATGATGACTCCAAGAATCTCTTCCGACGCTGATATGCTCCTCTTTTTGGCTCTCTCCTTTTCAGCCATTGTTGTGTCCTCCAGCGACGGTCCTCACCTAGCAGTGGCGCAAAGCAGTGACAACAGTGCCACAACGATCCCAGTGAACGTTGGGGTGATTGTTGATCTAAAGACATGGGTGGGTCAGATGGGATTGACCTGCGTCAACATGTCTCTCTCTGACTTTTATAGTTCAAATCCTTCTTACAAGACCAGGCTCGTCCTCAACGTTAGAGACTCAGAAGGAGATGAAGTTGCTGCTGCTGCTGCAGGTTCTCTCTCTAGCTTTTGTAGTTTTGTTGATTGATGAAGTTTATTTTGGCTAAGATTCAATTTGATATCTTTCACATCTCCACCCGAGTCATGTGGTCGTGTGATGCTGACAATTTGACTCTTAGAGAGTATTTAAGGTTTTTGTTTCATCCATGCAACGCGGTGCTTCTTAAGAACACTATCTTTGAGCGAAACATCTGACCTTAGGACCAATTAGTTTATTTATTCCTTTCAATTCTCGGATTTACTTTTCAGAAAGCTACACCAAGAAAATGATATTGCAAGAAACAATCTTAGGGATATCCGATTATAATATCCTGATGGAGACAGTTATATTAGTCACCGCAATCGAAAATCTCTAATCTATTAAACCATTTCTTGGGTTTTGTTTTTGTATTTAGAGGGTTGTAGCACTACTGAAACACGCACGTATGGTTTACGCATTATATAGACCAAATACGTCTCAACCATCAATCGTTCGGGCTCATAGTAGGACCTACTTAATTACTTGTTGAGTTGATATTAATAAAAATGATCTATAGATCATGTAATATTTACTCAATATTGTTGTTGTCCGTAAACTTGTGATCTTTGAATTGAAAGTCCACCTTCCTATCATCTCTTAGTTCATCAATGTATAGGGGAAATTACCCAAAAATATCCTAAACCTATTATAATTGTGCCAATTTAGTCCTAAACAATTATTTTTTGCTAATTGAGTCAGAAACCTTTTGTATTTGTTTTGATTCAGTCCATTCGGTTGGCATTGACATGGATGATGGCCGTCTTATGTGGCACCACCAACGTTGACATAGACAATTTTAAATAATATTTGAATATTTTAAAATTTTTAAAATTTTATTTTCACCTCCTCCATCCTCTAGCATGTCACCACTCCCGACTAGCTAGAGGCAAGGCTAGTGAAAGCTTGTCCATGGCTGGGTGAGGCTTAACCTTGCCAGTCGAGCCTCGCCACTTTTGGCAAGGGTTGAGCCAAAGGCCACAAGATCAAAGGCCACGACCTCACGTGACCTTTGACAAGTGTGAGCCTCACCTAGCCATGGCTAGGCTTCCCCAAGGCTAATGAGAATTCGCCGGCCTTGCCTCTAGCTAGTTGAAAGCCGACGACCAATTGGAGGAAGAAGAACGAAGAAAGCAAAGAAGAAAAAAGAGAAAAAAAGAAAGAAAAGAAAAAGAAAATAATAAATAAATCGAAAAATATTATATTATTATAAAAGATTGTCTACATTGTTGCTGGTGGCGTCATGTAGGACGGTTGTCCATGTCAACATTGACTGATGATTGGCTGGCAAAAATTGACAAGATGAATTGAATTTGTACAAGTACAAAAAGTTTAGGACTTAATTATCAAAAAAAAAAAAAAATGTGTAAGACTAAAGTGGCATAATTACTATAAATTTAGGATTTTTTTGGTAATTTTCCCCAATGTATGTGCATAAATTTATGGACACAAAGTTTCATTAATGCTCATGCTCACGTCTTTCGATATTCCCACAAAAATCCATCTCATATCATATTGTACATAATATTTTTAATATATTCTTTGATAATTTCTTGTTATTCCTTTTGATTTAATGGATTACAGAATAAACAAAAAAGATGTTGATTCTAGTTTGTTAGTTATAACATATCAATTTTAATTTACAAGCTGCCTTTGATGGATTCACTTATTATCAACTATCATATAAGTAATTTTTTCCCCAATTTGTTTTTAGTGAAAACAAACATAAAAAATTGGTTTACTTTCGCTAATCTTGAACTTCCCAAAAATATTTTCCAGTGACAAGAAGTATTCAATTTAACAAATAAAATTTTATTGTCTTTTCATTTAAGTTGGGGCAGTTGATAGAGACACTTTTAAATTTTTTTGTTCGGGAAAAATATATCTACATAATTGTTCTGAGTTTTCCCTAGTTAAACAAGTTGAGCCAGTGATTAACTATTTTCATGGAAGTTGTGTGTTATTAATGGCGACAGAAACAACTTAGGTTTCCGGTTCAATCAAATAATTGTCAATGCATGAAAGCAGTTGAGAGGCTTGGTATATGATATAACATCGGAAAGGTCTGCCCCACAAAATCCATAAAATTAAAATATGGGGCTTGGAGTCTTGGTGGACACATGGCGTCCATTCCTTGCACCACAAAGTACAAAAAAAATTCATGTTCAATCCTCTTATCTAGATTTTTGCTGGAGTCTTTAACCGAGTTTTATACGTATAATATGGGGGAAGAGAGGCAATATTAAAGTAAGCCGTCATGATTCAATCAGAGGGCTTGCTCAATCATATGCCCAGGGTACTTCATTAATATATAGTATACGTAATCAAAGTCAGCTTCCTCGGTATCCATAAATATCGTATGTGAAAACAATTGTGAATCATGTTTGAAATCAAGTTAAAATAAAATGGGATTGGTGGACTATGTCTTGTTACTAATATTTCATCTTTTCCTCAAAAATAAGAGGTTTCGCTTACCCATGCGGAGTAATCGAAATTTCATCATCTTAAGAACATGTTGAATTATGATCTAGCCATAATGAGTTCACGTCAGATTTTTCTTGGTAGTAAACACGTGTTTCAATAATATTAAGTTGTTTTTTCCAGCTTCAAGCTCCATGCTATCTTCTTCTTAAACATCTATATATTTAATAATACTGCACCAAGTTTTGATCGACTTCTGAAGTGCCTTGTCCAATAAGAATTTCCATTATTTGCCGCACTTTTTATTGTTTCACTGTCTTTTCTGTTTCACCATTTCAGCACTTGATCTGATAAAGAATAAGCAAGTCCAAGCCATAATAGGCCCCCAAAGTTCAGGGCAAGCAGACTTCATCATTCACCTTGGAAACAAATCTCATGTGCCGATCATTTCTTTTTCTGCTACTAATCCTTTCCTCAGTTCCATTCGGAATCCATACTTCATTCGAGCTGCGCAAAATGACTCGTCCCAAGTGAATGCCATAAGCGCAGTCGTGCAAGCTTTTGGCTGGAGAGAAGCGGTTCTCATATATGTGGACAATGAGTTTGGAGAAGGCATCATACCTTCTCTTACGGATGCTTTGGAAGAGGTCGACATGCGAGTGCCCCATAGGAGCCTCATTCCTCCTTCGGCTACAGATGATCAAATCGGGCTGGAACTCTACATGTTGATGACGAAGCAAACAAGGGTCTTCATCGTGCACATGTTACCTACCCTCGGTCAGCGGCTATTTGCTAAAGCAAAAGAGGCAGGAATGATGGAGAGAGGTTATGTGTGGATCTTGACTAATGGAATCACTGACTTGTTGAGTTCTGCGGATTCATTTGTTGTTGCTAGTTCGATGCAAGGAGTATTAGGCATCCAGACTTATGTCCCACACACACGAAACCTGGACAATTTCATGGTTCAATGGAAGAAGAAATTCCAACAAGACAATCCATCCGTCCCTAGTCCTCCGTTGAACATCTTTGGATACTATGCTTATGATGCTGCTCGGGCTCTGGCAATGGCTGTTGAGGAAATGGGAACAGGGAATTTTACCTTCCAGATTTTGAATGCTTCGACAGATGTAACTGATATGGACGCATTTGGAGTCTCTCAAAATGGTGAGAAACTTCTCCAGGAACTAGCCAATACGACATTCATGGGGCTCACTGGAAATTTCAGCCTCGTTGATGGGCAGCTAGAATCGTCAGTGTTCCAAATTGTTAATATCAATGGAAATGCGGCAAGAGGGATCGGGTTTTGGACCCTAAAAAATGGGCTGCTAAGAGACTGGAATCCATTCCACACAAGCAAATATTCCACTTCAAAGAATAATTTTGGAACAATAATATGGCCAGGAGATTCGACCTCCATTCCCAAGGGATGGGAGCTTCCCTCAAATGGGAAGAGTTTGAAAATCTTAGTTCCTGTGAAAGACGGTTTCAAACAATATGTGACAGTGACACGTGATCCTACGACGAACACATCCCAAGTTACTGGATACAGTATTGACATCTTTCGAGCCGTGATAGAAAAAATGCCTTATGCAGTGACTTATGAATTTATTCCGTTTGCCTTGCCTAATGGAAGTAGTGCCGGTAGTTACAATGACATGATCGATCAAGTGTATTACCAGGTGAGACAACTCATTGCAACAGCTTGATCTCATTGGATTGCTATGCTATCATATGGTTGACAAAGAAAACATTTTTTCCTTCTTTTTGTTGGAACAGAATTATGATGCGGTGGTGAGTGATATGACGATCCGTGCTAACAGATCATTGTATGTGGAGTTTACCTTACCATACACAGAATCAATGGGTGCAATGCTTGTGCCATACAAGAACAACAAGAGCAAGAATGCTTGGGTTTTCTTGAAGCCACTCACTTGGGACCTTTGGCTAACAACCGGATGCTTCTTTGTGTTTATAGCATTGGTTGTGTGGATTCTTGAACATCAGATTAATGAAGATTTCAAGGGTCCAGCCACGCATCAAGTTGGCACGAGCCTCTGGTTTTCATTTTCAACCATGGTCTTTGCACAAAGTAAACACCCTTCACTTTAGTAGATCAATCAAACATTACAATTTATATATCATTGTTGGAGAATTTATGTGCTTGCCCTTAATTTGGATTGTAGGGGAGAGATCATTTAGCAACCTAACGAGATTTGTTGTGATTGTGTGGGTTTTCGTGGTACTCATATTAACGCAAAGTTATACGGCAAGCTTGAGCTCTCTTTTGGTGATGCAAAATTATCAACCAACTATAGCTGATGTGTATCAGCTCCTACACAGTGGAGGAAAAGTAGGATGCCAGTATGGTTCTTTTGTTCATGAAACATTGAAACAAATGAAATTTGACGATTCCAGACTCGTACCTTTTAATACTGCCGAAGAATGCGATGCGCTTCTTTCCAGAGGAAGCTCAAAGGGTGGGATTGCAGCTGCAATTGACAAAGTCCCCAACATTAAACTTGTTCTTTCTCAATATTGCAACAAATATACCATGATCCCGACATTTAAAACTGCTGGATTGGGCTTTGTAAGTCAATCTCTCAATTCTAGCCAAAAAAAATACCCCTAAAATTCTACAATTACTAGGGTTATTTGTTATTTCTTTGATTGAAGAATCTCATGTCCTAGTTCTTTTGGTTTACAGGTTTTCCCTAAAGGGTCTCCGCTAGTACTAGATATTTCACGAGCTATCCTCAATGTAATTGAAGGGCCTAACATGACAGAAATCGAAAAGGCTTGGTTTACATCGGAAACTAACTGCCTCGATTCGACTTCCTCCATTTCTTCCAATAGCTTGGGTCTTGATAGTTTCTGGGGCCTATTCTTGATTGCTGGAGCTGTTGCAGTTTTAGCTCTTCTCATTTACATGATCAGGTTTGTCAAAAGGAATTGGCATGTCATAACAAGCTCTTCAATTTCACCGTGGCAGAAAATTGTTGCATTGGGAAAAAGATTTTACGAAAGAGACGTCAATTCCCATACTTTTAGGAAGGGCAGATTCAGTGATAGAAGTATGGATGATAATGCCAATGAGCATGCAGCTGTTGAGATATTAGAAAATATTAATTTCCGCCCAAGTCCGTCAAGCAACTCCCGCCAAATCAACGACGTTTTAACCAATGAGCAAGTCACACCATGGGCAGAACAAGGACTTCCTAACCATGTAGATGAAGGGTGCCACAAGATAGCGAGAAACGTTGAGCTTACCAATGTAACTGAGAGAGGTACATGCCTCAACAACCTTAGATACTAAACTTTAATCAGTTTTGCACTGAATGTGGCATCTTTCTGACACTATTTGTGTGAGCTCCTACACAAAATGGTCTACATTTTGCCTGAGTGATGTTGGTCTACGCTACGCCTTTCTGTCTATAATGTGGCCTGTATTTTATTGTCCTCCTTCCATTGAAATAACTAAGAATACTTGCTATAACGTTGCTTGAGCTGACCTTGAACTTGGAAGATGCCATGCCTACCTATTTATGCGAACTTGACCTTTTCCGAAGAGTATATTTTTGTGTCTCAATGTTTGCAGATCTTTGAACATGCGAAGGTTGTCAACCAACTGCTTCTTATTGGCCCCCTCATTACACCTCCCGTGAACGTCACTGCGGTGGCAAAGGTGGCAGTTCAAGCGGCTGCAGATCCTGCCTTTGCTCCAGTCATCATAGACGTTAAGGATTACTCCGATATAGCCAACAAATGTTGAAGCAGAAATGGTCCGACCCGTGTCCTTTTTATAGTGTCAATTATATAGAGCTGTTGATACCATGAGCACTCATATCTTGTTCTCAAATCAAAAGCCTGTTTGTTTATGTGGAGTCTATAGTTGCCTGTAGGAGCAAGAGAAGTATACTTAGTTCAAACCTTGAAGGCAGTAAATGCACTTGAAAGAGCTAAATCCTTTGTACATTGTGGTTTCCCTGGACTTTTGAGTCATGGACTGAACTTCAGTGAAATGATCCCTTCAAGGACGAGTAAATTGGGCAAGAGTAATATAGCTTCGCATTGTTGTCATCCTCAATGTTATATATGGATTCCAGACTCATTTACTCTTGACGCACAATCAAATGACAAAAGTTGAGGGGATTGCAAGAATCAAAAGGGCATGCAAGACATTTACATTATCATCATTTAGGAATATAGAGTTTCCAATCACCCATAGTTCTTTGTTTAACCTTTTCAATTGAACAGACATTATATTTAATTTGTGGATCAGTTTCTTCCTCTTCTTCCTCCCATCGTTGTAGGCTTGAACTTTTTGTTAAATGATATTAATAACACATTAATTCACTATTTCACTAGCTAAAGGAAAACTACGAAAAAAGTTATTATGATATATTACACTTGTGCCAATTCAGTAATAAATCTTTCAATTGTGCTAATTTAATCCTAAATAAAGAAATGTTTTGTTGCGAAGCCTAACTTTTCCTTGCCATGGACCTTTGTTAGGTTTTTCATTGACTTGGGCTCTTCAAATTGACTTGGGCTCTTCAAAGCTTATACTATGCGCGACATTGGGCATTCAAAATTTCAATTGATTAAATCTATGCAAATTTTAATAAAGAAGTCGCCATTAACCCTTTTGAAGTCGGCTAGAAACCAGTAAGATACAAGAGAATATTTTATTATTTACGCAATCAAAGATTTTATACTTAGGGACTTGATTACGTTAATTCTAAGACTAACATCCTTTCGATACATAATCTAATTGTGCTGACTAATGCAGTGGGAGCCTATCAAAGAAATTTAAGGTTCGTCTTAACTATTTTAGATTAGGAAAGCAACGACCAAAGTATCAAAATGCACAATTAATTATAATCATAAAGGAAAGTACAGAGTGCATAGAAACATTGATCAAAGGCGGGCAGGGCTGGAGCTCGAGTGAACTGGTCGGCCGCAAGCTCCGACCCAACGTTTCTCCAGCTACGGCTCGAATAGACCAACCTGGTTCGGCAAAGGGGGCTGCGACGGATGGTGGCTGACGAGCGGACTCCGGCGACGGTCGACCACGCTTACGAGCTTCCACTCTCTCTCGGGTTCTCTCTCTCTCTCTCTCTCTTACTCTCCGATCCTCTCTCCGTCGGGCCGCAAGAATTGAAGAAGAAGCGCCTCAACTAGGGGTGTGCATGGTCCGGGTGGGCGGTTCCCACCCCGGAACCGGGAACCGCCCGCTCGGGACCGGTTCCAAATTTTTGGAACCGGGAACCGCCCACTAATCCTATGGATCCACCGGGAACCGGACCGTCGGTCCGTCCGGTTCCCGGTGGATCCTCGGAACCGGCCAAGAGATGAAGCGGAAGGGAGGGTCGGAGTTGGTTCCTCATTTTGGGAACCGAGGACCGAACCGACCCGACAAAGGGTGGATTCGGACCCCAAAACTCCAAACTACCACTCTAAAAACAGCCCCATCTAGAGATTAATATTAATCTCAACCCCAAGGCCACTCTAAACACAAGGTTTGTTGATCTCCTTGGCTGGATTTTATATGCAATCTCTCAAATGCTCTTTGAGTAATTCTTCAATGTGGGACATTTGGAAACTTGTTGGAGTAACTTATAGGCAAGGGGCAACAAGAGAAAGAGAAGGGAGAGGGGAGTAGGAGGCTCAATCCCACATTGGTTATTTAGGAGAGACAACAAGCCCTTGGTCTCTATAAATAGGAGAAAGAGAATTCTCTATTTTGTTGGTCAAGGTGATGAGGAAAGTTTGGATTATTATTTTGAATATTTTTAATGTTATTACATTTTGAATATTAAAATCTTAATTTTGACTTAAAAAAAAAATCGGTCCGGTCCGGGCGGGTGGATCCACCTATGGGCAACCGGAACCGGACCGGTACCCACCGGTTCCAATAAATGGAACCGGGAACCGGACTGAGCCCTTAAGAACCACCGGTTCTAGTCTGTCCGGTCTGGTTAGGGCGGTCCGGGCGGTTCCTTTCTTTTGCACACCCCTAGCCTCAACCACAGAGAAAACCCAGAAAAACCCTCAAGAACGGGTTTGCTCCCGTCACTCGTCTGTCGCGCATCCCTCGCTCACAGACGCACGCCTCACTTTCGTCGCCGTACGTTGTTCTCTCTGGCGCGCGTCTTCTTCGCTCGCAGACGTAAGCATCCACAGGTGAAGGAGCCTGGGACATGGGCTGGGCCTTCTTCTTTCTAGTTCAGGTGGGCTCTAATGGTGAGAAAAACAAAATAAATGGGCTCAATGAAAAATAAAAAGAAAAAAGGGCCGATGGAGAGGGGTCCTGGGATGTCGAAAATTTATTAAAAAGAGTGGGACGGACATACGAACCGCTCGACTTCATTTCATTTTCATTTTTTACTCATTTTATTTTTTTATAAATATTTTTTCCTTTTTAACTTTTTTAAATTTTTTAAATTTTTGTATTATAAATGGATATTTAAAAAATGTCAACAAAAATTAGGGTGTCAACAAGTTCATTCAGTCAATTTTGCAATTTATTCAGTGATTTTATATAAAAGAAATAAGTAATTGCCTTGTGTTAGGATTCTTGAATATATCCTATAAATAAGATGACATTGATAGCTAGTTTTTGTTTTTTGGGATTGTAAGATCACTTTTCATTGTTTGAGGAGTTTCTCCAAGAATTTTGAAGAGAAGACAAAGTGGTAATAGAATTTTTGTTTTTTGATTCAAGAAGTTTGGTTTAATTTATATTTTCGTTTCTTCTTCTATTATGTTCTAATTTTCTTTTGTTAGGACTACGATGTAGCCTGACCATGGTGATATGAATTTTATAAATTTTACGTTTTGCAAGTGATTTCATCTATGTGAATTATATATTATTATGTTTAATGCTTTTAAGTGATTGGCCACCACTTGAATGATCCGATATGCATGTTTGAGACTGAGATGTGATAATATGTATATATAACCATAAATTAAATGTGGATAGAGATATACCATGTTATTTGTATAGCTTTCAATAATAAGGTGACCCAAAAGATTCATTGTGAGCCGGAAATATTCACAGATTTTAACTCACTTATGATTATTTGTGGATCGAAAAATTTAAGTAGGTTTGCTATAGCTAGAGATAGGATAGTAAATAAATTAGAAAATTCCGCTATCACATGTTTGGTATCGTTCTTATATGTGTGATGATTTGAAATTTATATCTAGTGGTTATGATGAAATCGGATGCCCTAACATATTTCTTTAATTGATTTTCTGCATTTAGTTTCGAAATTTTACATTTAAAATTATCAATTTTAATTTATTCTCAATTATGTTTTTGATTAGTTAGATAAATTTTAGAATTAATCTATTTTTGGTATTTTGTTAGTTTATTAATCACCAATTTCCGTGGGACGATATCTTTTCTCATTATATTATTTGTTCGATATGTTCACTTGCATTTAGAATTTTGCAAACGCTTTTCTTTGTTTTTTCCATAGTGGCTGAGGAGGGTGGCCTCACTTGCAGCTGGCTATAAAGCATGGACATGCTTGAGAGGCCTTCGTGTCGTGTTGGACACTTTGACACTTGTCCAACATGCTTAGACACATGGTCAAAGTGTCGGAAAATCCGACACTTGGTCAACGCTCCTCAATGCGCTTCGACATGCGAGTCTGGAAATCCGACACGTGATTCCAACACACACGGCGAAGGGAGAGAGAATCGCTGAAGAAGGCGATGGAGGGTGGAGGTGAGGGCGAGGGAGCTGCGGACCGCATTGTCATCGCATGACCTCGTGGAGTTCCGGAGCTCAACGTGAAGGTCTCTGAGCTCATGAAACTCGGTACTTGAGGTGAGAGAGCTTGTCGTACAGGGTGACGCGGCTGCTGCTAGACCAAAGCGGATGACTTCGGCCGAATCAGCCTGGTGCAAAAGCTCTTTAAGATCCGCTTCAGGGCATGGGCGGAGCTCCCTCAAGGGAGGCGTTGCGATTGAAGTAATCAAGGAAGAGGGAGACGGTGCCGATCTAGGGGACAACAAGGCAGCAGTGCTGCAGACGGAGGAACAGAGAATGAGGGTGTTGAGGTCAGCAATCTTGAAGAAGATGAGGAGGAGGAGGGCTGTAGGCGAGGCGCGATCGAAAGAGAGCATAGATGGAGAGGAGGATCTTGCAAGGAGGAGGAGGAGAAGGCCGCAGCTAGAGTTTTTAGTTTACTGAGGTTCCTTTTAGTTTTGGGAAGAAGAGCAGAAAAAAATTAAAAATAAGGATGTCGATTCCACTTGACTTGATTTTTTTTTCCTTTTTTGAAGGGAGGTACAGGGTGATTTCAAGAAAGAAAGTGACTGATAGGTGAGCAAGAGAGGGTAAAATATATGGGTGGGGCTAAAAAGTACTTTCGAAAAATAAAAGTACTGAATGTTGAATAATGATAATTCCGAGTTCTTTTTATTTGTAAATTTTAATTATTGATTTGAATTCATTCTGGACTTTTTAAAATTATTTATGTATTTGCAAATTTTGAATCAAATTAATTTGATTAAAATAATTATAAAAATGATAATTTATTATATATAAATATATTAATTTAATATACAATGTATCGGAATTCTTTATTTTTTTTTAAAATGACGTGCCGACGTTTCGTATTGTATCGTGTTGCGTGTTCGTGGAGGTAAGACACTAGGAGTGCCATAACTTTCGTACGGCGCTCACTTTGGTGCCAAAACTTTTTTTTTTTTTCACTTAAGTACCACAAGTTTTAAAAACATTCACTTGAGTGCCAATTCTGACGTGGCCGCCGGAAAAGCTGACATGGCCGTCGGAAAAGCTGACTTGGCGCCGGTGAACAATATTTTAATATATTTTAATATATTTATTAATTTTTTTGATTTTTTTGGTTTTTTTTTTTTTTTTTTTTTTGAATTTGTTTTGAATTTTTTTTTCTTTAAGGCCGGTGAGGGTCACCGGTGGCCCTCGCCGGCCCTAACAAAAAAAAAAAAAAAAAAAAAGAAATTTAAAAAAATTTAAAAAGAGTATAAACGGCGTCGTTTTGCCCGAAAAGTCCATGTCGGCGTCGAAATTTATTTAAAAAAGAAGAAAAAAATCATTAAAAATTTCACGTATGCATTTTGGCACTTAACTGAATGATTTTTGGCCGGAAGTGGTACTTAACTGAACGATTTCACTCCGATGTGGCACTCAAGTGAGCGAAAAAAAAGTTTTGGCACCAAAGTGAACGTCGTACGAAAGTTATGGCACTCCTAGTGTCCCTAACCCCTGTGTTTGTGTCGGTGCTACCTAGGCGACTAGGGAGGCCATGGCTGCCTTCACTTATGGTTGCACCTACCAGACCATTATGAGGTGCAACTGTGATGGCCTTGCATAGATTTGGGCGAAAGCTGTGACCCTTGCCGGCGATGAGTGAGGACTTTGCTGTCCTTGCCCAATGGTCGACAAGCGCCAGCAAGTTTGCCGACCATTGTGGTAAAAAAAAAAAGAAAAGAAAAGAAAGAAGGAAAATAAAAAAAGAAATAAGAAAAGGAAAAATAATAAAATTTTAAAAATTTCTACATTAATGTCAGTCATGCAATGTAAGATAGTTAGTGTTCATGTTAGTGATTTCTAGTTAAAATTGATTAGATTGACTCAATTGGCAAAAGCATAAGAGTTTTTGATTAAATTGGCATCATCGAAAAATTTATGATTAAATTAACACAAATGCATAGGACTTTTTTGGTAATTTTTCTCATTAACGAATATCACAAGCAATAGTAGGTCTTCATTAAACTTTTCTCTGAACAATCTATGATGTCAAACCATCACCTTCTGCCGTGCCTTTTACAATATCAAAAGGCCTTCATTACGATGTGTTGTTATCAATATTTGGCATTAGTATCACAAGTCACTTAGGAAAGAGAAAATAATAAAGAAAATCCACATTAGCCTTTTCCCCATTGAACAAAAACACACTTAAAGGAAGGGCATTACTAGAGGTGTCAATATGGGTCATAAACCCATATTATGACTCACTTTTAGTTAAATGGGTCAAATATGGGTCAAGTGAGAGTTAAATACGAGTCAAATATGGGTCAAGTAAAAGTTAAATATGGGTCAAATATGGGTTAAGTGAGTTATTAGGTAGATCCATCATCTCTCTCCTTCCATCCCCCTCTTCTATGCATTCTTGACCTCCGTCGCCAATCTTGTCGTCACCATTGTTGATCCCGAGCTTGCCGAGTTGCGACAGAGCTTGGGCTAGTGAGCCCTAAGGTCGTTGGCCGCAACAGAGTTCGCGACTTGCCAGATTCGAGCGAGCCCAAGCTTGACCATTGCCAGGGACCTCGGCGGAGTCTAGATCGCTCGAGCCTCGAGTTTGTCGGCCTTGGTCAAGTTCAAGCCCGCTGGCCTGCGTCTTGGCCAGTCGTCGTTGGGCAGCACCAGTAGAGGAAAATGGGGAAGAAGAAGGAAGAAGAAAGAAAAGAGAAAATAATAATAAATAATAATAAATTCAAATTTTAAAAATAATTAAAAAATCGATTTTTTTAAATTATTTTCCAAAAAATATTTCAATTTAGAGGTATCCACCTTTTTTATTTACTAATTTTTTTTTATTTAATTTACTTTATAAATTTGATGTGAAATTTTTATTCAAATAATTTATATATGAAAAGTTTAAAGTGGACTAAATAAGTGGGAGTAGATTTTTTTTAAATTAAGTTAAATATTAATATGTGTTGGTAATATGGGTTGGGTATGAGTTGGGTTGGGTATGAGTCATCAAATTTACTTTGCATGAAAATAGGTCAAAACGGGTTAAATGGGTCAATGTGGGTCGGACCATTTTCGACTCGACCCAAACCTGACCCAACCCACCCATTTAACACCCCTAGGCATTACCACACAATTTTCACTAGTTTTAGGATGTAAATGTATGATCTAAAACTTTTAGCACTGTACTCAATATAGAAAATTGAGGGTTTTTCATGCAATTATTTCTAGAGTTTAAATAAAATCAACAGGTTACTAGTACAAGGTTGCTAAGTTCGAAACCTAAAAATTCTCGATGAGGCGAGTGGAAGAAACTGAGCATGGAAAATATATGACAAAGAAATTTATACTTTCTCCAATTAATGTTTTGACTTCTCTCACCATATATCTGTTCTATTTTTCTTTATTTACCAAGTCTAGAATTAGACACATCATCCTTTAGCTTTCCACAATTTTCTTTATTCAAGTGGAATGAAGCTCCACGCACTATGCATAACATATACGGCGAGACCGTTTCAATACGTTGATTTCTTAATTGCGTCAAAATCCAATATGCAATCAGACATATTGTCTGACATTTTCTTTCTTAAATTAAGCATGCTATTTCCTAGAATTTTCTTATTGGAAGAGATGACGCAAGCAATAATTCATCTTTTAACTGCTCGCCAAACTTTCTATATACTCCAACAAGAAATTCAAAACCCAATATGGGCTTAGAATGATGAATTTAATTAGCAATTCTGGTGAATTTTTGTCTATATATCATGGAATTTCCAAGGTGTTAAGTTTAGATGGTTTATAATTGGCGACAAAAGTTTGGGTATACGCTCATTTTATGAGCATTATTTAACTATACTTTCAGCAAATATCATTGGATGAAATCATCATGGGGGGCGGGGGGGAGGGGAGGGGTGGAAATAAGGAAGGTAAGAAAGATCTTTTTCCTAGTACAATAGTTTAGAGAAAAAAAAACTAACAAAGTTGATGCAAGCATGGCTGCTAATGGCTTATTGGATCGTGGAAAAAATGTCAAAAAAGTCTTAAACCTTTTGCATTAGTACCATTTTAGTTCTAAACTTTTTATTGGTACTAATTTAGTCTTAAACCTTTTAATTTGGTGTCAATCTAGTCCTAAACCTTTTATTGGTGCCAATTTAGTCATAAACTTTATAACTTGGTGCTAATTTAGTTCTAAAACTTTTAGTTGAGTGCCAATTTGGTCATTTCGACTAATTTTGACTAGATTTTTGCTGATGTGGATGTCAACCGACTGATGTGGCATGGCTGATGTAGACAAATTTTAATAATATTTTAATATTTTTGAAGTATTTATTTATATATTATTTTCTTTCCTTTTTTTCCTTTTATTTTTTCTTTTATTTTTTCCCCTATCTCCTCCTTCCTCTAGCCAGTTGCCAGCCGATGACCGACTAGAGGCCCACCTAGGGTGGCCTCGCTCTGAGCAAGCGAAGGCTCACCATCGCTATATTTGGCAAGGGTCGACCCTCGCTAGATCTGGCGAGGTTGAGCCTCGCCCAACCATAGGTGAAGCTCGAGCCGTCGTAGGTGCGACCTCGTGGCCCCTAGTGACGGCTCAAGCCCTCACTACGAGCTGGGCGAGGCTCAATCCTCATGAAATCCGAGGAGGGCTCGACCCTTGCTAGTGGCCAGTGAGGTGTGTCAAAGGCTAGTGAGGTCGACCTCGACCTCGTTGGCCCTCGCCGGCTGGCCAACGATCAACTGGTGGGAGGAGTACGGGGGGAAAAAAAGAAAAAAAAAAAAAGAAAAGAAAAGAAAAAAAAGAAAAATGAAAAAAATAAATAAATAAATAATTCAAAATATTAAAATATGATTAAAAATTGTCAATGCCAGCCATTGGTTGTGCTACGTCATCGACTAGCGTTCATCTCAGCAAAATCCGACCAAAATTAGCCGAAATGACCCAATTCGCACTATAATAAAAGTTTTAGACTAAATTGGCACCAATAAAATGTTAAGACCAAATTGGCACCAAATCAAAAGGTTTAGGACTAAATTGACATAAATGCAAAAGGTTTAGGACTTTTTTGACATTTTTCCTATTGTTTAGCAAATAGGTTCAAGACAACAAATCTTTGCGCAGTGTGAGAAAATGATTATAACTTTTGATCTAAAAAGAGTTATGAGTCCAATAATCCCAATATGAAAAGCTTGTTCTAAGCACTATTCCGGTATCAAATTGAGTATGCCTTTTGCAATTGTTTCGGACTTCAAAATTCATGGTTTAGGCATGTTTGAGGGCACTTTTCTATTTATGTCATTTCTCCACATTATTTTAGGCTTTTTTGTTTTTCCGAATTCTTTACTGCTTAAGCTTATATTTGGGATTTCTAGGTTGTGTATTAGACATATTTCATCATATTTTATAGAATACAGAAAAAGAGAATTTTTCTTTATAGTTGGGCTGTGAGTGCGTGCACCTAAGTGCGTGTTTGCCGATCGTTAGATTCATGTTTATCTGTAAGTTTGTTGCTTCAGTTATTATTAGAGTCGGCAAGACTGCTGGAGAGCCATGTTCAAGCAATTGTCTTGCTTGACGATGATTAGGGGACAAGGGCCTTGTGCACGGCTTTTTGGTTGTTCGTAACAGTTGCTGTCCAGTTTACCCTATTAAACTCTATTTGAATGGGGGTAGGAGAAAGTTTCATGATGAACAGGGACAAGGGCCAGATCCAGTAGGGGAGTCCCTTAGTCTTGCCTGTTTTGGGAAGGGTTGCCCTTGCCCACCAAAGCCTAGGTGTCCCTTGCGTAAGGCTAGCAAGGGCGACCCTCGAGACTAGTGAACTCCACTAGCCATCAACAAAGCACGACAATAGCTAGCAGAGAAAAAAGGAAAAAGACAAAAAAATTATAACAATTGATCACGTTAGCACTGATTATACCATGCAAGATAGCTGACCTAACTAGACCATCATGTTAGCAATTTTTTTTTATCAAAATTGATCAGAAAGATTAAGTTGGCAAATTGTTAAAAATTTTAAGATTAAATTGACAAATTATCAAAAATTTATAACTAAATTGGTAAATTGAAAGGTTTAGGACTAAATTGACAAGTTGTTAAAAAGTTTGAGGCTAAATTGGCAAGATCAAAAGTTTTAGGATTAAATTGGCCGTCGTATAATAGATTTAAGACTTTTTGTATAATTTTCCCTGAAGAATTTAATTGAGATGGAAGAAATTAGAATTTAGTATTTATAAAAAATAGAAGTTGCTGAAGAAGGGCATGGTTCGTTTCAATTTATACGGACTGATTTTGTTATTTTTCCTATCTTAATTTATTTTAGATATAGTGATAGGACATTAGGTGATTTGTTTTCATTTTAGTAGTTTTCATTAGTAAGTTAGATTTTTCTTATTAGTTAATTTATTTCCTATCTTAAAGTTAGAATTTCATTAGGGTTTTGTTAGATACAAATAGATATTATGGTCTTTTGCGATTCGGTTTTCCTCTTTTCCATGAATTGATTAACTGAAAAAAACTTCTATTGTTACGCAAGTTTTTGTGTCTACGTCTACGAGTTGCAACTTGCGTCAATGAATTTAGTATTTTTCTAGATTCGTGTTATCACCTAGTTTGTTGATTCAGTAAAGGATGCAAACTTGATTCAAACACGAACTTATCAATGAAGCAAATTTAATGTATCGAGAAATTCTATAATCATCTCATAAGCAAGTTTTCACTTGATGCTCTCATATCGCTGGTTAAAATGGTTTTCTTTGTTTTCTTGTTGCCAGAGACGACTAACAAAAACACAATCATCCACCTGGGTGGCGTTGCTGGTTCATGCTCTCTTCCTCTCGCAAAAGGTCAAGAGTTCGAATCACAGCTTTGTCATAAGTTGACTTACTCCCCCTTGCACGTGTGAGGTGGAGTTCCACGTCATTAAAAAAACAAAAACATTAAAAAGGAAGAAAATATAGCAAATAAGGTACAGAGTTCCCTGGGTCATTAAAAAAACAAAAACAAAAACATCAAAAAGGAAGAAGATATAGCAAATAAGACAAGAAGAAGGTTTCCAGTATGCCACTGTCTTCTTTACTTATCATATTGAAATGAACACCAGAAAGGCGTTTAGGATTATTCCATCCTTGTGGCCTGAGATAGCGATAAACGTCGTGCTCTGCCAATGCCTCCAGAACCTTATATACTAAACTTTAATCCTTGAGTTGTTGAACTTCGTACGTTAAGATGACAATATATCCCCCTCGTTCCTTTTTTACATAAGGTCTGCCATTTAAACTGCTTAATGTCTAATCACGGAACATAAACCCAGGGTGATTATATGAAGGTATTAGCTTCTCTTATCCTATAATGTAATCGGTTATGAGAGTGTTTATTGTTATTTTGATTACGTTCCACAAGTATCCGAACTTTGTAACCAAACACAACTTCTCAAACTAACTACTAGTATCTGTATAACATGAGAAAGCCTGAAAGAAGAGGTTTGAATGGTCATCACGTGTCAAAATCCTATATATTCCATCTTTCATGTAAATGATCAATTGACTCATGTCACATTTAAAACGCTGATGAGTATTTTCTTTATCATCACAACTTTTTATTTGATGAATGGAAGCATGATGAAAAGTTAAAGAGATTAGTTAATTAATTATATTTAAAATCGTGAGGATCGACTTAATTTTGTAATCAGAAAGAATCTGAAAAATTATTTCTTTCATTCCTTACTAAGTTCTGTTTTAACCTAGATGCAGAAACATGATTGATCCATATGATGTCGGAAGATTTCACAATTAATAGTTAATTACATGGTGATTAATTAAAATTACAAACAATAGTGAAATTGCAAAACCTAAAATATGAAAGATCATGTAACATGAATTCATGTTTCCAATATAAATGTTACCCTTGAAAAAAAGTTATAAACAAAAATCCATATTCAACTAAAGAAAAATGGGAACGGTCGAATTTCAATGTGATTCTTTACTGTCATAACAGCGACCCTTTTACTTTGTTACTAATTTTATTAGGTAACAAATTGGACCAATCACATTCAATTGATCGAAAATACTCAACGTTTGGGACATGGGCTGAAAATTTTCATTGTCTGATTAACGTATACGTTTCATTCTTCTTCCTTTTTTCAGTGATAATAAAAGTGCTAAATATCTTGTAAAAAATCCAGTATTTCACTCAAAGACAAAACATATTAAAGTTGAAGTTTTAAAATTTTTTTTGATCAAAAGTATCATCATATTTATTAGCTAATGGATAATGGGATAGTGTCACCTCGTAACATTCCTACGATTTTGGAAGGCCCGACTTATCCAACATTATATAGGCCTTCCACGAAAGTATAGGTTGTACATGCTGAAAATTCTACAACTTCAATTCACATAATTATTTTTTTGATGAATTTCACAGGCAATAGTAAGTTTGAGCTTTCCTTCGATTAAACATTTCCCTGGGCAATCTTTTGTTGGGGTTTCAAGAATCATGTATAGGCAAAAATAACATATACATAGTGGAAACAAAGATGAAATATCTCCACAGGCATTGTTTGTGCATTTTAATAGAAAATCTGAATATAAAAAGAGAGTTAAATGGATTACTTCTTGAAGCGTGCTTTAAATGAATTGATTCGAATGTTCTTTAATTCGAGCCCTACAAAAGTCGGATCTCTAGTTCAAACACACAATTAATGGATGTTGAATGGAAGAGAGAACTTGCGGATAATCACTACTATGATTGTGCTAGCAATCTTGTGAAGACAATTCTCTGTATTCTTGATGTTTTTAGCCATGGCCCAAATAAGAGAAAATCCCTTTTCTCTCTCTTGCACACAAACTCACACAAACACACCCTCTTTTGCAACCGTTGCTTATGCCCTCATTTTATGCGGCATTGAAAATTGCCTACAATCAGCTATGGTTATTGATCGTGACAATTAGTAACCGCTGCTACATGTGGGAAACCGTCCCACAATCAACAGCGGTTGCGGATCGTTCATGCATGATGGTCAGCAACAATTGCTAACCATCATGCCATGCATATATTTTTTTTAAAACAAGACGCACATATGATGTCCGTTGCACAAGGTCAGCAACAATCGCTGACCGTGTGCATATTCTAATTAATTAAATAATTGAATAAATAAATAATCAATCCTTTTTTTTATTTTTAAATTCTATAAAAAAAAATAAAAATGACATAATCTTTATGTGTGCATTTGAGGTATATTAACATGTATCCACTTTAAGTATGCGCGTGCATCATATGCACATACGCCCATGATTATAATATAAATTAAATTAAATATCACTTAATTTAATTTTAGGTCGATTCAATTCAATTGTTGTAATTGCAAACACATTTGCAACATTATTTGTCTCTTGTTCAACGTTTTCCTAATTGGTTATGGTGTAAGACATCCCTAAGTTTATCACTAAGATTTGTACTAACACATTAGTACTCCCAAAAGAGTTAATTGTCCCGATTAATTTTTAGGCTCTACAAGCCATGATTGACATTTATCAATATGTCATGGCTACCCAGATAGTGTGAATACTTTAAGAACATAATGAACCTGTCAATTTTGGCTATAATGTGATTCAATCTCTCTATCTTATTATGTCCCGATCGAATAAAGACCATGGAATATTTGTCAAGTCACCAATTCAATCATATGTACAAATTTAATTGACATGCATTTTATTTGAGACATAAACAACTTATTATTGGTTACAACCTCGACTGAGGATTTTAATACATTGTCATAATCAGATTACATAGGACATCATTATTATACCTTGCATGTAACAATGAGACATATTCCATATTGTGCACATGTGCAACTTCATATATGAACGAACTATGGCTATCAAGTACAAAAATGGATCAACGACCTAGCATTTTGTGCACCCGTGAACCATAGTCGTTCGACACACAAGTTAACATTGTAACTCAAGTCTAAGCATTATTTACACAAGACTAAAACATGAACAATTAGACATTGACCACGCTAAAAGCTTCCATGTCGCTAATCGTTCCATATGTGTCATGTTTAGTGAACTTGTCTGGTACAAGTACTTGTATTCTAACTCAGGTATCACAATACCCAATGATTTGTGACTCGTCATTCCCTTAAGTATCCAAAACTTAATAGTGAAGTTAAGAACACACTAGTCTCAACAAGATTATTAATATCCACTCAATAATCTATCGACCGGAAATGGTTTAAAGATTTAGTCTAACTATGAATTCGTCACATATATTCTTAACATCTCAAGAATAGGTCCAGTCTCAACTGATCTTATGGAATCATTCATAAATATAAAATAATTGAACGAATGAATGAATATTTCATTGTCATTAATTAAATAATAATAATGATAGTACAACTGAAATCCCTAACATATAACTATTACATAGTAGCTTTAAGTCATACATCCAACAATCCCCCACTTGCACTAAAGCCGATTTGTTTGGTACCTTAAACTCATTTTGTCAATATGTCTTTCGAGAGAGAAGACTAAGGAAAGGCCTTAATGAAAGGTTAGTGAAAGGATTTGCCACGTTTTCTGCTGAGGCAATTTTCTGCAAGGCGATATCATCTCTCTTAACAATTTCTCTAATGAGATGGAAGCATCTATCAATGTGCTTGGACTTCTGACCTTGGTTCCTTAGCTTGAGCTATCGCTCCATTGTTGTCACAAAACAATGTAATCGATTGCTCAATTGAAGGAATGACTCCAAGTTTAGAAATAAACTTCTTCATCCAAGCGGCTTCCTTTGCTGCTTCAGAAGCGACTACATACTCTGCGTCATTAGTGGAATCAACAGTTATGCTCTGTTTGAAACTCTTCTAACTAATTGCACCACTATTGAGTATAAAGACAAATCCAAATGTAGACTTATAATAATTAGGATCCAATTGAAAATCAGAATTAGTATAAGCTACAACTTCAAACTCTCCTTCTCCATATATCAAGAATAAATCCTTAATCATTCGCAAGTGCTTAAGAATATTCTTGACTGCTATCAAGTGCTCTTCCCTTGGATCAAACTGATATTCGCTAATAATACTTATGACATGCGCAATATCAGGTCTAGTACATAGCAAAGCATACATTATGCTTACAATAGCATATGCATATGGTATCTTTGCCATCCACTTTCTTTCTTTAGAAGTGTTAGGACACATCTCCTTAGAAAGATGGATCCCATGCCTAAAAGGCAACAATCCTCTCTTCAAACATTGCATATTAAAACATGTTAACCCTTTGTCTATGTATGGACTATGAGAGGCCAATCAATTGTCTCGATCTATCTCTATAGATCTTGATACCCAAAATGTAGGTTGCCTCTCTTAAATCTTTCATAGATAATTTCTGTGACAAGAATAGTTTTATCGATGATATCATTGGTACATCATTCCCAATCAAAAGTATATTATCGACATACAAAACTAGAAATACAATTGCACTTCCATTGATCTTTTTGTATATACAAAGTTCATTCGAATTTTTGATAAAGCCAAATGATTTGACTACCTCATCAAAGCAGATGTTCCAACTTCTGGAGGCTTATTTGAGTCCATAAATGGATCTGTTAAGCCTACACACCTTCCGATTTTCACTATTGGATTCAAAACTCTATGGTTGTTCCATGTAGATATCCTCTTCGAGAAGACCATCTAGAAAAGCTATTTTGACATTCATATGGAGTAACTCATAATTAAGGTGTGCAGCTATAGCCAACATAATCCGAATGGACTTTAGCATGGCCACAAGTGAGAAAGTTTCGTCATAATTGATTAATTCTTTCTAACAATATCCTTTTACCACCAACCATGCTTTGTAAGTTTCAATTTGATCTTTAGCATTCATCTTTCTCTTGAAGATCCATTTACAGCCAATTGGTATAATATCGTCGGGTAGGTCAACTAAGGTCCAAACATCATTGGATTACATTGAATCCATTTCAGATTTCATGGCTTCTAGCCATTTACCAGAATCGATATTCGATATCACCTTCTCATAGGTTTTAAGATCACTATCATTTACAATGAATAATGATTCAATATGTTCAACCAAGTATCTATAACGAGTAGGTGGGCGAAACGTTTTTGCACTTCTCTTAAGAGGTTGTATATTAGAAGCTCTCATTCAATCAAACATTGGTATCTAAACTTGGTTGTTTGGTACTTCGTTATTTTCTTCTTGTAAGATTATTTTCTGCCTTGCACCACTTTAATGGATGAACTAATTCTCTAGGAAATAAGCATGCTTACTCACCAAAATTCTTTGGTTTAAATGAAAATAAAAATAATATTCAAGAATTTTCTTTGGATATCCAATGAAGTGACTTTGTTCAAATCGTGCCTCTAATTTTTTTTATTTTCATCTTTTTTTATGAAAGCTGGATAACCCAAAATCTTAATATGATTAAGACTTGGTTTCCTACTATGCCATATCTTTTAGGGGATAGTTGGAATAGATTTAAACGGTACTCTATTCAATATATATATATATAGAGCTATCTCAAGGGTATATCCCCAAAGGAATATAGGCAAATCGATGTAACTCATCATAGATTGCAACATATCTAATAAATTACGATTTCTTCGTTCAAATACACCATTATGTTTTGAAGTTCCAAGATATGTCTATTGTGATGAAATGTCATTCTCTTTAAGATAGTTCAAGAATTCAATACTAAGATATTTACCTCCTCAATTCAATTGAAGAGCCTTAATACATTTTTCTGTTTGTTTCTCAACTTTGGCTTTAAATTCCTTGAACTTTTCAAAGGATTTAGATCTATACTTCATTAGGTATAAATAACTATATTGTGACTGATCATCAGTGAAGGTAATGAAATAAAAATAACCACTTCTAGCAGTTTCATTAATTGGTCTACATACATATGTATCAATCCCAATATGTTAGCAGCTCGCGTATTATGTCTCACAAAGGGCACTTTGGTCATTTTTCCTAGAAGACATGCCTCACAAGTCAAGTATGACTCAAACATTGATAGAGCAATGTACCAATCATTACTTAACTTGTTAATTTTGTCTTCTCCAATATGACCTAATCGGAGATGCTAAACATACTTTCATTTAGATTATTTCTAGGGTGTTTATTAGTTATGACATTTATATCAATTCTATTTTACTTATTGACATCGGTAATCGCATTACCAGACATTGTAATGGTATAAAGATTATTGGTTAATAAGTCAAAACCAACACATCTTCTATTATGATAAATAGAACATACATCATCATTGAAAACTCCTAATTTTGATGTTAACAAATCATTTTATGTAAGTATTTATACATATCTTCAAAAGGAATAAGCCACAATGTGGTGTATGTTTTTGAGTCTGCCAGTGGCAGAAGGAAAACATACAATGTTTCTAAGTTTAACTGTACCAAACAGAAGACTTGAAGAATCACAGATTCTGAGTATGATCGTACCAGACGAAAGATTTGAAGAAACACAGATTCTGAGTCTGACCGTACCAAACAGAAATCTTAAGCAGACTTAGAACTTGAGCCAGTCAAACTCAGAATGAAACTTAAGGAACAGATCACCAACGGTCAAGTATTTCATTTACAATGTTTACATTAATTCTGTTATATTAATTTGATTGCAGGATCAATTAGAGGACAACTTCCAAAGAAGAATTGAGTACTTATGGAAGCCTAAATTGTGATTGTATGGGCAAGCAGAATCCAAGGGGATCGGATCTACTTCCAACGGTAAAAAAGACTTGCCTTATAAAGTCTGTCCAGAAAAGGGAATACTAAACTCTTAAGGGAAAGCCAACGGTCGAGTGTGGCCCTAGTGTTCTATTACCACCAAAGTCCTTGATTCTCAGTCTCCAGACAAAGATATCATCATTGGTTGGGACATCCTAACCCAACTCCCTAAGTTTAGAATCATTTCCCATGGCTGTCACGCCCCGAACCCTGAGCACGCGACAACCCCTTCTCTTGGTCGATTGAAAGCGACGTCCCAGGACTCGTCGATGACCATTCATTTTAATCTTTCGTTATGCGCAAGCGAAGACGAACCATCCCCAGTCCAACAAACAATCAATCAATCAATCAGGGATAGAGGGATGAATAACAAGAACAACCATCACTACTCATTTAGACAATTTACTTGGATTAATCAACGGAGGATCGTCTTTTGAATTACAAGCCCGACAAAAGGGGCCGATCCATCCTCTAAGCCAGGCCAAAAAGAAACTAGGCTAATCCAGCTATACGAGAATGAACCCTCGGGTTCAACACCACGGTCACTCGGACCCATCAAACTCGACTCCGTCAAGTCGATCACCGGAGAAACGGGGGTAGGATTCTCCACTGCGGGTGCGCCATTCTAGGGGCCTGAAAAATGTTAACCACGACGAGGTTGAGATAAAATCTCAGCGAGTTCTTCCCTAAGCCCCGGTTAGTACACCAACTCAACCTGGGGTATCTCTCCAGAACCACCCCTCACTCAACCCAACAACAAACAACCAACAACCCGCAAGCAACCAATAGACAGGGGCAACCAATAAACAATTAATCGGTTCGCATGCAACCTTACCCGGCATGCCATACCCTGCACGTAAAACCTCATACAACACAAGCAATGCAACCAATAATCAAAAGTCGGTTCGCATGCAACCTTACCCGATATGCCATACCCTGCACGTAAAACCTCATACAATGCAAGCAATGCAACCAACAATCATATAGTCGGTTCGCATGCAACCTTACCCGGTATGCCATACCCTGCATGTAAAACCTCATACAATGCAAGTAATGCGACCAACAATCATATAGTCGGTTCGCATGCAACCTTACCCGGTATGCCATACCCACGTGATAAGTCAGCACAATACACGCAATGCACATGGCCGTTAGATGATGCGGTTCATCAATCACATGCGAATCGCACCACAAGCGATCTCACCTGGCCATTGCCATACCCCGCACGTTATCAATTCATGCGTGCGTGCCATAAATCATGATGTGATCACCTCATGCATAATCGGAACCAGTGATACCATATTTCTCATGCACTCTTGCATCCACACGTGTTCCGATTATTACTGTCCCTCGGGTTACAACCGAACTCCCGCCGGTGTCTGCGGGCATAGCCGCATCGCCCTCCCCATGAGGCGCGGCTACGTCAAGGGACCCCCGCCCAAGACTGCATTCCCGAAGGAGCATGGGCCCGGCCTCTACCACGACTCTGCATCCGGCTCACAACTGAGGCGCCACGGCGCTACGGCGCCCTTCCTCCGCAGAGACGCAACCGTGCCCTTCCGTGCCCTCGCTGGGTTTCCGATAAATCGGACTATCACCCCCCGAACTTCGGCCGGGGCGGCGAGTTCAACTTAGTGATCATGCAAACATGCCATCACAACCGATTTATTATCTTTGAGCATTAGCCAATGCACACTTGCTTGCATATGAAACCTCAAATCCTTTCTCATAAAAGCAATCCATTTCCAATGTCCCTCGGACAAACCATTTTTCCCACATTTCTCATAAAAGCGGTCCATTTTCAGTGTCCCTTGGACAAATCACTTCCTTTCTCATAAAAGCAATCCATTTCCAATGTCCCTCAGACAAACCATTTTCTTTCTTTTGTGAAAATCACACGATTCAAGCGGATGCTTATGAAATGCTATATCCAATTCACTTCATATGATCAAGGCACATGAAATTATGCACAATTTCACTTCCGGATGAATAGTGCCGTGAACAAGAATCATGAAACAAATAATCAATGAACAAGAATCCGTGAATAGTAATTTCCGAAATTCAATTAATAATAAATTAAATTCAGAAATTAAACAAAACATTGATTAAACACAATTAATCAATCAATTAAGCTAAACATGCTTAATTAACACATAAACCACACATAATCAACACTTAAGCATAATCAAGCATAATTAAGCAAGATTAAGCTAAGCTAATCTTAATCAAATATCTAACCACCTATCTTAGGGCTAATACACTTAATTAACCCTCCTAAACCAGCATTAACACTAATTAACCCAACCCTAAGCAAGTTTAGGCACTAAATAGGGATTAGGAGCTAAACTCACCCGTTAAGCGGGCCGGCAACACCGGCGCGGCGGCGGCGACGAACCCGACACCCGGGGACCTCACTCACGACGATCCAAGGCGGTCCCGGGCTCAACACAGCAGCATCAAATTCGGATTCCCCACCGAACTTCACAAAACAAAGACCTTTGCAGGAGGAGGAGGTTGCTGGTCGGAGCAAAAACAAGGTGGCCGGAGCTCCGGCGAGCTCGTGGCCGGTGACCGGAGGCTCCTGGGGGTTGAGGGGGAGTTGTGCGTGGCTGGTGTGGGCAGTGGGTAGGCCAAAAATGGATAGAAACGGAGGAAAACCGAAGCTGCACAGGGAGGCGTTGCACAGTGACGGTCGGAGGACCGTCGACTTCAGGCGGCCGTACGGGACGGACGGCAGCTCCGTTCGGCGATCGGCCACCGTAAACAGTACGGAATTTCTGTGCTGAACATTTTGATAGGTGGCACGGCCCGAGATTCCACCGAGAAGGCAACAAACAACTCCAATTTCGGTGAGAGGTCGAAACCGAAACTGCAGGAAGGCAAGGGAAGAAGGGGAGAGAGGGGCTGATTTTGGAGAAGATGAAGAGGAGAGAGAGAGTGAAGTGAAGGCTGAAGGATAAGCCTTATCCAAGCCATCAAGGCTTGCCCCACTTGCCAAACAATGACCTCATCTTCTCTCTCTTCCTTTTGACTTTTCTTCAAAATATCCAAGGGCATTTTGGTCATTTCCACCTTGCACATTTCCCAATCTGTCCTTGGGCTGAAAATGGAGGACGGGCCTAGGAAAAAGGCCAGAAAATGAATAGGAACGGGCTCGGGAATTTATTGGGCTCGAATTGGCTCAGGTTTAGACAATGGGCTAGGAAGGGTAAAGGGTCGGTTTGGCCCAACGGGCTCACTTGCTTGCCTCGGGCCTTCCATGGCGGCTGTCCCACCTTGGGCGTGAGGCCCAAACTGTTCTTGCCCGGCCCACGTCCTCGTAGGCTCGTTTCCTCGTTTCCTCGGTCCGAAATCCCTTTCTCAAAAACTCGGTTCAACCGACACCGTCGACTGTCGAGGAAGCATCGTCCAAAAGTCCGTCTTGGACGTTCCCGAAAATTCAAAGTCCAATCTTGGATTCTCATGCCTTGTCAATTTCGCCCGAATGCTATTTTGGTACTACTCAGATTGACAGGCGGCTTCGAGGATTCGCGCGTAACCGACTCGTGCCAATTCACATTCAAGACTTCTCGACACATGGACGTCCTTGACTATATGAAATTGCGAAGGATCGATTCTTATTTCTAAGTGCACGATTATCAAGGATCGACATAGGGCCATTCGCGGGTTCGATAACAGTAGACGGAATCACCCGTCGTCCCATTATTTCTATCCGCGAATCGACTTCTAGTTGTCCTTGAAATCGGCCTGCATGACTACAGGATCGTCCTTACGCAAGTCTCACGGTCGAGTTGTTTTCCTAGGTCAAGTTCTTTAGTCGCACGAGTTCTGTCCTCATTAGCCTTTCCCCTCAAGGTCAGTATCTCAAGAGTGATCAATTCCGAGTGAGATCAACCAACAATGCATTGGCGAAATTAACGTTCATTCTTCCTTCCAAGGGCTCGAATTTCAGGACGTCACAATGGCCTTCGTTTCAAAAATCAATTCAGGGAATTTGTGGAAATCATTCCAAAAATCTAGTGTCTAGTAAGGCTATCATTGCAGTGATAAGTAAGCATTTTCGACCATGAAAGGTTAAGGCAAGGCGGATGGCTCCAAAATGGAGATGAGTATAGCCTTGCTGGATCCATTGATATGGAAATTCTGGTGGTATCTGAAGGGTGACAAACTGTTCTTGTTCAGTTGCTTGGATAGGATATTGGTCAAAACGGGAGGATTGGACATACTCTTTTACAGTGTGGGGAGTATGTTTAATCAAGTGTTTAATAGATCGAAGTGGGGAGAAAGAATGTGGTTTGGTGAAAGCGGTATAGGGTTCATCATGGGAAGCTGGGTTTCAGAAATCTTACTATCCTCGATGAGGTAAGCAACATACTCTTTTATGATGCGGGGAGTATGTTTAATCAAGTGTTTAATGGATCGAAGTGGGGAGAAAGAAGGTGGTTTGGCGAAAGCGGTATAGGGGTTCATCATGGGAAGCTAGGTTTATAAGGATAGGATGAAACCTAGGAGTTAGATAGGATAAACATATTCCAAAGTGCGATTATGTTCTTCATTAGTTGTCTAAAGTGCGAATTTGAGTGATCCTAGTGAATTACCAAGAAGAGTGATTCTGTGAGACTCATTATCACCGAGTGCTAACACTCAAGAGTGTGTAATTATCTTTGATCACATAGTAAAATCCAACATATTGGCTGATTGCTTGGAGAATGGACGTAGGCTTGTCTAAAGCCGAACTACTATAAACTGTGTTTGCAATTTTCTCTACTCTTTCTATTTAATTTCAGTTCATAGATTGCAGAAGTTATATATACTATTGCACAAAAAATCTCTCTATACCTATTCACCTCCCCTCTAGGTGTTATTACTAGCTTCAACAATCATTAGCAAAGAAAAATTCATAATTCTCTTTACCCAAACGAGGTATAGAGATGATGTTCCTAACGGTATTCTTATAATGCAATCAATTATTTAAAACCAATACATGTCTAGAAGACAAACATAAACGAAAAGTCCTTATAGCTAACGCAACAACTCTTGCTCCATTGGCAAATGTCAAGACAATCTCATTTCGCCCCAACATCTTACTTATTTCCAAATTCTACAAAGACATACAAATATGTGAGTTGCGGTAGAATCTAGAATCCATGAGCTAGATTCAATACTAATCATAAGATTAGTTTCAAAAAGTATAGACACCATACTTTCATAAGGTTGGTCCTTGGGCTTGACCTTCAAGTTCACGAAGTACTTTTGACAGTTCCTCCTCCAGTGCCTCTTGACACCACAGTAATGACATTTCTCATTTTCAATCTTGGGTTTTGGTTGCACAATAGGTTTGACAGGCCTCTTCCATTTCTTTTTCTTCAAAACAGTCTTGCTCTTTGAAGAACAAGCCTTAGCCACTTCATTTGGCCTCGTGTTGTGCAGTTCCTTCTCATAAACTCCAAACATGCTATCTAACTCAACGAGAGTTTTCTCCATCTTATGCATGAGGAAGTTTTGGACAAAATTAGAGAAGAAAATGGGCAAAAATTGGAGGATAAAATTTACAACTAACTCGTTATCCATAATGAGATTTAACTTAGCCAATTCTTCAATGCGTCATATCATTTTCAAAGCATGATCATTTACTGATGATCATTCAACCATTCTCATATGGTACAATGCCTTAGATATCTCATATCTAGAGGTTTGACCATTCTCATCAAAGTATTCCTTTAAGTGCATAATGATCGACCTAGCATCTTCTATAGATTCATACTTCTTTTATAATTCATTATTCATTGAATCAAGCATATATGCCATAACTTTTAAGTCATCGTCACTCACTTATCACAAGTGACAAGCTCCTTTTAGGTCCCACACTCAAGAAAGGAGTTTGGCATATTTTCATTAAGCACATACCTAGTTTTTTTTAAATTGAGAACAATTCTCAAATTTTTCACCCAATTAGTGAAATTGGGTCTAGTCAAATAATTCTTGTCAAGTATAGAAGCGAGTGGGTTTGTGGTCATCATTTTCAAAGTAAATATATATCTATTGTAGAAAATAAATTGTTAGCCGTTGTATCTTTCAAAATAACTATTTCATTTTGGCCTTTAAATGAAATAGATCCTCCCACTAAATTTATATTCAAATTCCATACTCTTTAAGATGGGAAACGGTAATCTTTGTTGGATAAAGATTACTAATGGTGATTGGAATCCCACCAGCTAAAAGCCCACCTCACCTAACAGTTGTTGGTGTCCTATGAATTTAGTGAGTGAACCAACTTTTTCAACGCATCATATGCAAGTCACAATCATAACTTCGACCTCTAAACCATGAAAGCTTCACCTAATAGTTATTGGCATCATGATCATAGTTAAGTCTAGCCCATTGTCTCATGCAAGTATTGAAAGTATACATGTATCTCCAAAGGCATTGTTCGTGCGTTTTAATAATAAAATTGAATATAAAAAGGGAGTTAAATGGATTATCTCTCGAAATGCACTTTAAATGAATTGATTCGAATGTTCTTTAGTTCGATCCTCACAAACATCGGATCTCTAGTTCAGACATATCACCAATGAATGTCAAATGGAAGAGACAACTTGCGAATAATCACCATTATGATTGTGCTAGCAATCTCATGGAGACAATCCTGCGTATGCACATGACCTCAGCTTAGGGGTTCAAATCGTAATAGTTAACGATTCTTGACATCTGGTTGTATCATTGTAGTCTATTCCACACTATGATCTAATCCTACCGGTGTCATGACCTAAAAATTGGCTCAAAATGGGATTATAGGCTGAGGTCTATGTATCGGGTACCGGTTCTACTGATGTTGCGAAACTATAATCTTGCTTTGGGTTTGTGTAGTGGAACACTATTGATGATCATATGTCGAGGTAATTATGTTATTTAAAAAAAATATCATTATTAGAAAATCCTTGGTGTAGACTTTCGTATATAGAACTTATCTTAATTAATATTATATTTATGTAAAATCTGAGATATATTAATATTTAAATGATTGATTAATCAATCTAGATTTGTCCGTAATTCTCCGGATTTTCTTCGAGTTTATATAAAACATATTACAAAAATTAGTGAGAATAATCTACACAAACTTTTCTTCTTATTAGAATTAGTAAAAGATAGTGATAATTAATAATTGATAAAATAAAAACCTAGATTAGATTTCCTCCCTTTTCCCTTGAAGTCGCCGCCTCTCTATGGTGTCATCTTGAGGGTTCTCCCTCCTTTCGTCCCTCCCTTCTTCCTCCCTCTTCCCTCCTTTGAAGCTTTCTATTTTTCTTTTCTAACATGATATATTCTGGGAGTTTGTGTGTAAATAAATTTCTGCAAATGATCTTGGGTGAACATGGAGTCCAGTTTAGCTATTCGTCCAGTTGACATACATCGACGAGGATGTTCATAACGTGACTCCACAACCTTTTTGAGATTCAGCCACTCTCCTCTCCCAATTTAGATTTAGGTCATTCGAGAGTTTTACTTTTTCAAACTAGATCTAAAAATATGTTCAGGAATTCCTTATAGGTATTTGATCGTGTTCTTACGACATTTTGATGTTGATGTCTCTTGCATGATGATGGTGATGAAGACGTTGAATCTAGACATACATTGCAAGTCATTGCAAATGGAGTGGGAGATTTTGCCGTGTGTTCATCACTGGATTTGGTGATCGGTTGCTGAACGTTTCCGTTGTCAGATCTACTCTTAGGATAAGAGTGTGCTTCTAGTTGAAATGTTATTTGCCTTTTGGCTTTTCATTTGTTTCACGTTATTTGGGATTTGCTAGGCTTGAAAGCCTTTTATGTATCTCTCAAGTATTATTCTGATATATAAATCTTTTTTTTTACAAAAAGAAAAGAATTGATGAAATTAGTTTACAAAAAGCAACAGTTCCTTTGAGAAAAAAGATCGATTTAGGTATAATATAGGATGTTACTTGTTTATAAATTATCTTATGATAGATAATTTTTTTGTCTGAATCTTATGATAGATATTTCAATAAAACAAATATATGCTGAAAGCTTTTTGGGATGAATGACTTTCAAATTTCCCATAAATATCTTTCCCTCTGTAAATTTTGATAATGTGTTAGCATGGAAAGGTTAGCCATCCACTATATGATTTCGAATACATATTATCTAGTACCTAGATGCTTTCAAAGTTTAGCTGAAATTTTATTACTCATTTATTGATATTGTAACGCATTAGCATCAAGAGATAATGTTCAGTTATTCTTAATTTTCCAACCATTTTTTTCTTTAATCCTAAGAGAAAGAGGGTTTATATAGAGTGAGAAATTAGGGCACTTTAGCTAGAATACAAATATGTTAATTTCACAATTTGAATTAAGAGAATATGTGATATGTCCAAAATAATAAATTAAAGTAGTTCTCTTCATTATGACTATAATTTTTAAAATATTAACCCTATCCTCTCCCAACTTAGGTAAGGCAATCCTCCCAATTTGGCACCTTCCATGTGCACCTCATGTAAATTTCAGCCACCATAGGTATTCAATGGGCTTGGCCAAATCTCATGCTCCGCGGGCCTAGTCCAAATAACTTAATTAAGCTCAGAACCTCGATATTTTTAACCCATTCAACACTAGTTTAATTAGAATGCAATTTATGTGGCCCAATGTTATTAAATGAAAAATGTTCATAGTATACAAATGCAAATTTACAATATTTTTGTTTAGGAATTCGGGTCAAATCCTTTTATTTTTATTTTTTATGTAATGAATGACTAAATTGAGTTGCTAAAATTTAGGTGTTAATGAGATGAAATTTTGTAATGTTAGACCTGTACACATACCTTTAACTAGTATATGTTATGATATTGATGCAGAGAGACACATAAAATGTCACCCCAAATCTCAAGCACTTGACAACCCTTTCACTTTGGTCAAATAAATGCAACGCCTCAGGATGCGTCGCCGGCCATTCTTTTTATCTTGCAATTAAATGCATGCAGAAGTAAATCAACAACACATAGTCAATAAACTACACGGATAGTAGAAAGACCATTAACAATAGCAACAACGTCGTTTTTATTTTTTTTACTAATTAACCCTAGGAAATTTACGCACAAGCCCCTCAATCAGCGACTTCCTCAATAGTCATCCAAAGATACTAAGCAGAGTTAATCTACTTCTTTCAACCATTAGACACACAATTTTACTGCCCTCAATGATGCGCTCCAGCATTGTCCGATCCATGGTGATAGAAGTGACATAATTATGAACTTGAAAAACAGTTAACAATAACCAATGAGATATAAATTTCAGTAAATTACATTCTTAAGCCTTAGTTATGATATTTAACTCACCTTAGGGTTCCTAACAGGCATACTCTTCAATACTATGGTAGATCAATTACAAAAAAACTCTTGCTTTGCCTTAATTATAAATGTGATCTACCCAGTAAACCCCGTAATGAACAATCAGTAGTCAATCAACTTGCATATAGCCTTACCTTGTCATTGCCATACCATGCACGGTATACATGTTCGTGTGTGCTATAAACCATGCAACTAGCATTTTTATCAGCATAATAACCAATTTCAGTCGAATCGACTCGTAGGCAACCTTACCTTGCCATTGCCATACCTTGCCTTGTATGAATGTCACACATGCCATGATTAGTGTAATCAAGCACATGCATAATTAGAACACAAATTATTTATTTTCCATGCACCCCTGCATTCACATGTATTCTGATTATTATGCCTCACTAGGGCCACTACTGAACTCTTGCTGGTGTGTACAACCAAACTTCCACCAGTGTCTTCTGGCTTAGCTAGGTATTGTCCTACCCCATTAAGCGTGACAACATCTGGAACTCTTGCCCAAACAGCATTACTAAAGAAGTATAAGCTCGGCCTCTACAGTGACCCGCATCCGAACTCTTGCTTGGATTTATGATAAATCGAACTTCATCCTTCAAACTCCCGCTGAGGTGACAAGTTACATTATGTGACCACATGAGCATATCACATCATTTAATTTCAGTTCATTTCCATGTATTAACTAATGTAAATGTGATATATGCTCAACATAATAAATCACTGCAAATTTTCACGTAAAAATGCAAGAAAATATTTGTAATTGTCACATTGTTATTGAAAACCCATCAAATTTTGCATGGTTTATTTTTCAAACATACCGGCCTCATTTAAATTGCAAAGCTCGACACCTCGAGGTTTTCCCTTTTTATGTCCATAAAAGCCCTTGTAAAAATTTCTACTTGGGTTTCACATGAGGCAAACATTTTTCAAGACAAAACAGGCATCAAACTGCATAGCACGTGCAGGAAAACATTATAACATTCAGCCAAAAGCACATAACAAGCAATACTTATTGCCCCTTGGCAATAGCCTATTAATTATTTTCTGATAACTTATCACCTACTTGGTAATAGCTTATCATCAAACTCTCGATAACTTGTCACCCCTTTGGTGATAGCTTATCACTTAATCCCTCGATAACTTATCATCTTTTCCAATTGCCTATCGCAATAGCTTATCACCCCTTCGATAGCTTATCGCGATAACTTATCATTTTAATTAAAATAATTAATTATAATTAATCAGAATTAATTAGATTAATTAACCTTACCATGGTTAACTAAACTTAACCACATAATAACCATGGTTAATTAAATAATGTAGTTAATTAACCTAACTATCGTCAACCATGGTTACTTTATCTAACCATGGTTATTTTATCAAATCAAGATTAATTAACTTAACCATCTATCAACCATGGTTACTTTATCTAATCAAGGTTAATTAACCTAACTAACCTCATAATCAGGATTAACTATAATTTAAACTAATCCTAAGTAAGTTTAACAGACTAATCAAGGGATTAGAACGTAAACTTACTTGGCGATGATTTCGATGACATGAGCATGAAGGTGGTGGCGAGGGCTTCGCATGGCTATGTTCAAAATGTCAAGGGGGCACTGGTGAAAAATGGGTCTTGGCAAGGTAGTTTCTAATTTGGTGAGACCGAGAGAGAGGGGAGGAGTGGATAGGTGGCTCCGACAGGCTTCGGACGGCAGACGGCACATGCTAGTGGCAATCGGAGGTGAGGACAAAGTGGGTGGTGGTGGTTCGGACAATAAGGGGGCGTCCAAGGTGAAGACCCAAGAAGAAAAGAAGAGGAAAAGAGAGAAAATGAGAAGAAAAAGTGAGAGAGAGGGTGGCTGCCAAGGGGGGTTGAATGAGGGGGAAAAAGAGAGGAGAGAGAGAGAGAGAAACTTCTCTCTTCAAGCCAACTTCATTTCCCAACAATTTCATCATCATTTCCCTTGACTTTCTTGCCTTTGTCCTCCAAAATTGAATGCTACCTTCTAGAAGGGGCAATTTTATAATTCCCAAAGTATAGTATACGATACCATATGTGTATATTGGCCAAAATTTTATACGGGCTTGAATAAAATTGGTTTGGGCTCAAAAGGATGAGAAATGGGCTTGAAAATGCTATTGAGCTCAAAGGCTTGAAATTGGGCTTAGTGGGCCTAATTGGGTCCACTTGGGCTAGATTGGGGCCCACATGGACGACCCCTAATAGGCATAAGGCCCATTGGGCCTTCGGTTGGTCCACCTCCTCTTGATTCCAATTTTTCAACCCTTGAATCCTTTTCCTATAATTTTCGGGCTTACCGATAAATTTGAAAATCAATAAGACAACGTCCAATATTTTAGTCTCGACGTCATTCTAAGTTTAATACCCAAAATCTGATTAAAATTTGTAGTTAAAATTGATCAATTGTGACTTTATTATGACCTAACTATTGGGCGGCGTTTAGGGATTTTTGTGTATTTGACCCATGATTGATAGCTTTTCAATTTACAATCATGCCTATTCAAATTAGGGTGATCCTCAATTGTCATGTAATCATGAGAGGTTGATTGTTTATCCTAAATACAGAGCTAAAATGATATCGGTTTAACATTGTTCGTAGTTAATATCGAAGTCGTGCGGAATCACCCACAATCTAAGCTTGTACTTCTGCTGAATTGATTTATTTCCATTCGCTTATTGGCCTGCAACGAGTGGTATTGTTCATCTTTGATCCTTATGGTTGAGCGGTCTATCTCTAATTGAATTCACTAGTTGTACACATATCGATTCTTAATTGCTTTTCTGAATAGTTAGTTAATTCATGAGAAACTAGTTTAGAGTAAACGTAACTAACGGCGTATTGATAAAATAATTATTTCATATATCTTGGAAGGAGCCGAAATTTAGGACGTCACATAAAATAAACACTTAAAATTAGTTTGAATTTTGTTGTGAATCAAGCCCTTAATACAAAGAAACGCTATGTTTTAATTTGTTTATTTATTGGAAGATAATCTGACTATATACGTTCAGTAGGCTCTCTCTATTTGGTGTTCTACTACTCCACAGTGAAAAATTGTACAACTCAAGTAAATGGACGGTAAAATGAAAAATATTCCATGTGGACTCATCTATTTCCTTGTTAACCTTTGTAAAAGAAACAAATTTTCTGAGAAACCGTTCGTGGATATTGTTACTTTTGTCTGCTACATGACTCCTATAATCGGCCTGTTCCAGGAATTTTCGCCCTGGTTAGTCGGTGGTCAGCATGGAAATCAATGGACCAGATCAATTTAATTTTTTATTGCTCCATCGTGAAAAATGGTGTTGCTCAAGTACATGGACAGTGAAGTGAAAAGGATTTCATGTGGACTGGAGTAACCGCGTGAACACGTCTGGACTCAATTTCGTCGATAAGTGTCATGAAAGACACCCGAGAAACCATTCGCAATTATTATTACGATCTTTCCTGTGACATGACTTGTATAGTCGGCCCAACTTTTCGCTCCAAGTAGCGGGGAACTTGGATTAGAATTTCATGGACGAGCTTGGATGGTACGTTGAGAATCATTTAATGCCTCCATGTTTCGCGGCGAAAGACCGGTGGTCATGGGCTCATGAAGAAAAAACCATATTATGAAGAGCGAACTGACTTTGGAGTCATTCTAGGTCACATAAAATCAACACTTTGACTTTGTAAATTTGAATTCGGTATCTATAAAAAAAAAATAGAAGTTGCTGAAGAAGGGCATGCTTCGGCGACTTCATAAATTCATAGAATTTTGATTATGCAGTTAAAAAAAAAAATTCACTTTGAAGATTTTCTCGAGTTATCTAAAAGTTCGGATTATGAAGTTAATTTCAAGCAAGATGCAGTTGATCAATTCAATTATCGAGTATTATAAAGTGCGGGGTCTAGTCTTTTCAAACTGGAGGAGGACGACACAGCAGACAACTTGCCAGATTCAAGTTTTTCTTAGTGGAGGAATGATGCGGGGTGAATATTTCTACAGACTTATTTTTTTATTCCCTTATCTTAATTTATTTTAGATATTGTGTTTACATGATTTTATTTTTCCCATTTTAATAGTTTTCATTATTGAATTAGATTTTTCTTATAAGTTAATTTATTTCCTACCTTAAAGTTAGAATTTCATTAGGATTTTGTTAGATATAAATAGAGATTTCGGTTTTCTCTAATTTGGTTTTCCTCTTTTCATGAACTCATTAAGTGAAAAAAAAATCACTGTTATTGTGCAAGATTTTGTTTTTGCAAGTTGCAATTCGTTTCTGTGAATCTAGTATTTTTCTAGATTTGTGTTATCACCCGGTTTTGTTGCTTCAGTATAAGATGCAAACTCAGTTCACATATGTACTTATTAATGAAGCAAACTTAATGTATCGAGAAATTCTATAACCATCTTATACGTAAGTCTTCACTTAACAATCTCATATCATTGGATAAAATGTTCTTTTTTTTTTTTCTTTTTTATAGCTTGAGACGACTACTCAAAATATCAAAATGGAAGAAAATTCAACAAATGGGACAATAGAAAGCTTCCAGTATGCCACTGTCTTTTTGACTGGTCTTATTGAAATGAACACCAGAAAGACGTATTCCTTCCTTGTGGTCAAATATGCAAGTTGGAGAGAATACCGTATTTATTCATCAACAGTGTCATTTTCTAACCTTGTGACTAACGACACGTATCGACTTTTGTCTATAATAGTGCTCCTACCTGTAATTTGCATATGAAAGGGACAGAGAACAAGCTCTTATACCTTGTAGATACGATACTACAGGTAAAATGCAAACATTACATTACAATCTTAAGGCGCTTGGATGTATAGTAAAAGTAATTCCTACTGAATTAATAATATTTTCTTTGCTTGTAATTAGCTGATATTATTAATCTTGGAAATTTCACGGTTATCTCTATCATACAAGCACTGCCGTTATGGCATTGCTTGACTCATTTGCTTCTAGACTTGTAAACATTCAACTTGACGTAAATATTGGGAGCTGATCAAGACCAGGACCACCATTTTGTAGAATTCCAACAAGATCAGCGTTAAAAAATTCACAGAAATTTCAGCAATTGCGGAGAGCCCAGACCAATTCAAACGACTAAGTGGATAATCGGATCGCGGGAGATTCTTTCTCCAACCTACGGATTGAGATTAGGTTTGAGCAATTGCCCGTGGGAATCCAACGAGACTCTTGTTTTCATCGAGGAATGGGATTGGAAGTCGTCGGTTTTTGTCGTGACCCTTCTCGGTTTTATTCTCCGTGCAGTAATATCTGACTTCAGGAATTTTTCTTTTTGTTTTTGGCTTGACTTGAAAGTTTTCAATTTATATTGCAAATGACTCCTCCGATTTCCCTGTAATTTGCATACGAAAGACGGAGAACAAGCTCTTATACCTTCTTGATATGATCCTACAGGTAAAATGCAAACATTACAAGTCTAAGGCGTTGGGATGTATAGCAAAAGTAAATCCTACCGAAGTAGTAATATTTCCATTGCCTGTAATTAGCAAAAGTACTAATCTTTGAAATTTCACAATTATCTCTGTCAGACATGCATTGCCAATATGGTATTGCTTGACTCATATACGCTTCTACACTTGGAAAGATTCAAGTCGATGGAGACATTGATGGCTGATCAAGATCACAACCATCAACGGGCAGAATTCCAATGTTCTTAGACCGTGGAATTAAAAACATTGGAATTCTACCCGGTCTAAGAACATTCATCTTGTATAACTTATTTCTCTAATCCAGTATTTTGTCTTTTTTGGGGACTGAGAGGTCAGTTCAATTTACTAGCATGAAAAGCTACGCAAAAGATTGAGAGTACATTAGTAAAACCATTTTCTTCACAGACCAAAACGATTTAGAGTTTCAAAAGCATCTAATGAGCATATGCTTTTGATGTTAGGATAATTTTATGGAGTTTTGGAAGTCCAATTGAGAGCATAATTTGTCGAAAAAGTCATATTTACTTTTATCCGAGATGATCATAATATAAAATTGACATGGAATATGCCTAGTATATAGTCCAAAGAACTAGATATATCAATCCATATTGCCTTTCTCTAATTCAGTATTTTTTGTCAAGAAAATTTCTCTCCTAATTGTATGTTCATCAATTTTAAATAGGCTATGCATGAGGTGTGGTGGGTGAATGATACATATGCTAATCATATGTAGTAATTGAATATGACAAGTGCGAACGACATGTGTACATGACATGTGGGACAATCAAATACGACATGTACTACAATGTGGAACCCAACTGGCATCTAGGGTAACATGGAGATCGAATAAGAATGTATGAATGACATGTGGAAGGGTGCAAGATTCCAATGCGATACGAGCGAATGACATGTGAAATGACATAGAATTTGAAAACAACATGAGCAAATGACATGTGTGAATGACAAACAAATCAAATATGGCATGGGTGAATCCATGCTTAATGACATTAAAATTGAATTATTACATATGTGAATGACATGCATTATGGCATGAAAATCTGAATTATGACATGTTCAAGTGACATGCATGATCACATTGAATTCAAATGCAAGTTAAGTGAATGACTTGTGTAATGATAAGGAACTTAAAAAGGATATGTACGACTGACATGTTTCAATTGCTTTATGGTTGATTAGAACAAAGTTCTACATATAATGTAATTTCAATTACTTTATATTTTTGATACTATGCCAGATGGGCAAGCCAATGTGGTAAAAAGCTTGGAATACAAGGATGTTCGACATTGGCAAAAGTGAGATTGAAAAAGTATTAAGAGAAGGGGATGAGATATTGAGGAAACAACTTATCCTTTTTTTAGCATGACCAGAGCCAACTATGAATACCTTCCCAAAGCTAATTTGACTCCTCCACTTACTGAAGAATAGACAAGGCTACATGAACTACGAAAGAAAATAGGAGTACGACAGAAATGAGAAAAAAATCATGAGCCATCGGTACGACTGGAGCCACGCCCATGCCCAGCAATCCTTGAATAGAAGCTTTCCATGCTTTGTCTTACTTTTTCAAAGCTCTTCTCCATTATAAATACATCGCAGTTATCATCATATCCTCCAACTCTCTCTCACAAACACATATGCCTTTTCGCAGAACCCTTTTCAATGATTCCTCCAAGAATCTTGTTCAATGCTGAAAATCTCTTCTTTTTGGCTCTCTCCTTTTTCACGATAGTCACGACCTTGAGTGATGGCACTCACCCAGCAGCGGTGCAAGGCAGTAATAACAGCAATCTAACAACGATCGCAGTGAACGTTGGGGTGATTCTTGATCTGGAGACGCGGGTGGGTCAGATGGGATTGACCTGCATTAACATGTCTCTCTCTGACTTTTATAGTTCAAACCCTTCCTACGAGACTAGGCTCGTCCTCAACGTTAGAGACTCCAAACGAGATGAGTTTACCGCTGCTGCTGCAGGTTCTCATTCTCTCTCTCGCCCTCCCTCCCTCCTTCTCTAACATACTGACTAGTCACGATGCTTGACAAGAAATATATGATGACACCAGCTTTTGGGTTAACATTCTGTCACTTCTGTTGATCGTGTTGAAGATTTTTTTGGTTAATCTTTTCTTTTAACCGAATTTTTGTGGGATTAAATCTCTGCTTGAACTTTGAAGGGTTTGGTTTTCGGTTAATACACATATAGCGGAAGAGCATAAACTATTTTATGCATCTGTTTGTGTGATGCAAGAAAAAACCAATTATTGTTCGTAATGACATATTTGGCAATCTTATGAAAATTTCAGCTTCTATAAATCTGAAATGTGAAAAGAACCAGTTAAGTTTTCATCGACACAACGACCTAATGGGTGGTCCATTTAAAGCAATATGCATTCTCCTAGCAGAGATTGTCCAAGCAACATTTTCCAAAGCTCCATGATGGAACGACCAAGGTTAAAGTTTACCGAAAAAGAAACAGACCGAGATTTTGGCTCATCTTCAAGAATCGTCTGTCTTCTGTACTCATCGTACTTGATTTAGACAGGCGGAGCTTTTTTTTTTTTGCCCTTTTCAAAATTAATGAGTGCACTATTTTCAAAGGTTTTTTTTTTTTTTTTATCATTGCGAAAATGAAGTCCTTATCATCTATAGAATCAAGGATGATAAAATTGATACTTAAAGATTCAATCCACCTTCTCTATCATCTCATACCAAAATAAACATATGGACATAATTCGTGGATGCATAGTTTCATCTCAATAAAGGTGTGGACGGGTTCCTGTTTATGATCTTGGGTTGGGAAATATAGGATTACTATTGTTTATTCTATTCTTGAAGGGTATAAAGCTCTCCTATGACTCTTGCCCGCTGTAAATGTAGTGAAAATGTATATATTATGTATCTGCATGTAGACGATAAGTGAACCCTATTAGAAATCGTCTCACAAGAAAGAAAACCATGCTATTAGCTATATTTTCGGGAAAAGAGCCTAACATAATTGTGATTTTCAGGTTAGAAAAATAGTCATTTCTGCATGGATAGTTGATAGAGACAATTTCAAATCCTTCTTTGGGAAGATACGTATATAGAACATACCTCAACATAATTATACTGAATTTTTTTTTTTTTTTAGTTGAGCCAAACGTTATGTATAATGATCTGTTTTCGGGTTAAGTTGGTGATTAATTTGTTCCGGGGAAATTGTGCCTTATTAATGGTCAAATAAAACAATTTAGGTTTGAAGTTTGACCAAATAATTGTCAACACATGAAACGACTTTAATATTGATGTTGAGAGGCTTGACATATAACATCGCGAAGGTCTGTCCTCATAAATTCCATGGACTTGGAATATGGGGATTGGATTCTAGAGTGGAATTTTCAAATGGCATGAGATGAAGAGTTCAACTTAATGATGAAGAAGAATCAACTTGATCGCGCATGGGCCAATTTATTCTCTTTTGTTTGGTTCTTAATATTACTTTTTTTGAAAGAATTAGTTTCTGCTTGGTTTGAAACTACGTTAAGATCCAAATGGGAATGTTTGACTATGTTTCGTTAGTATAATTTCACATGTACTTGAAAATAAGAGGTTTCTCTTATCCGTGTTGGTTACATTGTTTTATCTTAAGGACATGTTGAATTAGTCTCGTCATATTGAAAAACATTTCAGTGATACATTCAACTTCATAAACATTTTATTAAAACGGGTTAATGTCACTATAATAAACGGAGAAAATGGAGAAGTTTAAATTATAGTAGGCACATACTGTTTAACTAAAATCAAGTACGAGTTCTTTCCCAACTTCAAATTGCTACGTTTCCTTTTTCTTAAACATTTCTATTTTTTTGATATTGCATCAAGTTTTAATTGACTTCTGATCAATACTATGCCTTTTTCAATAAGAATTTATTTTTATTATCTGACTTATTGTTATTGTTTCACCATCTTGTCTGGTTCACCGGTGCAGCCCTTGATCTGATAAAGAATAAGCAAGTCCAAGCCATCATAGGCCCTCAAGGTTCAATGCAAACAGACTTCCTCATTCACATTGGAGACAAATCTCATGTGCCCATCATCTCTTTTTCTGCTACTAGTCCAACGCTCAGTTCTATTCGGAGTCCATACTTCCTTCGAGCCGCGCAAATAGACTCGTCCCAAGTGAATGCCATAAGCGCAGTCATGCAAGCTTTTGGCTGGAAAGAAGCGGTCCTCGTATATGTGGACAACGAGTTCGGAGCAGGTATCATACCTTCTCTTGCCGAAGCTTTGGAAGAAGTCAACACGCGAGTGGCCTATAGGAGCCTTATTTCTCCTTCGGCTACGGACGATCAAATCCTGCAAGAACTCTACAAATTAATGACAATGCAAACGAGGGTCTTCATCGTGCATGCGTCACCTACCCTTGGTTCTCGGCTATTTGCCAAAGCAGAAGAGGTGGGAATGATGAGCGAAGGTTATGTGTGGATCTTGACTAATGGAATCGCCAACCTATTGAGTCTTGTGGATTCATCCGTTGTCGCTAGTTCCATGCAAGGAGTACTGGGCATTAAGACTTATGTCCCGAACAAGCCAAACCTGGACGACTTCATGGCCCGATGGAAGATGAAATTCCAACATGACAATCAATCCATCCTTAATCCTGCATTGAACATTTTCGGCTACTGGGCTTATGACGCTACTCGGGCTCTGGCAATGGCTATCGAGGAAATGGGTGTTGCGAATTTTACCTTCCAGATGTTGAGAGCTTCAACAAATAGAACAGATCTCGACACTATTGGGGTCTCTCAAATTGGTCAGGGACTTCTCCAAGAACTAGCCAATACAAAATTCACGGGCCTTGCTGGAAATTTTAGCCTTGTCAATGGGCAATTAGAGTCGTCGGCGTTCCAGATTGTTAATATCAATGGGGATGCAGCAAGAGGGATCGGGTTTTGGACACTAGAAAATGGGCTGCTAAGAGATTTGAAGTCATTGACCACAAGTAGATATTCCACTTCAAAGACTAATCTCAGATCGATAATATGGCCAGGAGATTCGACCTCTATTCCTAAGGGATGGGAGATTCCAACACATGGGAAAAGGCTGAAAATTTTAGTCCCCGTGAAGGAAAGTTTCCATCAATTTGTGATAGTGACTCGAGATCCTAGCACAAACACATCCCACGTCACTGGATTTTGTATCGACGTCTTTCAAGCCGTGATAGAAAAATTGCCTTATGCTGTGGCTTATGACTTTTTTCCATTTGCCTTGCCTAATGGAAGTGGCGCTGGCAGTTACAATGACATGATCGATCAAGTGTTTTACCAGGTGAGATAACTCATTGCATTAGATGTTGAAACTTACTATGCTATCATGGGTTTAACAAAGAAAATATTTCCCTTTCTTTTTTTGGAATAGAATTATGATGCAGTGGTAGGTGATACGACGATCACTGCAAACAGATCATTATACGTGGATTTCACCTTACCATATTCTGGAACGGGAGGTGTGATGGTCGTGCCATACAAGGACAACAAGAGCAAGGATGCTTGGGTTTTCTTAAAGCCACTAACTTGGGACCTTTGGCTAACCACCATATGCTTCTTTGTGTTTATAGCATTGGTCGTGTGGATTCTTGAACATCAGATTAACGAAGATTTCAAGGGTCCGGCCATGCATCAAGTTGGAACGAGCTTCTGGTTTTCCTTTTCAACTATGATCTTCGCACAAAGTACTTGTCCTTACTTTAACAAATCAATTGAACATTACAATTTAGATATCATTGTCGGAGAATTTATGGGCTTACCCTTAATTTGGATTGTAGGGGAGAGAGTACTTAGCAATCTAGCAAGATTTGTTGTGATCGTGTGGTTTTTCATGGTACTTATACTAACGCAAAGTTATACGGCAAGTTTGAGCTCTCTTTTGGTGGTGAAAAATCTTCAACCAACTATGACTGATGTAGATCAGCTCCTGAAGAGTGGAGAAAAGGTAGGATATGAAGATGGCTCTTTTGTTCATGGAATGCTCAAGCAAATGAAGTTCGATGATTCCAGACTTATACCATATCGCTCTCCTGAAGAATGTAATGCGCTTCTTTCCAGTGGAAGCGCAAAGGGCGGTATAGCAGCAGCATTCGACCAAGTCCCCTCCATGAAACTGGTTCTGTCTCAATATTGCAACAAATATACAATGATCCCAGCATTTAAAACTGCTGGATTTGGCTTCGTAAGTTCTTAATCCCTCCATTCTAGCCAAAAGAGAATCCTCAAACTTTTCAATTACTTAGATTAGTAGTTATTTCTTTGATTAAAAAATCTCATGTCCTGCTTCTTTTCCTTTATAGGTTTTCCCGAAAGGGTCTCCACTAGTACCAGATATTTCACGAGCAATCCTCAATGTAACTGAAGGGCCTAAAATGATGGAAATTGAAAATGCATGGCTTACACCAAAAACCAACTGCCTGAATTCAATCTCCTCGGCTTCTTCCAACAGCTTGGGTCTTGATAGTTTCTGGGGCCTATTCTTGATTGTTGGAGTTGCTGCAGTTTTAGCTCTCCTCATCTTCATGGTCATGTTCATCCAAAGAAATTGGCATGAAGTAACAAGTTCTTCAGGTTCATTGTGGGGGAAAATTGTTGTCTTGGGAAGAAGATTTTAACAAAGAGACCTCAATTCCCATACTTTTATGAAAGGCACATTTAGAGATAGAAGTATGGATGATGGTGGCATTGAGGTTGCAGCAGTTGAAACTTTAGAAAACGCCTAATTGTGTAGACAAAGGATGGCTTGGGATAGTGATAAACGCTTAGCTTTGCCAATGTCAATTAAGAGATTTACATGCCTCGAGAATCTTAGATACTAAACTTTATGCCTTGAGTAGTTGGAACTTTGTACATTAAGATGACCCTATATTTCCCTTCATTCCCTTCTTACGTAAGGTCTACCATTACTACTGCTTATTGTCTAATCACAGAATACAAACCCAGGGTGGTTATATGAAGGCATTAGCTTCTCTTATCCTATATTTAATCGGTTATGAGAGTGTTTATTGTTACTTTGATTACGTTCCACAAAGTATCCAAACTTAGTAACAAGACACGACTTCTTAAACTAACATCTAGTATCTATATAATTTTAGACCTGTTAAATGGGTGGATTGGGTTGGGTTTGGGTCGGGTCATAAATGGTCCGACCCAAATTGACCCATTAACCCGTTTATGACCCATTTAAGCATAGTATAAATTTTTTGACCCATACACGACCCAACCCATACCCAACCCATACCCGACCCGACCCATATTGTTAAAACATTTCTCTATATAACTAAATTTAGGAAAACTTATTCTTATAATCTTTTTTAAAGATTTTAAACTTATTCAAGTTCATTAACAACTCATGTATTTTAGTCTTTTTAATTTTTAAACCCATTATATATATACTTGTCAAAATTGGTGTATAACCCATTTATGACCCATTTAAATATTAAATGGATCATAAATGGGTCAGGTTTTCTTTAAATGGGTCATATATGGGTTATACTAAAAGGAAGCCTGACCCATTTATGACCCATTTAATATTTAAATGGGTCATAAATAGGTTATACACCCATTTTGACAGGTGTACTATATATTATGAGAAAGCCTAGCAGAATAGGTTTGAATGGTCATCACGTGTCAAAATCCTGTATATTTTCATATTTAAGGTAAATCATCAATTGACTCATGTTGTATGTAAAATGCTCGACGGTGTTGGTAGCTTGGTAAGTATCCCAGGCGATTAGGAGAGAGAAAATAAGGAAAGAGAAGCTCACATAGGCCTAGTCCGCTTCTTCACTAACATCGGACGCAAGTGTATGATGTAAAACTACATAAAGAGACTGTTTTTATTTGTTGATTTCTTAATCGTCTCAGAATTCGATATGTAATCAAACAAAAGTTTTTTGGATGATTTATTTGTGAAATTAAGCAAGCTGTTTTATGACATCTGAATCTTTGCTAGTAAATCAAATAGCATTCTTTTGTGATAAAATATAATAAAATAATAAAATAAATAAATAAGGAGATTTTATCTCATTTTACGATAAGTGCGTAAGCACGGCACATAAAATTTGAGAAAAGTGGCCCATCCAGATTCAAAAATAAAATAAAAAGCCACACTAAGCCCAAAGAAACTCGCCCATTTAGACGAGAAATCCCTTAAACTTACGTTTGATTAGTCTCGTGAGAAATAAATCTTTTGAAATTTTTTTTTTAAAATTCACTTATATTGTTTACAAAAATAATGAATTAAAAAATTTATTATCCAAAAAAATATTTAGATATAACTTAAAATTAATACCACGAAAAAACTCAAATTGATATATTTATGACAAATTTACTCAAACTAAGTATTTGATTACGAAATATTTCAAACTGATAATCAAAAACCCAAAACTAGTCATTAAATTGTATTAATGCCATAAAAACCACAAACTAGTATAACCAGAGAGTAAAATCCCAAATTAGTACACTAGTAAATTGTCATGTGTCATCCAACTAAGTAATTTGATAATAAAATTTAATGAAACTAACAGAGGATAAAATTGTCACAAGTGTATAAGTATGAAATAAGTTTGTCAAAAATGTGTTAGTTTGGAAATTTTGATGTTATTAACCTTATAAATTATTGTCAACAATGAAAACATCTTCAAGTGATTATTTATTTTCATCAATACAAATGATTATTTTTATGAAAATATATTTCAAATTATTCATTTTTCATATAATAAAAATGGAGCCTTACAAAAAAATATGAAAAGAAGAAACAACCCATGGAAATTTGCTCTCCGTGACCGTCCCAATAGCACGAGCGGGAAATTTTGGGGGTGGAGTGCACCCTCATCAGTCGGTTACGCATTGACATCTAAGTCCCAGCGCCTGCAGACAAATCTCTTTCTCTGTGGAGAATCCTTCATGCGTCTTCTTCGAAGCTCTTTCTCTCTCGCAGTGCTCTCCACCGACCGACGAAGCTCGCGAATTTGTGCCCGGTCCTTGTCCATCTCTGAGTGAGGCTCAGTTCCATCTTCTCCGACCTTTGGAGCAGTGCAATCGCTGAGGGATGGCTCGGCATTGACATTGTCGTGATCGCTCTTGTTCGCCACTGTTCAGCCAATCCAAGTCGATACCGACGTGAGGCACCAGTTCCGAGAGTTTAGTCAAGCTTTGAAATTCCTACTTAATGGTTGTTGAAGGCTCGATCATTTGTGTCGTGCTTAGCTGCTCTGGCTTTGTTTTCATATGGGCCTCAATTGCTTGAACTGATTGAAATCTAGTTGTGTTAACATGCTTGTGCGCAAGTCGACTAGAATTGAAACCACTCAATGACCTCTGATTCTGTAATTTTGGTTCAGAGTTTAGATTAAAAAAATTGCATCTATATTGATCCCGAAACTTGCATGGAAAGCGCACGCCACCTGTTCGATAAATTGTTTGTCAGATATGTTCTACTGTTAAATCCGAAGATTAAATGTAGTTCCCATGTTATAAATTGATTCGTGGTCACTGAGCAAAATCTTCATGAAACTTTTCTTCATCGCCGTGTGTCTTCTCTCTGCCCTGTTTTGGTGAGCTATAAGACTGAGTGATGTTCATGTAATTCATCTGTAAATCTCACAGAGGCAGAGTTGTTTCTTGATAGTCTATGATGACTTCTTTGTTTCACTGTCGAATCAAGACTAAAAACCATCTTAATTTCATAAACTAGATTTGATGTCTACAATGCACATGTTTGTTAAAATGTCCCCTAGACATAGATCCGAAGTAACTTGCAACTTCATATAATCTGAGGACTCAATAGTATGTAGTAATCACCTCATTAATGCAAAGACTTGGTTTCAGGTACATTTCATTGCTGTTACTAGTTTGATCACATTTTCATCATTCTTTCTGCATGGTGCCTCGGCGTGTCCCCATGTCTGTTGATGATAATTGCTGGTGAGGAACTTCCAAGAAGCAATGGTGTGTATACTGATCCCTGATGATGGTCCTTGCCTATCCAACATTATGCTTCCATTGTTATTATTTGTTTACTCCCCAAAGCTGTGTGCAAAGGACATTTGATGGCCGAAGTTGGTTACATTGTAGTGGCTGGTAATGGTGGTTTGGAGATAATTAATGGCTGGCGATGGTATCGTTTAATCTAATATTTGAGTGTATCAGATTTGGATACAGATTTGTTAATAATCCTAGCGTTCTAGTTAAGAAGCTTAATGCGAGAAGGGTTTAAGAACGTGGAGCTAGACGAAGAGAAGGGAACAGAATTAATGAAAATGAATAAAAAATGTCTGGAGAAAAAAGAGATTAATGGTTTTGATTACTTTTAGTTGATATGTGCTTGTTTCGGCTTTGGTAAGTTTAGGCTTGTCTTGGTTTTAGTGAACTTAGGCTTGTTTTATCTTGCTCCTCTCACCTTGGTGAGCTTCTCTATGTCCTTCACGAGAAAATATTAGGTGCAGCTCGTTTGCCAGCGTGGCAAACGGGAAGAGCCTTCAGAGATCGACACGTGTCCCGCGGGCCCATTTCGTCAGTCCAGGCCTCTGACCCTCTCTCTTCTCTCTCCCTGTTAACGCCGTTCCGTTTACAAAGCGAAAAAATTTCGCTCCATCCCCGTTCAAAAATCAAAACTGTTTTGCGTTCTCTCTCCTCTTTCTCCGCGCTTAATAAATCTATTCCCTCTCTCTCTGAATCTGCTAGCGAGCCACCACGCCTTCGCCTTCGCCTTCGCCTTCGCCTCTGCCGCTGTCACCTCCCCGAGCCACCGTGCCGACGCGATCTGCCGGGGGACCACGATGCCGACATGCCCCCGCCGTTGCCTCTCGCAGCCGCCGCGCCGACGCCGATGCCGATGCGTTTTGCCCTCACACTTCGCAACCTAGCTTTCCCGACGCCGGCTCCGCCTCCCGCTATGGCCTCTCGAAGTCCCGCCTACGCCGTCGTCTCCTGAAGCCCTGTATACGCCGTCGCCGTCGCTCTTCAGAGTTCGACCTTCCGATCTCTCCCTGCACGTTCTCTGCGAAGTTAGAGGTAAATTTTCACGTCCTCTTCCTTTATCGTTCAGATTTCGCTTCGAGTTCTTGAGATAGTTGTTGCGATTAGACGTGGGATCGATTGGTGTTATATTGTGGGTCTGGTGATACTTGCCCCTTGGAAGGATTGCTGAGAGAAAGGGTGAATTTTGGTCAGACGTGGATGAAGCGAAGCTGCTTTTCTCCAGTTGGCTCACGGCCATTCCAAAAATAAAAGGGCACCCGTTTGCGTTTATGAAGTAAGAGGTAAATTTTCGTTTCCATTGGTCTTAGATGGCCTTATTTGTTTATTAGTTTCTGCAAAAAGCCAGGTCCCTAGACTGGCATTGGTTTTATGGACTTGCCCTAATCAATGCAAGTGAAAACCATTAGCTGCAAGCTTCAAATGCTAAATTGGGCTAGAGTATTATTATTTTTGTGAGGTATTGTTGTTGTAAGAGAGAATAGGCCATGTTTTTCTCCTAGTGAGGTTCTCGGTTCATTTCCTATAGGACGTAAGACAGTATTTACGGACTTTAGAGTTTTTATACTGACAGTATTCAAAAGAAGCAAAAAGAAGAAAAAGAGTTAGTTGACTAATTAAGCCATTCCATATAGTTCTCGAGTTTCTCTAACATTTGATCATTAGTTAAGTTTTGTTGTTTAGGTTTTTGATCTGTGGAAGAGAAAGCTTCTGAATGATGTTTGTATTGTGATAACTGCTTCGCTATAGTAGTACTAGTTGAAGCCCACACTTAGTAGCGGAGTACGGTTTTTTTTGTCTATTAAATCTGTAGAATCATAATTAAAGGAAATTCACCATATTGTTGGGTGATTATTATAGTTAGCTTTACTTGTGATAACCATATTCTTCAGATTTTATGTGCTGTATATGGTTCTTTGATGACCTAGCTAATGTTAACTTTTATTCAGCAGGCATGGTCTATTATGTCAGAGCTGACTGAGGAGAAAACTTTAGCCTTGCAACAGATGTAGAAGTTATCTCAGGAACTGGTAGGTCGATAACATCATTTCGTATACTAAAGGTGTTTGTAACTCATATTGCTCTTCATGTAGATTGATGAGTTAAGGCAAATAGCAACTTCATGATGTTTCTAGGGTGCTACTGTGCTTCTTTGACTTCATGTTCTCAAGATCTTTATGGATAGTTAGGTTAGCAGGATGAAGCAAAGAACTAGTGAAACAGTTTTAGCAATGGAACCACCTTTAGTCTCTTGCTCTGTTTAATGTCCATTCTGGAGTGTGACAATTGACATTCTTCATGAAGGCATGTTAGTAAGGCCCGACTTGTCACCTCTTTCATGTAATTGAAATTTTGTACTGGGTATATTAACAAATACATGGACCATATGTATCCTAATTTAGGAGGTACTAGATAGGGTAATGGGTGATGGGGTTTTATGCAATTGGATGAGTTGTTTAGCAGTAAGATTCATTTACATAGTAATTAAGGTTGCTCTTTGACGATAGACTATGGATGGGAGTTTTTCATATGTTTCAGATTCCTAGGTTTCTCATATTTACTTCATTGCAAACCTTTGAGTATGAGATCCATGACTTAAAAGACATTAAAAAGATGCCAACACATACTTCTAGACTTATCTTCTTCTTGTTCTTTTCTTTTTTTTAGTTTGAAAAGAGTAGGTCATTCCCATCAAAGTACTTAATACTCAGTAGTCATATCCCTCTTTCCTCCACCATGGCGATTTTACTTGTTATTGGTCATTTGAGCCCTTTTGGGGGCATTTGCATTATGTTCCTTCTACCACATTTTGTTACATGGTGGTATTATATAGCAAACTACATTTATAGATATCTGTGCTTTCTATTAATCATGTCTCGGTTTTTATTTTGGTCCCTCGAGCAGGATTTGCTGAGAAAAGAAGTTAGGGAGAATCGTTCAAACAGCTACTTCTTATTGCTTTCTGCATTGGTTGGTTTACTGGGCATCCTAGTCGGCTATTCCATAAAATAGGAGCTGAAATTGTGAACGAGAGGCTTTGGCCGTGGCTCAAGGTGGCCATATGAAGCTGCTAGCAAGTCACTAGATAGAGAGGCTTCTTGCTGCAGTGCCAGAAAAAGGAGAATGACAATGCTGGGCAAAAGAATCAAACAGAACCACTTCATAACAATGTTATCCAATATAGCTCTCTGTGCGATAAATACAAGAGAATTTTGAGATGTTCTTAAAAGCTGCATTTTGTTTATTTTGATAGAACAAATAGTCAATGTGTTCATCAAAGATAGAAAGGTGGGAAAATTTGGGGGCAAATGGTTGATTTGTTCATCTCAGATAAAGGAGCATTTGCAGTAGTTCACTGAAGCATACTTGAGTGGTCTCTGATTAGCAGGACGCTAATGGATGTACTCAGATCTCTCTCTCAAAAGTAACCCTCAATGACCACAAAGAATCCATAGATTTTATCTATCAAGGAAAAACATCAACTTTTCATACACAAATGTCACAAATTCTATGCATTATGATTGGTCATATTCAACCTACCCATCTCTAAAATGAATCAAATGGTGTTTCTTTAGTCTGCCAATTAGACAGGTCTATTGCCCCACAAAGGCACAATTGGTACTATAGCAAGGTGTGCACGCACAATCTGTTGCGCAACCAGTTGCAAAGAACACCTCTGCATACAAGTCTGTCTCGCGAGGTGACCAAAGTTTAAATGACACTCCATCCTCAATATAATAACACAAATGACCATACCAGCAACGCGATCAAAATATTTGCGACGTACATAATCAAACATCGTTTAGTTTAGGGACAACACCGCAATGGACCAAACATGTATATTTTCATTCTCATGCCCTGCTCATTAGTCAAAACATTACGACGAGGGTTACATCATTTTTGGGAGAGGAACTTCTTTTACCATTCATCCAAGTGTGTATAATCTGCATGCGGTGATTTACAAAAGTAATCTCCAATTTGTTTAGCCATGACAAGCCTTGAATCCTATTTGCTTATGTTAGAACTATGGATGAAGAGCTTAGCAGCATTCTTGATTTGGAACAGCGCAGTAACATCATCATACCATTTTCCTGCTGCTAAACTAATTCAACGAACACTTAATCAATCACTAAGAGCATTAAGGATGAACTGAAGTGCTCTCGGGGTTAAGCATACCCTGCTTCAGGGAGTTGACTGCAATAGGTCATGAAAACTCTTCATGTTTATCTATTTTTCTCCATGAAATGTCAAGAAATGGTCACTAAATCTCATTCCTTACAAGAACGGCATCTTCACATTTCTTAATCTTTCTTTCCTGTAAAAGGGCTCTTCAGTCAAAGGGCTTCCACCAAATGAAAATAAATATAACGGAACATTTTATTAATCTTTCTTTCCTGTAATTCATGATTCAAGAAACGGTGGGAACACAACATTTTTGAAATAAATCAACCAAAAATGGAAGTTGAATTGGCACTGAATGGTCTTTGCCTGAACATGGACTTCTTGGATCGACTTGCCAATTGAATGGTCTTTCAGACATGATTACCAATGACAGTAATGATCAAGTGGAGAACATAAGCTTTGCTTCCAAATTAGAAAATACTATCCGAAGTTCTAGAAGTCATAAGGAGCCCAAAGCCCTGACAAATGGAGGACTCAGGGATTTCTTCTGTCTGTCATAGCCATGATGTCGATCTCCAACAAACAATCCAATATTTTGTGGATGTGCCTACAATGAGCAAATTCATGACAAAATCAGCATCTAAAATAATGAACTCAAAGATTCAGAGAAATTGCTTCACCCTTGAAAAGGTAAAGATCTTTGGCTTTAGGAAATTTTCTGCAGAGTCAAGTATTTTCAGGCAAAGTGTGAGCCTTTCGTGGTTAACAAAGTATTCTTGGATACATGACATAGTTCAGCTGCATTCACTTAGTTACTGTGATTAAATGTAGCGAAGACACAGAACATCATTGTAAGAGCCTAATGCAGTGAGGGTGTCTGAGCAAAACAATTAAGGTGAAATTCAAGCAAAGTAAATCATCAGCTTGCAGTAATCATTGAGCATAAGATAAAGGCAGGGAGGATGCTGTTTACCACCGTAGCTGAAATATGGCATGCAAAGTAGGACCCCTTAAAGGGTATATGCCCACTGCTATAGGCTTTAAGGGAGACTATGGCATTATCCTCCCTCCATTGAGCTAAGCTCATTGATCCTGCAATTGATATCATTATTTTCTACTAGGTAACTCCTTCCATCTTTAGCCAAAGACAGTAGATTCACCATAGATATTGCCAGCACCTTCATTTCGTTGCAGATGTTGAACCCTGTCAAGGAAGTCCCAAGAAAGACGAATAAAATGGATTGTTCCTCGAGTCTCCAATTCTGCCAAGTGATTTAACAGTGTCTATCTCATGTAAGAATGCCGAAACGTGATGATCGGATTCTTATTCCATAATACAATAAATCATCCGAACTCATGTAGGTCAAAGTCCACCGGAGGATGTGCTATCAATGGTTTAATAGAGGAACAATGTCCAAGCTATAAATAGTTTGCATAGCGGGTGTCTTATCATATCATTGCTAAATCGCTACTGAAAAGCAAATCCACCAGCAGACAGAAAAACTGAAGAGCAACCCAGAAAAGCCACAGCCCCATCAAACTAGCATCACCCATCGCAGTTTCATACCCAACAAACTAAATAAACCATTATCATTCCCAGAGGACAACAAAGACCCAAATTTAATTGAATTCATATGGCTCTCGCGATGAAAAGAACATCCGACTTTTTCCCATACATTGTAAGCGGATGTACATCAGTTCGGAACCAGAGGCCCCTGTCATGCGCTCGCGGCAGGGAGTACCTATCAACCTCGATGGAAACCGTAGAAAAGAAAGAGGTGGGTCGGCTTCAAAACTCAATCCTCGCCCTCCCTCTTGCCGCCGGGCTTGCGATAGGTCTCTAATGGAAACGAAAATTTACCTCTTACTTCAGAAACGCAAACGGGCGCCCTTTATTTTTGGAATGGCCGTGAGCCAACTGGAGAAAAGCAGCTTCGCTTCATCCACGTCTGACCAAAATTCACCCTTTCTCTCAGCAATCCTTCCAAGGGGCAAGTATCACCAGACCCACAATGTAACACCAATCGATCCCACGTCTAATCGCAACAACTATCTCAAGAACTCGAAGCGAAATCTGAACGATAAAGGGGAAGAGGACGTGAAAATTTACCTCTAACTTCGCAGAGAACGTGTAGGGAGAGATCGGAAGGTCGAACTCTGAAGAGCGACGGCGACAGCGTATACAGGGCTTCGGGAGACGACGGCGTAGGCGGGACTTCGAGAGGCGACAGCGGGAGGCGGAGCCGGCGTCGGGAAAGCTAGGTTGCGAAGTGTGAGGGCAAAACGCATCGGCATCGGCGTCGGCGCGGCGGCTGCAAGAGGCAACGGCGGGGGCATGTCGGCATCGTGGTCCCCCGGCAGATCGCGTCGGCACGGTGGCTCGGGGAGGTGACAGCGGCAGAGGCGGAGGCGAAGGCGTGGTGGCTCGCTAGCAGATTCAGAGAGAGAGGGAATAGATTTATTAAGCGCGGAGAAAGAGGAGAGAGAATGCAAAACAGTTTTGATTTTTGAATGGGGATGGAGCGAAAAAATTTTCGCTTTGTAAACGGAACGGCGTTAACAGGGAGAGAGAAGAGAGAGGGTCAGAGGCCTGGACTGACGAAATGGGCCCGCGGGACACGTGTCGATCTCTGAAGGCTCTTCCCGTTTGCCACGCTGGCAAACGAGCTGCACCTAATATTTTCTCTTCCTTCATGGGATAGTTTCCCCCAAAAACCCTAAATTCCCAGTAACCCTTCAGCGAAATTTCTCTAATTCCCTCTATGACGATGCTCTAATCTTGCTATCCACCCTAAACCCATCTTCTTCACAATGAAATTCAGCAAATGCCCAATGATCCAGCATAGGAGTTCACCATTTTCTATGGGGTTTGGGATTCCCACCCTCAGCCATTTCCAGTAAGTAGACTTCTCTAGATACTAAGAAGAGCAACATCCACTTACAATGATGGGATTTTCATGCCCATACAGTCCACCCCTGCCATACCTAGAGACTTGTCTTCCCGAAGAACCAACAAACCCCAATCCTTAGTACTTTCCTCTAGAACTCCCTTCAATCCATTATCTCTAAGGTGATGGCAAATTGCTTGAAACCTTGGCTTCCTGACCTAATTGCAAGTGAGCAAAGTGCATTTGATAGTGGGAAACAAATATAAGATAATGTTTTCGTAGTACAGGAAGTTTTGCATCAACTCAGAATTAGAAAGAGGAAAAGAAAATTCCAAGCAATACTTAAACTCAATATGCAGAAAGCATATGACAGGGTGGAATAAGATTTCTTGTGTGCTTGTATGATTAAGATGGGATTTAGTAGTGCTGGGTTTCTTTGGTGAAGCGGTGTATATCTATTGTCACCTTCAGCATTAAAGTTAATGGGGAATCTTTTCAAGCATTTAGGCCTACTCGGGGTATTAGGCAAGTGGATCCTTTATCCCCTTATCTTTTCATCATTCTAGCCAAAGTACTCTCATCACTCATAAACAAAGCATTAGAAGATGACAATGTTAAAGGGATTAAATTAAATAGGTTCTGTCCAACACTCTCACATTTATTATTTGCCAATGATGCAATTTTCTTTCTGGATTGGACAATCAAAGAATGTCAGAACTTGGCAAACCTATTGAACTAGTATTGCTTCGCTTCAAGCCAATCAACTAATCTAAATAAGTCGGGAGTTTTCTTTAGTAGTAGTTGCCCTAACAAATTGCAAGAGAATATGGCAGCTGAATTAAGAGTACTAATCATTGAGAAAACTGGGAAATACCTTGGCATTTCATTGGATTGGGGAAAGTCTAAGAAAGAGATGTTTGCTTGGATCCTGGCAAGGGTGAACATGAAACTCGAGGGTTGGAAGCAAAAGCTTATGACAAAAGCGTGAAAGGAAATTTTGATTAAAACAGCTATGCAAGCGTTGGCACAATATGCAATGTCTATTTTCAAAATTCCCATATCCATTTGTCAATCGATTGAGCTAAGAATTTTAGCATTCTAGTGGAATCAAAACAAGCCTTAAAATTAGAAAGGAATGTGGAGGCTTAGGCTTCAAAGACCTTGTTGCTTTCAACAAAGCCATGTTAGGAAAACGGGGTTAGCGACTTTTACAATCCCCTTTAGCCTTATAGAGTCAATTTTTAAAAGGGATTTATTTCCCTAAATGTGACTTTTTGAATGCAAACAAAGGATCAAGACCATATTGGGGCGGCAAAGCATATTGGTGCGAAGAGAAACCTTTAATTAAGAGGTTAAATGGTCAGTGGGGGAAGGTTCAAACATCATAATAAGAGAAAATAGATGGCTGCAGAGAGGTTGTATCGAGGGACTAGCTAATTGAGGAGAGCCGCAGATTGTGCCTAAGTTGATAGATCAACTGTCCAAGCAATAGGATGAACAGGAGTTATTTGACATGTTTGATGATGACATAGTAAATAAAATACTTGCTATTCCCCAAGTCCTATCATGGGGAAAGATAAACTAATTTGGACTGGGAATGGTTTTGGATCCTACTCAGTCAAAAGTGGATACAATGGAGTCTACTCAACAACTACTTACAGCAACACAAAATAGGCATCCTCTTTATACCAGCCTCCCAAAATTTTGTGGAAATTAATATGGCAACTTCATAAATGCCCAAAAATTAAGCTCTTTTCGTGGAGTCTATGCAATAATGCACTTCCCATAAAGGAAAATCTCTACAAGAGAAAACTCTTAATTGACTCGCTATGCCTTGCTTGTAGTTGAGCACCGGAAATCCTAGAACACTTGTCCTCTGCAAATGGACTCATCAATTATGGTCAGATCCTTAGCTCAATATTAAATTGTCTCCCCAAAAAATTACTAGAATGGACAAGTGGGTACTTGATATACTCACCTCAGATACTAATTTGCCCTCGAATGAGTTGTTTCACTGGAATACTATTGCGGATTTGGGAGGGCCGCAACAATCTAGTCTTCCAAGGTTGAGAACCATGTCTGAGCTCTTTTCTTGAAGAGGCAAATGTAGAAATCATTCTATTTAGCAGATGGAACCTAGTTGTGACAGGAGGAGGAAAGACAAAATTAAATTACCTACCTGATGGGTTCCGCTGGAAAAGGGTATCTTCAAGTACAATGTCGATAGCTCATGGACCGGCAACTCCTTAGAGGGATTGATTGCTGGGTTCTGCCGAAACTCCAATGGCATCATCATGGATGGATTTGCCTTGAAGGTACATGCCGATTTTGCACCGTTGGTGAAGTGTTAGCCATCCATGAGGTTTTGTCAAGGATGGAGAAGAAAATGTAGCTTTTCTCTTCTGATCTACACGTAGTTGTGTGTACTGATAACTTATCAATTGAGGAGTTCTTATCAAGCCGGGTTATCAGCCCATGGATCGTGAAGCCCCTCAAAAAGATTACATAAAGCTCTTGAACCAACTTGTTGGCGTCTCAATGGTCTATGAGCCACGTAAAGCAAACCAGACTGTGTTTTGGTTAGTTATAATCCATCGGTAAAACTTACTCCCTAAAAGTTAGCTATCTATGCCACCCCCCCTCCCCAACCACTATGGGACCTATTATGTCCTGACTCTTATGTTTTGGATGTAGAAAATAAGTTTTTTTTTTTTTCAAATGAATTTTGGGCTTATTTTCTGTTAAGATAGAGTTAAACTTGAACAAGTAAGCCCATTTCTTTTTTCTAAGGCTTTTCTTGTCTCCGTTCATCTGGACCCGTGAGGTCCAAAATAGGTTCATATTCAGATCGGGCCAAGTCTCCATTATCCAGAAATAATAAAAATAAAAAAAATTCCAGGAAAAAGTGGAAAATTGGTTAGAAAAAAGTCCTTGACTAGGTTGTAAGAATTTAATATTAGAGTTAGCTTAGTTTCATTTAGATAAAACACATGGTTTAGGAAAATTCAAAATTTTTCTAGTTTAGATATAAGAAAATTAGTTTTTTAGGGAACTAGACTCCAATTGATCTAAGCTCATGGGAATGGCTGTCCTAGGGTTTTGATATTAAAGCCATGTAATTCTTTTTGTCCGACAGTTTACTTTACTGCATTGTATCTTTTACTCATTCTTCGTTACTTTTGTTGGGATTGCGTTTGTTGTGATTGCTTTTACATCATTTTTTCTGTTGAGATTCATTTTCGTAGTTGAGTGGTTAAGTTTCATTATAAGATCATAATAAAAACAAAAATGTTGTATGAATATATAGCGGACAAGAACCTTAGGATTCATAATTATGTAGAAGACTATCTAGACACTTTAGTCAATGAATAATAAAGTTTAGGTAGTGGAAGAATACTAATTAAATAACTAGTATAATGAAGTCTCTGATCCTAGATTTTTGATTGTGTAGCCTCACTTGATTTCTAGCCAATACCAATAAGCTAGTGGTGACTCATCTTATAGAATTCTTATATGGTTAATCAAGTTAAATGAAAATCCCAACATCATGCAAGGTAAGGACTAGGGAGAACACATGCCAATTGAGGACTGCTAGTCCATTTGTGGTGTTACTTCTAAACCCATCATTTTCCCAATGCTCGCTGGGAAGGGTTGTGATAGCTGTTTTTTCTTTATTTGAAGGAGAAAATGGAGGTAATGAACTCATTACACCAAATTGATAGCTAAGTGAAAGAGAATGACAAACCATCAAGACTTCTCTTAAGAAATTTATGCTTCCATAACAAGAAATTCAGATTCTAAATTGGGCTTACACGGCGATGAATTTAATTAGCAACCCCGGTGCATTTTCCTCTATAGATTATGGAACTTGCATAATGTTAAGTTTAGGTGGTTTTATAATTTCAGGAAGTCTCCTGAAAGAAACCATCCGAGAGGGAGGGATGGAAGGTGAGTATGGAAGGGGACAAAGAATTTTTTTTCCTAGTACATTAGTTCAAAAGGAATCTGATAAATTGATGGCTGCTAATGAATGGCACTCGGACAAACATAAGTTCAATAGGTGGGCCCAAGACCACAGTTTGCATAGTGCGCAAAAAAATGACTAACTTTTGACACACGAAGAGTTATTTAGCCCATACCACCAATCCCAAAATCTAATTTCAAACACTACAATTTATCAACTTACATAAAAGGGTACCAAAGTGCCATATTTTTTAAACGAATCTCATTTCGGTACCATAACTTTTCAATCCATCACTTGAGCATCGCATCACTTAAGGGCCATAGTATTTATAAAATGTCAAGCAATGCCATATATTTTAATGCCATGTTAGATTTTCTGGCAAAGAAATCGTTGATGACACTCAATAAACATTTTAAAAAAATATGGCACTTAAGTGAATGACTAAAGTGAACACCATATCAAAGTAGTGACACTTTTAAGTGTTTTTCCCGAATTCTCTATATTGTTTGCGATTGCTTGAGACCTCAAACTATTGTTTAGGCATATCTAGGGCTTCTTTCTATTTTCATGTAATTTCTCCACGTTAATTTAGCTTTCTCTTTATCTTTCTTGAAATACTTTATTGTTTAAGTTTATTTTGAGAATTACTTGTGTCACCTAGGGTTTGCCAGGTATTTATTTGAGATTTTCGATATGCCTCTTTCATCATAATTTCTAGCTTATAAGAAAAGAGATTTCTCTTTATAGCTGGGCCCATGAGCGTGAGCACCCAAGTCATGTCTGGTGTCAACGACATTGGAAGCAACTGTCCTGCTGACAAAGATTATGGGATGCAAACATTGTGCACGACCGCGTCATGTTGTTTGTGATTGTTATGGAGGTCTTGAAAATTATGACAGACATGCTGGTTGTTGTGGTAGAGATCATGAAAATCAAATTTACATGAGGCATATGTCACTGGCCGATCGTTTGGGATCGCGACCGTGCGACGACTTAGGCTATTTTAGATCACTTGGGATCGTTAGGGCCTAAGCCAAGCTTTCTTTGGATCGACCAATCACTCACTTACCCAGATCGTAGAAAGAGAAACTAGAGAGAGAAGCTCTAAACGAAAGAAAGGAACTTAGATTGCTAATGGTTGGATGGATACAAATGAGGGGGATGGCACCCCTTCTTATACTTGAGGCCTTCAAATTACAACCATTGATCAAGTTTCGATCCGGCAGATGAGATCATATCACCCCACCTACCATCTATAGACATTTATGATGAGAAGATTCTAGACCACGGTGCAATTACAGGATCGCCCGTCCCTAAGAATGTTCCGGAAGTGCTTGGATCCTTCGAGGGGCATTTTGGTCGTTCTTCCTCGATCACGAACGCCCCCATTGACCATGAAAACCTCTACTCCGTGACATTCTCCCCCACTCATTCGAGCGACGTCCTCGACACTCATAGCATGAGGAGAGTTCTTCTTGGCACGAGCTTTTTCCCGCTTCTTCTTATTCCGCTTGGCCCTAACCGACTCAAACGGTACCTCGAACGGCTTCTTAAACGATTGGTTGAGTGGCTTCACGATCGGTTGGGTGCATGACCCTTTCTTTGGCTCGGACATGGTACGCAGCGTGTACTCCACTTTGGGGAATAAGGCTTCAATCGGCATGTCGTTGGTTGGTGCAGGAGATCTCGATTCTTCCTTCGGCTTCTCTAATGGTTGGGTCTTTGGTTGATTGGCCATGCGCTTGGTCGCCTTCAAATTTTTGTCGAGGAGGTGAATCGTGGCAATCGTCTTGGTGTTCATCACCCCTTTGATCATTGGCACCATGGATGGACACTTCGGATCGATCACTATGATGCACTTGGATCCCATGTCGATCATGGCCCTCGCTCGGTCGAAGAACTGCATTCCCAGGATGAGGTCATAGTCGTCGAAAGGAACTACTTCGAACGGGAGTTTGCCCTACCATCTACCAATTTGGACTTCGACCTCAAGGGTTGTGCCTCCACTTGCAAGGTCTTTCGAGTTGATGATCTTGAATCGCCTTTCGTTCGACATCACTTCCAAGCCCAACTTCTTCGCTACCTTGGTCACAATGAACACGTTGGACGCACCCATATCAACTAAGGCATAAAGAGTAATACCACATACCTCGAGTTCGACGAAGAACATGTCCGTTTGCTCATTCTTCTTGGGCAGTGGTTGGGTTTGCATGGAGTTGAGAGTTATCCAACCAAGTTGGATTTGACGATTCTCCTCCTTTGGCCGTTCTTTTTCTTTGACGAAAAGGATGGCATTGACTCGGTGCTTTTGCGGACACTTCTATGTCCAATGGTTCCCTTTACAAATGAAGCAAGGAGCGGGCGAAGGTTGATCATACTTACTCGTGTAGTTCGCATGCAGTCTACCTCCTTGGATGGGTTGTTTGGATGAGCCTTCTCCCCAATTCTTCATTCGATCACCTTGATTCTTGGGGCCACGGGAGTTGTCACCAGCTTCATTCTCGAAGGACTGATCCGACCTCCAATCCCTTGATCGATGCTTCGTTGGATTGAACTTGTTGAGGTCGATGAGCGATTCAGCCACGGTTAAGGCCCTCGAAAGACTTCTCACATCTCGACGCATCAGCTCTTGCCTTGCCCACGGTTTGAGTCCATCTAAGAACGCTCCAAAAGCCTCCTCCTCTCCAAGATTGTTGATTTGGAGCTTGAGTTTGGTGAATTCCTTCACGTACTCTCAGACTGTACCTCGTTGTTCGAGGCGATGGAACCTGCTACAGGCTTCTTGTTGAGTGAACTCGGGGAAGAAGTATTCCTGAAACTTCTTCACGAAGTCATCCCACGTCTCCATGGGATAGGCACCGCGCTTGGTCTCATCACACCTATTGTGCCACCACAGCATTGCGATATCAGTAAGGAACATCGCAGCAGTTTGTACCTTAACATTATCATGTTGGATGTAGGCGGCTCCAAGTACTACTCCATGCTCTATACGAAGTTGTCCACCTCTTTGGCAGATTGATCACCTTTGAACTCCTTGGGCTTCAGCACTTCTATCTTGGGCACCGTTTGGGTAGACATCGCTCCGTTCGCAATGCTCAGTATGCATAGGGTAAGGTCCGCCTTGAGCTCTTGGATCTCCACTTTCATGGCTTCGACTTCATCCCATCGGGGGTTCTCCTCTTCTATTGTTCGGACTTGTTCTCTCAAGTCGTCAATCGATATTTCAAGGGCATCGTCCTTCGCTTGGAGAGGGACCATTGTATCGTTGATAGCGTCCATGAAGTCCTTGCAAAGAGAGCCTTCAACCTCCATGATCCAGTCTCGAACATCATTGAGTTCGTCAATGAGGTCGGCCACAGCACTTCGCATTTTCGTAAACTTCTCATCAAGCATGGCAACGGGTTCCGACGAGATTTCTCTTTTCTTGCTTCGGCTGCGAGTCTCTCTGACTTGGGTGACCTCTCCATCCACAATAACTTCTTGGCTCGACATTCTTTCGAACAGTTGATGCTGCTCCTCGGATATCTCTTCTTTTGCTTTGATACCACTTGTCACAGGCTGATCGTTTAGGATCGTGACCGTGTGGCAACTTAGGCTATTTCAGATCACTTAGGATCGTTGGGGCCTAAGCCAATCATTCTTTCGATCAACCAATCACTCACTCACCTAGATCGTAGAGAGAGAAACTAGAGAGATAAGCTCTGAATGAAAGAAAAGAACTTAGATTGCTAATGGTTGAATAGATACAAATGAAGGGGAGGGCACCCATTATTATACTTGAGGCTCTCAGATTACAACCATTGATCGAGTTTCAATCCAGCAGAGGAGATCGTACCGCCCCACCTACCATCTATATACATTTATGATAAGAAGATTCTAGACCACGGCGCAATTACAGGATCGCCCGTCCTTGAGAATGTTCCAGAAGTGCTTGGATCATTCGAGGGGCATTTTGGTCGTTCTTCCTCGATCATGAACGCCCCATTGATCATGGAAACCTTTGCTCTGTGACACATACATGATTTGATGGACTAGACTCCCAAGATGAAATTGTTTTTTTTTTTAATGGTTATTTCTCTGCTAAGGAGTTATGGATTGGCTTGAAGAGATAGATTATATTCTCTGCAATATAGACATCTTGTGGCATAGAAAAGTGAAGCTATAGTAATGCATAAATTGAAAGATAGAGCATTATCGTGGTGGGAAAGATTTGAAGGAGGATCAACAAAGGTCGAGAAGACAAAGCACTGATGGAGACATGTTTGAAAGTGCCATTATCATTCGGAGAAAATATCACAAAAAATCATAAACTATGCTCATTATAACTCAAATATCCCAAACTTTTTATGTGTCATCAAAACCCCTAAACTTGTTCATTATGACACAAATATCACCAACATTTTTGTGTCATGAAAAAAATTAAATTTATACAAGTGTAACATATATACTTTTTATTTCAGCTCTATTCAAAATATATTTGGCACACTGATATAAGTTAGAGTTTTTTTGTGACACAAAAAAAATCCGGATATTTATGTCACAATGGACAATTTAAGTTTTTTAGTGACGCAAACAAATTTTGGAATATCTGTGTCACGATAGGCATAGTTTTCAATTTTTTGTGATATTAACCTTATTATTAAAGGGGTGATACTAGCCAAGAGATTATGACGCCCATCATCAAATTTGAAACTGTGCACAACAACAGAACAGCGTGCATGAAAAACCGTCTAAGAATATTTTTCATGTTAATCTTCAATTAATTTAGATAAATATAAGAGAAAGGTAAAATAGGACAATAAGAAGTTTTCACGTACCACTATCTTCATGGCTTATCTCACTGAAATGAACAACAGAAAGAGACATTTAATTTTATCAGTCCTATGTGATCAAATAATTTGCAAGTTCGAGTGAATTTTGCATTCATTGATCAATAGGGTCGTTTTCGGATCCGTGATTAATGACAAATATCCACTTTGTTCTATGATCGTGCTCTTTCTTAGCGTATGCAGGAGACAAAAAACTAGCTCTCATTCCTACTTGTGAATCTAGTTACAATGCAAACATCACAAGTCCAGGGACGTTTCGATGGATACAAAAGATAGGTCCTTGTCAATTAATAATATTTTCATTCCTTGTAGCAGATTAAACTAAGCTTGGAAATTTCATGGTAATCTCTAGCGGACATGGACGGCAAATAAGTCATTGGAACGTATGCTTGCATGACTCATATGCTTCTCAGCTTGTCACTTAATTTTTGACATCTAATAATAAGACAATTCAAGTTTCAAGTTAGAGACTTGGAATGATTCAACTCGGTGTAGACATTTGCAATTATAACATATTTTATGTTACATCTGTTAACACCTAAATTTTGGCAATTTGTTTAAGTGTTTACTAATTGCATTGAAAAATTAGGAATTAATTTTTAACTCCTTTAACAAAAAAAAATTCACTAAAATTGCATTGCATATAGGCATTAGGAGCATTTGTGTCACTACTTTTAAAATTTATCAAAAAAATTATAAAAAAAATTAATTAATTAAAAAAATCGAAATTAAAAAAGAAAAAGAAAAAAAGGGGGCAGTCGGGGCCGAGTTCGGACCAGCCTTGGGCTGGCCCCTTCCTTCTCTTTTTGGCGCCTGGGCCGGCCCTTCTCCCTTTGTTTCGGCCCGGCCCGTCCATTTCATCCTTCTTCCTTTCTTCCACCATGCGCGGCAGCAGAGGAGCAGAAAAGCAACAGCAGCAACTCAGCAGCAAAAGCAGCAGCGAGTCAGCAAAGGCAGCAGCAGCAACTCAGCAGCAGAAGTCAGTAGCAGAAAAGAGCAAAAAGAGCTTCTGCAGAAGAAAAAGAAAGAGAAAGAGGAGAGAGCAGGAGACTGAAGGAAAACGAGAGAGAAAAAAAAGAGAAAAGAACGGAAGCCCGAGTGGGGAGAGAACGACGGCGAGCTGAGAGAGTGATACGAGCTACCGAGAGCGGCTCAACCACGCACTGGTCTGCCCGACGACCGTCCCGGCGACGTCCTCAAGCCAACCAGGTAGGTTCGACTTCGCCCTTCTCCGTTTTAGGCGGACCGGGCCGGAGCTCGCGGCCGTCCGGCTCGCACAAACTCTGGCCCTCGTCGCCACTGCATTTTTGTTCCATAATCCTGGTACGTCTTAAGTCGAGACCTCCGGTGCATGCTCGATTCCTGGTTCAGTCGAAAGCCTTAGGATTTAGCGGCGTACCCCAACTGTTTGACGAAATGCCAGAGTAAAGTCCGGCGCCGATTTCGATTCTTTTGGTAGAAACCGAGTCACCGTTGCTGGTCTGACTTCGTGAGGGTGTCCCGGCGACGTCTGTTTGTCCGGTCAGCGAAAGCTTGGCTCGGTTCGGCCGAGGGTGTCCCTTTTGTTTCGGTTGGCCACCTTCTCCGGCGACTTTCGGGAAGGTCAGCCAGCCAGTGGCCGGCGGCTCCCGGCGTTGGTCGGACGGAACGACCGACGCCGGAAGATAGCCTGGCGACGCCCCAAAATCCGGTGCAGGCTCGTCACGCGTGGAGGTGTCGGCGAACGGAGTTGCGGAGGAGCTTCTGTCGCACGTCCGGGGGAAGCGTCGGGCAAGCATGCAGAAGAAGAAACAAAGAAAGAAGACCAAAAAGAATTAAAAAATAAGGAAAGAGAGAAAAAGAAAAATTGAAAAAAAAAGAATAAAATAAAAGACAGAAAAACGAGAAGATGGGGGAGCGTCGGGCGTGCATGGGGGAAGAAATATGCATGCAGACAAGGACAAAAAAATATTTAAAAAGAGAAAAAAAGAAGAAGAAAACATTAAAATAGGGAAAAGGGGAAAAATAAATAAAAAATAGAAAAATCAGAAAAAACAAAGAAAAGGCCGAAAATAAAAAATAGGGGCTGGGCTGAGAGAGTGTCGAGCGGGCCTACACTTGGCATGGGCCGAATTTGGTTGGGCTGGGACTAAAATTCGAGTGGGCTATTTTCCTTTTCTTTTAATTTTTTTTCCGTTGGCCGATTAAGATTAATTCAAGATGGGCTTTAGTATAGTTTTTTTTAGCCCAATTCGGACCATTAAGGTCTAAATCGGTTTAGTAGGGCTGGGTCTCTTGACCTGATTCAAATTATTTTTCATAAAAAAATCAAAAACTCAGAAAATCATAAAAAACATTAAAAATATTAAAAAATCATAAAAAATATCGAAATTTCATAAAATTCATGAAAAATTCAGAAACCTAAAAATTTATAAAGTTTTTGAAAAAAATTCGAAAAATAGTAAAATATTAGAAATTCCAAAAAAATAAATAAATTGAAAATCTCAAAATTCCAAGCTTGTTTTAGAGTTCCCTAAAAAGCTTTAAAATAATTCTTAGACAATTTTCTCTTAAAAGGTGTGAAAAAATCATTGACTTAAGATTGTGTTTAAAATTAAACAGGCATTTACGGTTTCACTTTAGAGTTTTAATTATCCTTGAATATAATTGCCCTTAATTGCACCCTTATGATGTGATAGTTAAGGTTTCCCCTTAGTTTAATTAGGATTGTCATTTATTTATCTCTTAATGCTAGGTGTTTATTTTCTCTTGCAATTTATTTAATGTTTTCTTTAATTATTGATTGTTATTTTGATGATTGCGCACCCGCAGGATTACCTCACATGTTAGTGGATAATTCTAAAATCAATCCAAACTGCCTGACAAAAATCTTTTTGAAATAAACAAGATTAGGTATTGAAAAGACACTAATTGGTTAATTAGTATAATCAAGTCCCCGACCCTAGATTCTCTAGTTATGTAGAAAGTGAGGTACACTCTTATATCTCGCTTGTTTTCTAGCAGACCCTAATAAACTAGCGGCAACTCCTCATTTGAAGATTTTTATGAACATCCAATATCACGTGGAATATGGGTTTGGGAAAGCCTATGTCTAATGAGGGTTCTGGACCCACTCTTTGAACAATACCCCTAAACCTATTTAGGTATTCCCTTCCTCTCGGGACGGAAAAAATAGGTCGTGACAACATCAACCAAACTTTACTTTGGAAAGATCCATCTTTATCATAATCGTTCCAACATTCATATTATTAATTATAAAAAAAACTCTATTTAAATTATATATTTGGAATTTTATTCATGTCTTTTATGTTTCATGTTACCCTCCAACTCTTGCTGAGCTGGGAATAACTCTCCTAATTTTTTAAAAGAAATTTAAAAGAGTTTCAATTCCAATTGGGTCAAATGCTCGATTTTGCAAGACTGAGGGCTTAGATCGTCCAATTTGTCCATGGGAATTGAGAACGGAACGGCTCCGTCACTCCCACGATTGTGACGGCGCACTATCGACCTTCAGTATTTCCCTTTATACCGGTCAACTGGTGCATCAAGTTTTGCGGGGAAATATATTGCTCTTTAGTAGTGTTGTTAAACTTTTCCATTTGAAGGGACTTTCAAAGAGGCAAAGTTCAAATGAAAAAGAGAACATAGTTGGCCCAAATATTAGAGTACATAATAAATAGAGGAAAAACAAAGAAGGCACAATCATTATTCAGAAGGCGGACATCCCAACTTTCCGAAGGATCTCAATTTCTTTTTTTATACTAAATGGATAAAAAGACTCACCATTAAGATTTTCATACATGCAAGATAGTATGGAAACGTGACTATAAAAAAAGTGTCATCATTAGCAATATTTTCATCACTAGCAAATAGCATATGTTAATGTCATTAAAGAGATCCATTAAATTTCAAGGATATTTATTTTACCTTTTCCATTATTCATTTTCCATTATTCATTTTATTTATGAATGGATATCAATTATTTTTAAATCATCATTTTTTTACTTTAAATTATTTTTACCTAAATAACCGAATTTTTCCCATAAATATACACTCTGATTATATATAACAAACAAAACATTTGTAAAACAATAAAAGGCGGCCACAAGAAAAGTCACTCACTGATTTTACTCATCGGTTGCCTTTTCCTTGCAAAACGAAACGTGTGGCTCCTGTTGCACCATTATCAAATGAAAGTAAGGGAATGGTTATGCTAGCAAAGCTCTTTGTTTATAACCATGTTCATTATGATTCTAGGTAAATTTCACAAAGTTTGTGCACGATCATGTTATATCTTCCAGAGCTCTTGCATACTAGTTAACTCCATCCTAAGCAGTCACTAATTGAATGCAGATCCTTCATATTGGAATTAGGAATTCGATAGATAATCACTAGATGGCATTGCATAAACATCAGATTAGAGGATTCTATGTTTCTTAGTCTCAAATTCGAGCCATATTAGCTCTTGAACAAAGTTTCGTCGTCTTTTCACTGAAAAAGATGGCAATAGCAGGAAACAAAAAGGATGGAAAAAAACAATCCTAGGGTTAAAGAACTTTTGGGTTAATCCAAAACTAGAAAAAACCACATGGGTTAATTCAAAACAAGAAAAGACCATGAACTTTCGGTAATACCGGAGGGCAATTTACATGGTGTGAAAGCCCATATGTATCCCGCCCATGTCTAGAAATCATTGAATGGAAGATTTCCATGCTTTGTCTTGCGTTTGCAAGCCCTTATAAATACGTCGTCACCGTCATCACATCCTCCAGGTCTCTCTCTCTCTCAACCACACTCATACACTTGCCATTTCCCAAAACCCTTTTCAATGTTTCCTCCAAGAATTTCGTTAGATGCCGAGAAGCTCATCTTTTGGGCTCTCTCCTTTTTCATCATAGTCACGACCTTCATGGGTGGCCCTCATGTCACGGTGGTGCAAAGCAATAACAACAGCAAAGCGATGACGATCCCAGTGAACATGGGGTGGTTCTTGATCTGGAGATTTTTGAGGGTCAGATGGGATAGAGTTGCATTAACTTGTCTCTCTCTGACTTATATGGTTCAAACCCTTCCTATAGGAACAGGCTCGTCCTCAACGTAAAAGACTCCGAACAAGACGAGGTTGCTGCTGTTGCTGCAGATTCTCTCTCTCTCTCTCTCTCTCTCTCTCTCACGTATGACAGGTCATGATGCTTGTCCAGAATTATATGATGACATCAGTTTTTGGGTTAAAACTTCTGTAATTCTGTCGATCGTGTTGAAGTTCTTTCAAGTTAGTCTCTGCTTGCACATGGAAATGGTTTGGTTTTGGGTAGAGCATGGACTATTATATGCGGCCGTTCGTGTGATGCAAGATGAAACCAATTATTGTTCAACAACACGATGACATAACGTGTGTCTACTCAAAGCAATATGCATTTCAAAGCAATATGCATTCTCGTAGCAGAATCATCTTAGCTGTCTTAGCTGCCTGGCATATATACTTGATTTAGACAGAACCTTTTTTTCGTTTTCAAAGTTAACGAGTGCATTTATTTTAAGGCGGTTTTAATCATTGTGAAAAAGAAGTCCTCATCATCTTATAATAGAATCAAAGGTAACATATATATATATATATATTTTGGTCATAAAGTTAACATAAAGTCGATACTTAAGATTCATTTTGAACTTGATGATAAGGGAACCTTGTTAGAAATCATCTTCCAAAAGACACATGCCGCAGAACTACATTTTTGGAAAAAGAGCCTAACATTATTATGCTTTTTAGATTGGAAAAATAGTCATTTCAGTAGGGATGGTTAGTTTTAGTGACACAAAAAAATATTCAGGGTAAAATTGTCACAAGCGGCATAATTTAGGATTTTTGTTAGTATTTGCTCTTTTCTTTCAACCAAACTAATTTGTTTTGGAGTATGTGGTGCCAAAACTTGATGAATGACACAATGTTCTTCACAAAATGAAGAAAATTCATTTAAGAAATATTCTCCATCTCTATCTGAACGTAGAACTTTGATTTTCTTTTCCAATTGATTTTCTACTTCAAGCTTATATTTCTTAAACATGGTAAATGCTTCATCTTTTGACCTCATGAGATAGACATACAAATATTTATTGCAATTATCTATAAAGGTAATGAAATATTTTTTTATCACCATGAGTTAATATGCCGTTGAATTCACATATATCATTTTATTTTCACACCAAGAAATGATTTCTTAATCAATTTTAGACTTAACACATATTTCACATTTATCAAATTCGCCATTAAAATTTATCCAGCCTAACATTTTCATATTCTTTAAATAACGAATATTGATATGTGCCAACCTACTATGCCATAAAGATAAAGACTCAACAATATAAATAATAGTAGTGATATTATTATTGATACTCAATTGATACATGCCATCATTGGCATAGCCCTTTCCAACAAACAACTCATTCTTTGACAAGATAACTTTCTCGGATTCAAACAAAACCTGAAACCCCCTTTTACAAAGTAAATCAGTAGAAACTAGATTCTTCCCAATTCTGGGTATGAATAACACATTAAAAAGAGTAGTCTTCTTTCCAAAACTGAAGTCTATCTTCATTGTTCCTTTGCCAGCAACCTTCCCAAGGGCATTATTTGCTATTAGGACCTCTTGAACATTTGTGTCAATAGTCTTTTCAAATTGCTTGAACACGTATTTGTCCTTGCGCACATGGACTATTGCACTAGAATCTAACCATCAACCAAACTAGACAGTAGTAGAATTGATTTCATAAACCATAGCCATCAAATCATTAATTTTAGAAATTTTCATATTTTAAAACATTATTGAAATTATAGCCCCTTACTTCTCCTCAACCAAATATGCATTCGCCTTCATCGTTTGAATGTTCTTATCATTTGATATGCTCTTGCGGTGAATGCAATCCTTGGCATAGTGTCCCTGTTTGTCACACACAAAACAACAACCCTTCGTCTTGTTGTGTGTCATCTTAAATTTATGCCTATTCTTTACTTTGAAGTTCTAGGCGAATGTTCGTTTTCTCTTTGCAACATTTACCTTGGAATCATACAAAATAGAATTATCATAAAAATGTGACTCTTCCTTAAGAAGAAGATGTTTCTGTATTTGCTCCAAGATGAAGTCCTCTGACTTATTCATCCGTCTTTTTCCATAGTCATTCCAACTTGAAGGCAATTTTGCAACAATTGCTCCAACTTGAAAGGCTTATGGAATTTCAATTTTGAGGGCATGAATTTTGTTGACAAGTACTTGCAATTTGTGGACTTGTTCGAATAAGGGCTTAGTATCAATAAACTTGTAATCAAAGTACTTTGCCATTAAATACTTATTGGTACCTTGCACCTTTGCTTTGTACTTGAATTCCAATGCATTCTAAATTTCTCTTGCTGACTTCATCTCAGTGAATACAATTGATCAGACAATGTATTAAGAATGTGTGCATGATATAGCAATTCATCTTCCATATAGTTCTTCTTCTCCTTGTTAATTCTTTCAATGGTTTTTGCTCTTGGCTGTCCTCCCTCGGTAGTAGGTTTCAGATCTTCAATAGGCATCAAGCTAGGATCTAGAATGTAGGATATCTTTAGGGTAGTGAGAAGGATCATCATCTTGTCCCTCCAGCAAGCAAAGTTGTTCCCATCAAACCGGTTCAAGTTGACCGTGTCTTGACTCATTACTTTAATTGTCTCCAACTCCATTGTTGAACAAAATAAATCCTTAAAATTGTTGGAAACTTACTTTGAATTTGGGTAAAACAATGAAGTGAGACTTTGAGGCGTGATATCACTTTTTTTAAGGATTTATTTGTTCTATGAAGTTGTTAATGGTCATCGGTAAATTTTCTTGAAGATACAACAAAGTCTCAATGAGAATATTAGATAGCAATTCTAGTATTTCTCTAAGGTCTCTTAAGGGAAATAATTGAAATGATGGCTATAGTTTTGGAAATAAGACTCAAAGATACTAATAAGCATTTTCTTCAAAATTGACATACTTATATTGGTCTTAGTGAAAAAGGACAACCTCTCGAGAAAGGTTGGAAAGTGAACAAATGCAACCCTTCGGGAAAAGTTGTGAAATGAACCAGTACATTTTTAGAAGACCATTCAAAAAAGGTTGTTAAGTGAACATATATGTTTTTCGAAAAACACCTTGAAAAGACATAAAAATTCCAAATAAAAATAATTTCTTTTAATTCCGAATTTCATAATTTCGAAAATGCTGAATAAATAAATACAACCTTTCCACTAACAAAGATTGACAAGATAACCATATGAAAAAAAAAAAAATAGGGAGTTGAAAATTATATCAACAAGTTCATTTGGTTCTTCTCACGCTAAGCATTGAAAATTATTCCTTGATATGTGTATGTGTTTTAAGTTAAATTATGTCTCTCCTAATGATGTAATTCACGGATTTTATTGTCTGATCTAGGTGAACTTTTTTTTTTTTTTTGTTGAGAGAATAACCTTTTTTTCCTAATGATGTAATTCACGGATTTTATTGTCTGATCTAGGTGAACTATTTTTTTTTGTTGTTGAGAGAATAACCTTTTTTAGGGGAGCCAAGTAGCTAAAGAAACAATATCTTTTGTAAATTTGCATATGCAACTTGTTATTATTGCAGTGGATAATTTTCTTCTCATTGATGATTCTATGAAAGTTTTGATGTATTTATAATGGACAAAAAATATATATTTTTCAAATAGTTTGAATGGGTTATCTAATAATGCCACTACAATTGTTGTAATTTCTTGTCGACAGCTAAGTATACCATGTAATTGAGGCAAAGATGATCCATCAGACATCATCCCCCGAAATCCATTAGTGACGGGTTCTCATTATGTGATCCATGGGCACTTCAAGCACTTAAGCTCATTTCTTAACTTCTTCATTTAACCAATGCAAGAGTGTTTCATGGTTGCGCAATAAATTGTTGCAACTTTTGCACGCAAAAATGTCAGGAAATAATCACATATGATCACCCATAATTCATTTACTCACCAAATCATACGTACTTCAATTTTAGTCTTTTCTTAACAACGTTCACACATAAAATGTGGCATCCACACTTGACATCCCATGAATTACCATTATCATGCCTTTAAACACATTGTTTGAATATCATAACTCAAGGGTCTAATTTGCATAGTCAAACCTCATGGCAATTCATTCTTTAAGTCACATAATTCAAGCATGAATTCATCACTTATTACATATACAAGGCACATATCGCATATGATAATAACTTATCATCCCTTCTATTAGTAGCTTATCGCCCTTTTTGATAGTCTATCGCAATAACTTATCAACCTTTTTGATTACTGAGAGGAGAGAGAACTTGAGAGTTTGAGTGAGAAAAAGAGAGAAATGAGAGGAAAGGTGAGAGACAAGGAGTGCTTTCTCTCTTGCAAGTCTTCTCCATCATGATGAGCATTAATGAGGCTGGAACTGCTCTCCTCAAAACCCTCCTAGCCAAGCATGTTGGCTTGTCTTCTTCCAGCCATCAACTCTCATGAAAAGCAAGCTTTCTAGAAGGGATATTTTGGTAATTTAAGCATAGTATAAAATACGATACGTGTACATGGGCCAGATTTATGTACAGGCTTGTATAAATCAACCATGGGCTCAAATGGTGGAAACGGGCTTCAATTGAGTTTTGGGCTAGAATTGGTCTTGGGCTCGAATTGGGCTTGGACTTGTTTCTCTCTCCTCTTAAGCTTTCCCATAGCCGAATTTTATGGGTGAGAAGCCCATTGGGCCTGCTTGTGGGCTCGGGTCTTTGTGATTCCTTGTTCACAACTCATTTCCAATTTTTCAATAATTCGTGGCCTGCCATTGTCAATTCAACCGTTGTCTTGAAATAACCTCCTCGTAATTGTCCTTAATTTCAAAATCTTGAATCTTAATCCCGCACCTCAAATAGGGGTCAAATTAAGAATGTCACAACAAATATCAAGTGTAAGATCTGATTCGGAGTTTAATATGCATGTCATATATAATGTTCAATTATCCTTAATCTTAAGAGAGAGAGAGTTTATACGGGGTGAGGAATTAGGGCACTCTTGCTAGAATAAGAAACACATTAATTTCCAAATTTGAATTAAGAGAATATATGATATGTCCAAAATAATAGATTAAAGTGATTCTCTTCATCATGACTATAAATCTTAAAGATATTAACTCTATCCTCTCCAACTTAATTATAAAATGCAATCTCTCCCAATTTGGCACCTCTCATGTGCACATCATGTAAATTTCGGGTACATGGACTCGACCAAATTTCATGCCTCGGCCAAAAAATTTCATGCTCCCACGGGACTAGTCAAGATAATTTAATTAGGCTTAGAATCTGCTTGTTATTAACCCATCTAGCATCAGTCTAATTAGAATGCAATATGTGAGCCAAATTTTATTGAATGAAAAATGCTCATGATACACAAATGGAAATTAACAAATTTTTTGTTTACGAATCTAGGTCAAATCCTAATTTTCTTATGCAATGAATGATTAAATGGGGTCACTACAATTTAGGTGTTAACAAGATATAATTTTGTAATCTTAGACACGTGCATGGACATTTCACTAGTATATACTATTATATCGAACTAGACAGACACATAAAAAAGGGCTTATGATTAGTTTAAACTTTATAGTGAATCAGGCCCATAATATAGAGAAACGCTATGTTTTCATTTGTTTATTTATTGGAAGATAGTCTGACGATATACATTCAGTAGGTTCTTTCTATTTGGTGTTCTACTACTCCATTGCGAAAAAATAGTAATACTCAACTAAATGGACATAATCATTAGGGTTTGCCCTAATGGCCACCCTTCTCACATGGGAAGGGGAAGGTAGGGGGTTCGAATTTTCATCTTCTTAGGGAGGATTAGGATGGGGATAATTAGCTTCCAATGTCAATTTCCACTCTCAAGCTCTGTAAAGAAGTAGAAAACAAGTTTGAAAGTAAGTTGAAAGTTAGAGTACGAAGACAAAAGAAGAAGAAGAAGAGTAAATGGACATTGAAATGAAAAAGATTCCATGTGGCTTTGGGTATTTCCTTGTTAAGCTTTGTAAAAGAAACAAATGTTTTGAGAAAATTTTCACATTTATTGCTACTTTTGTTTGCTATATGACTCGTCTAATTGGCTCGTTTGCGGAATTTTTGTCCTAGATAGTCAGTAGTCGGGATGGAAATCAATGGACGAGCTTGATTTAATTTTCCATGGCTCCATCGTGAAAAATTGTATTGCTCAACTACATGGATTGTGACGTGCAAAGGACTCCATGTGGACTAGAGTAACCGCGTGAACAAAGTCTAGACTTAATTTTGTCAATGAGCACTATAAAAATGTAAATGGATTGAAATGAAAAAGATTCTGTGTGGACTTGGCTATTTCCTCACTAACCTTAGTGAAAGAAACAATTTTTTTGAGAAATTGTTTGCATTTGTTGTTACTTTTGTCTGCTACATGACTCGGCTTGTTCAAGGAATTTTCGCCCTAGCTAGTTGGTAGTCGGGATGGAAATCAATGGACGAGCTTCATTTAATTTTCCATAGCTCCATCGTGGAAATTTGTATTGCTCAGGTACATGGATAGTGAATTGACGAGGACTCGATGTGGACTGGCGTAACCGCGTGAACAAACTCTAGACTCAATTATTATTAGAATTTGTCTGTGACATGAGCCATTCGATGAACTTCACCCCAAGTAGTCAATAACTCGGGTTGGAATTTCATGGACGAGCTTTGGAAGGTGCGTCAAGAATCATTTGATATCTCCACATTGTGTGGAGAAAGATTAATAACGGTCATGGATCAGGAACAAAAAACCATTTTGAGTGGACGAGGGCGTATTGACTTCAAAATCATTCTGGGTCACATAATATCAAACACATAATAGAAACTCAACATTAATATATATGACCTAACCCCTCTCATGAAGCCATGATGTGTTGCTTTAGTACGCGTGGAATGAGCCAACAGAAAGAGACCGCATCCCCATCATCATCCATCACATTTAATTTATATAAGAGCTTGTCCTGTGGGAACGGTCGTTGAGTTGAATCGAATCTGAAATAATATGCAAGAGAAACCATAATAATTATAAGAAGAAGAGAAGAAGAAACAACGATAATAACAATAATAAATCACTCACTGTGCACTATGATTTAATAAGTTTATAACATTGTTAGGCCATAAATATGCACGAATGTCATTCTCAATGACTCGAGTTGCACGCTCACCTTTATATGACATCGAGATAGGTGATCGAATTTGGTTATGTACATACTCTTTTATTGTTTTACAATTTTTTCTTCTTTATCTCTCCTTTATTTTATTATTGAGAAAATTTCAAATAAAGATATAAAGTGAGATTATTTTCTTAAAAAAGGGGTTTAAAATAAGCATTATCTCATATAAAAGTCTCACATGACCAACTTAGTGTTAAATAAGAGTCTAAACTCACTAGTTGGCGAAATTTTATTTACAGGCAGGGGTGTTTTCATCCAAGGACTTTTTCCCTTTTTTTTTAGTTTTTCTTTCTTTTTTCTCTCTTTCTGTTTGTTTTTATTTCTTTATTATTGTTTTTCTATCATCTTTCTCACGCCTCCTCCTTTGCTGTAGCTCCCCCACCTACGAGCTTGAAGTTAATCGCTGTAGGTCGCCTTCTTTGATGACGAAATCCTCAGCTCCTCAGGACACATCAGATCTTGGCTAGCTCGTGCTTGATCTAGGGCTCATGTCAACCTCCATCTAATGACGAAGGTTCTGGGATTTCTGTCGAGGGCAGTAGTGGACAAGGTCGAGCACTCGAATAGGACTTGTCAATGGTTGCAATGTGACCATTGGAGAGAATAGTACTTTTGCTTCATAATATGTCCTCAAACACTCCTAATTCACGTACTATCATGCCCTTTTTTTCTTGGAGCTCCACAATGAACTCATTCCTCAGCCTAAACCACAGCTTCTGAGCTTCTTGCCCAAACTTTTTGTTCCGCAACTCCTGGTAGTTATAAACCTCTTTATCAGCTTCAGCAATGGCCTTTTTTACTCAACACCTTCCCTGCATTCAGCAATTTGATATATTGAAGCCCTGGACAAATCGTATTGTCACATCAGAAAGGAAGAAGTTTCTAATTATCCATTGTTAAAACAAAATAAACCATTCGGGCATTTCATCGAACATATTTAGGGTGCATGGTGTGCCTCTAAGAAAGACAATTAAATCCGACCGGAACTTGCAATGATTGTCGGGATAAAGGAATAGTAGTTTTGTAAGCTCGCTACTTTTGGTTTCAAGGAACGGTTTACAAACAATTTCGAGGAGTTTTAACTTAGAATATTTAACGAGCTAGGTTGTGCTGTAATGGCTTGCACTGAAGAAAAGCTGGTGTTGGTCATAAGACGAGATGGCAAGAAAAAGAGGGGCTGATGAGTGATGATAGTGTGGAAGGTGGAGGTGTGGATGACCAGCTGGTCCTGGTCCTGGTCCTGATCCTAGTTCTGGTAATTCATTGAGCTCGCCAGTGGAGGCAGCTAGAGCGTGGGGAAGATGAAAGAACAATAAGAGAAGAAATAGAGAGAAGAAAGAAAGATAAAAAGTCAAATAACGAGGTACAGCACGTGAAAACCCTTTCTTTTCTCTCGACTGAACCCCCGCAGTACTGTAGCTCTGGTTCTGATTTTGCTTTGGCCAGCCACCTCCCGCGCCGGAACAAGCTAATTTTTGGAGGAAGAGCAGTGGCTTAGCAGTGCTCCAAAACCCCCTTCGGTCTGGACCCAGTAAGGCTTCCTCTTCTGTGGTTGAAATCAGCGATGCTAGGGCTTACTCTATTTTCCAAGTAGCTCAGTATCCCCTGTTTCGGACATGGAAAAGGAAATTTCTGCGCGTAGAGCGTCTGGTCTGGGGGGAGGTCGCAACCATAGCTGGAGTAGGGCTCCGGCAGGCCGCAACCTCTCCTGTGGAAGTGCTAGGTGTGGCGAATGCCCTGTGGTTGGGGGGCTGAATGCTGGCCTTTCATCTGTCGCTGGGGAGTAGGTTTCCTCGGGTGATGCTGCTGATATTAGGCGAGGTCTTCACCTCCCCCGTGGAAATGCCAGCTATGGCGACTGGTTTGTGGTTGGTGGTTCGAATTTGAACAATGCAGGTCCTTTTGCAGCCGCTGGGGAGCAAAATGCAGCAGGGTTCTCCTCTGTTGTTGCTGCTGAAGCTAGGACAAGTCGAGGTCCTTCCTCTGCTACAACAAAAACCCGCCCCCTCTTGCTGCAGCAGCAATCCGGAAATCCCACAACACCTCGATCCTGGGCCAATGTAGCTAGAGCAGCGACCCAAGGGTACTCTCTTACCTTTTATCCCCCTAATCCAGCTGCAAATAATGTTGTTGATTGCTCCGAGGAGGACTTAGATGCTGCTGATCCCATATGGAAAGAATCCCTAGTTGGTTATTTTGTGGGGAAAAAACTCCCATTTAAGCTTGTTGAGACAGCTCTCAAACATTTATGGGGTCATAAACTATTGGAGATGAAAGCCAATGACCAGGGGTTTTATTTTTTTCACATTCCGGACAATGAGTTTAGGCGTAAGGTCATTGAAGGAGGTCCACTGACAGTGGCACGTGTGCCGCTCATTCTCCAGCAATGGGACCCTATGCTTGAGCTGAAAAAAGGGGCACACACCTCAGTTCCAGTTTGGATAAGACTGAAGAACTTTCCATATGGGCTTTGGTCCTCTCGGGGAATTAGTAAAGTGGCTAGCATGGTGGGTAAACCACTTTATGTGGACCAACGTACGGAGCAACTAAAATCTATCTCATTTGCTAGAGTTTGTGTTGAGTTGGATGCTTCCATAGCTTGCTGTGATTCCATTAATATTCTCCTAAATGGGGCTGCCCGTGTTGTGGAAGTTGAGTATGAATGGAAGCCTATTTCATGCCAAACTTGTGGAGTATTTGGACATAGATGCTCTGCCACCATCCCTTGTTCTGCTCAGCCTGTTCAACCTGAAGTGCAGCCTTCTCAACCTCCTACGGTGACAGATGACCATATCAACATCATGGTCTCCTCTAGACCGAATGAGGTGCCTAAACCAGCCCCTAGAGAGGAGTGGCAGAAGGTCAAAAGAAGGGCTGGTAAGGAAAGTGTGCAACCAGCTCTAGTGTGACCTACCCATTTAGACCTTCAGCATCATTCTTGCAGGAACGTGCCCTGAAGACTGTGATGTCCCCTGCAGAACTAGACTCCTCCATGGCCTTTGACTCTGATGATGACCTTGATGAGGAGCTTGGAGCTATCCCCCGCCTTGGTCAGGAACAGGGACATGTTGCAAGTCCCCAACCATTGTTCCTTGAGGTCGATCTTTCAGCCAATGCTGCCACAACACAGGTGCAAATAGCAGGGACGAACCTGCTAGAACGAGCTGATGACCCCTTGTCGGTGCAGGAGCTGACGAGGGATGCTGAAATACCTCGCCAAGGTGTTGCTTTGCCTCTTCCTACCCCTGCTGAACATAATGTAAAGCTGCTAGAGAGTGCTGGTTCTCCCTTACAGGCAGACATGCGTGCTGATGTTCTTTGTATTGAACAGAGGCCGAAGCTGGCCAACATAAAGGAGCCACTCTCAGTTTCTCCCTCGGTGAAAACTAAGCCATCTACGAACAAAAGGCGTCCCAAAAGGAGGTAGTCTTCTGTCCTTTGATATTACTGCATGTTTTTTGGATGTTGGAACATAAGGGGTCTTATGAACCCCATTAAGCAAGCTGAAGTTAGATAGTATGTGTGGCTCAATAATATTTGCTGCGTCGGCTTATTGGAAACTAAAGTCCCGGCTGACTCTTTTGGTATTATATCCTCTGGTCTATTTCCTGGATGGCTATGGTTGGCTAACTATGAGCACTCCTCTCACGGGCGTATTTGGATTGGTTGGAACCCACTTCTTGTGGACTTCAATCTTCTTTTTTGTTCTAGTCAGATCATCCATGGAGACGTTAAAATTTTGAATTCTGGATTGAACCTTACTTTCTCAGTGGTTTATGGGGAACACACATTCGTGTCACGAAGGCCACTTTGGCGTGACCTTATTAGACTAAGTTCTACTCTCAAGGAAAGTCCCTGGATGGTTGCTGGTGACTTCAATGCCATCTGAGACTCCTCTGATCGTATAGGTAGCCCTGACATATGGATCCCCGCCTTTGATGAATTTAAGGATTGCCTGGACCAAGCTGAACTGATTGATTTACACTATGTGGGATTTCATTTCACATGGTCAACATCCTCAGGTGCTCGCAAGAAACAAAGGAAAATTTACCGTGTACTAGTTAATAACTGCTGGTGTAGGTCTTATTCATTCTCAAAAGCTTCTTTTCTGGCCCCGGGTCTCTCAAATCATACACCGATGGTTGTAAAAGTGCTCCCGCCTACTTCTCGCCGGACTCCTTTCAAATTCTTTAACTTATGGATGAGTCACCCGAACTTCTCCACGCTTTTGATGCAGGCTTGGGATACTCAAGTTTCTGGCTCCCCTATGTTTAAACTGTACACCCATCTCAAAAATCTGAAGGGCCGCCTTAAATGCTTGAACAGAGCTGCATACTCAGACATTTCTATGAGAGTGACTGCAGCAAAACGAACTCTCTTGACTACCCAAGAGGCACTCCACCTAGACCCGCAAAATAGCCTTTTGGCGAGAGAGGAGCACTCCCAAATCAAAGAATATCATGATCTCCGTTCCCTTGAGGAGTCATTCTTCAGACAAAAGTCTAGAATTCGCTGGCTAAAGGAAGGCGACCACAATACCAAGTTCTTTCACCATTCGATAAATCACAGGCACCTCCACAATCGGATCATGTCAGTCACGGATAGCACCAGTCAAATGGTCTCTAACCAGGTGGATGTGCAACGTATCTTCGTCTCTTATTTTCAGGACATACTCTCATTGGCTGCCTCATCTATGGGACCATCCACTCAGGAGCTACTTGAGGTTATCCACTCCCCTCTCAGGCTTGACCAGATCAATCTTCTCTCCTAGCCTTTCTTGCTTTCTGAAGTACGTGATGCTATGTTCTCCATTGATGGGAATAAAGCTCCTGGACCGGATGGCTATAATGCGGACTTTTTTACGAAAAATTGGGATGTGGTGGGTTCTTTAGTCTCTGAAGCGATTATGGATTTCCTTCAATCAGGCCATTTGCTCAAAGAAGTAAACAATACCATCATTGCATTGGTACCTAAAGTTGCCAATGCATCATCAATCTCAGACTACCGACCAATTGCATGTTGTAACACAATCTACAAGTGCATTACTAAGATTCTATCTTCTAGAATTGCAGCAGTTCTTCCTGAAATTATCAATCCAGTCCAAACCGCCTTTGTTAAAGGAAGGCGAATTACCGACAACATCCTTCTTGCACAGGAACTTTTCAGTGGGTTTCACAATAAGCCCCACATTCCCAAATGTGCTATCAAGGTAGACTTCAGGAAAGCATATGATACCCTGGACTGGGACTTCTTAGAGAACACCCTCTTAGCCTTTGGATTTCCTTCCCATCTTACAAGGCTGATCATGATATGCGTTCGGACTCCTAAGTTTTCTATATCTATCAATGGCGAACTCTACGGTTTCTTTTCCAGTGGAAGAGGTATTCGACAAGGAGATCCCATGTCCCCATATCTCTTCACCCTGGCAATGGAAGTCTTTACAAGGATCATTGACTCCCAAACTCGACACCCGGATTTCCGGTACTATTGGCTTTGCAAGGCCACGCGGCTATCCCATCTATTCTTTGCGGATGATATCTTTATTTTTAGTCAAGTGAGCCTTGCTTCCATATCTCGTATCAAGGATGGGATCACTTTGTTTGCCTCATGGAGTGGCTTGATTCCGAATACTAACAAGAGCGAAGTATTTATCTCTGGTGGTTCTGATGCAGCTAGGGACCAGATAGTACAAATGCTTGGCTTCTCCCTAGGTTCTTTTCCAGTGCGGTACTTGGGCGTGCCTATCATCACCTCTCAATTGAGCAGAGTGGATTGCAATGCACTGGTTTGCCATCTCACATCAAGAGTCCAATCTTGGACACACCGGTTTCTCTCTTTTGCAGGGCGGCTACAACTTATTAAGTCAGTACTGCATGCCATCCAAGCTTACTGGGCATCCATATTCTAGCTTCTAGCTTCGGTGGTGGACAAGATAGAGCAAATATGTAGACAATTTCTCTGGAAAGGACCAACCATGGGACTTGGAGGTGCAAAAGTGGCTTGGGTTGATATATGTCTTCCCACCTCGGAAGGAGGTCTTGGCTTGAGAAGAATTAGGGACAGTAATAAAGCGGCCATGGCTAAACACATTTGGCTCTTATTTACCGATAAAGAATCATTATGGTGTAAATGGATTCATGCCACCTATCTCAAAAGGAAAAAAATTTGGATATCTTCTACCCCAACCCATTGTTCTTGGGCCTGGCGGAAGATCTTTGCGCTAGGGAAAGAATTCCAACCCCATTTTAGATGGAAGATAGGAGATGGTGTCTATATATCATTGTGGTTTGACCCTTGGCTTGAGGTTGGTCCCCTTAACTTGATCTTCACTAACAATTATATTTACCACTCAGACCTTCTCAGGCAAATGAAGGTTAGGGACTTATACTCACCAGATGGGCTCCAAATTCTGCAAGACTTGTCATTGTGGCAAATCTCGGCTCCCCCACTCTTACATGATCCGGACACCTTCTGTTGGGTGGAGTACCCTGCTGGAAAATTCTCAATGGCCTCAGCTTGGGCTACTATCCAAGGTAAGGCTAACCCGATCTCCTGGTCTTCTTTCGTCTGGAACAAGACCTTAGCCCTTAGGCATCAATTCCTGTTGTGGCTCATCTCCAGGAACCGTCTTCTAACCCAGGCCCCTCTCATGTCCTTTGGCAGAATACCCACCTCGGTTTGTGCTTTTTGCAACTCTAGGCTTGACTCTGTCAACCACCTGTTTTTTGATTGCGGTATCTCGAACTCCCTTGCAAACTTTTGGGCCGCGAAATGTAATCTTCCTTGGATTAATTCGGCTTGGTTGGATAACCTCTCTTGGGTTAGTACTGCTACTTCTGGCAAAGGTTTCCACCGTGAGATTGCTTGGTTTTCCTTTGGCACCCTTTGCTACATTATTTGGAAAACTAGGAATGATACCATATTCCATGGCCAAAGCTTTCAAATCTCTTCCATGAAGCTACAGCTTTATAAGGCGGTCAAGGACAAGGCCCTGACTCTCAAAAGAGTCGAAGACAACCCTACAAATAGGAGGATGCAACGCTGTTGGGGGATTGACCCGCGTATCTTTGATTTAGAGCTATCTTTGGTTCATCCTTAGGACTGGTTGGGACCTTAGGTCCTTCTTCCATGTGATTGTACATGTTTCTTCTCAACTTGTGAACATGGTACCCGGTCACTCCAACGACATATTGTCTAGTCGAGTGCCTGTTGGTGCTGTGCTTCATATGTGCTGTACATTTTGTTGATCTATATTTTATAAACTTACCTTACCAAAAAAAAAAAAAGAAAGATAAAATTAATGAAAAAAATTGTACTTAGACGTAAATGCCCTTGATCGGAAATAAGATTTATGCAGCCATTATAATCAAGTCCTTATTTGAAACTAAATTAGTCATTTTAGACTCTTACTTGAGATGACGTCTACTTTAGGCTTTTTTTTAAGAAAACACTACCACTTTAAGCCTTCATTTAAAATTTTCTCTTTATTCTTATGCATGAGGTTTTTTGCTCAAAATGATAATATAAGGATTCGTAAAACTTAGGCTCGTCCTACTATATCAAATTCAACTTGAGGGGAGCGTTAGGTTAAGCAAAACTAAGCAAAACTATGCAAGAGAACAGCTGTCTAATTTATTGATGTATAATTGATTGCTCACTTTGCAATTTAAAGTAGTTAAAAGAATGACCACCAGCAATATGTCATGGCTTAGCATACCTATTGAATCTACCATAGGGCAGGTCTTTGGCTACGTGATGACCGAATTTACGCAAGTTTGCACAGGTTATTAGAGTGAAAAGCCAAGAAGTTTATGGTATTAAACAACAACGAATAAATCTTATATCAATTTATGTCTTTTCTAGTTGACACGTACGTCTAATATTAGTTGAGAATCATCGAGTATCTCTTCTTCTTGGTGCATGATTGTCATATTATCCACCAGCTTTTGTATACTAGATTAACTCCATCCTAAGCAGTCTCTTGATCAAGATGGACCCTCCATATTTGAGAAATCCTTAACTGATGCATCACATATACATCATGCGAGATAGAGGAACCATTTGTTATATTATTAGGGTAATGATACATCAACCTACGAGTTCTTTTTATGAGGCACAAATGGGAGAATTTATCCTAGAAGCAGAAGAACTATTGAAATTGTGCAAAACCATCACAAGAGTTTATGTACAAAGAATAGGCAAACCCCTATGGGTTGTATCCGAAGATATGGAAAGGGATGTTTTATGTCAGCAACATAAGCCCAAGCTCATGGAATTGTTGATCTTGTAACAATTGAATAAAAAAAATAGCAGTAAGTTTAAGCAAATCACCGATATCTGAAGATATCAAAGACCCTACTTTTCTTAGTCTTAAAATGCGAGTTGTTTCTAGCACTTGAACCAAGTTCCTCATCAATTGTTTAAAACAAGATGGAAATAGCAGCCAAAGAATGGTGGTATGAACAATCCTGGGGTCAAAGAATTTTTAGGATCCTTCATTTAAAATTAAAAACTGAAAAAACCAAAAATATGAACTGTCAATACTACCGGAGGTCATCCTATCTCTTTGCATTGTACGTCCGCCCAGATGGACCCGCCCCCGTAAAGAAATCCATGGATGGAAGTTCTCCATGCTTTGTCTTACTTTTCTTCTCCCTTATAAATACATCGTCCTCATCATCACATCCTCCACGTCTTTCACACAAACAAACATACACTTGTGTTTTCCCGTGACCCTTTTCAATGATGCCTCCAAGGATCTCTTCCGACGCTGAAATGCTCCTCTTTTTGGCTCTCTCCTTTTTTGCCATCGTTGTGTCCTTCAGCAACGGCCCTCACCTAGCAGTGGCGCAAGGCAGTAAGAACGACAGTGCCACAACGATTCCAGTGAACGTTGGGGTGATTGTTGATTTGGAGACGTGGATAGGTAAGATGGGATTGAGCTGCGTTAACTTGTCTCTCTCCAACTTTTATAGTTCAAACCCTTCTTACAAGACCAGGATAGTCCTCAACGTTAGAGACTCAGCAGGAGATGAGGTTGCCGCTGCTGCTGCAGGTTCTCTCTCTTTCTTTTGTACTTCTGTTGATTAATGAAGTTTACTTTGGTTAAGATTCAATTTGATATTATTCACATTGGGAATGAGGATGTTTCGAAGTTAGAAATATATCAACATGTCCACCCAAGTCATGCGGTCATGTGAGACTCACAATTTGATGCTTAGCTTGGGAGTATTTGTGGGTTTTGTTCCATTGACGCCACGCGGTTTCGCAAAAACACTGGTCTTTGAGCATAACATTTGACCTTGGAACCATTTACTTCATTTATTCCTTTCAATTCACGGAATTTAATTTTCAGAGAGCTATACCAAGAAAATGATATCGCAAGAAACAATCCTAGCAATATCCAATTATAATATCCTCATGGACATAGTTATTTCAGTCACCCCAAATAAAAAATCTTTAATCTATTAAACCAATTCTTGGAGGGTGAAATGTAAGACTACTATTGTCTAATCTTTTCTTTGAAGAATATATAGCTCTTATGTGACTCTTATCTATAAAATTATGTCTATATATAAATGATTGTTGAGACCTAAATTTTGACTATATATTTAAATTTAAATTACATAGAAAATTTGGGAGAAATTTGACCCTAAAATTAAGTACTAATCTATCGTGCATCTACCCAACCATCTTCTTCTTCTTCCTCCTCCTTCCTGCGCTTCACGCGCACGACGGAGAGAGAGGGGCAGAAGACGACTAGTACAAAAGATAGAGAGAGATCCGCGTGAGTGAGGGAGAGAAAAGCCAGAGGGGGTTCGGAAAGAGAGCCTAACATTAGAGTCGGTTTGTTTGAGAAAAACCATTTTTGGAAAATTGTTCTTGGACTTTTTAATATTTGGATTATGGAAAACTAGTTGATTGACAAAAAATATTTTCATAAACTGAAAACAAAAAAAATAGAAAATGGAAAACTACTTCCTTTTTTGGCAATAAGGAACATATTTCCTGGTTCCTTGCCGTGTCTCCGAGTGAGAAGAACGAGTCCCTTTATGTCCATTTTCTGCTTATCAATTTTTTTTTTCTGTTTGTCTTGATAAGTCTCATATGGTTTTTTCATAAATCATGTCTACCATCTCTTGAATATACTTCATTAATGCTCATGTCTTTCAATATTTTCATCTTACACCATATTGTATATAATATTTTTCATAAATTCTTTGATAAATTCTTGTAATTCTTTGATTTAATGGATTATAGAATAAACAAAAATGATGTTGATTCTAGTTTGTTAGCCATTATATATCAATTTTAATTTACAAGCTGCCTTTAGTGGATTCACTTATTATCAAATACCATAGAAATAAGTTTTTTCCAACTTGTTTATAGTGAAAACAGACATAACAAATTGGTTTACTTTCTCTGATTTTTTATTTCCTAAAAATATTTTCCATTGACAAGAAGTTTTCAATTTAACAAATAAACTTTTTATTGTGCTTGTCAAAATAGAAAAAATAGTCATTTAAGCGGGGGCGGTTGATAGAGAAACTTTTCAATTTTTTTCTTCGGGAAAGTATATCTACATGATTGTTCTTGTTTTTTTCTAGTTAAGCAAGTCAATAGGTGACTTAACTATTTTCATGGAAGTTGTGTGTTATTAACGGTGATTGAAACACTTAGGTTTCTGGCTCAATCAAATAATTGTCAATGCATGAAAGCAGTTTAATATGGATGCTGAGAGGCTTGGTATATGATATAACATCGGAAAGGTCTGCCCTCACAAAATTCATAAAATTGGAATATGGGGCTTGGAGTCTAGTTTTGCTCGAGTCTTTGATGGAGTTTTATATTATATCACGGGGGAAGAGGGGCGATATTAAAGTAAGTCATTATGATTCAACTAGAGGGCTTGGTCAATCATATGCTTAGTGTATTTCATGGAGATGTAGTATACTTGATCAAACATCTATATTTTTAATAATATTGCACCAAGTTTTGATCGGCTTCTGATGTGCCTTTTTCAATAAGAATTTCCATTAGCTGCCGTACTTTTTATAATTTCACCGACTATTCTGGTTCACAAATGCAGCACTTGATCTGATAAAGAATAAGCAAGTCCAAGCCATAATAGGCCCTCAAAGTTCAGTGCAAGTAGACTTCATCATTGACCTTGGAAACAAATCTCAAGTGCCGATCATCTCTTTTTCTGCTACTAATCCTTTCCTCAGTTCCATTCGGAATCCATACTTCATTCAAGCTGCGCAAAATGACTCGTCCCAAGTGAATGCCATAAGCGCAGTCGTGCAAGCTTTTGGCTGGAGAGAAGCGGTTCTCATATATGTGGACAATGAGTTTGGAGAAGGCATCATACCTTCTCTTACGGATGCTTTGGAAGAGGTCAACACGCGAGTGCCCCATAGGAGCCTCATTCCTCCTTCGGCTACAGATGATCAAATCGGGCAGGAACTCTACAAGTTAATGACGATGCAAACAAGGGTCTTCATCGTGCACATGTTACCTACCCTCGGTCAGCGGCTATTTGCTAAAGCAAAAGAGGTAGGAATGATGGAGAGAGGTTATGTATGGATCTTGACTAATGAAATCACTGACTTGTTGAGTTCTGTGGATTCATCTGTTGTTGCTAGTTCGATGCAAGGAGTATTGGGCATCAAGACTTATGTCCCACACACACGGAACCTGGACAATTTCATGGTCCAGTGGAAGAAGAAATTCCAACAAGACAATCCATCCGTCCTTAGTCCTCCGTTGAACATCTTTGGATACTATGCTTATGATGCTGCTTGGGCTCTAGCAATGGCTGTTGAGGAAATGGGAATGGGGAATTTTACCTTCCAGATGTTGAATGCTTCGATAGATGCAACTGATCTAGACACTATTGGGGTCTCTCAAAATGGTGAGAAACTTCTCCAAGAACTAGCCAATACAACATTCACGGGACTCACTGGAAATTTCAGCCTCGTTGATGGGCAGCTAGAATCGTCAATGTTCCAGATTGTTAATATCAATGAAAATGTGGCAAGAGGGATCGGGTTCTGGACCCTAAAAAATGGGCTGCTAAGAGATTTGAATCCATTCAACGCAACCAAATATTCCACTTCGAAGAGTAATTTCAGAACAATAATAAGGCCAAGAGATTCAACCTCCGTTCCCAAGGGATGGGAGTTTCCCACGAATGGGAAGAGCTTGAAAATCTTAGTTCCTGTTAAAGACGGTTTCAATCAATTTGTGAGGGTGACACGTGATCCTACAACGAACACATCCCAAGTCACTGGATATTGTATCGACATCTTTCGAGCTATGATAGAAAAGCTGCCTTATGCGGTGACTTATGAATTTATTCCATTTGCCTTGCCTAATGGAAGTAGTGTCGGCAGTTACAATGACATGATCGATCAAGTGTATTACCAGGTGAGATAACTGATTGCACCAGCTTCTCGTTGAATTACATGTTGAAACATACTATGCTATCACGTGGTTGACAAAGAAAACATTTTTCCCTTCCTTTTGTTGGAACAGAATTATGATGCAGTTGTGGGTGATACGACTATCCTTGCGAACAAATCATTGTACGTGGAGTTTACCCTACCATACACAGAATGAGGGGTTGCAATGCTTGTGCCATACAAGGACAAGAGCAACAATGCTTGGGTTTTCTTGAAGCCCCTCACTTGGGATCTTTGGCTAGCAACTGGATGCTTCTTTGTGTTTATAGCATTAGTGGTGTGGATTCTCGAACATCGGATTAATGAAGATTTTAGGGGTCCAGCCACACATCAAGTTGGCACGAGCCTTGTGACGTCCTGAAATTCGAGCCCTCTGAGGGAGGATTGAACGTTAATTTCGCCAGTGCATTGTTGGTTGATCTCACTCGGAACTGATCACTCCTGAGATACTGACCTTGAGGGGAAAGGCTAATGAGGATAGAACTCGTGCGACTAAAGAACTTGACCTGGGAAAACGACTCGACCGTGAGACTTGCGTAAGGACGATCCTGTAGTCAAGCAGGCCGATTTTAGGGACGACTAGAAGTCGATTCGTGGACAGAAATAATGGGACGACGGGTGATTCCGTCTACTGTTATCGAACCGCGAATGGCCCTATGTCGATCCTTGATAATCGTGTACTTAGAAATAAGAATCAATCCTTCGCAATTTCATGTAGTCAAGGGCATCCATGTGTCGAGAAGTCTTGAACGTGAATTGGCACGAGTCGGTTACGCGTGAATCCTCGAAGCCGCCTATCAGTCTGAGTAGTACCAAAATGGCACTCGGGCGAAATTGACAAGGCATGAGAATCCAAGATTGGACTTCGAATTTTCGGGAACGTCCGGGACGGACTTTTGGATGATGCTTCGTAGTCAGTCGACAGTGTCGGATGAGCCGAGTAATTGGAAAAAGGGATCTACGGACCGGGGAAATGAGCTTATGAGGACGTGGGCCGGGCAAGAGTAGTGTGGGCCACAAGCCCAAGGTGGGATGGCCACCGTGGAAAGCCCGAGGCAAGCAAGTGAGCCCATTGGGCCAAACCGACCCTTTACCCTCCCGAGCCCGTTGTCTAACCTTGAGCCAATTTGAGCCCAATAAATTCTCGAGCCCGTTCCTATTCATTTTCTGGCCCGTTTCCTAGGCCCGCCTTTCATTTTCAGCCCAAGGGCACATTGGAAAATGTGCAAGGTGGAAATGACCAAAATACCCTTGGATATTTTGAAGAAAAGTCAAAAAGAAGAGAGAGAAGATGATGTCACTTACCTTGGGAATTGGAGAAGGCATTTAATGGCCTTAATTGAGGCCTATCTCCAGCTCTCATCTCCCTCTCTCTCGTCCTCTTCAACCCTCAAAACCGCACACCTCTTTCTCCTTGGTTTCCCTTAGTTCCAGAAATTTCAGCTTCTGACCTCTTGCCGAAATTGGAGTTGTTCGTTGCCTTCCCGGTGGAATCTCGGGCCGTGCCACCCACCGTTGCGCTCGGGAGAGAGAATCCGTACGGATGACGTCGGCCGTTTGTGGATCGGAGCTTCCGTCCGATCCGTACGACGGCCGGAAGTCGGCTGTTGCCGGACCGCCTACTGTAGCAGCGCCTCCTGTACAGCTTCGCTTTTTCTTCCGTTTCTCTCCATTTTTGGCCTACCCACTGCCCACACCAGCCACACACAACTCCCCTTGACCCCCTGGAGCCTCCGGTCACCGGCCACCAGCTCGCCGGAGCTCCGGTCAAGCCGTTTCGCTCCGATCAGCCCGGTTCTCCTCCTGTGCAGTGCAGTTTTCAGTGTTGCAGTGGGTATTCCGAGTTTGCTGCTGTTGTTCCAGCCCCGGGACCACCTTGGATCGTCGTGGTAGAGGTCCCCGGGTGTCGGGTTCGTCGCCGCCGCCGCGTCCGTGTCGCCGGCCCGCTTAACGGGTGAGTTTAGCCCCTAATCCCTATTTAGTGCCTAAACTTGCTTAGGGTTGGTTTAGTTAGTGATAATGTTGGTTTAAGGGGTTTAATTAAGTGCATTAGCCCTAAGATAGGTGGTTAGATTAAGGGTTAAGATTAGATTAGCTTAATCTTGTTTAATTATGCTTAATTGTGTGTTATGTACTAATTAAGCATGCTTTGCTTGATTAAATTGATTAATTGTTTTAATTAATTGATTTATTTAATTTCTGTATTTATTGATTAAATTATGTGATTTCTGAATTAAATTATTTAATTATTAAATTCGGAATTTCACTGTTCATGTGCACTGTTCACGATTACTGTTCATGTGCACTGTTCACGGCACTGTTCATCCGGAATTGAAATTGTGCATAATTTCATGTGTCTTGATCATATGAAGTGAAATTGATGTGTCGTGGCATGAACATTCGCATGAATCGTGTGAATTTCACAAAAAGGGAAAAATGGTTTGTCCGAGGGACACCGAAAATGGACCGCTTTTATGAGAAAGGTGGGAGAAATGGTTTGTCCGAGGGACACCGGATACGAACCGCTTTTGTGAGAAATGATTTGAGGTCTCATATGCAAGCATGTGTGCATTGGCTAATGCTCAAAGATAATAAGCGGGTTGTGATGGTGTGCTTGCGTGATCACTAAGTTGAAACCGCCGTCTCGGGAGAGTATCCCTTGACGTTCTGTGGGCATGCGGTCTTGGGAGAGTATCCCTTGACGTTCATTGGGCATGCGGTCTCGGGAGAGTATCCCTTGACGTTCTGTGGGCATGCGGTCTTGGGAGAGTATCCCTTGACGTTCATTGGGCATGCGGTCTCGGGAGAGTATCCCTTGACGTTCTGTGGGCATGCGGTCTTGGGAGAGTATCCCTTGACGTTCATTGGGCATGCGGTCTTGGGAGAGTATCCCTTGACGTTCATTGGGCATGCGGTCTCGGGAGAGTATCCCTTGACGTTCGTTGGGCATGCGGTCTTGGGAGAGTATCCCTTGACGTCTTTTGGGCACGGAAGGGCACGGTTGCGCCTCTGCGGAGGAAGGGCGCCGTAGCGCCGTTGCGCCTCAGTTGTGGCCCTATGGGGCAGTAATAATCGGAACACGTGTGGATGCAAGAGTGCATGAGAAAACATGGCATCATTGGTTCCGATTATGCATGAGATGATCACATCATTTATGGCACGCACGCATGAATTGATAACGTGCAGGGTGTGGCAATGGCCAAGTGAGATCGCTTGTGGTGCGACTCGCATGTGATTGATGAACTGCATCATCTAACGGCCATGTGCATTGCGTGTATTGTGCTGATTTATACGTGCAGGGTATGGCATACCGGGTAAGGTTGCATGCGAACCGACTATTCGATTGTTGGTTGCATTGTTTGCATTGAATGAGATTTAACGTGCAGGGTATGGCATACCGGGTAAGGTTGCATGCGAGCTGACCTTTGATTGTTGGTTGAACCTGTCTGTGGTTTGATTGCTGATTGCTGGGTGTTTGTGGTCGGGTTGAGTGAGGGGTGGTTCTGGAGAGATACCCCGGGTTGAGTTGGTGTACTAACCGGGGCTTAGGGGGAAGAACTCGCTGAGATTTTATCTCAACCCGTCGTGGTTAACATTTTTCAGGCCCCTAGAATGGTGCACCCGCTGTGGAGAATCTTGCCCCCGTTTCTCCGGTGATCGACCCGACGGAATCGAGTTCGATGGGTCCGAGTGACCGTGGTGTTGAACCCGAGGGTTCATTCTCGTATAGCTGGATTAGCCTAGTTTCTTTTTGGCCTGGCTTAGAGGATGGATCGGCCCCTTTTGTCGGGCTTGTAATTCAAAAGACGATCCTCCATTGGTTAATCCAGTAAATTGTATAAATGAGTAGTCGAGGTTTCTGCTGTTCATCCCTCTATCCCTGATTGATTGATTGATTGTTTTGTTGGACTGGGGATGGTTCGTCTTCCGCTTGTGCATAACGAAAGATTAAAATGAATGGTCGTCGACGAGTCTTGGGACGTCGCTTTCAATCGACCATGGTAAGGGGTTGTCGCGTGCTCGGGGTTCGGGGCGTGACAAGCCTTTTTCGTTTTCAACCATGGTCTTTGCACATGGTAAACACCCTTCACTTTAGTAGATCAATCAAACATTACAATTTACATATCATTGTTGGAGATTTTACGTACTCACCCTTAATTTGGATTGCGGGGGAGAGAGCGTTTAGCAACCTAACGAGATTTGTTGTGATCATGTGGGTTTTCGTGGTACTTATACTAACGCAAAGTTATACGGCAAGCTTGAGCTCTCTTTTGGTAGTGCAAAATTCTCAACCAACGATAACTGATATGTATCAGCTCCTAAACAACAAACAAAAAGTGGGATACCAGTACGAAACATTTGTTCGTGAAATGCTAAAGCAAATGAAATTTGACGAAATCACAGAATTGTATCTTATAAGTCTGCCGAAGAATGTGATGCGCTTCTCTCCAAAGGAAACTCAAAGGATGGGATTGCGGCTGCAATTTGTTGAGAAAACTCCTAATTTTGATGCTAACAAAATAGCTTATGAATGATATTTGTATCAATCTCTTGAAAGAAAAGGACACATAATGACATAGGTTTTAAAGTCTGCTGGTTGCAGAAGATAAAGCATGAGATGTCTAAGAGTCTGACCGTACCAGATGGAAAGATTCATCCAGACTGAGATTTTAAGTCTGAATAAACCAGACTGAGATTTTAAGTCTGAATGAACCAGACTGAAAATCTAGGCTGATTCAATACTTAAGACCATCAGACTTAAGATGGACCTACACGATAAGATCACCAACGGTAGAGTATTTCACTTACCTTTTTGATATTGATCTTGTTATACTAATCTGATTGACAGGATCAATTAAAGAACAACTTCCAATGAAGAATAGAGTACTTATGGAAGCCCGGATTCTGGTTATATGGGCGAACAGAATCTAAGGGGATCCAATCTACCTTCAACGGTCAAAAAGACTTACCTTATAAAGTCTGTCCAGGAAAGGGAAGACGAAACTCTCAAGGAAAGAGCCAACGGTTGAGTGTGGCTTGGAGAGTATATAAGGATAGGATGAGATCGAGGAGAAAAGTGTGGATGAACATTATTCCAAAACTGATTCAATTCTTCAATTGTTGTTCATAGTGCACATTTGAGTGATCTAGGTGCTTTTCTGTGACTTAATGAGACAAATCATCACCGAGTACTAGCACTCGAGAGTGTGTAATCACCGTTGATCATATAGTGAAATACAGCCGATCGGCTGGTCGACCGGAGAGTGGATGTAGGCTTGTCTAAAGCCGAACCACTATAAACTGTGTTTGCAATCTTTTCTACTCTCTCTATTTAATTTCAGTTCATAGATTGCAAAAGATTGTTATTGCTTGCGCATAAAATTCCTATACACCTATTCACCCCCCCTCTAGGTGTTAATACTAATTCCAACAATTGGTATCAGAGCCTCGTGCTCGAGATCTTGAAGTGTTTATTACTTCTGAGTTAAAGATCCTCTATGGCTAGTATTCTTGCACCAGATTTAATTGAGGGGTAGAGCAACACTCGTCCACCATACTTTGACGGCAAGGATTACAATATCTAGAAGAATAAAATGAAGGCTTTTCTCAGGTCAAAAGATCCACTTTGGAATGGGATGTGGTTAATAGGGAATTGAGCCCACCGATAATGGCAAAAGACGTCAAAGAGTACCGATGGAAAAGAACCGAACCATCAGCCACTCTCTCTCCGAAAGAGATAACAAAGAGACAAACTATTGATGCAAAGGCTATTTACTCTCTATATTGTGCTTTATCACCTAATGAATATAATCGTATATCTTCTTGTGATACAAAGAAAGGAAGTATAGGACAGACTACATGTGACATATGAAGGAACTGATCGAGTCAAGGAGACCAAAGTAAACATATTACTTGGTCAATACGAATCTTTTAAAATGAAGCATGGAGAATCCATAGGAGATATGTTCAGTCGTTTTACAGAAATTGTAAACGGATTAGCATATCAAGGACAACCTATTCCAGGACCAATGAAGGTCAACAAACTTTTGAGAGGACTGTCAAAAGAATGGAACAATGTGAAGACATCTATCAGAGAAACTCTGCGAATTTCACCTCTAACTGTTGATGAGCTCGTTGGTACCTTACATTCCTATGAGGTTGAACAAATGAACGAAGAAGTGGAATCCAGAGGTAAAAAATCCCTTACTCTTAAGTCTAACACTGATTATGATGATACAGATTCTGAGGAAGAACTGGACGACGAGGAACTTGCACTGCTGATAAAAAAGGTAAAGAAATTAAATAGAAAAGGCAGAAAGTTCAACAACAGGAAACAAAACAGACAATCTGGGCAACGCAAAACTAATGACAAGGATGATTATACCAAGGATGTAATTTGCTTTGAGTGTAAGAAAAATGGACATATTAAACAGAATTGTCCCAAACTCAAAAAGAACAAAGGGAAATTCGAGAAGTGCAAGAAGGCTCTCAAAGATGAAACATGGAGTGACACAGAAGTTGAGGATAGTGAAGACGAATATGGAAACATCTGTCTTATGGCACACTTAGACTTAGTGGCGTGGGGACTCGAGATAGAGAGATCAAGGTAAATCATTATGAGATCCCTATAGAAGTTTCACATTATATAAATGAGCTTTGTTCTAATCTAAAATCTACTTTGAAAAGGATTTCCAAATTAAAAAGGGAAAATTACAAGTTGAATCAGCAGAACGTTTCTTTGAAAGGAAAATGGATGATTTCAAAAAGGAATTTTTGGAAATTAAGGAAAATCGAGAGTTTCTATTAAATGAGAATGAATCTATTAAAAAGGAACTTTTGGAACTAATGAAAATCGAAACTCTTTACAAAAGGAGAATGATTCTTTAAAAAAGGAATTCTTAGATATTACCACAAAATTTTCCAAAGGGTCAAAAACTCTACAGCATATACTTTCCATTCAAATTCCTTATTATAATAAGTCTGGACTTGATTTTTATAAGGAAAATGATTCCTTGATTGATTTTCCTAAAGTCAAGGAATGAATAAGACAAAGACCTCCTCGACAAGTTTATAGAAATCATTTCAAAAACAATTTTGTAAGACCTATTGGTAGAAACAATCTCAAATGTTCTAACTGTGGAGAAAGAGAATACTTTGAAAACAAATGTCCTAAAGTCTGGAGACCTATTCAAAAGAAATGGATAGAAAAAACTTATACTACTAACTTCAATGGACCCAAGAAAATTTGGGTACCAAAGAAAAAATGAGTATTTGTAATCATTGCAGGTAAGTTTCAAAAGTAAGAAGAAATGGTATTTGGATAGTGGATGTTCAAGACATATGACAGAAATTCAAAGATGATCATTGGATACTGACGTAATCAAGGGAGGAACAGTTTCGTTTGGAGGAAACACCAAAGGAAACATTATAGGACTTCGGTAGCTTAATCATCAACAACGTTTCTCTAGTCAAAGGTTTAAACTATAATCTTCGAGCATCAGCCAGTTATGTGATGCCGGTTTCAGAATAAACTTCAAAGAGAACCTATGTTCTGGAACAAGCAATGACTCTTCACAGACTTTTACTGAACGAAGACATGGGAACATTTATCTTATGGACATAAATGAAGATACTGCGAAATGTCTATTATCAGTCCAAGACGAACCAGATATGTGGCACCGTAAACTTGGGCATGTCAGCATGAAACAAATCTCCAAGCTTGCCAACAAAAAGCTTGTTCGTGGCCTACCGTCACCAAGTTACAAGAAAACTGAGCTTTGCTCTGCATGTACACTGGGAAAACAGGTTAGAAGCTCTTTCAAATCTATAAAACAAATTTCCACTAATCGTGCGTTACAGCTTCTTCACATGGACTTATTTGGACCAACCGGAACCCAAAGCATTGGAGGTAAGAAATACTTGTCTTGTGATAGTAGATGATTACTCTCGATACACAGGGGTATATTTTCTAGCAAATAAAGGAGATACCTTCTCATATTTCTCAACATTTGCTAAGAGAATCCAAAATGAAAAAGGTTACTCTATTTCTAGTATCAAAACAGATCATGGGGGAGAATTTGAGAATCAAGACTTCTCAAACTTTTGTGACAAAAATGGCATACAGCATACATTTTCATCTCCTTACACTCCATAACAAAATGGAGTTGTGGAAAGAAAGAATAGGTCTTTGCAGGAAATGGCTAGAACATTGCTTATAGAAAGCAAGGTGGCAACTCGATTTTGGGCAGAAGCAGTTTCTACTTCTTGCCATATTATTAACAGAGTATTTCTTAGACCGATTCTTGAGAGAACCCCTTATGAGATTTTCAAAGAAAGAAAACCTATTGTTTCCTATTTTCGAATCTTTGGTTGTCCATGCTATATCCTTAATAATGTTAATCATCAACCTAGTAAGTTTGAAGAAAGGTCAGATGAAGGTATGTTTCTAGGCTATTCAAACTCTAGTAAAGCATACAGAGTGTTCAATAAGAACACTCAGACAGTGGAAGAATCCATGAACGTAAAGTTTTTGGAGAAAGAAGTTACAAGAAAGAGCAGTTCAATAAATGAAGAATCAGAATCAAATGCAGCTACTGAAAGATTTGGTCTCAACAAAGAAACATAATCTTCTCAGGAAATAGTCAAAGAAGCAACTCATGAAGAACGACTAACTCAGCTTGATACTCCTGCATTAGCAGAAGATTCTAATAACAATGAAGTTCCAAACAGAAACTGGAAGCATAAGTCCAGTCATCCCAAGGAGCTTGTGATTGGAAACATCAACGAAGGGATTCAAACCAGATCAAGAAACAAAAAGGACACAGGTATTGTTGCACTAATCTCTGAAATAGAACCTAAAGGAATTGATGAAGCATTGGAAAATGAAAGCTGGATAGAAGCAATGCAGGAAGAGCTTCAACAGTTTAAGAGAAATGATGTATGGGAATTGGTACCCAAACCAAAAGAACGAACAATCATTGGAACCAAATGGATTTTCAGAAACAAAGTTAATGAACTTGGAAAAGTAACCAGAAACAAGGCAAGGCTCGTGGCAAAAGGTTATTCTCAATCTGAAGGAATAGACTATAATGAAACCTATGCCCCAGTTGCAAGACTAGAAGCAATCAGACTTTTACTTGCTTATGCTTGTTATCAAAATTTCAAGCTATATCAAATGGACGTGAAAAGTGCTTTTCTGAATGGGTTTATCAAAGAAGAAGTGTTTGTAGAACAACCCCCTGGATTCGAAGAATCAAGAAAGCCTGACCATGTATACAAATTAAAAAATGCACTTTATGGTCTGAAACAGGCTCCTCGAGCTTGGTATAAACGATTGAACAAGTTTCTACTAGATAACAAATTCAGAAAAGGAATGGTAGATACAACCTTATTCATTAAGAAGGAAGGTAAAGATATTCTGCTGGTACAAATTTATGTAGATGATATTATTTTTGGTTCATCTAATGAGCACTTGTGCAAGATCTTCTCAAAGTCTATGCAGGAAGAATTTGAAATGAGCATGATGGGAGAACTGACATTCTTCCTAGGACTTCAAGTTAATCAAACGAAACGTGGAACTTTGATCAATCAAGAGAAGTACGCCAAAGATTTGATTAAAAAATTTGGAATGGAGAACTGCAAGAGGACAGAAACTCCAATGGCAACGTCCATCAAACTTGATCAGGATGAAAAAGAGAAGAAGGTTGATCAGAAGAATTATAGAAGCATAATCGGTTCTCTTCTCTACCTTACTGCATCTAGACCAGATATTCTATACAGTGTTTGTCTTTGTGCAAGGTTTCAAGTAGATCCTAGAGAATCACATCTTTCTGCCATTAAACGTATAATTAAGTATATAGCCACTTATCCAAACTTAGGGCTATGGTATCCAAAGGAAACAGATTTTACTCTTCTTGGCTACTCAGATGTAGATTTAGCAGGATGCAAAGTAGATAGGAAGAGTACTTCAGGAACATGCAACTTCTGGGAAAAATGCTAGTTTCATGGTTTTCCAAAAAGCAAAATACTGTGGCTCTATCAACAGCAGAAGTAGAATATGTAGCACTTGGAAACTGTTGTTCACAGATTCTGTGGATGAGACAAAGAACTAAGAGACTATGGGAAGGAAGAATGCTGCACGAAATAAGGTGTGATAATACGAGTGCCATAAACCTCACCAAGAATCCAATTTTACATTCCAGGGCAAAGCACATTGAGATCAAACATCACTTTATTAGAGACCATGTGCAAAAGGGAGATATATATGTGGAATTCATTGATTCTAAGAATCAATTAGCGAGATATCTTCACAAAGCCGCTGGACAAAGGTACATTCGATTCAATATGTGGGTGTTTAAACATTATTAACCCTTTCTTATAAATTCTATGAGAACAGGGACAAAGTCCGACAGTGGAAATCGTCGGGTCATTGAAAAAGGAAATAATGATATGGTGTGTTATTTCCTTATTGAAATCTGGTAATTATTTTAGTAAGTTTTTGATTTGAATAATTGATTTGCTTATCTTCTGGCATATGTCTATGATGATTGAATATTCTTGTTAAATTTAGAATAACTGTCATTTTTAAATTATTTTTGGTTGCGACTATTCACTTGTTCTCCTAACAAGGGTATAAAAACTTCCAAAAAGTCGAGTCTTTTCATCACCACTCTTCAGAACGTTTGTTTACAAACCCTAACTGAGAAAAACGCTTTCTAAAACAATCTTCGTCCAAAACCAACCTTCTCCGAACATGGCATCGAGATCCTCCATATCCATATCAAGATCACCATCTCCTAGAAGAAGATCAAATAGGGTTGCTGGAAGAGGAGGAAGGAGAATCGACGGAGGGCAGACGTATTTCGACCTGACACAGACTTCCGAAGATACTCAAGGACAATCTCCAAGAGTTTCTCCTCAAGGAAATCAAGAAGATTATGAGGAATCTCCAAGAACTCTCCGCTCAGAATCTGAAGAAAGAAATGTCTCACGTAGAGGTACGTCTGGATTAACTCTACCAACACCTACTGAAAATCCTCATGTAATTATGAGGAGGTATGAGAAGTTAGTTCGGAGAAACGTCAGGGAAGATGTCAAACTGTTTTTCTTGAGGCAGAATGGGTTTGCAAATGAATTCCGTCTCATTCAAGCAGTACAGGCTGCCGAATCAACATCTACTCGTAAAGAATGAGTTAGTGATACAGGGAGAAGTAAAGATAATGTGAAGGAAGATGATGAAACAATCTACAGAAATTTTGAAGTAAGAATGGAAATTGCTGCTGTAGTCTAGAACACAACTGGAAAATTATTTCGATCCAAAGAACACAAGACTTTATTTAACAATCTGTTGGATCGAGGAGTCATGAACCATAGAATTGTTGATTTTGATTATCTGGATGTTGCTGACGTGAATCTGCGAGAATGCTTTGAGAAATTGTAGATGGACAAATTCTGCACTGATTCTGCTGCTGTTTATCCTGAATTAACAGCATATTTTTACTCGAATTTGACATTTCTATCTCCAGACAGAATGCAGTTCAGTGTGAATGATAGGTTTTATGAGGTTAGTTCAGATATTCTTGCTGACATTATAAATGTTGAGAGAGGAGTATTCAGGTCAATAGATGTCCCTTATGAAACAGTCTGTAAGTTTCTCACAAAGTCTGTAAGGGCCACTATAACTTATCCTCTTTTAACGTCTGTAAGAACTATTCTGCAAAAAATCATCATCAGCTGCATTCGTCCAAAAGCATCATCCAAGACTAATGTGTCTAAATTTGAGGCAAAACTGATGTGGGCAATTGAAAGAGGAGTACTGTTCTCACTGCCTTACACAATTATATTGCATATGTATTGAACAGTCTCAAAGGGCAAAGGACAGCTACCCTACGGAGCTTTAGTTACAAGAATCTTTGATCATCTTAAGATAGATATACCCAGAAGATTCAGTACTAAAACTCTTCCAACAATGATCATTGATATGAAAATGATCAATAAGATGAGACTGAAGGATGTTGCAGAGACTTGGAGAAGAAAAGAAAAGGAATTGGCTATAGCAGAGACAGCAAAAAAAGAAAAGGCAAAGAATCGATTCTTTTGAGCCAAGTTCTAAAAGGAGAAGACAACTCCTACTGATAGATGAAGAAGATGAAGAAGAAAGCATCTCTGCAATTCTGGCAAATATGCGTCAAAATTCTCAGAGAATGTCGAACCAGAGGCACATGCAGAACACATTCTCCGCACAGAAAATGAGAAGAATGCAGAATATGAAGAAATGGATGAGCCAGAAGAAGCATAAGAAACAGACGCAGAAGTAGAACAAGAAGAAGAGGAGATAAGGATAGAGAAAAAGAGGGGCAACAAGGACAGAATGAAGCATCAACTCAGGGGGAGCATCATCATGAAAATATTGACATTCAAGTTCTGCAGCTTCATCAGGAATACCGATTATCAAAAGATCTTAGAACTTTTAACAGAGATCAGGGATTGACAGGTACATATGGAAACCTCCTTCAATAACAGACTGGAAACTATTGAGAAGACAGTCAATCAGTGTATTGACAGGATTGAGAAGTCTGCATCAGATATGGAGGATTTCACCCTTGTTCGAACCCCAAACAAGAAAACCACTTAAAAAGATATTTTCGAACTGACTAACTCTTTTTGAAGTTGACAAAAAGGGAGAGTAGATATGGCTTTTTGTTTTGCTTGACTTGGCTTTTTTGATTGAATTTATCATTGTGCTGATGGTATCATGACAGTTGGATGACAAATGGTTTTATCATTGTGTTAATGCATGATAAATGACTGATGATATTTTCTTATTGGCTAATCACACAGTACTGATAAAGTCTGTATCTTGTTGAGCTGTAATTATGTTATGTAGGGTAGATATGAGCTATACTTATGAGTTGGGCAGGATAGTTGGAAACAGGTTTATTTAACCATATTTTGCAGGGACATGAAGCCATATGTTTAAGATGTTTTGTCACCATCAAAAAGGGGGAGATTGTTGAGAAAACTCCTAGTTTTGATGCTAACAAAACAGCTTATGAATGATATTTGTATCAATCTCTTGAAAGAAAAGGACACGGAATGACATAGGTTTTAAAGTCTGCTGGTTGCAGAAGATAAAGCATGAGATGTCTAAGAGTTTGACCGTACCAGATGGAAAGACTCATCCAGACTGAGATTTTAAGTCTGAATAAACCAGACTGAGATTTTAAGTCTAAATGAACCAGACTGAAAATCTAGGCTGATTCAATACTTAAGACCATCAAACTTAAGATGGACCTATACGATAAGATCACCAACGGTAGAGTATTTCACTTACCTTTTTGATATTGATCTTGTTATACTAATCTGATTGACAGGATCAATTAAAGAACAACTTCCAATGAAGAATAGAGTACTTATGGTTGTATGGGCGAACAGAATCTAAGGGGATCTAATCTACCTCCAACGGTCAAAAAGACTTACCTTATAAAGTCTGTCCAGGAAAGGGAAGACGAAACTCTCAAGGAAAGAGCCAATGGTCGAGTGTGGCTTGGAGAGTATATAAGGATAGGATGAGACCGAGGAGAAAAGTGTGGATGAACATTATTCCAAAGCTGATTCAATTCTTCAATTATTGTTCATAGTGCACATTTGAGTGATATAGGTGCTTTACAGAAAGAGAGTGACTTAGTGAGACAAATCATCACCGAGTACTAGCACTCGAGAGTGTGTAATCACCGTTGATCATATAGTGAAATACAACCGATTGGCTGGTCGACCGGAGAGTGGACGTAGGCTTGTCTAAAGCCGAACCACTATAAACTGTGTTTGCAATCTTCTCTACTCTCTCTATTTAATTTCAGTTCATAGATTGCAAAAGATTGTTATTACTTGCGCATAAAATTCCTATACACCTATTCACCCCCCCTCTAGGTGTTAATACTAGTTCCAACACAATTGACGGAGTCCCCTACATTAAACTTGTTCTTTCTCAATATTGCAACAAATATACCATGATCCCGACATTTAAAACTGCTGGATTTGGCTTCGTAAGTCTTTTTTTGTTTTTTTTGGTAAGGTTAGATAATATATTATAAAACAACCAACATTTACAACAAACGTGAGGCGAGGTACTAGCGAACACTCGGCTAGACAGCTAGTCATTGGAGTGACAGGGTACCTCGGTCACAAGTGAATACAAGAGAATACAAAACATGTACAACAGAGGAACAGAAAAGGGTTAAAGGGTCCCATATATTCTAAGCCTAAGATTGTACTACCTCAAAAATTCGAGCATCTAAACCCCAACACCGCTGCATCCTCCTATTCCTTGGGTTGTCCTCGACCCTTTTAAAGGTTAGAGCCTTATCTTTTACCACCTTATCAAGCTGTAGCTTGAAGGCTGGAGTGTAGAGATTACGACCGCGGAAGATAATATCATTCCTAGTTTTCCAAATAATATAGCATCATGCTCCAAAAGAGAATCGAGTTAGTTCTTTGCAGAACCCCTTGCCAATAAGAATATTATTAGCCCAGAGGAGGTTGTCTGGCCAATTTGAATTGATCCAAGGAATATTGCATTTAGTGGCCCAATAATTGGCAAGGGAGTGTGGAACGCAACATTCAAAAAATAAGTGATTGATGAGTCAGGCCTGGACTTACAAAAAGCACACACCGTGGAAGGTATTCTCCCATATTGCATGAGAAATACTTGTGTTGGGAAACGGTTTTTGGAGATGAGCCACATAAGGAATTGGTGTCTAGGTGCGAGGGCCTTATCCCAGACGAAGGAAGACTAGGGTACTGGGTTGGCTTTGCGGCAAATAATAGTCCACACCGAAGCCATCGTGAAAATCCCAGAGGAATCTTCCACCCACCTAAAGATGTCCTGGCCTTGCAAGCGTGGGGGAATCGTGATTTGCCATAGTGACAAGTCTTGGATAAGTTGGAGCCCATCTGAAGTGTATATGTCCTTAACCTTAGCTTCTCGGAGAAGGTCTAATTGGTAGATATAAGTATTAGAGAACAACAAATATAGCGGGCCACACTCTAGCCAAGGATCAAACCACAGTGAAGTGTGTTCGCCATCACCTACCTTCCATCTAAAGTGCGGTCGGAAGGTTTCTCTTAATGCAAGAATTTTCCGCCAAGCCCACGAGCAGTGTGTTAGAGTAGGAGAGGTCCAAAAGTATTGTCTTTTGAGATATGTGGCATGTATCCATTTGCACCAGAGTGATTCTTTGTCAGTGAATAGCAGCCATATATGTTTGAACATGGCTGCCTTGTTACTATCTTTGATTTTCCTCAAGCAAAGGCCACCTTCAGGAGTGGGAAGACAGACATCGGCCCAAGACACTTTTGCACCTCCCGGTCCCATGGTAGGGCCTTTCCAAAAGAACTGCCTGCAAACTTGCTCTATTTTGTCTACAACCGAAGCAAGAAGCCAGAAAATGGAAGCCCAATAGGCTTGTATTGCATGCAGTATTGACTTAATAAGTTGTAAGCGACCCGTAAACAAAAGAAACCGGTATGTCCAGGATTGGACTTTGGCAGTAAGATGACTTACCAGGGTATTGCAATCTACTTTGTTCAGTCGGGAAGTAATGATAGGCACCCCTAGGTAACGAACTGGAAAAGAACCCAGCGTGAAGCCCAGTGTTTGTAAAATTTGGTCCCTAAGTGTAACTGAGCCTCCAGAAATGAATATCTCACTCTTGCTAGCGTTTGGATTCAACCCGCTCCATGAAGAAAACTGCGTGAGTCCGTCCTTGATACAGGATATAGAAGCAAGGCTCGCTTGGCTAAAAATAAGGACATCATCTGCAAAGAATAGGTGAGATAATCACGTGGCCTTACATCGCCAATAGTATCGGTACCCCGGGAGTCGAGTGTGGGCATCAATGATACCTGTGAAAACCTCCATTGCCAATGTGAATAAGTAAGGAGACATAGGGTCTCCTTGACGTATGCCTCTTCCACTGGAGAAGAAGCCATGGAGTTCGCCATTGATAGAAATGGAAAATTTAAGGGTGCGGACACATACCATGATCAGTCTTGTAAGATGATTAGGAAAACCAAATGCCAGGAGGGTGGTCTCAAGGAAGTCCCAGTCTAGTGTGTCATAAGCTTTCCTGAAATCTAGATGGCACATTTTGGAATATGGGGCTTGTTATGAAAACCACTGAATAATTCTTGGGCAAGAAGAATATTGTCAGTTATCCGCCTTCCCTTCACAAATGCTGTTTGAACCGGACTGATGAGTTCAGGGAGAACTGCCGCAATTCTAGAGGAGAGAATCTTGGTAATACACTTATATATTGTATTGCAGCATGCAATAGGTCTTTAATCTGATACCGCTGAAGCATTGGGAACTTTGGGCACCAAGGCAATGATGGTATTATTGACTTCTTTAAGTAGACAGCCTGACTCAAGGAAGTCCATAACAGCTTCAGTGACGGAGGAACCCACCTTCTCCCAATTCTTCTTGAAGAAATCTGCATTGTAGCCATCTGGACCCGGGGCTTTATTCTTAGCAATAGAGAACATAGCAACACGGACTTCAGAAGGAAGGAAAGGGCGAGAAAGAAAATTGACCTGGTCATTTGTGAGGGGAGTGTGTATGACGCCAATGATCTCCTGGATATTTGGTCTCAGCGATACATCAACCGGGGCCAGTAAGTCTTGGAAATAAGAGACAAAAACTCTCTGAACTTCTACCTGTTCAGTAACCATTTGACCGGAATTATCCTTGACTGAAAGAATTATGTTTCGGAGGTGGCGATGATTCATCGAATGGTGGGAGAACTTGGTATTGTGGTCACCTTCTTTTAGCCAGCGAATCCTCAATTTCTGTCTAAAGAAAGACTCTTCCAAGGACCGGAGCTCGTAATATTCTTTGATTTGGGAATGTTCAACATCCGCCAGGTGAGTATCCTGAGGATCATGGAGAAGTGCTTCTTGGGTGGCTGATAACAACCTTTTAGTTGTAAAGACTCTCATAGAAATGTCCGAAGGTGGGGATCCAAACATCTGGACTCCCTATACGATCCGAGGGGTCCCGGATGGCATTGAAGTCTCCAGCAACAATCCAGGGGCTATCCTTAAGGCCTTGGCTCAAACTAATAATGTCTTGCCAGAGGGGTCTACGAGAAACAAAAGTGTGTTCTCCATACACCACAGAAAAGGTAATGACTGTGTCTGAACTCAATATTTTTGTCTCTCCATGGATAAGCTAGCTGGTACCAAGAAGGAGTTTGAAGTCCACTAGAAGCGGGTTCCATCCTACCCATATGCGCCCCCGTGAGAAGTGTCATAATTAGCCAACCATAGCCATCCAGGTAATAACCCAAACGAGATAATATCAAAATTGTTAGCAGGGACTTTAGTTTCCAGAATACCAATACAACATATACTGTTTTGGCGCACAAAAAGTCTGACTTTCGCTTGTTTAATGGGGTTCATGAGACCCCTTATGTTCCAGCATCCAAAAAACATAATATAGTATAATAAGAAGGCCAGGAGTTACCTTCTTTTTGAGCGTCGCTTGCTGGTTGAAGGCTTAAGTTTAGAATGGGGCGAACCGGAAGAGGCCACCTGCACATTGGCCAGCTTAGGGCTCTTTCTAGCATCCATCTGAGTGGGAGAGTCATTGCAAGCCATCTTATTCTTCAGCTTCTGCATTGTAGGGTTAGGATCCGGTGGTGTAGCCGGCTGAAGGGAGGAATGAGCTGCTTCCAGTCGAACCTCTATAGCTGCAGGCGTAGCAAACTCCAGTAGAGCAGCCAGCTACCGAGAGAGGTCAGTAAAGCTAGCACTCCTCTGTTCTTGCTCCATTCTTTCTATTTGCACTAGCTCATAACTCGAGCTTGCAGTCAAATTTACCTCTAGCACCACCTGGTCTTGGCTCCCAGAACACAGCAGCGAGCGGTCCAGCAGGTGAGCAAGAGCTGGATCCTCTTCTCGGACAGCATCAAAAGCGAGAAGGTCTGAGGCTGCCGAAGAGGACACTTGCTTGGCAGGAGACGCTGGAGAGGTCAGCTGGTTGAGAGCCGGATCCTGTTGAAGTCTAGCCCTGCATGAAGCCAAAGGTTTACTTGGGATTGGACGTGCTAGCATAGGTTCTTTGCTAGCTCTACTACGAACCACTTGCCACTCCTCCAAAGGGGTAGGTGAGGGCCTTCCAAAGACCGAGAGGAGTCCAGTTGAGTGTGCTGTCCAAGAGTTGCAGCAGTGTCTTGAGGGACATGATCCTCATGTTGGTTCTCTTGCATTGGCCGGTTATTTCTAGGATTAATGGCAGAACATTTGTGGCCAAACACGCCATAAGATTGGCATGAAATAGGCTTCCATTCGTATTCTACTTCTACCACACAAACAACACCATTCATAAATACATTTATGGTATCATGGCAGGCTTTGGAGGCTTCAAGCTCAATACAAACATGCGCAAAGGAAATCATTTTTAGTTGTTCCGTGCGCTGATCAATGTACAAGGGAGTACCCAAGGTACTAGCAACTTTACTAATACCCCGGGCTGACCACAATCCATATGGTAGGTTCTTCAGTCGAATCCAAACAGGAACCGAGGTGTGCTCACCTTTTTTCAGCTCTAGCATAGGTTGCCATTGCTGAAGCATGAGAGAGACCCTTGCCACCGTCAACGGACCCCGTTCGATGACTTTCCCTCTAAACTCTGGGTCCGGAATATGGAAGAAAAAGAACCCTTGGTCATTAGCTTTCACCTCCATTAGGCGATGCCCCCACAAGTGTTTAAGGGCTGTCTCCACTAGTTTGAATGGGAGTTTTTTCCCAACGAAATACCCCACCAAACATTGTTTCCAAATTGGATGAGCGGCTTCTAAGTCCTCATCATAGCAGTTCACAGCATTACTTACGCCTGAATTCGGAGGATAAAAGGAGAGGGAGTACCCTTGCACCGCTGCTTTAGCCACATTTGCCCAAGAGCGGGTTGTTGTGGACTGCTTCTCAGATTGTTGCTGCAATAGAGGGGTTTTAGATCCATTTGCAGCAGCCGGTTGGCTTCTGGAAATTCCTTCAACATCAGTTACAGTAGCACCTATCCCTAGGCCATCCGAATTTTGCATTCTACCAGCAGGACTAAGCCTAACTACATCAGCATTGTTGATTCGACTACTCTCAGCTAACTGCCCCCCAACTACAGAACCAGTTGCAGCAGCGTTTACATTGCGCGCTTGGTTACGCGAGGAGTTACGCCCTACCGGAGCCCTACTCCGGCTCCGGTGTCGACCCCCACCCAGGTCGAACTTGGTCTTAGGGGCTGTTGGTTTCTTCTCCATCGTAGGAGCAGGGGAAGTTAAACTACCAGCTAAGCGAACAGGGCAACCCTAACCCACATAACAAAATCGGAGAGAACAGCTCTTACCAGAGCAAGAGAGAAGGGGGTTCTGGTGGCCTGCCCAAGGGCTGCTCCTCTATGCAGATCGGGCTTCAATCGACGCTGGAACTGACCTCCCAGAGCCAGGGGCAGAGCCGGCACTACAGTGTTTCAAGTTCTCAGCGTTGAGAGAAAAGGATGAACAGTGTTTCATCGAAGAGGTCGCTTTTTGCTTCATTTGGCTTTGTAAGTCAATCTCTCAATTCTAGCAAAAAGAAAACCCCCCAAATTCTACAATTACTAAGGTTAGTCGTTATTTCTTTGATTGAAAACTCTCATGTCCTGCTTCTTTTAGTTTACAGGTTTTCCCCAAAGGGTCTCCGTTAGTACCAGATATTTCGCGAGCAATCCTTAATGTAACTGAAGGGCCTAACATGACGGAAATCGAAAAAGCATGGTTTACATCGGAAACCAACTGCATCAATTCGACGTCCTCGATTTCTTCCAGTAGCTTGGGTCTTGACAGTTTCTGGGGCCTATTCTTGATTGCTGGAGTTGCTGCAGTTTCAGCTCTTCTCATTTACATGGTCAAATTTGTCAAAAGGAATTGGCATGTCATAACAAGTTCTTCAGCTTCACTGTGGCAGAAAATTGTTGCATTGGGAAGGAGATTTTATGAAAGAGACGTCAATTCCCATACTTATAGGAGGGCAGATTCAGAGATAGAAGTATGGATGATGGTACCGATAAGCATGTAGCTGTCGAGATATTAGAAAACACTAATTCCCCCCCTAGTCCGTCAAGCAACTCCAGCCATATCAACGATGTTTTAACCAATGAGCAAGGCGCACCATCTGCAGAACAAGGACTTCCTAACCATGTAGATGAAGAAAGCCACAACATAGCAAGAAATGTCGAGCTTACTGATGTAACCGAGAGAGGTACATGCCTCGACAACCTTAGATACTAAACTTTAATCAGTTTGCACTGAATGTAGCGTCTTTCTAACTCTACTTGTGTGAGTTCCTACACAAAATGGTCTACCCTTTGCCTGAATATGTTGATCAAATTCTTGCGGTCTACAATATGGCATGTATCTTACTGTTCTCCTTCCATTGAAATCACTAAGAATACATGTTAGAACCTTGCTTGAGCTGACCTTGAACTTGGAAGATGACATGCCTACCATATTTATGCCAAATTCAACTTTTCCAAAGGGTACTTTTTTGTGTCTGAATATTTGCAGATCTTTCATCACGCGAAGGCACTCAGCCAACTGCTGCTCGTGGGCCCCTTCATCACACCTCCCGTGAATGTCACTGCGGTGGCGAAGGTGGCAGTTCAAGCAGCTGCGGATCCTGCTTTCGCTCCAGTCGTCATGGACGTTCAAGGATTAATCTGATGTAGCCAACTGAAGTCGAAGTAGAAATGGTCCGACCCCTTTTTCTTTAAAGGTTCAATCTTACAGAGTTGTTGATAACATGAGCACTCATATGTTGTTTTCAAATCAAAAGCCTTTCGGTTTTTGTGGAGTCTATAGTTGCCTAAAGGAGCAAGAGAAGAATTCTTAGTTCAGACCTTAGAGGCTGTAAATGCCCCTGAAAGAGCCAAATCATTCGTACATTGTGGTATCTCTGGACTTTTGAGTCATGGACTGAACTCCTGGGAAATGCCCTTCAAGGATAAGTTCATCGGGCAAGAGTAATATAGCTTCGCATTGCTGTCATCCTCAATGTTATGTATGGATTCCAGACTCATTAATCCTTGACGCACGATCAAATGACACGTTATAATCGAAAGTTTAGGGCATTGCGAGAATCAATAGGGCATGCAAGACATTTGAATTATCATCATTTAGGAGTATAAAGTTTCCAATCAACCATAGCTCCTTTTCTGACCTTTTCAATTGAGCAGACATTGTGATTTGTATGTCAGTTTCTTCCTCTCCTTCCTCCCATTTTTGCAGGCTTGAACTGTTTGTTGACTAAAATATCACTTCAGTATTTCACTAACAAAGAGAAAACAATAAAAAAAAATCATAAATCTATCGTGTTTGTGCTAATTTAGTCATTAATCTTATAATTGTGTAATTTAGTTGTTAACATATTCACATTTTGTCAATTGAGTCCATTTGAATAATTTTGGTTAGAAATCACTAACATGGATGTTGATAATGCCATATAGAATAGCCAGAATCCATATTAGCGATTTCTTGTCAAAATTGACCTAATGAACTTAATTGGTAAAATGTAAAAATGTTTATGATTAAATTGGAACAATTACAAGATCTATGACTGAATCAGCAAAATCCATATAACCTTTTTTGGTAAATTTCTTCATTAACGAATATCACAAGCAATAGTAGGTTTGAGCTCCCCTCTGATTAAACTTTTCTCTGAACAATCTGAGATGTCACATCATCACTTCTGTCGTGCCTTCCACAATTTCAAATCACCTTCATTTCGATGTGTAGGTGATACCGTCGATATCACAAGCCACTCAGAAAAGAGAAAATAATAAAAGAAAATCCACATTAGTCTTTTCCCCTACTAAATATAAACACTCTTAAAGAAAACCACACAATGTTCACTAGTTTTACGCTATAAATGTATGATCCAAAACTTGTAGAACGTAATTGTACCCGACACATAAATTTTAGGAATTTTCGTGTGTTTATTCCTAGAGTTTAGATAAAATCAGCAGGCTACAAGTACAAGTTTGTTAAGTTCGAAACCTCAAAATTGTCGATAAGGCGAGTGGAAGCAACTGAGCATGGACAAATAGACACATCGTCCAATTAATGTTTTGACTTCTCTCACCATATATCTATTCTATTTTTCTTTATTCACCAAGTTTAGAAATAGACAGATCATCCTTTAGCTCCTTTTCTTCCACGATTTTCTTTATTCAAGTGGACTAAGCTCCACGCACTATGCATAACCAATACGGTGAGACCATTTCAATATGTTGATTTCTTAATGGTGTCAAAATCAATATGCAATTAGACATATTGTCTGATATTTCCTTTCTTAAATTAAGCACACTATTTCCTAGAATTTTCTTAATAGAAAGAGACAATGGAAGCAATGAAATCATCTTTGAACTTCTGGCCTGACTTTCCATATACTTCAACAAGAAATTAAAAACCCAAACTGGACTTAGACTGATGAATATAATTAACAATTCCAGTGAATTTTCGCCTATATATCATGGAACTTGCGAAGTGTTAAGTTTAGGTGGTTTATAATTGGGGACAAAACTTTGGGTGTACGCTCATTTTATGGGCAATATTTAACTCTACTTCCAGGAAGTCTCGTTGGATGCAATCATCCGAGAGGAATGGAAAGTATAAGTGGGGAAGGAAGGTAAAAAAGCTTGGGGAAGGAAGGTAAAAAAGCTTTCTCCCAGTACAATAGTTTAGTAAGAAACTAGCGAAGTCGATGCAAACACGGCTGCAATGGCCTTTTGGATTGATGCAAACAGATTCAGGATGACAATCTGCATAAAGTGTAAGAAAAACGACCATAACTTTTGATTTAGAAAGAGTTACAAGTCTCATAATCCCAATCTGAAAAGCTTGTTCTGAGCGCTAAACGTATATCAAATTGAGTACACCTTTTGCAATCGTTTTGGACCTCAAAATTCATGGTTTGAGGATGTTTGAGGGCACTTTTCTATATGTCATTTCTCCACAGTATTTTAGGCTTCTGCTTAAGCTAATATTTGAGTTTTCTGGGTTGTGTATTCGACATATTTCTGGGTTGTGTATTCAACATATTTCATCATATTTTATAGATTACAGAAAAAGAGAACTTTTCTCTATAGTTCGGCCTGTTGAGTACGTGCGATTGAGTGTGTGTTTGCCGATCGTTAGATTCATGTTTATCTGGAAGTTTGTTACGTCAGTTGGTATTAGAGTCAGCAAACATTGCTGGAGAGCCATGTTCACTCAATTATCTTGCTTGACGATGATTAGGGGACAAGGACCTTGTGCACGGCTTTTTGGTGGTTCGAAACAATTGCTGTCCAGTCTACCCTATTAAACTCTATTTGAATGGGGGTAGAAGACATTTTCATGGTAATTAAGGGACAAGGTCCAGATCCGGCGAGCAAATCCCTTAATCTTGTGTCACGGGCCAGTCACTCGTATCCATGACACTTGCCTGTTATAGTGAAGGGTTGCCCTAGCCCGATTCGGCAAAGACAGCCCTTGTTAGTGATGATGTAATTCTTTAATGGAGAAATTCAGAAACCAGTGATTTTTAGATTTCATGATTTTCATAATAAGTGGCATGAAGACATTCATTTATCCTTAGCAATACCATTGGAGATAATTGTTGCGGAAAACCAAAGAATTTAAACCAAATAAAGAAATCCGATTTCTGTCCCTTAGCCCACTCTTATTTAATGTGTTCTATCGATGAAGGATGGGATATAACGTTCTTTTTAATTATGAGTGGAGAAAGAACCTGACTCTATTTATATAGGTTGTCAATAAGTGCCTTACATCAAAGCACCCTTTTACTTTCATAAGAGTCGCTAGTTTTTGGAGGAAGGGCCTAAACTTGTGTACAATGCTTTTTTCAATGCTACGACTTTTCGCTGACTCACTTAAGTGCTAAAATCAAAGAAAAATGATTATTTAAGTGCCTCTGGTGAGATGTTCTAGCCAAAATTAACATGTAACTTTTTTAATTAAAATTTTTAGCTGACATAGCACTTAAGTCATTTAACTAACTTTTCATGGATCACTAAAGTATGAAATTTTTTGAAAAATTATTTTTTCAGTGTTAAATTTTTCTAAAAAAGATTTTTTTTTCAATACCAAATTTTTTGAACAGCGTCATTTTGTGATGCAATGTAATTTGACATTGAAAAAACCATTTTTTTCAAAAAAATCTGGCACTTAAGTGATCCGCAAAAGTTGGTTATTTTTTTAATGACGTCTTTCACCATCCACGTTTTCTAACAAGCCATGTTGGCTTAGGAAATTAATAAAAGAAATCCACATCGGATTTCTGGCCAAGCAAATCAGCGATGGCACTAAAAGTCATTTTTCAAAAAATTTGACAATCCTAATTATGGTTGCATTAAGTTTACGTATTTGACACTCTAAGCTCAATTATGTGTTTATGATATTTAATGTTTAGTTGTGGTACTACAGTGAGCGCCGAAGTATATTAGAAGTGCCTTAATTGAGCTTAGAGTGTCAATAAAGTAGCACTACTTGTGTACTTTGGCCTCAAAATAATTTTATGTTTAGTTGTGGTATTAAAGTGAGTATCGTAAATAAGTTAAGGCACTTTTAGTGTACTTCAGCTTCAAAAGAATGATAACTTCCTTATAATGATTGTATCCTTTCATTTCATTAGAGTCACATCTTCTCATAGCCAATATTTCTTTTATAACATTTTAATAATTATTAAACTACTAATAAATAATATCATGTGGACCACAATAATTCTTACATTCTTCCACTTTACCCATATGACCTTCATTTCATGGTTTAATAAAAATCATAATGTGCACAATAACATTATTTTATAATCTTCATTAAGTTGACTATCACATAATAATCACAAGTAAGTAGAGAAAACTAATATGAATCATAGTGGTTGTATGTCATTAATCAACATAGTCCCTTTTATGTACTTCAACTATAGCTCTTTACTTAACATGATCCATAAATAAAAAGTACAATAATGGTCTAGCTATAATGTCTCTGTTAGAGACTATCCTATTTAACATTCATCTATTTTCATAATGTATGCTAAATAGAAAACATGAAATATCATAAACACATAATTGAGCTTAGAGTGTCAAATACATAAACTTAATGTAGCCATAATACAATCATTAGTGACATCCAATAATGCCCATCCTTTCAATATGTTCATTAAATATTTTGGGTGGTAGTCATTTTGTTAAGGGATCTACAATCATAAGGTTGATGCTAGTGTGCTCATTTGATATTCTTTGTTTGTTAAGTTATTCTTCTATTGGCTTCATCAATTTCCCCCAAAAATCCATCATTTCCCTTGACATTCTTACCTTTTGTCCTCCAACAGTAAATGCCACTTCTAGAAGGGGTAAAATGGTAATTTCTCAAAGTATAGTATACCGTACTATACATGTATACAGGCAAAGATTTTATACGGGCTTGAATAAAATTGGTTTGGGCTCAATTTGTGGAGAAATGGGCTAGAAAATGCAATTGGGCTCAAGGCTTGAAGTTGGGCTTGCCTAGGCCCACTTGGGCTTGCTTGGGGCCCACGTGGCTGACCCCTAATAGGCGCAAGGCCCATTAGGCCTTCAGTCGGTCCATCTCCTCTTGGTTCCAATTTTTCGACCCGTTGAATCCTTTTTCGATAATTTCTGAGCTTAACGATAAATTCGAGAATTAATGAGGCAATGCCTAATATTTTAGTATCAACATCCTTGAAAGTTTAATACTCGAAACCGAATTGAAATTCGTGGTTAATATCGATCAATCGAGACTTTAGTACGACCTAACTATCATGCGACATTTAGGGGTTCTTGCACGTTTGACCTATGGTTGATAGCTTTTCAATCCACGATGGTGACTATTCAAATTAGGCCAATATTCGATTGTCATGTAATCATGAGAGGTTAATTGCTCACACTGAGTACAGAGCCAAAAGGAAATCGGTTTAATGTCATTTGTAGTCAATATCGAAGTCGTGCGAAATCACCCACAATCCGACCTCGTACTTCTACCGAATCGATTTATTTCCATTCGCTAATTAGCCTATAACAGTATGGTATCGTTCCTCTTTGATCCTTATGGTCGAGTGGCCTATCCCTGATTGAATTCACTAGTCGTACGCGTATTGATATTTAATTGCCATTCTAACTAATTAGTTAACTCATGAGGAGCTAACTCAAAGTAAATGTAACTGCGCATTGATAAAATAATCATTTCATATATCCTGAAATGGGTCGAAATTCATGATATTACATTAATATTTTTTGGACGTGGTGCATATCTTTTTATATGGGATTATATATTGCATGTTATTAATTGAGTCAACTTTCTTATATTGAAGTTACAAAAATGAATTAAACCGCATGCTAGGATAGATTAGTTCCTTAGTTTACAATTGCACATCTAGGAACAATGTAGCAATTTAGTAAATTTCTTAATTTATAATATGATTTAATCTAGGTTATTTCCTGATTTGAATTAGGTAATCGTATATTTTAATTAGTTTCCAATTTTAACTTTATAAGAAAATAATAAAAATAGCATGAATATGTCATATAAAATTCGTTGCATAAATTTCATGCTATTGTTGCCACATTATTATTACCACGTCATTGCTGCTCTGTCATGGTTGCCCCATCATCATGTTGCCATGTCATCCTTTCCATGTCATTTAATACTTGCATTTTTAGACTAATAAAAATTAGATTGCACGTCATGCTAGTTTAGTTCACAATATTTGCCCGTCATTACTATCATGTCATATGTCATTAGTTCAATTGCCTGTCATTATGTTGCCATGTCATTATTTTCATGTCACACTTTCCATATCATTTAATAATTGCATGTTTAGACTCATAAAAATTAAATTGCTCCTAATGCTATTTTAGTTCATAATATTTGCCCATCATTACAATCATGTCATGTTATATGTAATTAGTTCAATAATTCATGCATGTTAAACTTAGATTAAAATTTCATATAGTAGGGTTTTCATAAAGCAGAAAAAAAAAACGAATTAGTTAGAATTGCATTATCATTTAGAAGTCATGCCGAGGCTATGCATGCAACTTTAGTTGACATCTTGCAGAATAATTATTGGAAATAATAGAGCTTTTGTGTGCCTATGTATTTAGGTCTTTGGCTTATTCTTAACAATTAATTTGCAACTTTGGTTTATTCGGTGTTACATTATTAATTGTGCACCCTCATAATCAAATTTGCATGTTAGTGAGGCTAGAAATCAACCAAGACTACATACAAAAATATTTTTTGAAAATAAAGTGTGAATGTACCAAAAGGACATCAGATTAATTTAGCATAATCATGTCCCTGTATCTATTAAATCTATTTGTGGAATTAAAATGTACTATTGCGCTTTACTTGATTTTTAATCAACTTAACTGATTGGAAATATAAGAAGATTGTATGTTAAACTAAGTACCAAGTTATTATTGGTAAGGCTTGAGAGAGTCTATACTAAATGCAAGCGATTGCTTGTGAGAGGAACTTTCATTCATATCTAGTAATTCATTAAATATCTCTTTGGTGGTCCACCTCTGGGAAGACCACGAGATAATATAACTTTTTTATTAAAATGAAGGCAAACAAAGGGACCATGAGTCAAACATGAGCACATATCAAAGCACCTAGATAAATCTCTAGACACTCCTCACAACAGAGACTTATTGTTCAAGGATGAAACCATTGACATTCGGTAACGACAAGATGTCAGATCTTCTTGTGAAGTTCAATTACCCACATGTTATAAGCTCGGCACGCAAGTTTTGGAGGGTCGAAGCCAGTCGCAAGTGCCAAGACCTTGAGCTCTTTCTCAGTCCAGTTCTTACCCGCAGGAGTACCGCTCAGCATGCAAATGTCCGCTAAGGATGCGTTCCGGTTCACTGCATCGGTGTCAGGATATTCTGGAAGGAGCACGTCCATGATCACCACCTTGCCCTTCTCTGGCAATGCCTCCCAGCAATTTTTCAATACCTTAATACAGAACTCTTCGTCTCCACAATGAATTATCCACTGCATAGAACGACCAAAATTCAGTCTAAACTATGGGTAGCAGCCACAGTATCTACTGTATAATTCTAAGTACAGTCACCCAATGAGGCAACTGAAGCTGTGTAACCTTCAGTAAAATGACGTCTGCTTTAGGGATGTGTTGCGTCATATCCCCTTCGACATGTTCAACACCTGTCATCACAAAATAAAGTGGGTCATTCCATCGTGGTTTTGGTACTGAGACAGCTTTATTCAGTTATATTACTAAATATTAAACGTGTATGATGTATATGTTCATAACCCACCAATTAAATGTATGGCTAAAGGACATGACCGTTGAATCAATATCATTAACCTTCAGATAATGATTTTTCTAAAAACGTAAGACTTTTAGAGTTCGTCCATTTCTTGAAAATTGAACAATTTGAAAAACATTTTCTTTAAGGTGATCGCTCATATCGTTATAATAATTAGTCAATCGAAAATACTTTTATGATCGATAACAATGTCTTAAAAATTTCGTGTATGATGAAAATATTTTTTATTTATTTATTTTTATAAGCGATACAAACCATTGCTTTTAGGACAATCCTCTTCGAATTGCTCATTTTCCTCGAAACAAATGGAGTTTTAGTGTGCAAATCATGTCCTAGCATTGACGGGAATCCATTTAATGAGTTTTTCCATTACAAAGTCCTGTTCATTGAGCAAGCATAGCCATGCCGAAAAAGCACAATGAGAGAAATTGATTACCAGGAATCGAAGGTGCTTCTCTGACAACATGAGGTAGATCAAAGTTGATACCATGAATGTGTGGGTGTTTGGAGACAATAATCCTAAGGCTTGCCCCAACGCCACCACCAACATCGACTACTTTCTTTGCATCGTCAAAGCCGCGATAAATCTCAACAATTTTGTTCATGTAAATGTTGGTTGGGGCTTGCATCGCATTGTTGAATAGCACGTTGAACTTGTCATCCTTGCTCGCGTACTCAAACATGGTCATGCCATTAGCAAGTTGGAAGGGCCTTCCTCCTTCCAAAATCGCGTCTTTTAAGCAGTACCTGCACAACATGCATAGAGAAATGAGTAAATGATAGTTTTTAATCTATTATGAGAATAACAGTCTACTTTGGATTACAAATAATCAATAACAAATAATTATAAATTATTGTGGGGTCCACTCGTTCAACAATTTGTAACTTATAATAAATTGTTATTCTAACAGTAGTCGAAAGATTATTATGCTAACAAAGTCCACATGCATAAAAAAAAAAAAAGAAAATTATTGAGGGAAAATTAAATAAATATGAAAAGAAATTAGAGTCATGTCTTCCAAATCGTTTTGCCACTCGACCAATTGATTAAACATAGAATTAAAAGATCACAAACCAGCTGCCGGTCATGACTTTGTCGGTCATGAGAAGCAGCAAGGGCGCAGTGAATGTCGACGACCCATGGGCCCTCACGAAGTACTTGCTTCTGGGTCCCAAGCCGTAGAGCCTGGGGATGTCCCCGTCTGGACCCTGGGCGAGTGTGCACGATAGGATGGAGTAGCTTGCGAGAAGCCGCATCATCCGGTCCAGAGTGACGGGGGCTTCGGGGTTCTTAGCAGACAGGCGCGATGCAATCTCGGTAGGGGAGAGCAGTGGAGCTGAGCCAGATGGCCCCTCCTCAGCCAGCATCTCCAGGATCCCGAGCTCGACGGCCGCCTTCAGCACCATGGGGATGCCTATCAGCGCATTCATTTCCATGGCGAACAAGAACTCATCTTCGTCCTCGCTGGACAACGTCATTACTGTGCTCTTGTATGCACTCATGTTTGATTTCTGCTCTCTTCTTTTTGGCCTTTCAGAGGTACAGAATGGTTGATGCGTCGATACCATGGAGGAGACTTTATAAGCATTACAGGCACTGTCGTTAACGTTATTGAAAGGTCCGCAATTTTTAGTACTTAACCTTCACCGTTGATTCTCGGGTAGCATGGAGCTTGTGTCATTGATTTAAAGAGTGCACCTACTGGTCACTCTCAAAAGTTTAAATAATTAGATCAAGAAATACTTAATATTTAGGTAGATAGACTTTGAATTTTATTTTCTATTTAATCTAAATTTTGTGACAGACGCATTTTGAATTTTTCTAACTTAAAGCACCTAAAACTTTCACAACATAGGAATGTTCACTTGTAAGTTAAACATAAAATTCTAATATTTTTTTTTATTTGAGAAACATATTAACTTTCGGTGGAAAAGCAACAAAAAATTTCTTTTGCTTTTAATGGAGGGTTATTTATACAAAAAATCCCAAAGTTGTGCACTTGTGATAAGTTCACATCAAACTAATTTTTTGACCACAAAAAATCCCAAACTAATATACTTACAACAAATTTAGTCTCCATTAGCTTTTGTTAAATTTTAATATCATATTGTCGAATTGGATGACACTTGATAGGTATACTAGTTTGAAATTTTACCCTTCGTTTGTCATAGGTATATTAGTTTGTTTGTTTTTCGTAGTAGTAATCCAATTTAACTAAAACTAATTAAGCATAAATTTGTCACAAAAGTAACTATTTGGGGTTTTTGTGGGCCAAAAATTAGTTGAGGTTAAACTTGTCATAAGTGTACTTGTTTAGGGTTTTTGTTAGCCAAAAATTAATTTATGGTAAATGTGTCATGAGTTTACTAGTTTGGGCTTTTTACAGTATTAACTCTTTAATTAAGTCTAAACAAGCTAACCCTTGAACATTAATAAGTAACGATTTCATCTAAAGACCAGTGTTGCCTTGTTCAAGGGGTCAAATGTTCATGTGCAGCTTTGTTGTACCTATTAATGTGCCCATATGCTGTCCCTCCATTGGACATTGCTACGTACTTAATCTAATTTATACCTTCCACACTTGATTTTTGCCTTATTAAAAATCCTTGATAAAATCAAATATCCTTCAATACCTCTCTTTCTCTCTGTCTCCCCTCAAAACCTAGTGGCAATTGACAACCATTATCGCCTCACCTTCAACCTCTGTAGTCATCAGCCACAACGAACCACCTCCCATCTTGCATCACTGATTCATCATATTTTTGACATTGTGAATTTTTTTACTTATTTAATTCAAATTCAGTTATCAAATTTTCTGAAATGTCAGGATAAAATTATTGGATTTTATCCTCATTAATTTTCGAAATTTTCGACTCTTTGTCCCTTCTTTCTCTCCTCTCCCCGGCTTTTTCCCCCTCCGCAGGAATATTAGAAAAAGGACTATCGGATTAAGAATTTAAATCGTGATTTTGCCGCTCTACAATTCTATCATGAGGACAAGAAATTTGGAAAAAGGAGGTGACAAGACGTGGGCAAAAGTTTGTGCAAATTTTTCCCATCAACCATCCTCTCCTCTGTTACTCTTTGTCCCTTCTTTCTCTCCTCTCCCCAGGTGCATTTTTCCCCCTCCGCACCACCCCAACTGCCCCCATCACACCCCCTCCCTCTCTTTTCGACGTTTCTCACCTTTCCTCTCTCTCTCTCTCTTTCCCCTCGAAAGCCGCATGCCTTCCGCCCTGCATCCTTCCTGTCACCTCCTTTTTCCAAATTTCTGGTGCTCATGATAGAATTGAAGAGTGGCAAAATCCTGATTTTAATTCCTAATTCGATAATCCTTTTTCTGATGTTGCTAAGTGACTCCAAAATTTTAGAAATTAATGAGGATAAAATCCAATAATTTTGTCCTTTTGTTTTGAATAAGTCATAAAATTGAGGACGTCACAACTCTTATAATTGCCCCCATCACATCCTCTCCCTCTCTTTTTGACTTTACTCGCTTTTCCCCTCTCTCTCTCTCTTCAAAAGCCACACGGGACCAAAGGAAACTCGTGAGGGAGGGGGTACGCACACGGCTCCGGCACGGCTGGCAAACGGTGACTCGCAGTGGTCAATCCCAAATTGCCTCCATCACATCCCCTCCCTCTCTTTTTGACATTTTTCACCATTCCTCTCTCCCCCCCCCCACCCCAACCCCCACCCTCAGAAGCCACACGGGACCAATGGAAACCTGTGAGGGATGGATAATGCCACCACCCCAACTAGTCGATCGCCATCGGACCAGTATGAGTCACTGTCCGCCAGCCGTGCCAAAACCACGTGCGCACCCCCGAGAGAGAGAGAGAGAGGATGTCATGGGGACAGTTGGGGCAATGTAGAGGGGGAGTAGAGAAAGAAGGGAAGAGTGAGAGAGAGGAGAGGACGGTTGATGGGAAAAATTTGCACATTTTTTTTGTGCACTTCCCGTCACCTCCTCTTTCCAAATTTCTTGTCCCCATGATAGAATAGGACAGCTAATTAATTAACACAAAGCAAGATTAACTAAATTAATCACTATTAAACTTAATTAACCGCCTAATCCCAATTAATCCTAAACAATCTAATCCTAAGCAAGATTAGCACACCAATCAAGGGATTAGTGACACAACCTACAGTTTCATGACGATGGTGGCACGGTTACAACAATGGTAGCGAGACAGATGCATAGACACCTCCAATGTGGCGAGGTGAAGTGACACAAAGCCGGATCTCGGTCGAGGTGGTTCGGACAAAAGGAAACCTGTAAGGGAGGGGGTGCGTGCGCGGCTTTGGCATGGCTGGTGGACAATGACTCACGGTGATCCGATGGCAAGCAAGTAGCATGGTTGAGTGGTAGAAGCAACCGATTTCCTTTGGTTCCGTGCGGCTTCTGAAGGGAGAGAGGGAGGGGGGAAGGTGAGAAAAGTGAAAAAGAGATCGAAGGTGAGAAAAGTAAAAAAGAGAGATCTCTTTTTGACTTTTCTCACCTTTCCTCTCTTCCCCCGCCACCCTAACCCCCAACCCCCACCCCCACCCCCATCCCCCCTCAAAAGCCACACGCCCTCCAAAGGAAACCTATGAAGGAGGGTGTGCACGTGCGGCTCTGGCGCAACTGGCGGACGATGACTTGCGGTGGTCCGACGGCGAGTAGGGGGCGTGGCTGACTGGCAGAGGTGGCCAATCGACTAGCTGGGGTGGTAGCAATAATTGGAGGGCGTGCAGCTTCTAAGGGGAAAGAGAGAGGAAAGGTGAGAAAAGTAAAAAAGAAAGGGAGCGGATGTGGCTGGGGCAATTGGTGCGATGCAAAGGGGGAAAAATGCATGTGAGGAGAAGAGAGAAAGAAGGGACAAAGTGAAAGAGAGGAGAGAACAGTTGATGGGAATATTTTGCACAAAAATTTGTGGGCTTCCCATCACAATGGGGTCAATTCCATAAAAAACCCTCAACTATGGCTTTAATCCCAAAAATACCCCAAACTTTTTTTTATCTCGAAAAAAACCCTCTACTTTTACTTTAGTCCCAAATCTACCCTCCATCAAAAATCACCGTGAACTCCTTTGACGTGGCCTCACCGGCACCGGAATCAGGCGAGGGTCACCTGGGCGGCCCTCGCCGGTGTCGGGAGAGGGCAGCCCAAGCCTGGGCGACCCTCGTCGGCGTCGGGCGAGGGCCACCCGAGCCGATCTCGCTCAGGCGGCCCTCGCCGGACGCTGGTGAGGGTCGCCCTCGCCCGATCGGCTTGGGCGGCCCTCGCCCAACGTCGGCGAGGGCCGCCCGAGCCTCGCCCGGATCCGGCGAGGCGACCCGGCGAGGGTGAGGGCCGCCCAAGCCGGATCCGGCGAGGGCGACCCTTAGCTGGATCTGGCGGCCCTCGCCGGCGTCGGGCGAGGGCCGCTCGGGCCGAATCGGACGAGGGCCGCCGGATCCGGCTAAGGGCCGCCCTCACCGGATCTCGGCTTGGGCAGCCCTCACCCTCGCCCGGGTCGCCCTCGCCCAACGAGGCTCGGGCGGCCCTCACCGACGTCGGGCGAGGGCCGCCCGAGCCGATTGGGCGGGCGACCCTCACCAGCGTCCGGAGGGCCGCCCGAGCGGATCTGGCTGGTGGCCCTCGCCCGACGCCGGCGAGGGTCGCCCAGGCCTGGGCCGCCCTCGCCCGACGCCGGTGAGGGCCGCCCAGGCGACCCTCGCCTAATTGCGACCCTCGCCTGATTCCGGCGCCGGCAAGGCCACGTCAAAGGAGTTCACGGTGATTTTTGACGGAGGGTAGATTTGGGACTAAAGTAAAAGTTGAGGGTTTTTTTCGAGACAAAAAAAAGTTTGGGGTATTTTTGGGACTAAAGCCATAGTTGAGGGTTTTTTATGGAATTGACCCCATCACAATGCGTCCTAGTACGGGATATATCACGGGCAATCCTCAACGTAACTGAAGGGCCTAAAATGACGGAAATTGAGAAAACATGGTTTACAGCGAAAACCAAATGCCCGGATTCGACTACATCGATTTCTTCCAATAGCTTGGGTCTTGACAGTTTCAAGGGTCTATTCTATATTGCTGGAGCTGCTGCAGGTTTTGCTCTCCTCCATTTCATGATCATGTTTGTCAAAAGAAATCGGCATGTCGTGACAAGTTCTTCGGGTTCATTACGGGAGAAAATTGCTGCATTGGGAAGAAGATTTTACGAAGGAGACCTGAAATCCCATACTTTTAGAAGAGCCAGACTCAGAGATGGAAGTATGGACGATGGTGTCAATGAGATTGCACCTATTGAAACTTTAGAAAACACTAATTTCCCCCCGAATCTGTCTAGCGAATCCAGCCAAATCCACGGCGTTTTAACCAATGAGCAAGGCACACCATCTGCAGAACAAGAACTTCCTAATCGTGGGGACGAGGGGTCCCTTGAGGTACCGATAAATGTGGAGCTTACCAGTGTAAACTAAGAGAGGTACATGCCTCGATGTAAAATTATGCAGTTCTTCAGAGAATGTTTTCGCAGGATGTTCAAATTGATGTCCAGATCATCTGGGAGTTCACATATAAAGAGAATGAACGAAAAATTTTCATCGTTTACGAAAATATTTAGAAGTAAATTTTTATCAATTATGAAAATATTTCTCATTTACTAATTATTTAGTGATACAAGTAATTATTTTTATTTTCAAATCATTTATTTCTGCGAAACAAACAAAGCTTTAGATGACAATACATTTGCCCTCATTCCCTTCTCATGTAATGATTGCCATTGATACTTTTTATGTAATGGCTATAGTGGTTGTATTGTGTGTCAAATTCCTATGTGTTCTCATGTTTTATGTAAACAAACGTGATCAAATGTGACATGTAAAAAGCTCATAGGTCTATGCTCTATCATCAAAACCTTGTTTTATCAAATGGAAGCATGATGAAATTTAAAAACGACTAGTCGATTAATTTTAACAATAATCTTTAGTAATTAGTTAATTTCCTACAAAGAAAAAATCCAAATAATCTATTTCTTTCATTCCTTACTCTATTTCTTTTTTTAACCTATATGCAAAAATAAGATTGATCCACGCAACATTGCAAGATTTCACTATTCACAATCAATAGTTAATGATATGGTGACTAACCAAAATATTAGACCATAGAAAAATTGGAAATCCCGAAACGTGAAAGATCATGTAACATGAAGTCATATTTTCAATATAATTCCTACCCTTGAAAAAAGAATTATAAACAAAGATCCACATTCAGGGAACTTATGGGTCTATCCTTTAGATCACGCAGAAAATCATTTCAACATTACCAAATTAGCAATTGGTTAAGTCAATCATTGCACTATGGATTGTATTGTTCTTACCCAGGTGCTTTTTAAAGGGTCAAACTACAATTGGACTTGGGTTGAAAATTAGGCTAGTATAGGAGACAATTTGATTGTCATAAGTGGAGCTGTGATCGTTGAGCAAATGCTTATAGCCTCACCCACTTTTCTTCATCCTTTCACACCCTTAAGGCTGTGCTCATCAATTGTCCCCCATGTAAATATAACTAGACAATAAGCATGCCTAGTTATATATAGATAATCAACCCATAAAACCTAATAATACAATAATTGCACTATATACACATGGAAAAACACAATTTACGAACTATATACATATTATCAACCCAAAAAGTCTAGAGTCACATTCCCACTTTCTTTATCTTATGATTTCTCATCTCTCTTTCTTATCTTATAGTATGAACTATATCTTGTCAATACTCAATATCCTAGATTAACTCAATCATATTGTACAACAGGGAAATCTTTACATTACAACTAGACATTTGCATTCCAATTGCTTTTACCAGCCTAATTTGTACATGTCATGTGATACTCATAATTATTTGACTAATTGATAACTCTACGTTATTGCGTAATTTACCATACTATGGGTACGGGGCCCAAGACATTTGGGAAAAAAAGTGGTAGGCCTGGACTTCTCCAACATAGGCCTTCTGCTTGAATAGAGATTGAAGAACACCACAAAACTTAAAAGCCCAAGTCACTTCGCTGTTTCTCTGAAATTTCACAGGCAATAGCAGATTTGAGCTCTCCTTCAATTAAACATTTTCCAAGACAATCTCTGATGTTAAAGCACCGTTAGTACGCAACTGAATGTAGACGGACTTAATGGAACATAAATGTATGATCTAAGAGTTTCAAGACCTAATCATTTTGATACATAAATTTAGAATGTCTCGTACACTTATTCTTGAGTTTTAGAGTTTAAGGGCAAGTACAAGGTTGCATGGCGAATATATGACAAAAAGATGTTTACACTTATTCCCATTAATGCCGTGATGTCTCTCGCCATATAATTATTCAATATCTCTTCCTTTACCAAGTCTAGAAATTATTAATCTCATATTATCAGACACATCATCCTTTTGTTCCTCCTTTTCTTCCGAATTCCTTAATTTGTTGGAGCTAGGCCACACCCACTATGCATTATCTATACAGAGACTGTTTCTATACATTATTTTATTATTTGGATCAAAATCCAAAATACAGTCAAACAAATTTCCTAATATTTTCCTCATGACCCTACACGGCTCGGCAGCATTGGACCGCGGATGAGCTCGACAGATCAGGCTATGGCCATTCACCTAGCACGTCTCCATGTCAGATCTTTAATTTAATTCTAAAACCATTTCAGATCTTTAATTGTTAAGTCTGACACATTTTTAGATATTTAATTTGATTATTAATTTCAAACTCATTTCGGATCATTAATATGGCTATTGATTCTAAACTCACTTCATATCATAGATATGACTATTGATTATGAACTCTTTTCAAATTATTAATGTGGCCATTAATTTTGGACTCACTTTAAATATTTAATTCAGCCGTTGAATTTGAATTCACTTCAGACCTTTGATATGGTTGTAAAGTTTAAAACCCCTTTTAGAATTTAAATTTTCAGCTTGGCTAAATCTAATCACCTTAAATGCAAACACATTCGCAATATTATCTCTCCTGTTCAAACGTCATTCTAAATTGATTATGATGTGTGATATCCCTAGGTTCATCACTAAGCTAGCAGTATGATTTATACTAACACATTAGCATAGCCAAGAGAATTGATTGTCCTAATCAATCTCCAGTTCGTACAAACTATAAATGATATCTAGCAATATAATTTGGCTATTTAGATAGTGTGAAATGTTTCTAGAACATAATGAATGTGTTAACTTTGGCAACCGTGTAATTTGATCCTTTTATCTTACTATATCCCGATCAAACAAAGGCTATGGAATTATTGGTCAAGCCATCAATTCGATCATATGCCCAAATCTAATTAACACGTATTCTTCGAGACATGAATAATTCATTCTCAATTATAACCTTGGCCAAGAATTTCAATATAATGTCATGATTAGATCACATAGGACATGAATATTACATCTTGTATATCCACATATATAATAAGAAGACAGATTTTATGTTGTGCACGCATGTGCCTTCGTATGTAAACAAACTATGACTATCAAGTATAGAGACTGTTCAACGAGGCATTAATATGCGCACTTATAAACCACAACCATCCAATTTACAAGTCAACATCATGCCTTTGGTTTAAGGATCTTACATTAGACCAAAGCATGAACGATCAGTCATTGACCCCGCTAAAAGCTTCCATGTTGCCAATCATTTTATGCATGTTACATTTAGTAAAATTGTTCGAGACAAGCATTTATGCTCTAGCTCGAGTATCATAATAAACACGTCAATCTTAACAAGATCATCAATATCCTCTTAATGATCTATTGATTGGGAGTTTTTTAAATATTTGAAATAACTGTAAACCTGTTACACATATTCTTAACACATTAAAATGGATCCAATTATAACTAATCTTATGGACTTATATATATATAGATAGGATAATAAATGAAAATTTCCTTGCCATTAAATAATCCCTAATATATAACTATTACGTGATTAATTTACAGCATATAGGTAACAAAACTTTCATGATAAACAAGTTTACATGAGGCGCAATGGAGTTGGTGAATTCCACCACAAGGTAAAAATTGCTCACTTTGAATATTTTGTTGATAAGCTATGGATTGGCTTGTAGAGATAGATCAGGTTTTGCAATAGTAAATCGAAAGCTAGAGTAGCAATGTGATGGGAAAGACTTGAAGGAAAACCGACAGTGCTAGAGAAGGCAAAGCGCCCGTTGTGTCATGGTTGAAAATGCAAATATTATTGAAGTGGTGATTTTTCCTACTATGATGTCTATCGTCAAATTTGAAAGGAATGATTATATAAATAAACCATAAACTTTGGCTCAATATGTAATATTGTCTCTTAACTTTAGCTTAATGTGTAAATTGTCCTTGAATTTTTAATTCATTATTTAAAGACCGTGAACTTTTGGTAAATATTCAATTTAGACCCTAAACTTTATAAAAATATCAAATATTATATTTTTATTAATTTAAGTTGAAGGACAACATTGAGTATTTTTATATAGCTTAAAGACTAAACTGAATAGGTACTAAAAGTTCAAGGAGCACATTGAATAAATTAAAAGTTCAAGGATGACATTGCATATTTAGTTGAAGTTAAGGAATCATAATAAACTAATTAAAAGTTCATGGATGACATTGCATATTGAGCAAAAATTAAAAAACACTTGTCCTTTTTGCAATTCAAAACTGCCCACATTGACAAGAGAGAACGTACGAACATGCCGCTAATAAATCTACGAAACTAGAGATTGGTTTGCGAAAGTTCCACCAATAAAAAGATGTAGGACAGGCCATCTAAGAATATTCCTCCTGTCAATTGTCGAGAAATTCACGTTTCTCAAATTCTGGTCGAAATTGCTTGTAAGCCTCACATAGAGGTAGCCAACAAATTGAATTTTATTTTATTGGGTTGGCACCAACAAATTGATAATGAAGCTGAAACTTTTGATTTTCCTTTCGGAAAGCTGGAGGATTTTGAGCATGGGAAAAAATTTCTCGAGAAAAATGTTTCAAATTTTGCAATTATGAGATAATATTATTGCTAAAGGATGTTAAAGACTTCAATTGTGATGGAAGCAATCAGATTGCGTTACTTAAGAATATGGAAGTCAAGTTTTTCTTGGTGGGAGGAAATAAGCAAGGCGTATGTTATTAAAGATAATGATTTCTTTTATTTATTTTTTTATCTTACTCTAACTTTAGAGATTATGTTAGCGTATAAGGTAATTTGTTTCAAATTTCAGTAGTTTTCATTTAGAAATTTAAGATTTAGTAATAAGTGTTGCAGAAGCAAGTGATCAAACAATAAAATAGATAGAATAAGAAAATAGATTAGGCACCAGATTTATATGGTTTGGTTGGAGTGACTTATGTTCATGGGGAAAGCTGCAACAATTCCATTTAAATCAAGCGGTATGAGATTGCAACCACGCTCAAGTTATTCAAATATTCGTAATATTTACCAAGCTCTAATTATATCTAATAATTCACGTGGTGTTTCATCTCATTTCTCGCCAAATAATCTCTCAATCTCACGAAGGAATTATACATAAATTATCATCACAATAATTTAATTGGCTTGAATACTAATTCTTGTTGGATGTAATTCACGAATAAGAACAAAAAGCCCACTTTCAAGCGCTCGATTTATTATGCTTCATGATAACTCTTTACGTCAACAACAACGCTCTCCCTTGCGGCAAATGAACAGCCCATAAATATATATGCAGAGACATGAAGTCTAGTTTGACTCCAATATGGCAATATCAAACTAACTTCCCCAAGGAAGGACAATCTTATCCTTTATTTCTTTCTTTGACCCATTATTGTTTATTGACCAAGTCAAAAAAATCTGTTTGAGGCTAACAATAAAACTTAGGGGGGATACATATATTATTTTAAAAAACTTGACAATCTTTAAAGTTCACAATCGTAATATGTGCTTGTAGAAGTAATAAGAGAAAAATAGTAGCACACAACAATGTATAGTGATTTGACTTTATCCCCAAACCTAGGTCCACTCTTTAGACTAACAAACACAAGTGGGGCTAGATTGCATTAGTAACTTCTTTAGAAAGTTACAATTGGCAAGCACTGATCTTATTACACAATAGATACTAGTAGAACTCAGTTACTACTTTTACTTTTGTATAGTTAATCTTTAACACAATTACTCATGCAACATGAATGCAATACTCAAAGAAATAGTCAAATGAGAGCATTTCGCATAAAACACAGTAAGTAGCAAATTTTCAGACTTTAGCATGTGTTAACATTTGGCTTCGAGGTCTTCTCTTAACCATTTTCAATCTATTCATTGGAAATAGATTGGAGAAATGGAGTTACCATTGATGCTATTGCACAGATATAGAATTACCCACACAATTCTTTTCCTCAACATTTTCACTAGTTTGCTAAACCAATGAACATCATCAAATGTACATTATTGCCATAGCACCAATGACCCAATATTCACAACATCAACATATACATCATCATTGGCTAATCTTTTAGGTCCCTAACATTTGGCTTCTGAGGTCTTCTCTTTTATAACCATTTTCAATCTATTCATTGGAAATCGATTGGAGAAATGGAGTTACCATTGATGCTATTGCACAGATATAGAATTACCCACACAATTCTTTTCCTCAACATTTTCACTAGTTTGCTAAACCAACGGACATCATCAAATGTACATTATTGCCATAGCACCAATGACTCAATATTCACAACATCAACATATACATCATCATTGCCTAATCTTTTAGGTCCATTGGTACTGTAAAAAAAAAATCTGTATCGGGACACATTGCTTTCTTTTATCCACTAGATCACACCATGGATATTACCAATATTTGCACATACCATAATTAACATTATATCCATGGATAGTCCTTTATTACCAATATTTGCACATACCATAATTAACATTATACTAAGGATAGTTTGGATATCATTAAAATCACTTGTAGATGCTTCTTCAACAATCTCCTCTTTCTAATTATGACAAAGTCATCTCACAGATGTGAAAGATGATTTTTGATAAGTTTGCAGTAAAAATAAATAGGATCTTCATAAGATGTTAAGAGAATTGGAGATAAAGTCTAGATGATCATTTTAGAATGAGAATGAACAGTCACAGATCTTCTAGATATTATGCATCATAAAAAATAGGAGATTTTGAGATAATATCAACGGAATGTTCCCCCTATTTTGATGATCCCTTTCCTGATACTAAAGATGTATGCAAGATATGGCCAAAATCATCAAGATATCTAATATGTGAGCAAGCATTTCACACAAGCGTTTCACGTCACATCAACTCTTTCCTTTTCTTCTTTTTTATCAGTGAAAAAAGATAATAAATACCATAGATTTAAGTGTGAGGGCATTTTCTTTGTTACGAGGAGGTTGAAGGTTCGGATTGAGTTTCTTCACGTGATATTGTGAATTTCAACCCACTTCAAAATATATAAAATTGTTATTTTATCAATGCTCTATTAATTACATTTACTCTAAGTTAGCCACTCATGGGATATTAACCAAAGGGGAAAGGTTATTAATGTCACGCCCCGAACCCTGAGAACGCGACAACCCCTTATCATTGTCAATTGAAAGCAATGTCCCAGGACTCGTTGACGATCATTCATTTTAATCTTTTGTTATGCGCAAGCGCAAGACAAACTATCCCCAGTCCAACAAACAATCAATCAATCAATCAGGGATAGAGAGATGAACAACAAGAATAACCATCATTACTCATATACACAATTTACTAAATTAACCAACGGAGAATTGTTTTCTGATTTACAAGCCCGACAACAGGGGTGATCCATCCTCTAAGCCAAACCAAAAAGGAATTAGGTTAGGCTAATCCAGCTGTACAAAATGAACCCTCAAGTTCAGCACCACGGTCACTCGGACCCATCGGACTCAACTCCGTCAAGTCGATTACAGGTGGAACGGTGGCAAGATTCTCCACTGCGGGTGCGCCATTTGACAGGCCTGAAAATGGTTAACCACGACGAATTGAGATAAAATCTCAGCGAGTTCTTCCTCTAAGCCTTGGTTAGTACACCAACTCAACCCAAGGTATCTCTCTAGAACCACCCCTTACTCAACCTAACCACAAATAACCAGCAATCAGCAATTAAACCACAAACAGGGTCAACCAACAATTAAAAGTCGGTTCGCATGCAACCTTACCCGGTATGCCATACCCTGTATGTTAAACCTCATTCAATGTAAGCAATGCAACCAACAATCGAATAGTCGGTTCGCATGCAACCTTACCCAGTATGCCATACCCTACACGTTATAAGTTAGCACAATACACGCAATGCACATGGCCGTTAGATGATGCAGTTCATCAATCACATGCGAGTCGCATCACAAGCGATCTCACCTGGCCATTGCCATACCCTGCATGTTATCAATTCATGCATGCGTACCATAAATGATATGATCACCTCATGCATAATCGGAACCAATGATGCCATGTTTTCTCATGCACTCTCGCATCCACACGTGTTCCGATTATTACTGCCTCACAGGGCTACAACTTGGCCGAGGTGCAACGGTGCTACGGTGCCCTTCCTCCACAGAGGCGCAACCGTGCTCTTCCGTGCTATTGCTATGGCGCTACGACGCCCTTCCTCCACAGAGGCGCAACTATGCCCTTCCATGCAGGTCGAGGCGCTATGGCGCCCTTCCTCCGCAGAGGCGCAACCGTGCCATTTCGTACCCTCTGAGGTGTAACAGCGCTACGGTGCCCTTCCTCCGCAGAGGCGCAACCGTGCCCTTTTGTGCCCTCCGAGGCGTAACGGCACTACGACGCCCTTCCTTCGCAGAGGCGCAACCATGCCCTTCCGTACCCTCCCTTTCCATAATCTCCGATAAAGTGAGTTCAACTTAGTGATCATGTAAGCATACCATCACAACCCACTTATTATCTTTGAGCATTAGCCAATGCACACATGCTTGCATATAAAACCTCAAATCATTTCTCACAAAAGCGGTCCATTTCCGATGTCCCTCGGAAAAACCATTTTTCCCCACCGTTCTCATAAAAGTGGTCAATTTCCAGTGTCCCTTGGACAAATCACTTTCTTTCTCATAAAGGTAATTCATTTCCAATGTCCCTCAGACAAACCATTTTTCCCTTTTTGTGAAATTCACATGATTCATGCGACTATTCATGCCACGACATATCAATTTCACTTCATATGATCAAGACACATGAAATTATGCACAATTTCACTTCCGGATGAACAATGCCATGAACAATAATTTCTGAAATTCAATTAATAATAAATTAAATTCATAAATTAAAGAAAACATTGATTAAACACAATTAATCAATCAATTAAGCTAAACATGCTTAATTATCACATAAACCATGCATAATCAACATTTAAGCATAATCAAGCATAATTAAGCAAGATTAAGCTAAGCTAATCTTAACCACCTATCTTAGGGCTAATACAACTTAATTAAACACCTTAATCAGCCCTTAGCACTAGTTAACCCAACCCTAAGCAAGTTTAGGCACTAAATAGGGTTTAGGAGCTAAACTCACCCGTTAAAAGGGCCGGAGACGCGGACGCGGTGGCGGTAACGAACCCGACACCCGGGGACTTCTCCCATGACACTCCAAGGTGGTCCTGGGCCAGAAATCACAGCAGCAACCTTTGCTCAAACCCCAAACTCCAAAGGACAGTACTGCAGTGGGAGGAGGCTGTTGGTTGAAGCAAAAACAAGCTGGCCGGAGCTCCGACGAGTTGGTGGCCGGTGGCTGGTGGTTCCAGGGGTCAAGGAGGAGTTGTGTGTGGCTGGTGTGGGCGGTGGGAAGGCCAAAAATGGAGAGAAACGGAAGAAAAACCGAAGCTACACAGGAGGCGCTGCATAGTGACGGACGGAGGATCGCTGACTTCAGGCCGTTGTACGGGATGGCCGGCGACTGGTTCCGAAGATCGATCAACGTGGCTAGTACGGATTTTCTATGCTGATTAGATTGATAGGTGGCTCGGCCCGAAATTCCGCCGGGAAGACAGTGAACAACTCCAATTTCGGTGAGAGGTCCAAAGCAGAAACTGTAGAAATGCAAGGAGAACCAAAGGGAGAGAGGGCTGCGATTTTTGGAGCTGAAGAGGGGAGAGGGGAGAGGGAGAGTGAAGTGAGGGCTTCTAGAAGACCCCTTCAATGCTATTAAATGCCTTCTACACTCTCCCAAGCAAGTGACATCATCTTCTCTCTCTTCCTTTGACTTTTCTTCAAAATATCCAAGGGTCTTTTGGTCATTTCCACCTTGCACATTTTCCAATGTGCCATTGGGTTGAAAGTGAAAGGCGGGCCTAGGAAACAGGCCAGAAAATGAATAGGAACGGCCTCGGGAATTTGTTGGGCTCAAATTGGCTCAGGTTTAGACAATGGGCTCAGAAGCGTAAATGCTCGGTTTGGTCCAACGGGCTCGTTGGCCATCCCACCTTGGGCGTGTGGCCCATACTACTCTTGCTCAGCCCACGTCCTCGTAGGCTTGTTTTTTCGATCCAAAATCCCTTTCTCAAAAACTTGGCTCAACCGGCACTGTTGACTGTCGAGAAAGCATCGTCCAAAAGTTCATCCCGGATATTCCAAAAAATTCGAAGTCCAATCTTGGATTCTCATGCCTTGTCAAATTTTCCCAAATGTCATTTTGGTATAATTCAGACTAACAAGTGTATTTGAGGATTCACGCGTAACCGACTCGTGCCAAACCACATTCAAGACTTCTCGACACATGGACGTCCTTGACGACATGAAATTGCAAAGGATAGATTCTTATTTCAAAGTACACGATTATCAAGGATCGACATAGGGTTGTTCGCGAGTTTGATAACAGTAGACGGAATCACCCGTCATCCCATTATTTCTATCCGCAAATTGACTTCTATTCGTCTATGAAATCGGCCTGCATGACTATGGGATCATCCTTACGCAAGTCTCACGGTCGAGTCGTTTTCCTAGGTCAAGTTCTTTAGTTGCATGAGTTCTGTCCTCAGTAGCCTTTCCTCTCAAGGTCAGTATCTTGGAAATGATTAGGTCTGAGCGGAATCAACCAACAATGCATTGGCGAAATTTACGTTTACTTATCCCTAAAAGGGCTCGAATTTCAGGATGTTATAATTAAGGATTCAAGTACGCACGACCAAAAAATTTGACTATGGATTGATGATTTAATCATAAGGATTGATGAGGAATGATCCTATGCTAATATAAGCCAATCAAGGAATGGTTATAGGTTGATTCGCAAAGAGAATACAATCGGATTGTGGGTGATTCCATATTACTATTATATTGGTTGCGAATAAGCTCAAATCGATTCCTAAATAATTGTGTACCTTAGAAGAGAAATTGATTCGTTGCAATTACATGATAACCGAGGTCATCCATGAGTTGAGAAGACTTAAACATGAATTAATATCATTTCAACCATAGGTCAAATACTTGTAACTCCTAAAAATTGCATGTTAGTCTAAAATGTACTAAAGTTATAGTTGGTTGAATTTAACCATGAATTTTTACTTGAGTTGGGGTATTGAACCATCAAGAATGTCAAGACTAAAATGTTGGACATCGCCCCATTAATCCCAAAGATTTATCGGTTCACACGGAAATGTCTACAAAGGGATTAACAGACGAAAAACTTAAACCCACAAGGAAGTGGGGTGGGCTAGGGCCCATTGGGCCCCACACCCGAGATGGGTGGCTACCAGGGCAAGCAAGCCCAAAATGCACCCAATTAGGCCCACCAAGGCCAAGACCAAATTCCGAGCCCAATTCTAATTTTGACCCAAAACTGAACCTGACAATCTTGCGAGCCATTGCTATTTATTGAGCCAATCTTAGTTCTACTTCTTCATCTTTGACTCAAGGGTAAATTGGAAAGTTTGCGCCAAAAAAAAATGAAAGTTACCAAAATGCCCTAAGCATTAATTCACAAAGAGACAATAGTTAAGGAAAAACAATGCTTGATGCGACTTGGGCACCAAAGATCTTGCATCTCTCTCTCTCCCTCCCTGCTCGGTTGCTTTCCCCCTGATACATGCCTTTTCCTCCTTCCTCTCTCTCTCTTCCTTCTTCTCTCTTTCTGGTTTTAGTTCATTTCCTTCTTGCCTTGCTTTAGTCCTATCCAAGCTGCCATCACTAACCACACCATAGCTCAGCCACTCTTCTTGCTCACTGCCGGATAGTAAGTGAGCTGCCGTCTACCACCTACATGTCAAATTGTGTGCAAACCACCATTATTTGAACCAGCTGCTTGCTTCCCCTCTCTCTCGACTCAATCTTCAGTTGCCTCACAGCTTCGCCTACACGCTGGACCACTCGCAAACTGTTGTCTTCTGTTGTGGGTCTTGCCTATCCACCTGCCATGCCGCCACTCCTCCCTTCTCATTGGTCTCTTGCTCAGTGTCTCCCTCTCTTTGTTTTTCCCACCGGCCCGGCCGCTGCACCACCTTAGCCACCAACCGCTTTGCTCTCTTTGTCGTCGGGCTAGGCCGATGCTTCACACCACCATCACCACTGTAGGAGGATCGCCATAAGTCGCCAATGCTCATCCGAGCAACCTAGATTATCACCGTACGCCCTTTCTCTCTTGGTTCCTCCTGGCTGAGCCACCCCTAGCGAGACCTATTCCGCTTATGATCCTCCACAACGTGCCGGGGGTAGCCATGCATTGTCTTGGCTTCTGCCATCACGCTCATGTCGCTAGAATCGCTAATTGGTAAGTTAACACTCTAATCCCTTGATTAGTCTATTAAACTTGCTTAGGGATAGTAAGATTATTGTTAATCTAAATTATAGGGTTAGTTAGGATTAACTATGGTTAGTGTTTGGTTAATTATGGTTAGTGTTTAGCTAGTTAATTAACTATGGTTTATGTATGGTTAGTAAATTAACCATGGTTGATATATGGTTAGTCTAGTTTACTATGGTTGATGTTAATTAAATTGTTTAACCCTACTTAGTGTTAATTAATTGTGGTTAACTATTATAACTTATGATTAATTAGAATTAATTATTATTAGCAATAATTAATTAGAGTTAATCTTGTCTAAGATTAATTAATTATTTTTGGTAATAATTAGTTATATTTAATTATGAATAATTCTAATTATTAACTATTTATAACTAATTTGTTAGGCTACTTCGATGGGGACAACACGTGCTACTCTATACTTGATTGTTGCTTAAACTTTGAGTTAGTTTTCTACATGTTCTATGTTGATTGGATGCTTGCTTGCCTTGAAAAATAATTGCTTCAAGTGAAACCTTGTTTTCCAATTTTTTAAAGAATATTTTATGGACATACTAAGGGTAAACCCCGAGGTGTTGTGTTTATATGTTGTGCTTTATAACTCAATTGGGGCAAGTATGTTTTAAAAGGACTACATACCAAGTTTGATGGATCAAATATAAGCATGAGACCACATGTGATTATTTTCCTGCATTTTTACATGAAAATGTACAATAGTTTATTATATTAAGTATATACCACATTTACATTAGCTAATTATTGAGAAATAAAATGGATTGTGTAGTTTGAGGTGCTCGTGTGGTCATATTAAATGAATTCACCACCCAACTAGAGGCTGGAGGATAATGCCCGATTTATCGGATGCCCAGCAGGAGTTCATATGTTAAATCGCGATTGAGACCAAACTAATGCTCCTTTGAGGAATGTTGTTTGAGGAGGAATTCCAGACATTGTTGTGCTCGATAGGGCAAAACAATGATCGGTCATACCAAAAGACTGACAACTCGTGTTGATAGTGGCCCAAGAGCCTTAGTAATTGGAACACACATGAATGCATAGTACATGATAAATTATGGGATATGTTTTAATGATGAGTATGTTTGTTTGCATTATTTCTAGCACATGTGAGTTTGTACTGTATAGGATATATGCCAAGGTGATGTAATGATGTCTATAGTTTGGTTCAATGTCTTGTGAATTTTATTATGAGGATTTCTGCTTGACCACATTTATAATTAGGGCAAAATGTGTGTCGTTTTGCTATTGATCCACCGTTGAAATATGATTGCATGTTTAGGTACCCCTTAGGCAAGTTGATTTCCTAACCTTAGAGCATTAACTTATTGAGATTTATATCTCACCTATTGTTGTTAAACCATTTTTAGGTTTATAGTATGAAGAGATGGCAAATGATGTGGTTTGTTGCCATGTTTTAAAGGAGTAGATTAATCCTGGCCCTACTAGTTTCTTTTGTTGGCTTAATAGAAGTTGCCCATTGTAAGGACTTGTATATGTAAACTTTCTAGGGTCAACTTGTAAGTAAACCAAAGTTGTGCTTTGATGGTGTTGATTTTATGGTTTTTCCCTAACTATTCTTATTATTGTGTTGACTAGGGATTTTTATTTTTTCCACATGTGTTTAATTGAAAGATAAAAATAATTGTCAGCAATGCATCCTGGGATGTCACATGATTTTTGACAAAAGAGAATAGAAATTATCGCGTGCTCGAGGGTTAGGACGTGACACTTCTTGTTCAAGGCAAATGGGATTATAGCAATCTAAGTTGATGAGCGTTTGTTTCATTTTGACTAAGTATTTCGTCAATGAAAAAAGGGTGGTCTTGATTTCCTAAACATTAGTTTGAAGCTTGGCAATCCTGATAGTGGGAGAAGCAGATGCCTCCACAGGAGAGGTTGATCGTTCAGGTCTCGGTGGATGATAGTTCTGCCTTTGTATAGGTGTCTCGGCCTTTTTCTTCTTTTCTTGCTTGGTCAATTCATCCAATCTTTGTTTTAGCTTAGCAGCTATTCATTCATCATCGCTGTGACTTATGGGGATAATTTCACCTTTCTCGCTTGCTTTTCCATTAGGAATCATTCTAATCATCATCTTGTCTAGCATTTTCTTCCCAATCTCTACATTTACTATGCTTTGGGGAGTAGCATTAGAGAAGTCAATTTTCAAGTGCTAGAAAATATGAGTGATAAGAGCACCTAGCTACCTTATGACATCCTGAAATTCGAGCATTTTGAGAGAGGAATGAACATTAATTTCATCAATGCATTGTTGGTTAATCTCACTTAGAACTAATCACTCTTGAAATATTGACCTTGAGGGGAAAGGCTAATGAGGACAGAACTCGTGCGACTAAAGAACTTGACTTGGGAAAATGACTCGATCGTGAGACTGCGTAAGGATGATCCTATAGTCATGCAGGCTGCTTTAAGGGATGACTAGAAGTCGATTTGCGGACAGAAATAATGGGACAATGGGTGATTCCGTCTATTGTTATTGAACCTATGAACAGTCCTATGTTGATCATTGATAATTGTGTACTTTGAAATAAGAATCGATCATTCGCAATTTCATGTAGTCAATGACGTCCAAGTGTCGAGAAGTCTTGAATGTGAATTAGCACAAGTCGGTTACGTGTGAATCCTCAAAGCCGCCTATCAGTCTAAGTAGTAACAAAATGACATTCGGGCGAAATTGACATGGCATGAGAATCCAAGATTTACTCTCTTGAGCCCGTTGGACCCAATCGGCCCATTTACTCTTTTGAGCTCGTTATCTAAACTTAAGCCAATTTGAGCTCAACAAATTCCTAAGCCCATTCCTATTCATTTTCTAGGCCATTTCCTAGGCCTGCCTTTCATTTTCAGCCTAAGGGTAGCTTGGGAATTGTGCAAGGTGGAAATGACCAAAATGCCCTTGGGTATTTTGAAGAAAAGTCAAAAGAAGATAGAGAAGATGATGTCATGTTTCTTGAGGACTTGAAGCAAGCATTCAATGGCCTTAATAAGGCTTTGAAACCAGCTCTCATCTCTCTCTCTCTCTCTCCTCCTCTTCTGCCCCTCCAAAAACTACACACCTTTCTCCCTTGGTTTCCCTTTCCTTCCTATAATTTTAGCTTCTGACCTTTCTTCAAAAATCGAGTTGTTCATGGCCTTCCCATGTGAATCTTGACCCGTGCTACCCACCGTTGTGCTTAGGAGAGAGAATCCGTATGAATGGCATTGGCCATTTGTCAAATAAAGCCACCGGCCGATGGAAGCCAGCTGGTCGCTGACCGCCTACTATAGCAGCAGCTATGCCCAGTTCTGCATTTTCCTTTGTTTCTCTCCCATTTCGACCAAACCACTACCCACACTAGCCACCAACAACTCCCCATCAACCCCCTAGAGCTTCCAGTCACCGACCACTAGTTTGCCGGAGCTCCGACCAACTCTTTTTGCTCCGACTAGTCACTTTTCTCCTCCTGTAGTGCTGTTTTCTGGAGTTTAGTGTGTGAGCAGAAGTTGTTGCTGTTGTGTTCAACTCGAGATCGCCTTGGAGTGTCGAGAGAGAGGTCTCGAAGTGTCGAGTTCATCGCCGTTGCTGCGTCCGTGTCGCTGGCTCACTTAACCGGTGAGTTTAGCCTCTAATCTCTTAGTTAGTGCCTAAACTTGCTTAGGGTTGGGTTAATTAATGTTAAGGGCTATTAGAATGTTTAATTAAGTGTATTAGCCCTAATATAGGTGATTAGATAAATGGTTAAGATTAGCTTAGCTTAATCTTGCTTATTTATGCTTAATTGTGCTTAATTATGCTTAATTGAATGTTATGTGTTAATTAAGCATGTTTTGCCTTAATTGCTTGATTAATGTAATTAATTATTTTAATTAATGATTTATTTAATATCTGTATTTAATTATTTAATTATTAAATTCTAAATTTTCACTATTCATGCACTATTCATCCGGAAGTGAATTTGTGCATAATTTCATATGTCTTGATTATATGAATTGAATTGGATGTGACATTATATGAATATCTGCTTGAATCGTGTGATTTTCACAAAAAGGGGAAAAATGATTTGTTTGAGGGACACCGGAAACAGACCGCTTTTGTGAGAAATGACTTGAAGTTTTATATGCAAGCATGTGTGCATTGACTAATACTCTAAGATAATAAGTGAGTTGTGACGGCATGTTTGCATAATCACTAAACTGAACCTGCCGTCTCGGGATAGTATCCCTTGACATCCTTTGGAAAATGCTGTCTCGCGAAAGTATCCATTGATGTTCGTTGGGCATGTAGTCTCAGGAGAGTATCCCTTGACGTTTGTTAGGTATGCCGTCTTGGGAGAGTATCCCTTGACGTCTTTTGGGCACTGAAGGGCATGGTTGCGCCTCTACGGAGGAAGGGCGCTGTAGCGTCGTTGCGCCTTGATTGTAGCCCTGTGAGACAGTAATAATCGGAACACGTGTGGATGTAAGAGTGCATGAGAAACATGGCATTATTGGTTCGATTATGCATGAGATAATCACATCATTATTTATGGCACGCACGCATGAATTGATAACGTGTAGGGTGTGGCAACGGCTAGGTGAGATCGCTTGTGACGCGACTAACATGTGATTGGTGAATTGCATCATCTAACGGCCATGTGCATTGCATGTATCGTGCTGATATATAATGTGCAGGTGTCGCGACTTTCCTAAAGGTGAATCACCATGGGAAGACTAATGGATTACTAAGTCCAAAGACTTAGTGCGGACTCTCCCAAGCCCTACCAACCGCAACTTGGTACTCAAAATTTAACCTATTTAAACATGTAATTTTATTTAATTAGGAGCCGCCACTAATCAATTAGGGTTGATTAGAAACCCAAGTAAAGTATGGGAAAATACTTTACTTCTGCGAACTAGAGATTCAATAGGTTCGGGGACATGATTACTCTAAGTTAAACTAGTGCCCTTTCGGTACCCTTTTTCTTTAAGTTTCAAAAAAAAAATATATATATATTGCAAGCAATCTTGGTTGATTTTAACCTAAGCCACTAACATGAAAATGAGTGGTCATGCAAATCACAATCAATAACATTCAGTAAATCCAAAAGGACGAATATAAAAATCATGATCAACCTTAAAACAAAATAAGCTATAACTAAAATGTATGACCTAAACATAAATTCTAAATGGGATGACATCTACTTTTTTTTTTGATTTTTCTAAAATTAATTATATATAACTCTAGTCTAGGTTTAATATGCATGATTCTTACTCTAACTACATATGACGTGCAATTCAAATGGCCTAACTCTAATGACATATGTTAATTGAAAACTATTGTAACATGTGTGCAATCTATCTAAATATGCATGTGCTACATGAATGATGTATTTTGCTATATGCATATGCATGATCTTTTATTTTTTATTTTTATTTTTATGTCCTTTTTGTTAAAATATATATATATATATATATATTTAACTAATGAAATTTCCTAAACTTCTACATCATATGCAATGTAAACTATAAGACTAATCTGACATGAAATGCATTAATTTACCCTATTATGCGACAGATTTTTTTTTATGCATTTTTCGTAATCTTACTAAAAAATCAACACATATAATGCAACCGATCATGTAAAGCACGCAATTTAGCCCTGACCCAAGATATAAAATCAAAACAATCAAAAACCTGATCCAATGTCTCGCAGCTCAATATTTTTGATTATTGAGATTTTTTAACGCGACACAACGACCTCACTTTATCGGAATTCAATCAAGCATGCAATACTTTAAACGAGAAAACAAAATATTCAAGAATTAATTTAGATAGAAATTTTACCTACCTTGTCTCTTGGGAAAATGCTTTCTTTTGTGAGCCGACCTTCAAGACCTGCAACGAAAAGAGACGCTTTTTCTCTTCTCTCTCTATATTGCGCTGCCACTCCTTTTCTCTCAATTGTGGTTCTCTTTTTTCTGTGTGTGTGGCCCCCTTTTTATAGGTGAGAGGACTATATTATTTAAGGAAAGCTGATAAATTTGCACGTTGCATATTTAGCTCTTGTATCCCACGTGCAATATTTTTCCAATATTTCATCCGATACCTTCCCTGAATATTAAAAGAATAATGCGAATATTCTCGGGAACATTCTCATTTTCTCGGGAACATTCTCATATTCCCGGGAATATTCTCATATTCCAACTCGCCATCTGACACTTTCCTTGAATATTGAAAGAATAATGCGAATATTCTCGGGAACATCCTCATATTCCCGGGAATATTCTCATATTCCAACTCATCACCCCTTAACGGACCTAGCCAAATTCTCTTTCACCGTGGGCTTAGTCCAATTTGTTAAATTAAAGCTTAGAACCATCAATTGAAGCCCATTTGCCACATGTCCAATGCGAATGCAATAATAAATGCTCCTAAAACTATATGCTATGCAATTTAATCCTAATATTTTTTGTTTAGGGGTTAAAATTAATCCCTAAATTTTTGTGCATTAAATTACGAATGATCAATCAAAATTTAGGTGTCAACAGCTGCCCCTCTTTGAAGGTGAGCTCGCAGAGGTTGCATTCAAAGATAAATTAAAACCTAAATTTTGACCATGCATATGCGATATAATGTTAATTTTTGTGGGAAAATGAATCCCATTTTAAAATGCAATATGATATGATGCATGGAAAAGCTAATGCAAAGTGTAAAAAAAATCGAAGAAGAAGAGCATACCTATAGTTACTTACCAATCAATACGGTAGAGTATCTTGAGGTACGTTATGAATTTCATGAGATTTGCGAAACATCTGAAGATCTGGAATTCTCATCAGATTTCAAAAGAGATTAAGCACATGGAAATTACGTTCGGTGTTTATAGGTTTAAATATCTGGAATTTATTCACTAAACACCTGGAAATCACATCAGGTATTTAAAGGTTCGAACATCTGGAATTCACATCAGACATTTGAAAAAAATTCACTAAACACCTGGAAATCACATCAGGTATTTAAAAGTTCAAGTATAAGGAATTCTCACCGAATACTGAAAAAGTTTTAGGACACTGAAATTTTCGCTTGAAATTCTCATTAGGAATTTGGATTGACTTGAGAACTAATACTTGGAATTCTCATCAGGTACTTTGAATTATCTTGAGAACAATACTTGGAATTCTCATCAGTTATTTTGAAGATTTAACAATATTTGGACAAATTCATGGCTCCAAAGAGGAGCTTTTTGGTCTCCAAAGAAACCCACCTGTCAAACATGATTAGAGCAAATGTGCATTCAATAATAAAGTGAAGAATTAAAGTGATTCTTGGACATTAAAACTCAAGGAGACCCATGCATATTGTTTCATGTTTTCATCCCCACATTCCACTAGTTAGAATTATCACCAAGACAATTCTCATCATAGTGTGGACTTCTTGAAAATGCCAGATGAGAGACTTTTAGTCTGAAAGGGCTTTTCACTCACTCTCATTTAAGAAGGCTATTTGTTGAGAATCACTCGATCTTACCATCAAGTCAACAAGGATTCGAGCTTTCTCGCAAACGGTACGATTTTACTAATCTGAGAGGTTTTTACCAGGATTATAATGTGATCTTGGTCAACGGCTTAACAAGGGGACTCTTTGAGTCAAGGCTATTGAAAGAACAATTTTGCAATCATCTCCAGGTTTACAAGTCAAGAACCCTGCAAAATGAAATAGAAATAATCTTGCTCACACTTCTTTAAGCAATGCTTAAGACATGTGAACACCTACATTAATTCAAGTGCCCTAATCTGAAGAGACTTTATGAGAGACATAATGTAGGCTAGGTTCACGGGTTGAGAAATGAAAGGATTATCAGGCTCAAAATGTGTGTAAATGGGTGAAAGTTGGTGATCATCTTGGCATTACCACCGGTCTTCATCTTCACCGTCAAGGATTGTCTTCAATAGGGCATGCAAGACTGTCACGCTCCGACTCTCGAGTTCGCGGCAATCCCATTTCACTTGAGATCTAGTTGTACGGCGTCCTAGGTACTGTCGTCGACCAATTTATTTTTATCTTGTAATTAAGCACATGCGGAAACGAACAACTCCCAAACCAAACAACAGGATAACAACAACAACAGCAGAGGAAAGACAAATACCATTTTATATATATGAAGGTTATCTAGCACACCAACAAATACATACACGTCTTATTATAGGCGACAAGCTAAGGCCTACTCAAAAAGAGATTGGCTTGGCTAACCTAACACTGCACAAGTGTCTACTCGCTGGCCTCGGAGGGATCGCTCTCTTCGATCCTCGGAACTGCATCATCTAGGGCCTAAAAAAGTTAACCACGACGGGTTGAGATAAACTCAGCAAGTTAAAGTCCTAAGCCCTGGTTAGGAACTTCACTCGCCTCTGGAGTTTAACATACAACCTAATCCAGCAATTAGCACAATGCAGAGAGAAACAAAAGCATATGACAATTCAATAAGCAGACATAACCACAGGCGATCCTACTTGGCCTTGGCACACGTGACTGGCAGAAATTGTCATTTAACTCATCACGACATTAAGAGCATACGAATAATCAGAGTATTGCATACAGCTTTCTCATGCCTCACACTCACACATGCTTTGATTATTACGACCTCTCCTCTTGGGCCATGGCACAATCTTATGGTTGGCAGTTCCTGGCCAAGCCAGCTTTGTTCTCTTTACCTCAAGACACGGTGACGTCAAAGGCTCACTCCTAAGATGGCATTCCCGAAGGAGCATAGGACCCACCCACTACCGCAGTCTCGCAACTGACAGGAACATAGGACCCGCCCACTACCGCAATCCCGCAACATGTCCCCCGTCAGGCAACTAACAAAATTCAGGGCGACCAAATGGCCACGGCACAACCCCATAAGGATTGGCGGTCTTTCGGCAATGTCGGGTTCCCTCTCTTAATGTGATCATGCAACACATCATCAAGCAATCCATTTATATCTTTGCTTTGTCATGAATGTAACATCACTCATGCTCATTCGACTAGCCATTTCAGATAACCCACGCAATATGTCATGTGGTATCACTCGACAATTCGAAAATTCCAAATTCAACCTATCAACATTCACATGCAGTCTCTAATTCTCGGGAATAACTCAATAAATCAAACACTTTCACTTCCACTCGGTCTTCGATTATGCATTTCATCATTATCCATGCATATAATTAACAATCAGCACTTCAAGAAAGCATAACAACCAAGAACACATCAATTTGAAACCAAAATTTATTTCTATATGAACAGTGTCGTGAACGGTAATCGTGAACAGTTATTGTGAACAATAATCATGAATAGTAAATTCGTTCGAAATTAAATAAATAAATAAAAATAAATAAACTTAACCATGATTAACAAATTAACTCAACCCTAGTTAATCTAACCTAACCATGATTAATTTTTAACCTTAGTTACTTTTAAAACTAACCATGATTACTTTAATTAATTAACCTTAGTTACTTATTACTAACTATGGTCAATTAATCTAACCCTAGTCAACTTAATTAACCAACCTAATTAACCAATCAACCTTAATTAATCACAAACACACAAATACACTAATTAATCCCTAAGCAATATTAACCCCTAAACAAGGATTAGAAAGTTAACTTACTTGGATCAGAAATCCGGCGACACCAGCGCGTAGAGGGGAACGAGAGCTACGAGGGGTAAGCTCAAGGGACGACAACGGATGACAAATGGTGACCGAAACGGGCTAAAAACAGTGATGGTTACTGTTCATGTGGAACTAGTGCAGCTTGATGGAAAAGGATGAAACAGGTGGCTAACGGCGACCAGGGGTGACCAGGGGTGCACGGCTAGCTTTCTAACTTCAAGGACTACACTTTGGGTGGTGGTGGCGGCTCCGGTGACGGCGACAATGCCATTTTTTGGCTGGAAAACAGCAAGAAACAGCAGAAGTGGAAGAGAAAAAGGGAGAGAGAGTGTGGCTGGGCTAGTGCACGAATTTTGGGGGAGAAAGAGGAGAGAGAAGGGGTTGCTGAAGACTTGGATAAGGCTAAGGCAAGTGGGCAAGCCACTTGTTGAAGAACCAATCAAAAGCAAGCAAAAACAAAGTATAAACAAAGCCCACTTGGGCACAAAAGCAAAAGGCCAAAAGAGAGAAGCCCATGGGCTGAGGAGGGAGAGGAGAATGGGCCAACTTGGGCCCTCTTTGGGCTAGGCTGGATGGGTGCAAGGCCCATTAGGCAGCCGGTCTTGGGCCGGCCCACCCGTGGGCCCGAAACTCGGTCTAATTTTTCCTTTTTTTCCGACACTTCCGTGTCTAATGGAAAATCCCAAAATAAATGAGGCAATGTCCAAATATTTAGTCTTGATATCATTGAGAAGTCAGTTCCCAAAATCAGATTTAAAATTTGGGCTAAATTGAGTTGATTGCAACCGTAGTACAATTTGGATTATTGGGTGCCCTTTTAGGACTTTTCTTCATATTTGACCTGTGGTCAACCATTCTTTGATCCACGTTTACACTAATTCTCGAGTCAAGGACGTCCCTCGATTGTCATGTGATCCCGGGGGCTCAATTGATAATCCAGAGTACCAAATGAAAATGATTCGGTTTACCGTCGTTCGTAGTTCGTATCGAAGTCATGTGAAAATCATCCGCAGTCTGACTTTGTACTTCTGCCGAATTGATTTATTTATGTTTCCTTAATAGTCTAGTACTTAAAGGATATCGTTCCCGCCTAGGTCTTCATGGTCGAACGGTTCGTTCTTGATCGAAATTTGCGAGTTGAATGTGTATCGTTTCCTAATGGCGTCTCCCTGTAATCCGTTATCCCACAAACACACAGTTTGGAAAATTTATACTGACCAGGCCTTCAACTAATATCGCCATTTTATAAAATCCAAAAATGGGGTCGATTTTCAGGATGTTACAAAGACATTTGAATTATCATCATTTAGGAGTATAAAGTTTCCAATCAACCATAGCTCCTTTTCTGACATTTTCAATTGAGCAAACATTGTGATTTGTATGTCAGTTTCTTCCTCTTCTTCCTCCCATTTTTGCAAGCTTGAACTGTTTGTTGACTAAAATATCACTTTAGTATTTCATTAACAAATAGAAAACTATAAAAAAAAAATCATAAATCTATTGTGTTTGTGCTAATTTAGTCATTAATCTTATAATTGTGCAATTTAGTTGTTAACATATTCACATTTTGTCAATTGAATCCATTCGGTAAATTTTGGTTAGAAATCACTAACATAGATGTTGATAATGCCATGTAGGATAGCCAGCATCCATATTAGCGATTTCTTGTGAAAATTGATTGAATGAACTTAATTGACAAAACATGAAAATGTTTAGGATTAAATTGGCACAATTATAAGATCTATGACTGAATTGGTAAAATCCATATAACCTTTTTTGGTAATTTTCTTCATTAACGAATATCACAAGCAATAGTAGGTTTGAGCTCCCCTCTGATTAAACTTTTTTTCTGAACAATCTAAGATGTCACATTATCACTTTTGCCGTGCCTTCCACAATTTCAAATCACCTTCATTTCGATGTGTAGGTGGTACTGTCAGTATCACAAGCCATTCAGAAAAGAGAAAATAATAAAAGAAAATCCACATCAGCCTTTTCCCCTACTAAATATAAACACTCTTAAAGAAAGGGCATTACCACACAATGTTCGCTAGTTTTATGATGTAAATGTATGATCCAAAACTTGTAGCACGTAACTGTACCCGACACATAAATTTTAGGATTTTTCGTGTGTTTATTCCTAGAGTTTAGATAAAATCAGCAGGCTACAAGTACAAGTTTGTTAAGTTCGAAACCTCAAAATTGTCGATAAGGCGAGTGGAAGAAACTCAGCATGGAGAAATAGACACATTGTCCAATTAATGTTTTGACTTCTCTCACCATATATCTATTCTATTTTTCTTTATTCACCAAGTTTAGAAATAGACAGATCATCCTTTAGCTCCTTTTCTTCCACGATTTTCTTTATTCAAGTGGACTAAGCTCCACGCACTATGCATAACCAATACGGTGAGACCATTTCAATATGTCGATTTCTTAATGGTGTCAAAATCCAATATGCAATTAGACATATTGTTTGATATTTCCTTTCTTAAATTAAGCACGCTATTTCCTAGAATTTTCTTATTTGAAAGAGACAACGGAAGCAATGAAAGCATCTTTGAACTTCTGGCCTGACTTTCCATATACTTCAACAAGAGATTCAAAACCCAAATTGGACTTAGATCGATGAATATAATTAGCAATTCCAGTGAATTTTAGCCTATATATCATGGAACTTGCAAAGTGTGAAGTTTAGGTGGTTTATAATTGGGGACAAAACTTTGGGTATACGCTCATTTTATGGGAAATATTTAACTATACTTCCAGCAAGTCTCGTTGGATGAAATCATCCGAGAGGTATGGAAAGTATAAGTGGGGAAGGAAGGTAAAAAGATCTTTTTCCAGTACAATAGTTTAGTAAAAAACTAGCAAAGTCGATGCAAACACGGCTGCCAAAGGTCTTTTGGAAACATGCAATTTTAATTAAGGAAATAAATTTAATCTACAACAATATTTTTGGATTTTTATTAAAAAAATTCGAAATAAGAAATTACCCTAGCAATATTATTTAAAAAGAATCTACTCTAGTTTATTGTTTAATCTTTTTTTAATTTTTTTAGAAAGAAAATAAATTCAAATCAAGTAAATATATAAAGAAATCACATCTACATCGAGCATAACGCCAAATACCATCCATGTCCATTTAATATGAAAATAAATTGATGAATCATATCTCAGACATGAGATCAAATTTATCAAGTTTTTAGAAAATTGCAAATCATATTTGAGCCTAAAATTGGATTGACAATTTTTTTCGTGCGATTATGATATGAAATCAAACTGACAATCATATACACGTTGTAAAATTAAATTTCCTATTTGAATATAAAATTAGACAAGACTTTTCTTACCTAATCCAAATATTTGTTTCCAAATTTGACAACTTGTGCATGGTGGATTGACACAGTTATCGGTGGAGACGTCGTAAGGAGGCTTGCGGTGTCGGGTCACGCTGACACAACAGACGGCGTCATTGTGCTCGAATAGCACAAGCGTCATTGACGGCAAAACAACAGTGGAGTCGTTGTTGGTGGTCGAGCATCTGTGGGCAGAGGGTTTGTGAGCGTCAAGCTGGTCGCGATCAAAGGCACCTCCTGAAGAAGACAACCCCTTTTTGCTTTTCCCTTTTTCTCTCTCTCTTTCTTGTTTCCTTCTCTCGCGTGTGTCCAAGAAGAAAGAGAGAAGACCTCTCCTTTTTTACCAAGAGACCAAAAAGGAGACCTACACCTTTTCTCACTATTTCTCTTCTTGTGCTCCCTCATTGCCAAGAAGAGTCCCTACTCATTTTCTTTTTCTTTTTTCTGTATTTTGTGTAACATCTTGAAAATCGACTTATTTTAGCCCGAATTCGATTTTGGGAACCAACTTCTTAGTGATATCAGGACTAAATACTTGGACGTCGTCTCATTTATTTTGGGATTTCCGTTGGACACGGAAGCGTCGGAAAAAAGGAAGAATTGGATCGGGTTTCGGGCCCACAGGTGGGCCGGCCCAAGACCGGCGGCCCAATGGGCCTTGCACCCATTCAGTCCAGCCCAAGAGGGGCCTAAGTTCCCCTTCCTTTCCAGCCCATAGGCTTCTATCTTTTGGCCTTTTTGTTTTTGTGCCCAAGTGGGCTTAGTTTATGCTTGTTTTTGCTTTGTTTTGATTGGTTCTTCAACAAGTGGCTTGCCCACTTGCCTTGGCCTTATCCAAGTCTTCAGTAGCCCCTTCTCTCTCCTCTTTCTCCCCCAAAATTTGTGCAACAGCCAGCCCACTCTCTCTCTCTCCCTTTTTCTCTTCCTTTTCTCTTCCATTTCTGCTATTTCTTGCTATCTTTACTGTTTTCCAGCTGGAAAACAGCCTTGCCGCCATCACCAAAGCCACCACCACCGCCCAAAGTGTAGTCCCTAAAGTTAGGAAGCCAGTTGCGCACCCCCGATCGCCCCAGACTGCCTGTTTCAGCCTTTTCTACACTGTTGGTCAGTTCCACGTGAATAGTAACCAGCAGTGTTTTTGGCCCGTTTCGGCTATCGTTTGTCATCCATAGTCATCCTTGAGCTTACCTCTCGTAGCCCTCGGTCCCCTCTATGTGCCGGTGTCACCAGATTTCTGATCCAAGTAAGTTAACTTCCTAATCCTTATTTAGGGGTTTATCTTACTTAGAGGTTAATTAGTGTATTTGTGTGTTTGTGTTTAATTGAGGTTGATTAGTTAATTAGGCTGGTTAATTAAGGCTTACTAGGGTTAGTTAATTGACCATAGTTAGTAATAAAGTAACTAAGGTTAATTAATTAAAGTAACCATGGTTAGTTTTAAAAGTAACAAAGGTTAAAAACTAATCATGGTTAGGTTAGATTAACTAGGGTTGAGTTAATTTATTAATCATGGTTAAGTTTATTTATTTTTATTTATTTGTTTAATTTCGGACAAATTTACTGTTCATAATTACATGCTCACGACATCGTTCACGGACTTTGTTCATACAGAAGCAAAATTTGGTTTCAAATTGTTGTGTTCTTGATTATTAAGGCTTGTTGAAGTGTAAATTGTTGATTATTCCCAAGAATTAGAGAATGTACGTGATTGTTGATTGGTTGGAATTGAATTTCAGTTTGTTGTAATTTTCACGAGTGATTTGGTTGTATTGCATGACATTATACATGTGTCAACTGCAATAGCATATTGCATGAGCATGAATTATATGTGCATTCACGATAGAGCAAAAAAAAGAACGGATTGTTTGATGATGTGTTGCATGATCACATTAAGAGGAGAGCTCGGCGCTGCCGGTAGACCGCCAACCCTTGGGGTTGTGCCGTGGCCTTTTGGTCGTCCTGATTTCGGTCGGTTGCCTGACAGTGGTTAGTTGCGGAGTCGTGGTAAAGGCCGAACCCATGCTCCTTGGCGAATGTCGTCGATGGGGGATAGCTCGTGATGTTGCCATGCCTCATGGGAGAGGACGATGTCTGGTTTACAACCAGTTGACTGCCAACCATAAGGTTGTGCCGTGGTCCTAGTGGTCGTAATAATCGGAGCATGTGTAGATGTGAGACATGAGAAAACTGTGTGCAATGCTCTGATTATTCACATGCCTCTTAATGTCGTGATGAATTAAATGATAGTTTATGCAGGTCACGTGTGCCAAGGCCAGGTAGGGTCACTTGTGATTGCACCTATTTATTAAATTGTCTCCTGTGGTTATTTCTTTGAAGTAGCGTTGGATGATTTGATGAATTAGGTTGTATGTTAAACTCCCGAGGCAAGCGAAGTTTCTAACCGGGGCTTAGGACTTTAACTTGCTGAGTTTATCTCAACCCGTCATGGTTAACCATTTCAGGCCCTAGATAATGCAGTACCTGAGGATCAAAGAGAGCAATCCCTCTGAGGCCAGCGAGTAGGCACTAGTACAATGTTAGGTTAGTTAGGCCGGTTCCTTTTTGAGTGGGCCTTAGCTTGTTGCCTATAGTAAGGCGTGTAAGTATTTGCTAGTGTGTTGGCTAACCTTCAGATATATAAAATACTGTTTGTCTTTCCTCTGTTGCTGTTGTTGCTATCCCTGTTGTTTGTTTTAGGAGTTATTCGTTTCCGCATGTGCTTAATTACAAGATAAAATGAATTGGTCAACGATAGTACCTAGGACGTCGTACAGTTAGACCTCAAGCGAAATGGGATTGTTGCGAGCTCGAGAGTCGGGACGTGACATTTTGTGTCTGTGTATGAAATTGTGTAGCCCCCTTTTTATAGGTGAGAAAATTATGTTATTCAAGAAAAATGATAAATTTACATATTGCTTATTTAGCTCTTGTGCAAAGAATATGTATTCCACGTATAATATTTTTTCAATATTTCATTCGAAATCTTCCCTTTTGTCAAGAAATATATCCCACGGTGTATATACTACATGAATATGTGAAAGATTCATTGAATATTGGAAGAATAATGCGAATCTTCGCTGGAATATACTCATCTTTCAACTCGTCATTCCTTAACGGGCTTATCCAAATTCTCTCTCACTATGTGCTTAGTCCAACTCGTTAAATTAAAGCTCAAAACCGTCAATTCGAACCCATTTGTCACCGGTCCAATACAAATATAATAATAATAAATGATCCTAAAACTATATGCTATTCAATTTAATTCTAATATTTTTGGTTAGGGGTTAAAATTAATCCCTAAATTTTTGTGCATAACAAATGATCAATCAAAATTTAGGTGTCAACATATTTACATAGCACTTTTCCAGCGAACTAAGGTCGAAACGACATCGTTTTTAGTGCTAACGTGACAAGATAAGTTTTGGGCGCTAATGTGGCTAAATCAACTCAAAATCATGTTGTTTTTAGCCTTGATTTAATTTTTATATAAATATTAATTAAATTAAATAAAAAACTTATAAAAATAAAGTGAAGTAGTAGCACAACGGGCTCCACCCCTCGTGGCCATAGCCCCATCGTTAGTTGGGCAACGGCAATGGCTACAAGGGTTGCTAGTGCCTAAGTGAGGGCCAATGACCCTTACCATACTCTAAGAAAGGGCGGTGACCCTCTCCCAGATCTACGAGGATCATTGGCACCTATGCGAGGGCCAAGAGAGAATGACGATCTTCTCCTTGATCTGGGCAAGGACCACTCAACCTTGCCTCAACCTAGGCAAGGGTTGCTAGCCCTACTGTCGACCCTCACCTAGATTTGTGAGAGGGTTGTTGCCCTCTCCCAATGTTTGGTGAGGGCTTGTCGACCCTCGCCTTCGGTCGACGAGGGTCACTGGCCCTCGCCTAGTTGACAACCTTTGTTGTCCATTGTCGCCACATCACCCTAATGGAGATGGGACGACAGCCACAGGCAAGAGAGTCCTCTCCCACTTATGTTGCTAGTTTTTTTTGTAATTTCATTTTTAATATTAATTAATTAATATTTATATTAAAAATTAAACTTAGAATCAAAACGGCGTCGTTTTGCACGAGGGGAAACCGATGTTAATTTTTGATGAGCCACACAAGTGATATAAATTATTAAAAAATTGCTACATCAAATTTCAAACAGATTTTGTCAGAATTGACACTTAAGTAATTTAATTTTTAAAAAAAGTGACACTCAAGTGTACATTTTGTAATTTTTCGTACTTAAATGTCTTTCCGTACCAAGTTTTGACATTTGGGCTGTAACATCCTGAAATTCGAGCCCTTTGAGGGATGAATGAACATGAATTTCGTCAATGCATTGTTGGTTGATCTTACTCGGAACTGATCACTCCTAAGATACTGACCTTGAGGGGAAAGGTTAATAGGGACAGAACTTGTGCAACTAAAGAACTTGACCTAGGAAAACGACTAGACTATGAGACTTGCGTAAGGACGATCCTATAGATATGCAGGCCGATTCCAAGGATGAATAGAAGTCAATTCGTGGGTAGAACATAATGGAACAACGAGTGATTCCGTATACTGTTATCGAACCTGCGAACGGCCCTATATCGATCCTTGATAATCGTGTACTTTGAAATAAGAATCAATTCTTCGCAATTTCATATAGTCAATGACCTCCATGTGTCGAGAAGTCTTGAACGTGAATTGGCACGAGTCAGTTACACGTGAATCCTCAAAGCCACTTGTCAGTTTGAGTAGTACCAAAATGGCATTCGGGCGAAATTGATATGGCATGAGAATCCAATATTGGATTTCGAATTTTCGGGAATGTCCGGGACGGACTTTTAGATGATGATTCTTAGACAGTCGACAGTGCTGGTTAAGCCGAGTATTTGGAAAAGAGATTTACGGACCGAGGAAACAAGCCTACGAGGACGTGGGCTGGGCAAGAATAGTGTGGGCCTCACACCTAAGGTGGGACAGCTGCCATAAAAGGCCCAAGGCAAGCAAATGAGCCCGTTAGGCCAAACCAACCCTTTATCCTTCCAAGCCCGTTGTCTAACCTTGAGCTATTTGGAGCCCAACAAATTCCCGAGCTCGCCTATTCATTTTCAAGCCCGTTTCCTAGGCCCGCCCTTCATTTTCAGCCTAAGGGCAGATTGGGAAATGTGTAAGGTGAAAATGATCAAAATGCCCTTGGATATTTTGAAGAAAAGTCAAAAGGAAGAGAGAGAAGATGATGTCATTTGTTTGGGGGTTGAAGCAAGCCATTAAATGCCATTAATGGAGGTCTTCTAGCAGCTCACTTTACTCTCTCTCTCCTCTTCATCTTCTTCAAAAATCGCACACTTCTCTCCCATGGTTTTCCCTTCATTCCTTCAATTTTTCAGTCTGACCTTTCACCGAAATCTGAGTTGTTCATTGTCTTTCCGTTGGAATCTTAGCCTGTGCCACCTGCTATTGTGTTCGTAAGACGAAAATTGTTCAAATAGCATCAACCGTTCACCGAATGGAGCCTCCGGCCATCCCGTATAGCCACCGGAAGTTTCTGCTCGCCGAACCGCCACTATTCCGCCTGCAGCAGCTTTGTTCCGCCTTTTCACCTGTTTTTCTTCCATTCCGGCCAAACCACCGCCCATCCCAACCACTAGTAGTTCCCCCTTGACCCCCAAGTAACGTCGGTTGCCAGCTCGTCGCTCGCCGGAGCTTCGAGCAACCCATTTTCCTCCGGTCAGCCATTTTCCTCCTGTGCAATGTAGTTTTCAGTGTTGCAGTGGGTATTCCGAGTTTGTTGCTGCTGTTTTGAGCCCAGGACCACCTTGGATCGCAGTGGTGGAGGTCCTTGGATCTCGGATTCGTCGCCACCGCGTCCGTGTCGCCAACCCGCTTAACGAGTGAATTTAGCCCCTAATCCCTATTTAGTGCCTAAACTTGCTCAGGGTTGGTTTAATTAGTTGTAAATTTGGCTTAGGAAGTTTAATTAAGTGATATTATCCCTAAGATAGGTGGTTAGATAGATAGTTAAGATTAGATTAGCTTAATTTTGCTTATTGGGCTTAATTGTGCTTAATTTGTGATTAATTATGTTTATGTGATTAAATAAGCATGATTTGCTTAAATGGATTGATTAATTGTTTTAATTAATTTTTTGTTTAATTTCAGGATTAAATGTTTTAATTAATTGAATTTCGGAAAAATCACTGTTCATAATTACTGTTCACGGCACTGTTCATGCAGAAGCTAATTTTTGTCTTAATTTGATGTATTTTTGGTTGTTATGATTTATTGAAGTGCCAATTGTTAATTATACTTGTGATTGATGATGAAATGCATGATCGAGTATTGGTTGGATTTGGATTTTTGGAATTGACAAGTGAGATCGCATGACATATTGCATGGGTTATCTGAAATGGCATGTCGCATGAGTATCAGCGCATGAGCGATGTTGCATTCACGACCAAGCAAAAGCAAAGACAATAATAAATTGCTTGATAATGTGTTGCATGATCACATTAAGAGAGGGAACCTGGCGTTGCCGGAAGACCACCAATCCTTATGGGATTGTGTCGTGGCCGTTTAGTCGCCTGACTTCAGTCGGATGCCTGACGGGGGACATGTTGCGGGACTGCGGTAGTGGGCGAGTCCTGTGCTTCTTCAGGAATGTCATTTGAGGGAAGGGATGACCCCTGATGTCACTGTGCCTCGAGGTAAAGAGGACAAAACTGGTTTAGCTAGGAACCGCTAACCATAAGGTTGTGCCGTAGCCCAAGAGGGGGCGTAATAATCGGAGCATGTGTGAGTGTGAGACATGAGAAAGTTGCGTGAGATGCTCTGATTATTTGCATGCTCTTAATGTCATGATGATTTGCGGTATGCACGCATGATTGACAGTCGTGCAAGGTATGACAATGGCCAGGTGAGATCGCTTGTGACGCGATTCGCATGTGATTGATGAACTATTTCATCTAATGGCTATGTGCCTTGCTTGTATTGTATGAGATTCGACGTGCAGGGAATGGCATACCGGGTAAGGTTGCATGCGAACCGAATTTGATTGTTGGTTGTCCCTGCCTGTTGTTTGGTTTGCTATTTGCTAATTGTTTGTTGTAGGTTGAGTGAGGGGTAGTTCTGGAGAGATACCTCGGGTTGAGTTGGCGTACTAACCAAGGCTTAGGGGGAGAACTCACTGAGATTTTATCTCAATCCATTGTGGTTAATCATTTTTAGGTCCTTAGAATGGCGTACCCGCTATGGAGAATCCTGCCCCCGCTTCTCTAGTGATCGACCCGATGGAACTTGAGTCCGACGGGTCCGAGTGACCGTGGTGTTGAACCCGAGGGTTCTTTGTGTACTGTTGAATTAGCCTAGCTCTTTTGGTTCACTTAGAGGATGGATCGGCCCCTTTTTGTCAGACTTGTTAATTAGAAAACGATCCTCCATTGGTTAATTTAATGAAGATGTATAAATGAGTAGTTGTTGTTGTTCTTGCTGTTCATCTCTCTATCCCTGTTTGATTGTTTATTTGTCTGAGGATGGTTCATCTTCCACTTACGCTTAATTAAAGATATAATGAATGGTCGTCGACGGGTCCTGGGACGTCACTTTCAATCGACCAAGAGAAGGGGTTGTCACGTGTTCAGGGTTCAGGGTGTGACATGGGCTACTATTTTACCCTTGGAAAACTCATGGGAATCAACTATAAAGCATCTCAAGTCTATTTTAATGCGGTCAGTAGCGTGGCCACTACGGCCTAACGTACCTATTGAAGCTACTACAGGCGAAGGTCCTTTGTTAATGATCGTGTTCTTTCCTAGAATTTGATTGAAAGAGACTTTGTGCAAGCTCTGATACCTACTTAGACACGACCCTTCAAGTACAATGCAGACTTTACAAGCTCATGTCTATTCGCGTATACTAAAATAAATTTCCTAATGAATTAATAATATTTTAATTGCTTGTGATTGTTATATTAAACTAATCCTGAAAATTTCGTGCTACTTTTTAGCAACGATGCAAACATTGCTTGACTCAGATGCTTCTAAACTTGTCGCTTAAGTATTGAATTTCTAATAAAAAGAAATTCAAGAACTAAGCTGGAGACTTGGAAAGACTTAACTCGACCGAGATATCTGCAATTATAATAAATAGGTCATCTATTACAGCCAAGTTTGGAAAAATTCAACTGGACTAAATCATTCCAAGCTAGCGATATTAGGGGGATTCAAACATTCAGCTTATTAAGATTAGAAGGAATATTCCATTAAACATATTATATTTTTAGAATCTTATTCATGTCTTTAAGTAGACAAATCACTCAACAACTTCTTTCTTTAATCCAGCACCATTTTTTTCCCTGCAAATATCTCTTCTAATTGTAATGTAAATTATTTACCTAAAAATACATCAAAGTGAGTTTTCTTTCAACTAAAAAAACGAGGTTCAATTTTCTAACTAGCATAAAAAACTTTACAAAAAATTGATTGGGAAGGGGGGCTAGGGGCGTTTAGTTCTGGGTGTGAGATTTAACTTTCATACTTTGTAAAGAGATAGAATAAAAGTCTAAGAGTTAGATATGAATTATAGTAGGAAAGACAAAAAAATGTACATGAATAGGGAGATACAAGGGACTCGTCCGTGTGAAAACCAAAAAGCCTGGATTCGCCTCTAACGGTTCATCATTTCCAAATGAACCGTTATTTGACCATTCTTCAACTTGCCGTTAGAACTCAATTTTCTGATTGCGCTTCACAAATGATACAAATTTTTTGGAGAAATTATTCACGACATTTTTTTATTTTGTCTGCCAATGACTTGTATAATGGGCCCATTTGACAAATTTTCGTGTCATGTAAATCTAAATAGAATCCAATGGACAAGATTAGGAAATACATTGAAAGTCAAATGATGCCTCCGCCTTGCGTGGAAAAAGATATGAGGGGCATGGCTTACCGAGGAAATATCATTTGAGCAGAGCTAATTAATTTCAACGTCATTATTTAAATCACATAATATGAATACATAAATATCAATAGCTCATAATAATATAAATATAATAATCCCTCGCAAGCAACTATGATGTGATGCTTTTGTATGCATCGAATGAGTCAACCGATGGAGAGAATCTGTAACATCCCAAATTTTCGGTAAGCCCAGAAATTGCTCGAGTTGGATTAATGGGCCGAGATTAGGACCGGATATTTGGGAACCGCGCTTCAGGGGTAAAAAGACCGAATTGCCCCCCTTCTAGAAGCTTGTTTGATTTTAATTTTCTAGAGTTTTTCTCTCTCTCCCTCTCTCTCCCGCGCGTTCTCTCTCCCTCTCTCCCGCACGCTCCCTTTCTCTCTCCTCCTCTTCACGTTTCCCCCTTTGTCGATAACCTTCTCCCCCACTTGCCCCATCTTATCTTCTCCCTCTTTGACTAAGTCTTCTCTCCTTATCTCTTCTTCTTTCTCCCCCACTTGCCCGACAGCCCATGTGGGCGTGTCTCTCTCTCTCTCTCTCTCTCCTCTCTCTCTCTCCTCCCCTTCCCCCATGCACGTCGATACCCCCCCTGCTACAGCCGCTTCCTCTTCTTCTTCTTCTTCTTCTTCTTCTTTTTCTTTTCTCGCGAGTGTCTCCCTCGCCGAACCGCTCGCTGCTTCGCTTCTCCGCCGGCGAGACCAGCCACCACCCATCACCACCGCAGCTCCGCCGTCCCACTAGCTCGTCGTCCGGTCGCCGGTGAGTCGCCGTTCGCCGGCCTCAAGCCGAACCGGCTCCGCCCAGCTTCTGCCCTTCTCTCTTCCTCTTCTGTCCGAGCTGCCGTCCCTTGCCCGACCTCCGCCCGTCGTCCCTCCGCCACCTGGCCGTTGCTCGCCGTCTGCCCAGACCCCGCCGGAGGCCGACCGACCAGCCAGCCTCCTCCACCCGCGAACCAACTGCTGCATCACCTGTCCTTTTCCCTCTCTCGGTTCTGGTTCAAACCGAGCCAGCCAGCGCCGCTCGAGCTCCGCCACCTCGCCGTAGCTCGGCCGCCGTCGTTCCTTCACCCTAGCCACTACCCAGACCTTCGCCGGAACCACCCCAGCTGCTGCCATCCCCCGAACCAGCTCTCCGCCTCCCTCCAGCTTCTGTTTTCCCTTTCGCCGGAGCCATCTCCTGGTCGCCGGAGCTGCTGGCCGCCGTCCGGAGCTGCCGGGCCGCCCACCAGCCAGCCTCGTGCCGCCACAGCCGCCGGTATCTCCGTTCCTCGCCTTGTTGCCGCATGGACAGCCGCCCCTCGGCCGCCGAGACCCGGTCCCGGGCCGCCTCGCCCCGACGCGCCGGAAGTTCCCGGCGTTCCCCTCGTCGCCGCCGTCGCGCTCGTGTCATCGGAATCGCTAAACCGTGAGTCGATTTCCTAATCCTTATTTAGGGATTAATCTTGCTTAGGAGTAGTTTAATTAGTTTAATTATGGATTAGTGCTTTGAATGATGATTGTTAGTGTTTTAATATTATTGATTAAGCTTGCTTAGTGTTAATCATGGTTAGTATTAATAAATATTATTATTATTTTATTTTTGGAATAAATAATAATTATTTATTATTTTCGGAATTATTAATTAATTAAATTAATATATAATTTCGAATTATAAATAGTAATATTGTTATTACTATTCATTGCTGAAAATTAATTATTTTTGGAGAAAATAATTAATTGTGATTATTTATTGGAAATGGTTTAATTGGTGATTATTCATTGGAAATGGTTTTAATTGTGATTATTTATTGGAAATGATTTAATTGGTGATTATTCATTGGAAATGGTTTTTATTGGTGATTATTTATTGGAAATGGTTTTAATTGAGTAATTTTGGGGGAAAATTACTATGGTCTATTTTTCCAAAGTCAATAGTATTTATATACTATTTTATTAAAGGACATTGGTTTATTAAAGAAGGGTTTTACTAAATGGAATTATTTGGGTTGGATAATTAATTATGGGATTGAAAAATAATTATAAGTATTTTGTGGGACTTGAATTATTTTATCGGAACAATCAACTATAGTATTATATGCTTCTTAAATGAGTATCTTTAAGTATAATTATATTTTATACTTATTTGAGATAATTGAATATTGTTGGAAATAGTTGATTGGCGTCGTTTTGAGGACACGTATTTATTTATTATTAAATATACGTGATTATTTGGAAAAGTGTGCAAGTATCGTGATGTCGATTGGTCATCTGAAATGACAAGAGTTGAAGTTGTTCCCAAGAGTTAGGGAATGTACTTGATTGAATGTTGATTGGAAATTGAATTTTGGAAATTGTCGAGTGAGATCGCATGACATATTGCGTGGGTTATCTGAAATGGCATGTCGCATGAGCATGAGTAATATTTCATTCACGACAGAGCAAAGATATAAATGGATTGCTTGATGATGTGTTGCATGAACACATTAAATGAGGGAACCCGGCGTTGCCGGAAGACCGCCAATCCCTATGGGGTTGTGCCGTGGCCAGTGGGTCGCCTGACTTCGGTCGGATGCCTGACAGGGAGGGGTTCTATGTGGGATCGCGGTATGGGGGCGGGTCCCGGGCCTCTGTCAGTAGCGGGACTGCGGTAGTGGGCGAGTCTTGTGCTCCTTCGGGAATGCCGTCTTGGGAGTGAGCCCTTGACGTCGCCGTGCCTCGAGATAAAGAGGACGAAGCTGGTTTAGCCAGGAACCGCCAACCATAAGGTTGTGCCGTGGCCCAGGAGGAGGGGTCGTAATAATCGGAGCATGTGTGGGTGTGAGACATGAGAAAGTTGTGTGAGATGCTCTGATTATTCGCATGCTCTTAATGTCGTGATGATTGAATTGACAGTTTCTGCAGGTTGCGTGTGCCAAGGCCAGGTAGGGTCGCTTGTGTTTGCAACTGCTTATTGAACTGTCGTCTGATAATGTTGCTTGAGGTGTGGTATGTGTTGTTTGCCGGAACTAGGTTGCATGGTTAGATTGCTCCCAAGGCGAGCGAAGTTCCTAACCGGGGCTTAGGACTTTGACTTGCTGAGTTTATCTCAACCCGTCGTGGTTAACATTTTTCAGGGCCGTAGGATGGAGGATCGACGCGTGTTACGGCTCGTGGAGGGAGTAGATTAACCTTGACTCGCTAGTTTCACTGGCTCGATAGGAAGATGCCCGTGGTAAGGGCTTGTACTTGTAAACTTCCTAGGCTTAATCAATAGATAAATAAAGCAGTACTTTTGAATGTGTTCTTGTTGGGTTTTCCTGCTATCCTTGTTTTTGTGATTGACCGGGGATTGTGTTTCGCTTCCGCATGCGTTTAATCAAAAGATAAAACTAACGGTCGGCGACGGATCCTGGGGAGTCGCAAATCAAATGACCGCAAGAGAACAGGGGTTGCCACGTGCTCGAGGGTCGGGGCGTGACAGAATCCGCACTACCATCATCGTCCATCATATTTAAATACGGTCATATGAAACATTTTGACAATCTTATTATTATAGCTCATATTTTAATTTATTGGATGACCTCATCGACGGTTGCTGTACTGTTTTTTTTTTCCTTTTTGGTCAAGAGGCCAAGTGCTAGGTTTTTCATTATTTATTTTTTGAAAACTTGTACATTAATTGCTAGGTTGGTTTGATTAGAGATATATTTAATACACACATACAATTGCACATATATTTATATTTTTTGAAATATCACGTATCGCTTGATTATCAAATTTATATACTCTTTTTTTTATATGTGGTTTCCTTCCATATATTTACATAAATTTTTAAGTTGGATTTTCTAATGGAGTACTGCAGTCAAGCTCTGTCCCAGTCTATTGCACTTGTATGTCTACTGCATTCGCTATATATCATTCATAATCCGGCTTAAGAGAGGATGTTGAAAATGTCAAAGAATTTGACTTCAAGGCATACGCATTTGCTTGGAAACTCACATAAAGTCAGCTGCAAGCATCTCAAGACCACCCGAAGTATGTTACGGCTTAACGTATCTATTGAAGCCACTATAGGACAAGGTCTTCGGGATCGTGATGATTAATTTAGCTCTCATAAGTTAATGATTGCCCTGTGTGCAGCTCGCAGGATGAATTGGTCAAGGTCAACGAGGTGGGCAAACACAAATTTCCAAATTTAATCGAAGATGACCCCCACTCCCGTAAAGAAAGACTTTCTCTGGTCTCAAATATCCATTGTTTTCTTGATTTCAATTACTAGTCCACTTTTAGAGTTATATCTCCGCATATTTTCAGTCAATTTGGGAGTAATGTTATAATTTTGTCTGTAACATAAATGCATATTTTTATTTTTAAGAATTACTACTTTGATGATTACTATGCAAAATACAAAAGAAAAGATTCTTTCTATTCTTATCTAGATTCATGTACAAGAATCTAGAAAATTCCAAATAAGGGCCTAACATAGCCTTACTTTCTCAAATAAGTCCTTAAAGTGGCCATGACGGTCTAAAAATGCTTTATCTCATAAGTTGTTAAGGAAACTTTAGTCATTTACTTTTTATTTTATTTTATTTTATTTTTTCATTCCAAAAAAGACCAACTCAAAAAAAAAAATTTAAAACTAATAAAAAAAAAATACAGGCTGGAGGGCTAGCGCCAGCACTCACACTCGAGTTTTTGTTTTATTTGTGTTTTTTTTTTAAGTTTTAGCCTTTTTTTTTTTGCCTTTTTGAGTTTTTCTTTTTTTTTTTAATAAAAAATTAGAAAAAGGAAAAAAAGGAAAGAAAATAATAAAATAATAAAATATAAATGAAGGAAATGCCCTTGACCAACTGATAAAGTTAGATTTTTTTTTTTTTTTGAGATTGATATAGCTCTTATTTGAAATAGAGTTTTGCTAGCATAACAGTCTTTGGGATATTATGAGAATAATAGTCTATTGTAAGCTATATATTTTTTAAGGAATGGGTTCTACAATAATTTATAATTATTTGTTATTTGATTTTTTATTATTCAAAATCTACTATTATTCTCACAGTATGTTAAAGACTATTATTTAAGATAAATCATTTGAAATAAGGTTCATCTTAGGTCTTTATTTTAGATTTTCCTTTCGAGAATCAACTGAGCACTATTATCCTCGCTAAAGTCAAGGTTGGAACTCTTGGCCTCGCTTCTTCCACAGAAAAGAGATGCCAATGAGGCAACCATCTCTTGTGGCCATAAAACATTAAATATGACGGGTTGATTCTTCGGTTTTTGCGACAAAGAAACAGGACCAGGGAAAAGAGGCTGCACAATCTTGGACATGAGCAAAATTCCTAGTAGTTCGTGGTATTAACCAAAATTCTAATGAGTTAATCTTAGGTGTTGTGGACGTATTCAAATAAGACAGAAAACATGTCAATTAATGCCTTTTTGTAGTTGTCACGTACTTCTCATTATAGTTGAAATCGTCAAATAATTTCTTCTTTCTTCTTCTTCCTCATTATCATTTTCTTGATGCAAAATCATGTTGTATCTTCTATGAGTTTTCGTATTATATCCAACCCAAGCAGTTTCTTCTTAGTTGTCACGTACTTCTCATTATAGCTGAGAATCCTCGAATAATTGCTTCTTTTTCTTCTTCTTTTTGTGCATAATCATGTCGTTTCTTCCACGAACTTTCAGATTATCTCAATCCCAATCCGTTCCTAATCCGTCGCTAGAGCTTGAAAATTTACAAGAGATCACTAGATGATGTGTCCCTCCCGATTACATCAGATTGGAGACCCAACTTTTTTAATCTTAAATTCGAGCGGTTCCAGCACTCCAACTATCGGTGTTACCTGAGGTCGTGCTATATCTCTTTGGAGGATACGTTTTCCCAGATAGTCCCGCCCCCGTCGAGCAATCCTCGAATGGGAGCTTTCCAAAGCTCTTCCCCATTATAAGTACACGTTCATCATCATATATCCTCCATGTCTCACTCTCCTTCGCACACACTTCCTTTTCCAAAAACCCTTTTCAATGGTTCCTTCGAGAATTTCCTTCGATGCTGAAAAGCTCCTCTTTTTAGCTCTCTCCTTTTTCGCAATCATCGAGACCTTCAATTTTGGCCCTTGCGCCACAATGGCGCAAAGCAGTAACAACAACAATGGGACAACTATCCCAGTGAACGTTGGGGTGGTTCTTGATATGAAGACTTGGGTGGGTCAGATGGGAATGACTTGCATCAGCATGTCTCTCTCTGACTTTTACAGTTCAAACCCTTCCTACAAGACCAGGCTGGTCCTCAACGTTAGGGACTCCGAACAAGATGAGGTTGCTGCAGTTGCTGCAGGTTCTCTCTCTCTCTCTCTCTCTCTCTCTCTCTCTCTGTGGTCATGATACTTGTCCAGAATTGTATGGTGACGCCAGTTTTTGGGCCGACACTTTTGTACTTTTGTTGATCGTGTCAATTTTTTTTTTTTTTTTGGTGATTCTATTGTTTCTACCAATTTTACGGGGTTAATCTCTGCTTGAACTTGGAAGTAATTTGGTTTTAGGTCAATACTCATCTGCTCGTAGAGGATAAAGTATCTTATGCAGCTGTTTGTATGATGCAAGATAAAACAGTTATGGTTCACAATGACGTATCTGCCAATTATTTGAAAATTTCAGCTTCCATATATATGAAATTTGAAAAGAGTTCCCAGTTAAAATTTCCAAAGACTCGAGAACATAAGTTCCATTCAATATGCATTCTCGTAGCAGAGATCATCTAAGCCCCAATTTCCAAAGCTCCAAGACGAAACGACCAAGGTATCAAGGAATTGTCTGTCCCCAATCTTTATTCACTGTCTTGGCTGATGGAACCTTTTTTTCTCCATTTCAAGTTGATGAATGCATTATTTTCAAAGGGGGTTTTAATCATTGTGAATAAGTCATCAATATCTTCCAATAGAATCAAAACATTAATAAAGTTTGTAGTTAAGATTCAATTTGATCTCTTTCACACTAGGAACGAGATGGTTTCAAAGCCAGAAATATATCTATGTATGCCATCGTATGAGGCTGACAATTTGACTGTTAGCTTGAGAGGATTCACGGGTTTTGTTCAATCCACGCCATACCATTAAACAAGACTGGTCTTTGAGAGTAGCATTTGACCTTGGAACCATTTAGTTTACTTCATCCTTCCATTTTTTGGAGTTTACTTTTCAGAAAGCTATAACAAGAAATGGTATGGCGAGAAAGCATATTGGGGTATCCAATTGTAATAGCCAGATACAGATATTTATTTCACAGTCATGCCAAACTGATAATCTCTAATTCATTGAACTTTTTCTTGGGGTTTTGCTTTTTGAATTTTAAGGGTGTAGCTCAATTCAAATAATATTATGTGGTTTATGGATTATATAGATTAGATGCATCTTGATCATCGATCATGTGAGTCTCATGAAGGACTCACATGATTATTGATTGAGATGATGTTGATCAAAATTCTTCATGGACCATGCAATAATTTCTTAGCACCATGGGTGTTGGTCGACTGTTGATCTTTGAATTGAAGAGTCTACTTTCTCTATCATCTCATATGTGCATAAATTTATAAATTCAAAGTTTTAAATTGATAAAAACGTGTGAACGGGATTTTTATCTATGGTCTTGGATAGGAAAATATACTAGGACTACTGTTGCTTGTTTTCTTCTTTTGAAGAACATACGGCTCCCCTGTGACTCTTGTCCCTTAACTCTATGAAATTAGCCTACATGTTAATGATAAGTGAACCACGTTAAATTGTCTTGCAAATAGTAAATGCTACATATTTTACTTTAGAAAAAGAGCCTAACATTGTTTTGCTTTTCAGATAACTAAAATAGTAATTTTGGCGGGGATGGTTGATAGAGAATTTCAAAAATTTTCTTTGGCAAATAGGTACATGGTACATATCTCTACATAAGTATGCTGATTTTTTTTTTTCGAAATTGAGTTGAGTCAGTGTTTAATTATTTCCATGGAAGTTTTGTGTTATTGATGGCGAGATGAAGTAACTTAGGTTTCAATTTCAACCACATAATTACCAAATCGTGAAAGCAGTTTAATATCGATGCTGGGAGCTTGATAAATGACATCTAACATCACAAAGATGACCTCATAGAGTCAACTTAACGATGAAGAAAGTCAACTTGATCGCGTTGGGGCCAATTTATCCACTCTAATTTTGTTCTCAATTTACTTTTGTTCAAAGAATACGTGTATGCTTGGTTTGCAATTGTTAGAGTAATTAAATATTAAACCATAGCTTCATCTAATAGTTTAAGCTTTTAAAATAGTTAACCTTGGTCCTATCAAAGTCTTACATGACATCAAAACTAGAGGTCCTGAATTTAAATTTTTCTAGGTCCCATTTATCTTACCAATTAGATATTTCCATTTTTAATACTTGGCATAAAGACCATACTAAACATGAAGGAGAGTGCACGAGTAATTTAATATTAAACCATAATTTCATTTAACAGTTTACACTTTTAGAATAATTGGCAATGATCCCACAAAATTTCACAATAATATCACATGCCGAACCTTATCAAAGGTGACAGCCCAATGCCTGCAATCTGGTAAATAAACCGTATCTTTGAACAATCTCACTGGTTGATTGCAGCCTTGATTTCCCTGCACCATGAAGTACTAATAATTTCATGTTTGGTTCACTTCTCTGGACTTTTGCCTGCGTCTTTCTTGGCCAACAATGTGCCGTCAATAGATATTGCCTGTGGACACAACTGTGCATCATGTCTGATATTTCATGGACCTGCAGTTTACTTAATCAAGTCTTAATCAAGTGAGTTTCTTCGGTGTAAATAGATATTGCCTATAGACACAACAGTGCATCATGTCTGAAATTATGTTAAAATCAAATGGGGCTATGGTTCGTGAGTAACATGATATTCTTGCTTAGAGGTTTCGTCAACCCATGTCGGATCCATTGGGATTTTATCTTCTTACAAATATGTCAAATTATGAGTCATTCATAATGAAACAAAGTTCAGGATACATTCAATTTCATAAACATTTTAGGAATAAGGGCATTGAAAATCTTGAACTTTGTCATGCAATTACAATTGAGTTCTATAACTTTTTAAAAAATATAGCCAAATCTTAAAACTTTTTACAAAAGTACAATGAATCTTAAAACTTTTTACAAAAGTGCAATTGAGTCTTAAAATTTTCAAAAAGTGTAATAAAATCCTAACTTGATTGAACTAACTTAATAAAATTGTCAAGTTGGTGCAAGCAAGTCCCAAAACTTGTTAGTATTTTCCATTTGTCAAGTTGAATGGAGTTAATTGAATAACTTGATTGAACTAACTTAATAAGTTTTAGTATTTAATCACACTTTTTGTAAGTTTTAGAACTCAATTACAGTTACGTAATAAGTTTTAGAACTTTTTATACACTTATCTCAACATTTTATTACCATGAGTTAATATCACTAAAAGAAATAGAGAAAATGGAAACTTTTGTTCTGGTTAGCAAACGCATGGGTTGAGATAATGTTGAGTACGAGTTCTTTTCCAACTTTAAACTCCTTTCCTTTTTGTTTGATATTTCTATTTTTATATTTATTGACATCTGATCAACTATGCCTTTTTTGATAAGAATTTCCATTATCTCAGTCTTTTTTGGATCACCCGTGCAGTAGTTGATTTGATAAAGAATAAGGAAGTCCAAGCCATAATAGGCCCTCAAGGTTCAATGCAAGCAGATTTCATCATTGATCTCGGGAACAAATCTCACTTGCCCATTATCTCTTTTTCTGCTACTAGTCCTTCCCTCAGTTCGATTCGGAGTCTGTACTTCATTCGAGCCACGCAAAATGACTCATCCCAAGTGATTGCCATAAGCTCAGTCGTGCAAGCTTTTGGCTGGAAAGAAGCTGTCCTCATATATGTGGACAATGAGTTCGGAGAAGGCATCATACCTTCTCTTACCGATGCTTTGGGAGAGGTCGACATACAGTGCCCTATAGGAGCCTCATTCCTCCTTCCGCCACGGACGATCAAATCCTACAAGAACTCTACAAGTTAATGACAATGCAAACGAGGGTCTTCATCTTGCACATGTTACCTACCCTCGGTTCTCGGCTATTCGTCAAAGCTAAAGAGGTAGGAATGATGAGCGAAAGTTATGTATGGATCGTGACTAATGGAATCATTGACCGATTGAATTCAATGGATTCATCTATTGTCGCTAGTTCAATGCAAGGAGTACTGGGCATCAAGTCTTACGTCTAGGATACGCAAAACTTGGAAAACTTCATGCTACGGTGGAAGATGAAATTCCAACAGCACAACCCATCTGTCCATAATCCTACATTGAACATTTTCGGATACTGGGCTTATGACGCTGCTCAAGCTCTGGCAATGGCTGTCGAGGAGATGGGTGTGGCAAATTTTACCTTCCAAATGTTGAAGCCTTCGACAAATGCGTCGGATCTTGATACTATTGGGGTCTCTCAAAATGGTGAGAAACTTCTCCAGAAACTAGCCAATACGACATTTGTGGGCCTCGTTGGAAATTTTAGCCTCGTCAATGGGCAGCTAGACTCGTCAACGTTCCAGATAGTTAATATCAATGGAAATACAGCAAGAGGCATTGGGTTTTGGACACAAGAAAATGGGCTTCTAAGAGGTTTGAATTCAATCAACACGATCAAATATTCCACTTCGAAGAGAAATCTTGGATCTATAATATGGCCGGGAGATTCAACCTCCATTCCTAAGGGATGGGAGATTCCCACGAATGGGAAGAGGTTGAAAGTCTTGGTTCCTGTAAAGTATCGCTTCAAGGAATTCGTGACGGTGACTCGAGATCCTAGCACAAACACATCCCAAGTCACTGGATATTCTATCGACATCTTTCAAGCTATGGTAGAAAAATTGCCTTATGCATTGCCGTATGACCTTATTCCGTTTGCCTTGCCTAATGGAAGTAGCGCTGGTAGTTACAACGACATGATTGATCAAGTCATTTACCAGGTAAAATATCTCATCGCAAGTGCTTGATTTCATTGGATTATATGTCAAAACTAACTATGCTATCATGTGGTTGACAAAGAAAACATTTCCCTTCCTTTATTTGGAATAGAATTATGATGCGTTGGTGGGCGATACAATGATCACTGCAAATAAATCATTGTATGTGGACTTCACCTTACCATACACTGAATCAGGAGTTGCGATGCTTGTGCCATACAAGGACAACAAGAGCAAGAATGCTTGGGTTTTCTTGAAGCCACTCACTTGGGACCTTTGGCTAACAATAGGATGCTTCTTTGTATTTATAGCATTGGTTGTGTGGATTCTTGAGCATCGAATCAACGAGGATTTCAGGGGTCCAGCCTTGTACCAAGTTGGCACAAGTTTCTGGTTTTCATTTTCAACCATGGTTTTTGCACAAAGTAATCACCCTCCACTTTAAAAGATCAATCTAACTTTAAAATTGAACATATCATTCTTGGAGAACTTATTTGCTTGCCCTTAGTTTCGATTGCAAGGGAAAGTGTATTAAGCAACCTAGCGAGATTTGTTGTGATTGTGTGGGTTTTTGTGGTTTTTATACTGTCACAAAGTTACACGGCAAGCTTGAGCTCTCTTTTAGTGGTGCAAAATCTTCAACCAACTCTGACTGATCTTGATCAGCTCCTAAAGAGTGGAGAAAAAGTGGGATACCCGGATGGCTCTTTTGTATATGAAATGCTAAAGCAAATTAAGTTCGACAACTCCAGACTTGTACCTTATCATTCTGTTGAAGAATGCGATGCACTTCTTTCAAATGGAAGCGCAGAGGGCGGGATCGCAGCGGCATTTGATGAAGTCCCCTACATTAAATTTATTCTTTCTCAATATTGCAACAAATATACCATGATTCTGACATTAAAAACTGCAGGATTTGGTTTCGTAAGTTTTCAATCTCTCAATTCTAGTAAAAAAATAATCCCTCAAATTTTTCAATTGCTAGGATTAGTCATTATTATTCTCCATTGAAAGATCTCATGTCTTAATGTAACAGGTTTTCCCAAAAGGGTCTCCACTAGTACCGGATATTTCGAGAGCAATCCTTAATGTAACTGAAGGGCCTGAAATGACGGAAATCGAAAACTCGTGGCTTAGATCGAAAACCAACTGCCAAGATTCGACTACCATAGTTTCTTCCAACAACTTGAGTCTTGATAGTTTCTGGGGCCTATTCTTGATAGCTGGAGCATCTGCAGTTTTAGCTCTCCTCATTTTCGTAGTCATGTTCGTCAAAAGAAATTGGCATGTTCTAGCAAGTTCTTCAGGTTCGTCGTGGGAGAAAATTGTCGCATTGGGAAGAAGGTTTTACCAAAGAGACCTCAATTCCCATACTTTTAGGAAAGGCAGATTTGGAGATAGTAGTACGGTTGATGGGGCCAATGAAATTGCAGCTGTTGAAACCGCAGAAAATACCAACTTCCCCCCAAGTCCGTCAAGGGGCTCTAGCCAAATTGATTACATTTCAACCAATGAGCAAGGTCCACCATAGCGGAGCAACTTGCTAATCATGTATAAGAAGGGCACTCAGATATATCAATAAACGTCGACCTTACCAGTGTAAATTAGGAGAGGTAAATGCCTCAAAATCTTAGATACTAAACTTTAATCCTCGACTAGTCAAACTCTGTACTTTTAGATGAATATATCTTCCCCCTCGTTCTCTTCTGGTGTAAGGTCTGCCATCAATACTGCTTATTGCTTAATCACAGAAAATGTAAATGAAAGATGGAAGCTTTTCAAAGCATTTTCCAAGGATATCATATGCATGCGTTAGCTTCTCTTATCATATAATCTATTGCCAATGAGAAGTGTTCAGTGATATTTCGATAACGTCCTGCAAAGTGTACTTTTTTTTTTTTTTCAACTTTTCTTGTTTTTGAGCTTTGGATGCATGATTATCTTGCTGTTGGATATCATCTTCTCTTTCAAGAACCATTGATGTTCTCAAATCAATGATGCTATATCCTCCTCATCATCACCATTATCACTGGAGGACGATCTTTCAAAGTCTACATAAAGAGTGTTAGCTATATATGCAATAGACTTTTATCATTTGATTTTCTCGGCTCATTGTTGGATTTGATTTCTTAAGGTGTAAGGATTCCAATAAGCTTATCCGATGTCAAGAGTTGAAGTCTTTGAGTCTTCATTGATTTGATGATCTTCGCATGAACATTATTGTCGTAGTGCTCCAAGAATCTTGCTTGAATGTTCCTCCTTTGTGTACATCTTGCCATGTCCAGTAAGTTAATTCAAATGGCACTATAGCGCATGATTTATCCTTTGATATCTTCATTTGGCTCATCTTTGATATCTCGCAATCACCAATTAAGATACTCGTATCTGCTCCTTTAACGTTTGCGGTCTCCTCACAGGTAACTTCAAGCGTACTCCAAATTTCCTTTGCTCGGCTACAAGAAGAAATTTTGCCAAACTCAATATCGGATAAACCATAACGCAAGAAATGCATTGCTCTTGAATTTAGAGTGAGTCATCTGATTTTTTCCCCATTTCCGAGATTGCATTCCTTTTACTTGTAGTGAGATCGTATGGGATAAGAAATGAACAAGATGATCATAGGACTCTTGAGTTTAAACAAATTCTTTTGTTAAGAAGAATCCTCATAAGCAACATTACTAGAAAGTAAGATTACCTATTTGGATTTGGAAAATTTGCTGTCCAAAGAAGATAATCAAAGTAATCAAAACAATTCCTTTAAAAAGCCAAGAAAGAGCGTTCATGAAATTTGAAAGAGTGGAAGATCCTCTTGTGAAATGCAAATCTGGTAGACTTGGAATTAAAATAAAGAAATCTTTAAAAGTTAAAAAGCAATTCCAGAAATCTTGATTTAAAAAATGAATCCTCAATAAAAAGAAAATTTTTAAAACAAGTTAGCGATAACAAGTTTTTTATTATAAGATGTAAAACACTTCTAAAAACATGCAATAAGGCTTTGATATCGATTATTGGGGCTAGCAATACAACCTAGATGGAGTGAATAAATTGAGTGAAGATAGAACCCTAGATAACTATCCACCTCATAGTGTCCCACCCTCGCCCCTCCCACCGAATTCCCAGTAAACTTTCGTGGTGTCACGCCCCCAACCCTCGAGAACGCAACGATCCCCTTTTCACTTGCAGTCATTGGAATGCGACGTCCCAGGACGCGTTGCCGACCATTCTTTTTATCCTAGAAATATGCGCATACGGAAACAAATATAAAACCCCGGTCAAACATCAACAGTAGGGACAGTAAAAAAAAAATAGACAATTCACAACGACCTCGTTTCATCCTGGTCCTATTATTAGGCGCACAAAATACATATATAAGGGCCAAGGGGTCAATCTACTTCCTCCATTATCATTAAGTTTGAGATATGATCAATCCCAACAACCAACAGCCAAGCGCATCATTAGGGACCTGAAAATAGTTATACAATAACCAGTTAGATAAAATCTCACTAAGTTATTATCCTAAGTCTTAGCTAGGAAATTCGCTCACCTCGGGTGCAGCCTAATCATGCAACCTATCAATGATGACCATTCAAAAGCCAAGTGATCACCGCTTTGCTCTGTCTATAATGTGCAACGAAACCTCAATCAAATTTAATTGCAAGCAACCTTACCTCGCGACTGCATATACCCTGCATGATATTAGTCACACAGGCCATACAAAGGCAAACCAATATTCACATAATTAGAATACCACATATATAGCATTCCAAGTATATACTAATCAGGCATGTTCCAATCATGCACCTCCACGCGTAAACATACATCAAGACCCTATCATTTTTCCCCAGCATCTAACATTTCACATGTTCAATACACGCATGAAGCCAAGCAACCATTATGCAGTAAATGTATTCAATCACCTAGAACGCATAGTAATTATTAATTCCATACTTTGAGTCTCCATACGTATCCAAATTACTACTTCCACTTAGGGCCAAATCCAAAATCCATCAGTAACACTTTCCTCAAAATCCATCAAGTATCCGAAATCCGTCAGTCACGTTTCCCGAAATCCATCGGGTATCCAAAATCCATTGGTAGCGCTTTCCCCGAAATCCATTAGTCCCGTCTTTCGAAATCCATTGGGTATCCAAAATCCATTGGTAATGCTTTCCCCGAAATCCATCAATCGCGTCTTCCGAAATCCATCAGGTATCCAAAATCCATTGGTAACGCTTTCCCCAAAATTCATCGAGTAACCGAAATCCATTAGTCGCGTCTTCCTTTGCAAGTGATCATACTAGCACATCTACCACTCATGCAAATTTCCTCTTTCCTCAACAATCAATATAGGTGTGGTTATGCGCACATAGCAAAATACCACAACTCTCACACATAAAGAAAATACAATTAAGTAATCGTCTGTGATTACTTCAGCATGCAATCACACGAGTCCACATCATTCTCAAGAAATATGTACTTTACTAAACGATTGCATACCTCTATTATTTAATCATAGCCAATTATTCCCATAAATAATTGACTATAACTAAATAATTATAAACTCCCATGATTCTCATAATCCATCTCAATACCCTGGAAAAATACTTCAGTTAATTATCCCAATAATTAATTGGTTCTCACACAAAATAGTCATAACTATTTATCAATTCCATAAGTAATTACTCAACAAAAGTAATTCATTTTCATAAAATATTCCATGACTATTTAAAGTCCAAACAATACCATTATAAAGAACTACCAACATTTCCTCAATAAGCAATAACCAAATAAATGTTGCTCAATTTAATCAATTCTCCCCAAGTGATCATAATCAATTATTTCTCCAAAATAATTAATTATCCAAAAATCCAATAATTCGAAATTAATTAATATTATAAATAATTAATTAATTTCCACAAAATATAATATTTCCATCAATAATTAATTTCCATAAAATAACATTATTATAATTAATTATTCCTCCAAAATAATTAACCATAAATAATCCCTACTAATCCTTTATTAACCAAATTAATTAACCGTAAATAGGATTAGTATAAATAAATAATGCTACTGAATCATAATCCAATTTAATTAGCAATAAGCATCATTAAGCTACCATTAGCTTATAATAATCTCACTTAGAGCATATAACACACAATCAAGCATAATTAATCACATTAGTCACTAATCGCGCTTAACACTAATTAACTACCCCTAATACAAGATTATCCCCTAATTAAGGGATTAGGAAAACAACTCACCGGTTTGTGTTTCTGGTGACACAAGTGCGATGACTGGCGACGAGGGGATTGCCTGAGAATCTCTTATGTGACAAGGCGAGGCGTCTTGGGACCAGATCTCGGTCTAGGGCGACTGTCCCTACGACGGAAAGTCGAGAAATGGAGGGGACCGGGGCTGACCCACAAGGAAGGTGGACTCCGCGGCGACTTTGGTCGGCTGAGATGGGCTCCGATAACTGGACAGCGGTGGTTGAGAGCAACGGCTGACTGGCGGAGGGCAACCGCACGGCCAAACTAGTAGGGGAAACGAGAATAACGAAGGAGGGAATGGTGACAGCCATTCCGGCGGGTTCGGACAATGGCGAACGGGATCGGCAGTGACCCAGCGCCCTGCTAGGCGGCGGCTGGTCGGCCCTGCTCGCTTTGGCGAGGGGGTCCAGGAGGGAGGAGAGAAACCCAGGAAGTTCGGGGCTAGGCAGAGGAGGCGAGACCCATGGCAGTTGGGCCGAGCCGCGGTGGAGGCGACGGTCGTCAGCCGAAGCAACGACGAAAGGAAGGAGGGAGGCCGCAGCTGTGAAAACTGGTAGGATAGAGGAGGGGATGTGCAGTTTCGGGCAGCTGTTGGGCTTTGGTAGTGGGTCGACAAGGCGGCGGCGTGGCGAAGGTGACTGAGGCGGTGGACAAAGGAGGCGGCAGCAGCAAGGTTCACCCTGTATGTGTTTTGCTAATGAAGCTCGGATGAGGTGATATTTGCTTTTGACTGTGTATTGGCCTGCTTGAGTTCCTGTCCAGACTTGCTGATCATGTTCTATTTGTGGGTTGAGAGGGATTGTCATTATTTCCCAAACTGTTTGCTCGTCAAAGTGATCTGGTAATGCTATTTCCTTCAGGCTCCATCTTCCAATGAGATAAAACTAGATAGCAGTTGAGGTTCATTGTTTTTGGTCGGCCGTATAATATTCCTTTTGGTAGCCACCGATCCTCTCTTGTTTTGATTCTAGTTCTCTCCCCTACCGTCCATTATGTGGTTGGGGAGATGGACTCTCTTCCCATGATCAAGCTTTGCCATCCCCAAGAAGGGTGTTGTCCCTTCCCCGCATGCCGAAGTCCGTTAGAGGGAAGTATAGGCCCTTGGACAGTCGACCCCGGGAGAATTTAGTCTCAAACTTAAGCGCCATGCTTGCTTTGCCAACATTGTTTTGTTGAAATCCCGCAAGTCTCAAAATCCCAATCCCCCATCTTCCTTTTTCCCATTGAACACCTCCCATTTTTTCCAATAGATTCCCGCTTTCCTCGCATTAGTTTTCCACCAAAACTGTGCTTTTTTCTACTTAATCGCCTTACAAACTAATATAGGGATTTTAAACACCGACATGGCGTATTGTGGCGGCGCTTGCACTACGCGTCTTGATTAGAGTTTCTTTCCCCACTTTAGAGATCAGTCTTTTTTTCTAGCCTTCTAATTTAGTATTGACCCTACCAAGAATCCAAGTAAACACATGTTTCTTCGATACTTCCCAATCTGATGGGATTCAAAGGTATTTCCCCATCTTTTTGATAATGGGCACCCTCAATTCCCTTGCCATATTCCTTTGTAAGGTCTAAGGACAGTCTCCCGCTAAACATGACCCCGATTTGTTTAGATTGATTTCTTGTCCTCGAGCCACACAAGATCTTGTTTAGGATTGATTCTCGCTTTGGCACTCCAAAACTTTCCCATCCAAAAAGAAGATTGAATCGTTTGCAAATAGTAGGTGAGAAAAGGTAGGGCACCATCGCTTCAATTCGATGCCCCGATACGCAATCATCGACAACCCTCTTCATGAGTGTTGATAACACATTAGCAACCAAGATAAAAAGGTAAGGGGAAAGAGGGTCCTCCTATCAAATACCTTGGGAGGGCGTAAAGTACAAAAGTGGCGCCCATTTATCTTGACACTGAAGAATACCATTGTAACACACTGCATAACTCACATGATCATAGGCTTTTTTCATGTCTAACTTGAGTATTATTTGGAATTTTCTTCTTCTTTTCCGTTTTCGGATTTGGTGTAGTACCTCCTGCACCACAAAAATGTTATCCTAGATTTGTCTTCCTCCGACAAAAGCACTCTGTTCTTCAGCAATTAACTTTGGAAGCAAAGGTTTGAGTCTGTTTGCCATCACTTTCGCAATAATTTTGTACCCAAAATTGCATAAGCTGATGGGCCAGAAGTGATCAAGCTTTTCTGGTTGCTGAATTTTTGGTACTAGGGATATGAAGGTTTTGTTAAAATCTGGCAGCATGCAATTGGTTTTGAAAAAATCATTTACCTCTCTAATAATGTCCGGTTTCAATATATCCCAGTTTTGTTGATAGAATAGGCCGTTAAGGCCATCTAGACCCAGTGCTTTCTCAACTCCCAGATAAAAAGTCGCCTCTTGGATCTCACTTTCAGTTACTTCCGCCAACATACCCATGTTCATTTCATATGTTACCACTTTTATGCACTGGTCTAGTACGGGAGAGAATTCTCTTTGTCCTTCAAATTGATAGAGTGCTCGGAAGAACATCAAAGTGGCCTATTTAATGTGGTCTGGGTTAGAAATCCACCTTTCATTTGAATCTTTGACCATGGATATTCTGTTTCTTTGCCTTCTCTGAACTGTTGTAGCGTCAAAAAATTTGCTGTATTTTTATCACCCCACTTTAGCCAATTGATTCGTGATTGCAATCCCTAGTACATCTCTTCTTGTCTCCATAACACTTCAATCTCTCACTACAAACCCTTAACTTTTGCATTCATGTAAGGGCTAGTGTAGTCATTCATGCATTATTGCATTTCCTATTTCATCCTTGAAATTTTTTGGTGCTCGTTCATAAAGGTTTTTCTGCTCCATTTTGTTAAGACATGACATTCAATTTTTTGGAAAGCATCCGCCCCTCCTACTATACTTGAATTCTAGGCTATTCGATAATTTCCTTACACTCTTCATGTTCAAGCCAAAAGGCTTCAAATTTGAACTCCTTTTTCCGTTTCACCGTACTGACTTGTAGAGATAGAAGTAACGAGCTATGGTCAAATCCTATCTAGTAGGGCAAATATTTCAACAGCACAGTATGAAAATCTCCATTCTATGTTGCAAAGTACCCTATCTAGCCGTTCCTCAATGTTATCCTCTCCATCCCTATGATTAGACCAAGTAAATGCGCATCATTTACTTTCTACATTCATGAGTAAGCAATCATTTATAAAATCCCAAAAAGCCGTCATTCATGAGTTTTTAGCTATGCACGCCCCCCTCTTCTCCCAACAAAATAGTACCTCATTAAAATCTCCCACACAGACTCAAGGTAGCAATTTGGAAGAGCTTATGTTGCGAATGTCATCCTAGAATTCAAGTCGTTTTTGAAAATTATAAGGAGCATGTATAAAGGTGAGTCGCATCCTCCTTCCACTCCCTAGGTCCTTGCATACAAGATTCACAAAATGCTCCGATTGTGACTCAAAGGATAGTTCAACTCTATCATCCCAAAAAATGGCTAGTCCACCGTCGTACCTCTCAAATTAACCACCTTACAATTTTGAAATTTCAATCTTCTTTTGATGTGCTGAAGAAATGCTTCTTGATTTTTCGTCTCCATCGAATACCACATCGAGTCTATGGTGAGTCACTAGGGCTCTCGCTTCTTAAACTATCAAATGTGTACCCAACCCTTAACAGTTCCAGCATGATACATTCATTTTTCCTGTGGTGGCTTATTAGGGCTAGCCACCAAAGTCCATTCAGTTGAATCTTTTGTCACACGAATAGGTGTATCCATGAGCTGGGACTCATCTAGCCAATTCGAGGGAGAAGTAGTTGTTTTATAGGGGTTGTATCATCTTTGTTTCTTGGCTGAGGGAGTTTTTGGGCCCTTACAATCTTTCTTTTTATTCATCAAAACACTCAGGCCTATAGAAGACTCAGGGGATGCTAGAGCCTCCTACCCAATAGTGTGACTCTTAGAATCTTTATCAATCTTACTAATCAAAGCTACTTGTAATAGTCCATCCCTCCTTTTTTGAGTATTTCCAGACTCAATGTTGTTGAATGTTCTAGCCTCGTCCAATAGTGTGATAGATAATGGTTGGTCGGTTGGTTCAGGAACCATCTTTGTGGGCCTGTCTTCCTTTTCAGTGGGCCTCTTCTCATAAAAAGCATCCTAGAATGGGCTATGATCATGTACTTCTTCTCGCAACCAATTTCCATAACAACTTTCCTGCTTCATGTTGAATTTCGCCTCTTCATAGGGTATCTCCTTATATTGGCTGGCATAGTGGCCTAGTTTTCCACATGCGTAGCAATAAAATGGTAGCCTTTCATACTTAAAATCTAGCCAAATCTTCTTTCCTCCGTGAACAGTTACATGCCCCACTAACAGTTCCACTTGTATGTCTAACTCAATTCTTGCTTTGCGGACTCACTGTGTTACTGGTCCTTTATCTTCAATCTTCGCTTCCAGTACTTTCCCTATCGTGCTTGCAATCTTCCTTACAATTCCTTCATATTTCCATTTCGTAGGGAGACCTATTATTCGCACCCAAAAAGCACATTGTGTAAAATCATAATAGTGAGGGGGTGTGTCCGGCTCCCACTCTTTTAGGATAAGCAGATGGTTAGAGAAGCACCATGGTCCCCCGTTTAGTACTTTTTGTTTTTCTTCTTCATTACTAAAAGTGAAACAATAGACTCCATTTTCCATTTTCTTGATAACTTGTAAATTAATTGTCGGGTCAATTTTGAAATAGAGATATATTTAATACATAGACATACACTCATAACATGCTGGTTGGTGTGGTAGAGATCATGAAAATCAAATTCACATGAGGCATACATGATTTGATGGATTGGACTCCCAAGATGAAATTGTTTTTTTTTTTTTAATGGTTATTTCTCTGCTAAGGAGTTATGGATTGGCTTGAAGAGATAGATTATATTCTCTGCAATATAGACATCTTGTGGCATAGAAAAGTGAAGCTATAGTAATGCATAAATTGAAAGATAGAGCATTATCATGGTGGGAAAGATTTGGAGGATCAACAGAGGTCGAGAAGACAAAGCACCGATGGAGACATGTTTGAAAGTGCGATTATTATTCGGGGAAAATGTTACAAAAAATCATAAACTATGCTCATTATAACTCAAATATCCCAAACTTTTTATGTGTCATCAAAACCCCTAAACTTGTTCATTATGACGCAAATATCTCCAATATTTTTGTGTCATGAAAAAACTTAAACTTATACAAGTGTGGCATATATACTTTTTATTTCAGCTCCATTCAAAATATATTTGGCACACTGATAAAAGTTCGGGTTTTTTCATGATACAAAAAAAAAGCCTGGATATTTATGTCACAATGGACAACTTAAGGTTTTTAATGACGCAAAAAAAGTTTGAAATATCTATGTCATGATAGGCATAGTTTTCAATTTTTTGTGATATTAACCTTATTATTAAAGGGGTGATACTAGCCAAGAGATTATGACGCCCATCATCAAATTTGAAACTGTGCACAACAACAGAATAGCGTGCATGACAAACCGTCTCAGAATGTTTTTCATGTTAATCTTCAATTAATTTTGATAAATATAAGAGAAAGGTAAAATAGGACAATAAGAAGTTTTCACGTACCACTATCTTCTTGGCTTATCTCACTGAAATGAACAACAGAAAGAGACATTTAATTTTATCAGTCCTATGTGATCAAATAATTTGCAAGTTCGAGTGAATTTTGCATTCATTGATCAATAGGGTCGTTTTCGGATCCGTGATTAATGACAAATATCCACTTTGTTCTATGATCGTGCTCTTTCTTAGAATTTGCGTATGCAGGAGACAAAAAACTAGCTCTCATTCCTACTTATAAATCTAGTTACAATGCAAACATCACAAGTCCAGGGACGTTTCGATGGATACAAAAGATAGGTCCTTGTCAATCAATAATATTTTCATTCCTTATAATTAGCAGATTAAACTAAGCTTGGAACTTTCATGGTAATCTCTAGCGGACATGGACGGCAAATAAGTCATTGGAACGTATGCTTGCACGACTCATATGCTTCTAAGCTTGTCACTTAAATTTTGACATCTAATAATAAGACAATTCAAGTTTCAAGTTAGAGACTTGGAATGATTCAACTCGACGTAGACATTTACAATTATAAAATATTTTATGCTACATCAACCAAACTTTACTTTGGAAAGATCCATCTTGTCATCATCGTTCCAACATTCATATTATTAATTATAAAAAAAACTCTGTTTAAATTATATATTTGGAATTTTATTCATGCCTTTTATTTTTCATGTTACCCTCCAACTCTTGCTAAACTAGTAATAACTCTCCTAATTTTTTAAAAAAATTTAAAAGAGTTTAAATTCCAATTGGGTCAAATGCTCGATTTTGCAAGAGGAGGGCTTAGATCATCCAATTTGTCTATGGGAATTGAGAACAGAACGGCTCCGTCACTCTCACAATCGTGACAGCGCACTATCGACCTTCAGTATTACCCTTTATACCGATTAACCGGTGCATCAAGTTTTGCGGAGAAATATATTGCTCTTTAGTGTTGTTGTTAAACTTTTCCATTTGAAGGGACTTTCAAAGAGGCAAAGTTCAAATGAAAAAGAGAACATAGTTGGCCCAAATATTAGAGTACATAATAAATAGAGGAAAAACAAAGAAGGCACAATAATTAATCAGAAGGCAGACATCCCAACTTTCCAAAGGATCTCAAATTTTTATTTTTTTATACTTAAATGGATAAAAGACTCACCATTAAGATTTTCATACATGCAAGCTAGTATGGAAACGTGACTATAAAAAAGTGTCATCATTAGCAATATTTTCATCACTAGCAAATAGCATATGTTAATGTCATTAAAGAGATCCATTAAATTTCAAGGATATTTATTTTACCATTTCCGTTATTCATTTTATTTATGAATGGATATCAATTATTTTTAAATCATCATTTTTTGACTTTAAATTATTTTTACCTAAAAAACCGAATTTTTCCCATAAATATACACTCTGATTATATATAACAAACAAAACATTTGTAAAACAATAAAAGGCGGCCACAAGAAAAGTCACTCACTGATTTTACTCGACAGTTGCCTTTTCCTTGCAAAACGAAACGTGTGGCTCCTGTTGCACCGTTATCAAATGAAAGTAAGAGAACGGTTATGCTAGCAAAGCTCTTTGTTTATAACCATGTTCATTATGATTCTAGGTAAGTTTCACAAAGTTTGTGCACGATCATGTTATATCTTCCACGAGCTCTTGCATACTAGTTAACTCCATCCTAAGCAGTCACTAATTGAATGCAGATCCTTCATATTGGAATTAGGAATTCGATAGATAATCACTAGATGGGGTTGCATAAACATCAGATTAGAGGATCCTATGTTTCCTAGTCTCAAATTCGAGCCATATTAGCTCTTGAACAAAGTTTCGTCGTCTTTTCACTGAAAAAGATGGCAATAGCAGGAAACAAAAAGGATGGAAAAAAACAATCCTAGGGTTAAAGAACTTTTGGGTTAATCCAAAACTAGAAAAAACCATATGGGTTAATCCAAAACAAGAAAAAACCATGAACTTTCGGTAATACCGGAGGGCAATTTACATGGTATGAAAGCCCATATGTATCCCGCCCATGTCGAGAAATCATTGAATGGAAGATTTCCATGCTTTGTCTTGCGTTTGGAAGCCCTTATAAATACGTCTTCACCGTCATCATATCCTCCAGGTCTCTCTTTCTCTCTCAACCACACACATACACTTGCCATTTTTTAAAACCCTTTTCAATGATTCCTCCAAGAATTTCGTTAGATGCTGAAAAGCTCATCTTTTGGGCTCTCTCCTTTTTCATCATAGTCCCGACCTTCATGGGTGGCCCTCATGTCACGGTGGTGCAAAGCAATAACAACAGCAAAGCGATGACGATCCCAGTGAACATGGGGTGGTTCTTGATCTGGAGACTTTTGAGGGTCAGATGGGATAGAGTTGCATTAACTTGTCTCTCTCTGACTTATATGGTTCAAACCCTTCCTATAGGAACAGGCTCGTCCTCAACGTAAAAGACTCCGAACAAGACAAGGTTGCTGCTGCTGCTGCAGATTCTCTCTCTCTCTCTCGCGTATGACAGGTCACGATGCTTGTCCAGAATTATATGATGACATCAGTTTTTGGGTTAAAACTTCTATAATTCTGTCGATCGTGTTGAAGTTCTTTCAAGTTAGTCTCTCCTTGCACATGGAAATGGTTTGGTTTTGGGTAGAGCATGGACTATTATATGCGGCCGTTCGTGTGATGCAAGATGAAACCAATTATTGTTCAACAACACGATGACATAACGTGTGTCTACTCAAAGCAATATGCATTCTCGTAGCAGAATCATCTTAGCTGTCTTAGCTGCCTGGCATATATACTTGATTTAGACAGAACCTTTTTTTTCGTTTTCAAAGTTAACGAGTGCATTTATTTTAAGGCGGTTTTAATCATTGTGAAAAAGAAGTCCTCATCATCTTATAATAGAATCAAAGATAACATATATATATATATATATATATATATATATATATATATATATATTGGTCATAAAGATAACATAAAGTCGATACTTAAGATTCATTTTGAACTTGATGATAAGGGAACCTTGTTAGAAATCATCTTCCAAAAGACACATGCCGCATAACTACATTTTTGGAAAAAGAGCCTAACATTATTATGCTTTTTAGATTGGAAAAATAGTCATTTCAATAGGGATGGTTAGTTTTAGTGACACAAAAAAATGTTTAGGGTAAAATTGTCACAAGCGGCATAATTTAGGGTTTTTGTTAGTATTTGCTCTTTTCTTTCAACCAAACTAATTTGTTTTGGAGTATGTGGTGCCAAAACTTGATGAATGACACAATGTTCTTCACAAAATGAAGAAAATTCATTTAAGAAATATTCTCCATCTCTATCTCGAACGTAGAACTTTGATTTTCTTTTCCAATTGATTTTCTACTTCAAGCTTATATTTCTTAAACATGGTAAATGCTTCATCTTTTGACCTCATGAGATAGACATACAAATATTTATTGCAATTATCTATAAAGGTAATGAAATATTTTTTTATCACCATGAGTTAATATGCCGTTGAATTCACATATATCATTTTATTTTCACACCAAGAAATGATTTCTTAATCAATTTTAGACTTAACACATATTTCACATTTATCAAATTCGCTGTTAAAATTTATCCAGCCTAACATTTTCATATTCTTTAAATAACGAATATTGATATGTGCCAACCTACTATGCCATAAAGATAAAGACTCAACAATATAAATAGAAGTAGTGATATTATTATTGATACTCAATTGATACATGCCATCATTGGCATAGCCCTTTCCAACAAACAACCCATTCTTCGACAAGATAACCTCTCGGATTCAAACAAAACCCAAAACCCCCTTTTACAAAGTAAATCAATAGAAACTAGATTCTTCCCAATTCCGGGTATGAATAATACATTGAGAAGAGTAGTCTTCTTTCCAAAACTAAAGTCTATCTTCACTGTTCCTTTGCCAGCAACCTTCCCAAGGGCATTATTTGCTATTAGGACCTCTTGAACATTTGTGTCGATAGTCTTTTCAAATTGCTTGAACACGTATTTGTCCTTGCACACATGGACTATTGCACTTGAATCTAACCATCAACCAAACTGGACAGTAGTAGAATTGATTTCATAAACCATAGCCATCAAATCGTTAATTTTAGAAATTTTCATATTTGAAAACATTATTGAAATTATAGCCCCTTACTTCTCCTCAACCAAATTTGCATCTGCCTTCGCCGTTGGAATGTTCTTATCATTTGATATGCTCTTGCAAAGTGAATGCAATCCTTGGCATAGTGTCCCTATTTGTCACACACAAAACAACAACCCTTCTTCTTCTTGTGTGTCATCTTAAATTTATGCCTATTCTTTACTTTGAAGTTCTAGCTGAATGTTCGTTTTCTCTCTGCAACATTTACCTTGGAATCATACAAAATAGAATTATCATAAAAATATGACTCTTCCTTAAGAAGAAGATGTTTCGTATTTGCTCCAAGATGAAGTCCTCGACTTATGCATCTGTCTTTTTCCATAGTCTTTCCAACTTGAAGGCAATTTTGTAACAATTGCTCCAACTTGAAAGGTTTATGGAATTTCAATTTTGAGGGCATGAATTTTGTTGACAAGTACTTGCAATTTGTGGACTTGTTCGAATAAGGGCTTAGTATCAATAAACTTGAAATCAAAATACTTTGCCATTAAATACTTATTGGTACCTTGCACCTTTGCTTTGTACTTGAATTCCAATGCATTCTAAATTTCTCTTGCTGACTTCATCTCAATGAATACAATTGATTAGACAGTGTATTCAGAATGTGTGCATGATATAGCAATTCGTCTTCCATATAGTTCTTCTTCTCCTTGTTAATTCTTTCAATGGTTTTTGCTCTTGGCTGTCCTCCCTCAGTAGTAGGTTTTGGATCTTCAATAGGCGCCAAGTTAGGATCTAGAATGTAGGATATCTTTAGGGTAGTGAGAAGGATCATCATCTTATCCCTCCAGCAAGCAAAGTTGTTCCCATCAAACCAGTTCAAGTTGACCATGTCTTGACTCATGACTTTAATTGTCTCCGACTCCATTGTTGAACAAAATAAATCCTTAAAATTGTTGGAAACTTACTTTGAATTTGGGTAAAACAATGAAGTGAGACTTTGAGGCGTGATATCACTTTCTTTAAGGATTTATTTGTTCTATGAAGTTGTTAATGGTTACTGGTAAATTTTCTTCAAGATACAACAAAGTCTCAATGAGAATATCATATAGCAATTCTAGTATTTCTTTAAGGTCTCTTAAGGGAAATAATTGAAATGATGGCTATAGTTTTGGAAATAAGACTCAAAGATACTAATAAGCATTTTCTTCAAAACTGACATACTTATATTGGTCTTAGTGAAAAAGACAACCTCTCGAGAAAGGTTGGAAAGTGAACAAATGCAACACTTTGGGAAAAGTTGCAAAATGAACTAGTACATTTTCAAAAGACCATTCAAAAAAGGTTGTTAAGTGAACATATATGTTTTTCAAAAGACACTTTGAAAAGACATAAAAATTTGAAATAAAAATAATTTCTTTTAATTCCGAATTTCATAATTTCGAAAATTCTGAATAAATAAATACAACCTTTCCACTAACAAAGATTGACAAGATAACCATACGAAAAAAAAAAGGGAATTGAAAGTTATATCAACAAGTTCATTTGGTTCTTCTCACGCTAAGCATCGAAAATTATTCCTTGATATCTGTATGTGTTTTAGGTTAAATTATGTCTCTCCTAATGACGTAATTGACAGATTTTATTGTCTGATCTAGGTGAACTATTTTTTTTTTGAGAGAATAACCTTTTTTAGGGGAGCCAAGTAGCTAAACAAACAATATCTTTTGTAAAGTTGCATATGCAACTTGTTATTATTGCAGTGGATAATTTTCTTTTCATTGATGATTCTATGAAAATTTTGATGTATTTATAATGGTCAAAAAATATATATATTTCAAATAGTTTGAATGGGTTATCTAATAATGCCACTACAATTGTTGTAATTTCTTGTCGACAGCTAAGTATACCATGTAATTAAGGCAAAGATGATCCATCAGACATCGTCCCCCGAAATCCATCGGTGACGGGTTCTCATTATGTGATCCATGGGCACTTCAAGCACTTAAGCTCATTTCTTAACTTCTTCATTTAACCAATGCAAGTGTGTTTCATGGTTACACAATAAACTGTTGCAACTTTCGCACGCAAAAATGTCATGAAATAATCACATGTGATCACCCATAATTCATTTACTCACCAAATCGTACTGTCACGCCCCGAACCCCGAGCACGCGACAACCCCTTCTCTTGGTCGATTGAAAGCGACGTCCCAGGACTCGTCGATGACCATTCATTTTAATTTTTTGTTATGTGCAAGCGGAAGACGAACCATCCCCAGTCCAACAATCAATCAATCAATCAATCAGGGATAGAGAGATGAATAACAAGAACAACCATCACTACTCATTTACACAATTTACTGGATTAACCAATGGAGGATCGTCTTTTGAATTACAAGCCCGACAAAAAGGGCCGATTCATCCTCTAAGCCAGCCCAAAAAGAAACTAGGCTAATCCAGCTATACAGAATGAACCCTCGGGTTCAACACCACGGTCACTCGGACCCATTGAACTCGACTCCGTCAGGTCGATCACTAGAGAAACGGGGGCAGGATTCTCCACAGCGGGTGCACCATTCTAAAGACCTGAAAAAGGTTAACTACGACGGGTTGAGATAAAATCTCAACGAGTTCTTCCCCTAAGCCCCGGTTAGTACACCAACTTAACCCGGGGTATCTCTCCAGAACCACCCCTCACTCAACCCGACCACAAACACCCAAAGAATCGCAATCAAACCACAGACAGGTTCAACCAACAATCAGAGGTCGATTCGCATGCAACCTTACCCGGTATGCCATACCCTGCACGTTAAATCTCATTCAATGCAAGCAATGCAACCAACAATCGAATAGTCGGTTCGCATGCAACCTTACCCGGTATGCCATACCCTACACGTTATAAGTCAGCACAATACACGCAATGCACATGGCCGTTAGATGATGCAGTTCATCAATCACATGCGAGTCGCGTCACAAGCGATCTCACCTGGCCATTGCCACACCATGCACGTTATTAATTCTTGCGTGCGTGCCATAAATGATGTGATCATTTCATGCATAATCGGAACCAATGATGCAATGTTTTCTCATGCACTCTCGCATCCACACGTGTTCCGATTATTACTGCTTCACAAGGCTACAACTTGGCCGAGGTGCAACGGCGCTACGGCGCCCTTCATCCATAGAGGCGCAACCGTGCCCTTCTGTGCTATTGCTACGGCGCCCTTTCTCTGCAGAGGCGCAACCGTGCCATTCCGTGCAGGCCGAGGCGCAATGGCGCTACGGCGCCCTTCCTCTGCAGAGGCGCAACCGTGCCCTTCCATACCCCCCGAGGCGCCACGGCGCTATGGCGCCCTTCCTTCGCAGAGGCGCAACCGTGCCCTTCCGTGCCCTCCGAGGCGCAACGGCGCTACGGCACCCTTCCTCCGCAGAGGCGCAACCGTGCCCTTCCATGCCCTCCCTTTCCATAATCTCCGATAAATAAGGTTCAACTTAGTGATCACGCAAGCATTCCATCACAATCCACTTATTATCTTTGAGCATTAGCCAATGCACACATGCTTGCATATAAAACCTCAAATCATTTCTCACAAAAGCGGTCCATTTCCGATGTCCCTCGGACAAACCATTTTCCTCACCTTTCTCATAAAAGCTGTCCATTTCCAGTGTCCCTTGGACAAATCACTTTCTTTCCCATAAATGTGGTCCATTTCCGGTGTCCCTCGGACAAACCATTTTTCCCTTTTTGTGAAATTCACACGATTCATGCGATTGTTCATGCCACGACACATCAATTTCACTTCATATGATCAAGACACATGAAATTATGCACAATTTCACTTCCGGATAAACAAAGGTCGTGAATGAGTAATCAATGAATAGTAATCCGTGAACAGTAATTTCCGAAATTCAATTAATAATAAATTAAATTCAGAAATTAAACAAAACATTGATTAAACACAAATTAATCAATCAATTAAGCTAAGCAAGCTTAATTATCACATAATCCACAAATAAGCACAATTAAGCATAATTAAGCAAGATTAAGCTAAGCTAATCTTAATCACCTATCTAACCACCTATCTTAGGGCTAATGCAACTTAATTAACCCTCCTAAACCAGCATTAACACTAATTAACCCAACCCTAAGCAAGTTTAGGCACTAAATAAGGATTAGGGGCTAAACTCACCCGTTAAGCGGGCCGGAGACGCGGACGCGACGGCGGCGATGAACTTGACACCCGGGGACCTCACTCATGACGATCCAAGGCGGTCCCGGGCTCAACACAGCAGCAACAGCCTCTCGCTTTCCACCGCAACACTCAAAAACCGCACCGCTGGAGGAGAAAGAAGCCGACCGGAGGAAAACGGGCTGCCCGGAGCTCCGGCGAGCGGCGAGTTAATGATCAACGGCACCTGGGGGTCGAGGGGGAACCACTTGTGGCTGGTATGGGCGGTGATTGGGTCAAAACCGAAGGAAAATGGCTGAAACAGGCAGAACAAGCAAGGACAGGCGGAACAGTGACGATCCGGCAACAGCCGGCTTTCGGCCGGAATACGGGACGGCCGGAGGCTCCTTTCGGCGATCGGCTGATGCTGTCTGAATGGAAATTCTCTTTTGAACACAACGGCGGGTGGCATGACACGAAATTCCAACGGGAAGGCCATGAACAACTCAATTTTCGGTGAAAGGTCAGAATTGAAAATTGCAGGAAGGCAAAGGAAGCAAGGGGAGAGAGCGCTGCGATTTTGGAGAAGATGAAGAGGAGAGAGAGAGTGAAGTGAGGGCTGGAGATAGGCCTCATCAATGTCATAAATGCTTACTTCAAATCCCAACCAAATGACATCATCATCTCTCTCTTCCTTTTTGACTTTTCTCCAAAATATCCAAGGGCATTTTGGTCATTTCCACCTTGCACATTTCCCAATGTGTCCTTGAGCTGAAAGTGAAAGGCGGGCCTAGGAAACGGGCTTGAAAATGAATAGGATAGGGCTCGGGAATTTGTTGGGCTCGAATTGGCTCAAGTTTGGATAACGGGCTCGGAAGGGTAAATGCTCGATTTGGTCCAACGGGCTCGTTTGTTTGTCTCGGTCTTCCATGATGGTCATCCCACCTTGGGCATGTGGCCCACACTACTCTTTCCCGGCCCACGTCCTCGTAGGCTCGTTTCTTCGGTCCGAAAATCCCTTTCCCAAAAACTCGGCTTAACCGACACTGTTGACTATCAAGGAAGCATCGTCCAAAAGTCCGTCCTGGACGTTCCCAAAAATTCGAAATCCAATCTTAGATTCTCATGCCTCGTGAATTTTTCCCAAATGTCATTTTGGTATAATTCAGACTGACAGGCGGCTTCGAGGATTCACGCGTAACCGACTCGTGCCAAATCACGTTCAAGACTTCTCGACACATGGACGTCCTTGACGACATGAAATTGCGAAGGATAGATTCTTATTTCAAAGTACACGATTATCAAGGATCGACATAGGGTCGTTCGCGGATTCGATAACAGTAGACGGAATCACCCATCGTCCCATTATTTTTGTCCGCGAATCGACTTCTATTCATCCCTGAAATCGGCCTGCATGACTACAGGATCGTCCTTACGCAAGTCTCACGGTCGAGTCGTTTTCCCAGGTCAAGTTCTTTAGTCGCACGAGTTCTGTCCTCGCAGCCTTTCCCCTCAAGGTCAGTATCTCGGAAATGATTGGGTCCGAGCGAAATCAACCAACAATGCATTGGCGAAATTCACGTTCACTCATCCCTCAAAGGGCTCGACTTTCAGGATGTCACATGTACGTACTTCAATTTTAATCTTTTCTTAACAACATACACACGTAAAATGTGGCATCCACACTTGACATCCCATGAATTACCATTATCACGCCTTTAAACACATTGTTTGAATATCATAACTCAAGGGTCTAATTTGCATAGTCAAACCTCATGGCAATTCATTCTTTAAGTCACATAATTCAAGCATGAATTCATCACTTATCACATATACAAGGCACGTATCGCATATGACGATAACTTATCATCCCTTCTATTAATAGCTTATCGCCCTTTCCGATAGTCTATCGCAATAACTTATCAACCTTTTCAATTATTGAGAGGAGAGAGAACTTGAGAGTTTGAGTGAGAAAAAGAGAGAAATGAGAGGAAAGGTGAGAGACAAGGAGTGCTTTCTCTCTTGCAAGTCTTCTCCATCATGATGAGCATTAATGAGGCTTGAACTACTCTCCTCAAAACCCTCCTAGCCAAGCATGCTTGGCTTGTCTTCTTCCACCCATCAACTCTCATGAAAAGCAAGCTTTCTAGAAGGGATATTTTGATAATTTAAGCATAGTATAAAATACGATACGTGTACATGGGCCAGATTTATATACAGGCTTGTATAAATCAACCATGGGCTCAAATGGTGGAAATGGGCTTCAATTGAGTTTTGGGCTAGAATTGGTCTTGGGCTCGAATTGGGCTTGGACTTGTTTCTCTCTCCTCTTAAGCTTTCCCATAGACGAATTTTATGGGTGAGAAGCCCATTGGGCCTGCCCGTGGGCTCGGGTCTTTGTGGTTCCTCGTTCACAACCCATTTCCAATTTTTCGATAATTCGTGGCCTGCCATTGTCAATTTGAGCATCGTCTTGAAATAATCTCCTCGTAATTGTCCTTAATTTCAAAATCTTGAATCTTAATCCCACTCCTCAAATAGGGGTCAATTTAAGAATGTCACAACAAATATCAAGTGTAAGATCTGATTCGACAGTTTAATATGCATGTCATATATAATGTTCAATTATCCTTAATCTTAAAAGAGAGAGAGAGTTTATATGGGGTGAGAAATTACGGCACTCTTGCTAGAATAAGAAACACGTTAATTTCCTAATTTGAATTAAGAGAATATGTGATATGTCCAAAATAATAAATTAAAGTGGTTCTCTTCATCATGACTATAAATTTTAAAGATATTAACTCTATCCTCTCCAACTTAATTATAAAATGCAATCTCTCCCAATTTGGCACCTCTCATGTGCACATCATGTAAATTTCGGCTACATGGACTCGACCAAATTTCATGCCCCGGCCACCATAAGTATTCAATGGGCTTGAACAAATTTCATGCTCCCACGGGACTAGTCAAGATAATTTAACTAAGCTTAGAACCTGCTTGTTATTAACCCATCTAGCATCAGTCTAATTAGAATGCAATATGTGAGCCAAATTTTATTGAATGAAAAATGCTCATGATACACAAATGCAAATTAACAAAATTTTTGTTTACGAATCTAGGTCAAATCCTAATTTTCTTATGCAATGAATGATTAAATGGGGTCACTACAATTTAGGTGTTAACAAGATATAATTTTGTAATCTTAGACACGTGCATAGACATTTCACTAGTATATGCTATTATACCGAACTGGACAGACACATAAAAAAGGGCTTATGATTAGTTTAAACTTTATAGTGAATCAGGCCCATAATATAGAGAAACGCCATGTTTTCATTTGTTTATTTATTGGAAGATAGTCCGACGATATACATTCAGTAGGTTCTTTCTATTTGGTGTTCTACTACTCCATTGTGAGAAAAATAGTACTACTCAACTAAATGGACATAATCATTGGGGTTTGCCCTAATGGCCACTCTTCTAACATGGGAAGGGGAAGGTAAGGGGTTTGAATTCTCATCTTCTCAGGGAGGATTAGGATGGGGACAATTAGCTTCCAGTGTGAGTTTCCACTCTCAAGCTCTGTAAAGAAGTAGAAAAAAAGTTTGAAGGTGAGTTGAAAGTTAGAGTATGAGGACAAAAAAAAAGAAGAGTAAATGGACATTGAAATGAAAAAGATTCTGTGTGGCCTTGGCTATTTCCTTGTTAAGCTTTGTAAAAGAAACAAATGTTTTGAGAAATTTTTCGCATTTATTGCCACTTTTGTCTGCTACATGACTCGTCTAATTGTCTCGTTCGCGGAATTTTCGTCCTAGCTAGTCAGTAGTCGGGATGGAAATCAATGGACGAGCTTGATTTAATTTTCCATGGCTCCATCGTGAAAAATTGTATTGCTCAACTAAATGGATTGTGACGTGCAAAGGACTCCATGTGGACTAGAGTAACCGCGTGAACAAAGTCTAGACTTAATTTTGTCGACGAGCACTATAAAAAAGTAAATGGATTGAAATGAAAAAGATTCTGTGTGGACTTGGCTAATTCCTCACTAACCTTAGTGAAAGAAACAAATTTTTTGAGAAATTGTTTGCATTTGTTGTTACTTTTGTCTGCTACATGACTCGGCTTGTTCAAGGAATTTTCGCCCTAGCTAGTCAGTAGTCAGGATGGAAATCAATGGACGAGCTTCATTTAATTTTCCATAGCTCCATCGTGGAAATTTGTATTGCTCAGCTACATGAATAGTGAATTGACGAGGACTCCATGTGGACTGGCGTAACCGCGTGAACAAACTCTAGACTCAATTATTATTAGAATTTGTCTGTGACATGAGCCATTCGATGAACTTCACCCCAAGTAGTCAATAACTCGGGTTGGAATTTCATGGACGAGCTTTGGAAGGTGCGTCAAGAATCATTTGATGTCTCCACATTGTGTGGAGAAAGATTAATAACGGTCATGGATCAGGAAGGAAAAACCATTTTGAGTGGAGCCCATTGACGAGGGCGAATTGACTTCAAAATCATTCTGGGTCACATAATATCAAACACATAATAGAAACTCAACATTAATATATATGACGTAACCCCTCGCAAGAAGCCATGATGTGTTGCTTTTGTACGCGTGGAATGAGCCAACAGAAAGAGAGAATTCGTACCCCCATCATCATCCATCACATCTAATTTATATAAGAGCATGTCCTGTGGGAACGGTGGTTGAGGTGAATCGAATCTGAAATGATATGCAAGAGAAACCATAGTCGTAATAATAATAATAATAATAAGAAGAAGAAGAAACAATGACAATAACAATAATAAATCACTCACTGTGCACTATGATTTAATAAGTTTATAATGTTGTTAGGCCATAAATATACATGCATGTCATTCTCAATGACTCATGAGTTGCACGCTCACCTTTATATGACATCGAGATAGGTGATCAAATTTGGTTATGTACATACTCTTTTAAAAAATTTTCTTCTCTGTCTCTCCTTTCTTTTATTGTTAGGAAATCAAATAAGGGTATGAAAAGAGATCATTTTCTTAAAAAAGGGTTCAAAGTAAGCATTATCTCAAATAGAAGTCTCACATGACCAACTTAGTGTTAAATAAGAGTCTAAACTCACTAGTTGGCAAAATTTTATTTACAGGCAGGGGTGTTTTCATCCAAGGACTTTTTCCCTTTATTTTTGTTTTTCTTTCTTTTTTTCTCTCTTTCTTTTTGTTTTGTTTTCTTTATTATTTTTTTCTTTCATTTTTCTCCTCCCCTCCTCCTTTGCTGTAGCTCCCCCACCTACGAGCTTGAAGTTAATCGCTGTAGGTCGCCTTCTCTGACGACGAAATCCTCAGCTCCTCAGGACACATCAGATCTTGGCTAGCTCGTGCTTGATCTAGGGCTCATGTCAACCTCCATCTAATGACGAAGGTTCTGGGATTTCTGTTGAGGGCAGTAGTGGACAAGGTCGAGCACTCGAATAGGACTTGTCAATGGTTGCAATGTGACCATTGGAGAGAATAGTACTTTTGCTTCATAATATGTCCTCAAACACTCCTAATTCCCGTGTTATCATGCCCTTTTTTTCTTGGAGCTCCACAATGAACTCATTCCTCAGCCTAAACCACAGCTTCTGAGCTTCTTGCCCAAACTTTTTGTTCCGCAACTCCTGGTAGTTATAAACCTCTTTATCAGCTTCAGCAAGGGCCTTTTTTACTCAACACCTTCCCGGCATCAAGCAATTTGATATATTGAAGCCCTGGACAAATTGTATTGTCACATCAGAAAGGAAGAAATTTATAATTATCCATTGTTAAAACAAAATAAACCCATTCGGGCATTTCATCGAACATATTTAGGGTGCGTGGTGTGCCTCTAAGAAAGGCAATTAAATCAGACTGGAACCTGCAATGATTGTCGGGATAAGGGAATAGTAGTTTTGTAAGCTCACTACTTTTGGTTTCAAGGAATGGTTTACAAACAATTTCGAGGAGTTTAACTTAGAATATTTAACGAGCTAGGTTGTGCTGTAATGGCTTGCATTGAAGAAAAGCTGGTGTTGGTCATAAGACGAGATGGCAGAGAGAGAGGGGCTGATGAGTGATGATAGTGTGGAAGACAGATGTGTGGATGACCAGCTGGTCCTGATCCTAGTCCTGGTAATTCATCGAGCTCGTCAGCGGAGGCAGCTAGAGCGTGGGGAAGTGAAAGAACAATAAGAGAAGAAAGAAAGATAAAATTAATGAAAAAAAAAAGTACTTAGACAAAAATGCCCCTGGTCGGAAGTAAGATTCATGCAGCCATTAAAATCGGATCCTTATTTGAGACTAAATTGATCACTTCAGACTCTTATTTAAGACAACATCTACTTTAGGCCCTTTTTAAGAAAACACCACCACTTCAAACCTTCATTTAAAATTTTCTCTTTATTCTTATATATGACGTTTTCTGCTAAATATGATGATATAAGGATTCGTAAAACTTAGGCTCTTGTCCTACTATATCAAATTCAACTTGAGGGGAGCGTTAGGTTAAGCAAAACTAACCAAAACTATGGGAGAGAATAGCTGTCTAATTTGTTGATGTATAATCAATTGCTTAGTTTACAATTTAAAGTAGTTAAAAGAATGACCACCAACAATATGTCATGGCTTAGCGTACCTATTGAATCTACCATGGGGTAGGTCTTTGGCTACATGATGACCGAATTTACGCAAGTTTGCACAGGTTATTAGGGTGAAAAGCCAAGAAGTTTATGGTATTAACCAACAATGAATAAATCTTACATCAATTTATGCCTTTTCTAGTTGACACGTACTTCTTATATTAGTTGAGAATCATCGAGTGTCTCTTCTTCTTGATGCATGATTATGTCCTATTATCCACGAGCTTTTGTATACTAGATTAACTCCATCCTAAGCAGTCTCTTGATCAAGACGGACCCTCCATATTAGAATTGGAAAAATTAATGAGAAATCCCTAACTAATGCATCGCATATACATTATATCGAAGACCCTACTTTTCTTTGTCTTAAACGCGAGTTGTTTCTAGCACTTGAACCAAGTTCCCTCATCAATTGCTTAAAACAAGATGGAAATAGCAGCCAAAGAATGGTGGTATGAACAATCCTGGGGTTAAAGCATTTTTAGGATCCTTCATTTAAAATTATAAACTAAAAAAACCAAAAATATGAACTGTCAATACTACCGGAGGTCATCTTATCTCTTTGCATCGTACGTCCGCCCAGATGGACCCGCCCCCGTCAAGAAATCCTTGGATGGAAGCTCTCCATGCTTTGTCTTACTTTTCAAAGCCCTTCTCCCTTATAAATACATCGTCCTCATCACATCGTCCACGTCTTTCACGCAAACAAACATACACTTGTGTTTTCCCGAGACCCTTTTCAATGATGCCTTCAAGAATCTCTTCCGACGCTGAAATGCTCCTCTTTTCGGCTCTCTCCTTTTTTGCCATCGTTGTGTCCTTCAGCAACGGCCCTCACCTAGCAGTGGCGCAAGGCAGTAAGAACGACAGTGCCACAACGATTCCAGTGAACGTTGGGGTGATTGTTGATTTGGAGACGTGGGTGGGTGAGATGGGATTGAGCTGCGTTAACTTGTCTCGCTACAACTTTTATAGTTCAAACCCTTCTTACAAGACCAGGATCGTCCTCAACGTTAGAGACTCAGCAGGAGATGAGGTTGCTGCTGCTGCTGCAGGTTCTCTCTCTATCTTTTGTACTTCTGTTGATTGATGAAGTTTACTTTGGTTAAGATTCAGTTTGATATTATTCACAGTGGGAATGAGGATGTTTCCAAGTTAGAAATATATCAACATGTCCACACAAGTCATGCGGTCATGTGAGACTCACAATTTGATGCTTAGCTTGAGAGTATTTGTGGGTTTTTTTCCATTGACGCCATGCGGTTTTGCAAAAACACTGGTCTTTGAGCGAAACATTTGACCTTAAAAACATTTGACCTTAATTTTTAGGGAGCTATACCAAGAAAATGATATCGCAAGAAACAATCCTAGGGATATCCAATTATAATATCCTCATGGAGATAGTTATTTCAGTCCCCCAAATCAAAAATCTTTAATCTATTAAACCATTTATTGAAGGGTGAAATGTAAGACTACTATTGTCTAATCTTTTCTTTGAAGAATATATAGCTCTTATGTGACTCTTATCTATAAAATTATGTCTACATATAAATGATTGTTGACACCTAAATTTTGACTATATATTTAAATTTAAATTGCATAGAAAATTTGGGAGAAATTTGACCCTAAAATTAAGTACTAATATATCATGCATCTACTAAGTTTTATTTCCTATTTTATTTTCCTTTATTTTACCCAATTTTGGATAATTATATTAAAAAAGGGGCCCTCAGGGGCTGGGCCTTGGCACTCAGCCCTCCCCCGTCTTCATATCCTTTACCCGTGCGGGCCCAAGGCCACTAACGGCCCCTTCTGTCTCTTCTCCGCCGGCCCGACCCAACCATCTTCTTCTTCTTCTTCTTCCTCCTTCCTGCGCGTGAAGCGCAGGGGTAGAAGACGACTAGTACAAAAGATAGAGATCCGCGTGAGCGAGGGAGAGAAAAGCCAGAGGGGGTTCGGAAAGAGAGCCTAACATGAGAATCAGTTTGTTTGAGAAAAACCATTTTTGGAAAATTGTTCAAGGACTTTTTAATATTTGGATTATGGAAAACTAGTGGATCGACAAAAAATATTTTTCATAGACTGAAAACAAAAAAAAAAATAGAAAATGGAAAACTACTTCCTTTTTTGGCAATAAGGAATCATATTTCCTGGTTCCTTGCCGTGTCTCCGAGTGAGAAGAACGAGTCCCTTTATGTCCATTTTCTACTTATCAATTTTTTTTTTCTGTTTGTCTTGATAAGTCTCATATGGTTTTTTCATAAACCATGTCTACCATCTCTTGAATATACTTCATTAATGCTCATGTCTTTCAATATTTTCACAAAAGTCCATCTTACATCATATCGTACATAATATTTTTCATAAATTCTTTGATAACTTCTTGTAATTATTTGATTTAATGGATTACAAAATAAACAAAAATGATGTTGATTCTAGTTCGTTAGCCATTACATATCAATTTTAATTTACAAGTTGCCTTTAGTGGATTCACTTATTATCGAATACCATAGAAGTAAGTTTTTTTCCAATTTAATTTTAGTGAAAACCGACATAACAAATTGGTTTATTTTCTCTTATCTTGAATTTCCTAAAAATATTTTCCATTGACAAGAAGTTTTCAATTTAACAAATAAACTTTTATTGTGCTTGTCAAAATAGAAAAAAATAGTCATTTAAGCGGGGGTGGTTGATAGAGAAACTTTTCAATTTTTTTCTTCGGGAAAGTATATCTACATGATTATTCTTGTTTTCTTTCTTGTTAAGCAAGTTAATAGGCGACTAACTATTTTCATGGAAGTTGTGTGTTATTAGCGGCGATTGAAACACCTTAGGTTTCTGGCTCAATCAAATAATTGTCAATGCATGAAAGCAGTTTAATATGGATGCTGAGAGGCTTGGTATATGATATAACATCGGAAAGGTCTGCCCTCACAAAATTCATAAAATTGGAATACGGGGCTTGGAGTCTAGTTTTGCTCAAGTCTTTGATGGAGTTTTATATGTATATCACGGGGGAAGAGGGGCGATATTAAAGTAAGTCATTATGATTCAACCAGAGGACTTGGTCAATCATATGCCTAGTGTATTTCATGGATATGTAGTATACTTGATCAAACATCTATATTTTTAATAATATTGCACCAAGTTTTGATCGACTTCCGATGTGCCTTTTTCAATAAGAATTTCCATTAGCTGCCGTACGTTTTATAATTTCACCGACTTTTCTGGTTCACAAATGCAGCACTTGATCTTATAAAGAATAAGCAAGTCCAAGCCATAATAGGCCCCCAAAGTTCAGTGCAAGCAGACTTCATCATTGACCTTGGAAACAAATCTCATGTGCCGATCATCTCTTTTTCTGCTACTAATCCTTTCCTCAGTTCCATTCGGAATCCATACTTCATTCGAGCTGCGCAAAATGACTCGTCCCAAGTGAATGCCATAAGCGCAGTCGTGCAAGCTTTTGGCTGGAGAGAAGCGGTTCTCATATATGTGGACAATGAGTTTGGAGAAGGCATCATACCTTCTCTTACGGATGCTTTGGAAGAGGTCGACACGCGAGTGCCCCATAGGAGCCTCATTCCTCCTTCGGCTACAGATGATCAAATCGGGCTGGAACTCTACAAGTTGATGACGATGCAAACAAGGGTCTTCATCGTGCACATGTTACCTACCCTCGGTCAGCGGCTATTTGCTAAAGCAAAAGAGGTAGGAATGATGGAGAGAGGTTATGTGTGGATCTTGACTAATGGAATCACTGACTTGTTGAGTTCTGTGGATTCGTCTGTTGTTGCTAGTTCGATGCAAGGAGTATTAGGCATCAAGACTTATGTCCCACACACACGAAACCTGGACAATTTCATGGTCCAATGGAAGAAGAAATTCCAACAAGACAATCCATCCATCCTTAGTCCTCCGTTGAACATCTTTGGATACTATGCTTATGATGCTGCTTGGGCTCTAGCAATGGCTGTTGAGGAAATGGGAATGGGGAATTTTACCTTCCAGATGTTGAATGCTTCGATAGATGCAACTGATCTGGACACTATTGGGGTCTCTCAAAATGGTGAGAAACTTCTCCAAGAACTAGCCAATACAACATTCACAGGACTCACTGGAAATTTCAGCCTCGTTGATGGGCAGCTAGAATCGTCAGTGTTCCAGATTGTTAATATCAATGAAAATGTGGCAAGAGGGATCGGGTTCTGGACCCTAAAAAAGGGGCTGCTAAAAGATTTGAATCCATTCAACACAACCAAATATTCCACTTCGAAGAGTAATTTCAGAACAATAATATGGCCAGGAGATTCGACCTCAGCTCCCAAGGGATGGGAGTTTCCCACGAATGGGAAGAGTTTGAAAATCTTAGTTCCCGTTAAAGACGGTTTCAATCAATTCGTGAGGGTGAGACGTGATCCTACAACGAACACATCCCAATTCACTGGATACTGTATCGACATCTTTCGAGCTGTGATAGAAAAGCTACCTTATGCGGTGACTTATGAATTTATTCCGTTTGCCTTGCCTAATGGAAGTAGTGCCGGTAGTTACAATGACATGATCGATCAAGTGTATTACCAGGTGAGATAACTGATTGCACCAGCTTCTCGTTGGATTACACGTTGAAACATACTATGCTATCATGTGGTTGACAAAGAAAACATTTTTCCCTTCCTTTTGTTGGAACAGAATTATGATGCAGTGGTGGGTGATACGACTATCCTTGTGAACAGATCATTGTACGTGGAGTTTACCCTACCATACACAGAATCAGGGGTTGCAATGCTTGTGCCATACAAGGACAACAAGAGCAACAATGCTTGGGTTTTCTTGAAGCCACTCACTTGGGATCTTTGGCTAGCAACTGGATGCTTCTTTGTGTTTATAGCATTAGTGGTGTGGATTCTCGAACATCGGATTAACGAAGATTTTAGGGGTCCAGCCACACATCAAGTTGGCACGAGCCTTTGGTTTTCGTTTTCAACCATGGTCTTTGCACATGGTAAACACCCTTCACTTTAGTAGATCAATCAAACATTACAATTTACATATCATTGTTGGAGATTTTATGTACTCACCCTTAATTTGGATTGCAGGGGAGAGAGCGTTTAGCAACCTAACGAGATTTGTTGTGATCGTGTGGGTTTTCGTGGTACTTATATTAACGCAAAGTTATACGGCAAGCTTGAGCTCTCTTTTGGTAGTGCAAAATTCTCAACCAACGATAGCTGATGTGTATCAGCTCCTAAACAGCGGACAAAAAGTGGGATACCAGTATGAAACATTTGTTCGTGAAATGCTAAAGCAAATGAAATTTGACGATCACAGACTTGTATCTTATAAGTCTGCTGAAGAATGTGATGCGCTTCTCTCCAAAGGAAACTCAAAGGATGGGATTGCGGCTGCAATTGACGAAGTCCCCTACATTAAACTTGTTCTTTCTGAATATTGCAACAAATATACCATGATCCCGACATTTAAAACTGCTGGATTTGGCTTCGTAAGTCAATCTCTCAATTCTAGCAAAAAGAAAACCCCTCAAATTCTACAATTACTAAGGTTAGTCGTTATTTCTTTGATTGAAAACTCTCATGTCCTGCTTCTTTTGGTTTACAGGTTTTCCCCAAAGGGTCTCCGTTAGTACCAGATATTTCGCGAGCAATCCGTAATGTAACTGAAGGGCCTGACATGATGGAAATTGAAAAAGCATGGTTTACATCGGAAACCAACTGCATCAATTCGACTTCCTCAATTTCTTCTGATAGATTGGGTCTCGACAGTTTCTGGGGCCTATTTTTGATTGCTGGAGTTGCTGCAGTTTCAGCTCTTCTCATTTACATGGTCAAATTTGTCAAAAGGAATTGGCATGTCATAACAAGTTCTTCAGCTTCACTGTGGCAGAAAATTGTTGCATTGGGAAGGAGATTTTATGAAAGAGACGTCAATTCCCATACTTATAGGAAGGGCAGATTCAGAGATAGAAGTATGGATGATGGTACCAATAAGCATGCAGCTGTTGAGATATTAGAAAACACTAATTCCCCCCCTAGTCCGTCAAGCAACTCCAGCCAAATCAATGATGTTTTAACCAATGAGCAAGGCGCACCATCTGCAGAACAAGGACTTCCTAACCATGTAGATGAAGAAAGCCACAAGATAGCAAGAAATGTCGAGCTTACCGATGTAACTGAGAGAGGTACATGCCTCAACAACCTTAGATACTAAACTTTAATCAGTTTTGCACTGAATGTGGCATCTTTCTAACTCTACTTGTGTGAGCTCCTACACAAAATGGTCTACGCTTTGCCTGAATATGTTGATCAAATTCTTGCGGTCTACAATATGGCCTGTATTTTACTGTTCTCCTTCCATTGAAATAACTAAGAATACATGCTAGAACCTTGCTTGAGCTGACCTTGAACTTGGAAGATGCCATGCCTACCGTATTTATGCCCAATTCACCTTTTCCGAAGAGTACTTATTTGTGTCCGAATGTTGGCAGATCTTTCATCACGCGAAGGCACTCAGCCAACTGCTGCTCGTGGGCCCCTTCATCACACCTCCCGTGAATGTCACTGCGGTAGCGAAGGTGGCAGTTCAAGCAGCTGCGGATCCTGCTTTCGCTCCAGTCGTCATAGACGTTCAAGGATTAATCCGATAAAGCCAACTGAAGTCGAAGTAGAAATGGTCCGACCCCTTTCTCTTTAAAGGTTCAATCTTATAGAGTTGTTGATAACATGAGCACTCATATGTTGTTTTCAAATCAAAAGCCTTTCGGTTTTTGTGGAGTCTGTAGTTGCCTATAGGAGCAAGAGAAGAATTCTTAGTTCAGACCTTAAAGGCTGTAAATGCCCCTGAAAGAGCCAAATCATTCGTACATTGTGGTATCCCTGGACTTTTGAGTCATGGACTGAACTCCAGGGAAATGCCCTTCAAAAATAAGTTCATCGGGCAAGAGAAATATAGCTTCGCATTGCTGTCATCCTCAAAGTTATATATGGATTCCAGACTCACTTACCCTTGACGCACGATCAAATGACACGTTACAATCGAAAGTTTAGGGCATTGCGAGAATCAATAGGGCATGCAAGACATTTGAATTTTCATCATTTAGGAGTATAAAGTTTCCAATCAACCATGGCTCCTTTTCTGACCTTTTCAATTGAGCAGACATTAAAGTTAATTTGTGGGTCAGATTCAATCCTCTTCTTCCTCCCATTTTTGCACGCTTGAACTGTTTGTTGACTAAAATATCACTTCGGTATATCACTAACAAAGAGAAAACTATCGAAAAATCAATAAATCTATTGTGTTTGTGCTAATTTAGTCATTAATCTTATAATTGCGCAATTTAGTTGTTAACGTATGTTGACACCTAAATTTTGATTAATCATTCGTAATTTAATGCACAAAAATTTAGGGATTAATTTTAACCCCTAAACAAAAAATATTATGATTAAATTGCATAGCATATAGTTTTAGGAGCATTTATTATTGCATTCGCATTGGACATGTGGCAAATGGGCTTCAATTGATGGTTCTAAGCTTTAATTTAACAAATTGGACTAAGCCCGCGGTGAAAGAGAATTTGGCTAGGCCCGTTAAGGGGTGATGAGTTGGAATATGAGAATATTCACGGGAATATGAGAATGTTCCCGAGAATATTCGCATTATTCCTTCAATATTCAAGGAAAGTGTCAGATGAAATATTCCCGTTAAGGGGTGACGGGTTGGAATATGAGAATATTCCCGGGAATATGAGAATGTTCCCGAGAATATTCTCATTATTCTTTCAATATTCAAGGAAAGTGTCGGATGAAATATTGGAAAAATATTGCACATGGGATACAAGAGCTAAATAGACAATGTACAGATTTATCATCTTTCCTTAAATAACATAGTCCTCTCACCTATAAAAAGGGGGCCACAAACACTGAGAAGACACACAAAAAATTCAGCCACAATTGAGAGAAAAGGAGCGGCAACGCAATATAGAGAGAAAGGAGAAAAAGCGTCTCTTTTTGCTGCAGGTCTTGAAGGTCGGCTCACAAAAGGAGGTCTCTTCCCAAGAGACAAGGTAGGTAAAGTTCCTATCTAAATTAATTCTTGAATATTTTGTTTTCTCATTTAAAGTATTGCATGCTTGATTGAATTCCAATTAAGTGAGGTCGTTGTGTTGTGTTAAAAAATCTCAATAATAAAAAATATTGAGCCGCGAGACGTCGGATCAGCTTTTTGATTGTTTTGATTTTCTATCTTGGGTTGGGGCTAAATTGTGTGCTTTACATGATCGGTTGCATTATATGTCTTGATTTTTTTTTAGTAAGATTACGAAAAAATGCATAAAAAAATCTGTCGCATAATAGGGTAAATTAATGCATTATGTCAGATTAGTCTTATAGTTTACATTGCATATGATGTAAAAGCTTAGGAAATTTCATTAGTTAAATAGTTTTTTTTAACAAAAAGGACATAAAAATAAAAAAATAAAAAAATAAAAGATCATGCATATGCATATAGCAAAATACATCATTCATCCCACATCATGTAGCACATGCATATTTAGATATATCACACACATGTTACAATAGTTTTCAATTAACATATGTCATTAGAGTTAGGCTATTGGAATTGCACGTCATATGCTGTTAGAGTAAGAATCATGCATATTAAACCTAGGCTAGAGTTATATATATAATTAGTTTTAGAAAATTCAAAAAAAAAGTAGATGTCATCCCATTTAGAATTTATGTTTAGGTCATGCATTTTAGTTATAGCTTATTTTGTTTTAAGGTTGATTATGATTTTTATATTCGTCCTTTTGGATTTACTGAAGGTTATTGATTGTGATTTGCATGACCACTCATTTCCATGTTAGTGGCTTAGGTTAAAATCAATCAAGATTGCTTGCAAAAAAAATATATTTTTGAAACTTAAAGAGAAAGGGTACCGAAAGGGCGCTAGTTTAACTTAGCGTAATCATGTCCCCGAACTTATTGAATCTCTGGTTCGCAGAAGTAAAGTATTCTCCCATACTTTACTTGAGTTTCTAATCAACTCTAATCGATTAGTGACGGCTCCTAATTAAATAAAATTACATGTTTAAATAGGTCAAATTTTGAGTACCAAGTTGCGGTTGGTAGGGCTTGGGAGAGTCCGCACTAAGTCTTTGGACTTAGTAATCCATTAGTCTTCCCATGGTGATTGACCTTCGGGAAGGTCGCGACAACGTATTCACATTTTGTCAATTGAGTCTATTCGGTTAATTTTGGTTAAAAATCGCTAACATGGATGTTGATAATGCCATGTAGAATTGCCAGCATCCACGTCAGCGATTTTTTGTCAAATTGGCCAAATGAACTTAATTGACAAAACATAAAAATATTTATGATTAAATTGGCATAATTGTAAGGTTTATGATTGAATTGGCAAAATCTATATAACCTTTTATGATAATTTTCTTCGTTGACGAATATCGCAAGCAATAGTAGGTCTGAGCTCCCCTCCGATTAAACTTTTCTCTGAACAATCTGAGATGTCACATTATCACTTCTGCCGTGCCTTCTGCAATTTCAAATCACCTTCATTTCGATGTGTAGGTAGCACTATCAGTATCACAAGCCACTTAGAAAAGAAAAAATAACAAAAGAAAATCCACATCAGCCTTTTCCCCTACTAAATATAAACACTCTTAAAGAAAGGGCATTACCACACAATGTTCGCTAGTTTTACGATGTAAATGTATGATCCAAAACTTGTAGCACGTAACTGTACTCGACGCATAAATTTTAGGATTTTTCGTGTGTTTATTCCTAGAGTTTAGATAAAATCAGCAGGCTACAAGTACAAGTTTGTTAAGTTCGAAACCTCAAAATTGTCGATAAGGCGAGTGGAAGAAACTGAGCATGGAGAAATAGACACATCGTCCAATTAATGTTTTGACTTCTCTCACCATATATCTATTCTATTTTTCTTTATTCACCAAGTCTAGAAATAGACAGATCATCCTTTAGCTCCTTTTCTTCCACGATTTTCTTTATTCAAGTGGACTAAGCTCCACGCACTATGCATAACCAATACGGTGAGACCATTTCAATATGTTGATTTCTTAATGGTGTCAAAATCCAATATGCAATTAGACATATTGTCTGATATTTCCTTTCTTAAATTAAGCACGCTATTTCCTAGAATTTTCTTATTTGAAAGAGACGATGGAAGCAATGAAATCATCTTTGAACTTCTGGTCTGACTTTCCATATACTTCAACAAGAAATTCAAAACCCAAACTGGACTTAGACTGATGAATATAATTAGCAATTCCAGTGAATTTTCGCCTATATATCATGGAACTTGCAAAGTGTTAAGTTTAGGTGGTTTATAATTGGGGACAAAACTTTGGGTATACGCTCATTTTATGGGCAATATTTAACTCTACTTCCAGCAAGTCTCGTTGGATGAAATCATCCGAGAGGTATGGAAAGTATAAGTGGGGAAGGAAGGTAAAAAAGATCTTTTTCCCAGTACAATAGTTTAGTAAAAACTAGCAAAGTCGATGCAAACACGGCTGCCAATGGCCTTTTGGATTGATGCAAACAGGTTCAGGATAACAATCTGCATAGTGTGTAAGAAAACGACCATAACTTTTGATTTAGAAAGAGTTACAAGTCTTATAATCCCAATCTGAAAAGATTGTTCTGAGCGCTAAACGTATATCAAATCGAGTACACCTTTTGCAATCGTTTTGGACTTCAAAATTCATGGTTTGAGCATGTTTGAGGGCACTTTTCTATTTGTCATTTCTCCACAGTATTTTAGGCTTTCTGCTTAAGCTAATATTTGAGTTTTCTGGGTCGCGTATTCGACATATTTCATCATATTTTATAGATTACACACTTTTCTATGTGTGTTTGCCGATCGTTAGATTCATGTTTATCTGGAAGTTTGTTACGTCAGTTGGTATTAGAGTCAGCAAAGATTGCTGGAGAGCCATGTTCAAGCAATTATCTTGCTTGACGATGATTAGGGGACAAGGACCTTGTGCACGGCTTTTTGGTGGTTCGAAACAATTGCCGTCCAGTCTACCCTATTAAACTCTATTTGAATTGGGGTAGAAGACATTTTCATGATGATTAAGGGACAAGGTCCAGATCTGGCGAGCAAATCCCTTAATCTTGTGTCATGGGCCAATCATTCGGATCCGTGACACTTGCCTATTATGGTGAAGGGTTGCCCTAGCCCGATTCGGCTAAGACAGCCCTTGTTAGCGATGATGTAATTCTTTAATGGGGAAATTCATAAACCAGTGATTTTTAATTTTCATGATTTTCACAATAAGTGGGATGAAAACATTCATTTTTCCCGGTTTGGGTATGTCTTAAAAACATCCCGTTTGCCCTGTGGTCAGCTCCTGGGATTAGTGCTGTGGCAGGCGCCATAGGGAAGCCATTATACGTTGACCAAAGAACCAAACAGATGAAGATGATATCCTTTGCTAGGGTATGCGTGGAAATCTCAGCCACTTCAAAACAATATGACTCGATAGAAGTTATCCTTGATGGGGCAACTCGAAGGGTGGATGTTGATTATGAATGGCGCCCGGTTTCTTGTCTATCATGTGGAACATTTGGACACAAATGTCCTGCGATTGTTAGTCCTTCTGGTATTGAACCCACTACCCCCTCAGGTGAGACCATCCAGCATTCCTTAGGCCAGCTAACATCTCTTGCTGCTGAGGACCTTGCTGCTCCCTCCAATGCTCCGCCTAGCCTCCCAAGACCCCATGATGGAGAATGGCAAATGGCCAAGCCAGCTCAGAAACAGCTGGTCCGTCACCCTGAAAGGGACTTAGTTAGGGTCCAGAAACCTGTTGTCCAAGTTATTCCTGATATCCTGATGGCCAGACTCAAGAGGAGTGAGCAGGTACTGGAGGTGGTCATTGATATCCCAACCTCTTCAAGCCCGCCTGCTTTGGTGGCTCCTGCAAACCTGTTGGAATTTTGTACCTTAAAGGAAGATCGTTTGCTGGATATAACTAGGGCAAACTGTTCTAATGAAGAAGAAATGGCAAGGGTCCCAGCGGCTGCCCCTATTGTGGCACATGATATAGTTGATCCTCCTGACGTTCAGCTACCTCAGATTGTCTCTCCTTCTATAAGGCCAGCTCCTAACCCGGGTGGAACAAAGAGCTCTAGTCCTAAACCGGTGGTGAGTCGTCAGCGTAATACCAAACGAAGGTAGTTCCCTACTACCTTCTCTCGACATTTATATATGAATATTGGTATATGGACCATCAAGGGCCTTGTGAACCCTGTTCGGCAAGTAGAGTTAAGGAATTTTGTCTATTCTAATGGGTTATGCTGTGTTGGGATTATAGAAACTAAGGTCCCTTGCTCTCTTTTTGGAAATATTTCATTTGGCCTTTTAACTGGATGGTGGTGGGCTTCAAATTATGAATTTTCCCCTCGGGGCTGGATATGGATTGGCTGGAATCCAAGCCTAATTGATCTTGATATTAGGCTAGTTACAGCTCAAGTATTACATGACACTATCAAGCTTCTTACCTCAAGTACGTCTTTTTAGCTGACGGTAGTGTATGGTAAACATACTTTTACTTCGCGTAGACCGCTTTGGGAGGATCTCATTCGGCTTAGCTCCTCTTTGAAGGATAGCCCGTGGTTGGTGGTGGGGGATTTTAATGCCATACGTGACCCATCGGATTGGCTAGGGGGCACAAATACCTGGCTGCCATCTTTTGATGAATTTAAGGACTGCTTAGTTCAAGCTGAACTGGATGACCTTAGATATGTAGGCTTCGAGATACACTTGGGCAGCCTCTTTGGGCTCCCAAAGAAAACAAAGGAAAATTGATAGGGTCCTCGTCAACACTAAGTGGTGCATGGACTACTTTTCGAAGCTTTGTTCCTTTCGCCCAAAGATATATCTCGATCACTCTCCTATGTTGGTAAGAATTCTGACACCAACTACCAATTGGAAACCGTTTAAATTTTTCGATTTTTGGATGAAGCACCCGTCTTTCCGGGGGATTGTTTCACAGGTTTGGGATAGTAACAGGGCAGGCTCACCAATGTTCAAATTATATCGCAAGCTCAAAGTTCTTAAGGGACATCTCAAGTAGCTTAATAAGGATGCTTTCTCTGAGATTTCTTCGAAAGCTGTTGATACTAGGCGAGTTCTTCTGACTACTCAAGAAGCCCTTCAAATAGACCCATGGAACAGCTCGTTGGCAGACCTGGAAAAAGTTCAGTACCATAACTACTATGATCTCCGGTTCAATGAGGAATCCTTCTTTAGACAGAAGTCTAGGGTTCATTGGCTCAGAGAGGGAGATCAGAACACAAAATTTTTCCACCACTCGATCAATAGACGGCACCTACACAACCATATCATGTCCGTTCAGGATAATTCTGGAAATCTAGTGACGAACCTGCGGGAAGTACAACATGTATTTGTCTCCCACTTCCAAGAGCTTCTAGCCCTAGTGGATATGACCCTCAGGCCATCTGTCCAAGAGATTAGAGAAACTCTTCGAACTCCACTTAGTGATGATCAGGTAAGTGCCTTGTCTCAGCCTATCCTTGCTTCGAATGTTCGTGACTCTATGTTTTCTCTTGTTGGGGGGAAAGCCCTTGGTCCTAATGGATATAATGCTGATTTTTTCAAATGGAACTGGGATATTGTTAGGTCATCGGTTATTGAAGCGGTGCTCGATTTTTTCAACTTAGGTTGCCTCTTGAGGGAGGCAAATAATACTATTCTAGCCTTGGTACCAAAGTCTCCAAATGCCTCGTCGGTGTCTGACTTTCGGCCTATTGCATGTTGTAACACCATATACAAATGTATTACTAAGATTCTTGCAAATAGGGTGGCTGCAGTTCTCCCGTCTATTATTAGCCCTGTGCAAATTGCATTTGTGAAAGGTGGAAAGATTAGTGACAACATTTTGCTAGCCTATGAGCTATTTAGCGGATTTCACAATGACCCATACCTCCCTAAATGTGCCATTAAAGTGGATTTCCGGAAAGCATATGATACTTTGGACTAGAACTTCCTGGAGACTTCTTTGATTGCATTTGGCTTTCCGTCCAATATTGTCAGATTGATCATGAATCTGTGTGCGTACTCCTAAGTTTTCTGTCTCTATAAATGGTGAGCTTCATGGTTTTTTTGATAGTGGACGTGGATTGAGACAAGGCGACCCCATGTACCCATACCTGTTTACCATTGCCATGGAAGTTTTCTCTAGCATCCTTAATTGCCAAAGTCAACTTCCGGCTTATCGATTTTTTTGGAGGTGCAAGGCTACTCGGCTCACGTATCTATTCTTTGCAGATGATGTCTTCTTATTTAGTGAGGCTATTATGCTGTCAGTCTACTGTTTAAAGGAGGGCCTCCATACTTTCTCTATGTGGAGTGGTTTACAGCCAAATTTACATAAGAGCGAGATCTTTATCGCAGGCGGTACAATAGCGGTTCATACCCAAATCTGTCATACCTTTGGCTTTCGGTTAGGCTCCATTCATGTTCGCTATCTAGGAGTCCCTCTTATCTCCTCTCGACTGGGCCAAGCGGACTGCAATGTATTGGTAAGTCTCCTTACTTCACGTGTACAATCTTGGACTCATCGATTTCTATCCTTTGTTGGCCGATTGCAGCTTATTCGTTCGGTGTTGCATGCTATTCAAGCATACTAGGCTAGTATCTTTATATTGCCCATATTGGTCGTTGAACGTATTGACTAGATTTGTCACCAATTCCTCTGGAAGGGTCCTGACCTTGGTTAGGGGGGAGCTAAAGTCTTGTGGGAGGACGTTTGTCTCCCAAAAAAGGAGGGCGAACTAGGTTTGCTGAAAGTCCGTGATAGTAACAAAGTAGCCATGATCAAGCATATTTGGATCCTTTTCATTGATAAGGAGTCCCTCTAGTGTAAATGGATCCATGCCACGTATTTAAAGAGGAAAAATTTCTAGGTCTCGTCCATTCCTTCTTCCTGTTCGTGGGCATGGAAAAAATTACTCACCCTTAGAGAGGAAATTAAGGGTTGTTTTAAATGGCAGGTAGGGAATGGCCTTTCCACATCCCTATGGTTTGACCCCTGGCATGAGGTAGGCCCTTTAAATATGGTGTTTTCTGATTATTACATTTACCACTCCGAGCTACCTAGAGAAGCCATGGTGGCTGAACTTTTCTCTCCTGCTGGCCACGATGTCCTTCAGGAGCTGCAATCATGGCACAGGCCGATCCTCATACTTTCTCATACCCAGGACAGCTTTTCCTAAGAATGGCATCCCTCGGGTACTTTTACTATAGCCTCGGCCTAGGAAGCATTTCGGCAGAAAGCCCCTGTAGTGTTGTGGTCCTCTTTTGTTTGGAATAAGTCCTTCACATCGAGGCACCAATTCCATATGTGGTTGATCACAAGAAACCAGCTTCCCACCCAATCTTTCCTATTATTGTATGGTCAAATCCCGGCGGTGGTGTGTGTATTTTGTAATGCTGTACCAGATTCCACTGACCACTTATTTTTTGGATGTCACATCTCCAGTGTTCTAGCGGGCTTTTGGGCGGCTAGATGTAATCTCGTTTGGGTCAACTCCATGTGGCTTGACAACCTTAGATGGGCCTCGAATCTATGCTCGGTACCGGTTTTATATAGGGAGACGATTCATTTCTCCTTTGGAGCTCTATGCTACTTAATCTGGAAGACCAGAAACAACATGGTGTTTCGTGGCCAACCACTTTCCATTCCCTCGATGAAGCAACACCTTATTAGGGCCGTCAAGGACAAAGCTTCTACTTTCTTACATGTTGCTGACAACCCAAGGAACAGGAGACTGCAACAGTGCTGGGGTATTTGACCCGTCTATTTTTGGGAGGGAACTGGAGGCCCCCGGGCCGAGTTTTTAGGCTGCTGCTTGTTGCATCTAGCTGTTCTATTTTTTCTTTACTGTGTTGTAACCGTAGGCCCAGCCTGGGTACTTTTGTTGCAACTTGTACCTAGCCTCCCCTTGTTGCATACTTGGCTCCCTTTCACTCAAGTGACTTGTCTATTGAGTGCAAGATGGTGCCTTGTATCCCTCTCTTGTACAGCTTGCTTGGTTGGAAATTTATAAATACTTACTTTACCAAAAAAAAAGAAATATTCATTTTTCCTTAGCAATACCATTGGAGATAATTGTTGCAGAAAATCAAATAATTTAAACCAAATAAAGAAATCTGATTTCTCTCCGATAACCCACTCTTCTTTAACGTGTTCTATTGATGAAGGATGGGATATAACGTTCTTTTTAATTATGAGTGGAAAAAGGACTAGACTCTATTTATATATGTTGTCAATAAGTGCCTTACATCAAAGCACCCTTTTACTTTCATAAGAGTTGCACGTTTTTGGAGGAAGGGCAAAGTATACTAGAAGTGCCTTAACCGGTGTACGGTGCTTATTTCAATGCTACGACTTTTCGCCGGCTCACTTAAGTGCTAAAATCAAAGAAAAATGATTATTTAAGTGCCTCTGGCGAGATGTTCTAGCCAAAATTAACATGTAACTTTTTTAATTAAAATTTTTAGCTAACATGGCACTTAAGTCATTTAACTAACTTTTCACAGATCACTAAAGTGCCAAATTTTTTGAAAAACTATTTTTTTAGTGTCAAAGTTTTCTAAAAATGATTTTTTTTTCGGTACCAAATTTTTTGAACGGCGTCGTTTTGTGATGCAATGTAATTTGACATTGAAAAACCATTTTTTCAAAAAAATCTGGCACTTAAGTGATTCACAAAAAGTTGTTATTTTTTGAACGACGTCATTCACCATCCACGTTTTTCGACAAGCCACATTGGCTTAGGAAATTAATAAAAAAAAATCCACGTCGGATTTGCGGCCAAGCAAATCGGTGATGACACTAAAAAAGTTGTTTTTCAAAAAATTTGGCAATCCTAATTATGGTTGCATTAAGTTTACATATTTGACACTCTAAGCTCAATTATGTGTTTATGATGTTTTATGTTTAGTTGTGGTACTTAAGTGAGCGTTGTACATAAAGTGAGCGCCGAAGTACGCTAGAAGTGCCTTAATTGAGCTTAGAGTGTTAATAAAGTAGCACTTCTAGTGTACTTTGGCCTCAAAATAATTTTATGTTTAGTTGTGGTATTAAAGTGAGCATCATAAATAAGTTAATGCACTTTTAGTGTACTTCGGCTTCAAAAGAATGATAACTTCCTTATAAGGATTGTATCCTTTCATTTCATTAGAGTTGCATCTTCTCATAGCCAATATTTTTTTATAGCATTTTAATAATTATTAAACTACTAATAAATAATATCATGTGGATCACAATAATTCTTACATTCTCCCACTTTACCCATATGACCTTCCTTTCATGGTTTAATAAAAACCATAATGTGCACAATAACATTATTTTATAATCTTCATTAAATTGGCTATCACATAATAATCACAAATGAGTAGAGAAAACTAATATGAATCATAGCGGTTGTATGTCATTAATCGACATAGTCCCTTTTAGGTACTACAACTATAGCTCTTAATTTAACATGATCCATAAATGAGAAGTACAATAATGGTCCAACTATAATGTCTCTATTAGAGACTATCCTATTTAACATTCATCTATTTCCATAATGTATACTAAATAGAAAACATGAAATATCATAAACACATAATTGAGCTCAAAGTGTCAAATACATAAACTTAATGCAGCCATAATACAATCATTAGTGACATCCAATAATGCCCATCCTTTCAATATATTCATTAAATATTTTGGGTGGTAGTCATTTGTTAAGGGATCTACAATCATAAGGTTGATGCTAGTGTGCTCATTTGATATTCTTTATTTGTTAAGTTATTCTTCAATAGACAGGTACTTAATTTCCATATACTTAGTACCCTTAAAATAGTTATCATTCTTTGAGAAGAATATTGTGGCAAATTATTACAATAAATTTTTAGTGGCTTGGCAATACTATCGATAATCACAAGCCTTGAAATAAAGTTCTGCAACCATAATCCATGAATTGTGGCCTCAAAGCATGCCACAAACTCCTCGGTCTCCATGGTAGATGTAGCAATAATTGGCTGCTTCATACTTTTCCATGATATTGCCCATCTAGCTAGAAGAAACAAGTAACAAAAATTGATTATTTTATATTTGCACATCCGACTAAGTCTGAATCTGAATATCCAATCACCTCAAGATGATTGGATCTTTTATATGTGACTTCCTCAGCGGCCGGTCCGTGAGAGACTGAAGAGAGGCACGAGATAGAGGAGAAGGGAAATGGCAGGCTAAGCTGGTTCAGATGACATGGGTGTGGTGGCTGAACTCGCGGCTATTCAATGGTGGTGAAAGGTAGCTAAGGTGGTGGTGGCACAACCAAAATTGAGTAAGGCAGTAGAGACACCAACGAAACTAGACAGGAAGAGGAAGGAAAGGGTGGCCAATTCGAATGAAGGTCACGGTGGAGGACGGGCGTGACTCACTAGTGGCTTGTCGACGAGCTGACAGAGTGGCTGATGACAGTGGCTAGTAGTGGTTCAGACAGTTGAGTGTTGGCTGAAAGGCAGAGGAGAGTTGAGGGGAAGAAATGAGAAGAAGAGGAAGAAGGAAGGATGCATGGGTGAGGAGAAATAGCAAAGTGGGGGAAAGAAGAGAGAAAGAGAAAGGAGGAAGGGACGGCTGATGTGGTGGGGTCTATAGCCCACCCACTCCCATCACTCACCAAATTTTCCCAAAATTTTGTCTCTTTGTTATAAATGGTGGGAGGGACAATATGATCTTTTCCCACAATTTTTGGCCAAAATTTCCACAACCCCCTGGATCAAGACTAAAGGGCGACTAAGTCTTGAATTTAAATTTTCGACCCATTGATCCTTTTTTCCGACGTTCCCAGCAAACTAAAAAATTTGAAAATTAATGAGGCAAAATCCAATAATTTAGTTCCAATGTCCAAAAAGTTTGATAACCAAGACTGGATTAAATTCATTGCTAAGTCAATCCATTACAACTTTAGTGCGTCTCAGACTAACGGGTGGCTGTCAAGAGTCATGTGTACTTGACTCGTGGTTAAAATAATACTAATATGCACTTGCGAACTTGAGCCGAGGATGACCTCTGTTGTCATATAATTATGAGGGAGTCAAATTGCCACCCAAGGTTGAGTTCTCTAGTCGCACGCACACTTGAATCTTTAGTAACTTTCCTCCTTCGATTAATGTCCCATGAATGATCAATTTAGAATGAGATTTAACTAATAGTGCATTGATGAAATATTCATTCATACAATCTAAAATAATCGAAAATTCAGAATGTCACATATTGGCTCTTAACACCTCCTTTTACATTGAATTCACTAAACTAATCCTTGTGGGCTTCACTCTAGATTTAAAATTATTTCATATCTTTTTTTAGTCTCTTTCATTTGTTTCAATTTTACTAGAGACAAACTACTCATGCCCCTCTCAAACAATGTTCATTAATATTACATGTGGGCCCCACTCTTGATTTAAGACCAGCGCTTGCCTTTATTTCTTCTTTTTAAGTTCTTTCCTTTTCTTTCTCAATTGGGAAATGGTGCACCTCTTTAAAAAAAAAAAAAATTATTTGATAGATAGCTACCTAGTTATTTTGTTTCGGCAAAAAAAAATTATTAATGATTTTTTTATTTCTTTTTTAAATTAGGAAACAATTATTCAAAAAGTAATATAAGCACAAGCAAGAAGATAATCTTTGAATAAATTGTGTATAATGCATACTTTAGCCACAATATTCAATGTTTGAGTAAATTTGTACCAAAATTCGAAGTCGAAAAATACACGATCATGAAGATAATCTATGGAAACAAAATAAATAATTTATAGATAAAATTAACATTTATTTACTCAAATATATGAGTAGTGCTTGCTCAAGTTATAATAGTGGAGAGTAAGTTCTAAAGAACACAAACATGAAGGAAACATTGAAATGTAATGGGTGTGGATGAATCAGCCGGGGTGAAAAAAAAGTTATTTGAAAGTAATGTGGGTAAGTTTTCTTTTAGTAAAATTGAGAAAAAAGAAGAAGAAGAAGAAAAAGTTAAGATATAATAGTAAATTAAGAGCCAGAATCGCAAGGGATAATGAAGTTAATTTAATGTAATAGGGAATGTCAGGAGCCAATAATAAAGGTGAAGAAAGGTAAGAAATAATCTTAAATCATGAGTGGGACTTGCAATGATTAATGTAGTTAATTCAATATGAATGACAGTAGAGTGGAAATAGAGTGAGCCAAAAAAAAAAAAAAACAAATAAAGCACAAACACCATTAAACCACAAGTGCAGCCCATTAAAATCACCCTAGGCCCATCAGCCTAATGGTATAATTAAAGCCAACTCAATTCGGCCCAACACTCTCCAGCCCGTCCATAAACCAATCCAATTCGCTCATCCTCAGCCCAGCAGGCCAAGTCCATCAAATGCTTGACCTTGTCCCACGGCCCACATGGGAGGGCCCTCCATTCCTCAAAGCTCTCTCTCTCTCTCTCTCTCTCTGTCTGTCTGAAGGTTCAAGTTTAGCATCGGAGGTACGCATGCGTTGTTGAGATCTAAGGAAGAAATGGATGCGGAGGTCGAACACAGCCGAGACTCATAAAGAAAAGACATCGGAATCAGCACGCTCTTACGCCTCCCTTGAGAACCTCACTCTGACTGATTGGTCTATGCCCCCACCTTCCCTTAGATCCTCTCCGGACTGGTGAAGACGTTCCACGAAAATACTCAGCTTGGTATTATCAATTCTTTACCAAAGGTCTTGGTTTGATAAATACTCTTGGCGTTCACATGTAATAGATGAACCAATCAAATGGGTGGGTCAAGTCAAGTTTGGGTGATCCATTTAATCTATTTTGATCAATTTCTATGTGATACAAATCTAATAACCCATATCTTACTTGACTCATATTGCTAAAACACTTATAATTAATCAAATCTAGGAAAACTCACATCTAATTTAAGGTTGGATTTGAGTAAGTTGTGATCTCATTTAACATTCATTTTATTTTAGACTTCATCATTCTAAACTCTTTTTTTTTTTTAAATATAACTAATCCTTATAAGAACACAACTCATCAAATATAGGTTAAGAAATGACTTTATGAAATATTTTGACAAGTCTAATAATGGATTTGCTTCTTTGTATTTTTGGATGTGGAAAAGAACCACTTGTATGAAACTGACCCAATCCTGATATGTTTTTGCCAAGTTCAAGTGAAACCGAGTTGATTTCGATGTTCATATGATTATTTCGGATTTGATCAGGTTTCGATATATATGAAATTTGTTCATGATGTATTCATGTTGAGTTCTGAACGCGAGAATACACAAGTGTGTGTTTTGGCAAACTGGGATGTGTATATTAAAGAAAAGAAGGTGGGGATCTGGCCGTGAATAAAAGAAAAAGAAGAAGATGATGCTGAATACTAAGGGCCCGTTTGGTTCAACTTTTGGGAAATGCATTTGCATTTTCCCAAGTATCTTTAGCTCAATGGGCATTTTGTAAAAGCAAAAGTGTTTGGCAAATTTAGTTTTTCATAATGACTTTGGGCATTTGGTGAAAGCAAATACCGTTTGGTAAACTTGCATTTACAAATATTTTTCTTATTTTTTTTTTTTTTTTTTTCTTTTTTTTTTTTTTTACCAGGCCGGCGGATCTAGCCACTGGCGCCGCTGTCCGGCGGCCGATCCGGCTGCCGGAGTTTCGGCCGACGGCGACGCCTGGGTCGCGCGAACCCCCGGGCGTGCGACCTTCGGCGGCGTTGCGCCTGGTCGCGCGAACCCGGGGGTCTCTGTTGGAGGTCGGAGGTCGTGACGCGATGCAGGGTCGCGCGAACCCAGCGTTGCGACCTCCGGCGGCGGCGACGCCGGGTTCGCGCGACCCGGAGTGCGTCGCCGCCGAAGGTCGCGACGCCCTGGTCGCGGGAACCCAGGCGTCACGCGACCCCGGCAACTCCGGGCGACGGTCGCCGGGGTCGTGCGACCTCCGACGACGGTCGCCGGAGGTCGCCGCCGTCGAAGGTCACGCCAGCAGCGGCTCCACCTTCATGGTTTCTTAAAAAAAAAAAAAAGTCAAATGAGGAAGTAGACTTCTATTCTTGAAATGCTGAAAGCTCAATGCTGGTCCCCCCCTGCATTGAGCTTTCAGCATTCCCCAGCATTCCAAATGCTGGCATTTGGCAAATGCAAGTCCTAAATGCTGAACCAAACACTAAAATTTTTTCCCAAGGGGCTTTGGGGCTGAAAGTGTAACATCCTGAAATTCGAGTCATTTTAGGGAGGAACGAGCGTTAATTTCGTAAATGCATTGTTGGTTGATCTCACTCGGACCGATCACTCCCGAGATACGACCTTGAGGGAAAGGCTAATGAGGACAGAACTCGTGCGACTAAAGAACTTGACCTGGGAAACGACTCGACCGTGAGACTTGCGTAAGGATGATCCCGTAGTCATGCAGGCCGATTCCAAGGACGAATAGGAGTCGATTCGTGGGCGAGAACATAATGGGACGACGGGTGATTCCGCCTACTATTATCGAACCCGCGAACGGCCCCGTGTCGATCCTTAGTAATCGTGTACTTTGAAATAAGAATCGATTCTTCGCAATTTCATGTAGTCAAGGACGTCCATGTGTCGAGAAGTCTTGAACGTGAATTGGCACGAGTCGGTTACGCGTGAATCCTCAAAGCCGCTGTCAATGGAGCGTACCAAAATGGCATTCGGGCGAAATTGACATAGCATGAGAATCCAATATTGGACTTCGAATTTTCGGGAATGTTCGAGAAGGACTTTTGGACGATGCTTCTTAGACAGTCGACATTGCCGGTTGAGCCGAGTATTTGGAAAAGGGATTTTTGGACCAAGAAAACTAGCCTATGAGGACGTGGGCCTGGCAAAATCAGTGTGGGCCTCACGCCCAAGGTGGGACAGCCACCATGGAAGGCCCGAGGCAAGCAAGTGAGCCCGTTGGGCCAAACCGACCCTTTACCCTTCCGAGCCCATTGTTTAAAACCGAGCCGATTCAAACCCAATAAATTTCCGAGCCCGTTCCTATTCATTTTCCAGCCCATTTCCTAGGCCCGCCCCTCCATTTTCAGCCCAAGGACAGATTAGGAAATGTGCAAGGTGGAAATGACCAAAATGCCCTTGGATATTTTGAAGAAAAGTAAAAAAGAAGAAAGAGAAGATGAGGTCATTTTCTTGACAAGTGGGGCAAGCATTGAAGGCTTTGATAAGCCTTATCCTTCAGCCTTCACTTCACTCTCTCTCTCTCTTCATCTTCCCCAAACCGCACACCCTTCTCTCCCATGGTTTTCCTTCATTCCTTCTGTTTTTCAGTTTGACCTTTCACCGAAATCTGAGTTTTTCATTGCCTTCCCGTTGGAATCTCGTCTCGTGCCACCCGCCGTTGTGTTCAGAAGATGAAAACCGTTCAGACAACGTCGGTCGATCGCCGGAAGGAGCCTCCGATCGTCCCGTATTCCGGCCGAAAGCCACCGCCGGCTGGACCGTTTTCTGACCGCCTGCTGCTGTTCTGTTTTGCTGTTTCGGCCATTTTCCTCCCTTTCCGACCCAATCTCCGCCCATACCAGCCACAAGTGGTTCCCCCTCGACCCCCAGGTGCCGCCAGTCGCTGGCCCGTCGCTCGCCGGAGCTCCGGGCAGCCCGTTTTCCTCCGGTCAGCAACTTTCCTCCTGTGCAGTCAGTTTTTCAGAGTTGCAGAGGCATTTCGAGCTTGTTGCTGCTGTTCTCAGCCCCGGGACCACCTTGGATCGTCGTGGTAGAGGTCCCCGGGTGTCGGGTTCGTTGCCGCCGCCGCGTCCGTGTCGCCGGCCCGCCTAACGGGTGAGTTTAGCTCCTAATCCTTATTTAGTGCCTAAACTTGCTTAGGGTTGGTTAGTTAGTGTTAATCTTAGTTTAAGGGGTTTAATTAAGTTGTATTAGCCCTAAGATAGGTGGTTAGATAGATGGTTAAGATTAGATTAGCTTAATTTTGCTTATTAGGCTTAATTGTGCTTAATTTGTGATTAATTGTGTTTATGTGTTTAATTAAGCATGATTTGCTTAAATTGGTTGATTAATTGTTTTAATTAATGTTTTGTTTAATTTCTGGATTAAATTTTTTAATTAATTGAATTTCGGGAAATCACTGTTCATAATTACTGTTCACGATTACTGTTCACGATCACTGTTCACGATTACTGTTCACGGCACTGTTCATCCAGAAGCTAAATTTTGTCTGAATTTGATGTGCTATTGATTGTTATGATTAATTGAAGTGCCGATTATTAATTATACTCATGATTGATGATGAAATGCGTGATCGAGTGTTGGTTGGATTTCGGATTTTGGAATTGTTGAGTGAGATCGCATGACATATTGCGTGGGTTTTCAGAAATGGCATGTCGCATGAGCATGAGCGATGTTGCATTCACGACCAAGCAAAAAGCAAAGACAAGAATGAATTGCTTGATGATGTGTTGCATGATCACATTAAGAGAGGGAACCCGGCGTTGCCGGAAGACCGCCAATCCTTATGGGGTTGTGCCGTGGCCGTTTGGTCGCCCGACTTGGTCGGATGCCCGACGGGAGACATGTGACGGGACTGCGGTAGTGGGCGGGTCCTATGTTCCCGGTTGCGGGACTGCGGTAGTGGGCGGGTCTGTGCTCCTTCGGGAATGCCGTCGAGGGAAGGGATGACCCCTGACGTCGCCGTGCCTCGAGGTAAAGAGGACGAAGCTGGTTTAGCCAGGAACCGCCAACTATAAGGTTGTGCCGTTGGCCCAGGAGGGGGCGTTAATAATCGGAGCATGTGTGAGTGTGAGACACGAGAAAGTTGTGTGAGATGCTCTGATTATTCGCATGCTCTTAATGTCGTGATGATTTGTGGTACGCACGCATGAGTTGACAGTCGTGCAGGGTGTGGCAATGGCCAGGTGAGTTCGCTTGTGGCGCGACTCGCATGTGATTGATGAATTATGTCATCTAACGGCCATGTGCCTTGCTTGCATTGTATGAGATTCGACGTGCAGGGTATGGCATACCGGGTAAGGTTGCATGCGAACCGACTGTACGATTGTTGGTTGCCCTGTCTGTTGTTGGCTGTTGTTTGGTTTTGGTTGTGGGTTGTTGGGTTGAGTGAGGGGTGGTTCTGGAGAGATACCCCGGTTGAGTTGGCGTACTAACCGGGCTTAGGGGGAAGAACTCGCTGAGATTTTATCTCAACCCGTCGTGGTAAACATTTTCAGGTCCTTAGAATGGCATACCCGCAGTGGAGAATCCTGCCCCCGCTTCTCCAGTGATCGACTCGACGGAGCTTGAGTCCGATGGGTCCTGGGACGTCGCTTTCAATCGACCAAGAGAAGGGGTTGCCGCGAGCTCGGGGGTTCGGGGCGTGACAGAAAGCCCCTTGGGAATGCTGAACCAAACGGGGCCTAAGGCTAGCGTTCGAGTAGGAAGGGAATAAAATCTTGTTACCGAAAAGGGACGTAAAAATAATAAAGAAAATATAAATATAAAAAATAAATAGACAATAAATATAATAAATGTAAAAAAATTAAAAATTAAAAAAGGAAATTAAATTGATTGGAAAATGCAAGACTTAGTTAGGTAGTGACATTTTGTCACGATCTCCCCGGGGAAGAGGATATATAGATTTAGGGGTATTGTCTAGAAGATGGGCTATAGCCCATGACTAGGCATGGGCTTTTCCAAGCTTAAATCTCACGCAACATTGGGGCATTCATATAAATTTTTTAATGAGGAGTCACAACTAGTCTATTGAGGTCGATTATAAATTAGGTGAGACATGGGAATATACATCATTTCCTATACAACTAGAGAATCTAGGGTTGGGGATTCGATTACACTAATTAATCAATTAGTGCCATTTCTTTTCAGTACCTAATCCCATTCATTTCGTAAAAAAATTTGTCGAGTAGTTTGTATTGATTTTAAACCTATCAACTAACATGTAAGGTGATCATACGAGTGCATAATTATTAAAGTAACAATCAACAATCAAAGAAAGGTTAAATAAATTGCAAGGAAAAGCAAGCATCTAATACTAAGAAATAAATAATTACCAATCCTACTTTGGCTATAGGGAAACCATGATCAATATAAGGAAAGTCTGCAATCAAGGGCATTCATTTATAAGGATAATTGAGATCCTATGGTAAAGCCTTAAGTGGGGAGAAGTATCTTACAAATGCTAATACTTTCACATGGCACTCACTTTAGTATCAAATTTTTTTTTTTCTTTCATTTGAATACTACATTGAAAAACTATTTACTTGAGTGCCACTTTCGATTGACTCATCGGAAAAGCTGACATAGCCGCCGGTGGATAATATTTTAATATTTTTTTGAATTTTTTGAATTGTTTTGCTTTTTTTTTTTCTTTTTTTTCTCTAGGGCAACCCTTGTCGGGCATGGAACCCTTGTCCAGATTGGGCAAAGGGCGCCTTGCCCTTGATCATGAAGGCCCTAAGTGAGGCCGTCGAGGCCTCATGGACTTCTCTAGGGCAACCCTTGCGGGGCATAGAACCCTTGTCCAGATTGGGCAAAGGCTACCTTGCCCTCGATCACGAAGACCCTAAGCGAGGCCGTCGGGGCCTTATCGACTATTGGCAAGGCCCCAATGGTCCTTACTAGTTACGGCGGCCCCGAGCGATGCCACCCAGAGTTAGTGAGGTCATGAGGACCCTCACCCACGGCCACCCATAGCTAGCAAGGGGTGTCATGGCCTCGCCAGCAGTTGGTAAGGTCTCGACGGCCTCACTTTGGGCACTTGCGTGGAGCGCGAAGCGGTTCTCACCCAAATCTGGCTACAGAGGCCTTGGGCGAGGCTGTCGCAACCTCGCCAGCCATGGGTAAGTGAAAAAATGTTTTTGTACCAAAGTAAACATAAAAAAAAGTTTTGGCACCAAAGTGAATGAAAAAAAGTTTTGACACTCAAGTGAATGAATAAATTTTTTTTACACCAAAACAAGCATTATACGAAAGTATTGGCACTTGTAATGTACTTCCCCCACCTCAATGATTTTCCCACAATTTTAATAGAAGACTACCCAAAAAGACTATTTTAACCTTTTTCTGATTTTTTTAAATATATTTCTGAATTTTTAATTAAAATATTTCTAAATTTTCAAAAAATATATTTTAAAAAAATCCAAAGAAGGGACCCGGGTGGGATCTCCGGATCAGCCTGGTCCGACCAGAACATGCTAACCAGGGTCACGGAGCGGCTCAGGCTCTTATGTTGATCCCGGTCCGCTTGATGCCCAACCCCCCCCCAACCCTAAACCTGAGCAAGCCCAAACATCAACTAGTCCGACCAAATGTTAAATCCCAGCCCGAAGTTTTGACTCGCTCAACCCAGTCTAAGAAAGACCAAATAAGCCCATGCCCATTAGGTCGAAACAAGTGACGAGCGCTCCAGGATCATAAGGTTTTCGGCTTCACCGGGACTCGAAACTGACGCCGGCACTCTCGTCACTGAATCAGGACACATACAACGATCTAGCAAGGGACGGTTGGGGGCTGGAGTTCAGTTCGTGTGAGCCAAGTGGCCACGAGCTCAGGCCCGGCATGCTCGAAAAATGGCGAAAAATCGGGGGCCATGACTTACTAGAGCTTCAGTGCAGGAAAGGAGGCACTGCTGTGGGTGATCGGCCATGATTTGGGCACGGTGGCCGGCGGTCTCTCCCTCCGACTCTTTCCCTTTTTTTATTAAATTAAATTAATTTTTTAAAGTTTTTTTAATAATTAATACTAGTAATGCAAATGTTCTTAATGTTCATATGTGATGCAATTTGATGAAAATTACTTTTGCTAGGGGTTAGAAATGGATCCCTAATTTTCTATGTGATTAATGAATGATTAAATTGATTGTTTAAATTTAGGTGCAAATAGAGGCTAACCCTAATAAGTCAACAAATCACAAATGAACTTCATGAGCTGGAATTTTCAAGGGATGGGTACACCCTTAACAGTCCAAGAACTCTGAGCATTTGCAGCTTGGGAAAAGCTCAATGTCATCTTTCTTATGGAGACGGAAAATCAGGTACATAAAATGAAAAGAAGACTCAAATTTTAACACTGCTTCATAGTTAATCCAATCCAATTGGCAATTTTATGGCAGAATTAAGCGTCCCTGACAGTGAAGTCCTATTTTCGCTACTTCATAGATGCGGTGTGTACCAAATGCAGGTTACCTTTGTGCACGCTCCCTCGACTTTTTAGGAAAGAATATTACTTTGGGATGATATACGGCACATTAGTGTTTCTAATACACTCTCATGGGTGTGTGTGGGAGATTTTAATGAGATCTTGTATTATCGGGAGAAATTTGGAGGTCACATGGACAAGAATTATCATCTAAATGATAATTTCGGGAATTCTTGAACCCTCGTAAAATTATGATGTAGAAAGTAAAGGTTGCGCCTTCATGTGATCGTAAATTAATCTTTTTGTGATGAATGACTTTCCAATTTCCAATCGATGTCTTGGTCAGCCGTTCAATACATGGTTGTAATTAATATTATTTCGTACAAAGATGGTTTTCGAGTTTACTGGGAATTCTATTACTCATAAATTTATATAAGTATCCCATTAGCATCAATAAAGCAGCACAACTACTAAACAAATATTAAGTATAATCTTTTGTTCATCGGATCAATATGCACGGCATATATAGTGCCGTGTAAACATGATCAAATTCATGATTATATATAAATCCCATCAGTTTACTACTGATTAAAGCAAATATATCTGGACTAGGATTAATATTATGAACTTTTTATTGCATTAAAAATTAATATTTGAAAGATGAACTTCCCATGTGATTTTTCAAAGATATAAATTTGTACTTGTCGAGACCTGTTCATGAACATTTTACTTGTATACACTCATCTTTATTGTGGCGCGTGCGTGTTGAATAGCCCCAAATTTAACGGCCTAGGACATTGCCGTGGGCCATGGCCCATGTTAGAGACGGACACACTGTGATCATTCATTTGTTTATCCACTAATCGCAGTCAAACTCAACGTACATCCACTTCACATGAATTATCATATCATGATTTTTCCACTAATCGCAGAAATAAGGTGTAAACTTAATTTCCTCGTTCAGCTTCGAATTGGAATTGTTTGCAATTATTATTGATTTGTCTGCTACATGACTTATATGATCGCACCATTCGATTAATATGGAATAGATTTTCACTATAAGTAGTCCATGATCAGGATAGAAGTCAATTGATGAGATTGCATGGTACGTTGAGAGTCGGTTAATGCCTCCACCTTGCCTGGAGAAATATTGGTGGGCATGGCTTACGAAGAAAAAAAACAATGTTGAGTAGAGCCAATTGACTTGAGCCAATACACTTCAGGGTCATTTTAAGTCACATTATATTAACACTTAATTACCAATATCTAATTATAATAGGTCACGAACAAATGACATGTTAAACCCAAAAGTTGAGGGGATTGCAAGAATCAATAGGGCATGCAAGACACATCGATTGATTCTTGTGGATCACCTTCTTCTTTCGCCTCTCATTTAACAGGCTTGAACTGTTGATTTTTGTTCATTAATATCACAAAGTATATTCCCGATTCAGATAAGGGCTGGGTAACACGCAAGACTGTCAACTTTGTATGTGTTATATTCGACCCATGGAACTTTTGTGTCTCACTCGAGATCCATCATATCTAAGCTCCAATTGGGCCTTTTAGAAATTGGGTATTATGTTCTACGAAGGTGAGTTTACCAAAGAGCCCAATCAGAGAGGGCACATCTGATAGGTAAGTAACGGTAAACACTTCCAATAACTTTCTTTGGCCGACTTGTTGGGTGATTTTGATCGGGGAGAATCCCCTCCAATCCTATTTGCAGTTTCATTCCGTATTTCATGGATAAAATTTTTGAGCGCTTAAAGAATATTAGTCATTCTTCTCTAAGAAACAAGTTAGGAAGACTTGTCTTCTTTCTGTAAATTAGATCCTTCACTTAAGTATAGATTGGGCAATTCCAAAAACCCTAAAGTCCAAGTCATTTCCCTATTCCTCAGACAAATTTCATAGACGATAACAAATTGAGCTATATTTCGATTAAATATATCCTTGAGCAATCTCTACTGTCTGACTGGCACTTTGATTGCGCCTTTGGCAATTTCAGAACGCCCTTCATTATGATGGCTTGATGTTCCACCTGAATTTTCTCCACCAGTCAAACTTACAAAATTCAAGATTTGAGATCTTGGATCATGACGGGACTCGATTCTTGAACAAAAAATAGTTGGATAAATGTTCATAGCACCCCAATTGCATGTTAAATTAGGAGCATTTGGCACTCTTTATCAATAAATTTAGAGTTAACTTTCTGATTGACCTTTCAGTCAAATCGAGAAAGTCAACTCTAGGTAAAAAAATCAACAGATGTAAAAATTGCATATAAGTGTCAACTCAATATTTGCATAAAGAATTAGGGCTTAGAACTTCAAATTTTCCTAAAATGGTCAAAGGTTGACTTTTTTGGTCAAACCAAAAAATTTGATCTTTGATAGAAAAATTAAAATTTTATTGATTTCTAATCATATGTTAGGTTTGATTTTTTTTTTTTTAGGCATTTGATTCAAGGATGATAGCAATTTAAGATCTTAGATCCAATTTCGACAATTTCAAACGAGGGAATTCTAAAAGGTGGGTCAACACCCAAGATTGGAATTAAATTAATGATCGACATTATATGTTAAAATAAATTTGTTCCTTTTTAGTCAAATTAAGCCTAACAAATTAAATTTCAATACAATTAAAGCATTCTGGAGAAAATTTGAAAACGATGAACTATCACAAGGATCTAGGTCCAACGGGCCGACCTAGTCAACTTGATCAATCAGTTTGATTGAGATAGGACCGGCCCAATGGGCCAAAATAATTTCGGCCCAATAAAGTCAAAATCATGGCCCATGAAGACACTCCATTGGCTGGCCTACACTTCTCTTCTTACCTATAATTCCATAATCTAAAAGAAATTCCACCCTGTCAATCAATGTGACACTCAATCTCCTTTCTCCATTCATTGAGTCATCTTAGACATTCAAATTGCTTCTGAGAAGTTATCTCTTTTCAACTCTCTAATACACAGACTTCACTCAAGGAGAAGAGGAAAACAAAACTATCTCAACTCTCTCGCCCTCTCTCTCATTGGAATTAATTTTTCACTCTTCAATTCCCCTTATACTATTTTTATCGAAAGAATATATTATTCATTCCTCAAAAAAATAAATGAGAAATACACAAAAGTCCATAGCAAAGTAAATTGAAACAAAGCAAAACCTAGAATACTATAAAACAAAGCTAAATCTACAAAGTAAAGAGGATCAACAAAGCACTAGCAGCATTAAGTGTATAATCATTCCACAAAAATAGATTCATCGAGCAAAATAATCAGCAACTGATCACTAGATCTCATATCATTGTTAGTGATGAGTACACGTCAAAAATTCCTTTTCAATAACTAAGGCATTGCTAGTTGGCATTGCACACCTAGGCTTGTCTTCCTCTAAAGACAATTAAAGCAGGTTGTATAAGCACATATCTAACATTTGGAAGAGCAAAAATTTGTGGTTTGGCGAGGTGCTATGTCATGCCCTAAATCCCGAGCACGCGATAACCCCTTCACTTTGGTCAAATGAATGCGACGTCCCAGGACGCGTCGCCGACCATTCTTTTTATCTTGCGATTAAACGCATGCAGAAACAAATCAATAACACCCAGTTAATAAACAACAAGGATAGCAGAAAGACCACAAACAACAGTAACAACATCGTTTTTATTCTTATACAAATTAACCCTAGGAAGTTTATAAACAAGACTCTCAATTGGGCGACTTCCTCTATAGTCAACCAAAGATACTAAACAGGGTTAATCTACTTCCTTCAATCATCGGGCATACCAACCTGCTACCCTCCATGAAATGCTCTAGCGCTGTCTGATCCATGACAATATAGGTGCCAACTACGGACCTGAAAATGTTAAACAACAATGATTGAGGTAAAATCTCAATGAGTTATCGCCCTAAGCCCCGGTTAAGACATCAACTTACCTTGGGGTTCCTAACAGGCATAATACTCATCACTATGGCAAATCAATTGCAAAGCGATCCTTACTTGCCTTAATTATAAATGCGATCTACCCAATAAACCCCATAAGAAACAATCAGCAATCAATCGACTCGCATGCATCCTTACCTGGTCATGCCATACCCTGCACGGTATAAATTCTCATGCGTGCCATAAACAATACAACCAGCATTTTAATCACTACAGTGATCAATCACAGGCAAGTCGATTCACAAGCAATCTTACCATGCCATTGCCATACCCTGCATGATATAACATCACGCATGCCATGGTTAGTGCAAACAACACATGCATAATCAGAACACATCACAATATGTTTCACATGTACTCCTATATTCACAAGTGTTCCGATTATTAACACCCATCAGGGCCACAACCGAACTCTTGCCGGTGTCTACTGACATAGCCAGGCATCATCCTCCCCCATGAGGCACGGCTACGTCAAGGGCTTTCTCCCAATACAGCATTCCCAAAGGAGCATGGATTCAACCTCTACTACGACTCCGTATTCGGACTCCTGTCGGGATTTTCGACAAGTCGGACTTCGTCCCCCGATCTCCTTCCGGGGTGACGGGTTCATTTATGTGACCACACGAGCATACCACAATGATTCATTTTGATTTTGCATATTAGCCGATGCAAACGTGGTACATGCTCAACATAATAAATCATTACACATTTTTCATGTAAAAATTGCAGGAAAATAATCGCACATTGTCACATAATTATTGAAAACCGGCCAAACTTTGCATGCCTTACTTTTAAAACATATTGGCCTCATTTAAAATATAAAACTCAACATATACACCCGACACCTCAGGGTTTCCCTTTTATATGTCCATAAAAACCCTTGTAAAAATTACTACTTTGGGTTTCACATGAGGCAAACATTTTTCAAGACAATGCAAGCATCAAATAGCATGACACGTGCAGGAAAACATCATAAGATTCAGGCAAAAAGTACATAATTATCAAAGTAATTAAGCACTCGACAATTTTAATCATACGATCAATACCCTATAGATCCAAGCAGCAATTCAACATGCCTTAACAATCATGAACGCATCGAATTAAGACTATAATTCAACTCGGCATGAATAGTACTTGTGAACAATACTCATGAATAGTACTCGTGAACTCAGAATTTAATAAATAATAATATAAATTCTGAATTTCATAAATCAATAAATTATTAAAAGAAAACAATTCTTTTTAATAAAAAAATGCTAATCAAGATTAACCCCTAATCTTTGATTATTCTAATCAATCACAATTAATGAGTACTAAGCAAGGTTAATGATTTAATCCAAACTAATAATGATTAACAAACCAAACCATGCTTCAACCATGGTTAATTAACCCAACCATAATTCAACTCTAGTTAATTAACCCAACCATAATTCAACTCTAGTTAATTAACCCAACCTTGGTTAATTAACTAACCATTGTCCACTTTTTGACTAAACTAACCATGGTCATATTTCTAACCACCTATCTTAACACTAGTTAATCTTAATTAATCCCCTAACCAAGATTAACATAATTAATCTACCCTAAGCAAGTTTAACGGACTAATTGAGGGATTAGAATGTAAACTCACCCAGTGATGATTCCGACGACACGGGTGCGACAGTGGCGGTGAGAGCTACGCATGGCTATGTCCAAAACATCATGGAGGCACTTGGCAAAAATGGGTCTCGACGAAGGTGAGAACCGCGAGGGAGAGAGAGAGGCGCGGCTTGGGCGGCTCAGATGGGTGGCATCACAGCGGCATGACGGCTCCAAAAGATCGGCAAGGTAACAAGGATGGTAGGTGAGGGTGGTCTGGACAACAAAGGGGGCGTCCAAAGGAAAGAACCATGGAGAAAAGGAAGAGAAAAAAAGAGAGAAAATGAGAAGAAAAAGTGAGGAAGAGGGTGGCTGCCAAGGGACACACGCATGAGAGGGAAAGAGGGAGGAGAGAGAGAGAAAAAATGAAGGAAAGAGAGAGACTTCAAGCCAACTTCATTTCCCAACAATTTTGTTATCATTTCCTTGACTTTTCTTCCCTTTTGTCCTCTCTCATTGAATGCACCTTCTAGAAAGGGAAATTTTGTAATTTCCCCCAAGTATAGTATACCGTACTATACGCATATATGGGCTAAGATTTTATACGGGCTTGAATAAAATTGGTTTGGGCTCAAATTATGGAGAAATGGGCTAGAAAATGCAATTGGGCTCAAAGGCTTGAAGTTGGGCTCATGGGCTTGCTTGGGCTCACTTGGGCTTGGTGGGCTTGGCTTGGGGCCCACACGACTAGACTTTAATGGGTGTAAGGCCCATTGGGCCTTTGGTTGGCCCATCTCCGCTTGGTTCCAATTTTTCGGCCCATTGAATCCTTTTTTGATAATTTCCGGGCTTATCGATAAATTTGAGAATTAGTGAGGCAATGTCCAATATTTTAGTCTCGACATCCTTGAAAGTTTGATAATTGAAATTGGATTGAAATTCGAGGTTAAAATTGATCGATCATGACTTTAGTACGACCTAACTATCGGGCGGCGTTTAGGGGTTCTCACGCATTTGACCCATGGTTGATAACTTTTCATCCACAATCATGCCTATTCAAATCATGGCGATTCTTGATTGTCATATATCATGAGGGGTTAATTGCTCACTCTGAGTACAAGGCCAAAAGGAAATCGGTTTAATGTCGTTCGTAGTTAATATCCAAGTCATGTGGAATCACCCACAATCCGACCTCGTACTTCTATCGAATCGATTTATTTCCATTTGGTAATTGTCCTACAACAGTGTGGTATCATCCTTGTTTGATCCTTATGGTCGAGTGGCCTATCCCTGATTGAATTCACTAGTCATACGCGTATCGATCCTTAATTGCCTTTTCGAATAATTAGTTGACTCATAAGAGGCCAACTCAGAGTAAACATAACTAACAGCACAGTGATAAAATAATCATTTCACATATCCCGAGATGGGTCAAAATTCAGGATGTCACGTGCTAGAGCTCTTACGATCACTATTGAAATTGAAGGAAAATGGCAGAGCATAGGGGCATCAAATCCCTGAAAACATATTTATTAAACTTCTAAATTTAAATCGAGAGAGTATAGCTCCTAGATCTAGGACTAGATTGGGAAAGTTAAAACTCTGAAATCTAGAACTACATCGGGAGAAAAGAGCTCCCATTTAAACTTTGGGAGAGTTCAAACTCCCACCGACAATTCTGAAGTAGATAGGGAGCATCATCAACTACGGAACTCAATTCCAACAATGTTATCAGTTCTGTCTCCTTCATTCCATCAATGTGAGATTTTTGTTGCAATACTAGCAGGAGTTCAGACCTCCATTTCAGCAACTGCGAACCAAGATCTTTATTTTTGGTTCTTGATTTTCCAATATTTTCACTTCATTACACGTTTCTTCTTAGGTTTTCTAAGGAAAATCTTCCTCGCACTCAACTGAATCTTTCTTCACTTGATTAAAAAGAAGTCTCAAGCCTATGTAAGATTCTTGTGACTTGTAAGTTGTTGAAGTTTATCTAGAGATCTGCTCTATTAATGTTCAGTAACGAATTTAGCTTCATAAGTCTACATTGTTGCTGTCCATGTTGGAATTTCCTCAATGTCATGCTTGATCGAATTGGTTTTGTATTGAATTCAAGTTCACATTTGCAGCTCAGGTCCCTCTTGAACTGATTAAACATTAATTCTATTATTCTTGTTCCTCTTGAACTGATTTCACCTAAATTGGAGTCCAATTTGTTGATGTCTTCGCCTTATAAGCCTATATGATGCCATGCCAAGTGAAGCAATTAATTTGTGTTAATTTCAAAACTATAAATTTGTCCGCACGCTTTGGTCTTACAGTGATTTGTACTAATTTGCTAAGGCATGTGTAAACTTGTTGGAGACTAATTGAGCTCGTTGCAAGTTGATAAAAACTTGTTGAAATTGGACTAAAATGATTAGTGATGATTGGTGTGAGCTGAATAATATTATTCAATGTTGATTCAAAGTCATTTGAACCAGCTTTGCTACTAGAAGTGTTCATGGATTAGTTGAATTAGGATGTTTTTCAATCACAAAGTCCACTAAGACTGTCTTAGTAATCAGGTGATTAGGCCGGAAAAGTATTTGTAGAGTTTGGGCGAACGTGTTTTTCATTGATGAAGTAATTTTCAATATATACATAGGGTTTAGGGCTAAAACAATACAATGACAATTATGCCCTTTAGTATAAACCTAATCTACCAATGCTCCCCCTCAAGTTGGTGAATGTAGACATGTCAACAACTGATTCTTAAAATTACAAAATCAATCAAGTGTGATCACTTTCATGAACAAGTCTACGAGTTGGGAGTGACTTGGAACATGAAAAGTACGCGAAGTACCATCTTTAATTTTTCACAAACCAAGTGACGGTCAATCTCAATGTGTCTGGTGCGCTTGTGGAAGACAAGATTGGTGGCAATGTGGATGGCCACTTTATTTTCACAAAATAGATCAACAGTGGTAGTGTTGATGTGGAGATCTAAGAGAAGCATGTGAAGCCATGTGATTTCATACGCGGCAGACACCATAGCACGGTATTAAGCTTCTACTAAGGAACGGGCAATTGTGGTTTGTTTCTTAGAAAGTCATGAGATGGGACAAGAACCAAGAAACATGTAGTAGCCAGAAATAGATTGTCGAGATGTAGAACAAGATGCCCAATCTGAATCTATATAACCATTAAGTTGGAGAGTAGAATTGGATGGGAAAAACAAACTAGTGTCGGGATCATGCTTAAGATACCACACAATGCAGAGGGCGTCATTCCAATGGTCTTCATTAGGAGAATGCATAAATTGACTAAGATGTTGCATTGCAAGAGTAAATCTGGATGAGTTACTACAAGATATAATAATCTACCAATAAGTTGTTGGTATGAACTTGGATCCTTAAGAGTTGGGGAGGAGTCCGAAAATTGTATATTAGGTTCCATCGGAGTATCAATAGGATGTCCTCCAAGAAGACCAATGTCAGGCAAAATATCAAGAGTGTATTTCTTTATGACAAGAAAATCCCAGATTTGGAACGAGAAATTTCAATGCCGAATAAGTATTTGAGAATACCCAAGTCCTTAATGAGAAATTGTGTCAAGAAATCACTTGAGAAGTTGAATCATAACTTCATTCTCACCAATGATAACCAAATCATCAGCATAAACAAGGACAATGGTCAAGAGAGAGCCATGGACCGATGTCAAAAGTGAAGAGTCCACCTTGGACTATTCAAAACCAACATCAAGTAGTGCAGAAGAGAATTTAGCAAACCATTGCCCCGATGCCTATTTAAGGCCATAGAGTGATTTCTTGAACTGATAGACTAAACTCTCCCCCTCAGTATGAAAACATAATGGAAACCTCATGTAGACCTCTTCGTCAAGATCACCATGCAAAAAAGCTTTATTCACATCTAATTGGTAGAGAGACCAATGACGAATCAAAGCAAGAGCTAATAAAGTGTAAATAGTTACCATTTTAGTAACAAGGGCAAATGTGTTATGGTAACCAATTCTCTCTATTTGGGTGTAATTCTTTGCAATGAGCCAAGCCTTGTAACACTCAATAGTGACATTGGAATTATATTCAATTCGGTAAACCCATTTAAATCCAATGGGATGCTTGTTAGGAGGAAGAGGAACAATTTCCCAAGTGTCATTCTATTCAAGAGCCAAGACATCGCCTCTCGCCACTTGGAAGATTGACATGCAACGTCATAAGTTTTAGGTTTCAACTTAGAGGATATGGAGGCTACAAAAGCACAGTGAGTGGGTGAAAAATGCGAGTATGATAAACAGTTGGTAAGGGGTAAAGAGCACTTGATTCAATTACCTTAGAATCTGAAGAGGATTGATTAGAGGCTACGATAACACAGTGGTCCCAAAGATATCTAGGTGAATGGCGTTGCCAAGATGGCTGAGACATGGATTCGGGTTCGGTGAGTGATGGTGTGGCTGTGGGTGTCGGAGTCTGAAGAGGTGAATTAGTATGATATTAGGTGGAAAGAGGAGAGGATGTTTCACTGTGGTCGGGTATGGGTAATGGAATTACTGAGGTCTATTTGATTGTGCTATGTTTGATGGTTTGACGGAAAGGAAAATCTTGTTCATAGAAAACGACATCACGATTGGTAAAAGTTGTTTGATCTTGGAGGTCATATAGATAGTAACCTTTGTGGTTTTTAGGATAACCGATTAGAACACATTAATGAGATTGGGGGCCAAATTTATTGGAGTGAAGATGACCAGTAGAAGTGTAGTATAATGAGCCAAAGACACGAAGAGAGAATATGAAGGTGGTTTGCCATAAAGAAGGTCATATGGGGTTTTATTGTGTAGGAGAGAACTAGGTAATCTATTAATGAGATGAGTGGTAGTTAAGACACAATACCCCAAAAATGAAGAGGCATGCTAGAATGAAAATGCAATGCATGAGCAACATTGAGCAAGTGACGATGCTTACCATCAACAACTCCATTTTGTTAAAGAGTGTGAGGGCAACTACACTGGTGATGAACATTGTGGGTGTAAAAACACTCTTGTAAGTGAGGAAAGGAATTCAGTCTTGTTATTAGATTGAACATTTTGGACTTTGGTTTGAAATTGAGTCTCAACAAAAGCAAAGAAGCGAATCAAAGAATCAATTGCATTAGACTTAAAAGTAAACAAAAAAATCCAAGTATAACGTGAATAGTCATTAACAATAGATAAAAAATAATGACATGTCTTATGTGTAAAATGAGAATAAGGTCCTCAAATGTCAACATGAATAAACTCAAAAGGACGCAAAGTAGTAATAGTGCTAGACATAAAAGATAGACACGTTTGCTTAGATAAATGATAAATATCAAATGGACTTAATTGTTTTGCTACCCTAAAACATAAAGTTTGTTACAAAGTAAATAAAACTGACTCAGATGGATGTCCTAAGCCGGTGTGCCAAAGATGAGATGAAGATGTTGTAGTAGAAAGAATGATGGGTTCGGTAGGAATCTCTAGGTAATAAAGACCACCACGCTCATGGCCCTGACCAATGATCGTCTTCATCAAGAGGTCTTGAAAAAAATAGTGGTTTGGAAAAAAATTGACTGAGCAGTTTAAAGTTTGAGTGAGTTTGGAGATTGACAATAAGTTATACTTGAAAGAGGGAGCACAAAGGACATTATCAAGGGAAATAGTTAGAGTAAGAAGAATAGAACCGTGTGATGTCACAGGACACCAACACCATTCATAATCCCAATAGTGGGATGTGGAGAGGGATAGTGTGTCGAGTTTGTAAGGTGATGGACTTCAAATGTGATGTGATTGGAAACGCCAGTTGTTGACATCTAATTTTTAATCGACATGTCAATAAATGCGGAAAAATTGAATTAGGGGTGTCGATCGCGATAGAGCCTTTTTTTTGAACAAAAAGTGTTTTATTTTTTCAATTCTGCTTGTCACTTTAGCTTTAGAAAGAAATTTCCTATTCATTTCACACAATAACCTAAAAAGTAAAATTTTGACTTTTGGGTCAACCCTTTGACCAAAAGTCAGCTCCGAGTCAAATTTTGGCTTTTTGCACCAAAATGTCCCTTTTGAGTTTAATTTCACTTTAGAAGTGGAAATTTTAGAAAAATTCAAAGATTTGACCATAAAATCAAGCTCTTAGTGAAATGTCAACTAGGGTTTGACTTTTGGTCAAACCTTTGACCAAAAAAATTGAAAAATACAAAAATTAAAAATCATCTCATTTCAACTCTGATTTGACTTTTTTTTGGTCGAAATAGAACACTTTCATTAGATCAGCCCAAATTTGGGAGGCTCGAGAGGTGGGCATTAGTACAAAGCAGGTTCCAGAGATAGATGGCGGGGGCGGGGGGCATTGTACCCAGTTCAAGGGTAAACATTTTCTACGATGGCTTTTGCGACCTAGTTTGCAGTGGTATTGGTCTCGTGAGGAGAAAAAACAACCTGAATATTGGGCAAACGCGACAAAAAAATTATGCATTCCTAGACTGGGACCCGCGCCTCCCACGTGGTCTGCTATTGCTGGATAAGTGCTTCAGCTAAAGTTTTGTTGTTAGTCTCCAAAAAAATGACGTCACCTGGGGAAGGGAAGGAGTAATAGCCCGCAGCTGGGGGAGACATCCGTCGAGAACAGCAAAAATCTAGGGCATCAAACAGCGCCTAAGCTTTAACCAGAAGGGGGAGGATGCCGGGACCGATCTTGCTCCTCCATGCAGCAGCCGGCCAATAGAGTCGCGACAGATCCACACCGCCGAGCCCTCAGAGTCGCCTGGAAGGTAAGCCCCATTTGTATTTATCTTGAAGGCATGTGCCGGTGGAGGATTCCATCTGAGAGTTCGATTATGGCAGTTCCTGAGGTTACTGGTTGCTGATGTCCAAGTGCAGAAGCTTCGAAGAGCCGATGAAGCCGTTTCCAGCACCTCATCAGCGCATGGAGTTCGGTGCTGGAAGACCGCTGCATTCCGCGCCTTCCAGATCTCCCACAGAATCGACCCCACTTGTGCTAAAGTCGGTAAGCCTTCTTACCGCACTAATTCCATGATCCAGTCTTCAATTCGACCCAAGCCGGGGTTTGGAGTCTGTATTCGGAAATTCTGATGCCCCCACACTAATCTTGTTCAGGGCAGAGGAGGCACAAATATTCAACAGATTTGCAACACTTTCGGCATAGCATGCATAGTAGGTCAGGTACGATTTTTCACCGAAATAGATTGTCAGTGGTTGGTAGGGCATTTTAGCATAGCATCCATAGAAAAAATCTGATTTTTGGTGGGACATGGGTGCGCCAAATGCTGTTCCATAGTCTACTTGGGGGGGTATATGACGATGAGGCTGCTTTTTGTTGCTGTTCAGCTTTAGACTCTTTAATAACCATATACCCGCTCTGAACGGTATAGTGGCCCGCATATGCGCCTGTCCAGACAAGGGCATACTGTCCTGATTGTGGGTTTAGGGGGGTTGCCAGGATTTCCTGGACTGTACGGTTGTCAAACACGTCCTGTAGGAGTTGTAGCTTCCAGGTTCCTTCTGTGGGGGATATGAAATCCGCCACAAGTGGAGGTTCATTCTTATTTGCTGGTCCATATATAATCCCTTTCGAGAGCCACCTGTCCTCCCTGGTCTTAATATTAGCTCCATTGCCAACAGTCCATCGCATGGCAGGGGATATGGCGTCTCGGCCAGCAAGCATGCTGAGCCATCCCCACCAATTCTTCTGACGTTTCCCCGCATGCCAAATGTCCTTGAGTGGAAAGTAGAGTCCCTTGCATAGACGCCCCCATAGGGAGTTAGGATTTGTGCTTAGTCGCCAAGCCTGTTTAGCTAGTAGGGCTTTGTTGAAATCAAGCAGGTCACGGAAACCCAAACTCCCCTCGTCTTTCCTTGACTTGAACACCTTCCATTGTTTCCAAAGTATTCCAGCTCTTTGCTCACTTGTTTTCCACAAGAATTTAGCTATATTCTGCTCAATAGACTTGCAGATGGATGTAGGGATTTTGAAAACCGACATAGCGTATTGTGGTATGGCTTGGACCACTGACTTTAGGATGATTTCTTTGCACGCTCGGGAAATCCGTTTTTCTTTCCAACCTTCCAATTTCATGTTAACTCGCCCCATAATCTATGCAAACATGTGTTTTTTCGATGTTCCCCAGTTTGAAGGTATACCTAGGTACTTTCCTGTATGAGCTAGGATCGGCACCCTCAACTCTTGCGCCATATTCCTCATTAGAAGCTAGGGACAGTCTCGACTGAAGTGGATCCTCGACTTGTTCAAATTTATTTGTTGTCCTAAGGCTATGCAGTACTAATTTAGCACTAGAGCTAGGTTTTGGCATTCCAGGACCGTTCCATCTAGGAAAAAGATCGAGTCATCAGTGAAGAGAAGGTGGGATAGAGTAGGACACCACCTGTTTAGCTTGATTCCCCTCATACTTCGATCCTCCACTGCTTTCCCAATGAGTATCGACAACACATTAGCCACCATAATAAACAAGTAGGGGGACAGAGGGTCCCCTTGTCTGATACCATGGGACGGGCGGAAGAAAGGTAAGGGCTCGCCATTTACCTTGACACTTAGGGAGACAGTCGTGAAACATTGCATTACCTACCTCACCCACCGTGTATGAAAGCCCATCTTCAGTAGGCAGGCTTCTAGAAAGTCCCATTCGACACGGTCATAAGCTTTCTTCATGTTTAGCTTGAGAATGGCCTGGAATTTCCTTCTTCTCTTCCTAGTGCGGATCTGATGTAGGACCTCTTGGACCATGTAGATGTTGTCTTGGATGCATCTTCCCCCTACAAAAGCACTTTGTTCTTCTGCGATAAGCTGAGGGAGCATTGGTTTGAGTCTATTGGCCAACACTTTTGCAATGATTTTATACCCAAAATTACATAGGCTGATGGGGCGATATTGGTCTAGCGATTCAGGATTTTGGGTTTTCGGGATTAAGGCAATGCTGGTTTTGTTGAGTTCTGGAAGCATGTAGCTCTATTGAAAAACTCTTTGATTTCTAATACAATGTCCTCCTTCAGGCTTTCCTAGTTTTGTTGGTAGAATAGGCTATTTAATCCATTGGGGCTCGGGGCCTTTTTAGCCCCCATTTGAAACGTTTCTGCCTTGATTTCTTCTTTTGAGATTTCTGCCAACAGCAGAATATTCATCTAATTTGTTACCACTTGAGGACATTGTTCAATGACCGACATAAAATCCCTATGGCCTTCTGATTGATGTGTTTGATCTGGTGAGGTGTAGAGATCCAGCTGTCACCCGTGGTCTTGATTCGGGGAATCCTATTTCTTTGTCTTCTTTGAATAGTGGTGGCATCGAAGAATTTTGTATTCCTAACATCCCATTTGAGCCATTGGATCCACAATCTCAACCCCTAGTATAGCTCCTCTTTAGCATCAAGAATTTTATGAAAATCGATTAAGAATTTTATTTTCCAAATGTTCAGTTTTAGGTTCAAAATCGATCAAAAATGAAATTACTTTCATTCTAATCATAATTTGGCTTAACTCCCTTTGTGACATTTGATCTAGAGAAGATTAACCATTCAATCATTAAATCAATTTGGAGATCGGGCAAAGTGAAATGTGAATTGACACTTTTGCCCCTAATTAGGGGTTTGAATCAATTATTCATGATTTGCGAATGAATACTTTCCATCTTACTTAATTTTGTGAGTTAAGTCCAAATGGGGGTCGATTTTAGCAAACTCACTTGTCAACTGGTCGATTTGAGGGAAGGCCTTAAGAAAATAGGATTGTTGAGCTTCGATTCAAAAATTCGAGTTGACTCATTTATGACTAGGGTTTAATTTGATGAATTGAGGTTCAATGTTGACATTGGCCCTCAATTTAATTTTGGCAGAAATATTGTGTCATTAATTAAATGTCAATTTGGATGCAATAAGTTTCCTTAGCATGGGCAATTAGACTAATAGGTGTCTTGCAATTTTGATTGAGTTCAATTTCGATTAATTTGCGAATTATGACCAACAATTAGATATAATTGTTCACTTTAAGGCCTAGAAAGTCCAATTCGATGTGCCCATGGTGTGGGTCCAATAATTTTCACGGCAATTAAATAATTAGGTTAATAAAAAATCACGAAATGAAATTTCCATGGTTTAATTAACCTAATTTGCTTAAAATTGGACCATTTTATTTCCGATTAGGCAAATTTTCTTTTGAATCTAGTCCATTAAGGACTAAATCACACAAATCAAGACCAAATCGATCAAACGGTCCAAAGCTAGTCCGACCGGTTAGATCGATCACTGGCGGAGGAGGTCGATTTGGCCATCCTCCGACCGATTTTTGGCTGGCAACTGCCAACATGTGGTGGCCCAGCCCAAGTTCGGCCCTTCCATGCCTTTACGTTTCATGGATGTGCAAAATGGTCTCTAAGTTTGGACAACATTACAAAATTGTCCCTTATTAGTTCCTCAAACGCAGAAATTTTGTGAGCTATAGATCACATTAAATCTTGGCCATTTAAATAATAACATGTTAAATGTGTTAATCATACTTAGAAGCCTAAGAGAGTTACTTAGGCACATGGGTTAATCCTTAATCCGACAACTAGAATTAGAGATTAGGGAGGGGAATATATACTATTTTCCCTCCAAAGCTTAGGGGGACTACATTTTCAAATCTACTTTCTCTCTCTAAGCTTCATTTTCTCTCTAATCTCTCTCAAAAACCTCTCAATTTCCCTCCATTTTCCTCTCTCTCTCACTAAAACCGAACCCCTCCCCATCGGTTTCACGTCAGCGACATCTCCGATGGCACCTCCCTCACCGCCCTCCCTCTCTCTCCTCCCAACATTCTGGTGGCCAGCAGTAGCATCGGTGCCGCTCTGATCGGTCCACTCATGCCGGTTTCCCCGTGGAGGTCAAATGTCAGTCTAGGCTTGGACCGGTTCTAATTTGATCCTAATCGGCAATCGGCACCTATCCGATGCCGATCCTCTCATTTTCAACAACTAGAAGGCCCTCTGGCAAGTCCTCAGGTGGCTGGTGGTCGGCTCTTGTAGATCCTAGTCTGGTTTTGACATAAAACTTCATCAAGTGTAGGTTTATTTATCATGAGCTCGATGAAGTGACAGGGCTTGAGCTCGAGTTAGGTTCAATGCTGTGATTGATGAGGTTGCTGTGATATTTCATGATGTTTATAGATGGATTTGCTTGAGTGAATGTGGTGTGATTAGGCTTAATTAGGTGATTATTCTTAATTTGTGAAAATCGAGTTTAAGAATGACAGACCTGGGGACACCTCCTCATTTGAGCTTGAAACCTTATTCGAATGTATTCCAGGCCTCTTCAACTTTTAAAATAGATTCAATAAGCTTTACAACGAGCCATAGAACACTTCAATAGACCTTCATTTGATACCTAAAAACTCTTATCAAAGTAGTGCACGAGTTTTGTAATTAGGTTTAGACTACTGCAGTTTTGGGTTTTAACCTGACCTTTGCTGCTTTGTGATTTTTTTTTGCCAATTTTTGTAATCGAAATTTCAAGATGATACCTCATGAAAAACGTTGACAAATTGTTAATCTGGAACATATATTTTCGCTGAAATTTTTTGAGATATTAGGACAAAAGGCCTTAACATCACCGTCACATGTACTGATTTCTGGAGTTCCTAATTGCATGTATCGGTTTCGTGAATTTTTGATGAATTTTGTGCTTGGAATCTGGCTTTGATTCTTCAAGAAATTTTTGCACAGAGATGTTGGTCATAACATAATTTTTCTCAAAATTTTTTGATTAGTACAACTAGATCAAATCCATTAAAACACGTCCTCTGTTCTGCATAATCCCGAATCCAAAATTTCGACTTTGCTGATTTTATTGCAACTTTTTCTAAACTCTTTTCAAGTTGATTCCTTCTAGAAATTTCTTCATATGGGTATTGTTCATGACATATATTTTTCTTGTGATTTTTGAATGTCATTGAATAGGTCGATTTCCTTAAAGATATTCTGTCCTCTATATTGCCCTCTACAAGCTCAAGTATACATTTGTGTGTAATTGTGCACTTGATTGGGATTGTTTGCCCATGAAAGCCTCATGAACGTCATTGCATGCTATAATGTCACCTTAGGGACACTTGTGCCATGCTAATTGAACATCATTTCATCTCGACATTGCATGTTCTTGTGTAATCAGGTTCTGTTTTCATGAATACATTCAATGTATGTCTCGTCATTGCTGCTTTTATATCATGCTTAGTGATTGCTTTAGAGCCTTGATCTTTTAATGAAAATTGTTTGTGGTTTGATGCTTGAATTATATGATTTATCTTACACTTTTTCCTTGTCATATGCGAGAGTTAAACCATGTACTGTGCTCATGTATTTGCTGCCCAGCATTTAATCACTTTGCATGTTCATGAAAATGTCCATAATTGAATAGGTAAATGACCTTAATTGGACATGTCACCTCTTAGAAAATCTTAGGAAATTCACCAAGATTTCTAATGACACCATAATTAAGGCATTTTCATGTCAATTGTCCCACTTTCCAATTTTTACGAAGTTGCCCTGTAATCTGGAAAATCATGAAATTCGGAATCCACTTGTGAGCATCTGCATGTCTGAACTTTGCCATTCTTTTCGGAACTTTTCCGTTGTGATCTAGAACTCGGACCCTTCATGAAATTTGTTTGTCATCCTCATAACTATCATATGGTAAAATTTCAGGAATTTTATAAATTTTTAACATATTCATATCCTCGTAAGATTGCATCCATTCGCTAATGCCCTATTCTGTTCTGGTGCGTTTTATCACGTTCTTGGATTTTTATAAATTCACATGTAGCTCGTCTTAAGAAGTTGTCTCCATAGAAAATTTTATAAATTGAGTGTATTATCTACTGTAATTTTTGTGATGCTGATTGCTTAATGGGTCATGTTCAATTGATTGCTCCTTGTCCAGATGTTATACATCCCATGTTCTGTTTAGTTGCGACATATGTACATTCTATGATTTTTAGAAAATGATGCATGCAAAAATAATTCTTGGCGTCTTCACAAATTTTGATTGTCTTTTCTCGAACTTTTAAAGACAAAAATTTTCAAAAAATAAAAAGGCCACTGAATGCATGTTTGACGCTTGAAATGGTAATCGATGCATGCTTTATGAGTGAAGTGAATCGGTGTTGGTACACTTATTGTTTGATTGAATGGGAAATAAGGCCTTTGGGCCTACTTTTGTGCTTATTTTCAAGTTCAATGCATGTGATTGTTAATTACTCATGCAAGCCTAATGCATGTACATGGGTAATCTTGAGGATACACATTAGAACTCAACTTTAGGAGTTATAACATTAATCACCGTAAGTGAATGCTTATGATGATTAATGGTAATCAACCATGTCTAAAATGAATGGGACTAATATTTTATGACATATCATGTATGTACTTCCAAAGGCCAACCCCAAGGCCACTCTTAATCCTTCGATTGGATGATTTTTACTTGCCTCCTCACCATGTTTTGTGTACTTTTGTTTGAATCATTGTTTGTTTAGAGTTAGTCTAGAATTAGGGTTAGCAATGAAGGAGACCCTAAAGACGGTGATGGTCAATGTCATTTCCGAACCAATCTTTGTGTCATTCATTTGACACCCAACGCATGTCTCAGCTTTTTTTCCATCGTATTGTATAAAAATCCAACGAGTTGCGAGTTCTTTTCCTTTCTTTCCCTTTCTTTTATATGTATCTTTTTAGAAGTACATGTTTAGATTTACCGCTCTTTGGTTGTTTACTTTTTGCATTGCAATTTCAATTAAAATTGTCTATCTTTCTTTTTTCAATTTTTTTTTAAGAATTAGAATGGCATGAAACTGATATCCATGCATGATCATCTTTCCATTTTCAAATGACACGAAAAAGTAACAAGACCCGCATGGACACCTTAGGTAAAACACAATAACTATTAGGTACCAAAATGGCGCTAATAGAAACTATTAGCATAACCCAAGTCCCCAAACCCTAAAGCTCTAGTTGCGTAGGAATCGAGGGAACCTCTCCCAACCCTTGATTGGGCTTTCTAGCTAACTCCCAAATTGAGGCTAGTGGTGACTCCTAAACATTTTTTTTAAGTTGTTAATCAACTTAGATAAATAAAAACGAAACCTCCCACTGTCACACGGGATATGGATTTGGGAGAATCTGCACTCATGATTGATGGACCTCTTGGTGGATATGGCTATCATCGATGATGTGTTCGAGCCGTCTTTGATGACTTGCCCTTTGAGGACTGTCATGTGAGTAAATACCCCCAAACGCTATCCTTCTTGACACAACCATCACTGAGGGTAGGTTGCGACACTAGTTTCAATAACCTAAGTATCGGAATTAAATGAATTTGAAGATAAGTCGAGACCATTACCTGAGCGATTGGCTTTCGAGATGTTTACCTTTTGCAGCAAACGCATTAGTTGCTTATCTTTATCATTTATGAATAGAGGAGGTGCCATATCAAAAGTATGGCTGGATTTGTTGTCCACGAGCTGGGAAGAGGTAGATGGGTGTCCATGGCATTTTCTTGTTCCAGGATATCACAATAGGCGTATCTTTCCCGGTCGCGAGATGTGTTTGTTTGTTTAGCTAGGTTGGCAAACGAAACGGGAGTGCCAAGAGAGCCAAGCTGTCCATGGGATAAGGAACTCGTGTATGGCCACGAAGCATGGTTGCCATGAGTGCTAAGCAAAGTGCTGGTTTGGTCGGGCAATGAGCGGTCCAATTGGATATGGCGGTGCGATTCATCTTGAAGAATAGTGCATATGCATGTGCAACACTAGGTAATAGATTCATTAGTAAAATCCGACTGATAACATTAACATACCTCGGATTGAGACCCATGAGAAATTGAAACAAGCATTGATTCTCTTGTTGTGTGGTGTTGTAGAATGAGCCGAACAAGAGCATTGTGGTAACAGATCCAAATTATTTAATTCATCCTAGCAGCTTCCCAAGTTGTTGTAGTACTTGGTCATGGCATCGTCACATTGAGCAAGCACCATATCTTTTGCTCAAGATGAAAAATCCTAAGACCATTTGATGGCAAAAAATGTTTGTGAAGATCGGCCTAGACATCTGCAACTGACTTTGTGTAGGGAACAGTTAGCACCAAATCTAGATAGATAGAATTAAGAATCTAGGATAAAATCATATTGTTAACACGAATCTAGGATGCATAGGCAGAACTGGCCGTGGCTGGTTTTTTGAATTTCTCTAGTAACAAACACCATCTTGTTCTTGACGAAAAGGGCAATCTCCATGGCATGGGACCAATTGTTGTAATTGTTACCCTGTAAGAACCATGCCAATGAGATTAGATCCGGGGTTATCGAATGGTGCATAAAATAAGGGTTGTCCATCCACTCATGAGTGGGAATGGTGACTGAAGAGCTTCGAGACTCGGTTGCCATGGTGACTTAGGGCTAAACGAGTAGTTGTTTGAAGCGGTGGAATCAATCTCTAGTGGTGAACAGTGAATGGTGGTAGATGAGACTCGATTCCAAATAATCAGGATGAGTTCAAGATTTGCGCTTTGCTGATCTAGATGAGTCTAGGGCCAATGGCTAGAGGAAACCCTAGCACTTGATTGGAGCTGCTCTAGCAAAGGAGAGCATCAATGCTGCGGCCTCTTCCTTATAGCAACAGTAGTAGATGATCGCGAAGGCCAGAGAGAGATCATGCCAAAAACGACGGCTTTGGATGTGAGAGACGGGCTCCAAGGATCATCGCTTTGATACCATGTAGAGTTTGGTTGAATGTGTTTTTCATTGATGAAGTAATTTTCAACATATACATACGGTTTAGGGCTAAAACAATACAATAACAATTATGCCCTTTAGTATAAACCTAACCTATCAATAGTATTGGACTAATGAAATGATCCTAACATCCTATGCTTCAATTTGATAAGTTGTGGTAAAAACTTGAGCATCATTTGCTAGATCAAATCCATCTCCAAGCTTAGGTCAGGAGAATCAATAAAATGAAAGTTTAATCCATTCTTAAAAATCCTGGACAAATTGATTTGGCCTAAAGATATACGAATCATAACACTAGAATTTGAATAAGTCATAAACAGCAAAGTTGAAGAAGATGTCTCAATATTTCTAACAAGACCGATTTCATCAAATTTCAAGTTCATTTGCTAGGTCGATTGATTTTCCAAATTACCAGTTTATGTTTAGTAAGAACCTACAAAGTTAAATTCTGATTAGTTTTGGAAATTGCTAAAATTCATGAGGCACTAAAACTTGATTGGTTAGATTAAGAGTAAGTTGAGAAGTTAACTTTGGATTTTGACTAAGGCTCGATTTGTTTCACGGAAAATGAATGATTTGGAAAATATTTTCTTAAAATAATTATCTCTATCGCTTACAAAAAAAAATAAATGAAAAATATTTTCATCGTTTATGAAAGTATTTAGATATATATTGTAGTACATAAGGAAAATATTTCTCATTGATTAATCAATTCTAACGATATAAGTGATCATTGTAAGGTAAATATTTTCCAAATAATTCATTTTCCCTAAAATAAATGAAGCCTAAGGAAGTCTTGATTTTCTTGATTTGATGTGTTTGATATATGAGATGTGATGAGTGTGTATATTGAGTAGTGCCAAAACTTAGCATGAGAATATTTAAGTGTTAAAAGTTTCGAAAGATATACTTAAGTGCCAAAATCGAAGAAAAATGGATTATTTAAGTGCTAACAGTGAGAAATTCCAGCCAAACTATCTACGTGGCATTTTCCAATGACTTTTTTGATGACATTGTGATTTTTTTTTAAAAATCCACGTGGCAATTTTTTTTAAAATCGTCCTCATGTCATTTTTTCTTTAAAAATTTCCATATCAACCAAAAAACTCCAAAAATTGATTTAATAAAAGGGAGGGAGAGAGGGAGGGGTGAGGGTAAGGGTTGGGCGAGGGCCGTACAACCCTTGCCTACATCACCACCCCTCCTCCCCAACCATCGCTGGGAAGGGTCAGCGACAGTAGGGCGAGGGTCAGTCATGATCGTTGGGCCCTAGCCAGTGGCCGATGACCCTAGCAACCAGTGGTGAGGGCCTGTGGGCCTTGACCCAAATCTAGTGCAAGGGTTGTCGGCTGGCCCGAAAGGCCAAGAGCTATGGGCCGTTGGTTATGGTGGGTTGCCGACCATTAGCTAGGGCTCGGCGACCAACGGTCGACACTTGCCCTATCATTACCAGCTCTTCCCGGCAACAGTGGGGTGGTGGTGACGGCAAGGTTGCACAGCCCTCACCCAGCCCTCACCCAACCCTCACCCCTTCCCTTTTTTTAAATTTATATTTTTTATTATTTAGTTAATATTTATATTAAAAGCCACGTCAATGTCAAAATGACATCGTTTTGGCTAAGTCTTTGCCAACTTAGCTTTTCGGTGAGCTATATAGGCAAGTTATATTATTAAAATAAGCAATGTCGGATTTCCGGCACTCCTCGCCACACTTGGTACTTAAATATCTCAATTTAAAAAAAAAAGGCACTTAAGTGTACCTTTTATAACTTTTGGCATTTAAGTATCCCCCGTGCTTAGTTTTGGTACTTGCACTGTTCTTTTACCATGTATACTTAAGTTCCATAACTTTTAATGCTATATAACTTTCAATCAATCATTTGAGTCACATAACTTTTCAAAAACATAAAAACGTTCACTACAAGTGTTATGCCACATCAAATTTTTGGTACTTGGGTGAACGTTTTTAAAAATTTTTTGGCACTTAAGTGATCAGTTTAAAGTTACAACATTTAAGTTAACTTTTTTTTAGAAGTTATGGCATTCAAGTGTTAAAAAGAAAAAGTAAAAACATTCAAATGAGCGCCATACGAAGGTTATGGCACTTGTGGTATTCTTATCCTCTCAAATTCTCAATGAGGCAAGTGGATAGTACTTCCTTAGGATAAAAATACTAGGAGTGCCATAATTTTCATATGATGCTCACTTGAGTACAATAATTTTTTTTTCGCTTACTTAAGCACCAGAAATTTTGAAAATCAATTACTTGATTGCCACCAGCAATTTGTCTTGTCAGAAAGTTAAATGTGGCATTAATTAAAAATATATAATCTAACGGGCTCACCAGTGAAATGAAGTTAATAATTGAGAAGGCAGACGACATTGTTTAGATACCAGATTGAAGAATCCTCAACTTGTTTAAAGAAATTGGGGTAACATTCAACCTCCTTTTTAAGAACCCTAATTGAACCCTATACCTTTAAACCGGGACAAGTCACATCAAATTCACAATAGCAAGCAGTTCACAAGAAGCGGCACCCGATTGTATTAACACAGCCATGACCAATGTCAATTTTTTTTCTATTGTAGGTTGTGAAGTCCAACGAGATTCGTCACGTACCAAACCCTAATTTTTCCCTCCACGCCATTGCCATTTCCCAAGCCTTTAGTCTCTATTGAGTGAGAGCGATGACACTGAGCAAAGAGAGTGAGTGAGTGAGTGAGTAAAGGAGAAGACAAGGCGGGAGAGAGACAGAGAGAGGAAGCTTCTTCGTCCATAGGGTCTACAAGTTTCAGAGAGGAAACGCTTAGAGAGATAAAAAAAAATGGTCGTCTCTGTAGAGAGAAGGAGAAAGAAACGATGATGTTTTTTTAACTCTTGTCATGCTGGACAAACATTTCTAATGTAGGACTTCAATTTTTTTTTAAAGTCACTTTGGAATGAAAAATAATGAAAAAAGTCACGTAGGACTAATTGCGAGAATCAGCACTCAAGTGAACAATTTGCACCAATATGGCATGCAAATGAGTGAAAGAAATTATTATAGCACTCGAATGATGGCTACACGAAAACTATGACACTTCTAATATTCTTATCTAGTACTTCCTCCATATAATATAAATTGTTCTGTTTTCCTTCCTTCACCAAGTCTAGAAATTATTATTCTTGTATGATTACATGATCCGTTAACTTCTCCTTTTCTTCACAATTTCCTTTATTAAAATGTGCTAAGCCGCTCGCACTCTGCATTTTCTACGAAGAGCAGCCATTTCTATATGTTGATTTCTTAATTGTGTCCAATCCAATACACAGTCATACGAATTTTCTAATATTTTCTTTCATGAACTAATTACACCAAATTGATAGCTACTTCGCTTAAAAAATTTATGCTTCCATGACTTGATAGCTTTACATTTGTCGGCTAACTTTACATATACTTCGATACTTCGACCAAAAATTCAAATTCCAAAATGGACTTCAATAGTGGTGACTTGAATTAGCAATTTCAGTGCATTTTCTTCTTTGTATCATGGAACTTGCATGATGTTTAGGTGGTTTTATAATTTACAATAAAACTATGGCTTATATTTTCATTTTGTGGGTGATATTTTATTACAGTTTCCGGACGTCCCTTGAATAGAATCATCCGAGGGAGATGGAAGGTGGATAAGGAGCGGGGAAAAGATATTTTTCCAGGGACAATCATAATCTATAATCCATGTATTAAATGATGAATCCTCAAATATAGACACGACAATATCAACACGATCAGAATTACTACCAGCAATTGCTGCAATATCATCATTAAACTCAACTCAAATTCACTCACCATTCTAGTTCTTCAGCTTAAAACAATCCCTTCCAAAATGCCTCATTTTGCCACAACTTCAACGGACTAAAACACCAATCCTAGATTTATTACATCCGTTCAAGTTTATACTATTTCTGCTATCACTAGTACTAGCTCTCTTGTTCTACCTTCACTTACTAAAGCAACAAACACAATTTTACAGATTCTCTTCTACGGATGTCTTCACTTAGGACCAAATTGTGGACCCATCAAACATCAAGCTTGTGTCCCAAAGGAATTACTAATAATAGTACAATAGTATTCCAACTATCAAGAAATGATGATAACGAATCAAAGTACATATCTCATCATCAAAATCAATCTCAATTGAACTTAATTGGCTAATGACCACATTAAATTCATTGATATTATTAGCAATTGATGTACCTTCACCCATCTTTAAGTGAAATAGACGTTGCATCAAGTAGACCTTATTGATCACATAATGCTTCTTATACATGTCCAGCGGGGCATTCATCAAACTTGTGGCGGTTTTCTCTTTCATGATGTTAAACGTGACATTGTAAGCCAATGTCAACCAAATAACACCAAATGCTTATTTGTCCAGCAAATTCCAATCAGCTTCCTTCATTGAATTTGATTTCTCTCGAGATAGGGTTAAATGTTGACTCCTCTTGTATATATAACCCTCAATTTATATTTTCTAGAAATCAAAATCCTTCCCATCAAATCTATCGAATTTCACTTGTAGTTCTTCAAGTTCCATCGATTTACTTAAACTCAATCAAGCTTAGATCCTATCTCAATTATCATGAAAACAAGCAATTGCACAATAAAACAAGCAAAATAAGGAAATAAATCAAATACTAAATTTATATCATTTGTCTATGTTCACAGGGAGAGCAGTATAAAATTTCACTATACATCCAGTGATATAACGAAAATCAAAATCATAATAAAAGTCATTCAAACACTTTCAATATTTTCTAATCCCAATTGCACTAAATAACTTACATAGTGTTTAGTCTTCACAATTCCTTATGAGATAATCTCCCAATCTCACAAAAGAAAGGAATTCACAGATCTTAGCCTCAAGATTTATTTGACTTCAACACTCTCAAATTGCTTAAATGCATAATTTACAAGAATTCACCTCTTGAGTACTCTTTATGAAGAAAACCCACGTTTTATATAGAACATAATTGGATTCAAAATAGGAAACTAACTCCACTAGAAAAACTATTCAGATTAGTAAAGCTTCTTTTAAGGATTCAATCTCGAAACTTAATTTCAACACGCATAGCACCAAAAGAGTGTGGATGGCATACGCTAAATGTACGAGATTAGTGTATGGTTTGCGGGAAGTAACGTGGTTAAAGAGATGAAGGACAAGCCGTCTCAGAATATTCCTCACGTCTTACGTCAATCGTCAACAAAATATGACAAATAAATATGACAAATATATGAGGAAAGAAAAAATAGGACAATGAGAAGTTTTCAGTCTATCACTGTCTTCTTGACATATTGAAATGACACATCTCAGATTTCTTTTCTATGATCGTGCTCTTTCCTAGAATTTGCAAGTGAAAGACAGAGAACAAGCTCTGACACAAGCCCATGACGTTTTGATGGACAATAAAAATAATTAATATTGAAATAGTGACGTTTACACTGCTTGTAATCAGCAGATCAAACTATCTTGGAAATTTCATGGTAATCTCTGACAGACGTGCACTGTCAATATGATATTGGAATCTATGTTTGCGTGAGTCATATTTATCTAAACTTCTCACTTAAGTTTTGAATTTCTAATAATAAAAATCAAGTTCCAGGCTACTTGGACAGATTCAGCTCGATGTAGACGAGATCACTACCGCCATTGCGGAGAATTCAATGTTTTAAATAGCACATCGACTTTTAATTCTACGCTCAATTGAGAACTGAGGAAATTCATTAAATATAAGGTATATTATTATTGAACATGTTATGTATTTGGAATCTTATTTATTTCTTTCCTGTATGTAATACTTCAACTCCTGTTGAACTCATAAAACTCTCCTAATTAAACTTTTAATTCTAAAAGAGTTTAAAGTCCAATTGGGTCAAAGGCTTAATTTTGCGAGATTTAGAATTTCAAAATCATCTAATTTTGTTGTAACCGTGTTTAAATTGATTTTTGGAGAATTTCACATAGTATGGAAGTCAAGTTGAAGGCATAGTTCTTTGAAAAAAATCATATTTTCCTTTATCATTGATAAAAGAAACTGCGTAGATGATCATAATGTAAAATTGACACGGAAGCTACCTAGTATGCATTCCAAAGAAGTGGATAAATCAGTCCACGTGGTCTTTCCTTAATCCGGAATTTTGTTTTTTTTTGTTTTTTGTCATGGAAACATCTCTCCTATTAAGATACTTAAATAATAAATCACGCTTCATCTAATAGCCTAAGCTTTTAGGACAGTTAGTTGTGATCTTACAAAATCTCACATAGTATCAAACTGGAGATTATAAGTTCAAATCTTGTCAGACCCCATTTATCTCCCTAATTAAATTTTCATACTTAGTAGTAGGCAAAAAAATTAGACTAAGCGTGAAAAAAAGTGTTAGAATATTTAAATAATAAACCACATCTTCATTTAAAGATTAATTTTTTTGAACAGTTGCTTATGGTCCCACAAAATCTCACATCTCCTAATTATAATGTGCATCATTTGGCTGAAAATATATTATGGTCAGTTCGAATTTCTAACTAGCGTGAAAAGTTGTATAGAAGATCGAAAGTAATTGGTAGAACTTTTTTTCTTCTCAAATAAAAGAGAATTTCATCCCATAAATTGCTCTTCTTAATTACTATGATTTGGAAAATACATTACCTAGTATCAACTGTGGTATGGACAACTTTGTCCTTCTCTTATGATATCTGCAATCTCGAGCTCGATCAAGAGGTGTATCTTCTATTTAGTATTTCATTTTGCAAGGGACTCTTGTTTGTCTTATTTCTCAGTTTACTAATTACCCTGTTCCTCGTGTTCATTTTGCACATGAGGGGGCTTGTTTATGGAGTTACTAATGATCGTATTTTTACGTAGTCACTCTCCACCAAATATCGTTAAAGATATAACCAATTCATTAAAAAAAGAAGCAATCCATAATTACGATGGAAACTTGTGAATAACAAATTAAGTTTTTAAAAAGTGATAATATATGGTTTGCATATTTTAAAAGCAAATATAACTTTAGTGATTAAATGGATTACTATTCATTATTCCTACCACAAAGTTGAGGGTTATCCTACTTTTATTTTTTGCAATCTCTAGACATAACTAATGAGTTATTAAAGGTTTATATGAGGTATAATTGCTAAATCAATCTTAAACTTATTGTACATACATCAATTCAATCATAAAATTTACAATTTTGGCAATGTATTCTAAACCTTTATGTGAAATTCTAATGTAGTTTTTACGGTTAATTTTTATCAGAAATTGCTGACAGGGCATCTAGTCATCATAGGCCATCTTACTATGCTTCATTGAATATTCACCTACCTAAATTGAGATAATTTGAGTCAAAGTCAATTTGATGTGATTTATTAAGCGTTACCAAATAGGCAGTTTTCTTGTTTGAGTTGTTTCTATATATATATATATATCTATTTGATAATTGGGGATCAAATCTTTGAGACTAAAATTGGACTCTCAATTAAATTCATTTATCTATACACGCGTGGTGAAATTAACTATAAGATGTTAGATTTTGATGCTAATTAATTAGGAATATGCATTGTATAAAAAATATCAAATCGAATGCATTGCATCTAAGATTAGCTTCACCAAAGTGCAATAAAATCCTACAACTTATCATGAAGGTGTAATTGAGTCTTAAAACTTATAATGTTGGTGCAATTAAGTTATTCCATTAACTCCATCTAACTTGAAAAATGGAAAATAATTACAAGTTTTAGGACTTGATTGCAACAACTTGACAAGTTATAGGACTTTATTGCACTTTTTTGAAAGTTTTATGACTCAATTTCACTTTTGTGATAGGTTTTAGGACTTGATTGCACTTCTTTAAAGTTTTAGAACTCAATTGTATCTTCATGACAAGACTTAGAACTTTTAGTACACTTATCTCTTTAAGAATTACATAGTAATTTAGATAGTTAACTAATTTAGATTAGATTTAATATATATTATTTCTTAGCCTAATTGTGGTCATCATATAGATTTTGGATAGTCTATAATTTCTCTTAATTACAATATAACCAAATAAAAAATGTCACCTAGGACATATAGATTGCATATGAAATTTATTTGTCTCATAATATATGAATGTGATATACTGCACATCATTTAGTGAGTCACATAACTTAGTGTCTGTACTTTAATAGAAATTATATCATGTAGATAGGTTCAATAATTGTTTACCATGTATTGCATATAGTCTGGTTTCCATAAGAAGAAAAACTCAAAAAGAACTAATTGACATTGTATTTCGAAATCATGTTTAGGTCATACATGCATTGTTTGATCTTTAGTTGATGTTTTGCTGAACAATTGGTGTATCAGACATAATGGAGATTTATTTGGATTTGTTTACCATGTCACGCCTCAACTTTAGAGTACATGGCAACCCCTATTCATTGAGGTTGTGACGTCCTGAAATTCGAGCCCTCTGAGAGAGGACTGAACGTTAATTTCGCCAGTGCATTGTTGGTTGATCTCACTCGGAACTGATCACTCCTGAGATACTGACCTTGAGGGGAAAGGCTAATGAGGACGAACTCGTGCGACTAAAGAACTTGACCTGGAAAACGACTCGACCGTGAGACTTGCGTAAGGATGATCCTGTAGTTAGGCAGGCCGATTTCAGGGACGACTAGAAGTCGATTCACGGACAGAAATAATGGGATGACGGGTGATTCCGTCTACTGTTATCGAACCCGTGAACGACCCTATGTCGATCCTTGATAATCGTGTACTTTGAAATAAGAATCGATCCTTCGCAATTTCATGTAGTCAAGGACGTCCATGTGTCGAGAAGTCTTAAACGTGGTTTGGCACGAGTCGGTTACGTGTGAATCCTCGAAGCCGCCTCGTCGGTCGAATTATACCAAAATGACATTTGGGCGAAATTGACAAGGCGGGAGAATCCAAGATTGGACTTCGAATTTTCGGGAACGTCCGGGGTGGACTTTTGGATGATGCTTCCTTGACAGTCGACGGAGTCGGTTGAGCCAAGTTTTGAGAAAGGGATTTTGGACCGAGAAACAGAGCCTATGAGGATGTGGGTCAGGCAAGAACAGTGTGGGCCTCACGCCCAGGGTGGGATAGCCACCATGGAAGGCCCGAGGCAAGCAAGTGAGCCCGTTGGGCCAAACCGACCCTTTACCCTTCCTAGCCCATTGTCTAAACCTGAGCCAATTCGAGCCCAATAAATTCCCGAGCCCGTTCCTATTCATTTTCCGGCCTTTTCCTAGGCCCGTCCTCCATTTTCAGCCCAAGGACAGATTGGGAAATGTGCAAGGTGGAAATGACCAAAATGCCCTTGGATATTTTGAAGAAAAGTCAAAAAGGAAGAAAGAGAAGATGAGGTCATTGTTTGGCAAGTGGGGCAAGCCTTGATGGCTTGGATAAGGCTTATCCTTCAGCCTTCACTTCACTCTCTCTCTCCTCTTCATCTTCTCCAAAATCGCAGCCCCTCTCTCCCCTTCTTCCCTTGCCTTCCTGCAGTTTCAGTTTCTGACCTCTCACCGAAATTGGAGTTGTTCGTTGCCTTCCCGGTGGAATCTCGGGGCGTGCCACCTACCGTTGCGCTCGGGAGAGAGAATCCGTACGGATGGTGTCGGACGTTCGTCGATCGGAGCTGCCGTACGATCCGTACGGCGGCCGGAAGTCGGCTGTTTCCGGACCGCCTACTGTAGCGTCGCCCTCTGCACAGCTCCGCCTTTTCTTCCGTTTCTCTCCATTTCCGGCCAAACCACCACCCATCCCAGCCACAAGTGGTTCCCCCTCAACCCCAGGTGCCGTTGGTCACTGGCCCGCCGCTTGCCGGAGCTCCGGGCAGCCCGTTCAACTCCGGTCAGCAACTTTCCTCCTGTGCAGTCAGTTTTTCAGAGTTGCAGAGGGATTTCGAGTTTGTTGCTGCTGTTCTCAGCCCTGGGACCACCTTGGATCGCTGTGGTAGAGGTCCCCGGGTGTCGGGTTCGTCGCCGCCGCCGCGTCCGCGTCTCCGGCCCGCTTAACGGGTGAGTTTAGCTCCTAATCCCTATTTAGTGCCTAAACTTGCTTAGGGTTGGGTTAATTAGTGTTAATGCTGGTTTAGGAGGGTTAATTAAGTGTATTAGCCATAAGATAGGTGGTTAGATAGTTGATTAAGATTAGCTTAGATTAATCTTACTTAATTATGCTTGATTATGCTTAAATATTGCTTATGTGTGGTTTATGTGATAATTAAGCATGTTTAGCTTAATTGATTGATTAATTGTGTTTAATCAATGTTTTGTTTAATTTCTGAATTTAATTTATTATTAATTGAATTTCGAAAATTACTGTTCATGGATTACTGTTCACGATTACTGTTCATTGATTACTGTTCACGATTACTGTTCATTGATTACTGTTCATCCGGAAGTGAGATTGTGCATAATTTTATGTGCGTTGATCATATGAAGTGAATTGGATGTGGCATTGCATAAGCATCCGCTTGAATCGTGTGATTTTTACAAAAGAAAGAAAATGATTTGTCCGAGGGACACCGGAAATGGACCGCCTTTATGAGAAAGGAAGTGATTTGTCCAAAGGACACTGAAAATGGACCGCTTTTATGAGAAATGTGGGAAAAATGGTTTGTCCGAGGGACACTGGAAATGGATTGCTTTTATGAGAAAGGATTTGAGGTTTCATATGCAAGTATGTGTGCATTGGCTAATGCTCAAAGATAATAAATCGGTTGTAATGGTATGCTTGCGTGATCACTAAGTTGAACCCGCCGCCCCGGCCGAAGTTCGGGGGGGTGTTAGTCCGATTTATCGGAAACCCGGCGAGGGCACGGAAGGGCACGGTTGCGTCTCTGCGGAGGAAGGGCGCCGTAGCGCCGTGGCGCCTCAGTTGTGAGCCGGATGCGGAGTCGCGGTAGAGGCCGGGCCCATGCTCCTTCGGGAATGCCGTCTTGGGCGGGGTCCCTTGACGTAGCCGCGCCTCATGGGGGAGGGCGATGCCTGGCTATGCCAGTAGACACCGGCGGGAGTTCGGTTGTAGCCCGAGGGGCAGTAATAATCGGAACACGTGTGGATGCAAGAGTGCATGAGAAATATGGTATCATTGGTTCCGATTATGCATGGGGTGATCACATCATGATTTATGGCATGCACGCATGATTTTATAACGTGCAGGGTGTGGCAATGGCCAGGTGAGATCGCTTGTGGTGCGACTCGCATGTGATTGATGAACTTGCATCATCTAACGGCCATGTGCATTGCGTGTATTGTGCTGACTTATAACGTGCGGGGTATGGCATACCGGGTAAGGTTGCATGCGAACCGACTTTTGATTGTTGGTTGCATTGCTTGTATTGTATGAGGTTTTACGTGCAGGGTATGGCATACCGGGTAAGGTTGCATGCAAACCGACTAATTGTTTGTTGGTTGCCCCTGTCTGTTGTTTGCTTGCGGGTTGCGGGTTGCGGATTGCGAGTTGCGAGTTGTTAGTTGTTTGTTGTTTGGTTGAGTGAGGGGTGGTTCTGGAGAGATACCCCAGGTTGAGTTGGTGTACTAACCGGGGCTTAGGGGGAAGAACTCGCTGAGATTTTATCTCAACCCGTCGTGGTTAAGATTTTTCAAGCCCCTAGAATGGCGCACCCGCAGTGGAGAATCCAGCCCCCGCTTCTCCAGTGATCGACCTAACGGAGTCAAGTCTAATGGGTCCGAATGACCGTGGTGTTGAACCCGAGGGTTCATTCTGTATAGCTGGATTAGCCTAGTTTCTTTTTGGCCTGGCTTAGAGGATGGATCGGCTCCTTTTGTCGGGCTTGTAATTCAAAAGACGATCCTCCGTTGGTTAATCCAGTAAATTGTGTAAATGAGTAGTGATGGTTGTTCTTGTTATTCATCTCTCTATCCCTGATTGATTGATTGATTGTTTGTTGGACTGGGGATGGTTCGTCTTCCGCTTGCGCATAACGAAAGATTAAAATGAATGGTCATCGACGAGTCCTGGGACGTCGCTTTCAATCGACCAAGAGAAGGGGTTGTCGCGTGCTCGGGGTTCGGGGCGTGACAGAGGTCAAATAAGTGCGATGTCCTAGGATGTATTGCCGACCATTCTTTTTATCTTTTAATTATGCTCATGCAGAAGCAAAACATTATACACCCGATCAAACAAGAGCAGCAGGGATAGCTAGAAAGGCAAGTAACGATAATACTAAACACCCCATCTTATTTATTTATGGGATTAACCCTTAGGAATAAGTACATGTATAGCCCTACAGATAGGCATTGTTCCGATTGCCATCAAATAGATATAAAGGGAAGAAGGGTCAATTTAGTCCATCTTAAAAAGGGACTAGGGTCTAGTCAGTCCAAAAAGAAGGCATCTAATGTTACCTCGCGAGTTCTTCATAGAGTCCAAATAGGCCGCCCTTGAACGAGATGAACCAAGCCACAAAAGGATGTGGAACCAATTCACCCCCTCCCTTGTCTACTCAAACAGTGGTAGTAAACCTTAAGAAGACTGCCTCGCTCTCTCTGTGGTAAACATTGATATGTATAGCTTGGTGGCGAGAAGGAGTCCAATATGTTTAGAGCGGAAAGCCATGCCAAGGGGCACGAAAGGGTTAAGCGACAACAAGTGAAATAAAATCTCGGTAAATCGAGCCCTAAGTGTTGGTTAAAGTATCAATTTGCCTCGGGGTACTTAACAAGTGCATTCATTATAATAACAATTGACAATCAAATCGATTTGTAGGTAGCCTTACCTTGCAACAGCACATATCTTGCATGATACAACTTCACATGTGCCAACAACAATGCAATTAGGCATTCATATTGTCAAAACACAATTCATAATATTTCATGCACGATACATTCACGCATGTTTCAATTTTTACAACTTTTTGGGCCACGACATGACCCAAAGGTTAGCAATCTTTTGGCGTGACCAAGCATCATCTCACCCCATCACGTAGGGCATCGTCTGGATCTCTTGTCACAAATGGCATTCCTATATAGAGTATTGGTCCGGCCTCAAAGGTGACTTGGTATTCAGACACCCACCAAACATCTAGTAAATCAAGATTCATCTCCTCAAACTCCTGTTGAGTGACGGGTTCAATTTAATGTGTCTACACAAGCATCTCAAATTACTCAATCATTTTATTTCTCAAGGCATACATCAACCAATATAGGACATGCATAAAATCAACATATAAACCAACCAATAACCCACATATTGTCCACTTATCGCTCTATTGCGATAATCTAACAGTTATTTATAAATAATTAACATAAATTAGATTTAACAATAATTGATTATTATTAAAAATAATTACTTAATACTAAAAAGGAATTAATCATAATTAATTATATGAAACAATAATTAATTAGCATTAAAAATGATTAATCATGATTAATGGTTATTAAAATAATTAAATATAATCTATTATTGCTAAATCAAAATTTAGTATTTAATTAGCACAAATTGCGGTTAAACTATAGTTAATTAGCACTAAGTGTGATTAACAAAATTAATTAACACTAATTATAATTAACTATAACAAACCATCTAATCAGGATTAGTCCTAAACTAATATGTATACTTCATTGAGATTAACACACTAATTAAGGGATTAGAGCGTTAACTCACCAGCTTACGGCAATGACAACATAGGTGCGACGGTGGTGGCAAGGGCGACACGTGGCTACATTAGCACATCAAAGCGAAATGGCGTGGAAACAAGTCTCTGCAAGAGTGGCTTGGTGAGGAGGAAAGCTAAGGTAGAGAGGGACATAGGCACAACTACAAGCGGCACCATGGGTAGAGACAGCTTGCAAACAGCTCTAGCGGTGGTGCAAGGTGACATGAGGAGGTTGGGTTGATTTGTCTAGGTGAGGACCTAAGAGAGAGAACCCTGAGAGAGTGAGGCATGGCAAGGGGTGGTTCAGGGGTGGCTTGGTGAGGTTTGCGAGGGGTTTGACAGCAGTACAAGGGTGGACGGGCGGTGGTGAGGACTAAGAGGGGCAACTGGTTCAGCGAAGACAGAACCGAGGGATGGAAAATGAAGTAGCTGGTTTCGGGTGGTGGTGGTTCGGCATGGTTTGTGACGAAGGGTGGAACTTGATTACTTAGCAATGGCAAGAGGTGGTAGAGGTGGTTGGTGATGGTGGCGTGCAGCCACAACTAGAGTAAGGCAACCACAATCAAAGAAAAAAAGAAGAAGAAACAAACCAAGGATGAAGAAGAAGAGAAGACAACCGAAAGAAGAAGAAGGAAGGAGGAGAAGGGCGTGCAACTGAAGGGGGGAGAACTGTATGAGGAGAGGGAGGGAGGAAGAGAGAGAGAGATGCACGCATTTTTGTGCCTTAAACCCATCATTATGCATGCTTTTCCTACCCATTTTGTCTTTTGTGAAATTAATGCACAAGGGGCATTTTGGTCTTTTATATTCTTTTAGGCTTAAATTCCCGAAATGCCCTTGGGCCAAAATTCAAGAAGTAGGCCAACGAATCGAACTCAATGAATAGTAACACACTTGCCAGATTGTAGAGGTAGGTTAGGGCTTCAAATTGGAATTGAGCTCGAAAATGGTCTTGGAAATTTGTTTTGTGCTTGGTGGGCTTAGTTGGGCCCACTTTAAGCTTGCTTGCCCCTGTGGCTGCCCTCCATAGGCATAGGGTCCAATGGGCCCTAGCCTGGCCCACTTTCTCGTGGGTTCCAATTTCGAGCAGTTAAATCATTTTTCCAACGTTTTTGAGTGAACCAATAAATTTTTGGGAATTAATGACGAAATGTCTAACATTTTAGTCTTGACATCCCAGAAAGTTCGATATCCGAGATTGGATTTAATTCATGGCTAAGTTCGGTCAATTATAACTTCAATATATCTCAAATTAATGGGCGGCTTTAGGAGTTATGTGTATTTGACTCGTGGTTGAAATAATATCAATTCACATTTAAGTCTCCTTGATTTATGGATGAGCTTAACTGTGATGTAATTGCGAGGAATCAATTGCTCAAGCCTCACCAATCCTTATGGTCGAATCATCAATCCATTGTCGAGTTCTCTAGTCATACGTACTTCAATCCTTAATAGCTTTTCCCCTTTGTTTAGTATCTCCTAAGTGATCAATTCAAAGCGAGATTTAACTGATAATGCATTGACAAAATGTTCATTCATATAATCCAAAATAGGTTGAAAATTCAGGACGTCACAACTCTTCCCTCTCACAAGAATTTCATCCTTGAAATTTATATTACTACTCGATTCTAAAAAATATTGGGGTATTGACACCTCATTATCTTCTTGCTTTCCCACGTGGTTCTCTTTGTTCCACGATGTTGTCATAATACTTTGACCAAGGGGATTGCCTTGTTCCGCTGCACTTGCTCTTTTCGATCTATTATCCATACTAGCCTTTCCACATACAACATCCTGTCTTCCATGTCTATTTTCTTGAAATTTAGCATGTGGGTCAGATTTGGTTCATGCTTTCTTAACATTGACATGTGGAAAACGTCATGCACTTGGTCAAGTCTCGAGGGCAACACAAGACAATAAGCTGAGGTCTCGATTCTTTCCAAAATTTCAAAGGGTCCCACGTACTTTAGACTCATCTTTCCCTTTTTGTCGAATCTTGAAATCCCTACATTAGTAACACCTTAAGAAACACATGGTTGCCAACTTGGAACTCCAATGGCCTACGCCGCTTATCCGCATAACTTTTTTGGTGGCTTTGAGCTATCTTTAATCTTTCTCAAATGACTTTGACTGCATTCATCGGTAGTTGAACCAACTCTGGGCCTATAATCTTCCGTTCACCAACTTTTTTTCTAGCAAAGCGGAGTTCTGTAAGGCTTGCTATACAATGCTTTAAATGGTGCCATCTTAATGCTCTATTGATAACTATTGTTGTAGGCAAATTTCACCAAATGAAGTTGTTCCCCCTAACTTCCTTTAAAGTCTAGGATGCAAGCTCGCAACGTATCCTTAAGTGTCTAAATTGTCCTTTCTAACTGACCATCAGTGTGCGGATGATAGGCTGTGCTATATTGTAGTTTTGTCCTCATGGCAGTTTGCAAACTTTTCCAAAATGCTAACATAAACTTCAGGTCTTGATTAGATGTAATCATCACTGGCACTCTGTGGAGATGAACAGTTTGCCTCATGTACAGTTCTGCCTACCTTTCCAGGGTAAAATCCTTTCACATGGCGATAAAGTGTGTAGATTTCATTAATCTATCGACCACAACCCAAATCGAATCATCCCCTCATTGACTCCTTAGTAATCCTATCACAAAGTCCATCGTGATATTTTCTCACTTCCATTCGGGAATTTCGAGAGGTTGTAGTAATCCTCCAGGCTTGTAGTGTTATGCCTCTACTTGTTGACACATTAAGCATTTAGCTACATGTTTGCCAATATCCAATTTCATGCCATTCCACTAGTAGTGTTGTCATAGGTTCTAGTGCATATTTGTGTTGCTCAGGTGTATGCTATAATTGCTACAATGAGCTTCCAACAAAATTTCTTCCTTAAGCTCTGCATTTTTAGGCACACAACATCGTTTATGGAATTTCAAGATCCTATCCTCAAATATTTGAAAATTAGCTTACCTCAAACTTAAACTCTAAGTCTCAAACTCCTTCTAGTAGGACCTATTCTCAAACCACCATGTGGGCGATCTATGACTTTCAATTAAACATATCTGCAACCTTGTTGGTCTTACCGGAATGGTATAGAATGTCGTAGTCATAATTATTGAGAAGCTCCATCCATCAATGCTGTCTCGTATTTAATTCATTTTGGGAAAACAAGTACTTTAGGTTCTAATGGTCTGCATAAATATGAAATCTTTCCCCCACATCGATAATGCTTATAAATCTTTAGCGCAAAGATGATCGCCGTTAACTCCAAGTCATGCCTCGGATAATTCAACTCATGTGGTCTTAACTGACAGGATGTATATGCAACCACTTTTCTATGTTGCATTAAGACGCAACCCGATCTTTTGCATGACACATCACTATAAATCTTATATCTATTAGGACTAGACAAAATCGTCAATATAAGTGTCGTAGTCAACTTGTGCTTAAGCTCTTGAAAACTACAATCGCAATTATCCGTCCATTCAAATTTTTTGTCCTTCTTCAATAATCAAGTCAGAGACATAGCTATTGTAGAAAACATTTCCACAAATCATCTATAATAACTAGCCAATCCTAAGAAATTCCAAACTTCAATCACCGTCATTAGTCTTGGCTAATTCATGACTGCTTCAATCTTAACCGGATCAATAGAAATCCCTTTGCCAAAAATCATGTCATTGAGGAATGCTACTTGAATTAACTAAAACTCGCTCTTATTAAACTCGATGTACAGCTTATGATCCCGATTTGTAGCATTGTCCTCAAGTGTTGCTTGTGTTTTTCTAAACTTTTTGAGTACACTGGGATATCATTAATGAACATGATCATGAGCTAGTCCAAATATTCCTTAACACATGGTTCATCAAATTCATAAAAGCTGCAAGGGTGTTAATTAGAACAAATGGCATCATGATAAACTCATAATGACCACATGTATGAAATGTTGTTTTCGGTATATCCTCATTTCTAATCCTTAGTTGATGATAGCCTATCTTTTGGTTTATCTTGAAAAATACCAAAGCTCCTTGATGTTGGTCAAACATGTCATCTATGCTTGGCAACGAATACTTGTTCTTGATTGTTACATGGTTTAATTGTCGATAGTTAATGCAAAGACCTAGTGATCTGTCCTTTTTTCCTCAAGAACAAGACTAGCACTCCTCATCAAGACGTAAGGATGAATGGATCCTTTGTCCAGTAGCTGTTGCATATAGACCTTCAATTCCGACAACGTTATGTGGTATGGTGCTTTAGAAATTGATTATGCTCTAGGGGCCAACTCAATTACAAATTCGATTTCCCTTTTATGAGGCAATCCAGGCAATTCCTCTAGGAAGACATCAAAAAATTCTCGCACTATAGTGATGTCTTCCATCCTTGGTTCCTCGACTGATGTATTCATCATGGTTGCCATAACCTTGGCAACCTTCACCCAATAGACAAGTCACTTCAAGTGACGAAATCAAATGAATTGAGGGTCCTCCTCAATTTCCAATGAACTCATAACTATTACTCCCGATTGGATTAAACTGGATTATCTTTCCATGACAATCCATCATAATTCATTACTTGGTGAGCCAATCTATGCTAATGATAACATCAAAGTCATACATTTTTAACATAATCAAGTTTATGCTTTCCTCTCAATCACCAATAGCTAGTTTACAACCAGAACAACCTACGGTAGAAAAAACATTGTCCTCAAACGGGGTAGAAATACTAAAAACAACTCCCAACAATTTTCGACTTAACCCCACTAACCTAATGAATTGTTTAGCCACCAAAGTATGCATAGCATCAGGGTCAACCAATGCATGAGTAGCATGGTTGTACAAGGATACCGTACCTGTAACCATCATAGGCAAATCCTCTGCCTCCTTTCTAGTGAAAGCATACACCCTTCCTTGTACTAGGGGTCTATTTAGGTTGTTCTGAGGAGTATTCCCTATAGGCTATCCTACTTACGTCAGTGGCATTTGCAATCTTGAAGACCTATGGAGGAAATTCTTCAGTTGATAGCCCTACTAGCCACAACCAAAATAAGCTCTCATCCTACTTGGACATAGGCCATTTACATGCTTCCTTCCATAAGGTTGACACACCATACTTGAGCTAGTTGCCAGCTTTTCGACATTGTTCCTCCGATTTGGCAGAATGGGATGCTTTCCTCCAGTCATCGGCCTCTTCCTAAACCGATGATTATCTCTATTTAGAACAAATCGTGATCTAAATGCAGTTGTCTTCTCAACCAGGTGTTTCTCAATCATTTGAGCTCTCTCATACAGCTCATCATAGTCTTTCAAATTCGAGGATATTAGTTTATTCTTGATTTCCCACTTCATTCAATCCCTGAATCCCCTCGCTTTATCCATTAGATCCTTAACCAACCCTAGTGCATACTTTAACTATTCAGCAAACTTCGCTTCATAGTGATCCATTGACAATTGGTTCTATCGAAGTTGCTGAAACTCTATCATCTTTTGTTCCCGAGCGCATTCCAAAAAATACTTGCCGTTGAAGGCTTCCACAATAGCACCCCACACCGGGACTGTACATTCAGGAAATACCTTTCTTTGGGTAGCCTTCCACCATATACTTGGTGTTTCCTTGCAACTAGTAAAGTGCCAATGTCACCTTATCCTCCTCCGTACACTTTAGCAGCGTGAAAGTCTTTTCCAACTCCCTGACCTAGAGGGTTACAACCTCAAGGTCACCTTCGCCTTGAACTTAGACGGTTTCAGTTTCAAGAACTGCTTGACTAACTTGTGCATAAGTCATTCGCAAGGCTCATTCCTTACCACAAGGACTTCAATAGGAGAGGCACCAGTGGTAGTGGTGACAGTAGCTACAGGTGCATGGGCCTGAGCTTGCTGCCCAATCATGTTACTTAGGTTTTCTAATGCCTACGAGATCCCATTTAACTTATAATCCCCACATGCCCTTCCTCTAACACCCGTCTGCCCTATAGTTGCCCGCCTCCTAAGGATCATTTGTTCATGATTGCTCATCTCGTAAGATCTTTACTGAACCTACTTTTCAATTCCAATAAGGAATTAGAAATTATGAGCAACCCACTTACGACAAGAGATCCTATAAACAATCATAGACACATAAAAGAAAGTGTCTTTCCTAACTAACTATCCTAAACACCCATCGTACCTTATTGCTCCAATTATTGACCGGGCTCTACTACCAAGTCCAGTGGGGATGTCATGCCCCAATTCTAGGGTACGCGACAACCCCTATTCATTGAGGTCAAATGAGTGCGACATCCTGGATGCGATTCCGACCATTCGTTTTATCTTTTAATTATGTGCGTGTGGAAACGAAATACTAAACACCTAATTAAACAGCAACAGTAGGGAGAGCTAGAAAGGAAAGCAACGATAATAGCAAACACCCCCATCTTGTTTATTTACGAGATTTTAGGAACAAGTACATGTATAGCCCTCGGATGGGCATTGTTCTAACTACCATAAAAAAGATATAAGGGACAAAAAGGTCAATCTACTCCATCTTAAAAAGGGGCCAAGGTCTAGTCAGTCCAAAAAGAAGACATACGATGTCCACTCAATGTGTCACCTCGCAAGTCCTTTATAGGGTCCAAACAAGCTACTCTTGAACTAGATGAACTAGGCCACAAAAAGATGTGGAAACAATTCACCCCATTCCTTATCTACCCAAACAGTGGTAGTAAACCTTAAGAAGATTGCCTCGCTCCATACTGCGGTAAACATCGATATGTGTAGCTCGGTGGCGAGAAGGAGTCCACAACGTGCAAGGCAGAAAGTCATACCTAGGGGCTTGAAAGGGTTAAACAACAATGAGTGAGATAAAATCTTAGTGAGTCAAAGCCCTAAGCCTCGGTTAGGGTATCAATTTGCCTCAAGGGTACCTGACAGGTGCATTCATCGTAATAACAACTAACGGTCAAATTGATTCGCAAGTAACCTTACCTTGCAACAGCACGCATCTTGAATGATACAACTTCACATGTATCAGCAATAATGCAATCAAGCATTCGTATAATTAGAACACAGTTCATTAATATCTCATGCACGATAGAGTTACGCGTGTTCCAATTTGTATGACCCCTCAGGCTATGACACAACCCGAAGGTTGGCCGTCTTCCGACATGACCGAGCATCATCCTGTCTCATCGGGTACAACATCATCTAGATCTCCCGCCACAGATGGCATTCTTATACGGAGCATCGATTCAACCTTAACCATGACTCAACATTTGGACACCCATTAGGCATCCAATAAATCAAGCATCGTCTCCCTAAACTCCTGCTGGGTGACGGGTTCATTTTAATGTGTTCACAAGGCATCTCAAATTGCTTAATCATTTTATTTCTCAAGGCGTACATACATCAACCAATATAGGACATGCATAAAATCAGCATATAAACCAACCGATAACTCACATATTGTTCACTTGTTGCTCTATTGCGATAATCTAACAGTTAATTATGAATAATTAACGTAAATTAGATATAACCATAATTGATTATCACTAAAAATAATTACTTAATACTAAAAAAATTAATCATAATTAATTTTCACAAACAATAATTAATTAACACTAAAAATAATTAACATTAATTAATTATTACTGAAATAATTAAATATAATTAATTATTGCTAAATTAGAATTTACTTTTTAATTAACACAAATCGTAGTTAAACTACAGTTAATTAGCACTAAGTGGGATTAGTGAAATTAATCAACACTAATAATAATTAACTATAACTAACCACTTAATCCATATTAGTCCTAAATGAATCTGCCCCTAATTGAGATTAGCACACTAATCAATGGATTAAAGCATTAACTTACTAGTTTGCAGAGGCAACAGCACAAGCATGGTGGCAACGGTGATGGCGATACATAAATACCACTAGCACGTCGAGGTAAGGCAATGCAAAAATGGGTCTCTGCCAGAGTGGCTTAGCAAGGAGGAAAGCCGAGGGAGAGAGGGACACAGCCGCAGCTACAGGCGGCGACACAAGTGGAAGCGACTTGCGAATAGCTCTAACGGCGATGCAAGGCGGCATGAGGTGGCTGGGCTGATCTGTCTTGGTAAGGACCCTAAGAGGAAGGACTTGGGACAGAGAGCCTAGAGAGAGAGAGAGAGAGAGAGAGGTGTGATTGGAGGTGGCTTGAGGGCAGTTCGTTGAGGCTCGTGGGCGTCCGATGGGTGGCACAAGGGCAAACGGACGGTGGCAAGGACTAAGAGGGCGGCTGGTTCGGTGAAGACGAGAACCAAGAGAGGGAAAAAGGAAGCGTTAGTTTTGGGTGGTGGTGGTTCAGCGTGGTTCGTGGCAAAGGGCAAAACGCGACTGCTTGGTAGTAACGAGAGGTGGTAGAAGTGGTTGGTAATGGTGGCATGTGGCCACGACTAGAGCAAGGCAGCCACAATCAAAAGAACCAAAAAGGAACAGACTAGAGCAAGGCAGCCACAATCAAAAGAACAAAAAAAGGAACAAACTAGGGAAGAAGAAGGAGAGAAGAGAATCGAAGGAAGAAGGAGGAAGGAGGAGAAGGGTGTGCGGCTGAAGGGGGAGGGAGAGCCGTGCGGGGAGAGAGAGAGATGCATGCAATTTTGTGCCTTAAACCCATCATTATGCATGCTTTTCCTACCCATTTTGTATTTTGTGAATTAACGCACAAGGGGCATTTTCGCCTTTTCTATTCTTTTGGGCACAAATTCTCAAAAAGCCCTTGGGCCAAAATTTAAGAAGCGGGCCAAGGAACCAGGTTCAATCAATAGTAACAGCTCGCAAGATTGTTGGACTCAGTTAGGGCTAAAATTAGAATCGGGCTTGGAAATGGGCTCAAAATTTATTTCGGGCTCGGTGGGCCTAATTGGGGCCACTTTGGGATTGCTTGCCCTTGTGGCCGCCCACCTTGAGCGTGGGGTCCAATGGGCCTTGGCCTTGCCCACTTCCTCATAAATTCCAATTTTGGCCCATTAAGTCCTTTCTCCGACGTTTTCAAGGAATCGACAAATTTTTGGGAATTAATGAGGCAATGTCCAACATTTTAGTCTTGATTTCCTGGAAAGTTTGATATTCGATATTGGATTTAATTCATGGCTAAGTTCGATCAATTGCGGTTTTAGTATATCTCAAACTAACGAGTGGCTTTAGGAGTTCCATGTATTTGACTCGTTGTTGAAATAATATTAATTACCTTTTAAGTCTCCTCGATTCATGGATGACTTCGGTTGTGATGTAATTGCGAAGAATTGATTGCTCGACCCTCGTCAATCCTTATGGTTGAATCGTCAATCTATAGTCGAGTTCTTTGGTTGTATGTGCTTGAATCCTTAATAGCCTTTCCTTTTGGTTAATATATCCTGAATGATCAATCAATCCAAAGCGAAATTTAACTAATAATGTATTGATGAAATGTTCATTCATATAATCCAAAGTATGTAAAAAATTCAGGATGTCACATAGCACATCAAGGGGTTTTTTTTTTATCATTTTAAGCAATTTATTTATGTTTTTAGTTATTGAGAGGTAAATTCATGTTTGTGCACTCGGATGATTATACATCTCTTGTTAATGGTTTAAAATTAAAATGGACCATATAGCTTGCAAAGCATTTCTGTAAAGAGAAAAAATATCAAAAGGGTGTTATTTATTTAGACTAGTCTACTCCCATATCCATGAAATTTGTTGGTTTGCAAAAGTAAAAATTTTCTCGCTAATTTTACTTGGGTTTCTAATTGACCCATAATAAATTAGTGAGAACTTCAAAATGAATTGATTGGCATGTTTAATTGATTATATTAAAATCCTGAAATTATTATTAGTATGGACTTGTGAGGTCCACACTAAACACTTACTTAGTAATCCATTTGTATTCCTTTGAAGGTTCACCATAGGAAAGGTCGCAACACATCATTATAGGAAATTTCATTACTAGAAAAACCCTTGGTACAAAAGTTTTTACATCAAGGAGATAACTTCATTAATACTATGTTTATATTAATACTAAAATAAACTAAAATTTATTTTATTGATTGATCAATCTAGATTGTTGGTAATTTTCGAGATTTTTTAATTCATATAAAATTTAATTAAAAAGTTAGTGTAAATAATCCGCACCAACTATCGTGCTTGATCAAGAATTCAAGGCAACAGTTCCTTTGAGTAATTGATCGATCTATTATACATATCTAAAATTTATCATACAAAAGACAATTCAATGTACCTATATATTATGCACACTTTTTAAAATTTATCCTATAAAAGATGATTCGATGTAACTATATATGTTGTAAACTTTTTGTGATGAATGACTTTCAAATTTTCTCTATATCTTTCCCTACATAAAATTTTACAATGCATTAGCATATAAAGGTTAGCCATTTAAGACGGTTGTAAAAATTTATTAATTTTGTATGTGTATGATTTTGCAGTTTATTCAAAATTTCGTCACATATTAATTAATATTGGTATCACAATACTCTACAAATATCAAGCATAAGATTATATATATCGGAGTATTATGCATGACACGTATAGTAAACATGATCAAATTTATGATTGGATATAAATCTCGTGGGTTTGCTACTGATGAAAGCGTATACGTCTTCATCAGGATTTTAATTTCTAACTTTTTCATTGCTTTAAATGAATGCATTTTTGAAGATGAACTTCTCATATGATTTTTCAGAGTATATTAATTTGTATGTTAGACCCGTACATGGAGATTTCACTAGTATATACTATAATTTTGGACTGGACAAACACATAAAACAAGGGCATACCAATTACTTGAAACATTCTTGGGGTGTGTCTGCGTTAGCAATATAGATACTCAACAAATATCAAGCATACGAGTTTATCCATTGGATTGATATCCATGAACGACATAGATAATACCTCTATGAAGTCAGTTATCTTCTTGAGCTCCATAAAATATACGAAGTTTCCGAGATATTATATAGTTTTTCCATCATGTGAGTCATATAATCACCTCATTCGACGAACTTTCGTGTTAAGAAATCGGGTATAGTCCATAAATTGATGGAATGGTACACTGGGGATCAGTTAATGCCTCCAACTTGCATTGAAAGTGATTGGCGGGCGTGGCTACGAAGAAAAAAACCATTTTAGTAGAGCTAATTGGCTAGAACTAATTAATCTCAAGATGCAATTGACTTTTTAAGTTATACCTTTTATAGATTATCGATAACTAGTAAATTATTTGTCGGGTCAATTTCATGTTGAGATATACAAGACCCGCATATACACTCAGATATATATTTATAAAATGCTCTAGCTGGCTATGTACCCAATGAATGGCAGAGGTCAGACAGTTGAATTTCGATCATAAAAGGTGCCATATGTGTCCCCTTCAAGCTGAGTAGATACTGAACGGTGCAATTTTCACCCGAGCAATTGTCATATAGGAGAAAATCCAAGTCCAAAAGATTTGACTTCAAGGCACACGCAATTTCTTGGTAACTCACAAAAGTCAGTCAATATGCAATAGAAAGCCAATAATGACAACAAAAACAACATATAATTCACGATGACGACAAAGACTATAAAATTGCTCAATCTGCCCTACGATTTGATGAGTTTACTAAGTCGTTAAGCCAAAAATATATGCACGTCGACCAATCCATGGCTGGAAGCTTTCCAGGCTTTGTCCTACTTTTCAAAGCTCTTCCCCATTATAAATACACTGCCCTCGTACACCACACACACACACTTGCCTTTTGCCAAAAACCTTTCCAATGACTCCTCCAAGAATTTCGTTCGATGCTAAAAAGCTCTTCTTTTTGGCTCTCTCCTTTTTCGCAGTGGTCAAGACCTTCACTGACCACCCTCATGTCGCAGTGGCGCAAAGCAGTAACAACGACAATGCGTCAACAAGCCCGGTGAATATCGGGGTGGTTCTTGATCTCGATTCGTGGGTGGGTCAGATGGGATTGAGCTGCATTAACATGTCTCTCTCAGATTTTTATAGTTCAAACCCTTCCTACAAGACCAGGCTCGTCCTCAACGTTAGAGACTCCAAACAAGATGAGGTTGTTGCCGCTTCTGCAGGTTCTCTCTCTCTCTCTCTCTCTCTCTCTCTCTCTCTCTCTCTCTCTCTCAAACGTCCTATGGTCATGATGTTTCTCCAGGAATGATTTGATGACTCCAGTTTTTGGGTTGAAACTTTTGTACTTCTCTTGATCGTGCTGAAGTTTGTGTTGATTAATCTTTTCCTTTTACATTGGGATTATCTCTGCTTAAAGTATTCTATGCAGATGTTTGTGTGATGCAAGATAAAATTTCAGCTTCTAGGAATTTGAAATTTGAAAAGAATTCCCAGTTAAATTTTCAACGACACAATGACATAACGTGTGTTCCAATCAAAGCATATATGCACTCTCGTAGCAAAGAGTGCGCAAGGCCCATTTTCCGAGGCTCCATGAACAACCGACCAAGGTTAATCTTGCCAAAAAAAAAACAGGACCGAGATTTTGGCCCATCCTCAAGAATTGTCGTCACAGTCTTAGCTGCTTGGCATCTTTCAAGGGGTTTTTAATCACTGAAAAAAAATTCCTTATCATCTTATAGCCTGCTGGAGTTGGTTATTTCACAGTCTCGCCCAGTGGTCAGTGGGGTTGCCGGCCCTCAGCCGGTGGCTGGTGGCCCCTTGTCGTCCTTAACAATAAAAAACGAAAAGAAAAATCTATAAAATTCAAAAAAAAAAAGAAAAAGTTTAATTGGCCAAAATTTGCCGGATGAGCTATATTGACAAATTATTAAAAAAGTTTAGGGCTTAATTAGTCATATTGAAAATTTTATGACTGAATTGTTATAAATACAATATGTTTCGGACTTTTCTGGTAATTTTTCCTAAGAAACAGGGAAAATAGAGATATTTTTCTGGTTATCAAACACAAGCTAAAATAAATTAAGTGCAAGTTCTTTCCAACTTTAAACTCCTATGTTCCTTTTCCATTGAGAATTTCCGACATCTGTTGTATTGTTATTGTTTCACCATCGTTTCTGGTTCACCTATGCAGCCCTTGATTTGATAAAGAATAAGCAAGTCCAAGCCATTATAGGTCCCGAAAGTTCAGTGCAAGCAGACTTCATGATTGACCTTGGAAACAAATCTCGTGTGGCCATCATCTCTTTTTCTGCTACTAGTCCTTCCCTCAGTTCGATTCGGAGTCCGTACTTCATTCGAGCTGCGCAAGATGACTCATCCCAAGTGAATGCCATAAGCGCAGTCGTGCAAGCTTTTGGCTGGAAAGAAGCTGCCCTTATTTATGTGGATGATCGGTACGGAGAAGGCATCATACCTTCCCTTACCGATGCTTTGGAAGAAGGTCGACACGCGAGTGCCCTATAGGAGCCTCATATCTCCTTTGGCAACAGACGATCAAATCTTGCAGGAACTCTACAAGTTAATGACAATGGAAACAAGGGTCTTCATTGTGCACATGTTACCTACCCTCGGTTCTCAACTATTTTCCAAAGCAAAGGAGGTAGGAATGATGACTGAAGGTTATGTGTGGATCTTGACTAATGGAATAACTGACCTGTTAAGTGCGGTGGACTCATCCATTGTAACTAACTCCATGCAAGGAGTATTAGGGATCCAGACTTATGTCCCAAACACACGAAACCTAGAAAACTTTATGGTCCGATGGAAGATGAAGTTCCAACAAGATGATCCGTCCGTCCTTAATCCTACGTTGAACATTTTCGGATACTGGGCTTATGATGTTGCTCAAGCTCTGGCAATGGCTGTCGAGGGAATAGGTGTGGCGAATTTCAACTTCCAAATGTTGAATTCTTCGACAGATGTAACTGACCTTGACACTATTGGGGTCTCTCAAAATGGTCAGAAACTTCTCCAAAAACTAGCCAATACGAAATTTGCAGGCCTCACTGGAAATTTTAGCCTTGTCAATGGGCACCTAGAGTTGTCAGCGTACCAGATTGTTAATATAAATGGAAATGCAGCAAGAGGGATCGGGTTTTGGACACTAGAAAATGGGCTGCTAAGAGATTTGAATTCATTTAACACAAGCAAATATTCCACCTCGAAAAGTAATCTTGGATCAATAATATGGCCAGGAGATTCAAACTTTGTTCCTAAGGGATGGGAGATTCCCACAAATGGGAAGAGGTTGAAAGTCTTGGTTCCTGTGAACGATGGTTTCAATCAATTCATGACAGTGATTCAAGATCCTAGCACAAACACATCCCAAGTCACAGGATACTGTATTGACATCTTTCAAGCTGTTATAGAAAAATTGCCTTATGCTATGGTTTATGACTTTATTCCCTTTGCCTTGCCAAATGGAAGTAGTGCTGGCAGTTACAATGACATGATCGATCAAGTATTTTACCAGGTGAGATAACTTGTTGCAAGTGCTTGATTTCATTGGATTACATGTTAAACATACTATGCTATCACATGGATGACGAAGAAAACATTTCCCTCTCTTTTGTTGTAATAGAATTATGATGCCATGGTGGGTGATACGACGATCATTGCAAACAGATCATTGTATGTGGACTCCACCTTACCATACACTGAATCGGGGGTTGCAATGCTCGTGCCATGCAAGGACAACAAGAGCAATAAAGCTTGGATTTTCCTAAAGCCACTCACTTGGGACCTTTGGCTAACAACCGGATTCTTCTTTGTGATTATAGCATTGGTCGTGTGGATTCTCGAACATCCGATTAATGAAGATTTCAAGGGTTCGGCCTTGCATCAAGTTGGCACAAGTATCTGGTTTTCATTTTCAACATTGGTCTTTGCACAAAGTAATTGCCTTTCACTTTAATAGATCAATTGAACGTTACAATTTTCATATCTTTCTTGGACATTTATGTGCTTGCCCTTCATTTGGATTGCAGGGGAAAGAGTATTAAGCTTTCCAGCAAGATGTCTTGTGATCGTGTGGGTCTTTGTGGTACTTATACTAACACAAAGTTACACTGCAAGTTTGAGCTCTCTTTTGGTGGTGCAAAATCTTCAAGCCACTGTTGCAGACGTGAATCAGCTCCTAAGGAGGGGAGAAAATGTGGGATACCAGTATGGCTCTTTCGTTTATGGGATGCTGAAGCAAATGAAGTTTGACGATTCAAGGCTTATATCTTATCGGTCTCCTGAAGAATGCAATGCGCTTCTTTCTAATGGAAGTGCAAAGGGTGGCATTGCAGCAGCATTCGACGAAGTCCCCTACATTAAACTCATTCTTTCTCAATATTGCAACAAATTTACCATGATACCAACATTTAAAACTGCTGGATTTGGCTTTGTAAGTCCTCAATCTCATTTCTAGCCGAAAAAGGAACCCCTCAAAATTTTCAATTATTAGGATTGATCGTTATTTCTTTGATTGAAAAATCTTATGTCCTACTTCTTTTGGTTTACAGGTTTTCCCCAAAGGGTCTCCGCTAGTAAGGGATATATCACGAGCAATCTTCAATGTAACTGAAGGGCCTAAAATGACGGAAATTGAGAACACATGGTTTACATTGAAAACCAAATGCCCGGATTCGACTACATCAATTTCTTCCTATAGCTTGGGTGTTGACAGTTTCAAGGGCCTATTCTATATTGCTGGAGCTGCTGCAGGTTTCGCTCTCCTCCATTTCATGATCATGTTTGTCAAAAGAAATCGGCATGTCGTGACAAGTTCTTCGGGTTCATTACGGGAGAAAATTGCTGCATTGGGAAGAAGATTTTACGAAGGAGACCTGAAATCCCATACTTTTAGAAGAGCCAGACTCAGAGATGGAAGTATGGACGATGGTGTCAATGAGATTGCGCCTATTGAAACTTTAGAAAACACTAATTTCCCCCCGAATCTGTCTAGCGAATCCAGCCAAATCCACGGCGTTTTAACCAATGAGCAAGGCACACCATCTGCAGAACAAGAACTTCCTAATCGTGGGGACGAGGGGTCCCTTGAGGTAGCGATAAATGTGGAGCTTACCAGTGTAAACTAAGAGAGGTACATGCCTCGATGTAAAATTATGCAGTTCTTCAGAGAATGTTTTCGCAGGATGTTCAAATTGATGTCCAGATCATCTGGCGGTTCACATATAAAGAAGATGAACGAAAAATATTTTCATTGTTTACGAAAATATTTAAAGGTAAATTTTTATCAATTATGAAAATATTTTTCATTTTATAATTATTTAGCGATACAAGCAATTATTTTTACTTTCAAATCATTTATTTCTGTTAAACAAACAAAGCTTTAGATGACAATACCTTTGCCCTCGTTCCCTTCTCATGTAATGACTGGCATTGATACTGCTAATGTAATGGCTATTGTGGTTGTATTGTGTGTCAAATTCCTATGTGTTCTCATGTTTTATGTAAACAAACGTGATCAAATGTGACATGTAAAAAGCTCATAGGTCTATGCTCTATCATCAAAACCTTGTTTTATCAAATGGAAGCATGATGAAATTTAAAAATGACTAGTCGATTAATTATAACAATAATCTTTAGTAATTAGTTAATTTCCTACAAAGAAAAAAATCCAAATAATCTATTTCTTTCATTCCTTACTCTATTTCTTTTTTTAACCTATACGCAAAAATAAGATTGATCCACGCAACATTGCAAGATTTCACTATTCACAATCAATAGTTAATTATATGGTGACTAACCAAAATATTAGACCATAGAAAAATTGGAAATCCCGAAACGTGAAAGATCATGTAACATGAAGTCATATTTTCAATATAATTCCTACCCTTGAAAAAAGAATTATAAACAAAGATCCACATTCAGGGAACTCATGGGTCTATCCTTTAGATCACGAAAATGCCAATACAGAAAATCATTTCAACATTACCAAATTAGCAATTGGTTAAGTCAATCATTGCGCTATGGATTGTATTGTTCTTACCCAGGTGCTTTTTAAAGGGTCAAACTACAATTGGACTTGGGTTGAAAATTAGGCTAGTATAGGAGACAATTTGATTGTCATAAGTGGAGCTGTGATCGTTGAGCAAATGCTTATAGCCTCACCCACTTTTCTTCATCCTTTCACACCCTTAAGGCTGTGCTCATCAATTGTCCCCCATGTAAATATAACTAGACAATAAGCATGCCTAGTTATATATATATAATCAACCCATAAAACCTAATAATACAATAATTGCACTATGTACACTTGGAAAAACACAATATACGAACTATATACTTATTATCAACCCAAAAAGTCTAGAGTCCTAGACTTAACATTCCCATTTTCTTTATCTTATGATTTCTCATCTCTCTTTCTTATCTTATAGTATGAACTATATCTTGTCAATACTCAATATCCTAGATTAACTCAATCATATTGTACAACAGGGAAATCTATACATTACAACTAGACATTTGCATTCCAATTGCTTTTACCAGCCTAATTTGTACATGTCATGTGATACTCATAATTATTTGACTAATTGATAACTCTACGTTATTGCGTAATTTACCTTACTATGGGTACGGGGCCCAAGACATTTGGGAAAAAAAGTGGTAGGCCTGGACTTGTCCAACATAGGCCTTCTGCTTGAATAGAGATTGAAGAACACCACAAAACTTAAAAGCCCAAGTCACTTCGCTGTTTCTCTGAAATTTCACAGGCAATAGCAGATTTGAGCTCTCCTTCAATTAAACATTTTCCAAGACAATCTCTGATGTTAAAGCACCGTTAGTACGCAACTGAATGTAGACGGACTTAATGGAACATAAATGTATGATCTAAGAGTTTCAAGACCTAATCGTTTTGATACATAAATTTAGAATGTCTCGTACACTTATTCTTGAGTTTTAGAGTCTAAGGGCAAGTACAAGGTTGCATGGCGAATATATGACAAAAAGATGTTTGCACTTATTCCCATTAATGCCGTGATATCTCTCGCCATATAATTATTCAATATCTCTTCCTTTACCAAGTGTAGAAATTATTAATCTCATATTATCAGACACATCATCCTTTTGTTCCTCCTTTTCTTCCGAATTCCTTAATTTGTTGGAGCTAGGCCACACCCACTATGCATAATCTATACAGAGACTGTTTCTATACATTATTTTATTATTTGGATCAAAATCCAAAATACAGTCAAACAAATTTCCTAATATTTTCCTCATGACCCTACACGGCTCGGCGGCATTGGACCGCGGATGAGCTCGACAGATCAGGCTATGGCCATTCACCTAGCACGTCTCCATGTCAGATCTTTAATTTAATTCTAAAACCATTTCAGATCTTTAATTGTTAAGTCTGATACATTTTTAGATATTTAATTTGATTATTAATTTCAAACTCATTTCGGATCATTAATATGGCTATTGATTCTAAACTCACTTCATATCATAGATATGACTATTGATTATGAACTCTTTTCAAATTATTAATGTGGCCATTAATTTTGAACTCACTTTAAATATTTAATTCAGCCGTTGAATTTGAATTCACTTCAGACCTTTGATTTGGGTGTAGAGTTTGAAACTCCTCTCGGATCTTTGATATGGTTGGAAAGTTTAAAACCCCTTTTAGAATTTAAATTTTCAGCTTGGCTAAATCTAATCACCTTAAGTGCAAACACATTCGCAATATTTTCTCTCCTGTTCAAACGTCATTCTAAATTGATTATGATGTGTGATATCCCTAGGTTCATCATTAAGCTAGCAGTATGATTTATACTAACACATTAGCACAGCCAAGAGAATTGATTGTCCTAATCAATCTCCAGTTTGTACAAACTATAAATGACATCTAGCAATTTAATTTGGCTATTTAGATAGTGTGAAATGTTTCTAGAACATAATGAATGTGTTAACTTTGGCAACCGTGTAATTTGATCATTTTATCTTACTATATCCCGATCAAACAAAGGCTATGGAATTATTGGTCAAGCCATCAATTCGATCATATGCCCAAATCTAATTAACACGTATTCTTCGAGACATGAATAATTCATTCTCAATTATAACCTTGGCCAAGAATTTCAATATAATGTCAGGATTAGATCACATAGGACATGAATATTACATCTTGTATATCCACATATATAATAAGAAGACAGATTTTATGTTGTGCACGCATGTGCCTTCGTATGTGAATAAACTATGACTATCAAGTATAGAGACTGTTCGACGAGGCGTTAATATGCACACTTATAAACCACAACCATCCAATTTACAAGTCAACATCATGCCTTTGATTTAAGGATCTTACATTAGACCAAAGCATGAACGATCAGTCATTGACCCCGCTAAAAGCTTCCATGTTGCCAATCATTTTATGCATGTTACATTTAGTAAAATTGTTCGAGACAAGCATCTATGCTCTAGCTCGAGTATCATAATAAACATGTCAATCTTAACAAGATCATCAATATCCTCTCAATGATCTATTGATTGGGAATTTTTTAAATATTTGAAATAACTGTAAACCTGTTACACATATTCTTAACACATTAAAATAGATCCAATTATAACTAATCTTATGGACTTATATATATAGATAGGATAATAAATGAAAATTTCCTTGCCATTAAATAATCCCTAATATATAACTATTACGTGATTAATTTACAGCATATAGCTAACAAAACTTTCATGATAAACAAGTTTACATGAGGCGCAATGGAGTTGGTGAATTCCACCACAAGGTAAAAATTGCTCACTTTGAATATTTTGTTGATAAGCTATGGATTGGCTTGTAGAGATAGATCAAGTTTTGCAATAGTAAATCAAAAGCTAGAGTAGCAATGTGATGGGAAAGACTTGAAGGAAAACCGACAGTGCTAGAGAAGGCAAAGCGCCCATTGTGTCATGGTTGAAAATGCAAATATTATTGAAGTGGTGATTTTTCCTACTATGATGTCTATCGTCAAATTTGAAAGGAATAATTATATAAATAGACCATAAACTTTGGCTCAATATGTAATATTGTCTCTTAACTTTAGCTTAATGTGTAAATTGTCCTTGAATTTTTAATTCATTATTTAAAGACCGTGAACTTTTGGTAAATATTCAATTTAGACCCTAAACTTTATAAAAATATCAAATATTATATTTTCATTAATTTAAGTTGAAGGACAACATTGAGTATTTTTATATAGCTTAAAGACTAAACTGAATAGGTACTAAAAGTTTAAGGAGCACATTGAATAAATTAAAAGTTCAAGGATGACATTGCATACTTAGTTGAAGTTAAGGAATCATAATAAACTAATTAGAAGTTCATGGATGACATTGCATATTGAGCAAAAATTAAAAAACACTTGTCCTTTTTGCAATTCAAAACTGCCCACATTGACAAGAGAGAACGTACGAACATGCCGCTAATAAATCTACGAAACTAGAGATTGGTTTGCGAAAGTTCCACCAATAAAAAGATGTAGGACAGGCCATCTCAGAATATTCCTCCTGTCAATTGTCGAGAAATTCACGTTTCTCAAATTCTGGTCGAAATTGCTTGTAAGCCTCACATAGAGGTAGCCAACAAATTGAATTTTATTTTATTGGGTTGGCACCAACAAATTGATAATGAAGCTGAAACTTTTGATTTTCCTTTCGGAAAGCTGGAGGATTTTGAGCATGGGAAAAAATTTCTCGAGAAAAATGTTTCAAATTTTGCAATTATGAGATAATATTATTGCTAAAGGATGTTAAAGACTTCAATTGTGATGGAAGCAATCAGATTGCGTTACTTACGAATATGGAAGTCAAGTTTTTCTTGGTGGGAGGAAATTAGCAAGGCGTATGTTATTAAAGATAATGATTTCTTTTATTTATTTTTTTATCTTACTCTAACTTTAGAGATTATGTTAGCGTATAAGGTAATTTGTTTCAAATTTCAGTAGTTTTCATTTAGAAATTTAAGATTTAGTAATAAGTGTTGCAGAAGCAAGTGATCAAACAATAAAATAGATAGAATAAGAAAATAGATTAGGCACCAGATTTATATGGTTTGGTTGGAGTGACTTATGTTCATGGGGAATGCTGCAACAATTCCATTTAAATCAAGCGGTATGAGATTGCAACCACACTCAAGTTATTCAAATATTCGTAATATTTACCAAGCTCTAATTATATCTAATAATTCACGTGGTGTTTCATCTCATTTCTCGCCAAATATTCTCTCAATCTCACGAAGGAATTATACATAAATTATCATCACAATAATTTAATTGGCTTGAATACTAATTCTTGTTGGATGTAATTCACGAATAAGAACAAAAAGCCCACTTTCAAGCGCTCGATTTATTATGCTTCATGATAACTCTTTACGTCAACAACAACGCTCTCCCTTGCGGCAAATGAACAGCCCATAAATATATATGCAGAGACATGAAGTCTAGTTTGACTCCAATATGGCAATATCAAACTAACTTCCCCAAGGAAGGACAATCTTATCCTTTATTTCTTTCTTTGACCCATTATTGTTTATTGACCAAGTCAAAAAAAATCTGTTTGAGGCTAACAATAAAACTTAGGGGGGATACATATATTATTTTAAAAAAACTTGACAATCTTTAAAGTAAACAATCGTAATATGTGCTTGTAGAAGTAATAAGAGAAAAATAGTAGCACACAACAATGTATAGTGATTTGACTTTATCTCCAAACCTAGGTCCACTCTTTAGACTAACAAACACACGTGGGCCTAGATTGCATTAGTAACTTCTTTAGAAAGTTACAATTGGCAAGCACTGATCTTATTACACAATAGATACTAGTAGAACTCAGTTACTACTTTTACTTTTGTATAGTTAATCTTTAACACAATTACTCATGCAACATGAATGCAATACTCAGAGAAACAGTCAAATGAGAGCATTTCGCATAAAACACAGTAAGAAGCAAATTTTCAGACTTTAGCATGTGTCGGTCCCTAACATTTGGCTTCTGAGGTCTTCTCTTTTATAACCATTTTCAATCTATTAATTGGAAATAGATTGGAGAAATGGAGTTACCATTGATGCTATTGCACAGATATAAAATTACCCACACATTTCTTTTCCTCAACATTTTCACTAGTTTGCTAAACCAATGGACATCATCAAATGTACATTATTGCCATAGCACCAATGACCCAATATTCACAACATCAACATATACATCATCATTGGCTAATCTTTTAGGTCCATTGGTAATATAAAAAAAAAATCTATATCAGGACACATTGCTTTCTTTTATCCATTAGATCACACCATGGATATTACGTAGTCCTTTATTACCAATATTTGCACATACCATAATTAACATTATACTAAGGATAGTTTGGATATCATTAAAATCACTTGTAGATGCTTCTTCAACAATCTCCTCTTTCTAATTATGACAAAGTCATCTCACAGATGTGAAAGATGATTTTTGATAAGTTTGCAGTAAAAATAAATAGGATCCTCATAAGATGTTAAGAGAATTAGAGATAAAGTCTAGACGATCATTTTAGAATGAGAATGAACAGTCACAGATCTTCTAGATATTATGCATCATAAAAAATAGGAGATTTTGAGATAATATCAATGGAATGTTCCCCCTATTTTGATGATCCCTTTCCTGATACTAAAGATGTATGCAAGATATGGCCAAAATCATCAAGATATCTAATATGTGAGCAAGCATTTCACACAAGCGTTTCACGTCACATCAACTCTTTCCTTTTTTTTTTTTATCAGTGAAAAAAGATAATAAATACCATAGATTTAAGTGTGAGGGCATTTTCTTTGTTACGAGGAGGCTGAAGGTTCGGATTGAGTTTCTTCATGTGATATTGTCAATTTCAACCCACTTCAAAATATATAAAATTGTTATTTTATCAATGCTCTATTAATTACATTTACTCTAAGTTAGCCACTCATGGGATATTAACCAAAGGAGAAAGGTTATTAATGTCACGCCCCGAACTCCGAGAACGCGACAACCCCTTATCATTGTCAATTGAAAGCAACATCCCAAGACTCGTCGACGACCATTCATTTTAATCTTTTGTTATGCGCAAGCGGAATACGAACTATTCCCAGTCCAACAAACAATCAATCAATCAATTAGGGATAGAGGGATGAACAGCAAGAATAACCATCACTACTCATATACACAATTTACTAGATTAACCAATGAAGGATTGTTTTTTGATTTACAAGCCCGACAACAGGGGCCAATCATCCTCTAAGCCAAACCAAAAAAGGAATTAGGCTAGGCTAATCCAGCTGTACAAAATGAACTATCAAGTTCAGCACCACGGTCACTCGGACCCATCAGACTCGGCTCCGTCAAGTCGATCACTGGTGGAACGGGGGCAAGATTCTCCACTGCAGGTGCGCCATTCGACAGGCCTGAAAATGGTTAACCACGATGAATTGAGATAAAATCTCAGCAAGTTCTTCCTCTAAGCCTCGGTTAGTACACCAACTCAACATAAGGTATCTCTCTAGAACCACCCCTTACTCAACCCAACCACAAATAACCAGCATTCAGCAATTAAACCACAAACAGGGTCAACCAACAATTAAAAGTCCGTTCGCATGCAACCTTACCCAGTATGCCATACCCTGCACGTTAAACCTCATTCAATGCAAGCAATACAACCAACAATCGAATAGTCGGTTCGCATGCAACCTTACCCAGTATGCCATACCCTACACGTTATAAGTCAGCATAATACACACAATGCACATGGCCGTTAGATGATGCAGTTCATCAATCACATGCGAGTCGCATCACAAGCGATTTCACCTGGCCATTGCCATACCCTGCACGTTATCAATTCATGTGTGCATGCCATAAATGATATGATCACCTCATGCATAATCGGAACCAATGATGCCATGTTTTCTCATGCACTCTCGCATCCACACGTGTTACAATTATTACTACCTCACAAGGCTACAACTTGGCTGAGGTGCAACGGTGCTATGGCGCCTTTCCTCCGTAGAGGCGCAACCGCGCCCTTCCGTGCTATTGCTACGGCGCTATGGCGCCCTTCCTCCGCAGAGGCGCAACCATGCCCTTCCGTGCAGGTCGAGGCGCTACGGCGCTATGGCGCCCTTCCTCCATAGAGGCGCAACCGTGCCCTTCCATACCCTCCAAGGTGCAACGGCGCTACGGCGCCCTTCCTCCGCAGAGGCGCAACCGTGTCCTTTCGTGCCCTCCGAGGCGTAACGGCGCTACGACGCCCTTCCTTCGTAAAGGCGCAACCGTGCCCTTCCGTACCCTCCCTTTCCATAATCTCCGATAAAATGAGTTCAACTTAGTGATCATGTAAGCATACCATCACAACCCACTTATTATCTTTGAGCATTAATCAATGCATACATGCTTGCATATAAAACCTCAAATCATTTCTCACAAAAGCGGTCCATTTCCAGTGTCCCTCAGAAAAATCATTTTTCCCCACCTTTCTCATAAAAGTGGTCAATTTCCAGTGTCCCTTGGACAAATCACTTTCTTTCTCATAAAGGTAATTCATTTCCGATGTCCCTCATACAAACCATTTTTCCCTTTTTGTGAAATTCACATGATTCATGCGACTGTTCATGCCACGACATCTCAAATTCACTTCATATAATCAAGACACATGAAATTATGCACAATTTCACTTTCGGATGAACAGTGCCATGAATGGTAATCAATGAACAGTAATTTCCGAAATTCAATTAATAATAAATTAAATTTAGAAATTAAAGAAAACATTGATTAAACACAATTAATAAATCAATTAAGCTAAACATGCTTAATTATCACATAAACCATGCATAATCAACATTTAAGCATAATCAAGCATAATTAAGCAAGATTAAGCTAAGCTAATCTTAACCACCTATCTTAGGGCTAATGTAACTTAATTAAACACCTTAATCAACCCTTAGCACTAGTTAACTCAACCCTAAGCAAGTTTAGGCACTAAATAGGGTTTAGGAGCTAAACTCACCTGTTAAAAGGGCCGGAGACGCGGACGTGGCGGCGGCGGCGAACCCGACACCTAGGGACTTCTCCCATGACACTCCAAGCCGGTCCTGGGCCAGAAATCACAGTAGCAACCTTTGCTCAAACCCCAAACTCCAAAGGACAGCACTGCAGTGGGAGGAGACTGCTGGTCGAAGTAAAAACAATCTGGCCGAAGTTCCGACGAGCTGGTGGCCGGTGGTTCCAGGGGGTCAAGGGGGAGTTGTGTGTGGCTGGTGTGGGCGGTGGGAAGGCCAAAAATGGAGAGAAACGGAAGAAAAACCGAAGCTACACAGAAGGCGTTGCATAGTGACGGACGGAGGATCGCCGACTTTAGGCCACCGTACGGGACGGTCGACGACTGGTTCTGGAGATCGACCAACGTGGCTGGTATGGATTTTCTATGTTGATCAGATTGATAGGTGGCTTGGCCTGAGATTCCACCGGGAAGACAGTGAACAACTCCAATTTCGGTGAAAGGTCCAAAGCAGAAACTGTAGAAATGCAAGGAGAAGCAAGGGGAGAAAGGGCTGCGATTTTTGGAGCTGAAGAGGGGAGAGGGAGAGTGAAGTGAGGGCTTCTAGAAGACCCCTTCAATGCCATTAAATGCCTTCTACACTCCCCCAAGCAAATGACATCATTTTCTCTCTCTTCCTTTGACTTTTCTTCAAAATATCCAAGGGTCTTTTGGTCATTTCTACCTTGCACATTTTCCAATGTGCCCTTGGGCTGAAAGTGAAAGGCGGGCCTAGGAAACAGGCCAAAAAATGAATAGGAACGGCCTCGGGAATTTGTTTGTCTCGGTCTTCCACGGTGGCCATCCCACCTTGGGCGTGTGGCCCACACTACTCTTGCTCAGCCCACGTCCTTGTAGGCTTGTTTTTTGGGTCCAAAATCCCTTTCTCAAAAACTCGGCTCAACCGGCACTGTTGACTGTCGAGGAAGCATCGTCCAAAAGTCCGTCCCGGATGTTCCAAAAAATTCAAAGTCCAATCTTGGATTCTCATGCCTTGTCAATTTTTCCCAAATGTCATTTTGGTATAATTCAGACTAACAAGTGTCTTCGAGGATTCACGCGTAACCGATTCATGCCAAACCACATTCAAGACTTCTCGACATATGGACGTCCTTGACGACATGAAATTGCAAATGATAAATTCTTATTTCAAAGTACACAATTATCAAGGATCGACATAGGGTTGTTTGCGGGTTTGATAACAGTAGACAGAATCACCCATCATCCCATTATTTTTGTCCGCAAATCGACTTCTATTCATCCATGAAATCAGCCTGCATGACTATAGGATCGTCCTTACGCAAGTCTTACGGTCGAGTCGTTTTCCCAGGCTGAGTTCTTTAGTTGCATGAGTTCTGTCCTCAGTAGCCTTTCCTCTCAAGGTCAATATCTCGGAAATGATTAGGTCCGAGCGAAATCAACCAACAATGCATTGGCGAAATTCACGTTTACTTATCCCTAAAAGGGCTGGAATTTTAGGATGTCACAATTAAGGATTCAAGTACGCACGACCAGAAAACTTGACTATGGATTGACGATTCAATCATAAGGATTGATGAGGAATGATCCTATGCTAATATAAGCCAATCAAGGAATGGTTATAGGTTGATTCGCAAAGAGAATACATTCGGATTGTGGGTGATTCCATATTACTATTATATTGGTTGCGAATAAGCTCAAATCGATTCCTAAATAATTGTGTACCTTAGAAGAGAAATTGATTCGTCGCAATTACATGATAACCGAGGTCATCCATGAGTTGAGAAGACTTAAACATTAATTAATATCATTTCAACCATAGGTCAAATACTTGTAACTCCTAAAAATTGCATGTTAGTGTAAAATGTACTAAAGTTATAGTTGGTTGAATTTAACCATGAATTTTGACTTGAGTTGGGGTATTGAACCATCAAGAATGTCAAGACTAAAATGTTGGACATCGCCCCATTAATCCCAAAGATTTATCGGTTCACACGGAAATGTCTAAAAAGGGATTAACAAACGAAAAACTTAAACCCACAAGGAAGTGGGGCGGGCTAGGGCCCATTGGGCCCCACACCCGAGATGGGTGGCTACGAGGGCAAGCAAGCCCAAAATGCACACAATTAGGCCCACCAAGGCCAAGACCAATTTCCAAGCCCAATTCTAATTTTGACCCAAAACTGAACCTACAATCTTGCGAGCCATTGTTGTTTATTGAGCCAATCTTAGTTCTACTTCTTCATCTTTGACTCAAGGGTAAATTGGAAAGTTTGCGCCAAAAAAAAATGAAAGTTACCAAAATGCCCTAAACATTAATTCACAAAGAGACAATAGTTAGGGAAAAACAATGCTTGATGCGACTTGGGCACCAAAGCTCTTGCATCTCTCTCTCTCCCTCCCTGCTCGGTTGCTTTCCCCCTGATACATGCCTTTTCCTCCTTCCTCTCTCTCTCTTCCTTCTTCTCTCTTTCTGGTTTTAGTCCATTTCCCTCTTGCCTTGCTTTAGTCCTACCTAAGTTGCCATCACTAGCCACACCATAGCTCAGCCACTCATCTTGCTCACTGCCATATAGTAAGTGAGCTACCGTCTACCACCTACATGTCAAACTGTGTGCGAATCACCATTATCTGAACCAGCTACTTGCTTCCCCTCTCTCTCGACTCAATCTTCAGTTGCCTCATAGCTTTGCCTACACGCTGGACCACTTGCAAACTGTTGTCTTCTGTTGTGGGTCTTGCCTATCCACCTGCCATCCCGCCGCTCCTCCCTTCTCATTGGTCTCTCGCTCAGTGTCTCCCTCTCTTTGTTTTTCCCATCGGCCCGGCCGCTGCACCACCTTAGCCACCAACTGCTTTCCTCTCTTTGTCGTCGGGCTAGGCCAATGCTTCACACCACCATCACCACTATAGAAGGATCGCCACGAGTCACCAATGCTCATCCGAGCAACCTAGGCTGTCACCATACGCCCTATCTCTCTTGGTTCCTCTTGGCTGAGCCACCCCTAGCAAGACCTATTTCGCTTATGACCCTCCACAACGTGTCGGGGGTAGTCGTGCATTGTCTTGGCTTCTATCGTCCTCATGTCGCTAGAATCGCTAATTGGTAAGTTAACACTCTAATCCCTCGATTAGTCTATTAAACTTGCTTAGGTATAGTAAGATTATTGTTAATCTAAATTATAGGGTTAGTTAGGATTAACTATGGTTAGTGTTTGGTTAATTATGGTTAGTGTTTAGCTAGTTAATTAACTATGGTTTATGTATGGTTAGTAAATTAACCATGGTTGATATAGGGTTAGTCTAGTTTACTATGGTTGACGTTAATTAAATTGTTTAACCCTACTTAGTGTTAATTAATTGTGGTAATTAATTGTGGTTAACTATTATAACTTATGATTAATTAGAATTAATTATTATTAGTAATAATTAATTAGAGTTAATCTTGTCTAAGATTAATTAATTATTTTTGGTAATAATTAGTTATATTTAATTATGAATAATTCTAATTATTAACTATTTATAACTAATTTGTTAGGCTACTTCGATGGGGGCAACACGTGCTACTCTATACTTGATTGTTGCTTAAACTTTGAGTTAGTTTTCTACATGTTCTATGTTGACTGGATGCTTGCTTGCCTTGAAAAATAATTGCTTCAAGTGAAACCTTGTTTTCCAATTTTTTAAAGAATATTTTATGGACATACTAAGGGTAAACCCGTTCGTCGAACGGAGCCGTAGTCCGAGGTGCCACAAGTGGTTGTGTTTAGCTCCGGCCAAGCTGTTTTCCTCCAATCAGCCCCTGTCCTCCTCCTGCAGTGCTGTTTTCTGAAGTCCAATGGACACTCCGCTTTTATGAGAAAGGTGGGGAAAATGGTTTGTCCGAGGGACATCGGAAATAGACCGCTTTTGTGAGAAATGATTTGAGGTTTTATATGCAAGCATGTGTGCATTGGCTAATGCTCAAAGATAATAAGTGGATTGTGATGGAATGCTTGCACTAAGTTGAACCCAATTTATCGTAGATTATGTGGTTGCGCCTCTGTGGAGGAAGGGCGCCATAGCGCCGTATGTTGTGCTTTATAACTCAATTGGGGCAAGTATGTTTTAAAAGGACTACATACCAAGTTTGATGGATCAAATATAAGCATGAGACCACATGTGATTATTTCCCTGCATTTTTACATGAAAAATGTACAGTAGTTTATTATATTAAGTATGTACCACGGTTACATTAGCTAATTATTGAGAAATAAAATGGATTGTGTAGTTTGAGGTGCTCGTGTGGTCATATTAAATGAATTCACCACCCAACTAGAGGTTGGAGGATAATGCCCGATTTATCGGATGCCCCAAGTTTGATGGATCAAATATAAGCATGAGACCACATGTGATTATTTTCCTGCATTTTTACATGAAAAATGTACAGTTCATATGTCAAATCGCGGTTGAGGCCAAACTAATGCTCCTTTGAGAAATGCTGTTTGAGGAGGAATTCCAGACATTGTTGTGCTCGATAGGGCAAAACAATGTTCAGTCATACCAAAAGACTGACAACTCATACCCAAGAGCCTTAGTAATTATAACATGCATGAATGCATAGTACATGATAAATTATGGGATATGTTTTAATGATGAGTATGTTTGTTTGCATTATTTCTGGCACATGTGAGTTTGTACTGTATAGGATATATGCCAAGGTGATGTAATGATGTCTGTGGTTTGGTTCAATGTCTTGTGAATTTTATTATGAGGATTTCTGCTTGACCACATTTATAATTAGGGCAAAATGCGTGTCATTTTGCTATTAATCCACCGTTGAAATATGATTGCATGTTTAGGTACCCCTTAGGCAAGTTGATTTCCTAACCTCAGAGCATTAACTTATTGAGATTTATATCTCACCTATTGTTGTTAAACCATTTTCAGGTTTATAGTATGAAGAATTGGCAAATGATGTGGTTCATTGCCATGTTTTAAAGGAGTAGATTAATCCTGGCCCTGCTAATTTCTTTTGTTGGCTTAATAGAAGTTGCCCATTGTAAGGACTTGTACATGTAAACTTTCTAGGGTCAACTTGTAAGTAAACCAAAGTTGTGCTTTGATGGTGTTGATTTTATGGTTTTTCCTAGACTATTCTTATTATTGTGTTGACTAGGGATTTTTATTGTTTCCACATGTGTTTAATCAAAAGATAAAAATAAATGTCAACAATACATCCTGGGATGTCACATGTTTTTTGACAAAAGAGAATAGAAATTATCGCGTGCTTGAGGGATGGGACGTGACACTTCTTGTTCAAGGCAAATGGGATTATAGCAATCTAAGTTGATGAGCGTTTGTTTGATTTTGACCAAGTATTTCGTCAATGAAAAAAGGGTGGTCTTGATTTCCTAAACATTAGTTTGAAGCTTGGCAATCCTAATAGTGGGAGAAGCAGATGCCTCCACTGGAGAGGTTGATCGTTCAGGTCTCGGTGGATGATAGTTTTGCCTTTGTACAGGTGTCTCCGCCTTTTTCTTCTTTTCTTGCTTGGTCAATTCATCCAATCTTTATTTTAGCTTAGCAGCTATTCATTCATCATCGCTGTGACTTATGGGGATAATTTCACCTTTCTCGCTTGCTTTTCCATTAGGAATCATTCTAATCATCTTGTCTAGCATTTTCTTCCCAATAGCATTAGAGAAGTCAATTTTCAAGTTTGTGCTTGAAAATATGAGTGATAAGAGCACCATAAGGTAGCTTACCTATGACATCCTAAAATTCGAGCCTTTTGAGAGAGGAATGAACATTAATTTCATCAATGCATTGTTGGTTGATCTCACTTAGAACTAATCACTCTTGAAATATTGACCTTGAGGGGAAAGGCTAATGAGGACAGAACTCGTGCGACTAAAGAACTTGACTTGAGAAAATAACTCGATCATGAGACTGCGTAAGGATGATCCTATAGTCATGCAGGCTGCTTTAAGGGATGACTAGAAGTCGATTTGCGGACAGAAATAATGGGACAATGGGTGATTCCATCTATTGTTATCGAACCTATGAACGGTCCTATGTTGATCCTTGATAATTGTGTACTTTGAAATAAAAATCGATCCTTCGCAATTTTATGTAGTCAATGATGTCAATGTGTCGAGAAGTCTTGAATGTGAATTAGCACAAGTTGGTTACGCGTGAATCCTCGAAGCCGCCTATTAGTCTAAGTAGTAACAAAATGACATTCGGGCAAAATTGACATGGCATGAGAATCCAAGATTTTTTGGAAAAAGATTTTTAGACTCTCTCGAAGAACAAGCCGCCTGGACAACCACCATGGAAGACTGAGACAAGCAAATGAGCCCATTGGACCCAACTGGCCCATTTACTCTCTTGAGCTTGTTATCTAAACTTAAGCCAATTCAAGTCCAACAAATTCCTAAGCCCATTCCTATTCATTTTCCAGCCCATTTCTTAGGCTCGCCTTTCATTTTCAACCTAAGGATAGTTTGGGAATTATGTAAGGTGGAAATGACCAAAATGTCTTTGGGTATTTTAAAGAAAAGTCAAAAGAAGATAGAGAAGATGATGTCATGTTTCTTGGGGACTTGAAGCAAGCATTCAATGGCCTTAATGAGGCTTTGAAACCAGCTCTCATCTCTCTCTCTCTCTCCTCCTCTTCTTCCCCTCCAAAACTACACACCTTTCTCCCTTGGTTTCCCTTTCCTTCCTATAATTTTAGCTTCTGACCTTTCTTCGAAAATCGAGTTGTTCATGGCCTTCCCATGTGAATCTCGACCCGTGCTACCCACCGTTGTGCTTAGGAGAGAGAATCCGTATGAATGTTTGGCCATTTGTCAAACAAAGCCGCCGGCCGATCCGTACGGCGGCTGGAAGCTAGCTGGTCGTTGACCGCCTACTATAGCAGCAGCTCTGCCCAATTCCGCATTTTCCTCTGTTTCTCTCCCATTTCGACCAAACCATTGCCCACACTAGCCACCAACAACTCCCCCTCAACCCCCTAGAGTTGCCAATCACCGACCACCAGTTTGCCGGAGCTCCGACCAACTCTTTTTGCTTCGACTAGTCACTTTTCTCCTCCTGTAGTGCTATTTTTTGGAGTTCAGTGTGTGAACAGAAGTTGTTGCTGTTGTGTTCAACTCGAGATCGCCTTGGAGTGTCGAGAGAGAGGTCTTGAAGTGTCGAGCATCGCCGTTGCCACATCTGTGTTGCTGGCTTGCTTAACCGGTGAGTTTAGCCTCTAATTTCTTAGTTAGTGCCTAAACTTGCTTTTGGTTGGGTTAATTAGTGTTAAGGGCTGTTAGGATGTTTAATTAATTATATTAGCCCTAATATAGGTGATTAGATAAATGGTTAAGATTAGCTTAGCTTAATCTTGCTTATTTATGCTTAATTGTGTTTAATTATGCTTAATTGAGTGTTATATGTTAATTAAGCATGTTTTGCCTTAATTGCTTGATTAATGTGATTAATTATTTTAATTAATGATTTATTTAATTTCTGTATTTAATTATTTAATTATTTAATTTTCGGAATTTATTTATTTAATTATTTTTAATTTCGAAATTTAATTATTTAATTATTAAATTCTAAATTTTCACTATTCATGCACTGTTCATCCGGAAGTGAATTTGTGCATAATTTCATGTGTCTTGATTATATGAATGAATTGGATGTGACATTATATGAATATCTACTTGAATCGTGTGATTTTCACAAAAAGGGGAAAAATGATTTGTCCGAGGGACACCGGAAATAGACCGCTTTTGTAAGAAATGACTTGAAGTTTTATATGCAAGCATGTGTGCATTGACTAATGCTCTAAGATAATAAATGGATTGTGACGGCATGTTTGCATGATCACTAAACTGAACCTGCCGTCTCGAGATAGTATCCCTTGACATCCTTTGGAAAATGCCGTCTTGGGAAAGTATCTCTTGATATTCGTTAGGCATGTAATCTTAGGAGAGTATCCCTTGACGTTTGTTAGGCATGCCGTCTTGGGAGAATATCCCTTGACGTCTTTTGGGCATAGAAGGGCATGGTTGCGCCTCTGCGGAGGAAGGGCGCCGTAGCGTCGTTGCGCCTCGATTGTAGCTCTGTGGGACAGTAATAGTCGGAACATGTGTGGATGTAAGAGTGCATGAGAAACATGGCATTATTGGTTTCGATTATGCATGAGATAATCACATCATTATTTATGGCACGCATGCATGAATTGATAACGTGCAGGGTGTGGCAACGGCTAGGTGAGATTGCTTGTAACGCGACTCACATGTGATTGGGGAACTGCATCATCTAACGGCCATGTGCATTGCATGTATCGTGCTGATATATAACGCGCAGGGTATGGCATACCAAGTAAGGTTGCATGCAAACTGAGTTTTGATTGTTGGTTGACCCTATCTGTTGTTTAATTGCTGGTTGCTGGTTATCGTTGGGTTGAGTGAAGGGTGGTTCTAGAGAGATACCCCAGGTTGAGTTGGTGTTCTAACCGGAGCTTAAGGGAAGAACCCGAAGAGATTTTATCTCATTGGTTATTGAATAACCATTTTCAAGCTTTAGAATGGCGCATCCGCAGTGGAAAATTCTGCCCTCACTCCACCAATGATCGACTTGACGGAGCTGAGTCCGACAGGTCTCAGTGATTGTGTATAGCTAGATTAGCCTAGCCTAATTCTTTTTTGGTTTGGCTTAGAGCCGACAGGTCTCAGTGATTGTGTATAGCTAGATTAGCCTAGCCTAATTCTTTTTGGTTTGGCTTAGAGGATGGATCGGCCCTTTTTGTCGGGCTTGTATTCGAAAACGATCCTCCGTTAGTTAATCTAGTAAATTATATAAATAAGTAGTTGAGGTTTTTGCTGTTCATCCCTCTATCCCTATTTGATTGTCTGATTGTCTATTTGGACTGGGGATGGTTCGTCTTTCACTTGCGCATAACGAAAGATTAAAACTTCACCCAACTCTCACAACGAACTCGTTGGAAGAAATTTGAGGCTGCCATAGGACAACCAGGGAGTGCTACTCTTTTCCTCGCAGAGTGATCACAACTTCACAAAATGTGGAAGTTAGATTATAAAACCCTGTATGCTAATTTTTCTGATGACATGGCAAAGTCCATAGTATATATATTGGATTTGTGAGGATATCTGCTAGTATTCGAAAACTACATGGTTAGGCTATAGCAATCTTATTTCATTTGAAAAACATCAGGACACTGGTTATAAGTAATGCAATCATACTTCTTGTACTGGGTGCTTCTAGAGACTAGAAGTAGTAACACGAGACATTTGTGTTTGATGAGACAATAAACATTTTTACATCGGATGGTTTCCAGTTGGAGTAGTTAAATTTTCTTCCTGAAAGTCTTTCCCCCCTTTTTGGAGCGTTTGTAGTTCAGATTTGACAATGCATGCTTGTATTGAAGCATAATTTGGGACAGTGCATGTGGAACAGTCGGGTTAAAGTTGTTCTCTGTGGTTAACTTAGAAGGATAGTTCAGCAAAAAAGGAAAAGTAAAGAAAATTATCCTTAACCAATGTCTTGTTTGTACAGTTGCATTTGCCAGCAATGGCCAACTCAACGGATTCTCTGGAAATTCGGAAACAAAAGATTTTAGATTCTTTAAGTGATGATGATGTGAAAACAATTGTCCTTTTTGGAAAAGCTAGAGTGGGTAAAACAACGATGGCAAAAGAGATAAGGAGTTCTCCCAGCCTCCAAGGCTCTTCCTATGGAACTATTTAGGTGGCCCCAGGACATAAAGGCAAATCTCTTGTTGAATATATTGCCATTCAGCTGTCTGTATTTCTTTCTAATGAGGACTGGGAGGAAGGTGACAATGCTGAGATGGAGCAGCAGAAGTGAAAAGTGGACCTGGAAAACTTGAAACAGGAAATAGGAAAAAAGCTTGACTTGACAAAATCTAAACTTGAAGGAGTGAAAAATGCAAAGCTTGAAGAGAAGAGATATGGAAAGACTGAACAAAAGTCAACACTGAAGGTTGATCAGAAAGATGCTCCTGGGGCTGGAAAAGATCCATATCTTCTTGTGGTTCTGTATAATATTATTGACCAAAAGAATGTTCTTGATGATTTAAGTAACCTTTTTTTCTCACCATGGGCACCTTCTTAAGGTTTTACTCACAAGAAGAGTTAGTGAAAATGGTATCAGCAATGAGGGAAATGGGGATACAATTCAGACTGAAGATAGCAGGTCATATGAAATCAGATTCCTGTCTCATGCCAACTCATTAAATTAACTGTAGAATAGGGTCAAGGCGGAAGTTTCTTGGGCAACTGAGTTTGGAAGACTGTCTGCAGCTATTGGTAAATGTAGGGCAGGTCATCCTGGGGCAATTATCATGATAGCAGAAGCCCTGAATCATGTTAAGGACTTTGAATTGGAGAGCAGAGTTGAAGAAGTGGCAACTACAATGGAATCTGCTGATATCAAAACATTACTGCTGCACGTGTATGAAATGTTGCCAGGCATCCTCAATAAGTGCTGTTGGCACTGCAGATACTTGTTTCTCCATCATGATAACGTCTACGACAATGAGCTGACAACTCATTGGTTATTGGAAGGGTACTTTGATCACCATGATCATATTGAGAAGGCCTATGATGAAGCACATCGTACTCTGATGGAGCTCATAGGTCGTGGATTTCCAAGAGAAAGGGAGAATAGTCATGTTTATATGGAAAGTGATACTTTGGGAGCCACTGATCACTGACATGACGGCCTCAGCAGGTCTGCATGCATTGGCATGGCTAGTGTGCTGAATGACCCAATTTGGGCTGGTCTTGGGAGGGTTAGACCGATGGGATGGTCAAGACAATATGTCACAAGTATATTTGTTTGGGATTTTTCTTGTTGTCGATCCTTATTTTTAACTTAGGGAAAAGGACAAAAGAGAAAAGACCTTTTTTGTGGGGGGTGTTTTCAGATAAAGCAAAGACGAAGAAGAGACCAGAGCACGCCGATGTGTATTGACTCCAGGGGCAGGGTATATGAATAGCAGAAGCGACTAAGTGAAGAAGAAGACACGTGCACAAGAGAGCTTTCAGAGAAGTTCTTGAGAGTTGGTTATGCTAGTTGCTCCCCATAGTCCTACAGCTGAACACACATGCACAAGGAAAAGTTTACGTTGGTTCATTTCATGATGATAATGACAAAAGGAAGCAAACACCTTTTCCCTGAAGCTCTCTCCTTGTCTCACTTTGCGCTGAAGTTTGTTTTGCCTCACTTTTCTTTTCAATTAAAGCTTTTGGCTAAAAGATTGTTCATGTGCCAATCCCGCCAATAAACTATATCTCCAAAAGTGGAACTGCAAAACTGCAAAATTTTTGTCTAAACAACATTTAATAGCAGAAACTGATGGCAAACAAGCTGCTTTGACGATTGTACATATTTGTTTATCACAAGTCATATGCTTCAAGATCTACTCATTCCTGACGAAAAATTCACTAGGTATAAGAACTAGCGACAAGCTGATGCATGTTGTGAATGCACAAGGGTAAAGTAGACAATAATCTGTAAGGAGCAAATCGATATAGATGACAGACATCAATTGAATGTACTTTTCCCATGAAAGAAAGAGGAGAAAGATTTTGAAGTAGCAACTACAGGTTGAAAATGGGCAGGTCGGGTCTGTTTCGTATTCATATAGTTTTAAAGTTGCTTACATCAGGTTCTGCTTTCTAGAATACTAACGCAGCTCAGCTTCGGCACTGAAATCATCTCATATTTCAGTTTCTTCGGGCTCAAGTTGGGAGCTACTTTGTATGTGCCTGGTGTCCTTCGGATAATTCAAAATCAGTTTTCCTTGGTTCAGGTTTAGTTGGGTCAGAGTCGAATGTTTCAAGATGTCTAGCATCTTTTATACCCTTTGGAGCCATGTTCCGCTGAGTCTATATTTTTCATACAATTTCAATAGAATGTCCAGACTACCAAGCATGGATCATTCACAATATCGGAGACAGCGACTGCATCAGAAGCGAATGCACCGGGGACCAGATCAGTCAAGATGCAGCACGTCGACATGCCTCAATGATATACTCAAGAAACACTGCATCGACCCAGAACACACTCGACGCCCGAAAGACAAGAACAACAGAAAGAGAAGTTCATTCAGCCAAATCAACAAAACCCTCGTGACCAAGCTAAAAGAAGGGAAGAGAAACGAGAACCTGAAAGCTGAGACTGCACAAAGCAGAAAGTGGCAACTCTCAGGAACCTCTCTGAAAGCTCTCTCGCGCCCGCGTCTTCTTCTTCTTCGCTCAATCGCTTCTGCTATTCATACCCCCCAGAGTCAACTCACATCGGTGTACTCTGGTCTTCTTCGTCTTTGCTTTTTCAGAAAACACCCCCCCTTCTCTCTTTGTCCGTTTCCCTAGTTAGAAATAAACATTAACAGCACACAGAAAATTTCAAACCGATATACTTAAGATGGAATTGGTAGCATGGTAAATATCCAAGCGATTTAGGATAGAGAAAATAAGGAAAAAGAAGTTCGCATAGGCCTAGTCTGCTTGTTCACTAAATATTGGACGCGAGTGCATGATGTAAAACTATAGAAAGAGACTGATATGTTTTTTTTTTTTTTAGTAAGGTAAGACAGTTTTTATATGTTGATTTCTTAATTTTCTCAGAATTTGATATGCAATCAAACAAAAAAATTTTGGATGATTTATTTGTGAAATTAAGTGTGACGTCCTGAAATTCGAGCCCTCTGAGGGAGGACTGAACGTTAATTTCGCCAGTGCATTGTTGGTTGATCTCACTCGGAACTGATCACTCCTGAGATACTGACCTTGAGGGGAAAGGCTGATGAGGACAGAACTCGTGCGACTAAAGAACTTGACCTAGGAAAACGACTCGACCGAGAGACTTGCGTAAGGACGATCCCGTAGTCGGGCAGCCAATTTCAAAACGACTAGAAGTCGATTCGCGGACAGAAATAATGGGATGACGGGTGATTCCGTCTACTTGTTATCGAACCCGTGAATGGCCCTATGTCGATCCTTGATAATCGTGTACTTAGAAATAAGAATCAATCCTTCGCAATTTCATGTAGTCAAGGACGTCCATGTGTCGAGAAGTCTTGAACGTGAATTGGCACGAGTCGGTTACGCGTGAATCCTCGAAGCCGCCGTCGCCCGAGTAATACCAAAATAGCATTCGGGCGAAATTGACAAGGCATGAGAATCCAAGATTGGACTTTGAATTTTCGGGAACGTCCGAGACGGACTTTTGGACGATGCTTCTTAGACAGTCGACACTGCCGGTTGAGCCGAGTATTTGGAAAAGAGATTTTCGGATCAAGAAAACGAACCTACTAGGACGTGGGCCGGGCAAGAACAGTGTGGGCCTCACACCCAAGGTGGGATAGCCACCATGGAAGGCCGGAGGCAAGCAAGTGAGCCCGTTGGGCCAAACCGACCCTTTACCCTTCCGAGCCCATTGTCTAAAACCGAGCCGATTCAAGCCCAATAAATTCCCGAGCCCGTTCCTATTCATTTTCCGGCCTATTTCCTAGGCCCGCCTTTCACTTTCAGCCCAAGGACACATTGGGAAATGTGCAAGGTGGAAATGACCAAAATGCCCTTAGATATTTTGAAGAAAAGTCAAAAGGAAGAGAGAAGATGAGGTCATTTTCTTGACAAGTTGGGCCAAGCATTAATTGGCCTTGAAGAGGCTTATCCTTCAGCCTTCACTTCACTCTCTCTCTCCTCTTCATCTTCCCCAAACCGCACACCCTTCTCTCCCTAGTTTTCCTTCCTTCCTTCAGTTTTTCAGTTCTGACCTTTCACCGAAAATCGAGTTGTTCATAGCCTTCCCATTGGAATGTCGTTTCGTGCCACCGGCCGTTGTGTTCAGAAGACAAAAAACGTTCAGATAACGTCAGCCGTTTGTCGAACGGAGTCGCCGGCCGTCCCGTACGGCCGCCGGAAGTTGCTGCTCAACGGACCGCCACTGTTCCGCCTGCAGCAGCTTTGTTCCGCCTTTTCACCTGTTTTTCTCCCATTCCGGCCAAACCACCGCCCATACCAGCCACAAGTGGTTCCCCCTCGACCCCCAGGTGCCGTTGATCGCCGGCCCGCCGCTCGCCGGAGCTCCGGGCAGCCCGTTTTCCTCAGTCGGCGGACTTGCCTCCTATGCGCCGCTTTTTCGAGTTGCGGAGGGATTTCGAGTTTGTTGCTGCTGTTCTCAGCCCCAGACCGCCTTGGACCATCGTGAGTGAGGTCCCCGGGTGTCGGGTTCGTCGCCGCCACCGCGTCCGCGTCTCCGGCCCGCTTAACGGGTGAGTTTAGCCCCTAATCCCTATTTAGTGCCTAAACTTGCTTAGGGTTGGGTTAATTAGTGCTAAGGGCTGATTAAGATGTTTAATTAAGTGCATTAGCCCTAAGATAGGTGGTTAGATTAAGGGTTAAGATTAGATTAGCTTAATCTTGGTTAATTATGCTTAATTGTGTGTTATGGGCTAATTAAGCATGTTTTGCTTGATTAAATTGATTAATTGTTTTAATTAATTGATTTATTTAATTTCTGCATTTATTGATTAAATTATGTGATTTCTGAATTAAATTATTTAATTATTAAATTCGGAAATTTCACTGTTCACGTGCACTGTTCACGGCACTGTTCATCCGAAAGTAAAATTGTGCATAATTTTATGTGCCTTGATCATATGAAGTGAATTGGATGTGGCATTGCATAAGCATCCATTTGAATCGTGTGATTTTCACAAAAGAAAGAAAATGGTTTGTCTGAGGGACACCGAAAATGGACCGCCTTTATGAGAAAGAAAGTGATTTGTCCGAGGAACATTGAAAATGGACCGCTTTTATGAGAAAGGTGGGAAAAATGGTTTGTCCGAGGGACACTGGAAATGGATTGCTTTTATGAGAAAGGATTTGAGGTTTATATGCAAGCATGTGTGCATTGGCTAATGCTTAAAGATAATAAATCGGTTGTGATGGTATGCTTGCATGATCACTAAGTTGAACCCGCCGCCTCGGTCGAAGTTCGGGGGGTGATAGTCCGATTTATCGGAAACCCGGCGAGGGCACAGAAGGGCACGGTTGCGTCTCTGCGGAGGAAGGGCGCTGTAGCGCCGTGGCGCCTCAGTTGTGAGCCGGATGCGGAGTCGCGGTAGAGGCCGGGCCCATGCTCCTTTTGGAATGCCGTCTTGGGCGGGGGTCCCTTGACGTTGCCGTGCCTCATGGGGGAGGGCGATGCCTGGCTATGCCAGTAGACACTGGCGGGAGTTCGGTTGTAGCCCGAGGGGTAGTAATAATCGGAACGCGTGTGGATGCAAGAGTGCATGAGAAACATGACATTATTGGTTCCGATTATGCATGAGGTGATCATATCATGATTTATGACATGCACGCATGATTTTATAACGTGCAGGGTGTGGCAATGGCCAGGTGAAATCGCTTGTGGTGCGACTCGCATGTGATTGATGAACTGCATCATCTAACGGCCATGTGCATTACGTGTATTGTGCTGACTTATAACGTGCAGGGTATGGCATACCGGGTAAGATTGCATGCGAACCGACTTTTGATTGTTGGTTGCATTACTTGTATTGTATGAGGTTTTACATGCAGGGTATGGCATTCCGAGTAAGGTTGCATGCGAACCGACTTTGTTTGTTGGTTGCCCCTGTCTATTGTTTGCTTGTGGGTTGTGGGTTGCTGGTTGTTTGTTGTTGGGTTGAGTGAGGGGTGGTTTTGGAGAGATACCCCAGGTTGAGTTGGTGTACTAACCGGGGCTTAGGGATAGATTTTATCTCAACCCGTCGTGGTTAACTAGAATGGCGCACCCGAAATCCTGCCCCCGTTTCTCCAGATCGACCCGACGGATCCGATGTTGACCGTAGTGTTGAACCGAGGGTTCATTTTTTTAGCCTAGTTTCTTTTTGGCCTGGCTTAGAGGATAGATCGGCCCTTTTTGTCGGGCTTGTAATTCAAAAGACGATCCTCCGTTGGTTAATCCATAAATTGTGTAAATGAGTAGTGATGGTTGTTCTTGTTATTCATCCCTCTATCCCATTGATTGATTGATTGATTGTTAGACAAAATGGTTCAAACAAAAATTAAAATGAATGGTTGGAGTCTTGGGATTTTTCATTTGTGAAATTCGGGCGTGACATTAAGCAAGCTGTTTTTTTACATCTGAATTTTTGCTAGTAAATAAAATAGCATTTTTGTAATAAAATATAATAAAACAATAAAAAAAAAAAGAGATTTCATCTCATTTCACGATGACTGCACAAGCATGGCCCATAAAATTTGAGAGAAGTGGCCTATTCAGATTCAAAAATTAAAAAAGCCACACTAAGCCCAAAGAAACCAGCCCATTCAAACAAGAAATCACTTGAACTTACCGTTGATTAGTCTCACGAGAAATCAATAATTTGAAAAATACTTTCTTTAAAATTCCCATATTTCATTTATAAACATAAATGAATTAAAAAAAAATTATTATCCACAAAAATATTTAGATATAATTTAGAGTTAATATTACGAAAAATCCTAAATTGATATACTTATGACAAATTTACTCAAACTAAGTTTTTGATTACAAAAATCTCAAATTGTTACATTTTTAATAAATTTACTCTTAACTAATTTTATGATTGCCAAAAACCCAAAACTAGTAGTTAAATTGTATTAATATCATAAAAAAATTACAAAACTAATACTACTGTGACAATTGAAGAGAAAAATCACAAATAGTATACTAGTAAATTGCCATTTGTCATCCAACTGAGTAATTTAACAGTAAAATTTAATGAAAACTAATAAAAGATAAATTTGTCACAAATATACCAGTTGAAGTAAATTTATTAAAGATGTATCGGCTTTGAGATTTTCATAATATTAACCTTATAAATTATTGTCAATAATGAAAACATCTTCAAGTGGTTATTTATTTTCACCGATACAAATGATCATTTTTATGAAAATATCTTTCAAATTATTCTTTTTCCGCGAAATAAAAATGGAGCCTTACAAAAAAATATGAAAAGAAGAAACAACCCATGAATTTTTGTTCTTTGTGACCATCCCAATAGCACGAGCGGGAAATTTTGGGGGTAGAGTGCACCCTCATCATTCGATTGTAGAAATTCTCTACACAAACAACTAATTAATCAAGAATAATTAGATCCTTATATGAATGTAAAACACCGAAATCGATACGCATAGCGGAATTAAAAACGTATCTATTTGAGCCATAACTTTACTTTAAGAAAAATAGATCAGACTGACGATAATTAGCGATCTATAGGAATGCCAGATCTTCCTCTCTATGACTTATTTTGGTATAGTAGCTTTTAATGGGATTCAAGCGACTAATAGGTATAACCTACTCTTTTATAGGTTAGAGAGGGGACCTAGCAAATCCTAATCAATAGTGTGTCAATTGAGCCCCTCCTATTATGGGCTTTAATTAAACACAATTACCTACACTTTACTGCTCAACTAGGCCCGTTATTAATAGATGCCATAACACAATTCAATAAGATCACTTACATATATTGAAATATCCATTTATTCGATTATTTAAATAGAAAATTGATTAATTAATGTAAGCCCATTATAGAAAATTTCTAATATTCTCCCACTTGGGCTAGATTAATTAACTTATTTTATTTTTGAAAATGATTTTATTTTGAAAACAACACTCTCAGGTTAATAACTAAAAATATGTTTTATGTGGCCACAATTTTTGAAAAATAATATTCCAATAACGGCATCTCAAAACCAATCAAATCCTATATAATCTTATTATAGGATTATGGCGATCAACGTATTAAGAAAATACAGCAACATATGACCTTTCAAAATCACATATAATAAGCATTATATTTTCATAGATCATGGGTCTAGTAGTGTACTAAGAAATAGTGCCAACATGTGATCAAAATATATACTATTTCTTATCGGTCCTCAATGCAATTTCTCAACGACATGAAACTGTATTAACGCAATTTCTAAACAACATGAAATTGCACAACTATGTCAAAATTCAATATGATATCTCATAATTAGTGACATCCAGTCGTCTTTAAACTAAAATTTATTTAAAGATACTTTTTTATATTTCTATTTCTCAGTCAATAGAAGAAAGGATAACAATATAATCGATAGTGATGATCATCAAAAGTAAATGCTTTAATAAATATATTATCAATTTGTATATATCCAGAAATACAAACTATATAACTCCCATTAACAAAAGAAATCAAAAGACTCTAAAACACTCATATTCTTTACATAGTCTTTAAACAGTTGTAAACATTTTGTTAGAGGATTAATTAACATGGACTCGGTTCTAATATTTTAAATCATACAAGTCCTTAATAGTATAATATTTGATCCAATTAACATCTCAACCGTGGCATTATTGTTGTTCACAACAAAAGTAACTATTTGACATATATAATACAATATGATTAATTATGGGCAATAAGTAATTTCATAAGATAATTAGTACATTATAAACTTTCCTTTGGGCAGAGCGTATAATGCATCATTATTTTCCACAACATGAAGTTTGTAAAATAATAACAAGGAGAATTACATATAATTGTCAATGATCTATCCCCTTTGGGCAGACAAATCATTTAAATTATACATCTCCATGATATTAATATATAGAGACGATAAGAATAATTACATATAATCTTCAAGAATTCATCCCCTTTAGGCAGACAAATCATTTAAATTATACATCTCCATTATCTCAACATAGAAGGGAATTACACATAACTCTCAAAATTTATCCCCTTTAGGTAGATAAACCTTTTGAGTCATACATCCCCATCAATCATCTCTAATATATTAATATATAGGGGAATTACACATAATTTTCAAAAAATTTATTCTCTTTGGGCAAATAAATCTTTTTGAGTCATACATCCCCATCTTTTAATTTTGGAATTTATCTTCATGCAATTTTCAAATTAATATACACAATAACCCTCTTTGGGTAGGTGATTGTATATACTAATTTTTATCAATAAAAAACTTCAATAATTTACAAACTTTGACAATTTGTAAATAATGTTCTATATTATCATTGCCCAAAAATTCATCAAACAATATGAAACACTTTACGACATGTGCTTCCTAAGATCATATTGCATTTATCAAACAACAATTTTTGCCATAATTTTATGTGCTTATTTCTACAATTAAGCATGTACGATTATCTAGTTAACCTAAAATAAGAAAGTATATATAATCAATGCTACAATTAGTGAAAGTGAATATTGATATTCTATCCCTCATAAACTATAATAAATTTCCATAAATTAAAAATTTTAAAAAAAGAAACAAAATTATTTTTCATGGAATTAAATATGGATAATAATAAATAATTCCAAATAAATATTTAAATATGCCAAAATTAACATTAACAATACCAAAAAATCATAAATTAAAAAATAGGCATATTAAAAAATTTGAAGCAAAACGGGCCCTAAAGGACCGTAAACACACCCCCATGTGCCGTTTCATGCACGTGGGGCTAGCGGCTCGATTGGAGGAAGACTTGTTTAAATTAATACCTTTGAACTCTTGATATCCATCCTTTTCAACAAAATAGTGGATTGATTTACTTAGGAAATGGACTAATTGATTTGTATTGGGTCAAAAAGAGGTAGGTGCAACCGCGAGCACATCTGTTCGCTTAAAACACAAGGTGCCGAGGGATGATGACATCACATATTTAACAACAAAGAGAAAAATTCTATAACCTTGAACTTTCAAATTAAGCTTTCAAAGATGGATCCACAAGTGAAACTCCGGTTTATGATAAACAAGTAGGAGCACCTAATTCCACCCTCTATTTTTCAATCCAAGTACATTAGCATGTCCTTTATCTTAGCAAGTGGTAAGAACTTGGTAACTAGAGTAAATCTATGATAACCATTAAATAGAGAAAATCAAGTTCTAGAAAACTACTAGACCCCAACACAGGTGATCTACGTATTTGAATGGAGTCACTTCTCACCCATGATTTAATCTCGATAGTGTTCTTTCTAGGCATGGAGATACTCCCTCTACAAAGCATAGGTTCCCAAAATAGATCTCACAATTTCCTACACTAAGCCCCTTTAGGTAAATAAATCTACATATTGGCAAATACATGTGCTGTCAACCACCACAACATTGCTACTTGATCAAGGCTCTTGTGCAAGCAAGACTAAAAATTTATGAAAGAAAGCAAACTATCCAGTAAAAAAAAAAAAAAAAACAATGCCAGCATATAATTCGATTTAGTCACAGTCCCACTTTCTCCAAAAACACTAGCGCCTTAAGCGAAAAAAAAAAAAAAAAACATTTGCCAACCGACCCCACCCTTTCTAGACCCTCGATCACGAACGTACTAGGGTTTCAAGCGACAAAATAGCCGCCATGAAATAATCGAAAATCGAAGATCATGAAACCTGAGATAAAAAAAAATAGCAAAAAGCTCGACATACAAATTGCCAAACAAACACCCTTGTCAAACGTGGGGCCAAAAAAAAAAACTCTACAAAGCTTCATGCAAACACAAAACACAACTGACATCACAAAGGATTTTGTTCTTCACAGAGTATCTAGCTATTTAGAGGGCACAAGGAGTTCAAACCGCTCTACATGCGCAAGCACACGAACCCATAAACAAGCACGCATGAATAACCCAACATCAAAACGAAACGAAATCACATTAGTCAGCCCACCTCAAGCAATTCAAGAACTAGCAAAACGCCCATGCACAAACACATTCTAGTGGAGCTGGAAAAATAGGAACTTTCTCTTCACACTAACTCAATCCAAGGATCTTCACCAACGTGATAACCAACACGCATGCATGAAACCCCCGATCTCATTGTGCAGAAACTCCAACCATGCAATTTGTCAATCAACATCGCATAAATCACTCATGTATTACAATACCCATATAACAATTTCTAACATTTATCATTCAATCGAAGGAAATTCGAAACTTTTGGAAACCCTTTCAAATTATAAATTCTTGAATTTTCGAAATTCTCAATCAATACTTAGTAAAAATATACAAATAATATATGGTGAGAACATGTAGAACAAATGCTCTAAAGTTTCAAAATTGATTGATCTATGCATAAGGTTTTCATCCCCTAATCATGCTCCAAAAAAATCCAAAAAAAAAAAAAAAAAAAATTATATGTTGAAATTAAGACCTATATGAAGAATTTTCATGAAGGAGTTGACCTTCAAATCTCAACACAGAAATTGGAAAAAATTGACAAAAGCAATAGGCGGACAACATGCATATTAGAACTGAATAGAACATTATTACATATTACTAAATTGACTTTGGATGATGATTTTGGATAGCATTTGACACTGGATTGGGGTGTTCTATGGCTTGTTGGAAAGATCTTCAAGTCGACTTCAAATGTTATGAAGATATCAAACACTAAAAAACTTGTTTACTAGCTCGTTTCTAGACATATACATAGAGAGGTCCATCATAGATCCGAAATTGCAGAACAATGATCATCCAATAATCAAACATATCATCATCATAACTTGTCTCTTCCATTCTAATGCATTATTTTTACCTATTTAATAAGTATTTTGATTTGATTTGACTCAAAAAAAAATACTTTGATTGACCGAAGTCGCATAAGAAATTGTGAATCACAAACCGACAGAAGCTCAAAACCAAAAGGAACAAACACGGTAAACAACATATCGGATTTGTTAAAAAAAAAAAAGGTTTTACAATCATATATGACTTGCTCTAATACCACATGTAGAAATTCTCTGCATAAACAACTAATTAATCAAGAATAATTATATTCATATATGAATGTAAAACACCGAAATTGATACACATAGCGGAATTAAAAACGTATTTGTTTGAGCCATAACTTTACTCTAAGAAAAATAGATTAGATTGATGATAATCAATGATCTATTGGAATGCTAGATCTTCTTCTCTTTGACTATTTTGATATAGCAACTTTTAATGGGATTCAAGTGACTAATAGGTATAACCTACTTTTTTATAGGCTAGAGAGGGGACCTAGCAAATCTTAATCAATAGTGTGTCAATTGAGTCCTCCTCATTACGGGCTTCAATTAAACACAATTGCCTACACTTTGCTGCTCAACTAAGCCCGTTATTAATAGATGCCATAACCCAATTCAATAAGATCACTTAAAGGTTTAACATATATTGGAATATCCATTAACCCAATTATTTAAAATAAAAAATTGATTAATTAATGTAAGCTCATTATAGGAAATTTCCAACATCTATTACACACTGATATCTTTGTCCCAGCGCCTGCAGACATTTTCTTTCTTTGTGGAGAATCCTCCACGCGTCTTCGAAGCTCTTTCTCTCTCGCAGTGCTCTCCAACGACCGACGAAGCTCATGAATTTGCACCCGATCCTTGTCCATCTCTGAGTGAGACTCAGTTCCATCTTCTCCGACCTTTGCAGCAATGCAATGGCTAAGGGATGGCTCGGCATTGACATTGTCGTGATCGCTCCTGCTCGCCACCGTTCAGCTGATCTAAGTCGATACCGACGTGAGGCACTAGTTCTGAGAGTTTAGTCAAAGCTTTAAATTCCTACTTAATGGTTGTTGAAGGCTCGATCATTTGTGTCGTGCTTCGCTGCTCTGACTTTGTTTTCATATGGGCCTCAATTTGAACTGATTGAAATCTAGTTGTGTTAACATGCTTGTGCGCAAGTCGATTAGAATCGAAACCACTCAATGACCTCTGATTCTGTAAATTTGGTTAAGAGTTTAGATTAAAAAAACTGCATCGATATTGATCCCGAGATTTGCATGGAAAGCGCACACCACCTATTCGATAAATTGTTTGTCAAATGTGTTTGCAAAATAATACTTTCCACTGTCAAATCCGAAGATTAAATGATGAAGTTCCCATGTTATAAATTGATTCGTGGTCACTGAACAAAATCTTCATGAAACTTTTCTTCATCACCATGTGTCTTCTCTCTGCCCTGCTTTGGTGAGCTATAAGACTGAGTGATGTTCATGTAATTCATCTGTAAATCTCGCAAAGGCAGAGTTGTTTCTTGATAGTCTATGATGACATCTTTGTTTCAATGCTGAATCAAGACTAAAAACCATTTTGATTTCATAAACTAGATTTGATGACTACAATGCACACACTGTTTGTTAAAATGTCCCCTAGACATAGATCTGAAGTAACTTGCAATTTCATATGATCTGAGGACTCAATAGTATGTAGTAATCACCTCATTAATGCAAGGACTTGGTTTCGGTTACATTTCATTGCTGTTACGAGTTTGATCACATTTTCGTCATTCTTTTTGCATGGTGCCTCGGCGTGTCCCTATGTCTGTTGATGACAATTGCTGGTGAGGAACTTCCAAGAAGCAATGGTGTGTATCCCTGATGATGGTCCTTGCCTATCCAACATTATGCTTCCATTGTTATTATTTGTTTACTCCCCAAAGCTGTGTGCAAAGGACATTTGATGGCCGAAGTTGGTTACATTGTGGTGGCTGGTAATGGTGGTTTGGAGATAATTAATTGCTGGCGATGGTATCGTTTAATCTAATATTTGAGTGTATTGGATTTGGATACATATTTGTTAATAATCCTAGCGTTCCAGTTAAGGAGCTTAATGCAAGAAGGGTCTAAGAACGTGGAGCTAGACGAAGAGAAGGGAACAGAAATAATGAAAATGAACAAAAAATGTCTGGAGAAAAAAGTGATTAATATTTGATATGTGCTTTGGTAAGTTTAGGCTTGTCATAGTTTTAGTGAACTTAGGCTTGTTTTATCTTGCTCCTCTCATCTTGGTGAGCTTCTCTCTATCCTTCAAGGGGATAGTTTCCCCCAAAAACCCTAAATTCCCAGTAACCCTTTAGCGAAATTTCTCTAATTCCCTCTATGACGATGCTCTCATCTTGCTATCCACCCTAAACCCATATTCTTCACAATGAAATTCAACAAATGCCCAATGATCCAACATAGGAGTTCACCATTTGGGAATCCCACCCTCAGCCATTCCCAATAAGTAGACTTCTCTAGATAGTTAGAAGAGCAACATCCGCTTACAATGATGGGATTTTCATGCCCATACAGTCCACCCCTACCATACCTAGAGAGTTGTCTTCCCGAAGAACCAACAAACCCAAATCCTTAGCACTTTCCTCTAGAACTCCCTTCAATCCATTATCTCTAAGGTGATGGCAAATCGCTTGAAACCTTGGCTTCCTGACCTAATTGCAAGTGAGCAAAGTGCATTTGTTAGTGGGAAACAAATACAGGATAATATTTCCGTAGTACAGGAAGTTTTGGATTAGCTTAGAATTAGAAAGAGGAAAAGAAAATTCCAGGCAATACTTAAACTCAACATGCAGAAAGCATATGACATGGTGGAATGAGATTTCTTGTGTGCTTGTATGATTAAGATGGGATTTAGTAGCACTGGGTTTCTTTGGTGAAGTGGTGTATATCTATTGTCACCTTCAGCATTAAAGTTAATGGGGAATCTTTTCAAGCATTTAGGCCTACTCGGGGTATTAGGTAAGCGGATCCTTTATCCCCTTATCTTTTCATCATTCTAGCCAATGTACTCTCATCACTCATAAACAAAGCATTAGAAGATGACAGTGTTAAAGGGATTAAATTAAATAAGTTATGTCCAACACTCTCACATTTATTATTTGCCGATGATGTAATTTTCTTTCTGGATGGGACAATCAAAGAATGTCAGAACTTGGCAAACTTGTTGAACTAGTATTGCTTTGCTTCAAGCCAATCAACTAATCTAAATAAGTTGGGAGTTTTCTTTAGTAGTAGTTGCCCCAAATAATTGCGAGAGAATATGGCAGCTGAATTAAGAGTACTGATCATTGAGAAAACTAGAAAATACCTTGGCATTCCATTAGATTGGGGAAAGTCTAAGAAAGAGATGTTGGCTTGGATCCTAGCAAGGGTGAACATGAAACTTGAGGGTTGGAAGAAAAAGCTTATGACAAAAGCTGGAAAGGAAATTTTGATTAAAATAGATGTGCAAGCATTGGCATAATATGCAATGTCTATTTTCAAAATTCCCATATCCATTTGTAAATCGATTGAGTTAAGAATTTCAGCATTCTAGTGGAATCAAAACAAGCCTTAAAATTAGAAAGGATAGTGGAGGCTTAGGCTTCAAAGACCTTGTTGCTTTCAACAAAGCCATGTTAGGGAAACAGGGTTGGCGACTTTTACACTACCCTTCAGCCTTATAGAGTCAATTGTTAAAAGGGATTTATTTCCCTAAATGTGACTTTTTGAATGCAAATAAAGGATCAAGACCATATTGGGGTGGCAAAGCATATTGGTGGGAAGAGAAACATTAAATCAAGAGGTTAAATGGTCAGTGGGGGAAGGTTCTAACATCAGAATAAGAGAAAATAGATGGCTGCAAAGAGGTTGTATCAAGGGACCAGCTAATCGAGGAGAGCCCCAGGTTGTGCCTGAGTTAATAGATCAATTGTCCAAGCAATGGGATAAACAGGAGTTATTCAACATGTTTGATAATGACATAGTAAATAAAATACTTGCTATTCCCCTAAGTCCTATCATGGGGAAAGATAAACTGATTTGGACTAGGAATGGTTTTGGATCCTACTCAGTCAAAAGTGGATACAATGGAGTCTACTCAATAACTACTTACAACAACACAAAATAGGCATCCTCTTTATACCAGCCTCCCAAAATTTTGTGGAAATTAATATGGCAACTTCATAAATACCCAAAAATTAAGCTCTTTTCATGGAGTCTATGCAATAATGCACTCCCCACAAAGGAAAATCTCTACAAGAGAAAACTCTTAATTGACTTGCTATGCCTTGTTTGTAGTCGAGCACCGAAAATCCTAGAGCACTTGTCCTCTGCAAATGGACTCATCAATTATGGTCAGATCCTTAGCTCAATATTGAATTGTCTCCCCAAAAAATTACTAGAATGGACTAGTGGGTACTTGATATACTCACCTCAAATACTAATTTGCCCTCGAATGGGTTGTTCGCCGGAATACTACTGCGGTTTTGGGAGGGCCGCAACAATCTAGTCTTCCAAGGTTGAGAACCATGTCTGAGCTCTTTTCTTGAAGAGGCAAATGCGGAAATCATTCTATTTAGTAGATGGAACCTAGCTGTGACAGGAGGAGGAAAGACAAAATTAAATTACCTACTTGATGGGTTTCACTAGAAAAGGGTATCTTCAAGGACAACGTTGATGGCTTATGGACCAGCAACTCCTTAGAGGGATCGATTGCTGGGTTGTGCCAAAACTCCAATGGCATCATCATGGATAGATTTGCCTTGAAGGTACATGCTGATTTTGCACTGGTGGTGGAAGTGTTAGCCGTCCATGAGGTTTTGTCAAGGATGGAGAAGAAAACGCAGCTTTTCTCTTCTGATATGCACGTAGTTGTGTGTACCAATAACTTATCAATTGAGTTCTTATCAAGCTGGGTTATCAACCCATGGATTGTGAAGCCCGTCATAAAGATTGCATAAAGCTCCTAAACCAACTTGTTGGCGTCTCAATGGTCTATGAGCCACGTGAAGTAAACCAGACTGTGTTTTGGTTAGTTATAATCCATCAGCGAAACTTACTCCCTAAAAATTAGCTGTCTATGCCAACCCCCCCCCCAAAAAAAAAAAACCACTATGGGACCTATTATGTCCTGACTCTTATGTTTTGGATCTAGAAAATAAGTTTGTTTTTTCAAATGAATTTCGGGCTTATTTTCTGTTAAGATAGAGTTAAACTTGAACAAGTAAGCCCATTTCTTTTTTTTCTGAGGCTTTTCTTGTCTCCGTTCATCTGGACCCGCGAGGTCCAAACTAGGTTCATATTCAGATCGGGCCAAGTCTCCATTATCCAGAAATAATAAAAATAAAAAAATTCCGGAAAAAAAGTGGAAAATTGGTTAGAAAAAAGTCCTTGACTAGGTTGTAAGAATTTAATATTAGAGTTAGCTTAGTTTCATTTAGATAAAACACATGGTTTAGGAAAATTTAAATTTTTTCTAGTATAGATATAACAAAATTAGTTTTTTAGGGAACTAGACTCAAATTGATCTAAGCTCATGGGAATGGCTGTCCTAGGGTTTTGATATTAAAGCCATGTAATTCTTTTTGTCCAACAGTTTACTTTACTGCACTGTATCTTTTACTCATTCTTCATTACTTTTGTTGGGATTGCGTTTGTTGTGATTGCTTTTACATCATTTTTTTATGTTGTGATTCATTTTCGTAGTTGAGTGGTTAGGTTTCATTATAAGATCATAATAAAAACAAAAATGTTGTATGAATATATAGTGGACAAGAACCTTAGGATTCATAATTATGTAAAAGACTATCTAGACACTTTAGTCGATGAATAATCAAGTTTAGGTATTGGAAGAATACTAATTAGATAACTAGTATAATGAACTCTCTGATCCTAGATTTTTGGTTGTGTAACCTCACTTGATTTATGGCCAATACCAATAAGCTAGTGGTGATTCATCTTATAGAATTCTTATATGGTTAATCAAGTTAAATGAAAATCCCAACATCATGCAAGGTAAGGACTAGGGACAACAAATGCCAATTGAGGATTGCTAGTCCATTTTTGGTGTTACTTCTAAACCCATCATTTTCCTAATGCTCGTTGGGAAGGGTTGCGATAGCTGTTTTGTCTTTATTTGAAGGAGAAAATGGAGGTAATGAACTCATTACACCAAATTGATAGCTAAGTGAAAGAGAATGACGAACCATCAAGACTTCTCTTAAGAAATTTATGCTTCCATAACAAGAAATTCAGATTCTAAATTAGGCTTACACTGCGATGAATTTAATTAGCAATCCCGGTGCATTTTCCTCTATAGATTATGGAACTTGCATAATGTTAAGTTTAGGTGGTTTTATAATTTCAGGAAGTCTCCTGAAAGAAACCATCCGAGAGGGAGGGATGGAAGGTGGGTATGGAAGGGGACAAAGAATTTTTTTTCCTAGTACATTAGTTCAAAAGGAATCTGATAAATTGATGGCTGCTAATGAATGGCACTCGGACAAACGTGAGCTCAATAGGTGGGCCCAGGACCACAGTTTGCATAGTGCGCAAAAAAACGACTAACTTTTGATACATGAAGAGTTACTTAGCCCATACTACCAATCCCAAAAGCTAATTTCGAATACTACAATTTATCAACTTACATAAAAGGGTACCAAAGTGCCATATTTTTTAAACGAATCTCATTTCGGTATCATAACTTTTCAATCCATCACTTGAGCATTGCATCACTTAAGGGCCATAGAATTTATAAAACATCAAGCAATGCCATATATTTTAATGCCATGTTAGATTTTCTGGCAAAGAAATCGTTGATGGCACTCAATAAACATTTTTAAAAAATATGGCACTTAAGTGAACGACTAAAGTGAACATCATATCAAAGTTGTGACAATTTTAGGTGTTTTTCCCGAATTTGCTATTGTTTGCAATCGCTTGAGACCTCAAAATCTATTGTTTAGGCATATCTAGGGCTTCTTTCTATTTTCATGTAATTTCTCCACGTTAATTTAGGTTTCTCTTTATCTTTCTTGAAATACTTTACTCTTTAAGTTTATTTTGAGAATTACTTGTGTCACCTAGGGTTAGCAAAGTATTTATTTGATATTTTCGTTATGTAGCTTTCATCATAATTTCTAGATTATAAGAAAAGAGATTTCTCGTTATAGCTGGGCCCGTGAGCGTGAGCACCCAAGTTATGTCTAGTGTCGACGACATTGGAAGCAACTGTCCTGCCGACAAAGATTATGGGATGCAAACATTGTGCACGGCCGCGTCATGTCGTTTGTGATTGTTATGGAGGTCTTGAAAATTATGACAGACATGCTGGTTGGTGCGGTAGAGATCATGAAAATCAAATTTACATGAGGCATACATGATTTGATGGACTGGACTCCAAGATGAAATTGTTTTTTTTTTTTTAATGGTTATTTCTCTGCTAAGGAGTTATGGATTGGCTTGAAGAGATAGATTATATTCTCTGCAATATAGACATCTTGTGGCATAGAAAAGTGAAGCTATAGTAATGCATAAATTGAAAGAGCATTATCGTGGTGGGAAAGATTTGAAGGAGGATTAACAGAGGTCGAGAAGACAAAGCATCGATGGAGACATGTTTGAAAGTGCGATTATTATTCGGGGAAAATATCACAAAAAATCATAAACTATGCTCATTATAATATCCCAAACTTTTTATGTGTCATGAAAACCCCTAAACTTGTTCATTATGACATAAATATCTCCAACATTTTTGTGTCATGAAAAACTTAAACTTATACAAGTGTGGCATTTATATTTTTTATTTCAGCTCCATTCAAATATATTTGGCACCCCAATAAAAGTTTGAGTATTTTTGTGACACAAAAAAAAAGATCTGGATATTTATGCCACAATGGACAACTTAAGGATTTTAGTGACGCAAAAAAAGTTTAGAATATTTGTGTCATGATAGGCATAATTTTCAATTTTTTTTTTATATTAACCTTATTATTTAAGGGGTGATACTAGCCAAGAGATTATGATGCCCGTCATCAAATTTGAAACTGTGCACAACAACAGAATAGCGTGCATGACAAACCGTCTCAGAATATTTTTCATGTTAATCTTCAATTAATTTCGATAAATATAAGAGAAAGGTAAAATAGGACAATAAGAAGTTTTCACGTACCACTATCTTCTTGGCTTATCTCACTGAAATGAACAACAGAAAGAGACATTTAATTTTATCAGTCATATGTGATCATATAATTTGCAAGTTCGAGTGAATTTTGCATTCATTGATCAATGGTGTCGTTTTCGGATCCGTGATTAATGACAAATATCCACTTTGTTCTATGATCGTGCTCTTTCTTAGAATTTGCGTATGAAGGAGACAAAAAACAAGCTCTCATTCCTACTTGTGAATCTAGTTACAATGCAAACATCACAAGTCCATGGCGTTTCGATGGATACAAAAGATAGGTCCTTGTCAATTAATAATATTTTCATTCCTTATAATTAGCAGATTAAACTAAGCTTGGAAATTCATGGTAATCTCTAGCGGACATGGACGGCAAATAAGTCATTGGAACGTATGCTTGCACGACTCATATGCTTCTAAGCTTGTCGCTTAAATTTTAACATGTAATAATAAGACAATTCAAGTTTCAAGTTAGAGACTTGGAATGATTCAACTCCACGTAGACATTTGCAATTATAACATATTTTATGCTACATCAACCAAACTTTACTTTGGAAAGATCCATCTTGTCATAATCGTTCCAACATTCATATTATTAATTATAAAAAAAAATCTATTTAAATTATATATTTTGAATTTTATTCATGCCTTTTATGTCTCATGTTACCTCCAACTCTTGCTGAACTAGTAATAACTCTCCTAATTTTTTAAAAAATTTAAAAGAGTTTAAATTCCAATTGGGTCAAATGCTCAATTTTGCAAGAGTGAGGGCTTAGATCATCCAATTTGTCTATGGGAATTGAGAACGGAACGGCTCCGTCACTCTCACAATTGTGACGGCGCACTATCGACCTTCAGTATTTCCCTTTATACCGGTTAACCGGTGCATCAAGTTTTGCGGGGATTATTGCTCTTTAGTGTTGTTGTTAAACTTTTCCATTTGAAGGGACTTTCAAAGAGGCAAAGTTCAAATGAAAAAGAGAACATAGTTGGCCCAAATATTAGAGTACATAATAAATAGAGGAAAAACAAAGAAGGCACAATAATTAATCAGAAGGCGGACATCCCAACTTTCCAAAGGATCTCAATTTCTTTTTTTATACTAAATGGATAAAAAGACTCACCATTAAGATTTTCTTACATGCAAGCTAGTATGGAAACGTGACTATAAAAAAAGTGTCATCATTAGCAATATTTTCATATCTAGCAAATAGCATATGTTAATGTCATTAAAGAGATCCATTAAATTTCAAGGATATTTATTTTACCTTTTCCATTATTCATTTTATTTATGAATGGATATCAATTATTTTTAAATCATCATTTTTTTACTTTAAATTATTTTTACCTAAAAAACCGAATTTTTCCCATAAATATACACTCTGATTATATATAACAAACAAAACATTTGTAAAACAATAAAAGGCGGCCACAAGAAAAGTCACTCACTGATTTTACTCATCGGTTGTCTTTTCCTTGCAAAATGAAACGTGTGGCTCCTGTTGCACCGTTATCAAATGAAAGTAAGGGAATGGTTATGCTAGCAAAGCTCTTTGTTTATAACCATGTTCATTATGATTCTAGGTAAATTTCACAAAGTTTGTGCACGATCATGTTATATCTTCCATGAGCTCTTGCATACTAGTTAACTCCATCCTAAGCAGTCACTAATTGAATGCAGATCCTTCATATTGGAATTAGGAATTCGATAGATAATCACTAGATGGCGTTGCATAAACATCAGATTAGAGGATCCTATGTTTCTTAGTCTCAAATCCGAGCCATATTAGCTCTTGAACAAAGTTTCATCGTCTTTTCACTAAAAAAGATGGCAATAGCGGGAAACAAAAAGGATGGAAAAAAACAATCCTAGGGTTAAAGAACTTTTGGGTTAATCCAAAACTAGAAAAAACCACATGGGTTAATTCAAAGCAAGAAAAAACCATGAACTTTCGGTTATACCGGAGGGCAATTTACATGGTATGAATGTAATATTAATATGCGATCCCACATTTGGGGTATAGTTTTTTAAATAAAACTTACCATTAAAATTGACCCACATTTTTATTTTTGACGAGCGGTTATTCCACGTGCGGTTTTTCCACACTTCGTACCCTTTTGTGACAACTGCCCATTCAGTAACCGTCTTGATGGAAGATGGTTTATAAGGACGAACGTTCAACTTTTAGGGCGATCACAAGGTCTAACACAAACCCTCTCATTTTGGAATACACCATCAGTACGCGAGGGGATTGGGTTAGTAGAAGTGCGCCCTAATTACGGTCGGATCGCCGTGAAGTTCCCGTGGATTCTCGACGAACGCAAACTTGAACAATGGCTGGAGGTTAGATTAATTTTTATCCTGTTTCCGCATAAAATTCTATTGTGCTTGAGTTTTTGTTCATCAAGCATGAGAAGAACTTTCTGTTCAATGATCTTACATTTGGTATCAGAGCATGTTAATGCTTCTGCCTTGTTTTTTGCGAATTTTTGGGTGCAATTTTCGGATGGAAATGAATAGTAACTCGGAATTGGGGTTTAGAGAGAAATTTGTCGTTTCCGGCGAAATTCCGGCGACCCATCGCCCGACTTCGGACCAGTACGGTCGCACCACCATGGGGTAGAATGCTTGTTAGTTTTCCGATATATCGGTGACCGCTGGAGGCTAATCGCGCGGCGGAAGTCGCGGTGGCCAAAGGTTTGCATAAAGGGAATTTTTGCTTGATTCAGACCAATTTCTTGATCATTTTTGCCGATTTTTGGGTCTATGTGATCACACCGATGTGTTCTCCGACACCCGTTATTATTTTGGTCTAAAATTGGCTGCCGGAGGAGACCCATTCGACGACAAAGACGGCGGAGACGGGGAAAATCGGCGGAGAAACGCGAGGGGAAGAAGGCATGTGGCCCCACGCACGGGAACCGCAGGCGCGTGGGATCCACGCGCGCATGCAACCGCAGCGCGTGGGACCCACGCGCGCGCGCTTGCCGGGCGCGTGGGACCCACGCGCGCGGCAGTTGCCGGGCGCGTGCGGAGCACGCGCCTGACGCGCTTTGTTGTTCCGGAATTTGCGTTTCTGCCCCTCCTTTTCCCCGTTATTACAAAGTTGCCCCTTAGCCGAATTAATTTATTACTGTTCTGCCCTTGTGGTCTTAAATTACCATTCTGCCCTTGATACATTTTGTGAGTATTTTATGTATGAAATTAAAATGTCTAGTGATCCGTATATTTTAATTAATTAGAGAGTAGCCACAGCATCTTTAATTAGTTAAATTATATATTAAGAGTTTTGGATCGCATTTGAAAATGGACATTTATTGTAATTAATCTTATTAATATGATGAATTTTATCCCACATGAATTTTCATTATATTAATGTGATTAATTAGGTTGAAATATCATATTATTTTTCTTAATTTACCCACAGGGATTAAGGAAAGGAATATAATATGATAGTTTCTTCATAAAGTTATTATGAATCTATTTAAATTAAAAACTTAGCCCACAGGTAGTTTTTATGTTATGTGATTCATATTTTGTGCCATGTTTTACATTGGTAAAGCATAATTTATGTAAATTTTGCCTCATATTTTGTGACATAAGCATGATTATTTGATATGCAGTTTTGCAAACCGTGAATTTCTCTGAATTTAAGTGTGATGTTCCCATGCTAAATGGTGAAAACTATAAAGTTTGGAAGGAGTTAATTCTTCTTCAATTGGGGTGCATGGACATTGACTATGCTATAAGGAAAGACGAACCACCCGCTCCTACCGATTCGAGCACTGCAGCTGAGAAATCCCTTTATGAACAATGGGAGCGGTCCAACCGCCTTAGTGTGATGTTCATAAGGGCAAGATTGTCTCCTAGTATTCGTGGTTCGGTTGCTCAGCATAGCAATGCTAAGGCTTTATTGAAAGCCATTGATGCGCAGTTTGAGAGTTCTGAGAAGGCGCATGCTATGACCCTGATTATGAAGTTTTCATCTATGAAGCTCACTAGTGTTAGAGGTGTGCGTGAGCACATCATGAAGATGAGGGATATTGCAGCTCAATTGAAGAACCTTGAGGTTGAGATATCTGAGTCTTTTCTCGTGTACTACATTCTGAACACTCTTCCACAACAGTATGCACCTTTCAAGATCTCTTACAACACACATAAAAATAAATGGTCAATTAATGAACTTATGACCATGTGTGTTCAAGAGGAAGAAAGGCTGATTATGGAATCGGGAGAAAGTGTTCATTTGGCAACACAAGGAAAGAGTATGGGTCATGGCAAGAATAAGGGAAAAGGTAAAATACCTCCCCAAGCTGACATTAAGAAAGAATCCAAATGTTTCTTCTGTAAAAAGAAAGGGCATATGAAGAAGGATTGCGTTAGATTTCAAGCCTGGCTCGAGAAGAAAGGTAATCCAATCTCTTGTGTTTGTTATGAATCTAATATGGCTAATGTGAGTCACAACACTTGGTGGATTGATTCTGGTTCTACAATCCATATTTCGAATTCCTTGCAGGGTTTTCAAAACCAAAGGAAGCCAGTGGGAAGTGAACAATGCATATATTCGGGAAACAAGATGCGTTCGCATGTGGAAGCTATTGGGACATGCAGTTTAGTTCTCGATATTGGCTTTGTTTTGAATTTGGAAAGGACCTTTTATGTACCTAGTTTCTCTATAAACTTAATTTCAGTTTCAAGACTTGTACCTTTAGGTTACTCTTTTTACTTTTCAGGTTCAAACTTAAGTTTGTTGTTTAAATCTGAAATTGTTGGGAGTGGTACTTTGTCTGATAGTCTTTTTCGAATTAATTTGCAAGACAATGCTTATTTTGATGCGATGCATGTTCATGATAATGCTGGTGTGAAACGATGTGTTGTGAATGAAGATTCCTCTATGTTGTGGCACCGGAGATTGGGACATATCTCCATAGAAAGAATTAAGCGATTAGTAAATGATGGAGTACTTAGTACTTTGGACTTTACTGATTTTGACACTTGTGTGGACTGCATAAAGGGAAAGTAGACCAACAAGACAAAGAAAGGTGCCAAGAGGAGTACAGACATATTAGAAATCATACATACTGATATTTGTAGTCCTGATATGGACTCACATGGTCAGAAATACTTCATCTCATTCATTGATGATTACTCACGTTACATGTATCTCTACTTGCTTCATAATAAAAATGAAGCATTAGATGCCTTTAAGGTATTTAAGGCGGAAGTAGAGAAACAATGCGGTAAGCAAATTAAGATCGTGAGGTCAGATAGAGGTGGAGAATTTTATGGTAAATACACTGAGGATGGACAAGCACCTGGTCCATTTGCGAAGTTTCTTCAAGAGAATGGGATAGTTGCCCAATACACTATGCCTGGTTCTCCGGACCAAAATGGTGTGGCAGAAAGAAGAAACAGAACTTTATTGGACATGGTGCGAAGTATGCTTTGTAGCTCTAAACTTCCTAAGTCCTTGTGGACTGAAGCTCTTAAGACGGCAGTGTACATATTGAACCGAGTTCCAACCAAGGCTGTCCCAAGGACGCCTTTTGAGTTATTCAAGGGTTGGAAGCCAAGTTTGAGACATGTACGCGTTTGGGGATGCCCATCTGAAGTGAGAGTTTATAATCCACAAGAAAAGAAGTTAGACCCAAGGACTATAAGTGGGTATTTCATTGGATATGCCGAAAAGTCCAAGGGGTACAGGTTCTATTGTCCATCTCACACTACTAGGATTGTGGAATCAAGAAATGCTAAGTTTCTTGAAAATGACTTGATTAGTGGGAGCGATCATTTGAAGGAACTTATTCCTGAAAAGGATCATTCAGATACCCAATCTCCCACCTCAAGTATTAAGTTGGTTGTTGTTCATAATGTCCCTACAGTTCAACCGGCTATTGAACAACAAACCATTGAAGTTCCACAACCTGCTGATATTGATCTAGTAGATCCCGTTGTTCAGCAAGTACCAGAAACTGTTGAACAATCAGTTGATACAACATTAAGAAAATCTACTAGAATAAGGAAAGCAGCAGTTCCTAGTGATTATATTGTGTATCTACAAGAATCTGACTATAATATTGGAGCTGAGAATGACCCTGAAACGTTTTCACAAGCCATGAGTAGTGATGAATCCAATTTGTGGTACAATGCCATAAAGGAAGAGATGAGTTCTATGGCATCAAATAAAGTCTGGAATTTAGTTGAGTTGCCTGATGGTGCGAAGGCCATTGGTTGTAAATGGGTCTTCAAAACTAAAAAAGACTCATTAGGCAACATTGAGAGATACAAAGCTAGACTTGTTGCCAAAGGATTCACTCAAAAGGAAGGAATCGACTACACGGAGACATTTTCTCCTGTATCCAAGAAAGATTCTTTTCGTATTATTTTGGCATTGGTCGCCCATTTTGATATGGAATTACATTAAATGGATGTGAAAACGGCATTCCTCAATGGGGAACTAGAGGAGGAGGTGTACATGAAACAACCTGAAGGATTCCTCTCTAGTAAAGGTGAGCATTTGGTGTGCAAGCTTAAGAAGTCTATATATGGCTTGAAACAAGCATCTCGCCAATGGTATTTAAGGTTTCATGATGTGATCTCTTCATTCGGTTTTGTAGAAAATGTCATGGATCAATGTATATACCAGAAGGTTAGTGGGAGCAAAATTTGTTTTCTTGTGCTGTATGTGGATGATATTTTACTTGCAACCAATGATAAGGGGTTGCTACATGAGGTGAAACAATTTCTTTCTAAGAGTTTTGACATGAAAGATATGGGTGAGGCATCTTATGTCATTGGCATTAAGATCAATAGAGATAGATCTCAAGGAATTTTAGGACTATCTCAAGAAACCTATATCAATAAGGTCTTAGAAAGATTTCGGATGAAAGATTGTTCACCAAGTATAGCACCCATTATGAAGGGTGATAGGTTCAATTTGAACCAGTGCCCGAAGAATGATCTAGAAAGGGAACAAATGAAAAACATTCCATATGCTTCTGCTGTCGGAAGCCTGATGTATGCTCAGGTTTGCACTCGACCTGACATTGCATTTGCTGTGGGAATGTTGGGAAGATATCAGAGTAACCCGGGTATGGACCATTGGAAAGCTGCAAAGAAAGTGATGAGATACCTTCAAGGTACCAAAGGTTACATGCTTATGTATAGACGGACTGACAACTTGGAAGTAGTTGGTTATTCGGATGCGGACTTTACTGGTTGCGTTGATTCTCGAAAATCAACATCTGGATACATTTTTATGTTAGCTGGCGGAGCCGTGTCATGGAGAAGTGCGAAGCAGACTTTGACTGCTGCTTCCACTATGGAGGCTGAGTTCATTTCTTGTTTTGAGGCTACCTCGCATGGTGTATAGTTGAAGAGTTTCATTTCTGGGCTTAGAATTGTTGATTCTATTTCTAGGCCATTAAGGATATATTGTGACAATTCAGCTGCGGTTTTTATGGCTAAAAATGCCAAAAGTGATAGTCGAAGTAAGCATATCGACATAAAGTATTTAGCCATAAGGGAACGTGTTAAGGAGAATAAAGTGGTCATTCAGCACGTTCGCACTGAATTGATGATAGCTGATCCTTTGACTAAAGGCATGCCACCAATGAAGTATAAGGATCATGTAGCTAGTATGGGACTAGGTCCCATTATGTAATCTATCGTTGTATGAACGATCTTTGTTGTATGAAACTCTTATTCAGTTGTAATGTTATTCTCAACTTTGGTGTACACATTTAGTTCTTTATGAGAATAACAATTATCCTTAGTTTTGGAATAAACATAGGGTTTATTCATTAAGATGTGTTGTCACATATGAGCTAATATAAAAGGAATAAGATGCATTGTGATACATGGAAGATATTACTCGCTTAAAGAGGACATGTCGCCATGATTCATGCGTTTTGTTTCCTTTCTTAAGCATAAAGTTTCGTGGATTGGTTGGATAATTCGTTCATGAAAATGTTGGGATCAAGTGGGAGAATGTAATATTTAATATGTGATCCCACATTTGGGGTATAGTTTTTTAAATAAAACTTACCATTAAAATTGACCCACATTTTTATTTTTGACGAGCGGTTATTCCACGTGCGGTTTTTCCACACTTCGTACCCTTTTGTGACAACTGCCCATTCAGTAACCGTCTTGATGGAAGATGGTTTATAAGGACGAACGTTCAACTTTTAGGGCGATCACAAGGTCTAACACAAACCCTCTCATTTTGGAATACACCATCAGTACGCGAGGGATTGGGTTAGTAGAAGTGCACCCTAATTACGGTCGGATCGCCGTGAAGTTCCCGTGGATTCTCGACGAACGCAAACTTGAACAATGGCTGGAGGTTAGATTAATTTTTATCCCGTTTCCGCATAAAATTCTATTGTGCTTGAGTTTTTGTTCATCAAGCATGAGAAGAACTTTCTGTTCAATGATCTTACAATGAAAGCCCATATGTATCCCGCCCATGTCGAGAAATCATTGAATGGAAGATTTCCATGCTTTGTCTTGCGTTTGGAAGCCCTTATAAATACGTCGTCACCGTCATCATATCCTCCAGGTCTCTCTCTCTCAACCACACACATACACTTGCCATTTCCCAAAACCCTTTTCAATGATTCCTCCAAGAATTTCGTTAGATGCTGAAAAGCTCATCTTTTGGGCTCTCTCCTTTTTCATCATAGTCGCGACCTTCATGGGTGGCCCTCATGTCACGGTGGTGCAAAGCAATAACAACATCAAAGCGATGACGATCCCAGTGAACATGGGGTGGTTCTTGATCTGGAGACTTTTGAGGGTCAGATGGGATAGAGTTGCATTAACTTGTCTCTCTCTGACTTATATAGTTCAAACCCTTCCTATGGGAACAGGCTCGTCCTCAACGTAAAAGACTCCAAACAAGACGAGGTTGCTGCTGCTGCTGCAGATTCTCTCTCTCTCACTCACGGATGACAGGTCATGATGCTTGTCCAGAATTATATGATGACATCAGTTTTCGGGTTAAAACTTCTGTAATTCTGTCGATTTTGTAGTTCTTTTAATTTAGTCTCTGCTTGCACATGGAAATGGTTTGGTTTTGGGTAGAGCATGGACTATTATATGCGGCCGTTTGTGTGATGCAAGATGAAACCAATTATTGTTCAACAACACGATGACATAACGTGTGTCTATTCAAGGCAATATGCATTCTCGTAGCAGAATCATCTTAGCTGTCTTAGCTGCCTGGCATATATACTTGATTTAGACAGAACCTTTTTTTCGTTTTCAAAGTTAACGAGTGCATTTATTTTAAGGCGGTTTTAATCATTGTGAAAAGAAGTCCTCATCATCTTATAATAGAATCAAAGATAACATATATATATATATTGGTCATAAAGATAAGATAAAGTCGATACTTAAGATTCATTTTGAACTAGATGATAAGGGAACCCTGTTAGAAATCATCTTCCAAAAGACACATGCTGCAGAACTACATTTTTGGGAAAAGAGCCTAACATTATTATGCTTTTTAGATTGGAAAAATAGTCATTTCAGTAGGGATGGTTAGTTTTAGTAACACAAAAAAAAAGTTCAAGGTAAAATTGTCACAAGCGGCATAATTTAGGGTTTTTGGTAGTATTTGCTCTTTTCTTTCAACCAAACTAATTTGTTTTGGAGTATGTGGTGCCAAAACTTGATGAATGACACAATGTTCTTCACAAAATGAAGAAAATTCATTTAAGAAATATTCTCCATCTCTATCTGAACGTAGAACTTTGATTTTCTTTTCCAATTGATTTTCTACTTCAAGCTTATATTTCTTAAACATGGTAAATGCTTCATCTTTTGACCTCATGAGATAGACATACAAATTTTTATTGGAATTATCTATAATGGTAATGAAATATTTTTTATCACCATGAGTTAACATGCCGTTGAATTCACATATATCATTTTATTTTCACACCAGGAAATGATTTCTTAATTAATTTAGACTTAGCACATATTTCACATTTATCAAATTCGCCATTAAAATTTATCCAACCTAACATTTTCATATTCTTTAAATAACGAATATTGATATGTGCCAACCTACTATGCCATAAAGATAAAGACTCAACAATATAAATAGAAGTAGTGATATTATTATTGATACTCATTGATACATGCCATCATTGGCATAGCCCTTTCCAACAAACAACCCATTCTTTGACAAGATAACCTTCTCGGATTCAAACAAAACCTGAAACCCCCTTTTACAAAGTAAATCAATAGAAACTAGATTCTTCCCAATTCCGAGTATGAATAACACATTAAGAAGAGTAGTCTTCTTTCCAAAACTGAAGTCTATCTTCACTATTCCTTTGCCAGCAACCTTCCCAAGGGCATTATTTGCTATTAGGACCTCTTGAACATTTGTGTCAATAGTCTTTTCAAATTGCTTGAACATGTATTTGTCCTTGCACACATGGACTATTGCACTAGAATCAAACCATCAACCAAACTGGACAGTAGTAGAATTGATTTCATAAACCATAGCCATCAAATCATTAATTTTAGAAATTTTCATATTTTAAAACATTATTGAAATTATAGCCCCTTACTTCTCCTCAACCAAATTTGCATCCGCCTTCACCGTTTGAATGTTCTTATCATTTGATATGCTCTTGCGGTGAATGCAATCCTTGGCAAAGTGTCCTTGTTTGTCACACACAAAAGAACAACCCTCCTTCTTCTTGTGTGTCATCTTAAATTTATGCCTATTCTTTACTTTGAAGTTCTAGCCGAATGTTCGTTTTCTCTCTGCAACATTTACCTTGGAATCATACAAAATAGAATTATCATAAAAATGTGACTCTTCCTTAAGAAGAAGATGTTTTTGTATTTGCTCCAAGATGAAGTCCTCTAACTTATGCATCTGTCTTTTTCCATAGTCTTTCCAACTTGAAGGCAATTTTGCAACAATTGCTCCAACTTGAAAGGCTTATGGAATTTCAATTTTGAGGGCATGAATTTTGTTGACAAGTACTTGCAATTTGTGGACTTGTTCAAATAAGGGCTTAGTATCAATAAACTTGAAATCAAAGTACTTTGCCATTAAATACTTATTGGTACCTTGCACCTTTGCTTTGTACTTGAATTCCAATGCATTCTAAATTTCTCTTGCTGACTTCATCTTAGTGAATACAATTGATCAGACAATGTATTAAGAATGTGTGTATGATATAGCAACTCGTCTTCCATATAGTTCTTCTTCTCCTTGTTAATTCTTTCAATGGTTTTTGCTCTTGGCTGTCCTCCCTCAGTAGTAGGTTTCGGATCTTCAATAGGCGCCAAGCTAGGATCTAGAATGTAGGATATCTTTAGGGTAGTGAGAAGGATCATCATCTTGTCCCTCTAGCAAGCAAAGTTGTTCCCATCAAACCGGTTCAAGTTGACCATGTCTTGACTCATTACTTTAATTGTCTCCGACTCCATTGTTGAACAAAATAAATCCTTAAAATTGTTGGAAACTTACTTTGAATTTGGGTAAAATAATGAAGTGAGACTTTGAGGCGTGATATCACTTTCTTTAAGGATTTATTTGTCCTATGAAGTTGTTAATGGTCACCGGTAAATTTTCTTAAAGATACAACAAAGTCTCAATGAGAATATTAGATAACAATTCTAGTATTTCTCTAAAGGTCTCTTAAGGGAAATAATTGAGATGATGGCTATAGTTTTGGAAATAAGACTCAAAGATACTAATAAGCATTTTCTTCAAAATTGACATACTTATATTGGTCTTAGTGAAAAAAGACATCCTCTTGAGAAAGGTTGGAAAGTGAACAAATGCAACCCTTCGAGAAAAGTTGCAAAATGAACTAGTACATTTTCATAAGACCATTCAAAAAAGGTTGTTAAGCGAACATATATGTTTTTCGAAAGACACCTTGAAAAGACATAAAAATTCCAAATAAAAATAATTTCTTTTAATTCCGAATTTCATAATTTCGAAAGTGCTGAATAAATAAATACAACCTTTCCACTAACAAAGATTGACAAGATAACGATACGAAATATAAAAAATAATAGGGAATTGAAAATTATATCAACAAGTTCATTTGGTTCTTCTCACGCTAAGCATTGAAAATTATTCCTTGATATGTGTATGTGTTTTAAGTTAAATTATGTCTCTCCTAATGATGTAATTGACAGATTTTATTGTCTGATCTAGGTGAACTATTTTTTTTTTTTTTTTGAGAATAACCTTTTTTTAGGGGAGCCAAGTAGCTAAAGAAACAATATCTTTTGTAAATTTGCATATGCAACTTGTTATTATTGCAGTGGATAATTTTCTTTTCATTGATGATTCTATGAAAATTTTGATGTATTTATAATGGACAAAAAATATATATATTTCAAATAGTTTGAATGGGTTATCTAATAATGCCACTACAATTGCAATTGTTGTAATTTCTTGTCAACAGCTAAGTATACCATGTAATTGAGGCAAAGATGATCCATTAGACATCGTCCCCCGAAATCCATTAATGATGGGTTCTCATTATGTGATCCATGGGCACTTCAAGCACTTAAGCTCATTTCTTAACTTCTTCATTTAACCAATGCAAGAGTGTTTCATGGTTACGCAATAAACTGTTGCAACTTTTGCACGCAAAAATGTCATGAAATAATCACATGTGATCACCTATAATTCATTTACTCACCAAATCGTACATACTTCAATTTCAATATTTTCTTAACAACATACACACATAAAATGTGGCATCCACACTCGACATCCCATGAATTACCATTATCACGCCTTTAAACACATTGTTTGAAAATCATAACTCAAGGGTCTAATTTGCATAGTCAAACCTCATGGCAATTCATTCTTTAAGTCAAATAATTCAAGCATGAATTCATCACTTATCACATATACAAGACACATATCGCATATGATGATAACTTATCATCCCTTCTATTAATAGCTTATCACCCTTTCCAATAGTCTATCGTAATAACTTATCAACCTTTTCAATTACTGAGAGGAGAGAGAACTTGAGAGTTTGAGTGAGAAAAAGAGAGAAATGAGAGGAAAGGTGAGAGACAAGGAGTGCTTTCTCTCTTGCAAGTCTTCTCCAGCATGACGAGCATTAATGAGGTTGGAATTGCTCTCCTCAAAACCCTCCTAGCCAAGCATGGTTGGCTTGTCTTCTTCCACCCATCAACTCTCATGAAAACCAAGCTTTCTAGAAGGGATATTTTGATAATTTAAGCATAGTATAAAATACGATACGCGTACATGGGCCAGATTTATGTACAGGTTTGTATAAATCAACCATGGGCTCAAATGGTGGAAATGGGCTTCAATTGAGTTTTGGGCTAGAATTGGTCTTGGGCTCGGATTGGGCTTGGACTTGTTTCTCTCTCCCCTTAAGCTTTCCCATTAGCCGAATTTTATGGGTGAGAAGCCCATTGGGCCTGCCCATGGGCTCGGGTCTTTGTGGTTCCTCATTCACAACTTATTTCCAATTTTTCGATAATTCGTGGCTTGCCATTGTCAATTCGAGCGTCGACTTGAAATAATCTCGTAATTGTCCTTAATTTCAAAATCTTGAATCTTAATCCCGCACCTCAAATAGGGGTCAAATTAAGAATGTCACAACAAATATCAAGTGTAAGATCTGATTCGGTAGTTTAATATGCATGTCATATATAATGTTCAATTATCCTTAATCTTAAGAGAGAGAGAGTTTAGATGGGGTGAGGAATTAGGGCACTCTTGCTAGAATAAGAAACACGTTAATTTCCTAATTTGAATTAAGAGAATATGTGATATGTCCAAAATAATAGATTAAAGTGGTTCTCTTCATCATGACTATAAATCTTAAAGATATTAACTCTATCCTCTCCAACTTAATTATAAAATGCAATCTCTCCCAATTTGGCACCTCTTATGTGCACATCATGTAAATTTCGGCTACATGGACTCGACCAAATTTCATGCCTCGGCCACCATAAGTATTCAATGGGCTTGAACAAATTTCATGCTCCCACGGGACTAGTCAAGATAATTTAATTAGGCTTAGAACTTGCTTGTTATTAACCCATCTAGCATCAGTCTAATTAGAATGCAATATGTGAGCCAAATTTAATTGAATTAAAAATGCTCATGATACACAAATGCAAATTAACAAATTTTTTGTTTACGAATCTAGGTCAAATCCTAATTTTCTTATGCAATGAATGATTAAATGGGGTCACTACAATTTAGGTGTTAACAAGATATAATTTTGTAATCTTAGACACGTGCATAGACGTTTCACTAGTATATGCTATTATACCGAACTAGACAGACACATAAAAAAGGCCTTATGATTAGTTTAAACTTTATAGTGAATCAGGCCCATAATATAGAGAAACGCCATGTTTTCATTTGTTTATTTATTGGAAGATAGTCCAACGATATACATTCAGTAGGTTCTTTCTATTTGGTGTTCTACTACTCCATTGCGAAAAAATAGTACTACTCAACTAAATGGACATAATCATTGGGGTTTCCCCTAATGGCCACCCTTCTCACATGAGAAGGGGAAGGTAGAAGGTTCGAATTCCCATCTTCTCAGGGAGGATTAGGATGGGGATAATTAGCTTCTAGTGTCAGTTTCCACTCTCAAGCTCTGTAAAGAAGTAGAAAAAAAGTTTAAAAGTAAGTTGAAAGTTAGAGTACGAAGACAAAAAGAAAAGAAAAGAGTAAATGGACATTGAAATGAAAAAGATTCCGTGTGGCCTTGGCTATTTCATTGTTAAGCTTTGTAAAAGAAACAAATGTTTTGAGAAATTTTTCGCATTTATTGCTACTTTTGTCTGCTATATGACTTGTCTAATTGGCTCGTTTGTGGAATTTTCGTCCTAGATAGTCAGTAGTCGGGATGGAAATCAATGGACGAGCTTGATTTAATTTTCCATGGCTCCATCGTGAAAAATTGTATTGCTCAACTACATGGATTGTGACGTGCAAAGGACTTCATATGGACTAGAGTAACTGCGTGAACAAAGTCTAGACTTAATTTTGTCGACGAGCACTATAAAAAAGTAAATGGATTGAAATGAAAAAGATTCTGTGTGGACTTGATTAATTCCTCACTAATCTTAGTGAAAGAAACAAAATTTTTGAGAAATTGTTTGCATTTGTTGTTACTTTTGTCTGCTACATGACTCGGCTTGTTCAAGGAATTTTCGCCCTAGCTAGTCGGTAGTCGGGATGGAAATCAATGGACGAGCTTCATTTAATTTTTAATAGCTCCATCGTGGAAATTTGTATTGCTCAGGTACATGGATAGTGAATTGACGAGGACTCGATGTGGACTGGCGTAACCGCGTGAACAAACTCTAGACTCAATTATTATTAGAATTTGTCTGTGACATGAGCCATTCGATGAACTTCACCCCAAGTAGTCAATAACTCGGGTTGGAATTTCATGGACGAGCTTTGGAAGGTGCGTCAAGAATCATTTGATATCTCCACATTGTGTGGAGAAAGATTAATAACGATCATGGATCAGGAAGAAAAAACCATTTTGAGTGGAGCCCATTGACGAGGGCGTATTGACTTCAAAATCATTCTGGGTCACATAATATCAAACACATAATAGAAACTCAACATTAATATATATGACGTAACCCCTCGCAAGAAGCCATGATGTGTTGCTTTAGTACGCGTGGAATGAGCCAACAGAAAGAGATCGCACCCCCATCATCATCCATCACATTTAATTTATATAAGAGCTTGTCCTGTGGGAACGGTCGTTGAGTTGAATCGAATCTGAAATAATATGCAAGAGAAACCATAATAATTATAAGAAGAAGAAGAAGAAACAACGATAATAACAATAATAAATCACTCACTGTGCACTATGATTTAATAAGTTTATAACATTGTTAGGCCATAAATATGCACGAATGTCATTCTCAATGACTCATGAGTTGCACACTCACCTTTATATGACATTGAGATAGGTGATCGAATTTGGTTATGTACATACTCTTTTATTGTTTTACAATTTTTTCTTCTTTATCTCTCCTTTATTTTATTATTGGGAAAATTTCAAATAAAGATATAAAGTGAGATTATTTTCTTAAAAAGGGGTTTAAAATAAGCATTATCTCATATAAAAGTCTCACATGACCAACTTAGTGTTAAATAAGAGTCTAAACTCACGAGTTGGCGAAATTTTATTTACAGGCAGGGGTGTTTTCATCCAAGGACTTTTTCCATTTATTTTTGTTTTTCTTTCTTTTTTCTCTCTTTCTTTTTGTTTTGTTTTCTTTATTATTGTTTTTGTTTCATCTTTCTCACGCCTCCTCCTTTGCTGTAGCTCCCCCACCTACAAGCTTGAAGTTAAACGCTGTAGGTCGCCTTCTCCGACAACGAAATCCTCAGCTCCTCAGGACACATCAGATCTTGGGTAGCTCGTGCTTGATCTAGGGCTCATGTCAACCTCCATCTAATGACGAAGGTTCTGGGATTTCTGCCGAGGGCAGTAGTGGACAAGGTCGAGAGCTCAAATAGGACTTGTCAATGGTTGCAATGTGGCCATTGGAGAGAATAGTACTTTTGCTTCATAACATGTCCTCAAACACTCCTAATTCACGTATTATCATGCCCCTTTTTCTTGGAGCTCCACAATGAACTCATTCCTCAGCCTAAACCGCAGCTTCTGAGCTTCTTGCCCAAACTTCTTTTTCTGCAACTCCTGGTAGTTATAAACCTCTTTATCAGCTTCAGCAAGGGCCTTTTTTACTCAACACCTTCCCGCATCAAGCGATTTGATATATTGAAGCCCTGGACAAGTCGTATTGTCACATCAGAAAGGAAGAAGTTTCTAATTATCCATTGTTAAAACAAAATAAACCCATTCGGGCATTTCATCGAACATATTTAGGGTGGGTGGTGTGCCTCTAAGAAAGACAATTAAATCAGACCGGAACTTGCAATGATTGTCGGGATAAAGGAATAGTAGTTTTGTAAGCTCGCTACTTTTGGTTTCAAGGAACGGTTTACAAACAATTTCGAGGAGTTTAACTTAGAATATTTAACGAGCTAGGTTGTGCCGTAATGGCTTGCATTGAAGAAAACCTGGTGTTGGTCATAAGACGAGATGGCAAGAGAGAGGGGCTGATGAGTGATGATAGTGTGGAAGATGGAGGTGTGGATGACCAGCTGGTCCTGGTCCTGGTCCTGATCCTAGTTCTGGTAATTCATTGAGCTCGCCAGTGGAGGCAGCTAGAGCGTGGGGAAGATGAAAGAACAATAAGAGAAGAAAGAGAGAGAAGAAAGAAAGATAAAATTAATGAAAAAAATTGTACTTAGACGTAAATGCCCTGATCGGAAATAAGATTTATGCAGCCATTATAATCAAGTCCTTATTTGAAACTAAATTAGTCACTTTAGACTCTTACTTGAGATGACCTCTACTTTAGGCTTTTTTTTAATAAAACACCACCACTTTAAGCCTTCATTTAAAATTTTCTCTTTATTCTTATGCATGAGGTTTTTTGCTCAAAATGATAATATAAGGATTCGTAAAAATAGGCTTGTCCTACTATATCAAATTGAACTTGAGGAGAGCGTTAGGTTAAGCAAAACTAAGCAAAACTATGCAAGAGAACAGCTGTCTAATTTATTGATGTATAATTGATTGCTCAATTTGCAATTTAAAGTAGTTAAAAGAATGACCACCAGCAACATGTCATGGCTTAGCATACCTATTGAATCTACCATAGGGCAGGTCTTTGGCTACGTGATGACCGAATTTATGCAAGTTTGCACTGGTTATTAGAGTGAAAAGCCAAGAAGTTTGTGGTATTAAACAACAACGAATAAATCTTACATCAATTTATGCCTTTTCTAGTTGACACGTACGTCTTATATTAGTTGAGTTCTTGGTGCATGATTATGTCATATTATCCATGAGCTTTTGTATACTAGATTAACTCCATCCTAAGCAATCTCTTGATCAAGATGGACCCTCCATATTTGAGAAATCCCTAACTGATGCATCACATATACATCATGCGAGATAGAGGAACCATTTGTTATATTATCAGGGTAATGATACATCAACCTGCGAGTTCTTTTTATGAGGCACAAACGGGAGAATTTATCCTGGAAGCAGAAGAACTACTGAAACTGCGCGAAACCATCACAAGAGTTTATGTACAAAGAACGGGCAAACCCCTATGGGTTGTATCCGAAGATATGGAAAGGGATGTTTTTATGTCAGCAACAGAAGCCCAAGCTCATGGAATTGTTGATCTTGTAGCGATTGAATAAAAAAAAATAGCAGTAAGTTTAAGCAAATCATCGATATCTAAAGATATCAAAGACCCTACTTTTCTTAGTCTTAAATGCGAGTTGTTTCTAGCACTTGAACCAAGTTCCTCATCAATTGTTTAAAACAAGATGGAAATAGCAGCCAAAGAATGGTGGTATGAACAATCCTGGGGTCAAAGAATTTTTAGGATCCTTCATTTAAAATTAAAAACTAAAAAAACCAAAAATATGAACTGTCAATACTACCGGAGGTCATCCTATCTCTTTGCATTGTACGTCCGCCCAGATGGACCCGCCCCCGTAAAGAAATCCATGGATGGAAGTTCTCCATGCTTTGTCTTACTTTTCTTCTCCCTTATAAATACATCGTCCTCATCATCACATCCTCCACGTCTTTCACACAAACAAACATACACTTGTGTTTTCCCGTGACCCTTTTCAATGATGCCTCCAAGGATCTCTTCCGACGCTGAAATGCTCCTCTTTTTGGCTCTCTCCTTTTTTGCCATCGTTGTGTCCTTCAGCAACGGCCCTCACCTAGCAGTGGCGCAAGGCAGTAAGAACGACAGTGCCACAACGATTCCAGTGAACGTTGGGGTGATTGTTGATTTGGAGACGTGGGTAGGTAAGATGGGATTGAGCTGCGTTAACTTGTCTCTCTCCAACTTTTATAGTTCAAACCCTTCTTACAAGACCAGGATCGTCCTCAACGTTAGAGACTCAGCAGGAGATGAGGTTGCCGCTGCTGCTGCAGGTTCTCTCTCTTTCTTTTGTACTTCTGTTGATTAATGAAGTTTACTTTGGTTAAGATTCAATTTGATATTATTCACATTGGGAATGAGGATGTTTCGAAGTTAGAAATATATCAACATGTCCACCCAAGTCATGCGGTCATGTGAGACTCACAATTTGATGCTTAGCTTGGGAGTATTTGTGGGTTTTGTTCCATTGACGCCACGCGGTTTCGCAAAAACACTGGTCTTTGAGCATAACATTTGACCTTGGAACCATTTACTTCATTTATTCCTTTCAATTCACGGAATTTAATTTTCAGAGAGCTATACCAAGAAAATGATATCGCAAGAAACAATCCTAGCAATGTCCAATTATAATATCCTCATGGACATAGTTATTTCAGTCACCCCAAATAAAAAATCTTTAGTCTATTAAACCATTTCTTGGAGGGTGAAATGTAAGACTACTATTGTCTAATCTTTTCTTTGAAGAATATATAGCTCTTATGTGACTCTTATCTATAAAATTATGTCTATATATAAATGATTGTTGAGACCTAAATTTTGACTATATATTTAAATTTAAATTACATAGAAAATTTGGGAGAAATTTGACCCTAAAATTAAGTACTAATCTATCATGCGTCTACCCAACCATCTTCTTCTTCTTCCTCCTCCTTCCTGCGCTTCACACGCACGACGGAGAGAGAGGGGCAGAAGACGACTAGTACAAAAGATAGAGAGAGATCCGCGTGAGTGAGGGAGAGAAAAGCCAGAGGGGGTTCGGAAAGAGAGCCTAACATTAGAGTCGGTTTGTTTGAGAAAAACCATTTTTGGAAAATTGTTCTTGGACTTTTTAATATTTGGATTATGGAAAATTAGTCGATTGACAAAAAATATTTTTCATTGACTGAAAACAAAAAAAAATAGAAAATGGAAAACTACTTCCTTTTTTGGCAATAAGGAACATATTTCCTGGTTCCTTGCCGTGTCTCCGAGTGAGAAGAACGAGTCCCTTTATGTCCATTTTCTGCTTATCAATTTTTTTTTTCTGTTTGTCTTGATAAGTCTCATATGGTTTTTTCATAAATCATGTCTACCATCTCTTGAATATAGTTCATTAATTTTCACGTTTTTTCTGTTTGTCTTGATAACTTCTTGTAATTTTTGATTTAATGGATTATAGAATAAACAAAAATGATGTTGATTCTAGTTTGTTAGCCATTACATATCAATTTTAATTTACAAGCTGCCTTTAGTGGATTCACTTATTATCAAATACCATAGAAGTAAGTTTTTTCCAATTTGTTTATAGTGAAAACAGACATAACAAATTGGTTTACTTTCTCTGATTTTGAATTTCCTAAAAAAATATTTTCCATTGACAAGAAGTTTTCAATTTAACAAATAAACTTTTTATTGTGCTTGTCAAAATAGAAAAAATAGTTAGTTAAGCGGGGGCGGTTGATAGAGAAACTTTTCAATTTTTTTCTTCGGGAAAGTATATCTACATGATTGTTCTTCTTTTTTCTAGTTAAGTAAGTTAACAGGCGACTAACTATTTTCATGGAAGTTGTGTGTTATTAACGGCGATTGAAACACTTAGGTTTCTAGCTCAATCAAATAATTGTCAATGCATGAAAGCAGTTTAATATGGATGCTGAGAGGCTTGGTATATGATATAACATCGGAAAGGTCTGCCCTCACAAAATTCATAAAATTGGAATATGGGGCTTGGAGTCTAGTTTTGCTCGAGTCTTTGATGGAGTTTTATATTATATCACGGGGGAAGAGGGGCGATATTAAAGTAAGTCATTATGATTCAACTAGAGGGCTTGGTCAATCATATGCCTAGTGTATTTCATGGATATCTAGTACACTTGATCAAACATCTATATTATTAATAATATTGCACCAAGTTTTGATCGACTTCTGATGTGTCTTTTTCAATAAGAATTTCCATTAGCTGCCGTACTTTTTATAATTTCACCGACTATTCTGGTTCACAAATGCAGCACTTGATCTGATAAAGAATAAGCAAGTCCAAGCCATAATAGGCCCTCAAAGTTCAGTGCAAGCAGACTTCATCATTGACCTTGGAAACAAATCTCAAGTGCCGATCATCTCTTTTTCTGCTACTAATCCTTTCCTCAGTTCCATTCGGAATCCATACTTCATTCGAGCTGCGCAAAATGACTCGTCCCAAGTGAATGCCATAAGCGCAGTCGTGCAAGCTTTTGGCTGGAGAGAAGCGGTTCTCATATATGTGGACAATGAGTTTGGAGAAGGCATCATACCTTCTCTTACGGATGCTTTGGAAGAGGTCAACACGCGAGTGCCCCATAGGAGCCTCATTCCTCCTTCGGCTACAGATGATCAAATCGGGCTGGAACTCTACAAGTTGATGACGATGCAAACAAGGGTCTTCATCGTGCACATGTTACCTACCCTCGGTCAGCGGCTATTTGCTAAAGCAAAAGAGGTAGGAATGATGGAGAGAGGTTATGTGTGGATCTTGACTAATGGAATCACTGACTTGTTGAGTTCTGTGGATTCATCTGTTGTTGCTAGTTCGATGCAAGGAGTATTAGGCATCAAGACTTATGTCCCACACACACGAAACCTGGACAATTTCATGGTCCAATGGAAGAAGAAATTCCAACAAGACAATCCATCCGTCCTTAGTCCTCTGTTGAACATCTTTGGATACTATGCTTATGATGCTGCTTGGGCTCTAGCAATGGCTGTTGAGGAAATGGGAATGGGGAATTTTACCTTCCAGATGTTGAATGCTTCGATAGATGCAGCTGATCTGGACACTATTGGGGTCTCTCAAAATGGTGAGAAACTTCTCCAAGAACTAGCCAATACAACATTCACGGGACTCACTGGAAATTTCAGCCTCGTTGATGGGCAGTTAGAATCGTCAGTGTTCCAGATTGTTAATATCAATGAAAATGTGGCAAGAGGGATCGGGTTCTGGACCCTAAAAAATGGTCCGCTAAGAGATTTGAATCCATTCAAAGCAACCAAATATTCCACTTCGAAGAGTAATTTCAGAACAATAATATGGCCAGGAGATTCAACCTCCGTTCCCAAGGGATGGGAGTTTCCCACGAATGGGAAGAGTTTGAAAATCTTAGTTCCTGTTAAAGATGGTTTCAATCAATTTGTGAGGGTGACACATGATCCTACAATGAACACATCCCAAGTCACTGGATATTGTATCGACATCTTTCGAGCTATGATAGAAAAGCTGCCTTATGCGGTGACTTATGAATTTATTCCATTTGCCTTGCCTAATGGAAGTAGTGCTAGTAGTTACAATGACATGATCAATCAAGTGTATTACCAGGTGAGATAACTAATTGCACCAGCTTCTCGTTGGATTACATGTTGAAACATACTATGCTATCGTGTGGTTGACAAAGAAAACATTTTTCCCTTCCTTTTGTTGGAACAGAATTATGATGCAGTGGTGGGTGATACGACTATCCTTGCAAACAGATCATTGTACGTGGAGTTTACCCTACCATACACAGAATTAGGGGTTGCAATGCTTGTACCATACAAGGACAACAAGAGCAACAATGCTTGGGTTTTCTTGAAGCCCCTCACTTGGGATCTTTGGCTAGCAACTGGATGCTTCTTTGTGTTTATAGCATTAGTGGTGTGGATTCTCGAACATCGGATTAATGAAGATTTTAGGGGTCCAGCCACACATCAAGTTGGCACGAGCCTTTGATTTTCATTTTCAACCATGGTCTTTGCACATGGTAAACACCCTTCACTTTAGTAGATCAATCAAACATTACAATTTACATATCATTGTTGGAGATTTTATGTACTCACCCTTAATTTGGATTGCAGGGGAGAGAGCGTTTAGCAACCTAACGAGATTTGTTGTGATCATGTGGGTTTTCGTGGTACTTATACTAACGCAAAGTTATACGGCAAGTTTGAGCTCTCTTTTGGTAGTGCAAAATTCTCAACCAATGATAACTGATGTGTATCAGCTCCTAAACAGCGGACAAAAAGTGGGATACCAGTACGAAACATTTGTTCGTGAAATGCTAAAGCAAATGAAATTTGACGATCACAGACTTGTATCTTATAAGTCTGCTGAAGAATGTGATGCGCTTCTCTCCAAAGGAAACTCAAAGGATGGGATTGCGGCTGCAATTGACGAAGTCCCCTACATTAAACTTGTTCTTTCTCAATATTGCAACAAATATACCATGATCCCGACATTTAAAACTGCTGGATTTGGCTTCGTAAGTCAATCTCTCAATTCTAGCAAAAAGAAAACCCCTCAAATTCTACAATTACTAAGGTTAGTCGTTATTTCTTTGATTGAAAACTCTCATGTCCTGCTTCTTTTGGTTTACAGGTTTTTCCCAAAGGGTCTCCGTTAGTACCAGATATTTCGCGAGCAATCCTTAATGTAACTGAAGGGCCTAACATGACGGAAATCGAAAAAGCATGGTTTACATCGGAAACCAACTGCATCAATTCGACTTCCTTGATTTCTTCCAATAGCTTGGGTCTTGACAGTTTCTGGGGCCTATTCTTGATTGCTGGAGTTGCTGCAGTTTCAGCTCTTCTCATTTACATGGTCAAATTTGTCAAAAGGAATTGGCATGTCATGACAAGTTCTTCAGCTTCACTGTGGCAGAAAATTGTTGCATTGGGAAGGAGATTTTATGAAAGAGACGTCAATTCCCATACTTATAGGAAGGGCAGATTCAGAGATAGAAGTATGGATGATGGTACCAATAAGCATGCAGCTGTTGAGATATTAGAAAACACTAATTTCCCCCCTAGTCCGTCAAGCAACTCCAGCCATATCAACGATGTTTTAACCAATGAGCAAGGCGCACCATCTGCAGAACAAGGACTTCCTAACCATGTAGATGAAGAAAGCCACAACATAGCAAGAAATGTCGAGCTTACTGATGTAACCGAGAGAGGTACATGCCTCGATAACCTTAGATACTAAACTTTAATCAGTTTGCACTGAATGTGGCGTCTTTCTAACTCTACTTGTGTGAGTTCCTACACAAAATGGTCTACGCTTTGCCTGAATATGTTGATCAAATTCTTGCGGTCTACAATATGGCCTGTATTTTACTGTTCTCCTTCCATTGAAATCACTAAGAATGCATGTTAGAACCTTGCTTGAGCTGACCTTGAACTTGGAAGATGCCATGCCTGCCATATTTATGCCAAATTCAACTTTTCCAAAGGGTACTTTTTTGTGTCTGAATATTTGCAGATCTTTCATCACGCGAAGGCACTCAACCAACTGCTGCTCGTGGGCCCCTTCATCACACCTCCCGTGAATGTCACTGCGGTGGCGAAGGTGGCAGTTCAAGCAGCTGCTTATCCTGCTTTCGCTCCAGTCGTCATAGACGTTTAAGGATTAATCCGATATAGCCAACTGAAGTCGAAGTAGAAATGGTCTGACCCCTTTCTCTTTAAAGGTTCAATCTTACAGAGTTGTTGATAACATGAGCACTCATATGTTGTTTTCAAATCAAAAGCCTTTCGGTTTTTGTGGAGTCTATAGTTGCCTAAAGGAGCAAGAGAAGAATTCTTAGTTCAGACCTTAGAGGCTGTAAATGCCCCTGAAAGAGCCAAATCATTCGTACATTGTGGTATCTCTGGACTTTTGAGTCATGGACTGAACTCCTGGGAAATGCCCTTCAAGGATAAGTTCATCGGGCAAGAGTAATATAGCTTCGCATTGCTGTCATCCTCAATGTTATGTATGGATTCCAGACTCATTAACCCTTGACGCATGATCAAATGACACGTTACAATCAAAAGTTTAGGGCATTGCGAGAATCAATAGGGCATGCAAGACATTTGAATTATCATCATTTAGGAGTATAAAGTTTCCAATCAACCATAGCTCCTTTTCTGACCTTTTCAATTGAGCAGACATTGTGATTTGTATGTCAGTTTCTTCCTCTTCTTCCTCCCATTTTTGCGGGCTTGAACTGTTTGTTGACTAAAATATCACTTCAGTATTTCACTAACAAAGAGAAAACTATAAAAAAAAAATCATAAATCTATCGTGTTTGTGCTAATTTAGTCATTAATCTTATAATTGTGCAATTTAGTTGTTAACATATTCACATTTTGTCAATTGAGTCCATTTGATTAATTTTGGTTAGAAATCACTAATATGGATGTTGATAATGCCATGTAGAATAGCCAGCATCCATATTAGCGATTTCTTGTCAAAATTGGCCTAATGAACTTAATTGGTAAAACGTGAAAATGTTTATAATTAAATTGGAACAATTACAAGATCTATGACTGAATTGGCAAAATCCATATAACCTTTTTTGGTAAATTTCTTCATTAATGAATATCGCAAGCAATAGTAGGTTTGAGCTCCCCTCTAATTAAACTTTTCTCTAAACAATCTGAGATGTCACATCATCACTTCTGCCGTGCCTTCCACAATTTCAAATCACCTTCATTTCGATGTGTAGGTGATACTGTCAGTATCACAAGCCACTCAGAAAAGAGAAAATAATAAAAGAAAATCCACATTAGCCTTTTCCCCTACTAAATATAAACACTCTTAAAGAAAACCACACAATGTTCACTAGTTTTACGCTATAAATGTATGATCCAAAACTTGTAGCACGTAATTGTACCCGACACATAAATTTTAGGAATTTTCGTGTGTTTATTCCTAGAGTTTAGATAAAATCAGCAGGCTACAAGTACAAGTTTGTTAAGTTCGAAACCTCAAAATTGTCGATAAGGCGAGTGGAAGCAAATGAGCATGGAGAAATAGACACATCGTCCAATTAATGTTTTGACTTCTCTCACCATATATCTATTCTATTTTTCTTTATTCACCAAGTTTAGAAATAGACAGATCATCCTTTAGCTCCTTTTCTTCCACGATTTTCTTTATTCAAGTGGACTAAGCTCCACGCACTATGCATAACCAATACGGTGAGACCATTTCAATATGTTGATTTCTTAATGGTGTCAAAATCAATATGCAATTAGACATATTGTCTGATATTTCCTTTCTTAAATTAAGCACACTATTTCCTAGAATTTTCTTAATAGAAAGAGACAATGGAAGCAATGAAATCATCTTTGAACTTCTGCCCTGACTTTCCATATACTTCAACAAGAAATTAAAAACCCAAACTGGACTTAGACTGATGAATATAATTAACAATTCCAGTGAATTTTCGCCTATATATCATGGAACTTGCGAAGTCTTAAGTTTAGGTGGTTTATAATTGGGGACAAAACTTTGGGTGTACGCTCATTTTATGGGCAATATTTAACTCTACTTCCAGGAAGTCTCGTTGGATGAAATCATCCGAGAGGAATGGAAAGTATAAGTGGGGAAGGAAGGTAAAAAAGCTTTTTCCCAGTACAATAGTTTAGTAAAAAACTAGCAAAGTCGATGCAAACACGGCTGCCAATGGCCTTTGGGATTGATGCAAACAGATTCAGGATGACAATCTGCATAGAGTGTAAGAAAAACGACCATAACTTTTGATTTAGAAAGAGTTACAAGTCTCATAATCCCAATCTGAAAAGCTTGTTCTGAGCGCTAAACGTATATCAAATTGAGTACACCTTTTGCAATCGTTTTGGACCTCAAAATTCATGGTTTGAGGATGTTTGAGGGCACTTTTCTATTTGTCATTTCTCCACAGTATTTTAGGCTTCTGCTTAAGCTAATATTTGAGTTTTCTGGGTTGTGTATTCGACATATTTCTGGGTTGTGTATTCAACATATTTCATCATATTTTATAGATTACAGAAAAAGAGAACTTTTCTCTATAGTTCGGCCTGTTAAGTACGTGCGATTGAGTGTGTGTTTGCCGATCGTTAGATTCATGTTTATCTGGAAGTTTGTTACGTCAGTTGGTATTGGAGTCAGCAAAGATTGCTGGAGAGCCATGCTCACTAAATTATCTTGCTTGACGATGATTAGGGGACAAGGACCTTGTGCACGGCCATTTTGGTGGTTCGAAACAATTGCTGTCCAGTCCACCCTATTAAACTCTATTTGAATGGGGGTAGAAGACATTTTCATGGTGATTAAGGGACAAGGTCCAGATCCGGCGAGCAAATCCCTTAATCTTGTGTCACGGGCCAATCACTCGTATCCATGACACTTGCCTGTTATAGTGAAGGGTTGCCCTAGCCTGATTCGGCAAAGACAGCCCTTGTTAGTGATGATGTTATTCTTTAATGGAGAAATTCAGAAACCAGTGATTTTTAGATTTCATGATTTTCATAATAAGTGGGATGAAAACATTCATTTATCCTTAGCAATACCAATGGAGATAATTGTTACGGAAAACCAAAGAATTTAAACCAAATAAAGAAATCCGATTTTTGTCCCTTAACCCACTCTTATTTAATGTGTTCTATCGATGAAGGATGGGATATAACGTTCTTTTTAATTATGAGTGGAGAAAGGACATGACTCTATTTATATAGGTTGTCAATAAGTGCCTTACATCAAAGCACCCTTTTACTTTCATAAGAGCCGCACGTTTTTGGAGGAAGGGCCTAAACTTGTGTACAATGCTTTTTTCAATGCTACGACTTTTCGCTGACTCACTTAAGTGCTAAAATCAAAGAAAAATGATTATTTAAGTGCCTTTGGCGAGATGTTCTAGCCAAAATTAACACGTAACTTCTTTAATTAAAATTTTTAGCTGACATGGCACTTAAGTCATTTAACTAACTTTTCATGGATCACTAAAGTGCGAAATTTTTTGAAAAATGATTTTTTCAGTGTTAAATTTTTCTAAAAAGATTTTTTTTTCAGTACCAAATTTTTTGAACAGCGTCATTTTGTGATGCAATGTAATTTGACATTGAAAAAACCATTTTTTTCAAAAAAAATCTGGCACTTAAGTGATCCGCAAAAAGTTGGTTATTTTTTTAATGACGTCTTTCACCATCCACGTTTTCTAACAAGCCATGTTGGCTTAGGAAATTAATAAAAAAATCCACATCGGATTTCTGGCCAAGCAAATCAGCGATGGCACTAAAAGTCATTTTTCAAAAAATTTGGCAATCCTAATTATGGTTGCATTAAGTTTACGTATTTGACACTCTAAGCTCAATTATGTGTTTATGATATTTAATGTTTAGTTGTGGTATTACAGTGAGCGCCGAAGTACATTAGAAGTGCCTTAATTGAGCTTAGAGTGTCAATAAAGTAGCACTACTTGTGTCCTTTGGCCTCAAAATAATTTTATGTTTAGTTGTGGTATTAAAGTGAGTACCATAAATAAGTTAAGGCACTTTTAGTGTACTTCGGCTTCAAAAAAATGATAACTTCCTTATAATGATTGTATCCTTTCATTTCATTAGAGTCACATCTTCTCATAGCCAATATTTCTTTTATAACATTTTAATAATTATTAAACTACTAATAAATAATATCATGTGGACCACAATAATTCTTACATTCTTCCACTTTACCCATATGACCTTCATTTCATGGTTTAATAAAAATCATAATGTACACAATAACATTATTTTATAATCTTCATTAAGTTGGCTATCACATAATAACACAAGTAAGGAGAGAAAACTAATATGAATCATAGCGGTTGTATGTCATTAATCGACATAGTCCCTTTTATGTACTACAACTATAGCTCTTTACTTAACATAATCCATAAATGAAAAGTACAATAATGGTCCAGCTATAATGTCTCTGTTAGAGACTATCCTATTTAACATTCATCTATTTTCATAATGTATGCTAAATAGAAAACATGAAATATCATAAACATATAATTGAGCTTAGAGTGTCAAATACATAAACTTAATGTAGCCATAATACAATCATTAGTGACATCCAATAATGCCCATCCTTTCAATATGTTCATTAAATATTTTGGGTGGTAGTCATTTTGTTAAGGGATCTACAATCATAAGGTTGATGCTAGTGTGCTCATTTGATATTCTTTGTTTGTTAAGTTATTCTTCTATTGGCTTCATCAATTTCCCCCAAAAATCCATCATTTCCCTTGACATTCTTACCTTTTGTCCTCCAACAGTAAATGCCACTTCTAGAAGGGGTAAAATGATAATTTCTCAAAGTATAGTATACCGTACTATACATGTATACAGGCAAAGATTTTATACGGGCTTGAATAAAATTGGTTTGGGCTCAATTTGTGGAGAAACGGGCTAGAACATGCAATTGGGCTCAAGGCTTGAAGTTGGACTTGCTTGGGCCCACTTGGGCTTGCTTGGGGCCCACGTGGCTGACCCCTAATAGGCGCAAGGCCCATTGGGCCTTCAGTCGGTCCATCTCCTCTTGGTTCCAATTTTTCGACCCGTTGAATCCTTTTTCGATAATTTCCGGGCTTAACGATAAATTCGAGAATTAATGAGGCAGTGTCTAATTATTTAGTATCAACATCCTTGAAAGTTCAATACCCGAAACCGAATTGAAATTCGTGGTTAATATCGATCAATTGCGACTTTAGTACGACCTAACTATCGGGCGACATTTAGGGGTTCTCGCGCGTTTAACCTATGGTTGATAGCTTTTCAATCCACAATGGTGACTATTCAAATTAGGCCAATCTTTGATTGTCATGTGTTGACACCTAAATTTTGATTAATCATTTGTAATTTAATGCACAAAAATTTAGGGATTAATTTTAACCCCTAAACAAAAAATATTAGGATTAAATTGCATAGCATATAGTTTTAGGAGCATTATTGCATTTGCATTGGACATGTGGCAAATGGGCTTCAATTGATGGTTCTAAGCTTTAATTTAACAAATTGGACTAAGCCCGCGGTGAAAGAGAATTTGGCCAGGCCCGTTAAGGGGTGATGAGTTGGAATATGAGAATGTTCCCGAGAATATTCGCATTATTCTTTCAATATTCAAGGAAAGTGTCAGATGAAATATTCCCGTTAAGGGGTGACGAGTTGGAATATGAGAATGTTCCCAAGAATATTCTCATTATTCTTTCAATATTCAAGGAAAGCGTCGAATGAAATATTGGAAAAATATTGCACGTGGGATACAAGAGCTAAATAGACAACGTGCAGATTTATCATATTTCCTTAAATAACATAGTCCTCTCACCTATAAAAAGGGGGCCACAAACACTGAAAAGACACACACAAAAAATACAGCCACAATTGAGAGAAAAGGAGCGGCAACACAATAGAGAGAGAGAGAGAGAGAGAGAGAAAAAAAAGCGTCTCTTTTTACTGCAGTCTTGAAGGTCGGCTCACAAAAGGAGGTCTCTTCCCAAGAGACAAGGTAGGTAAAGTTCCTATCTAAATTAATTCTTGAATATTTTTTTTTCTCGTTTAAAGTATTGCATGCTTGATTGAATTTCAATTAAGTGAGGTCATTGTGTCGTGTTAAAAAATTCTCAATAATCAAAAATATTGAGCCGCGAGACGTCGGATCAGGTTTTTGATTATTTTGATTTTCTATCTTGGGTCGGGGCTAAATTGTGTGCTTTACATGATCAGTTGCATTATATGTGTTAATTTTTTTAGTAAGATTACGAAAAATGCATAAAAAAAATCTGTCGCATAATAGGGTAGATTAATGCATTTCCTGTCAGATTAGTCTTATAGTTTACATTGCATATGATGTAGAAGCTTAGGAAATTTCATTAGTTAAATAGTTTTTTTTTTTAAAAATAAAAAATAAAACATCATGCATATGCATATAGCAAAATACATCATTCATCCCACATCATGTAGCACATGCATATTTAGATAGATTGCACACATGTTACAATAGTTTTCAATTAATATATGCCATTAGAGTTAGGCCATTTGAATTGCACGTAATATGTCGTTGAGTAAGAATCATGCATATTAAATCCAGACTAGAGTTATTTATATAATTAATTTTAGAAAAATCCAAAAAAAGTAGATGTCATCTCCTTTAGAATTTATGTTTAGGTCATGCATTTTAGTTATAGCTTATATTGTTTTAAGGTTGATCATGATTTTGATATTCGCCATTTTAGATTTTATTGAATGTTATTGATTGTGATTTGCATGACCACTCATTTCCATGCTAGTGGCTTAGGTTAAAATCAACCAAGATTGCTTGCAAAAAAAAATATTTTTGAAACTTAAAGAGAAAGGGTATCGAAAGGGCGCTAGTTTAACTTAACGTAATCATGTCCCCGAACCTATTGAATCTCTGGTTCGCAGAAGTAAAGTATTCTCCCATACTTTACTTGGGTTTCTAATCAACCCTAATTGATTAGTGGCGGCTCCTAATTAAATAAAATTACATGTTTAAATAGGTCAAACTTTGAGTACCAAGTTGCGGTTGGTAGGGCTTGGGAGAGTCCGCACTAAGTCTTTGGACTTAGTAATCCATTAGTCTTCCCATGGTGGTTCACCTTCGGGAAGGTCGCGACATCATGTAATCATGAGAGGTTAATTGCTCACACTGAGTACAGAGCCAAAAAGAAATCGGTTTAACGTCATTTGCAGTCAATATCGAAGTCGTGCGAAATCACCCACAATCCGACCTCGTACTTCTACCGAATCGATTTATTTCCATTCGCTAATTAGCCTACAATAGTATGGTATCATTCCTCTTTGATCTTTATGGTCGAGTGGCCTATCTCTGATTGAATTCACTAGTCGTACGCGTATTGATCTTTAATTGCCATTCCGACTAATTAGTTAACTCATGAGGGGTTAGCTCAGAGTAAATGTAACTACGCATTGATAAAATAATCATTTCATATATCCTGAAATGGGTCGAAATTCAGGATGTCACATTAACATTTTTTGGACGTGGTGCATATCTTTTTATATGGGATTATATATTGCATGTTATTAATTGAGTCAACTTTCTTATTCTGAAATTACAAAAATGAATTAAACCGCATGTTAGGATAGATTAGTTTCTTAGTTTACAATTGCACATCTAGGAACAATGTAGCAATTTAGTAAATTTCTTAATTTATAATATGATTTAATCTAAGTTATTTCCTGATTTGAATTAGGTAATCGTATATTTTAAGTAGTTTCCAATTTTAACTTTATAAGAAAATAATAAAAATAGCATGAATATGTCATATAAAATTCGTTGCATAAATTTCATGCTATTGTTGCCACATTATTATTACCACGTCATTGCTGCTCTGTCATGGTTGCCCCATCATCATGTTGCCATGTCATCCTTTCCATGTCATTTAATACTTGCATTTTTAGACTAATAAAAATTAGATTGCACGTCATGCTAGTTTAGTTCACAATATTTGCCCGTCATTACAATCATGTCATATGTCATTAGTTCAATTGCCTGTCATTATGTTGCCATGTCAATATTTTCATGTCACGCTTTCCATATCATTTAATAATTGCATTTTTAGACTCATAAAAATTAAATTGCTCCTAATGCTATTTTGGTTCATAATATTTGCCCATCATTACAATCATGTCATGTTATATGTAATTAGTCAATAATTCATGCATGTTAAACTTAGATTAAAATTTCATATAGTAGGGTTTTCATAAACCAGAAAAAAAAAACGAATTAGTTAGAATTGCATTATCATTTAGAAGTCATGCTGAGGCTATGCATGCAACTTTAGTTGACATCTTGCAGAATAATTATTGGAAATAATAGAGCTTTTGTGTGCCTATTTATTTAGGTCTTTGGCTTATTCTTAACAATTAATTTGGACCTTTGGTTTATTCGGTGTTACATTATTAATTGTGCACCCTCATAATCAAATTTGCATGTTAGTGAGGCTAGAAATCAACCAAGACTACATACAAAAATATTTTTTGAAAATAAAGTGTGAATGTACCAAAAGGACATTAGATTAATTTAGCATAATCATGTCCCTATATCTATTAAATCTATTTGTGGAATTAAAATGTACTACTGCGTTTTACTTGATTTTTAATCAACTTAACTGATTGGAAAAATAAGAAGATTGTATGTTAAACTAAGTACCAAGTTATTATTGGTAAGGCTTGAGAGAGTCTATAGTAAATGCAAGCGATTGCTTGTGAGAGGAACTTTCATTCATATCTAGTAATTCATTAAATATCTCTTTGGTGGTCCACCTCTGGGAAGACCACGAGATAATATAACTTTTTATTAAAATGAAGGCAAACAAAGGGACCATGAGTCAAACATGAGCACATATCAAAGCACCTAGAGAAATCTCTAGACACTCCTCACAACAAAGACTTATTGTTCAAGGATGAAACCATTGACATTCGGTAACGACAAGATGTCAGATCTTCTTGTGAAGTTCAATTACCCACATGTTATAAGCTCGGCACGCAAGTTTCGGAGGGTCGAAGCCAGTCGCAAGTGCCAAGACCTTGAGCTCTTTCTCAGTCCAGTTCTTACCCGCAGGAGTACCGCTCAGCATGCAAATGTCCGCTAAGGATGAGTTCCGGTTCACTGCATCGGTGTCAGGATATTCTGGAAGGAGCACGTCCATGATCACCACCTTGCCCTTCTCTGGCAATGCCTCCCAGCAATTTTTCAATACCTTAATACAGAACTCTTCGTCTCCACAATGAATTATCCACTGCATAGAACGACCAAAATTCAGTCTAAACTATGGGTAGCAGCCACAGTATCTACTGTATAATTCTAAGTACAGTCACCCAATGAGGCAACTGAAGCTGTGTAACCTTCAGTAAAATGACGTCTGCTTTAGGGATGTGTTGCGTCATATCCCCTTCGACATGTTCAACACCTGTCATCACAAAATAAAGTGGGTCATTCCATCGTGGTTTTGGTACTGAGACAGCTTTATTCAGTTATATTACTAAATATTAAACGTGTATGATGTATATGTTCATAACCCACCAATTAAATGTATGGCTAAAGGACATGACCGTTGAATCAATATCATTAACCTTCAGATAATGATTTTTCTAAAAACGTAAGACTTTTAGAGTTCGTCCATTTCTTGAAAATTGAACAATTTGAAAAACATTTTCTTTAAGGTGATCGCTGATATTGTTATAATAATTAGTCAATCGAAAATACTTTTATGATCGATAACAATGTCTTAAAAATTTCGTGTATGATGAAAATATTTTTTATTTATTTATTTTTATAAGCGATACAAACCATTGCTTTTAGGACAATCCTCTTCGAATTGCTCATTTTCCTCGAAACAAATGGAGTTTTAGTGTGCAAATCATGTCCTAGCATTGAAGGGAATCCATTTAATGAGTTTTTCCATTACAAAGTCCTGTTCATTGAGCAAGCATAGCCATACCGAAAAAGCACAATGAGAGAAATTGATTACCAGGAATCGAAGGTGCTTCTCTGACAACATGAGGTAGATCAAAGTTGATACCATGAATGTGTGGGTGTTTGGAGACAATAATCCTAAGGCTTGCCCCGACGCCACCACCGACATCGACTACTTTCTTTGCATCGTCGAAGCCGCGATAAATCTCAACAATTTTGTTCATGTAAATGTTGGTTGGGGCTTGCATCGCATTGTTGAATAGCACGTTGAACTTGTCATCCTTGCTTGCGTACTCAAACATGGTCATGCCATTAGCAAGTTGGAAGGGCCTTCCTCCTTCCAAAATCGCGTCTTTTAAGCGTACACTGCACAACATGCATAGAGAAATGAGTAAATGATAGTTTTTAATCTATTATGAGAATAACAATCTATTTTGGATTACAAATAATCAATAACAAATAATTATAAATTATTGTGGGGTCCACTCGTTCAACAATTTGTAACTTATAATAAATTATTATTCTAACAGTAGTCGAAAGATTATTATGCTAACAAAGTCCACATGCATAAAAAAAAAAGAAAATTATTGAGGGAAAATTAAATAAATATGAAAAGAAATTAGAGTCATGTCTTCCAAATCGTTTTGCCACTCGACCAATTGATTAAACATAGAATTAAAAGATCACAAACCAGCTGCCGGTCATGACTTTGTCGGTCATGAGAAGCAGCAAGGGCGCAGTGAATGTCGACGACCCATGGGCCCTCACGAAGTACTTGCTTCTGGGTCCCAAGCCGTAGAGCCTGGGGATGTCCCCGTCTGGACCCTGGGCGAGTGTGCACGATAGGATGGAGTAGCTTGCGAGAAGCCGCATCATCCGGTCCAGAGTGACGGGGGCTTCGGGGTTCTTAGCAGACAGGCGCGATGCAATCTCGGTAGGGGAGAGCAGTGGAGCTGAGCCAGATGGCCCCTCCTCAGCCAGCATCTCCAGGATCCCGAGCTCGACGGCCGCCTTCAGCACCATGGGGATGCCTATCAGCGCATTCATTTCCATGGCGAACAAGAACTCATCTTCGTCCTCGCTGGACAACGTCATTACTGTGCTCTTGTATGCACTCATGTTTGATTTCTGCTCTCTTCTTTTTGGCCTTTCAGAGGTACAGAATGGTTGATGCGTCGATACCATGGAGCAGACTTTATAAGCATTACAGGCACTGTCGTTAACGTTATTGAAAGGTCCGCAATTTTTAGTACTTAACCTTCACCGTTGATTCTCGGGTAGCATGGAGCTTGTGTCATTGATTTAAAGAGTGCACCTACTGGTCGCTCACAAAAGTTTAAATAATTAGATCAAGAAATACTTAATATTTAGGTAGATAGACTTTGAATTTTATTTTCTATTTAATCTAAATTTTGTGACAGACGCATTTTGAATTAGAAAATTTTCTAACTTAAAGCACCTAAAACTTTCACAACATAGGAATGTTCACTTGTAAGTTAAACATAAAATTCTAATATTTTTTATTTGAGTAACATATTAACTTTCGGTGGAAAAGCAACAAAAAATTTCTTTTGCTTTTAATGGAGGGTTATTTATACAAAAATCCGAAAGTTGTGCACTTGTGATAAGTTCACATCAAACTAATTTTTGACCACAAAAAATCCCAAACTAATATACTTACAACAAATTTAGTCTCCATTAGCTTTTGTTAAATTTTAATATCATATTGTCGAATTGGATGACACTTGATAGGTATACTAGTTTGAAATTTTACCCTTCGTTTGTCATAGGTGTACTGGTTGGTTTGTTTTTCGTGATAGTAATCCAATTTAACTAAAACTAATTAAGCATAAATTTATCACAAAAGTAACTATTTGGGGTTTTTGTGGGCCAAAAATTAGTTTAGGTTAAACTTGTCATAAGTGTACTTGTTTAGGGTTTTTGTTAGCCAAAAATTAATTTATGGTAAATGTGCCATGAGTGTACTAGTGTGGGCTTTTCACGCTATTAACTCTTTAATTAAGTCTAAACAAGCTAACCCTTGAACATTAATAAGTAACGATTTCATTTAAGACCAGTGTTGCCTTGTTCAAGGGGTCCAATGTTCATGTGCAGCTTTGTTGTACCTATTAATGTGCCCATATGCTGTCCCTCCATTGGACATTGCTACGTACTTAATCTAATTTATACCTTTCACACTTGATTTTTTCCTTATTAAAAATCCTCGATAAAATCAAATATCCTCCAATACCTCTCTTTCTCTCTGTCTCCTCTCAAAACCTAGTGGCAATTGACAACCATTGTCGCCTCACCTTCAACCTCTGTAGTCATCAGCCACAATGAACCACCTCCCATCCCGCATCACTGATTCACCATATCTGTGACGTCCTGAATTTTTTTACTTATTTAATCCAAATTCAGTTATTGAATTTTTTGAAATGTCAGGATAAAATTATTGGATTTTTTCCTCATTAATTTTCGAAATTTTCGACTCGCTCAGGAATATCAGAAAAAGGACTATTGGATTAAGAATTTAAATCGTGATTTTGCCGCTCTACAATTCTATCATGAGGACAAGAAATTTGGAAAAAGGAGGTGACAAGACGTGGGCAAAAGTTTCTGCAAAATTTTCCCATCAACCATCCTCTCCTCTCTTACTCTGTCCCTTCTTTCTCTCCTCTCCCCAGATGCATTTTTCCCCCTCCGCACCACCCCAACTGCCCCCATCACACCCCCTCCCTCTCTTTTTGACATTTTTCACCATTCGTCTCTCTCTGTTTCCCCTCGAAAGCCGCATGCCTTCCACCCTGCATCCTTCCTGTCACCTCCTTTTTCCAAATTTCTTGTCCTCATGATAGAATTGAAGAGTGGCAAAATCCTGATTTAAATTCCTAATTCGATAATCCTTTTTTGACGTTCCTAAGTGACTCCAAAATTTTAGAAATTAATGAGGATAAAATTCAATAATTTTGTCCTTACATTTTGGAAAATTCGATAATTGAATTTGGATTAAATAAGTCATAAAATTTAGGACGTCACAACTCTTACAATTGCCCCCATCACATCCCCTCCCTCTCCTTTTGACTTTACTCGCTTTTCCCCTCTCTCTCTCTCTTCAAAAGCCACATAGGACCAAAGGAAACTCGTGAGGGAGGGGGTACGCACACGGCTCCGGCACGGTTGGTAAACGGTGACTCGCAGTGGTCAATCCCAAATTGCCTCCATCACATCCCCTCCCTCTCTTTTTGACATTTTTCACCATTCGTCTCTCCCCCCCCCCCCTCTCAGAAGCCACACGGGACCAATGGATACCTGTGAGGGATGGATAATGCCACCACCCCAACTAATCGATTGGCCACTTCTGCCACCTGCTCGCCATCGGACTAGTATGAGTGCGCACCCCCTCCCTTACAAGTTTCCTTTGGTCCCGTGCGGCTTCTAAAGGGAGGGAGAGAGAGAGAGAGAGAGAGAGAGAGAGAGAGAGAGAGAGAGAGAGAGAGAGAGAGGGGGATGTCATGGGGATAGTTGAGGCAATGTAGAGGGGGAAAAATGCACGTGGGGAGAGTAGAGAAAGAAGGGAAGAGTGAGAGAGAGGAGAGGACGGTTGATGGGAAAAATTTGCACATTTTTTTTGTTCACTTCCCGTCACCTCCTCTTTCCAAATTTCTTGTCCCCATGATAGAATTGGACAGCTAATTAATTAACACAAAGCAAGATTAACTAAATTAATCACCATTAAACTTAATTAACCACCTAATCCCAATTAATCCTAAACAATCTAACCCTAAGCAAGATTAGCACACCAATCAAGGGATTAGTGACACAACCCACCATTTCACGACGATGGTGGCACGGTTACAACGGTGGTAGCGAGATGGATGCACAGACACCTCCAATGTGGCGAGGTGAAGTGACACAAAGCCGGATCTCGGTCGAGGTGGTTTGGACAAAAGGAAACCTGTAAGGGAGGGGGTGCGTGTGCGGCTTTGGCATGGCTGGTGGACAATGACTCACGGTGATCCGACGGCAAGCAAGTAGCATGGTTGAGTGGTAGAGGCAACCGATTGACTAGCTAGAGTGGTGGCATTATCCCTCCCTCAAAGATTTCCTTTGGTTCCGTGCGGCTTCTGAAGGGAGAGAGGGAGGGGGAAGGTGAGAAAAGTAAAAAAGAGATCGAAGGTGAGAAAAGTAAAAAGAGAGATCTCTTTTTGACTTTTCTCACCTTTCCTCTCTCCCCCACCCCCCCCCCACGCCCCACCCCCTCAAAAGCCACACGCCCTCCAAAGGAAACATATGAGGGAGGGTGTGCACGTGCGGCTCTGGCGCAACTGGCGGACGATGACTTGCGGTGGTCCGACGGCGAGTAGGGGGCGTGGCTGACTGGCAGAGGCGGCCAAATAGACTAGCTGGGGTGGTAGCAATAATTGGAGGGCTTGCAGCTTCTAAGGGGAGAGAGAGAGGAAAGGTGAGAAAAGTAAAAAAGAAAGGGGGCGGATGTGGTGGGGGCAATTGGTGCGATGCAAAGGGGGAAAAATGCATGTGAGGAGAAGAGAGAAAGAAGGGACAAAGTGAAAGAGAGGAGAGGACAGTTGATGGGAATATTTTGCACAAAAATTTGTGGGCTTCCCATCACAATGCGTCCTAGGACATCGCATTCATTTGACCAAAGTGAATACGTTGTCACGTGCTCAAGGTTTAAGGTGTGACATCAAGGGAAGGCCACCCTCACTCAACGCCAACGAGGGCAACCCCCACTCTCATCGAATCTAGCAAGAGACGCCCTCACCAAACTGAGGCAATGGCTACTCTCACTTGCCCAAGTGAGGGTAGCCCTCTTCTAAGTCTAGCTTCACTCTGCCATGGCTGATGGAGAGAAGAGAGAAAAAGAAAAAAGTGAAAAAATAAAAAAAGGAAAGAAAAAGAAAAATCCAAAAATAAAAAGACAAAAATGCCCTTTGGTTAAAAAGTTTGGGGTAAATGTGTCCACACAGATACAAGTTTAAGGTTTTTGGTGTCACAAAAAAAGTTTAAGATAAAGATGTCATAGTTGATAAAGTTTGGGATTTTTTATGTCATAGAAAAATTTTAGGAAAAATATGTTATACAAATATAAGCTTGGGGTTTTTTGTGTTACAAAAAAAAAAATTAGGATAAATTTGTTATACTAGGCAAAATTTAGAGATTTTGGTGGCATTTTCTCTTACTACTTTGAAAGTTAAAACTCAACAAAATTGATCTAGGGAAAATTACCAAAAGTATGTATGATTGAAACGTGAGGATTTTAGCATCATTCCTAAGGGAGAGAGAGGCCCTCCCTTCCTCCCTTCCTCCCTCCTCTCACTCTCTATCTCCCTCTTTCCTTTTCCTTCTTTTAAAAGTTGTTTGTCTTTCTTTTCTCTCCGGTCTATTCTGAGAGATTGTGTGTGTGAATAAATTTATGCAATTGATCTTGTGTGAACGCGGTGATTAGTTTGGCCATTTGTTTAGTCAATAACCAACAAGGAGAATGTTCGTAATGTGACTCCTCAACCTCTCCAAGCTTAGGCCTCTTTCCTCTCCCGATTTAAATCTAGGTAACGTTTTGGAGGTTTTCTTCTTTCGAACTAGCTATAGATCTGGATCCAAGTGCCCCTTATATATATTTGATCTTTGTTCTTTCATCATTTTGATGTTGGTGTCTTTGCATAGCAATGGTGATGAGGACATTGAACCTAAACAAGCACCGCAAGCAGTTACAAATGGAATGGGAAATTTTAACATGTGTTCATCACTAATTCTGATGATTAGCCACCGAACAATTATGGTGGTAGATTTGTTCTTAAAGATTAGAGTGTACTGCAGACTGCGCCTTTGCTTTTTGGCTTTTTCTTTATTCTACAGTTATCTCATATTTACTAGTCTTGAAAGCCTTCTATGTAGATCTAAGTATTATTTCAATATATGAATGGCATCTTTTTTTCAGGAAAAAATTAAATAAACATGAGGATTTCGGACACAAACGAGATGATTTAACTATTTTCGTTAAGATCTGTAAATGCTTCTGTGAGGAACCGTTACGGTGATAGGCTTGGTTTAAATTTGAAGCGACCGTGAAAGACCTCTGAAGATAAGGAGTGGCCAACAGAAAACTCAATGTACTGCTTTCATCGATGTCTCAAGCTGATTCTCGATTACGGATGCATGCAGACGAATTCATTGCTCAGTCGGGTAAAGATTCTGCGTTCAAAATTGACTTTGTTTGCTGTTATTATCGTGTCGTCTAATTTAATGGACGAAGATTTCTCTGCTTATAAAGGTGTTTCCCTAAATTTTCACCGTCGCTAATATCTCATTTCCGTGGTACAATGTTTGATATTTATCGAAACAGTCCAGAAAATAAAGTGCAAGATAGGTTCACTTACGCGGGAAACTCTCTCCATTCTTATTCATTTGTGTATCCGGACCCTAGGTAAAATTTTCACCGGTGCCCCTACCTAAATTTTCACTGCTGATAACAATCTCATTTCCATGAATCAATGTTTGAGATTTATTGAGCATATCATGTTATTTTTTTATTGATTCAGGGCGCAGCCAAGCCAATTCAATCAAGGCAAGGGGTCTTACTTTATGAGTGATAGCATCCAATTGCTTAGGGATCACACTTTATATTTGTCCAAGTTCAAAAACTAAACAGGATTTGTAGCAATATTACTTATTTCTTGGAATTGAAGGCAAACAAAGGGGACCTCAGTCCAACACGACCAATGAGCTGCATTAACATGTCTCTCTCAGATTTTTATAGTTCAAACCCTTCCTACAAGACCAGGCTCTTCCTCAACGTTAGAGACTCCAAACAAGATGAGGTTGTTGCCGCTTCTGCAGGTTCTCTCTCTCTCTCTCTCTCTCTCTCTCTCTCTCTCTCTCTCTATCTCTCTCTCTCGAACGTCCCGTGGTCATGATGTTTGTCCAGGAATGATTTGATGACTCCAGTTTTTGGGTTGCAACTTTTGTACTTCTCTGATCGTGCTGAAGTTTGTGTTGGTTAATCTTTTCCTTTTACATGGGGGTTATCTCTGCTTGAAGTTTGGTTTTGGTTAATACTCTCTTCTCGTACAGGATAAAGTATTCTATGCAGATGTTTGTGTGATGCATAATAAAATTTCAGCTTCTATGAATTTGAAATTTGAAAACAATGCCCAATTAAATTTTCAACGACACAATGACATAACGTGTGTTCCAATCAAAGCAAATATTAACTCTCGTGGCAGAGAGTGCGCAAGCCCCATTTTCCGAAGCTCCATGAACAACCGACCAAGGTTAATCTTGCCCAAAAAAAAAAAAGACCAAGATTTGGCCCATCCTCAAGCATTGTCCTCACACTCTTAGCTGCTTGGCATATATACTCGACTACAATAGACGGAACCTTTTTCCTTTTTCCCTATTCAAAATTAAATGGGTAGAACACTAGGAGTGTTACAACTTTTATATGACGCTTACATTGATACCAAAACCTTTTTTTTTCACTCACTTGAGTGTCATTTTTGATTTAGTTGTCGGAAAAATTGAAGTGGCCACCGGAAAGCTGACATGGCTGTCGGTGGACAATATTTTAATATATTTATTAATTTTTTGGAATTTTTTCAATTTTTTTTGCTTTTTTTTTTTAGGGCTAGAGAGGGTCACCAGTGACCCTTATCAGCTGCAAAACCGTCGCCCGGGCCACGAAGGCTCAAGGCGAGGCCGTCAAAGTTTCGCTGGCCATTGGTGAAGGCTGTTGTAGCCTCACCCATGGCTGGCGAGGGTCTTGTCGGCCAAATCTAGGTGAGGGCCGATGAGACCCTTGCCAACCGCATTCGAGGCCACAACGGCCTTCGCCAGTGGTCAGCCGAGCTCCAATGGTCTCACCCTAGGCCTTTATGGCCCAAGGTGAGGATTTCGCGGCCGGCGAGGGTCACTAATGATCCTTGTCGACCCTAAAGAAAAAAAAAAAAAAAAAAAAGGCAAAGAGAAGAGAGAGGTCAAAAACGAGATGAGAAGAGAAATGATGTCATTTTTGACCATTGCATGAAAAGAAACCACGTTGGAATTGAAAAAATCCAAGTTCAAAATTCAAAATTATTAAAAAAAATGGAAAATCATTAAAAAAATCCACATATGACTTTTGGCTGGAAGTGATACTTAATTAAACAATTTCACTTTGATTTGACACTCAAGTGAGAGAAAAAAAAAGTTTTTGCACTAAAATGAGCATTGTACAAAAGTTTTGGCACTTTTAATGTTCTTCTCCCAAATTAAATGAGTGCATTGCTTTCAAGGGGTTTTTAATCACTATGAAAAAGAAGTCCTTATCATCTTATAGTCTGCTGGAGTTGGTTATTTCAGTTTTGCCTAGTGGTCAGTGAGGCCGCCAAGCCTCACCCAGTGGCCGGTAGCCCCCTATCCTCCTTAATAATAAAAAAAAATGAAAAAAAAATGAAAAGAAAAAAGAAAAAAGAAAAGAGTTCAATTGGCCAAAATTGGCCGAATGGGTTGTATTGAAAAATTATTAAAAAGTTAGGACTTAATTAGCCAAATTGAAAATTTTATGATTGAATTGGTATAAATACAATATGTTTAGGACTTTTTTGGTAATTTTCCCTAAGAAACAGAGAAAATAGAAAGAAATTTCTAATTATCAAACACATGCTAAAATAAAATTTAAGTGGAAGTTCTTTCCAACATCAAACTCCTATGTGTTGGTAGTTTATTTGTAAAACAAACTGAGAGGTGCATTGTCTACATTGAAAAGATGTGAGTGCGCCCGTGGACGAGATTTGGCATTAACCGATGATCATTCATTTTATTTATTGAAAAAATTCGGTTTATTTTTATGAAAATTAACCATAATGTCATATTGAAACAGTGTGACTGTTCATGAAGAAGTTATGGTTATTTATTATTTATTTATTTCCAATTTTCTATACGTGTCTTTTCAAGATGACTTTTGGAAATTATATTAGTTCAATTTGCAACTTTCCCGAAGGGTTATATTGATTCATTTTGTAACTTCTTTTGAAAAGTTACATTTGTTCGTTGTGTAACTTTTTTCGAAAAGGTGTCTATGTCTATATATATATGTCAGTTTTGAAAAAACCACAGATTACAATTTTCGAGTCCTCTTTCGAAATTGTAGCAATTGTTTCCAATTGTTTCCTAGAGAGACCCTGGAGATATACTAGAATTGCTATCTAGTATTCTCATTTGAGACTTTGTTATATCCTGGAGGATATTTGCCGGTGACCATCAGCAACTTTGTGGGGCAAATAAATCTTTAAAGAAAGTGATATCATACATCAAAATCCGATGTGATTATTGTATTGATTCGAACATACATTGACTTCATTGTTCTACCCAAATACGAAGACGATTTTCCCCAACAATTTTAAGAATTTATTTTGCAACGAGTTAGAATCAATCAAAGTCAAAGTTTTGTTCGGCGCATATGTTTTGCTTTGCTGCCATGCAATTTTTTTTGAATCGCATCATTGGTGGGGGTGGACATTATGCAAACTGAGGATGGCATTAAGGATAGTCTTCTGATGCCGTTGACGGGAGTCCTAACTCCAAGGGAAGATGATGACGATTTGCAGATTCTGTTGGATCTCCTTCGCTTTGCGGCCGGGCAAAAGAATCATGGTGAAACTAGACCGCGCAAACGAAAGAGGAATATGCAGGGAGTGGGTTATTTACCATGCCTGATTTGGAGTGCAATGCTGGTTCATCTACAACAACAGCGAGGGTCTTGCCAACATCAATTACAACATCTTGGGGCTTGTGTGGCCTTAGATTAAGACGCAAGAAGTCAGGTTCACCCATTACATGATGCAGGCACCACATGCATGCGAGAGGTCTCGAGTTCGTCAACATGGACGAGTTCTTTCACTTGCCAACACGTCTATTCCTCGACGGCTTCTAGTCAGACGCCCACGATCATCGCTCGTCGCTGTTGACCATAGTTTTGAAAGAGCACAGATCATGCTTTGTTTGGCTCTACTTCACGGCCGAGAGCCTGAAGCAACAGGATCTCAATCAAGACCTTTGTTCGTTGGCCATAAATGCTGTCACACCCCAAATCCTAGCCAGAAAGGGGAATGACACGGGCGTCCTTCCTCTCGAAGGACGCAGCCTCTAAGCTTCCAAAAGTCTACTCCCAAAAGTCCCCTCAAGGCTATCGCTCTCGTACTACTCATCACTAGCTGAAAAACCTGAAAAGATTGGAAGAATAGAGGGGTGAGCAAACCACAGCTCGTGAGTAACACATTTCTTCCAAGCGGATCGGGAAATTACTATGCACATTTACAATACCAATATAATCCACTTTGAACATAACATATATATACGTACTACAAATATCTCAAGAAAATAACAAAGTAGGTACCAATGGTCGAATCCACTGGTTAATCTCATCAAACACATGCCAAGGGTCCATCCCATCGGCTAAACTCATCAAAACACGGATCAATGGTCCATTCCACCGACCAAACTCAAATCAAATGTCAATGGTCCATTCCATTGACCAAACTCAGGCTCAAATGTCTAATCATGGTCACGCTTAACGCCCGTGACAAGACGACCAAGATTCCCCCCTTGGTTAGGTCTCCACCTACTATAAGCCGGTGGCTCGGCCCACAAGGATATCCTAAACTAGTATGCACATACTTACACACCCCTCAGGGTTCACATAGACATTGAGCATCAACCACAATCACAAATCCCCAATAATCCACAAATAAAATCAGAATCATCTCACCAGTCAAGTATTTAATAAATATGAAATGCTTTACATAAACCAAAAAGCTTTCCAAGGTCCTTTGATAAAGGTTTCTCAAACCACTTTCAAACAAATATCCCAACTAAAATCAAAGGATAATTTCCTCACTTAAACAACAAATTGCAGTAAAAGCCCAATCCTATTTTTATGCAACAAAGAATGCTATTTTTCAACTAATAGCATATATTACCCATAATATCTTCCAAATATGAGTTTAAAATACAAGGAAGAAATAGTGCCACTCACCTGAGAAGAGCCAAAAATCAACTAAGCCCTTATTTGAGCCGACGTACTCGAATTCCTAACAATTAATCCAAAAATAATATCAAAAACCGAGTAAATGGACATTCTAAATAATGACTTGGCTATCATACGCCTATTTATCGATAACACGACACCTACGTGCCCACGGAAAGCTCGCCTCAAAAGGAAACCTATTTTTATACGTGAGACACGGTGACACGCAAACAACTTTGTCGCCCCATAACTTCCTCCACAAAATTCAGTTTCAAGCCAACTTATAGTCATTAGAAAGCCCTTTCAATGCACTACAACAACCCCATAACAGCCGCCTCAAAACCTCGCCGAAAACAGCAGAAAATCAGGCTCGAAGCTACTGTTCGCAACAGTGACAGACGCGCGCCGAACTTCAAAAATTTATTCCAGACAAACCGCAAGCTCAAATTCAATTCCGCAAAATGCTATAGCTTCACAACATCCTAAATTATCTTTCCCATAAAAAATTTCAGCTCAACGACTCGAAAATCGGACTTCGCCGCACAAATCTCCATAAACTTCGAATTTCAAGCCCTAATTGATATTAATCATTTCCAAGGATGATTAGAGACCTTAATCACTTACCGGCTTTATGGAATGGAGTTAAGATGAGCTGTGGAGAGTCGTCCGAGGTGAGCACGTGGAGGTTTCGCCTCCCATTTTCCTCTTTCCCTTCCCTTTCTCCTCTCTCTCCCGTTTCTGCTTCTGCTGTTTTTTTTCTTTAGTGTTGCTTCCCCATTGACTGGGCGCAGCAAAATAAGGGGAATGAAGATGGGCTGGGCTGGCCTTTTTAAGAGAAAAGAAATGGGCTGCTTGTTTGGCCCATATGTTACAGTCTACCCTCCTTAAAAAAATTTCGTCCTCGAAATTTACACGTACCTCAATCATGAAACAAGTGAGGATATTTGTGTTTTTCCCTCGTCCTCAAGCTCCCAAGTGACCTCCCGCTCCATGTGATTTTGCCATTGAATCTTCACATATGTTCTTAATAATCATGACGATTTATGACGTGCAATACAGGTAAATCTTCGTACTCTGTTTTCTTTTGAAGGGAGAGAAGTCCTTATGGCGTGGCTCAAATAAAGAATCAATCTTTCTAAGAATCTGTATATGTCATTCCTCTCCTTATTCATTGAACAAGCACCACGATGTTAGGATGCATGGGAGTTTTCATTTCATATTTCATGACGGCCAAAAATCATTGCAAGTACGAGTTGCTATTTTTGCTTAACACAACTTTTTGCCACATGAGAAGATCCCTTGTTTGCATAGACTCTTTTAGTAGTATGCACGTGAGAGAGCAACTGCAACTTGTTCAACCACTACTTCAACGAGCTCTAGCTCATAGACATCCCACTGCCTAGCACTGTCAAATGGAAGTATCAAAACCATACTATGTTGTTGAAAACTTAGGCTAGTTATCAATATGGAAATAAGAGAGATGCAGCATAGAAGCCCACACAGTGACAACCTCACTTGGAATGTTTTCCCGAGAAAGTGGACATATCCTTGCAACAAGTGAATTTGATGATATTTTCACCGTACGATTGTTACTAAGCACTCAAGTGATTAGAGGAAATGAATGGGTATAGTGTATCTAACTGGATCCTTGATACTGCCAAAGAGTGTAGGATAGTTAAAGCTCCAAGCCACTTCGTGTTAGCATCCACAGGGCACTCTCCCAATGCCAAAGTTTTTGCCATGTACAACTAGAGTAGTTTTCAAAATAATATGTCCATCAAGAGTACTCCTAATTTTGTATGTTATCATCTTGACAATTTGTCAGCTTCCTCTTGAGTACAAATGAAACCCATTTCCCTATTAGGTTCTGCAGCTTTGTTTTTCAGAACTCATTCCTCATTTTTCATGCCAAGTAGATCAAGGATGATAAACACAGACATGAGAGCGGTAGCACAAGGTACACAATAGTCAAAACCTTTGCAGTGGTCATAACCACTTCTACAATTCATGAATAGAACTATGAAGGCTGTACACTGAACAAAAACCCATCTATAGGGAAATAGCATATTCTTAACACAAGCTCTAGAAGGATGGAAAAGTAAGCCAGAGCGATAAAAATTTGAGATGTACTAGTACTTAATCAAAAGCTCATTAGCTGGCCACTATGACCCAATGCACAATTGTAGGAATCCATTGTGTGGAAAACAACTTGAGCAATCAAAGATTTTTTTTTTTTCACATGCCTAAATCAAGTCAACCAAGGTCGAGCATGAAGTCAACAAACAACTGAAGCTTATGTTGTCTCTTCCCTGGATTTGCATCATTCATGCATCTCGATACATGTGACTAATTCCATAAGCCTCAATGATGGTAGTCTTAGTCATAGAATTCTTGAATGCTAAGAGAGAGATCCAGCAAATAGAGACCCAACCTCGCACATGCATCTTAAACCCTATTAAGAAGTCTTCTATGATAGAACCATATATCCATCTAATCTCTTTGCCCCACTCAATCTGTTCCTCATAGTTGCCGCTAAAGATATGAAACGCTTCATTCAAAAGTGTTGCCGGATTAGTAAATGGTTGAAGTCTTCCTTATTCCATGAATGCTGCTACCATGAAGAGTGGCGATTAACCAATGCATTTTTTTTTTCTAAGCTTTTGGGGACATAAGCAGTGATCTCTCATCACCATAACCTTCAACCCCCTCCTCAATATCCTCCATGTTGAATATTGGAATGTTGGATTTAGTTCTTTTGGACAGCTCTCTTATTCTCAATGTATTTCTTGTCATCGCTTTTATTTCTTTTCTGTTATGGCGGTATAAGCATCACATGGCTCAAAGGTAAACAAGCATTTTTACCCATTTGAAGTTCTGCTCTATTAGAACCGGTCCCTTTTATGTCTCATTTTCCTTACAGGTATCTACTAGTCATGTCGGGAATGTTCTTTTCCTGCTTGAGTTTTCAAGTTTAAACCATTTCTTTTTTTTTTCTTTTTTTTTTATCAACATATTCCGACAAGTCCCTTGAAGAGTCCACAATCCGCATATGAACTTGTTGTGTATGATCAACATAATGAACTGAATGTCTATCATAAAGGACCAAAGATCCAAATGTTTTCAAACCAAATTTATTTCCAGGTATAGCACAAGGGAATTCACCATATACTGCTGCCCATTTGTGAGAAGTGGCATTAGATATTAAGATTTATGTCTAGAAGAAGACGAGAAATTAGGATCTTCTCATTTCCATTGGCACCTCTTGACATTTCCTTGGATATCATTGAACTCACTCTCTAGATTATTGACAACATATTCTCTCACTCAAGGACTCCCTTTGTGCCTTTTGTAGTTAGTCATACTCTGAGGACGACACTAATTACCATCTTTCCTCTCGCATTCATAACAAGGACGGCACACTAGGAATGCACTCTCCTTGCAAGCGACAAAGACTTCATCATTGGCTGTAGGTCCAATAATATCACCACAAATCTGACATATCTGGTCATTCGAGTGCTTTAAGGGCTAGGGCGCACTTCTAGAGTCATGGCGAATCTAAACCAACATGTTCTTCTTATAAGACCCGGCCACCATTTGGGCACTTGCTTCTAAGAGATGATCTTGACCCTTTGTTTTTATCTAGTAGAATTTCCTGAGGATCCCAACACATTTTATTATTTCTGCTAGAAAGTTCAGAACATGAAACTTGTAACTTGGCCAAGAACGAGAGTTTCTACTCCTTCAATTAATAATGTCACATGAGTCCTAGTTGATTTGCCCTATTTAGAGAAAATCTTCCGTGGCTGAACCAATGACTTCCATTCTATCATTTTTGTACTGAATAATTTTACAAATTGAACAATTTCCTGCTTTTGGAATGCCGAAGGTGAATCTCGAAGAATAGGAGTATAGCCACTAAAGAAACTCCATAACTCACCAACATCAACATCACCCACAAACTTTCCATCCCCTATTGTTGTCACCTTACAGTTCCATTAATGCTTATTTTCCTTAATGTAGTGAACAACTTCCAGAGCTTTAGCTCTTTCTTGTGTGCTAGAGATGCACCCACTGAAAAATATATATTTGAAGTAATGTCCAATCTGAACACATCATAGTGATTCACGGATGGCTGACCAAATGACGTTATTAACATGAACAATATGCTCTCCTTTGCATGCAAATATGCTGATGAAGTGTTTTTCCCCATTCAGAACTGATGAAGTGCTTTTCCCCATTCAGAATTCTTGTCTCTAACTTGTACACCCCTTCGATGGGTATAATGCATGGGCTAAAGAAGGATAAGAATTTCTCCATTTATCGGCTTGAAACTTCCTCGCAAAATAGAATTTGCCATGTGAAGTCTTTGAAATGCAAACTCGGTGAAGATTCTTCTATTCACCATTTCTCTAAATCACCATTCATTTCCACAACTTAGAACGTCAATGTCCTTAGACAAATGAGACATTTTCTCTCTTGAGAGAGCACTCCACAAAGTTATGAGATTTAAGTCAGAATTGAGCAAGAAAAATGACAGTCGACTACAGTAAGGGAACTTGGTATTAGAACTTGCATCGAACAAAGGAATGTGTCTCCCCATCATTGTTCTTTGCTTCGCCAATTCAAATTCTTTCTTTTCCTCTTCACACGTTAAAGTCTCAGAGGCTCATTCTAATTTTGTTTCTCTTCATCAATTCCTTTTCTCAAGTTCTGCAACTAAAGTCAAGATTCTTTGGCCTTTCTCCATCCAATAGCATATATCTCAAAAAATAAAAAGCTCATTAAATCCACATCCTCAAAACCCTGAAAGTCAAAGTGCATAAGAACCGACACAGACTTTGAAGGAAGGAAGAATCTAGAGTTTCCTCCTCGGATTCAGTAGTGACAGCAGCAAACTTAAAATTTTCTTAATCGCTTTGGCTCTCCCACTCTAAGTTGGACCAATCATCATTTGGACCTAAAATGAAACATACGTCCTAGTAAAACAAAACTAATGCATGTTATAAACTAACACACAGTCTCGCAACGCCCCATTAAAAATCTAAACCCAAATATCATAACCTAAGCTCTGATACCACAAGATGTCACACCCCAAATCCTAGCTAGAAAGGAGAATGACACGGCCGTCCTTCCTCTCGAAGGACGCAGCCTCTAAGCTTCCAAAAGTCTGCTCCCAAAAGTCCCCTCAAGGCTATCGCTCTCGTACTACTCATCACTAGCTGAAAAACCTGAAAAGATTGGAAGAATAGAGGGGTGAGCAAACCACAGCTCAGTGAGTAACACATTTCTTCCAAGCGGATCGGGAAATTACTATGCACATTTACAATACCAATATAATCCACTTTGAACATAACATATATATACATACTACAAATATCTCAAGAAAATAACAAAGTAGGTACCAATGGTCGAATCCACTGGTTAATCTCATCAAACACATGCCAAGGGTCCATCCCATCGGCTAAACTTGTCAAAACACGGATCAATGGTCCATTCCACCGACCAAACTCAAATCAAATGTCAATGGTCCATTCCATTGACCAAACTCAGGCTCAAATGTCCAACCATGGTCACGCTTAACGCCCGTAACAAGACGACCAAGATTCCCCCCTTGATTAGGTCTCCACCTATTATAAGCCGGTGGCTCGGCCCACAAAATATCATAGGCTAGTATGCGCATACCTACACACCCCTCAGGATTCACAGAGACATTGAGCATCAATCACAATCACAAATCCCCAATAATCCACAAATAAAATCAGAATCATCTCACCAGTCAAACATTTAATAAATATGGAAATGCTTTACATAAACCAAAAGCTTTCCAAGGTCCTTTGATAAAGGTTTCTCAAACCACTTTCAAACAAATATCCCAACTAAAATCAAAGGATAATTTCCTCACTTAAACAACAAATTGCAGTAAAAGCCCGATCCTGTTTTTGTGCAACAAAGAATGCTATTTTTCAACTAATAGCATATATTACCCATAATATATTCCAAACATGAGTTTAAAATACAAGGAAGAAATAGTGCCACTCACCTGGGAAAAAGCCAAAAATCAACTAAGCCCTTATTTGAGCCGACGTACTCGAATTCCTAACAATTAATCCAAAAATAATATCAAAGACCGAGTAAATGGACATTCTAAATAATGACTTGGCTATCATATGCCTATTTATCGATAACACGACACCTACGTGCCCACGGAAAGCTCGCCTCAAAAGGAAACCTATTTTTATACGTGAGACACGGTGACGCACTCAACTTCGTCGCCCCATAACTTCCTCCACAAAATTCGGTTTCAAGCCAACTTATAGTCATTAGAAAGCCCTTTCAATGCACTACAACAACCCCATAACAGCCACCTCAAAACCTCGCCAAAACAGAAGAAAATCAGGCTCGAAGCTACTGTTCGCAACAGTGACAGACGCGCGCCAAACTTCAAAAATTTATTCGGACAAACCGCAAGCTCAAATTCATTCCGCAAAATGCTATAGCTTCACAACATCCTAAATTATCTTTCCCATAAAAATTTCAGCTCAACGACCCAAAAATCGGACTTCGCCGCACAAATCTCCATAAACTTCGAATTTCAAGCCCTAATTGATATTAATCATTTCCAATGACATTAAAGATCTTGATCACTTACCGGCTCTATGGAATGGAGTTAAGATGAGCTGTGGAGTCATCGTCATGGGTGAGCACGTGGAGGTTTCGCCTCCATTTTTCCATTTTCCTTTTTCTTCCCTTTCTCCTCTCTCTCTCCCGTTTCTGCTTCTGCTGTTTTTTTCTTTCTGTTCTGTTTCTGCCCATTGACTGGGCACAGCAAAAAAATAAGGGGAATGAAGATGGGCTGGGCTGGCCTTTTTAAGAGAAAAGAAATGGGCTGCTTGTTTGGCCCATATGTTAAAAATGCAATCATCAATGATAACCAAAGCTTTTGTTACTGATTCAATTGCCAATCTATTAACAAGATAATCTTTACTACACTGGCACACTTTGTTTTAATGAGAAAAGTAAATTGAATAGCATGTTTTAGATTGGAATCGCTTCGGTTCTATTTAAGATTGTGTTAGGCATACTTTTTCCATAATATTGTTTCACTTTTCTGTGAGTGTTGGATTAATTCTTGGATATGCAAAATGTAAAAGTTAAATTAGGTGGAGATTATTTGTACATAACCTCTTCGTATGTTCATAAGGCATCACAATGCAATCAGAACTATTGGATTAGCCTTCATTAGATTGACTTTTTGTGATGACCCTCAACTGACTGAGAGGCTGCTCGTGCTAATTGAAACGAGTTTCTCTAGGTTAATTTCCTGTGTTATCTGAGCATGAGTTCGTTTTATAGACATAAATGTTACCACTTGTGACCAAGAGGGTCATGGGGATGAGTCATGGAAACATTCTTGCGGTAATGCATTGGAGAGGTTGCATGTGATAAAATGTTTCCCTGATTGTTGCAAAAGGGGAGTCTCATGCAACGAGTCACCCTCTTTGAATGTGCTGGGGGCATGTACACACTATTGGGAATACCATGCCTGCATTCCACCGCTTCAAAGAGTGATTCTTCCTTGGGAAGTGATCAATGTTGTTTCTATTGGTGTCTCTCAATAAAACATTGAGTTTTGGGAATCTCGTTGCGAATTCCGGTTGTATGGGGGGGTCTCCTTGGCTGTGCGGGTCATTTGGAAGAGGCTCATAATTTGATTAAGATTTGTTGGATTCTTGATTGTTAACTTATCCTTGACTGGAATTTTTGGAACCAATATGACTTGAGTCAATAGACTTAGAAGTATCTAACTTTCATTTTTTAAATGAAAGATTTGGGTAAAATAGATACTTTCTTGACATTAAAGTTAAAAAGATAGTGGGGGTTATTCTTTGAGCCAAAGCGATTATATGGAAAAGATGTTGAATAAATTTCAATATCTTAGGTTTCAAAGAAATAAGTAATCCATTTGATTCATGGTAAAGGGTCTTTAGTGTGAATGCTATAGAGAATGTATGTGATGCACTATATTGACCTGATATTGCTTATTCTTTGTGTAAATTGAGTATATCTATTTGTAATCCAATTATAGAACATTTGAAGACTATTACTTGAATTTTGGTTATTTTAGTAAATCAAAAATTTGGGTGTGTTCTATATTAATTATACGACTATATTATGATAATACATCGATACTAATTGGATTATAATTGTGAGAGATAAACAATCCAATTTTGAGTAGATTTTCACGTTACGTGAATGTGTTGTTTCTTGGATGAGCAAGAAACAAATGTGCCTAACTCACTTAACTATGGAATTTGAATAATTGCTTTAAAAGCAATTGAGAAAGAGGCTGGATGGATTATGAATTTGTTGTTGAAAAAAAAAAAACAAATTAGGGCCTAGTCCTATGCCTCCTATTTCTATTCATTGTGATAGTCAGGCTACTTTGGCAAGAGCCTATAACACCACCTATAATGGTAAGTCTAGACAAATTAGCCTAAGTCATGAGTATGTGAGACAATTGATTAAATATGATACTATAACAATTGTCTACGTGAGGTCATCAAGAATTTGGCCAATCCTTTTATGAAGGCTTTACCAAAAGATGTGGTAAAGATGACCTCACAAGAAATAGGGCCGAAACCCTTTAATTAAAATCACCAGTAATGGTAACCCGATCTTTTTCTAGAACATCACTAGTTACAAGGTTTAATGGGTAAGAACAAGTTATTGAATGTGATTGTTTAATACCGACATAGCTCTGATATGAGAAGTCAGTATCGTCTGTTACGTTTTGCAGGTTGAATTGAATTCTTAATGAAGTATTGTACAATTTTGTAATGTGTTAATAGTAACAGAAACACATGGTAGATACTTCACCTATATGAGCTTAGAAGTGGTGCCGCTTCTTACGAAAGTCAGGGGTTGCTTTCTAGAGAGTTCATGAAACAAGATCAAGTATATGGCCATAATAGTGCAGAGTAATATAGAACTTCTTGCTAAAACAAGAGGTTAGTATATGTGCAGTATGTCCGATTCTATCACTTAAAAGTACAAATTTAAAGCCGAGCTATTTGTTACTTTGATAGGGTTTTGAGATACTTGCACTAAGTAAAGGTTTAACTCGAAAGAGATCTTTATATATGTATATTAATCTCATGGAAATTTTTGGCTACATTTCTTTTTATAAATTTTTATTTATTTTGGTAATTTTGTTTTACAAACAAAAGTGGGGGATTGTTGGTAGTTTGTTTGTAAAACAAACTGAGAGGTGCCTTGTCCTATATTGAAAAGATGTGAGTGCGCACGTGGACGAGATTTGGCACTAACCAATGATCATTCATTTTTATTTATTGAAAAAATTCGGATTTATTTTTATAAAAATTAACCATAATGTCATATTGAAATAGTGTGACTGTTCATAAAGAAGTTATGGTTATTTATTAGTTATTTATTTTGAATTTTCTATACGTGTCTTTTCAAGACGACTTTTGAAAATTATACTGGTTCAGTTTGCAATTTTCCCGAAGGGTTATATTGATTCATTTTGTAACTTCTTTTGAAAAGTTACATTTGTTCATTGTGTAACTTCTTTCGAAAAGGTGCCTATGTTTATATATATATGTCAATTTTGAAAAAACCACGAATTACAATTTTCGAGTCCTCTTTCAAAATTGCAGCCATTGTTTCCTAGAGAGACCTTAGAGATATACTAGAATTGCTATATAGTATTCTAATTTGAGACTTTGTTATATCCTGGAGGATATTTGCCGGTGACCATTAGCAACTTTGTGAGATAAATAAATTTTTAAAGAAAGTGATATCACGCCTCAAAGTCCGATGTGATTACTCTATTGATTCGAACACATATTGACTTCATTGTTCTACCCAAATACGAAGACGATTTTCCCCAACACTATGTTCCTTTTCCAATGAAAGTTTTCCGATATCTGTTGTATTGTTATTGTTTCACCATCGTTTATGGTTGACCTATGCAGCCCTTGATTTGATAAAAGAATAGGCAAGTCCAAGCCATTATAGGTCCCGAAAATTCAGTGCAAGCAGACTTCATGATTGACCTTGGAAACAAATCTCATGAGGCCATCATCGCTTTTTCTGCTACTAGTCCTTCCCTCAGTTCGATTCGGAGTCCGTACTTCATTCGAGCCACGCAAGATGACTCATCCCAAGTGAATGCCATAAGCGCAGTCGTGCAAGCTTTTGGCTGGAAAGAAGCTGCCCTTATTTATGTGGATGATCGGTTCGGAGAAGGCATCATACCTTCTCTTACCGATGCTTTGGAAGAGGTCGACACGCGAGTGCCCTATAGGAGCCTCATACCTCCTTTGGCAACAGACGATCAAATCTTGCAGGAACTCTACAAGTTAATGTCAATGGAAACAAGGGTTTTCATCGTGCACATGTTACCTATTCTCGGTTCTCAACTATCTTCCAAAGCGAAGGAGGTAGGAATGATGACTGAAGGTTATGTGTGGATCTTGACTAATGGAATAACCGATCTGCTATGTTCGGTGGACTCATTCGTTGTAACTAACTTCATGCAAGGAGTATTAGGGATCAAGACTTATGTCCCAAACACGTGAAACCTAGAAAACTTCGTGGTCCAATGGAAGAAGAAGTTCCAACAAGATGATCCGTCCGTCCTTAAACCTACGTTGAACATTTTCGGATACTGGGCTTATGATGTTTCTCAAGCTCTGGCAATGGCTGTCGAGGGAATAGGTGTGGCAAATTTCACCTTCCAAATGTTGAATTCTTTGGCAGATATAACTGACCTTGACACTATTGGGGTCTCTCAAAATGGTCAGAAACTTCTCCAAAAACTAGCCAATATGAAATTTGCAGGCCTCACTGGAAATTTTAGCCTTGTCAATGGACACCTAGAGTTGTCAGCGTACCAGATTGTTAATATCAATGGAAATGCAGCTAGAGGGATCGGGTTTTGGACATTAGAAAATGGGCTGCTAAGAGATTTGAATTCATTTAACACAAGCAAATATTCCATTTCAAAGGGTAATCTTGGATCAATAATATGGCCAGGAGATTCGGCCTTTGTTCCTAAGGGATGGGAGATTCCCACAAATGGGAAGAGGTTGAAATTCTTAGTTCCTATGAATGATGGTTTCAATCAATTCATGATGGTGACCCTAGATCCTAGCACGAACACATCTCAAGTCACAAGATACTGTATTGACATCTTTCAAGCTGTAATAGAAAAATTGCCCTATGCTATGGCTTATGACTTTATTCCCTTTGCCTTGCCAAATGGAAGTAGCGCTGGTAGTTATAATGACATGATTGATTAAGTCTTTTACCAGGTGGGATAACTTGTTGCAAGTGCTTGATTTCATTGGATTACATGTTAAAATTACTATGCTATCATGTGGATGATGAAGAAAACTTTCCCTCTCTTTTGTTGTAATATAATTATGATGCCATGGTGGGTGATATGACAATCATTGCGAACAGATCATTGTATGTGGACTTCACCTTACCATGCACTGAATTGGGGGTTGTGATGCTCGTGCCATGCAAAGACAACAAGAGCAATAAAGCTTGAATTTTCTTGAAGCCACTCACTTGGGACCTTTGGCTAACAACCAAATTCTTCTTTGTGATTATAGCATTGGTCGTGTGGATTCTCGAACATCCGATTAATGAAGATTTCAGGGGTCCGGCCTTGCATCAAGTTGGCACAAGCTTCTGGTTTTCGTTTTCAACCTTGGTCTTTGCACAAAGTAATTGCCCTTCAATAGATCAATTGAACGTTACGATTTTCATATCTTTCTTGGATAAATGTGCTTGCCATTAATTTGGATTGCAGGGGATAGAGTATTAAGCTTTCCAGCAAGATGTCTTGTGATCGTGTGGGTCTTTGTGCTACTTATACTAACACAAAGTTATACCGCAAGTTTAAGCTCTCTTTTGGTGGTGTAAAATCTTCAACCCACTATTGCAGATGTGAATCAGCTCCTAAGGAGTGGAGAAAATGTGGGATACCAGTACAGCTCTTTCGTTTATGGGATGTTGAAGCAAATGAAGTTTGACGATTCAAGACTTATATCTTATCAGTCTCCTGAAGAATGCAATGCACTTCTTTCTAATGAAAGTGCAAAGGGGGGGATTGCAGCAGCATTCGACGAAGTCCCCTTCATTAAACTCGTTCTTTCTCAATATTGCAACAAATATACCATGATACCAACATTTAAAACTGCTGGATTTGGCTTCGTAAGTCCTCAATCTCACTTCTAGCCAAAAAAGGAACCCCTCAAAATTTTCAATTATTAGGATTATTCGTTATTTCTTTGATTGAAAAATCTTATGTCCCTCTTCTTTTGGTTTACAGGTTTTCCCCAAAGGATCTCCGCTAGTACGGGATATATCACGGGCAATCCTCAACGTAACTGAAGGGCCTAAAATGACGGAAATTGAGAAAACATGGTTTACAGCGAAAACCAAATGCCCGGATTCGACTACATCGATTTCTTCCAATAGCTTGGGTCTTGACAGTTTCAAGGGTCTATTCTATATTGCTGGAGCTGCTGCAGGTTTTGCTATCCTCCATTTCATGATCATGTTTGTCAAAAGAAATCGGCATGTCGTGACAAGTTCTTCGGGTTCATTACGGGAGAAAATTGCTACATTGGGAAGAAGATTTTACGAAGGAGACCTGAAATCCCATACTTTTAGAAGAGCCAGACTCAGAGATGGAAGTATGGACGATGGTGTCAATGAGGTTGCACCTATTGAAACTTTAGAAAACACTAATTTCCCCCCGAATCTGTCTAGCGAATCCAGCCAAATCCACGGCGTTTTAACCAATGAGCAAGGCACACCATCTGCAGAACAAGAACTTCCTCAACAACCTTAGATACTAAACTTTAATCAGTTTTGCACTGAATGTGGCATCTTTCTAACTCTACTTGTGTGAGCTCCTACACAATGGTCTACGCTTTGCCTGAATATGTTGATCAAATTCTTGCGGTCTACAATATGGCCTGTATTTTACTGTTCTCCTTCCATTGAAATAACTAAGAATACATGCTAGAACCTTGCTTGAGCTGACCTTGAACTTGGAAGATGCCATGCCTACCATATTTATGCCAAATTCACCTTTTCCGAAGAGTACTTATTTGTGTCCGAATGTTGGCAGATCTTTCATCACGTGAAGGCACTCGGCCAACTGCTGCTCGTGGGCCCCTTCATCACACCTCCCGTGAATGTCACTGCGGTGGCGAAGGTGGCAGTTCAAGCAGCTGCGGATCCTGCTTTCGCTCCAGTCGTCATAGACGTTCAAGGATTAATCCGATATAGCCAACTGAAGTCGAAGTAGAAATGGTCCGACCCCTTTCTCTTTAAAGGTTCAATCTTATAGAGTTGTTGATAACATGAGCACTCATATGTTGTTTTCAAATCAAAAGCCTTTCGGTTTTTGTGGAGTCTATAGTTGCCTATAGGAGCAAGAGAAAAATTCTTAGTTCAGACCTTAAAGGCTGTAAATGCCCCTGAAAGAGCCAAATCATTCGTACATTGTGGTATCCCTGGACTTTTGAGTCATGGACTGAACTCCAGGGAAATGCCCTTCAAAAATAAGTTCATCGGGCAAGAGAAATATAGCTTCGCATTGCTGTCATCCTCAATGTTATATATGGATTCCAGACTCATTTACCCTTGACGCACGATCAAATGACACGTTACAATCGAAAGTTTAGGGCATTGCGAGAATCAATAGGGCATGCAAGACATTTGAATTATCATCATTTAGGAGTATAAAGTTTCCAATCAACCATGGCTCCTTTTCTGACCTTTTCAATTGAGCAGACATTAAAGTTAATTTGTGGGTCAGATTCTTCCTCTTCTTCCTCCCATTTTTGCACGCTTGAACTGTTTGTTGACTAAAATATCACTTCGGTATATCACTAACAAAGAGAAAACTATCGAAAAATTCATAAATCTATTGTGTTTGTGCTAATTTAGTCATTAATCTTATAATTGCGCAATTTAGTTGTTAACGTATTCACATTTTGTCAATTGAGTCTATTCGGTTAATTTTGGTTAGAAATCGCTAACATGGATGTTGATAATGCCATGTAGAATTGCCAGTATTCACGTCAGCGATTTCTTGTCAAAATTGGCCAAATGAACTTATTGGCAAAACGTAAAAATATTTATGATTAAATTGGCATAATTGTAAGGTCTATGATTGAATTGGCAAGATCTATATAACCTTTTTTGATAATTTTCTTCGTTAACGAATATCGCAAGCAATAGTAGGTCTGAGCTCCCCTCCGATTAAACTTTTCTCTGAACAATCTGAGATGTCACATTATCACTTCTGCCGTGCCTTCTGCAATTTCAAATCACCTTCATTTCGATGTGTAGGTGGCACTATCAGTATCACAAGCCACTTAGAAAAGAAAAAATAATAAAAGAAAATCCACATCAGCCTTTTCCCCTACTAAATATAAACACTCTTAAAGAAAGGGCATTACCACACAATGTTCGCTAGTTTTACAATGTAAATGTATGATCCAAAACTTGTAGCACGTAACTGTACTCGACACATAAATTTTAGGATTTTTCGTGTGTTTATTCCTAGAGTTTAGATAAAATCAGCAGGCTACAAGTACAAGTTTGTTAAGTTTGAAACCTCAAAATTGTCGATAAGGCGAGTGGAAGAAACTGAGCATGGAGAAACAGACACATCGTCCAATTAATGTTTTGACTTCTCTCACCATATATCTATTCTATTTTTCTTTATTCACCAAGTCTAGAAATAGACAGATCATCCTTTAGCTCCTTTTCTTCCACGATTTTCTTTATTCAAGTGGACTAAGCTCCACGCACTATGCATAACCAATACGGTGAGACCATTTCAATATGTTGATTTCTTAATGGTGTCAAAATCCAATATGCAATTAGACATATTGTCTGATATTTCCTTTCTTAAATTAAGCACGCTATTTCCTAGAATTTTCTTATTTGAAAGAGACGATGGAAGCAATGAAATCATCTTTGAACTTCTGGTCTGACTTTCCGTATACTTCAACAAGAAATTCAAAACCCAAACTGGACTTAGACTGATGAATATAATTAGCAATTCCAGTGAATTTTCGCCTATATATCATGGAACTTGCGAAGTGTTAAGTTTAGGTGGTTTATAATTGGGGACAAAACTTTGGGTATACGCTCATTTTATGGGCAATATTTAACTCTACTTCCAGCAAGTCTCGTTGGATGAAATCATCCGAGAGGTATGGAAAGTATAAGTGGGGAAGGAAGGTAAAAAAGATCTTTTTCCCAGTACAATAGTTTAGTAAAAACTAGCAAAGTCGATGCAAACACGGCTGCCAATGGCCTTTTGGATTGATGCAAACAGGTTCAGGATAACAATCTGCATAGTGTGTAAGAAAACGACCATAACTTTTGATTTAGAAAGAGTTACAAGTCTCATAATCCCAATCTGAAAAGATTGTTCTGAGCGCTAAACGTATATCAAATCGAGTACACCTTTTGCAATCGTTTTGGACTTCAAAACTCATGGTTTGAGCATGTTTGAGGGCACTTTTCTATTTGTCATTCCTCCACAGTATTTTAGGCTTTCTGCTTAAGCTAATATTTGAGTTTTCTGGGTCGTGTATTCGACATATTTCATCATATTTTATAGATTACAGAAAAACAGAATTTTTCTCTATAGTTCGGCCTGTTGAGTACGTGCGATTGAATGTGTGTTTGCCGATCGTTAGATTCATGTTTATCTGGAAGTTTGTTACGTCAGTTGGTATTAGAGTCAGCAAAGATTGCTGGAGAGCCATGTTCAAGCAATTATCTTGCTTGACGATGATTAGGGGACAAGGACCTTGTGCATGGCTTTTTGGTGGTTCGAAACAATTGCTGTCCAGTCTACCCTATTAAACTCTATTTGAATGGGGGTAGAAGACATTTTCATGATTATTAAGGGACAAGGTCCAGATCTGGCGAGCAAATCCCTTAATCTTGTGTCATGGGCCAATCACTCGGATCCGTGACACTTGCCTATTATGGTGAAGGGTTGCCCTAGCCCGATTCGGCTAAGACAGCCCTTGTTAGCGATGATGTAATTCTTTAATGGGGAAATTCATAAACTAGTGATTTTTAATTTTCATGATTTTCACAATAAGTGGGATGAAAACATTCATTTTTCCCGGTTTGGTACGTCTTAAAAACATCCCGTTTGCCCTGTGGTCGGCTCCTGGGATTAGTGCTGTGGCAGGCACCATAGGGAAGCCATTATACGTCGACCAAAGAACCAAACAGATGAAGATGATATCCTTTGCCAGGGTATGCGTGGAAATCTCAGCCACTTCAAAACAATATGACTCGATAGAAGTTATCCTTGATGGGGCAACTCGAAGGGTGGATGTTGATTATGAATGGCGCCCGGTTTCTTGTCTATCATGTGGAACATTTGGACACAAATGTCCTGCGATTGTTAGTCCTTCTGGTATCGAACCCACTACCCCCTCAAGTGAGACCATCCAGCATTCCTTAGGCCAGCTAACACCTCTTGCTGCTAAGGACCTTGCTGCTCCCTCCAATGCTCCGCCTAGCCTCCCAAGACCCCATGATGGAGAATGGCAAATGGCCAAGCCAGCTCGGAAACAGTTAGTCCGTCACCCTGAAAGGGACTCAGTTAGGGTCCAGAAACCTGTTGTCCAAGTTATTCCTAATATCCTGATGGCCAGACCCGAGAGGAGTGAGCAGGTACTGGAGGTGGTCATTGATATCCCAACCTCTTCAAGCCTGCCTGCTTTGGTGGCTCCTGCAAACCTGTTGGAATTGTGTACCTTAAAGGAAGATGGTTTGGTGGATATAACTAGGGCAAACTGTTCTGATGAAGAAGAAATGGCAAGGGTCCTGGCGGCTGCCCCTATTGTGGCACATGATATGGTTGATCCTCCTGACGTTCAGCCACCTTAGATTGTCTCTCCTTCTATAAGGCCAGCTCCTAACCCGGGTGCAACAAAGAGCTCTAGTCCTAAACCGGGGGTGAGTCGTCAGCGTAATACCAAATGAAGGTAGTTCCCTACTGCCTTCTCCCGACATTTATATATGAATATTGGTATATGGAACATCAAGGGCCTTGTGAACCTTGTTCGGCAAGCAGAGTTGAGGAATTTTGTCTATTCTAATGGGTTATGCTGTGTTGAGATTATAGAAACTAAGGTCCCTTGCTCTCTTTTTGGAAATATTTCATTTGGCCTTTTAACTGGATGGTGGTGGGTTTCAAATTATGAATTTTCCCCCCGGGGCTGGATATGGATTGGCTGGAATCCAAGCCTAGTTAATCTTGATATTAGGCTAGTTACAACTCAAGTATTACATGACACTGTCAAGCTTCTTACCTCAGGTATGTCTTTTTGGCTGACGGTAGTGTATGGTAAACATACTTTTACTTCGCGTAGACCGCTTTGGGAGGATCTCATTCGGCTTAGCTCCTCCTTGAAGGATAGCCCGTGGTTGGTGGTGGGGGATTTTAATGCCATACGTGACCCGTCAGATTGGCTAGGGGGCACAAATACCTGGTTGCCATCTTTTGATGAATTTAAGGACTGCTTAGTTCAAGCTGAACTGGATGACCTTAGATATGTAGGCTTCAGATACACTTGGGCAGCCTCTTTGGGCTCCCAAAGAAAACAAAGGAAAATTGATAGGGTCCTCGTCAACACTAAGTGGTGCATGGACTACTTTTCAGAAGCTTTGTTCCTTTCACCCAGCATATCTGATCACTCTCCTATGTTGGTAAGAATTCTGACACCAACTACCAATCGGAAACCGTTTAAATTTTTCAATTTTTGGATGAAGCACCCATCTTTCCGAGGGATTGTTTCACAGGTTTGGGATAGTAACAGGGCAGGCTCACTAATGTTCAGACTATATTACAAGCTCAAAGTTCTTAAGGGACATCTCAAGCAGCTTAATAAGGATGCTTTCTCTGAGATTTCTTCGAGAGCTGTTGATACTAGGCGAGTTCTTCTGACTACTCAAGAAGCCCTTCAAATAGACCCATGGAACAGCTCGTTGGCGGACCTGGAAAAAGTTCAGTACCGTAACTACTATGATCTCCGATTCAATGAGGAATCCTTCTTTAGATAGAAGTCTAGGGTTCGTTGGCTTAGAGAGGGAGATCAAAACACAAAATTTTTCCACCACTCGATCAATAGACGGCACCTACACAACCGTATCATGTCCGTTCAGGATAATTCTGGAAATCTAGTGACGAACCTGCGGGAAGTATAACATGTATTTGTCTCCCACTTCCAAGAGCTTCTAGCCCTAGTGGATATGACCCTCAGGCCATTTGTCCAAGAGATTAGAGAAACTCTTCGAACTCCACTCAGTGATGATCAGGTAAGTGCCTTGTCTCAGCCTATCCTTGCTTCGAATGTTCGTGACTCTATGTTTTCTCTTGTTGGGGGGAAAGCCCTTGGTCCTAATGAATATAATGCTGATTTTTTCAAATGGAACTGGGATATTGTTAGGTCATCGGTTATTGAAGCGGTGCTGGATTTTTTCAACTTAGGTTGCCTCTTGAGGGAGGCAAATAATACTCTTCTAGCCTTGGTACCAAAGTCTCCAAATGCCTCGTCGGTGTCTGACTTTCGGCCTATTGCATGTTGTAACACCATATACAAATGTATTACTAAGATTCTTGCAAATAGGGTGGCTGCAGTTCTCCTGTCTATTATTAGCCCTGTGCAAACTGCATTTGTGAAAGATGGAAGGATTAGTGACAACATTTTGCTAGCCTATGAGCTATTTAGCGGATTTCACAATGACCCATACCTCCCTAAATGTGCCATTAAAGTGGATTTCCGGAAAGCATATGATACTTTGGACTGGAACTTCCTAGAGACTTCTTTGATTGCATTTGGCTTTCCGTCCAATATTGTCAAATTGATCATGAATCTGTGTGCGTACTCCTAAGTTTTCTGTCTCTATAAATGGTAAGCTTCATGATTTTTTTGATAGTGGACGTGGATTGAGACAAGGCGACCCCATGTCCCCATACCTGTTTACCATTGCCATGGAAGTTTTCTCTGGCATCCTTAATTGCCAAAGTCAACTTCCGGCTTATCGATTTTTTTGGAGGTGCAAGGCTACTCGACTCACCTATCTATTCTTTGCAGATGATGTCTTCTTATTTAGTGAGGCTACTATGCCGTCAGTCTACTGTTTAAAGGAGGGCCTCCATACTTTCTCAATGTGGAGTGGTTTACAGCCAAATTTACATAAGAGCAAGATCTTTATCGCGGGCGGTACAATAGCGGTTCGGGCCCAAATCTGTCATACCTTTGGCTTTCGGTTAGGCTCCATTCATGTTCGCTATCTAGGAGTCCCTCTTATCTCCTCTCGACTGGGTCAAGCAGACTGCAATGTATTGGTAAGTCTCCTTACTTCACGTGTACAATCTTGGACTCATCGATTTCTATCCTTTGCTGGCCGATTGCAGCTTATTCGTTCGGTGTTGCATGCTATTCAAGCATACTAGGCTAGTATCTTTATATTGCCCATATCGGTGGTTGAACGTATTGAACAAATTTGTCACCAATTCCTCTAGAAGGGTCCTGACCTTGGTTAGGGGGGAGCTAAAGTCTTGTGGGAGGACGTTTGTCTCCCAAAAAAGGAGGGCGAACAAGGTTTGCTGAAAGTCCGTGATAGTAACAAAGTAGCCATGATCAAGCATATTTGGATCCTTTTCACTGATAAGGAGTCCCCCTAGTGTAAATAGATCCATGCCACGTATTTAAAGAGGAAAAATTTCTAGGTCTCGTCCATTCCTTCTTCCTGTTCGTGGGCATGGAAAAAATTACTCACCCTTAGAGAGGAAATTAAGGGTTGTTTTAAATGGCAGGTAGGGAATGGCCTTTCCACATCACTATGGTTTGACCCCTGGCATGAGGTAGGCCCTTTAAATATGATGTTTTCTGATTATTACATTTACCACTCCGAGCTACCTAGAGAAGCCATGGTGGCTGAACTTTTCTCTCCTGCTGGCCACGATGTCCTTCAGGAGCTGCAATCATGGCACAGGCCAATCCCCATACTTTCTCATACCCAGGACAGCTTTTGCTAGGAATGGCATCCCTTGAGTACTTTTACTATAGCGTCGGCCTAGGAAGCATTTCGGCGGAAAGCCCCTATAGTGTTGTGGTCCTCTTTTGTTTGGAATAAGTCCTTCACACCGAGGCACCAATTCCATATGTGGTTGATCACGAGAAACCAGCTTCCCACCCAATCTTTCCTATTATTGTATGGTCGAATCCCGGTGGTGGTGTGTGTATTTTGTAATGCTGTACCAGATTCCACTGACCACTTATTTTTTGGATGTCACATCTCCAGTGTTCTAGCGGGCTTTTGGGCAGCTAGATGTAATCTCGTTTGGGTCAACTCCACGTGGCTTGACAACCTTAGATGGGCCTCGAATCTATGCTCAGGTACCGGTTTTTATAAGGAGACGATTCATTTCTCCTTTGGAGCTCTATGCTACTTAATCTGGAAGACTAGAAACAACATGGTGTTTCGTGGCCAACCACTTTCCATTCCCTCGATGAAGCAACACCTTATTAAGGCCATCAAGGACAAAGCTTCTACTTTCTTACATGTTGCTGACAACCCAAGGAACAGGAGACTGCAACAGTGCTGGGGTATTGACCCGTCTATTTTTGGGAGGGAATTGGAGGCCCCCGGGCCGAGTTTTTAGGCTGCTGCTTGTTGCATCTAGCTGTTCTATTTTTTCTTTATTGTGTTGTAACCGTAGGCCCAGCCTGGGTACTTTTGTTGCAACTTGTACCTAGCCTCCCCTTGTTGCATACTTGGCTCCCTTTCACTCAAGTGACTTGTCTATTGAGTGCAAGATGGTGCCTTGTATCCCTCTCTTGTACAGCTTGCTTGGTTGGAAATTTATAAATACTTACTTTACCAAAAAAAAAGAAATATTCATTTTTCCTTAGCAATACCATTGGAGATAATTGTTGCAGAAAATCAAAGAATTTAAACCAAATAAAGAAATCTGATTTCTCTCCGATAACCCACTCTTCTTTAACGTGTTCTATCGATGGAGGATGGGATATAACGTTCTTTTTAATTATGAGTGGAGAAAGGACCAGACTCTATTTATATATGTTGTCAATAAAAGCCTTACATCAAAGCACCCTTTTACTTTCATAAGAGTTGCACGTTTTTGGAGGAAGGGCAAAGTATACTAGAAGTGCCTTAACCGGTGTACGGTGCTTATTTCAATGCTACGACTTTTCGCCAGCTCACTTAAGTGCTAAAATCAAAGAAAAATGATTATTTAAGTGCCTCGCGAGATGTTCTAGCCAAAATTAACATGTAACTTTTTAATTAAAATTTTTAGCTAACATGGCACTTAAGTCATTTAACTAACTTTTCACAGATCACTAAAGTGCCAAATTTTTTGAAAAACTATTTTTTTAGTGTCAAAGTTTTCTAAAAATGATTTTTTTTCAGTACCAAATTTTTTGAACGGCGTCGTTTTGTGATGCAATGTAATTTGACATTGAAAAAACCATCTTTTCAAAAAAATCTGGCACTTAAGTGATTCACAAAAAGTTGTTAGTTTTTGAATGACGTCATTCACCATCCACGTTTTTTGACAAGCCACATTGGCTTAGGAAATTAATAAAAAAAAATCCACGTCGGATTTGCGGCCAAGCAAATCGGTGATGACACTAAAAAAGTTGTTTTTCAAAAAATTTGGCAATCCTAATTATGGTTGCATTAAGTTTACATATTTGACACTCTAAGCTCAATTATGTGTTTATGATGTTTTATGTTTAGTTGTGGTACTTAAGTGAGCGTTGTACATAAAGTGAGCGCCGAAGTACACTAGAAGTGCCTTAATTGAGCTTAGAGTGTTAATAAAGTAGCACTTCTAGTGTACTTTGGCCTCAAAATAATTTTATGTTTAGTTGTGGTATTAAAGTGAGCACCATAAATAAGTTAATGCACTTTTAGTGTACTTTGGCTTCAAAAGAATGATTACTTCCTTATAAGGATTGTATCCTTTCATTTCATTAGAGTTGCATCTTCTCATAGCCAATATTTTTTTTTATAGCATTTTAATAATTATTAAACTACTAATAAATAATATCATGTGGATCACAATAATTCTTACATTCTCCCACTTTACCCATATGACCTTTTCATGGTTTAATAAAAACCATAATGTGCACAATAACATTATTTTATAATCTTCATTAAATTGGCTATCACATAATAATCACAAATGAGTAGAGAAAACTAATATGAATCATAGCGGTTGTATGTCATTAATCAACATAGTCCCTTTTATGTACTACAACTATAGCTCTTAACTTAACATGATCCATAAATGAGAAGTACAATAATGGTCCAACTATAATGTCTCTATTAGAGACTATCCTATTTAACATTCATCTATTTCCATAATGTATACTAAATAGAAAACATGAAATATCATAAACACATAATTGAGCTCAAAGTGTCAAATACATAAACTTAATGCAGCCATAATACAATTATTAGTGACATCCAATAATGCCCATCCTTTCAATATATTCATTAAATATTTTGGGTGGTAGTCATTTGTTAAGGGATCTACAATCATAAGGTTGATGCTAGTGTGCTCATTTGATATTCTTTATTTGTTAAGTTATTCTTCAATAGATAGGTACTTAATTTCCATATGCTTAGTACCCTTAAAATAGTTATCATTCTTTGAGAAGAATATTGTGGCAAATTATTACAATAAATTTTCAGTGGCTTGGCAATACTATCGATAATCACAAGCCTTGAAATAAAGTTCTGCAACCATAATCCATGAATTGTGGCCTCAAAGCATGCCACAAACTCCTTGGTCTCCATAGTAGATGAAGCAATAATTGGCTGCTTCATACTTTTCCATGATATTGCCCATCTAGCTAGAAGAAACAAGTAACAAACATTGATTATTTTATATCTGCACATCCGACTAAGTCTGAATCTGAATATCCAATCACCTCAAGATGATTGGATCTTTTATATGTGACGTCCTCAGCAGCCAGTCCGTGAGAGACTGAAGAGAGGCACGAGATGGAGGAGAAGGGAAATGGCAGGCTAAGCTGGTTCAGATGACATGGGTGTGGTGGCTGAACTCGTGGCTATTCAATGGTGGTGAAAGGCGGCTAAGGTGGTGGTGGCACAACCAAAATTGAGTAAGGCAGTAGAGACACCAACGAAACTAGACAGGAAGAGGAAGGAAAGGGTGGCCAATTCGAATGAAGGTCACGGTGGAGGACGGGCAGTGACTCACTAGCGGCTTGTCGACGAGCTTACAGAGTGGCTGATGACAGTGGCTAGTAGTGGTTCGGACAGTTGAGTGTTGGCTGAAAGGCAGAGGAGAGTTGAGGGGAATAAATGAGAAGAAGAGGAAGAAGGAAGGATGCACGAGTGAGGAGAAATAGCAAAGTGGGGGAAAGAAGAGGGAAAGAGAAAGGAGGAAGGGACGGCTGATGTGGAGGGGGTCTATAGCCCACCCACTCCCATCACTCACCAAATTTTCCCAAAATTTTGTCTCTTTGTTATAAATGGTGGGAGGGACAATATGATCTTTTCCCACAATTTTTGGCCAAAATTTCCACAACCCCCTGGATCAAGACTAAAGGGCGACTAAGTCTTGAATTTAAATTTTCGACCCATCGATCCTTTTTTCCGACGTTCCCAGCAAACTAAAAAAATTGAAAATTAATGAGGCAAAATCCGATAATTTAGTTCCAATGTCCAAAAAGTTTGATAACCAAGACTGGATTAAATTCATCGCTAAGTCAATCCATTACAACTTTAGTGCGTCTCAGACCAACGGGCGACTGTCAAGAGTCATGTGTACTCGACTCGTGGTTAAAATAATACTAATCTGCACTTGCGAACTTGAGCCGAGGATGACCTCTGTTGTCATATAATTATGAGGGAGTCAAATTGCCACCCAAGGTTGAGTTCTCTAGTCGCACGCACACTTGAATCTTTAGTAACTTTTCTCCTTCGATTAATGTCCCATGAATGATCAATTTAGAATGAGATTTAACTAAAAGTACATTGATGAAATATTCATTCATACAATCTAATATAATCGAAAATTCAGAATGTCACATATTGGCTCTTAACACCTCCTTTTACATTGAATTCACTAAACTAATCCTTGTGGGCTTCACTCTAGATTTAAAATTATTTCATATCTTTTTTTAGTCTTTTTCATTTGTTTCAATTTTACTAGAGAAAAACTACTCATGCCCCTCTCAAACAATGTTCATTAATATTACATGTGGGGCCCACTCTTGATTTAAGACCAGCGCTTGCCTTTATTTCTTCTTTTTAAGTTCTTTCCTTTTCTTTCTCAATTGGGAAAGGGTGCACCTCTTTAAAAAAAAAAAAAAAAAAAGTTTATTTGATAGATAGCTACCTAGTTATTTTGTTTCTGGCAAAAAAAAATTATTAATGATTTTTTTATTTCTTTTTTAAATTAGGAAACAATTATTCAAAAAGTAATATAAGCACAAGTAAGAAGATAATCTTTGAATAAATTGTGTATAATGCATACTTTAGCCACAATATTCAATGTTTGAGTAAATTTGTACCAAAATTCGAAGTCGAAAAATACACGATCATGAAGATAATCTATGGAAATAAAATAAATAATTTATAGATAAAATTAACATTTATTTACTCAAATATATGAGTAGTGCTTGCTCAAGTTATAATAGTGGAGAGTAAGTTCTAAAGAACACAAACATGAAGGAAACATTGAAATGTAATGGGTGTGGATGAATCGGCCGAGGTGAAAAAAAAGTTATTTGAAAGTAATGTGGGTAAGTTTTCTTTTAGTAAAATTGAGAAAAAGAAGAAGAAGAAGAAAAAGTTAAGATATAATATAATAGTAAATTAAGAGCCGAATCGCAAGGGATAATGAAGTTAATTTAATGTAATAGGGAATGTCGGGAGCCAATAATAAAGGTGAAGAAAGGTAAGAAATAATCTTAAATCATGAGTGGGACTTGCAATGATTAATGTAGTTAATTCAATATGAATGATAGAGTGGAAATAGAGTGAGCCAAAAAAAAAAAAAAAAATAACAAATAAAGCACAAACACCATTAAACCACAAGTGCAGCCCATTAAAATCACCCTAGGCCCATCAGCCTAATGGTATAATTAAAGCCAACTCAATTCGGCCCAACACTCTCCAGCCCGTCCATAAACCAATCCAATTCGCTCATCCTCAGCCCAGCAGCCCAAGTCCATCAAATGCTTGACCTTGTCCCACGGCCCACATGAGAGGGCCCTCCATTCCTCAAAGCGCTCTCTCTCTCTCTCTCTCTCTCTCTCTCTGAAGGTTCAAGTTTAGCATCGGAGGTACGCATGCGTTGTTGAGATCTAAGGAAGAAATGGATGCGGAGGTCGAACACAGCCGAGACTCATAAAGAAAAGACATCGGAATCAGCACCCTCTTACGCCTCCCTTGAGAACCTCACTCTGACTGATTGGTCTATGCCCCACCTTCTCTAAGGAAGAAATGAATACTAAGGCTAGCGTTCAGAGTAGGAAGGGAATAAAATCTTGTTACTGAAAAGGGACGTAAAAATAATAAAGAAAATATAAATATAAAAAATAAATAGACAATAAATATAATAAAAGTAAAAATTAAAAATTAAAAAAGGAAATTAAATTGATTGGAAAATGCAAGACTTAGTTAGGTAGTGACATTTTGTCACGATCTCCCCCCCGGGGGAAGAGAATATAAAGATTTAGGGGTATTGCCTAGAAGATGAGCCTATAGCCCATGACTAGGCATGGGCTTTTCCAAGCTTAAATCTCACGCAACATTGGGGCATTCATATAAATTTTTTAATGAGGAGTCACAACTAGTCTATTGAGGTCGATTAGAAATTAGGTGAGACATGAGAATATACATCATTTCCTATGCAACTAGAGAATCTAGGGTTGGAGATTCGATTACACTAATTAATCAATTAGTGCCATTTCTTTTCAGTACCTAATCCCATTCATTTCGTAAAAAAATTTGTCGAGTAGTTTGTATTGATTTTAAACCTATCCACTAACATGTAAGGTGATCATACGAGTGCATAATTATTAAAGTAACAATCAACAATCAAAGAAAGGTTAAATAAATTGCAAGGAAAATCAAGCATCTAATACTAAGAAATAAATAATTACCAATCCTACTTTGGCTATAGGGAAACCATGATCAATATAAGGAAAGTCTGCAATCAAGGGCATTCATTTATAAGGATAATTGAGATCCTATGGTAAAGCCTTAAGTGGGGAGAAGTATCTTACAAATGCTAATACTTTCACATGGCACTCACTTTAGTATCAAAATATTTTTTTTCTTTCATTTGAATACTACATTGAAAAACTATTTACTTGAGTGCCACTTTTGATTGACTCATCGGAAAAGCTGACATAGCCGTCGGTGGATAATATTTTAATATTTTTTTGAATTTTTTGAATTGTTTTTCTTTTTTTTCTCTAGGGCAACCCTTGTCGGGCATGGAACCCTTGTCCAGATTGGGCAAAGAGCGCCTTGCCCTCGATCATGAAGGCCCTAAGTGAGGCCATTGAGGCCTCATGGACTTCTCTAGGGCAACCCTTGCCGGGCATAGAACCCTTGTCCAGATTGGGCAAAGGCTACCTTGCCCTCGATCACATAGACCCTAAGCGAGGCCGTCGGGGCCTTATCGACTATTGGCAAGGCCCCAATGGTCCTTACTAGTTCTGGGCGGCCCCGAGCGATGCCACCCAGAGTTAGTGAGGTCATGAGGGCCCTCACCCACGGCCACCCATAGCTAGCAAGGGGTGTCATGGCCTCACCAGCAATTGGTAAGGTCTCGACCGCCTCACTTTGGGCACTTGCGTGGAGCGCGAAGCGGTTCTCCCAAATCTGGCTACAGAGGCCTTGGGCGAGGCTGTCGCAACCTCGCCAGCCATGGGTAAGTGAAAAAATGTTTTTGTACCAAAGTAAACATAAAAAAAAAGTTTTGGCACCAAAGTGAATGAAAAAAAGTTTTGACACTCAAGTGAATGAAGAAATTTTTTTGATGAAATTTTTTTACACCAAAATATGCATTATACGAAAGTATTGGCACTTGTAATGTACTTCCCCCACCTCAATGATTTTCCCACAATTTTAATAGAAGACTACCCAAAAAGACTATTTTAACCTTTTTCTGATTTTTTTAAATATATTTCTGAATTTTTAATTAAAATATTTCTAAATTTTCAAAAAATATATTTAAAAAAAAATCCAAAGAAGGGACCCGGGTGGGATCTCCGGATCAGCCTGGTCCGACCCGAACTTGCTAACCAGGGTCACGGAGCGGCTCAGGCTCTTATGTTGATCCCGGTCCGCTTGATGCCCAACCCCCCAGCCCTAAACCTGAGCAAGCCCAAACATCAACCAGTCCGACCAAATGTTAAATCCCAGCCCGAAGTTTTGACTCGCTCAACCCAGTCTAAGAAAGACCAAATAAGCCCATGCCCATTAGGTCGAAACAAGTGACGAGCGCTCCAGGATCATAAGGTTTTCGGCTTCACCGGGACTCGAAACTGACGCCGGCACTCTCGTCACTGAATCAGGACACATACAACGATCTAGCAAGGGACGGTTGGGGGCTGGAGTTCAGTTCGTGTGAGCCAAGTGGCCACGAGCTCAGGCCCGGCATGCTCGAAAAATGGCGAAAAAATCGGGGGCCATGACTTACTAGAGCTTCAGTGCAGGAAAGGAGGCACTGCTGTGGGTGATCGGCCATGATTTGGGCACGGTGGCCGGCGGTCTCTCCCTCCGACTCTTTCCCTTTTTTTATTAAATTAATTTTTTAAAGTTTTTTTTAATAATTAATACTAGTAATGCAAATGTTCTTAATGTTCATATGTGATGCAATTTGATGAAAATTACTTTTGCTAGGGGTTAGAAATGGATCCCTAATTTTCTATGTGATTAATGAATGATTAAATTGATTGTTTAAATTTAGGTGTAAATAGAGGCTAACCCTAATAAGTCAACAAATCACAAATGAACTTCATGAGCTGGAATTTTCAAGGGATGGGTACACCCTTAACAGTCCAAGAACTCTGAGCATTTGCAGCTTGGGAAAAGCTCAATGTCATCTTTCTTATGGAGACGGAAAATCAGGTACATAAAATGAAAAGAAGACTCAAATTTTAACACTGCTTCATATTTAATCCAATTGGCAATTTTATGGCAGAACCAAGCGTCCCTGACAGTGAAGTCCTATTTTCACTACTTCATAGATGCGGTGTGTACCAAATGCAGGTTACCTTTGTGCACGCTCCCTCGACTTTTTAGGAAAGAATATTACTTTGGGATGATATACGGCAGATTAGTGTTTCTAATACACTCTCATAGGTGTGTGTGGGAGATTTTAATGAGATCTTGTATTATCGGGAGAAATTTGGAGGTCACATGGACAAGAATTATCATCTAAATGATAATTTCGGGAATTCTTGAACCCTCGTAAAATTATGATGTAGAAAGTAAAGGTTGCGCCTAATTAATCTTTTTGTGATGAATGGCTTTCCAATTTCCAATCGATGTCTTGGTCAGCCGTTCAATACATGGTTGTAATTAATATTATTTCGTACAAAGATGGTTTTCGAGTTTACTGGGAATTCTATTACTCATAAATTTATATAAGTATCCCATTAGCATCAATAAAGCAGCACAACTACTAAACAAATATCAAGCATAATCTTTTGTTCATCGGATCAATATGCACGGCATATATAGTGTCGTGTAAACATGATCACATTCATGATTATATATAAATCCCATCATTTTACTACTGATTAAAGCAAATATATCTGGACTAGGATTAATATTATGAACTTTTTATTGCATTAAAAATTAATATTTGAAAGATGAACTTCCCATGTGATTTTTCAAAGATATAAATTTGTACTGTCAGACCTGTTCATGAATATTTTACTTGTATACACTCATCTTTATTGTGGCGCGTGCGTGTTGAATAGCCCCAAATTTAACGGCCTAGGACATTGCCGTGGGCCATGGCCCATGTTAGAGACGGACACACTGATCATTCATTTGTTTATCCACTAGTCGCAGTCAAACTCAACGTACATCCACTTCACATGAATTATCATATCATGATTTTTCCACTAATCGCAGAAATAAGGTGTAAACTTAATTTCCTCGTTCAGCTTCGAAATTGAATTGTTTGCAATTATTATTGATTTGTCTGCTACATGACTTATATGATCGCACCATTCGATTAATATGGAATAGATTTTCACTATAAGTAGTCCATGATCAGGATAGAAGTCAATTGATGAGATTGCATGGTACGTTGAGAGTCGGTTAATGCCTCCACCTTGCCTGGAGAAATATTGGTGGGCATGGCTTACGAAGAAAAAACAATGTTGAGTAGAGCCAATTGACTTGAGCCAATACACTTCAGGGTCATTTTAAGTCACATCATATTAACACTTAATTACCAATATCTAATTATAATAGGTCACGAACAAATGACATGTTAAACCCAAAAGTTGAGGGGATTGCAAGAATCAATAGGGCATGCAAGACACATCGATTGATTCTTGTGGATCACCTTCTTCTTTCGCCTCTCATTTAACAGGCTTGAACTGTTGATTTTTGTTCATTAATATCACAAAGTATATTCCCGATTCAGATAAGGGCTGGGTAACACGCAAGACTGTCAACTTTGTATGTGTTATATTCGACCCATGGAACTTTCGTGTCTCACTCGAGATCCATCATATCTAAGCTCCAATTGGGCCTTTTAGAAATTGGGTTTTATGTTCTACGAAGGTGAGTTTACCAAAGAGCCCAATCAGAGAGGGCACATCTGATAGGTAAGTAACGGTAAACACTTCCAACAACTTTCTTTGGCCGACTTGTTGGGTGATTTTGATCGGGGAGAATCCCCTCCAATCCTATTTGCAGTTTCATTCCGTATTTCATGGATAAAATTTTTGAGCGCTTAAAGAATATTAGTCATCTTCTCTAAGAAATAAGTTAGGAAGACTTGTCTTCTTTCTGTAAATTAGATCCTTCACTTAAGTATAGATTGGGCAATTCCAAAAACCCTAAAGTCCAAGTCATTTCCCTATTCCTCAGACAAATTTCATAGACAATAACAAATTGAGCTATATTTCGATTAAATATATCCTTGAGCAATCTCTACTGTTTGACTAGCACTTCGATTGTGCCTTTGGCAATTTCAACGCCCTTCATTATGATGGCTTGATGTTCCACCTGAATTTTCTCCACCAGTCAAACTTACAAAATTCAAGATTTGAGATCTTGGATCATGACAGGACTCGATTCTTGAACAAAAAATAGTTGGATAAATGTTCATAGCACCCCAATTGCATGTTAAATTAGGAGCATTTGGCACTCTTTATCAATAAATTTAGAGTTAACTTTCGATTAACCTTTCAGTCAAATCGAGAAAGTCAACTCTAGGTAAAAAAATCAACAGATGTAAAAATTGCATATAAGTGTCAACTCAATATTTGCATAAAGAATTAGGGCTTAGAACTTCAAATTTTCCTAAAACGGTCAAAGGTTGACTTTTTCGGTCAAACCAAAAAATTTGATCTTTGATAGAAAAATTAAAATTTTATTGATTTCTAATCATATGTTAGGTTTGATTTTTTTTTTTCTAGGCATTTGATTCAAGGATGATAGCAATTTAAGATCTTAGATCCAATTTCGACAATTTCAAACGAGGGAATTCTAAAAGGTGGGTCAACACCCAAGATTGGAATTAAATTAATGATCGACATTTTATGTTAAAATAAATTTGTTCCATTTTAGTCAAATTAAGCCTAACAAATTAAATTTCAATACAATTAAAGCATTCTGGAGAAAATTTGAAAACGATGAACTATCACAAGGATCTAGGTCCAACGGGCCAACCTAGTCAACTTGATCAATCAGTTTGATTGAGATAGGACCGGCCTAATGGGCCAAAATAATTTCGGCCCAATAAAGTCAAAATCATGGCCCATGAAGACACTCCATTGGCTGGCCTACACTTCTCTTCTTACCTATAATTCCATAATCTAAAAGAAATTCCACCCTGTCAATCAATGTGACACTCAATCTCCTTTCTCCATTCATTGAGTCATCTTAGACATTCAAATTGCTTCTGAGAAGTTATCTCTTTTCAACTCTCTAATACACAGACTTCACTCAAGGAGAAGAGGAAAACAAAACTATCTCAACTCTCTCGCCCTCTCTCTCATTGGAATTAATTTTTCACTCTTCAATTCCCCTTATACTATTTTTATCGAAAGAATATATTATTCATTCCTCAAAAAAATAAATGAGAAATACACAAAAGTCCATAGCAAAGTAAATTGAAACAAAGCAAAACCTAGAATACTATAAAACAAAGCTAAATCTACAAAGTAAAGAGGATCAACAAAGCACTAGCAGCATTAAGTGTATAATCATTCCATAAAAATAGATTCATCGAGCAAAATAATCAGCAACTGATCACTAGATCTCATATCATTGTTAGTGATGAGTACACGTCAAAAATTCCTTTTCAATAACTAAGGCTTTGCTAGTTGGCATTGCACACCTAGGCTTGTCTTCCTCTAAAGACAATTAAAGCAGGTTGTATAAGCACATATCTAACATTTGGAAGAGGAAAAATTTGTGGTTTGGCGAGGCACTATGTCATGCCCTAAATCCCGAGCACGCGATAACCCCTTCACTTTGGTCAAATGAATGCGATGTCCTAGGACGCGTCGCCGACCATTCTTTTTATCTTGCGATTAAACGCATGCGGAAAGAAATCAATACCACCCAGTTAATAAACAACAGGGATAGCAGAAAGACCACAAACAACAGTAACAACATCGTTTTTATTCTTATACTAATTAACCCTAGGAAGTTTATAAACAAGACTCTCAATTGGGCGACTTCCTCTATAGTCAACCAAAGATACTAAACAAGGTTAATCTACTTCCTTTAATCATCGGGCATACCAACCCGCTACCTTCCATGAAATGCTCTAGCGCTGTCTGATCCATGACGATATAGGTGCCAACTACAGACCTGAAAATGTTAAACAACAATGATTGAGTTAAAATCTCAATGAGTTATCGCCCTAAACCCCGGTTAAGATATCAACTTACCTCGGGGTTCCTAACAGGCATAATACTCATCACTCTGGCAAATCAATTGCAAAGTGATCCTTACTTGCCTTAATTATAAATGTGATCTACCCAATAAACCCCATAAGAAACAATTAGCAATCAATCGACTCGCATGCATCCTTACCTGGTCATGCCATACCCTGCACGGTATAAATTTTCATGCGTGCCATAAACAATACAACCAGCATTTTAATCACTATAGTGATCAATCATAGGCAAGTCGATTCACAAGCAATCTTACCATGCCATTGCCATACCCTGCATGATATAACATCACGCATGCCATGGTTAGTGCAAACAACACATGCATAATCAGAACACATCACAATATGTTTCACATGTACTCCTATATTCACAAGTGTTCCGATTATTAACACCCATCAGGGCCACAACTGAACTCCTGCTGGTGTCTACTGACATAGCCAGGCATCACCCTTCCCCCATGAGGCACGGTTACGTCAAGGGCTTTCTCCCAATACAGCATTCCCAAAGGAGCATGGATTCAGCCTCTACTACGACTCCGTATCCGGACTCCCGCCGGGATTTTCGACAAGTCGGACTTCGTCCCCAGATCTCCTGCCGGGGTGACGGGTTCATTTATGTGACCACACAAGCATACCACAATGATTCATTTTAATTTTGCATATTAGCCGATGCAAACGTGGTACATGCTCAACATAATAAATCATTACACATTTTTCATGTAAAAATTGCAGGAAAATAATCGCACATTGTCACATAATTATTGAAAACCGACCAAACTTTGCATGCCTTACTTTTAAAACATATTGGCCTCATTTAAAATATAAAAATAAACATATACACCTGACACCTCAGCGTTTCCCTTTATATGTCCATAAAAACCCTTGTAAAAATTACTACTTTGGGTTTCGCATGAGGCAAACATTTTTCAAAACAATGCAAGCATCAAATAGCATGACACGTGCAGGAAAACATCATAAGATTCAGGCAAAAAGTACATAATTATCAAAGCAATTAAGCACTCGACAATTTTAATCATACTACGATCAATACCCTATTGATCCAAGTAGCAATTCAACATGCCTTAATAATCATGAACACATCGAATTAAGACTATAATTCGCTTCTGCATGAATAGTACTGTGTGAACAGTAACTCGTGAATAGTACTCGTGAACTCAGAATTTAATAAATAATAATATAAATTCTGAATTTCATAAATCAATAAATTATTAAAAGAAAACAATTCTTTTTAATAAAAAAATGCTAATCAAGATTAACCCCCTAATCTTTGATTATTCTAATCAATCACAATTAATGAGTACTAAGCAAGGTTAATGATTTAATCCAAACTAATAATGATTAACAAACCAAACCATGCTTCAACCATGGTTAATTAACCCAACCATAATTCAACTCTAGTTAATTAACCCAACCTGGTTAATTAACTAACCATAGTCCACTTTTTGACTAAACTAACCATGGTCATATTTCTAACCACCTATCTTAACCCTAGTTAATCTTAATTAATCCCCTAACCAAGATTAACATAATTAATCTACCCTAAGCAAGTTTAACGGACTAATTGAGGGATTAGAATGTAAACTCACCCAGTGATGATTCCGACGACACGGGTGTGACAGTGGCGGTGAGAGCTACGCATGGCTATGTCCAAAACATCACGGAGGCACTTGGCAAAAATGGGTCTCGACGAAGGTGAGAACCGCAAGGGAGAGAGAGAGGCACTGCTTGGGCGGCTCAGACGGGTGGCATCACAGCTGCATGACAGCTCCAAAAGATCGGCAAGGTAACAAGGATGGTAGGTGAGGGTGGTCTGGACAGCAAAGGGGGCGTCCAAAGGAAAGAACCATGGAGAAAAGGAAGAGAAAAAAGAGAGAAAATGAGAAGAAAAAGTGAGGAAGAGGGTGGCTGCCAAGGGACACACGCATGAGAGGGAAAGAGGGAGGAGAGAGAGAGAAAAAAATGAAGAAAAGAGAGAGACTTCAAGCCAACTTCATTTCCCAACAATTTTGTTATCATTTCCTTGACTTTTCTTCCCTTTTGTCCTCTCTCATTGAATGCACCTTCTAGAAAGGGCAATTTTGTAATTTCCCCCAAGTATAGTATACCGTACTATACGCATATAGGGCTAAGATTTTATACGGGCTTGAATAAAATTGGTTTGGGCTCAAATTGTGGAGAAATGGGCTAGAAAATGCAATTGGGCTCAAAGGCTTAAAGTTGGGCTCGTGGGCTTGCTTGGGCCCACTTGGGCTTGGTGGGCTTGGCTTTGGGCCCACACGACTAGACTTTAATGGGTGCAAGGCCTATTGGGCCTTTGGTTGGCCCATCTCCGCTTGGTTCCAATTTTTCAGCCCATTGAATCCTTTTTTGATAATTTCTGGGCTTATCGATAAATTTGAGAATTAGTGAGCCAATGTCCAATATTTTTGTCTAGACATTCTTGAAAGTTCAATAATTGAAATCGGATTGAAATTCGAGGTTAAAATTGATCGATCGCGACTTTAGTATGACCTAACTATCGAGCGGCGTTTAGGGGTTCTCACGCATTTGACCCATGGTTGATAACTTTTCAATCCACAATCATGCATATTCAAATCATGGCGATTCTTGATTGTCATATAATCATGAGGGGTTAATTGCTCACTCTGAGTACAAGGCCAAAAGGAAATCGGTTTAATGTCGTTCGTAGTTAATATCCAAGTCGTGTGGAATCACCCACAATCCGACCTCGTACTTCTATCGAATCGATTTATTTCCATTTGCTAATTGTCCTACAACAGTGTGGTATCATCCTTGTTTGATCCTTATGGTCGAGTGGCCTATCCCTGATTGAATTCACTAGTCATACGCGTATCAATCCTTAATTGTCTTTTCGAATAATTAGTTGACTCATGAGAGGCCAACTTAGAGTAAACATAACTAACAGCGTAGTGATAAAATAATCATTTCACATATCCCGAGATGGGTCAAAATTCAGGATGTCACATGCTAGAGCTCTTACGATCACTATTGAAATTGAAGGAAAATGGCAGAGCATAGGGGCATCAAATCCCTGAAAACATATTTATTAAACTTCTAAATTTAAATCGAGAGAGTATAGCTCCTAGATCTAGGACTAGATTGGGAAAGTTAAAACTCTGAAATCTAGAACTACATCGGGAGAAAAGAGCTCCCATTTAAACCCTGGGAGAGTTCAAACTCCCACCGACAATTCTGAAGTAGATAGGGAGCATCATCAACTACGGAACTCAATTCCAACAATGTTATCAGTTCTGTCTCCTTCATTCCATCAATGTGAGATTTTTGTTGCAATACTAGCGGGAGTTCAGACCTCCATTTCAGCAACTGCGAACCAAGATCTTTATTTTTGGTTCTTGATTTTCCAATATTTTCACTTCATTACACGTTTCTTCTTAGGTTTTCTAAGGAAAATCTTCCTCGCACTCAACTGAATCTTTCTTCACTTGATTAAAAAGAAGTCTCAAGCCTATGTAAGATTCTTGTGACTTGTAAGTTGTTGAAGTTTATCTAGAGATCTGCTCTATTAATGTTCAGTAACGAATTTAGCTTCATAAGTCTACATTGTTGCTGTCCATGTTCGAATTTCCTCAATGTCATGCTTGATCGAATTGGTTTTGTATTGAATTCAAGTTCACATCTGCAGCTCAGGTCCCTCTTGAACTGATTAAACATTAATTCTATTATTCTTGTTCCTCTTGAACTGATTTCACCTAAATTGGAGTCCAATTTGTTGATGTCTTCGCCTTATAAGCCTATATGATGCCATGCCAAGTGAAGTAATTAATTTGTGTTAATTTCAAAACTATAAATTTGTCCACACGCTTTGGTCTTACTGTGATTTGTACTAATTTGCTAAGGCATGTGTAAACTTGTTGGAGACTAATTGAGCTCGTTGCAAGTTGATAAAAACTTGTTGAAATCGGACTAAAATGATTAGTGATGATTGGTGTGAGCTGAATAATATTATTCAATGTTGATTCAAAGTCATTTGAACCAGCTTTGCTACTAGAAGTGTTCATGGATTAGTTGAATTAGGATTTTTTTCAATTACAAAGTCCACTAAGACTGTCTTAGTAATCAGGTGATTAGGCCGGAAAAGTATTTGTAGAGTTTGGGCGAACGTGTTTTTCATTGATGAAGTAATTTTCAATATATACATAGGGTTTAGGGCTAAAACAATACAATGACAATTATGCCCTTTACTATAAACCTAATCTACCAATGCTCCCCCTCAAGTTGGTGAATGTAGACATGTCAACAACTGATTCTTAAAATTACAAAATCAATAAAGTGTGATCACTTTCATGAACAAGTCTACGAGTTGGGAGTGACTGGGAACATGAAGAGTACGCGAAGTACCATCTTGAATTTTTCACGAACCAAGTGACGGTCAATCTCAATGTGTCTGGTGCGCTTGTGGAAGACAAGATTGGTGGCAATGTGGATGGCCACTTTATTTTCACAAAATAGATCAACAGTGGTAGTGTTGATGTGGAGATCTAAGAGAAGCATGTGAAGCCATGTGATTTCACACGCGGTAGACACCATAGCACTGTATTAAGCTTCTACTAAGGAATGGGTAATTGTGGTTTGTTTCTTAGAAAGTCATGAAATAGGACAAGAACCAAGAAACATGTAGTAGCTAGAAATAGATTGTCGAGATGTAGAACAAGATGCCCAATCTAAATCTATATAACCATTAAGTTGGAGAGTAGAATTGGATGGGAAAAACAAACAAGTGCCGGGATCATGCTTGAGATACCACACAATGCAGAGGGCGTCATTCCAATGGTCTTCATTAGGAGAATGCATAAATTGACTAAGATGTTGCATTGCAAGAGTAAATCTGGATGAGTTACTACAAGATATAATAATCTACCAATAAGTTGTTGGTATGAACCTGGATCCTTAAGAGTTGGGGAGGAGTCCGAAAATTGTATATTAGGTTCCATCGGAGTATCAATAGGATGTCCTCCAAGAAGACCAATGTCAGGCAAAATATCAAGAGTGTATTTCTTTGTGACAAGAAAATCCCAGACTTGGAACGAGAAATTTCAATGCCGAATAAGTATTTGAGAATACCCAAGTCCTTAATGAGAAATTGTGTCAAGAAATCACTTGAGAAGTTGAATCATAACTTCATTCTCACCAATGATAACCAAATCATCAGCATAAACAAGGACAATAGTCAAGAGAGAGCCATGGACTGATGTCAAAAGTGAAGAGTCCACCTTGGACTATTCAAAACCAACATCAAGTAGTGCAGAAGAGAATTTAGCAAACCATTGCTCCGATGCCTATTTAAGGCCATAGAGTGATTTCCTGAACTGATAGACTAAACTCTCCCCCTCAGTATGAAAACATAATGGAAACCTCATGTAGACCTCTTCGTCAAGATCACCATGCAAAAAAGCTTTATTCACATCTAATTGGTAGAGAGACCAATGACGAATCAAAGCAAGAGCTAATAAAGTGTAAATAGTTACCATTTTAGCAACAAGGGCAAATGTGTTATGGTAACCAATTCTCTCTATTTGGGTGTAATTCTTTGCAATGAGCCAAGCCTTGTAACACTCAATAGTGCCATTGAAATTATATTCAATTCGGTAAACCCATTTAAATCCAATGGGATGCTTGTTAGGAGGAAGAGGAGCAATTTCCCAAGTGTCATTCTATTCAAGAGCCAAGACATCGCCTCTCGCCACGTGGAAGATTGACATGCAACGTCATAAGTTTTAGGTTTCTACTTAGAGGATATGGAGGCTACAAAAGCACAGTGAGTGGGTGAAAAATGCGAGTATGATAAATAGTTGGTAAGGAGTAAAGAGCACTTGATTCAATTACCTTAGAATCTGAAGAGGATTGATCAGAGGCTACGATAACACAGTGGTCCCAAAGATATCTAGGTGAATGGCGTTGCCAAGATGGCTGAGACATGGATTTGGGTTCGGTGAGTGATGGTGTGGCTGTGGGTGTCGGAGTCTGAAGAGGTGAATTAGTATGATATTAGGTGGAAAGAGGAGAGGATGTTTCATTGTGGTCGGGTATGGGTAATGGAATTACTGAGGTCTATTTGATTGTGCTATGTTTGATGGTTTGACGGAAAGGAAAATCTTGTTCATAGAAAACGACATCGCGATTGGTAAAAGTTGTTTGATCTTGGAGGTCATATAGATAGTAACCTTTGTGGTTTTTAGGATAACCGATTAGAACACATTAATGAGATTGGGGGCCAAATTTATTGGAGTGAAGATGACTAGTAGAAGTGTATAATGAGCCAAAGACACGAAGAGAGAATATGAAGGTGGTTTGCCATAGAGAAGGTCATATGGGGTTTTATTGTGTAGGAGAGAACTAGGTAATCTATTAATGAGATGAGTGGTAGTTAAGACACAATACCCCAAAAATGAAGAGGCATGCTAGAATGAAAATGCAATGCATGAGCAACATTGAGCAAGTGACGATGCTTACCATCAACAACTCCATTTTGTTGAGGAGTGTGAGGGCAACTACACTGGTGATGAACATTGTGGGCGTAAAAACACTCTTGTAAGTGAGGAAAGGAATTCAGTCTTGTTATTAGATTGAACATTTTGGACTTTGGTTTGAAATTGAGTCTCAACAAAAGCAAAGAAGCGAATCAAAGAATCAATTGCATTAGACTTAAAAGTAAACAAAAAAATCCAAGTATCGTGAATAGTCATTAACAATAGATAAAAAATAATGACATGTCTTATGTGTAAAATGAGAATAAGGTCCTCAAATGTCAACATGAATAAACTCAAAAGGACGCAAAGTAGTAATAGTGCTAGACATAAAAGATAGACACATTTGCTTAGATAAATGATAAATATCAAATGGACTTAATTGTTTTGCTACCCTAAAACATAAAGTTTGTTACAAAGTAAATAAAACTGCCTCAGATGAATGTCCTAAGCCGGTGTGCCAAAGATGAGATGAAGATGTTGTAGTAGAAAGAATGATGGGTTCGGTAGGAATCTCTAGGTAATAAAGACCACCACGCTCATGGCCCCGACCAATGATCGTCTTCATCAAGAGGTCTTGAAAAAAATAGTGGTTTGGAAAAAAATTGATTGAGTAGTTTAAAGTTTGAGTGAGTTTGGAGATTGACAATAAGTTGTACTTGAAAGAGGGAGCACAAAGGACATTATCAAGGGAAATAGTTAGAGTAAGAAGAATAGAATCGTGTGATGTCACAGGACACCAACACCATTCAGAATCCCAATAGTGGGATGTGGAGAGGGATAGTGTGTCGAGTTTGTAAGGTGATGGAGTTCAAATGTGATGTGATTGGTGACGCCAATTGTTGACATCTAATTTTTAATCGACATGTCAATAAATGCGGAAAAATCGAATTAGGGGTGTTTGATCGCGATAGAGCCTTTTTTTGAACAAAAAGTGTTTTTTTTTTTCAATTCTGCTTGTCACTTTAGCTTTAGAAAGAAATTTCCTATTCATTTCACACAATAACCTAAAAAGTAAAATTTTGACTTTTAGGTCAACCCTTTGACCAAAAGTCAGCTCCGAGTCAAATTTTGGCTTTTTGCACCAAAATGTCCCTTTTGAGTTTAATTTCACTTTAGAAGTGGAAAGTTTAGAAAAATTCAAAGATTTGACCACAAAATCAAGCTCTTAGTGAAATGTCAACTAGGGTTTGACTTTTGGTCAAACCTTTGACCAAAAAAATTGAAAAATACAAAAATTAAAAATCATCTCATTTCAACTCCAATTTGACTTTTTTTTTTTTGGTTGAAATAGAACACTTTCATTAGATCGGCCCAAATTTGGGAGGCTCGAGAGGTGGGCATTAGTACAAAGCGGGTTCCGAGAGATAGATGGCGGGGGCGGGGGCATTGTACCCGGTTCAAGGGTAAACATTTTCTACGATGGCTTTTGCGACCTAGTTTGCAGTGGTATTGGTCTCGTGAGGAGAAAAAATAACCTGATTATTGGGCAAACGCGACAAAAAAATTATGCATTCCTAGACTAGGACCCGCGCCTCCCACGTGGTCTATTGTTGCTGGATAAGTGCTTCAGCTAAAGTTTTGTTGTTAGTCTCCAAAAAAACGACGTCACCTGGGGAAGGGAAGGAGTAATAGCCCGCAGCTGGGGGAAACATCCGTCGAGAACAGCAAAAATCTAGGGCATCAAACAACGCCAAGCTTTAACCAGAAGGGGGAGGATGCCGGGACCGATCTTGCTCCTCCATGCAGTAGCCAGCTAGTAGAGTCGCGACAGATCCACGCCGCCGAGCCCTCAGAGTCGCTTGGAAGGTAAGCCCCATTTGTATTTATCTTGAAGGCATGTGCTGGTGGAGGATTCCATCTGAGAGTTAGATTATGGCGCCTCGAGGTTACGGTTGCCGATGTCCAGGTGCAGAAGCTTCGAAGAGTCGATGAAGCCGTTTCCAGCACCTCATCAGCGCATGGAGTTCGGTGCTGGAAGACCGCTACATTCCGCGCCTTCCAGATCTCCCACAGAATCGACCCCACTTGTGCTAAAGCCGGTAAGCCTTCTTGCCGCACTAATTCTATGATCCAGTCTTCAATTCGACCCAAGCTGGGGTTTGGAGTCTGTATTCGGAAATTCTGATGCCCCCACACTAATCTTGTTTAGGGGCAGAGGAGGCACAAATGTTCAACAGATTTGCAACACTTTCGGCATAGCGGGCATAGTAGGTCAGGTACGATTTTTCGCCGAAATAGATTGTCAGTGGTTGGTAGGGCATTTTAGCATAGCATCCATAGAAAAAATCTGATTTTTGGTGGGACATGGGTGCGCCAAATGCTGTTCCATAGTCTACTTGGGGGGGTATATGACGATGAGGCTGCTTTTTGTTGTTGTTCAGCTTTAGACTCTTTAATAACCATATACCCGCTCTGAACGGTATAGTGGCCCGCATATGTGCCTGTCCAGACAAGGGCATCCTGTTCCGATTGTGGGTTTGGGGGGGTTGCCAGGATTTCTTGGACTGTATGGTTGTCAAACACGTCATGTAGGAGCTGTAGCTTCCAGGTTCTTTCTGTGGGGGATATGAAATCCGCCACAAGTGGAGTTTATTCTTATTTGCTGGTCCATATATAATCCCTTTCGGGAGCCACCTGTCCTCCCTAGTCTTAATATTGGCTCCATTGCCAACAATCCATCGCATGGCAGGGGATATGGCGTCTCGGCCAGCAAGCATGCTGAGCCATCCCCACGAATTCTTCTGACGTTTCCCCGCATGCCAAATGTCCTTGAGTGGAAAGTAGAGTCCCTTGCATAGACGCCCCCATAGGGAGTTAGGATTTGTGCTTAGTCGCCAAGCCTATTTAGCCAGTAGGGCTTTGTTGAAATCAAGCAGGTCACGGAAACCTAAACTCCCCTCGTCTTTCCTTGACTTAAGCACCTTCCATTGTTTCCAAAGTATTCCAGCTCTTTGCTCACTTGTTTTCCACAAGAATTTAGCTATATTCTGTTCAATAGACTTGTAGATGGATGTAGGGATTTTGAAAACCGACATAGCGTATTGTGGTATGGCTTGGACCACTGACTTTAGGATGATTTCTTTGCACGCTCGGAAAATCATTTTTTCTTTCCAACCTTCCAATTTCATGTTAACTCGCCCCATAATCTATGCAAACACGTGTTTTTTCGATGTTCCCCAGTTTGAAGGTATACCTAGGTACTTTCCTGTATGAGCTAGGATCGGCACCCTCAACTCTTGCGCCATATTCCTCATTAGAAGCTGGGGACAGTCACGACTGAAGTGAATCCTCGACTTGTTCAAATTTATTTGTTGTCCTAAGGCTATGCAGTATTGATTTAGCACTAGAGCTAGGTTTTGGCATTCCAAGACCGTTCCATCTAGGAAAAAGATCGAGTCATCAGCGAAGAGAAGGTGGGATAGAGTAGGACACCACTTGTTTAGCTTGATTCCCCTCATACTTCGATCCTCCACTGCTTTCCCAATGAGTATCGACAACACATTAGCCACCATAATAAAGAAGTAGGGGGACAGAGGGTCCCCTTGTCTGATACCATGGGACAGGCGGAAGAAAGGTAAGGGCTCGCCATTTACCTTGACACTTAGGGAGACAGTCGTGAAACATTGCATTACCTATCTCACCTACCGTGTATGAAAGCCCATCTTCAGTAGGCAAGCTTCTAGAAAGTCCCATTCGACACGGTCATAAGCTTTCTTCATGTTTAGCTTGAGAATGACCTGGAATTTCCTTCTTCTCTTCCTAGTGCGGATCTGATGTAGGACCTCTTGGACCATGTAGATGTTGTCTTGGATGCATCTTCCCCCTACAAAAGCGCTTTGTTCTTCTGCGATAAGCTGAGGGAGCATTGGTTTGAGCCTATTGGCCAACACTTTTGCAATTATTTTATACCCAAAATTACATAGGCTGATGGGCCGATATTGGTCTAGCGATTCAGGATTTTGGGTTTTCGGGATTAAGGCAATGCTAGTTTTGTTGAGTTCTGAAAGCATGTAGCTCTATTGAAAAACTCTTTGATTTCTAATACAATGTCCTCCTTCAGGCTTTCCTAGTTTTGTTGGTAGAATAGGCCATTTAATCCATTAGGGCTCGGGGCCTTTTTAGCCCCCATTTGAAACGTTTCTGCCTTGATTTCTTCTTTTGAGATTTATGCCAACAGCAGAATATTCATCTAATTTGTTACCACTTGAGGACATTGTTCAATGACCGACATAAAATCCCTATGGCCTTCTGATTGATATAGCTCTTGGTAATAGGCCACAATAGTGTGTTTGATCTGGTGAGGTGTAGAGATCCAGCTGTCACCCGTGGTCTTGATTCGGGGAATCCTATTTCTTTGTCTTCTTTGAATAGTGGTGGCATGGAAGAATTTTGTATTCCTAACATCCCTTTTGAGCCATTGGATCCACAATCTCAGCCCCTAGTACAGCTCCTCTTTAGCATCAAGAATTTTGTGAAAATCGATTAAAAATTTTATTTTCCAAATGTTCAGTTTTAGGTTCAAAATCGATCAAAAATGAAATTACTTTCATTCTAATCATAATTTGGCTTAACTCCCTTTGTGACATTTGATCTAGAGAAGATTAACCATTCAATCATTAAATCAATTTGGAGATCGGGCAAAGTGAAATGTGAATTGACACTTTTGCCCCTAATTAGGGGTTTGAATCAATTATTCATGATTTGTGAATGAATACTTTCCATCTTACTTAATTTTGTGAGTTAAGTCCAAATGGGGGGTCATTTTAGCAAACTCACTTGTCAACTAGTCGATTTGAGGGAAGGCCTTAAGAAAATAGGATTGTTGAGCTTCGATTCAAAAATTCGAGTTGACTCATTTATGACTAGGGTTTAATTTGATGAATTGAGGTTCAATGTTGACATTGGCTTTCAATTTAATTTTGGCAGAAATATTGTCTCATTAATTAAATGTCAATTTGGATGCAATAAGTTTCCTTAGCATGGGCAATTAGACTAATAGGTGTCTTGCAATTTTGATTGAGTTCAATTTCGATTAATTTGCGAATTATGACCAACAATTAGATATAATTGTTCACTTTAAGGCCTAGAAAGTCCAATTTGATGTGCCCATGGTGTGGGTCCAATAATTTTCATGGCAATTAAATAATTAGGTTAATAAAAAATCACGAAATGAAATTTCCATGGTTTAATTAACCTAATTTGTTTAAAATTGGACCATTTTATTTCCGATTAGGCAAATTTTCTTTTGAATCTAGTCCATTAAGGACTAAATCACACAAATCAAGACCAAATCGATCAAACTGGTCCAAAGCTAGTCCGACCGGTTAGATCGATCACTGGCGGAGGAGGTCGATTTGGCCATCCTCCGACCGACTTTTGGCTGGCAACTGCCAACATGTGGTGGCCCAACCCAAGTTCGGCCCTTCCATGCCTTTACGTTTCATGGATGTGCAAAATGGTCTCTAAGTTTGGACAACATTACAAAATTGTCCCTAATTAGTTCCTCAAACGCAGAAATTTTGTGAGCTATAGATCACATTAAATCTTGGCCATTTAAATAATAACATGTTAAATGTGTTAATCATACTTAGAAGCCTAAGAGAGTTACTTAGGCACATGGGTTAATCCTTAATCCGACAACTAGAATTAGAGATTAGGGAGGGGTATATATACTATTTTCCCTCCAAAGCTTAGGGGGACTACATTTTCAAATCTACTTTCTCTCTCTAAGCTTCATTTTCTCTCTAATCTCTCTCAAAAACCTCTCAATTTCCCTCCATTTTCCTCTCTCTCTCACTAAAACCGAACCCCTCCCCATCGGTTTCACGTCAGCGACATCTCCGATGGCACCTCCCTCACCGCCCTCCCTCTCTCTCCTCCCAACATTCTGGTGGCCAGCAGTAGCATCGGTGCCACTCTGATCGGTCCACTCATGCCGGTTTCCCCGTGGAGGTCAAATGTCAGTCTAGGCTTGGACCGGTTCTAATTTGATCCTAATCGGCAATCGGCACCTATCCGATGCCGATCCTCTCATTTTAAACAACTAGAAGGCCCTCTGGCAAGTCCTCAGGTGGCTGGTGGTCGGCTCTTGTAGATCCTAGTCTGGTTTTGACATAAAACTTCATCAAGTGTTGGTTTATTTATCATGACCTCGATGAAGTGACAGGGCTTGAGCTCGAGTTAGGTTCAATGCTATGATTGATGAGGTTGCTGTGATATTTCATGATGTTTATAGATGGATTTGCTTGAGTGAATGTGGTGTGATTAGGCTTAATTAGGTGATTATTCTTAATTTGTGAAAATCGAGTTTAAGAATGACAGACCTGGGGACACCTCCTCATTTGAGCTTGAAACCTTATTCGAATGTATTCCAGGCCTCTTCAACTTTTAAAATAGATTCAATAAGCTTTACAACGAGCCATAGAACACTTCAATAGACCTTCATTTGATACCTAAAAACTCTTATCAAAGTAGTGCACGAGTTTTGTAATTAGGTTTAGACTACTGCAGTTTTGGGTTTTAACCTGACCTTTGCTGCTTTGTGATTTTTTTGCCAATTTTTGTAATCGAAATTTCAAGATGATACCTCATGAAAAACGTTGACAAATTGTTAATCTGGAACATATATTTTCGATGAAATTTTTTGAGATATTAGGACAAAAGGCCTTAACATCACCGTCACATGTACTGATTTCTGGAGTTCCTAATTGCATGTATCGGTTTCGTGAATTTTTGATGAATTTTGTGTTTGGAATCTGGCTTTGATTCTTCACGAAATTTTTGCACAGAGATGTTGGTCATAACATAATTTTTCTCAAAATTTTTTGATGAGTACAACTAGATCAAATCCATTAAAACACGTCCTCTGTTCTGCATAATCCCGAATCCAAAATTTCGACTTTGCTGATTTTATTGCAACTTTTTCTAAACTCTTTTCAAGTTGATTCCTTCTAGAAATTTCTTCATATGGGTATTTTTCATGACATATTTTTCTTGTGATTTTTGAATGTCATTGAATAGGTCGATTTCCTTAAAGATATTCTGTCCTCTATATTGCCCTCTACAAGCTCAAGTATACATTTGTGTGTAATTGTGCACTTGATTGGGATTGTTTGCCCATGAAAGCCTCATGAACGTCATTGCATGCTATAATGTCACCTTAGGGACACTTGTGCCATGCTAATTGAACATCATTTCATCTCGACATTGCATGTTCTTGTGTAATCAGGTTCTGTTTTCATGAATACATTCAATGTATGTCTCGTCATTGCTGCTTTTATATCATGCTTAGTGATTGCTTTAGAGCCTTGATCTTTTAATGAAAATTGTTTGTGGTTTGATGCTTGAATTATATGATTTATCTTACACTTTTTCCTTGTCATATGCGAGAGTTAAACCATGTACTTTGCTCATGTATTTGCTGCCCAGCATTTAATCACTTTGCATGTTCATGAAAACGTCCATAAGTGAATAGGTAAACGACCTTAATTGGACATGTCACCTCTTAGAAAATCTTAGGAAATTCACCAAGATTTCTAATGACACAATAATTAAGGCATTTTCATTTCAATTGTCCCACTTTCCAATTTTTACGAAGTTGCCCTGTAATCTGGAAAATCATGAAATTCGGAATACACTTGTGAGCATCTGCATGTCTGAACTTTGCCATTCTTTTCGGAATTTTTCCGTTGTGATCTAGAACTCGGACCCTTCATGAAATTTGTTTTTCATCCTCAGCACTATCATATGGTAAAATTTCAGGAATTTTATAAATTTTTAACATATTCGTATCCTCGTAAGATTGCATCCATTCGCTGCTGCCCTATTCTGTTCTGGTGCGTTTTATCACGTTCTTGGATTTTTATAAATTCACATGTAGCTCGTCTTAAGAAGTTGTCTCCATAGAAAATTTTATAAATTGAGTGTATTATGTACTGTAATTTTTGTGATGCTGATTGCTTAATGGGTCATGTTCAATTGATTGCTCCTTGTCCAGATGTTATACATCCCATGTTCTGTTTAGTTGTGACATATGTACATTCTATGATTTTTAGAAAATGATTCATGCAAAAATAATTCTTGGTGTCTTCACAAATTTTGATTGTCTTTTCTCGAACTTTTAAAGACAAAAATTTTCAAAAAATAAAAAGGCCATTGAATGCATGTTTGACGCTTGAAATGGTAATCGATGCATGCTTTATGAGTGAAGTGAATCGGTGTTGGTACACTTATTGTTTGATTGAATGGGAAATAAGGCCTTTGGGCCTACTTTTGTGCTTTTTTTCAAGTTCAATGCATGTGATTGTTAATTACTCATGCAAGCCTAATACATGTACATGGGTAATCTTGAGGATACACATTAGAACTCAACTTTAGGAGTTATAACATTAATCACCGTAAGTGAATGCTTATGATGATTAATGGTAATCAACCATGTCTAAAATGAATGGGACTAATATTTTATGACATGTCATGTATGTACTTCCAAAGGCCAACCCCAAGGCCACTCTTAATCCTTCGATTGGATGATTTTTACTTGCCTCCTCACCACGTTTTGTGTACTTTTGTTTGAATCATTGTTTGTTTAGAGTTAGTCTAGAATTAGGGTTAGCAATGAAGGAGACCCTAAAGACGGTGATGGTCGATGTCATTTCCGAACCAATCTTTGTGTCATTCATTTGACACCCAACGCATGTCTCAGCTTTTTTTCCATTGTATTGTATAAAAATCCAACGAGTTGCGAGTTCTTTTCCTTTCTTTCCCTTTCTTTTATATGTATCTTTTTAGAAGTACATGTTTAGATTTACCGCTCTTTGGTTGTTTACTTTTTGCATTGCAATTTCAATTAAAATTGTCTATCTTTCTTTTTTCAATTTTTTTTTAGAATTAGAATGGCATGAAACCGATATCCACGCATGATCATCTTTCCATTTTCAAATGACACGAAAAAGTAACAAGACCCGCATGGAAACCTTAGGTAAAACACAATGACTATTAGGTACCAAAATGGCGCTAATAGAAACTATTAGCATAACCCAAGTCCCCAAACCCTAAAGCTCTAGTTGCGTAGGAATCGAGGGAACCTCTCCCAACCCTTGATTGGGCTTTCTAGCTAACTCCCAAATTGAGGCTAGTGGTGACTCCTAAACATTTTTTTAAGTTGTTAATCAACTTAGATAAATAAAAACGAAACCTCCCGCTGTCACACGGGATATGGATTTGGGAGAATCTGCACTCATGATTGATGGACCTCTTGGTGGATATGGCTATCATCGATGATGTGTTCGAGCCGTCTTTGATGACTTGCCCTTTGAGGACTGTCATGTGAGTAAATACCCCCAAACGCTATCCTTCTTGACACAACCATCACCGAGGGTAGGTTGTGACACTAGTTTCAATAACCTAAGTATCGGAATTAAATGAATTTGAAGATAAGTCGAGACCATTACCTGAGCGATTGGCTTTCGAGATGTTTACCTTTTGCAGCAAGCGCATTAGTTGCTTATCTTTATCATTTGTGAATAGAGGAGGTGCCATATCAAAAGTATGGCTGGATTTGTTGTCCACGAGTTGGGAAGAGGTAGATGGGTGTCCATGGCATTTTCTTGTGGTTAGGAGGGAAGCCATGAAGTTAAAAACACGCATCCCATGTATGTTCCAGGATATCACAATAGGCGTATCTTTCCCAGTCGCGAGATGTGTATGTTTGTTTAGCTAGGTTGGCAAACGAAACGGGAGTGCCAAGAGAGCCAAGCTGTCCATGGGATAAGGAACTCGTGTATGGCCACGAAGCATGGTTGCCATGAGTGCTAAGCAAAGTGCTGGTTTGGTCAGGCAATGAGCGGTCCAATTGGATATGGCGGTGCGATTCATCTTGAAGAATATTGCATATGCACGTGCAACACTAGGTAATAGATTCATTAGTAAAATCCGACTGATAACATTAAAATACCTCGGATTGAGACCCATGAGAAATTGAAACAAGCATTGATTCTCTTGTTGTGTGGTGTTGTAGAATGAGCCGAACAAGAGCATTGTGGTAACAGATCCAAATTATTTAATTCATCCTAGCAGCTTCCCAAGTTGTTGTAGTACTTGGTCATGGCATCGTCACATTGAGCAAGCACCATATCTTTTGCTCAAGATGAAAAATCCTAGGACCATTCGATGGCAAAAAATGTTTGTGAAGATCGGCCTAGACATCCGCAACTGACTTTGTGTAGGGAACAGTCAGCACCAAATCTAGATAGATAGAATTAAGAATCTAGGATAAAATCATATTGTTAACACGAATCCAGGATGCATAGGCAGGACTGGCCGTGGCTGGTTTTTTGAATTTCTCTAGTAACAAACACCATCTTGTTCTTGACGAAAAGGGCAATCTCCATGGCATGGGACCAATTGTTGTAATTGTTACCTGTAAGAACCATGCCAATGAGATTAGATCCAGGGTTATCAGAATGGTGCATAAAATAAGGGTTGTCCATCCACTCATGAGTGGGAATGGTGACTGAAGAGCTTCGAGACTCGGTTGCCATGGTGACTTAGGGCTAAACGAGTAGTTGTTTGAAGCGGTGGAATCAATCTCTAGTGGTGAACAGTGAATGGTGGTAGATGAGACTCAATTCCAAATAATCAGGACGAGTTCAAGATTTGTGCTTTGCTGATCTAGATGAGTCTAGGGCCAATGGCTAGAGGAAACCCTAGCACTTGATTGGAGCTGCTCTAGCAAAGGAGAGCATCAATGCTGCGGCCTCTTCCTTATAGCAACAGTAGTAGATGATCGCGTGCGAGAAGGCTAGAGAGAGATCATGCCAAAAACGACGGCTTTGGATGTGAGAGACGAGCTCCAAGGATCATCGCTTTGATACCATGTAGAGTTTGGTTGAATGTGTTTTTCATTGATGAAGTAATTTTCAACATATACATACGGTTTAGGGCTAAAACAATACAATAACAATTATGCCCTTTAGTATAAACCTAACCTATCAATAGTATTGGACTAATGAAATGATCCTAACATCCTATGCTTCAATTTCATAAGTTGTGGTAAAAACTTGAGCATCATTTGCTAGATCAAATCCACCTCCAAGCTTAGGTCAGGAGAATCAATAAAATGAAAGTTTAATCCATTCTTAAAAATCCTGGACAAATTGATTTGGCCTAAAGATATACGAATCATATAACACTGGAATTTGAATCAGTCATACACAGCAAAGTTGAAGAAGATGTCCCAATATTTCTAACAAGACCGATTTCATCAAATTTCAAGTTCATTTGCTAGGTCGATTGATTTTCCAAATTACCATGTTCAGTAAGAACCTACAAAGTTAAATTCTGATTAGTTTTGGAAATTGCTAAAATTCATGAGGCACTAAAACTTGATTGGTTAGATTAAGAATAAGTTGAGAAGTTAACTTTGGATTTTGACTAAGGCTCGATTTGTTTCACAGAAAATGAATGATTTGGAAAATATTTTCCTAAAATAATTATCTCTATCGCTTACAAAAAAAAATAAATGAAAAATATTTTCATCGTTTATGAAAGTATTTAGATATATATTGTAGTACATAATGAAAATATTTCTCATTGATTAATCAATTCTAACGATATAAGTGATCATTGTAAGGTAAATATTTTCTAAATAATTCATTTTCCCTAAAATAAATGAAGCCTAAGGAAGTCTTGATTTTCTTGATTTGATGTGTTTGATATATGAGATGTGATGAGTGTGTATATTGAGTAGTGCCAAAACTTAGCATGAGAATATTTAAGTGTTAAAAGTTTCGAAAGATATACTTAAGTGCTAAAATCAAAGAAAAATGGATTATTTAAGTGCTAACAGTGAGAAATTCCAGCCAAACTATCTACGTGGCATTTTCCAATGACTTTTTGATGACATTGCAATTTTTTTAAAAAAATCCACGTGGCAATTTTTTTTAAAATCGTCCTCATGTCATTTTTTCTTTAAAAAATTTCCATATCAACCAAAAAACTCCAAAAATTGATTTAATAAAAGGGAGGGAGAGAGGGAGGGGTGAAGGTAAGGGTTGGGCGAGGGCTGTATAACCCTTGCCTACATCACCCCCCCCCCAACCATCGCTGGGAAGGGTCAGCGACAGTAGGGCGAGGGTCAGTCATGATCGTTGGGCCCTAGCCAGTGGCCGATGACCCTAGCGACCAGTGGTGAGGGCCTGTGGGCCTTGACCCAAATCTAGTGCAAGGGTTGTCGGCTCTGGCCCAGAAAGGCCAAGAGCTATGGGCCGTTGGTTATGGTGGGTTGCCGACCATTAGCTAGGGCTCGGCGACCAACGGTCGACACTTGCCCTATCATTGCCAGCTCTTCCCGGCAACAGTGGGGTGGTGGCGACGGCAAGGTTGCACAGGCCTCACCTAACCCTCACCCCTTCCCTTTTTTTTAATTTATATTTTATATTATTTAGTTAATATTTATATTAAAAGCCACGTCAATGTCAAAATGACATCGTTTTGGCTAAGTCTTTATCAACTTAGCTTTTCGGTGAGCTATAAAGGCGAGTTATATTATTAAAATAAGCAATGTCAGATTTCCGGCACTCCTCGCCACACTTGGTACTTAAATATCTCAATTTTTTTTAAAAAAAGGCACTTAAGTGTACCTTTTATAACTTTTGGCATTTAAGTATCCCCCGTGCTTAATTTTGGTACTTGCACTGTTCTTTTACCATGTATACTTGAGTTCCATAACTTTTAATGCTATATAACTTTCAATCAATCATTTGAGTCACATAACTTTTCAAAAACATAAAAACGTTCACTACAAGTGTTATGCCACATCAGATTTTTGGTACTTGGGTGAACGTTTTTTAAAAAATTTGGCACTTAAGTGATCGGTTTAAAGTTACAACATTTAAGTTAACTTTTTTTAGAAGTTATGGCATTCAAGTGTTAAAAAAAAAAGTAAAAGCATTCAAATGAGCGCTATACAAAAGTTATGGCACTTGTGGTAATCTTATCCTCTCAAATTCTCAATGAGGCAAGTGGATAGTACTTCCTTAGGATAAAAATACTAGGAGTGCCATAATTTTCATATGACGCTCACTTGAGTATAATAATTTTTTTTTTCGCTTACTTAAGCGCTAGAAATTTTGAAAATCAATTACTTGATTGCCACCAGCAATTTGTCTTGTCAGAAAGTTAAATGTGGCATTAATTAAAAATATATAATCTAACGGGCTCACCAGTGAAACGAAGTTAATAATTGAGAAGGCAGACGACATTGTTTAGATACCAGATTGAAGAATCCTCAACTTGTTTAAAGAAATTGGGGTAACATTCAACCTCCTTTTTAAGAACCCTAATTGAACCCCATACCTTTAAACCGGGACAAATCACCTCATCAAATTCACAATAGCAAGCAGTTCACAAGAAGCGGCACCCGATTGTATTAACACAGCCATGACCAATGTCAATTTTTTTTCTATTGTAGGTTGTGAAGTCCAACGAGATTCGTCGCGTACCAAACCCTAATTTTTCCCTCCACGCCATTGCCATTTCCCAAGCCTTTAGTCTCTATTGAGTGAGAGCGATGACACTGAGCAAAGAGAGTGAGTGAGTGAGTGAGTAAAGGAGAAGACAAGGCGGGAGAGAGACAGAGAGAGGAAGCTTCTTCGTCCATAGGGTCTACGAGTTTCAGAGAGGAAACGCTTAGAGAGATAAAAAAAAAATGGTCGTCTCTGTAGAGAGAAGGAGAAAGAAACGATGATGTTTTTTTAACTCTTGTCGTGCTGGACAAACATTGCTAATGTAGGACTTCAATTTTTTTTTTAAAGTCACTTTGGAATGAAAAATAATGAAAAAAGTCACGTAGGACTAATTGCGAGAATCAGCACTCAAGTGAACAATTTGCACCAATATGGCATGCAAATGAGTGAAAAAAATTATTATAGCACTCGAATGATGACTACACGAAAAGTATGACACTTCTAATATTCTTATCTAGTACTTCCTCCATATAATATAAATTGTTCTGTTTTCCTTCCTTCACCAAGTCTAGAAATTATTATTCTTGTATGATTACATGATCCATAACTTCTCCTTTTCTTCACAATTTCCTTTATTAAAATGTGCTAAGCCGCTCGCACTCTGCATTTTCTACGAAGAGCAGCCATTTCTATATGTTGATTTCTTAAATGTGTCCAATCCAATACACAGTCATACGAATTTTCTAATATTTTCTTTCATGAACTAATTACACCAAATTGATAGCTACTTCTCTTAAAAAATTTATGCTTCCATGACTTGATAGCTTTACATTTGTCGGCTAACTTTACATATACTTCGATACTTCGACCAAAAATTCAAATTCCAAAATGGACTTCAATAGTGGTGACTTGAATTAGCAATTTCAGTGCATTTTCTTCTTTGTATCATGGAACTTGCATGATGTTTAGGTGGTTTTATAATTTACAATAAAACTATGGCTTATATTTTCATTTTGTGGGTGATATTTTATTACAGTTTCCGGACGTCCCTTGAATAGAATCATCCGAGGGAGATGGAAGGTGGATAAGGAGCGGGGAAAAGATATTTTTCCAGGGACAATCATAATCTATAATCCATGTATTAAATGATGAATCCTCAAATATAGACACGACAATATCAACACGATCAGAATTACTACCAGCAATTGCTGCAATATCATCATTAAACTCAACTCAAATTCACTCACCATTCTAGTTCTTCAGCTTAAAACAATCCCTTCCAAAACGCCTCATTTTGCCACAACTTCAACGGACTAAAACACCAATCCTAGATTTATTACATCCGTTCAAGTTTATACTATTTCTGCTATCACTAGTACTAGCTCTCTTGTTCTACCTTCACTTACTAAAGCAACAAACACAATTTTACAGATTCTCTTCTACGGATGTCTTCACTTAGGATTAAATTGTGGACCCATCAAACATCAAGCTTGTGTCCCAAAGGAATTACTAATAATAGTAACAATAGTATTCCAACTATCAGGAAATGATGCTAATGAATCAAAGTACATATCTCATCATCAAAATCAATCTCAATTGAACTTAATTGGCTAATGACCACATTAAATTCATTGATATTATTAGCAATTGATGTACCTTCACCCATCTTTAAGTGAAATAGACATTGCATCAAATAGACCTTATTGATCACATAATGCTTCTTATACATGTCCAACGGAGCATTCATCAAACCTATGGTGGTTTTCTCTTTCATGATGTTAAATGTGACATTGTAAGCCAACGTCAACCAAATAACACCAAATGCTTATTTGTCCAGCAAATTCCAATCAGCTTCCTTCATTGAATTTGATTTGTCACGCCCCGACTCTCGAGCTCGCGGCAACCCCATTTCACTTAAGGTCTTAAAATACGACGTCCCAGGTACTGTCGTCGACCAATTCATTTTATCTTGTAATTAAGCACATGCGGAAACGAACAACTCCCAAACCAAACAACAGGGATAGCAACAATAGCAGCAGAGGAAAGGCAATACCATTTTTATATATCTGAAGGTTAGCCGGCACACCAGCAAATACATACACACTTTACTATAGGCGACAAGCTAAGGCCTACTCAAAAAGAGACCGGCTTGGCTAACCTAACACTTTGTACAAGTGTCTACTCGCTGGCCTCGAGGGGATCGCTCTCTTCGATCCTCGGTACCGCATCATCTAGGGCCGAAAATGTTAACCACGACGGGTTGAGATAAACTCAGCAAGTTAAAGTCCTAAGCCCCGGTTAGGAACTTCGCTCGCCTCGGGAGTTTAACATACAACCTAATATAGCAATCAGTGCAATACCACCTCAGAGAGAAAGACAGCAGAAGACAGTTTAATAAACAGGTGCAATCACAAGCGACCAAAGATGACATACGTTAAGGGAAACGCAACACTGAACTTAATAATCAAACAGTCTTAGTCTTGTCTGTATCGCTTTTCTGACGTTAGCCTCGCCCCGACATCTTAACCACATCCACCGATTGCCAACAATCTCGGACCAAAGATCATCCTTTCTCGATGTTATTCCAATAGACTAGAGTTCCACAAACTTGACCATACTTCGCTATATCACTCGAATAAATTTTATCCCACAAGCATTCTCTTTTTGTCGCTCAGTAGTTCGCTTCATTTCTGCCCCTTTCGACATCCTAGAAGCCTGCCAGGAGTCGCTCCTTGCTTAGGCACTCCGGCCCCGGCGTCCACTCCCCGCCCTCATCGAATCGCGTCATGGGCATCTACGAACTGCACCACTTCTAACAAAAGTCCCTTTTAAACATGCTTTATCTCATAGAGGTATTATCCGCTTTGGCCTGTCCCATACCAAGCCTCACGGTTTTAACCTCATCTGAGCACCTCAAAGTACAAAACTTTCTCCAGCTCGTCAACTCATGAGCTCGTTTCCACATGACCACTCGTCAACACTTGAAATTTGATCCACCAAATTTTTATGAGCTCACATTCTGAACTTCACAAGCCCTCAATCGTTGTGATGCGTAAACAACTACTCGTCCTTGTTGTCTTACCACTTAGTCAAATCCTTTATATGACACCTCACTGTAAGTATCGTATCCTCCAATACTAGACTAAATCCTCAAAATTCTACCAATCAATAATCACATACATTCCCTAATTCTCGGGAATAACTCAATAAATCAAACACTTTCACTTCCACTCGATCTTCGATCATGCATTTCATCATTATTCACGCATATAATTAACAATCGGCACTTCAAGAAAGCATAACAATCAAGAACACATCAAAATAAGCCAAAAATTAGGTTATGCATGAACAAAGTGCCGTGAATGCGATCCCGTGAACGGTGATTAGTGAACAAGAATCCGTGAACGTAATTTCGTCCGAAATTAAATAAATAAATAAAAATAAATAAACTTAACCATGGTTACTAAATTTAACCTAACTAGGGTTAATTAACTCAACCATGATTAATAATTAACCATAGTTACTTTAGAAACTAACCCTAGTTACTTTAATTAATTAACCTTAGTTACTTTAATACTAACTATGGTCAATTAACTAACCCTAGTCAGCCTTAATTAACTCAGCCACCATTAACAAACTAACCCATAATTAACCAAGCACAAAAATTAAACTAATTAACCCCTAAGCAAGATTAACCCCTAAACAAGGATTAGGAAGTTAACTTACTTGGATCGGAAATCCGGCGACACCGGCGCGTAGAGGGGAACGAGGGCTACGAGGGGTAAGCTCGGGGATGGCAACAGACGACAAACGATGGCCGAAACGGGCCAAAAACAGTGCTGGTTACTGTTCACGCGGAACCGGTGCAGCTGAGCGGAAAAGGCCGAAACGGGCGGCTAACGGCGACCAGCGGCGACCGGGGGTGCGCAGTTGGCTTCCTAACTTCCAGGACTACACTTTGGGTTGTTGCGGCGGCTCCGGTGACGGCGGCAAGGCTGTTTTCCGGCTGGAAAACAGTGAAGACAGCAAGGAACACCAGAAATGGAAGAGAAAAAGGGAGAGAGAGGAAGGCTGGGCTGGTGCACGAATTTTGGGGGAGAAAGAGGAGAGAGAAGAGGCTGCTGGTCAAGGATAAGAGCCAAGGCAAGTGGGCTTGCCACTTGTTGAAGAGCCAATCAAAAACAACCAATAACAAAGCATAAACAAAGCCCACTTGGGCACAAAAGCAAAAGGCCAAAAGAGAGAAGCCTATGGGCTAGAAATGGAGGGGAACTTGGGCCAACTTGGGCCCCTCTTGGGCTGGGCTGAATGGGTGCAAGGCCCATTGGGCCGCCGGTCTTGGGCCGGCCCACCCGCGGCCCGAAACCCGGTCCAATTTTTCCTTTTTTTCCGACGCTTCCGTATCCAACGGAAAATCCCAAAATAAATGAGGCGACGTCCAAATATTTAGTCTTGATATCACCGAGAAGTCGGTTCCCAAAATCGGATTAAAAATCGGGGCCGATTGAGTCGATTGCGACCGTAGTACAATTTGGATTATCGGGCGCCCTTTTTGGACTTTCCTCACATTTGACCCATGGCCAACCATTCTTTGAACCACGTTTACGCCAATTCTCGAGTCGGGGACGTCCCTCGATTGTCGTGTGATCCCGGGGCTCAATTGATAATCCCGAGTACCAGATGAAAAGGATTCGGTTTACCATCGTTCGTAGTTCGTATCGAAGTCGTGCAGAAATCACCCGCAGATCGACTTCGTATTTCTGCCGAATTGATTTATTTCCGTTTCCTTAATAGTCTAGTACTTAGAGGATATCGTTCCCGCCTGTCCTCATGGTCGAAGGGTTCGTTCGATCGAAATTGCGAGTCGTACGCGAATCATTTCCTATCGACGCCTCTCTGTAATCCATTATCCCACGAACACACAGTTCGGAAAATTTGTACTGACTAGGCCTTCGACTAATATTGTCCTTTTATAAAATCCTAAAATGGGGTCGATTTTCAGGATGTTACATGATTTCTCTCGAGATAAGGTTAAATGTTGACTCCTCTTGTATATATAACCCTCAATTTATATTTTCCAGAAATCAAAATCCTTTCCATCAAATCTATCGAATTTCACTTGTAGTTCTTCAAGTTCCATCAATTTACTTAAACTCAATCAAGCTTAGATCCTATCTCAATTATCATGAAAACAAGCGATTGCACAATAAAACAAGCAAAATAAGGAAATAAATTTAATACTAAATTTATATCATTTGTCTATGTTCACAGGGAGAGCAAAAGTATAAAATTTCACTATACATCCAAAGTGATATAACGAAAATCAAAATCATAATAAAGTCATTCAAACACTTTCAATATTTTCTAATCCCAATTGCACTAAATAACTTACATAGTGTTTAGTCTTCACAATTCCTTATGAGATAATCTCCCAATCTCACGAAAGAAAGGAATTCAGAGATCTTAGCCTCAAGATTTATTTGACTTCAACACTCTCAAATTGCTTAAATGCATAATTTACAAGAATTCACCTCTTGAGTACTCTTTATGAAGAAAACCCACGTTTTATATAGAACATAATTGGATTCAAAATAGGAAACTAACTCCACTAGAAAAACTATTCAGATTAGTAAAGCTTCTTTTAAGGATTCAATCTCGAAACTTAATTTCAACACGCATAGCACCAAAAGAGTGTGGATGGCATACGCTAAATGTACGAGATTAGTGTATGGTTTGCGGGAAGTAACGTGGTTAAAGAGATGAAGGACAAGCCGTCTCAGAATATTCCTCACGTCTTACGTCAATCGTCAATAAAATATGACAAATATATGAGGAAAGAAAAAATAGGACAATGAGAAGTTTTCAGTCTATCACTGTCTTCTTGACATATTGAAATGACACATCTCAGATTTTTTTTCTATGATCGTGCTCTTTCCTAGAATTTGCAAGTGAAAGACAGAGAACAAGCTCTGACACAAGCCCATGACGTTTTGATGGACAATAAAAATAATTACTATTGAAATAGTGACGTTTACACTGCTTGTAATCAGCAGATCAAACTATCTTGGAAATTTCATGGTAATCTCTGACAGACGTGCACTGTCAACATGATATTGGAATCTATGTTTGCGTGAGTCATATTTATCTAAACTTCTCACTTAAGTTTTGAATTTCTAATAAAAAAAATCAAGTTCCAGGCACTTGGACAGATTCAGCTCGATGTAGACGAGATCACTACCGCCATTGCGGAGAATTTCAATGTTTTAAATAGCACATCGACTTTTAATTCCACGCTCAATTGAGAACTGAGGAAATTCATTAAATATAAGGTATATTATTATTGAACATGTTATGTATTTGGAATCTTATTTCTTTCTTTCCTGTATGTAATACTTCAACTCCTGTTGAACTCATAAAACTCTCCTAATTAAACTTTTAATTCTAAAAGAGTTTAAAGTCCAATTGGGTCAAAGGCTTAATTTTGCGAGATTTAGAATTTCAAAATCATCTAATTTTGTTGTAACCGTGTTTAAATTGATTTTTGGAGAATTTCACATAGTATGGAAGTCAAGTTGAAGGCATAGTTTTTTGAAAAAAATCATATTTTCCTTTATCATTGATAAAAGAAACTGCGTAGATGATCATAATGTAAAATTGACACGGAAGCTACCTAGTATGTATTCCAAAGAAGTGGATAAATCAGTCCACGTGGTCTTTCCTTAATCCGGAATTTTTATTTTTTTTTGTTTTTTGTCATGGAAACATCTCTAATAGCCTAAGCTTTTAGGACAGTTAGTTGTGATCTCACAAAATCTCACATAGTATCAAACTAGAGATTATAAGTTCAAATCTTGTCAGACCCCATTTATCTCCCTAATTAAATTTTCATACTTAGTAGTAGGCAAAAAAATTAGACTAAGCGTGAAAAAAAGTGTTAGAATATTTAAATAATAAACCACATCTTCATTTAAAGATTAATTTTTTTGAACAGTTGCTTATGGTCCCACAAAATCTCACGTCTCCTAATTATAATGTGCATCATTTGGCTGAAAATATATTATGGTCAGTTCGAATTTCTAACTAGCGTGAAAAGTTGTATAGAAGATCGAAAGTAATTGGTATAACTTTTTTCTTCTCAAATAAAAGAGAATTTCATCCCATAAATTGCTCTTCTTAATTACTATGATTTGGAAAATACATTACCTAGTATCAACTGTGGTATGGACAACTTTGTCCTTCTCTTATGATATCTGCAATCTCGAGCTCGATCAAGAGGTGTATCTTCTATTTAGTATTTCATTTTGCAAGGGACTCTTGTTTGTCTTATTTCTCAGTTTACTAATTACCCTGTTCCTCGTGTTCATTTTGCACATGAGGGGGCTTGTTTATGGAGTTACTAATGATCGTATTTTTATGTAGTCACTCTCCACCAAATATCGTTAAAGATATAACCAATTCATTAAAAAAAAGAAGCAATCCATAATTACGATGGAAACTTGTGAATAACAAATTAAGTTTTTAAAAAGTGATAATATATGGTTTGCATATTTTTAAAGCAAATATAACTTTAGTGATTAAATGGATTACTATTCATTATTCCTACCACAAAGTTGAGGGTTATCCTACTTTTATTTTTTGCAATCTCTAGACATAACTAATGAGTTATTAAAAGTTTATATGAGGTATAATTGCTAAATCAATCTTAAACTTATTGTACATACATCAATTCAATCATAAAATTTACAATTTTGGCAATGTATTCTAAACCTTTATGTGAAATTCTAATGTAGTTTTTACGATTAATTTTTATCAGAAATTGCTGACAGGGCATCTAGTCATCATAGGCCATCTTACTATGCTTCATTGAATATTCACCTACCTAAATTGAGATAATTTGAGTCAAAGTCAATTTGATGTGATTTATTAAGCGTTACCAAATAGGCAGTTTTCTTGTTTGAGTTGTTTCTATATATATCTATTTGATAATTGGGGATCAAATCTTTGAGACTAAAATTGGACTCTCAATTAAATTCATTTATCTATACACGCGTGGTGAAATTAACTATAAGATGTTAGATTTTGATGCTAATTAATTAGGAATATGCATTGTATAAAAAATATCAAATCGAATGCATTGCATCTAAGATTAGCTTCACCAAAGTGCAATAAATCCTACAACTTATCATGAAGGTGTAATTGAATCTTAAAACTTATAATGTTGGTGCAATTAAGTTATTCCATTAACTCCATCTAACTTGAAAAACTGAAAATAATTACAAGTTTTAGGACTTGATTGCAACAACTTGACAAGTTATAGGACTTTATTGCACTTTTTTGAAAGTTTTATGACTCAATTTCACTTTTGTGATAGGTTTTAGGACTTGATTGCACTTCTTTAAAGTTTTAGAACTCAATTGTATCTTCATGACAAGACTTAGAACTTTTAGTACACTTATCTCTTTAAGAATTACATAGTAATTTAGATAGTTAACTAATTTAGATTAGATTTAATATATATTATTTCTTAGCCTAATTGTGGTCATCATATAGATTTTGGATAGTCTATAATTTCTCTTAATTACAATATAACCAAATAAAAAATGTCACCTAGGACATATAGATTGCATATGAAATTTATTTGTCTTGTAATATATGAATGTGATATATTGCACATCATTTAGTGAGTCACATAACTTAGTGTCTGTACTTTAATAGAAATTATATCATGTAGATAGGTTCAATAATTGTTTACCATGTATTGCATATAGTCTGGTTTCCATAAGAAGAAAAACTCAAAAAGAACTAATTGACATTGTATTTCGAAATCATGTTTAGGTCATACATGCATTGTTTGATCTTTAGTTGATGTTTTGCTGAACAATTGGTGTATCAGACATAATGGAGATTTATTTGGATTTGTTTACCATGTCACGCCTCAACTTTAGAGTACGTGTGATGTCCTAGGACGTATTGCCGACCATTCTTTTTATCTTTTAATTATGCTCATGCAGAAGCAAAACATTATACACCCGATCAAACAAGAGCAGCAGGGATAGCTAGAAAGGCAAGTAACGATAATAGTAAACACCCCATCTTATTTATTTATGGGATTAACCCTTAGGAATAAGTACATGTATAGCCCTACAGATAGGCATTGTTCCGATTGCCATCAAAGAGATATAAAGGGCAAAAGGGTCAATTTACTCCATCTTAAAAAGGGACTAGGGTCTAGTCAGTCCAAAAAGAAGGCATCTAATGTCCAACTGATGCATCACCTCGCGAGTTCTTCATAGAGTCCAAATAGGCCGCCCTTGAACGAGATGAACCAAGCCACAAAAGGATGTGGAACCAATTCACCCCCTCCCTTGTCTACTCAAACAGTGGTAGTAAACCTTAAGAAGACTGCCTCGCTCTCTACTGTGGTAAACATTGATATGTATAGCTTGGTGGCGAGAAGGAGTCCAATATGTTTAGAGCGGAAAGCCATGCCAAGGGGCCTGAAAGGGTTAAGCGACAACAAGTGAAATAAAATCTCAGTAAATCAGAGCCCTAAGTGTTGGTTAGAGTATCAATTTGCCTCGGGGTACTTAACAAGTGCATTCATTATAATAAAAATTGACAATCAAATCGATTTGCAGGTAGCCTTACCTTGCAACAGCACATATCTTGCATGATACAACTTCACATGTGCCAACAACAATGCAATTAGGCATTCATATTGTCAAAACACAATTCATAATATTTCATGCACGATACATTCGCGCATGTTTCAATTTTTACAACTTTTTGGGCCACGACATGACCCAAAGGTTAGCAATCTTTTGGCGTGACCAAGCATCATCTCACCCCATCACGTAGGGCATCGTTTGGATCTCTTGTCACAAATGGAATTCCTATATAGAGTATTGGTCCGGCCTCAAAGGTGACTTGGTATTCAGACACCCACCAAACATCCAGTAAATCAAGATTCATCTCCTCAAACTCCTGTTGAGTGACGGGTTCAATTTAATGTGTCTACACAAGCATCTCAAATTACTCAATCATTTTATTTCTCAAGGCATACATCAACCAATATAGGACATGCATAAAATCAACATATAAACCAACCAATAACCCACATATTGTCCACTTATCGCTCTATTACGATAATCTAACAATTATTTATAAATAATTAACATAAATTAGATTTAACAATAATTGATTATTATTAAAAATAATTACTTAATACTAAAAAGGAATTAATCATAATTAATTATATGAAACAATAATTAATTAGCATTAAAAATGATTAATCATGATTAATGGTTATTAAAATAATTAAATATAATCTATTATTGCTAAATCAAAATTTACTATTTAATTAGCACAAATCACAATTAAACTATAGTTAATCAGCACTAATTATAATTAACTATAACAAACCATCTAATCAGGATTAGTCCTAAACTAATATGTATACTTCATTGAGATTAACACACTAATTAAGGGATTAGAGCGTTAACTCACCAGCTTACAGCAATGACAACATTGGTGCGACGGTGGCGGCAAGGGCGACACGTGGCTACATTAGCACATCAAAGCGAAATGGCGTGGAAACAAGTCTCTGCAAGAGTGGCTTGGTGAGGAGGAAAGCTAAGGTAGAAAGGGACATAGGCACAACTACAAGCGGCACCATGGGTAGAGACAGCTTGCAAACAGCTCTAGCGGCGGTGCAAGGTGACATGAGGAGGTTGGGTTGATTTGTCTAGGTGAGGACCTGAGAGAGAGAACCCAGAGAGAGTGAGGCATGGCAGGGGGTGGTTCAGGGGTGACTTGGTGAGGCTTGCGAGGGGTTTGACAGCAGTACAAGGGTGGACGGGCGGTGGTGAGGACTAAGAGAGGCAACTGGTTCAGCGAAGACAGAACCGAGGGATGGAAAATGAACTAGCTGGTTTTGGGTGGTGGTGGTTCAGCATGGTTTGTGACAAAGGGTGGAACTTGATTACTTAACAATGGCAAGAGGTGGTAGAGGTGGTTGGTGATGGTGGCGTGCAGCCACAACTAGAGTAAGGCAACCACAATCAAAGAAAAAGAAGAAGAAGAAACAAACCAAGGAAGAAGAAGAAGAGAAGACAGCCGAAAGAAGAAGAAGGAAGGAGGAGAAGGGCGTGCAACTGAAGGGGGGAGAACTGTATGAGGAGAGGGAGGGAGGAAGAGAGAGAGAGATGCATGCATTTTTGTGCCTTAAACCCATCATTATGCATGCTTTTCCTACCCATTTTGTCTTTTGTGAAATTAATGCACAAGGGGCATTTTGGTCTTTTATATTCTTTTAGGCTTAAATTCCCGAAATGCCCTTGGGCCAAAATTCAAGAAGTAGGCCAACGAATCGAACTCAATGAATAGTAACACACTTGCCAGATTGTAGAGGTAGGTTAGGGCTTCAAATTGGAATTGAGCTCGAAAATGGTCTTGGAAATTTGTTTTGTGCTTGGTGGGCTTAATTGGGCCCACTTTAAGCTTGCTTGCCCTTGTGGCTGCCCTCCATAGGCATAGGGTCCAATGGGCCCTAGCCTGGCCCACTTTCTCGTGGGTTCCAATTTCGAGCAGTTAAATCATTTTTCCAACGTTTTTGAGTGAACCAATAAATTTTTGGGAATTAATGAGGAAATGTCTAACATTTTAGTCTTGACGTCCCAGAAAGTTCGATATCCGAGATTGGATTTAATTCATGGCTAAGTTCGGTCAATTATAATTTCAATATATCTCAAATTAATGGGCGGCTTTAGGAGTTATGTATATTTGACTCGTGGTTGAAATAATATCAATTCACATTTAAGTCTCCTTGATTTATGGATGAGCTTAACTGTGATGTAATTGCGAGGAATCAATTGCTCAAGCCTCACCAATCTTATGGTCGAATCATCAATCCATTGTCGAGTTCTCTAGTCGTACGTACTTGAATCCTTAATAGCTTTTCCCCTTTGTTTAGTATCTCCTAAGTGATCAATTCAAAGCGAGATTTAACTGATAATGCATTGACAAAATGTTCATTCATATAATCCAAAATAGGTTGAAAATTCAGGACGTCACAACTCTTCCCTCTCACAAGAATTTCATCCTCGAAATTTATATTACTACTCGATTCCTAAAAAATATTGGGGTATTGACACCTCATTATCTTCTTGCTTTCCCACGTGGTTCTCTTTGTTCCACGATGTTGCCATAATACTTTGACCAAGGGGATTGCCTTGTTCCGCTGCACTTGCTCTTTTCGATCTATTATCCATACTAGCCTTTCCACATACAACATCCTATCTTCCATGTCTATTTTCTTGAAATTTAGCATGTGGGTCAGATTTGGTTCATGCTTTCTTAACATTGACATGTGGAAAACGTCATGCACTTGGTCAAGTCTCGAGGGCAACACAAGACAATAAGCTGAGGCCTCGATTCTTTCCAAAATTTCAAAGGGTCCCACGTACTTTAGACTCATCTTTCCCTTTTTGTCGAATCTCGAAATCCCTACATTAGTAACACCTTAAGAAACACATGGTTGCCAACTTGGAACTCCAATGGCCTGCGCCGCTTATCCGCATAACTTTTTTGGTGGCTCTGAGCTATCTTTAATCTTTCTCAAATGACTTTGACTGCATTCATCGGTAGTTGAACCAACTCTGGGCCTATAATCTTCCGTTCACCAACTTTTTTCTAGCAAAGCGAAGTTCTGTAAGGCTTGCCATACAATGCTTTAAATGGTGCCATCTTAATGCTCTATTGATAACTATTGTTGTAGGCAAATTTCACCAAATGAAGTTGTTCCCCCTAACTTCCTTTAAAGTCTAGGATGCAAGCTCGCAACGTATCCTTAAGTGTCTGAATTGTCCTTTCTAACTGACCATCAGTGTGCGGATGATAGGCTGTGCTATATTGTAGTTTTGTCCTCATGGCAGTTTGCAAACTTTTCCAAAATGCTAACATAAACTTCGGGTCTTGATTAGATGTAATCATCACTGGCACTTTGTGGAGATGAATAGTTTGCCTCATGTACAGTTCTGCCTACCTTTCCAGGGTAAAATCCTTTCACACGACGATAAAGTGTGCAGATTTCATTAATCTATCGACCACAACCCAAATCGAATCATCCCCTCATTGACTCCTTAGTAATCCTATCACAAAGTCCATCGTGATATTTTCTCACTTCCATTCAGGAATTTCGAGAGGTTGCAGTAATCCTCCAGGCTTATGGTGTTATGCCTCTACTTGTTGACACATTAAGCATTTAGCTACATGTTTGCCAATATCCAATTTCATGCCATTCCACTAGTAGTGTTGTCGTAGGTTCTAGTGCATATTTGTGTTGCTCAGGTGTATGCTATAATTGCTACGATGAGCTTCAAACAAAATTTCTTCCTTAAGCTCTGCATTTTTAGGCACACAACATCGTTTATGGAATTTCAAGATCTTATCCTCAAATATTTGAAAATTAGCTTACCTCAAACTTAAACTCTAAGTCTCGAACTCCTTCTAGTAGGACCTATTCTCAAACCACCATATGGGCGATCTATGACTTTCAATTAAACATATCTGCAACCTTGTTGGTCTTACCGGAATGGTATAGAATGTCGTAGTCATAATTCTTGAGAAGCTTCATCCATCAATGCTATCTCATATTTAATTCATTTTGGGAAAACAAGTACTTTAGGTTCTGATGGTCTGCATAAATATGAAATCTTTCCCCCACATAGATAATGCTTATAAATCTTTAGCGCAAAGATGATCGCCGTTAACTCCAAGTCATGCCTCGGATAATTCAACTCATGTGGTCTTAACTGACAGGACGTATATGCAACCACTTTTCTATGTTGCATTAAGACGCAACCCGATCTTTTGTATGACACATCACTATAAATCTTATATCTATTAGGACTAGACAGAATCGTCAATACAGGTGTCGTAGTCAACTTGTGCTTAAGCTCTTGAAAACTACAATCGCAATTATCCGTCCATTCAAATTTTTTGTCCTTCTTCAATAATCGAGTCAAAGGCATAGCTATTGTAGAAAAAATTTCCACAAATCATCTGTAATAACTAGCCAATCCTAAGAAATTCCAAACTTCAATCACCGTCATTAGTCTTGGCTAATTCATGACTGCTTCAATCTTAACCGGATCAATAGAAATCCCTTTGCCAAAAATCATGTCACTGAGGAATGCTACTTGAATTAACTAAAACTCGCTCTTATTAAACTCGATGTACAGCTTATGATCCCGATTTGTAGCATTGTCCTCAAGTGTTGCTCGTGTTTTTCTGAACTTTTTGAGTACACTAGGATATCATTGATGAACACGATCATGAGCTAGTCCAAATATTCCTTAACACATGGTTCATCAAATTCATAAAAGCTGCAGGGGTGTTAATTAGAACAAACGGCATCATGATAAACTCATAATGACCACATGTATGAAATGTTGTTTTCGGTATATCCTCATTTCTAATCCTTAGTTGATGATAGCCTATCTTTTGGTTTATCTTGAAAAATACCAAAGCTCCTTGATGTTGGTCAAACATGTCATCTATGCTTGGCAACGAATACTTGTTCTTGATTGTTACATGGTTTAATTGTCGATAGTTAATGCAAAGACCTAGTGATCTATCCTTTTTTCCTCAAGAACAAGACTAGCGCTCCTCATCAAGACGTAAGGACGAATGGATCCTTTGTCCAATAGCTGTTGCATATGGACCTTCAATTCCGACAACGTTATGTGGTATGGTGCTTTAGAAATTGATTATGCTCTAGGGGCCAACTCAATTACAAATTCAATTTCCCTTTTATGAGGCAATCCAGGCAATTCCTCTAGGAAGACATCAAAAAATTCTCGCACTACAGCGATGTCTTCCATCCTTGGTTCCTCGACTGATGTATTCACCATGGTTGCCATAACCTTGGCAACCTTCACCCAATAGACAAGTCACTTTAAGTGACGAAATCAAATGAATTGAGGGTCCTCCTCAATTTTCAATGAACTCATAACTATTACTCCCGATTGGATTAAACTGGATTATCTTTCCATGACAATCCATCATAATTCATTACTTGGTGAGCCAATCTATGCTAATGATAACATCAAAGTCATACATTTTTAACATAATCAAGTTTATGCTTTCCTCTCAATCACCAACAGCTAGTTTACAACCAGAACAACCTACGGTAGAAAATACATTGTCCTCAAACGGGGTAGAAATACTAAAAACAACTCCCAACAGTTTTCGACTTAACCCCACTAACCTAATGAATTGCTTAGCCACCAAAGTATGCATAGCATCAGGGTCAACCAATGCATGAGCAGCATGGTTGTACAAGGATACCATACTTGTAACCATCATAGGCAAATTCTCTGCCTCCTTTCTAGTGAAAGCATACACCCTTCCTTGTACTGGGGGTCTATTTAGGTTGTTTTGAGGAGTATTCCCTATAGGCTATCCTACTTACGTCAGTGGCATTTGCAATCTTGAAGACCTATGGAGGAAATTCTTCAGTTGATAGCCCTACTAGCCACAACCAAAATAAGCTCTCATCCTACTTGGACATAGGCCATTTACATGCTTCCTTCCATAAGGTTGACACACCATACTTGAGCTAGTTGCCAGCTTTTCGACATTGTTCCTCTAATTTGGCAGAATGGGATGCTTTCCTCCAGTCATCGGCCTCTTCCTAAACCGATGATTATCTCTATTTAGAACAAATCGTGATCTAAATGCAATTGTCTTCTCAACCAGGTGTTTCTCAATCATTTGAGCTCTCTCATACAGCTCATCATAGTCTTTCAAATTCGAGGGTATTAGTTTATTCTTGATTTCCCACTTCATTCCATCCCTGAATCCCCTCGCTTTATCCATTAGATCCTTAACCAACCCTAGTGCATACTTTAACTATTCAGCAAACTTCGCTTCATAGTGATCCATTGACAATTGGTTCTGTCGAAGTTGCTGAAACTCTATCATCTTTTGTTCCCGAGCGCATTCCAAAAAATACTTGCCATTGAAGGCTTCCACAATAGCACCCCACACCGGGACTGTACATTCAGGAAATACCTTTCTTTGGGTAGCCTTCCACCATATACTGGTGTTTCCTTGCAACTAGTAAAGTGCCAATGTCACCTTATCCTCCTCCGTACACTTTAGCAGCGTGAAAGTCTTTTCCAACTCCCTGACCTAGAGGGTTACAACCTCAAGGTCACCTTCGCCTTGAACTTAGACGGTTTCGGTTTCAAGAACGTTGACTAACTTGTGCATAAGTCATTCGCAAGGCTCATTCCTTACCACAAGGACTTCAACGGGAGAGAGGCACCAAAGTGGTAGTGGCGACAGTATCTACAGGTGCATGGGCCTGAGCTTGTTGCCCAATCATGTTACTTAGGTTTTCTAATGCCTACGAGATCCCATTTAACTTATAATCCCCACATGCCCTTCCTCTAACACCCGTCTGCCCTATAGTTGCCCACCTCCTAAGGATCATTTGTTCATGATTGCTCATCTCATAAGATCTTTACTGAACCTACTTTTCAATTCCAATAAGGAATTAGAAATTATGAGCAACCCGCTTACAACAAGAAATCCTATAAACAATTATAGACACATAAAAGAAAGTGTCTTTCCTAACTAACTATCCTAAACACCCATCGTACCTTATTGCTCCAATTATTGACCGGGCTCTACTACCAAGTCCAGTGGGGATGTCATGCCCCAATTCTAGGGTACGCGACAACCCCTATTCATTGAGGTCAAATGAGTGCGACATCTCGGATGTGATTCCAACCATTCGTTTTATCTTTTAATTATGTGCATGTGGAAACGAAATACTAAACACCTAATTAAACAACAACAGTAGGGAGAGCTAGAAAGGAAAGCAACGATAATAGCAAACACCCCCATCTTGTTTATTTACGAGATTTTAGGAACAAGTACATGTATAGCCCTCGGATGGGCATTGTTCTAACTACCATAAAAAAGATATAAGGGACAAAAGGGTCAATCTACTCCATCTTAAAAAGGGGCCAAGGTCTAGTCACCCAAAAGAAGACATACGATGTCCACTCAATGTGTCACCTCGCAAGTCCTTTATAGGGTCCAAACAAGCTGCTCTTGAACTAGATGAACTAGGCCACAAAAAGATGTGGAAACAATTCACCCCATTCCTTATCTATCCAAACAGTGGTAGTAAACCTTAAGAAGATTGCCTCGCTCCATACTTTGCGGTAAACATCGATATGTGTAGCTCGGTGGCGAGAAGGAGTCCACAACGTGCAAGGCAGAAAGTCATACCTAGGGGCTTGAAAGGGTTAAACAACAATGAGTGAGATAAAATCTTAGTGAGTCAAAGCCCTAAGCCTCGGTTAGGGTATCAATTTGCCTCGAGGGTACCTAACAGGTGCATTCATTATAATAACAACTAACGGTCAAATTGATTCGCAAGTAACCTTACCTTGCAACAGCACGCATCTTGAATGATACAACTTCACATGTATCAACAATAATGCAATCAAGCATTCGTATAATCAGAACACAGTTCATTAATATCTCATGCACGATAGAGTTACGCGTGTTCCAATTTTTATGACCCCTTAGGCTACGACACAACCCGAAGGTTGGCCGTCTTCCGACATGACCGAGCATCATCCTGTCTCATCGGGTACAACATTATCTAGATCTCCCGCCACAGATGGCATTCTTATACGGAGCATCGATTCAACCTTAACCACGACTCAACATCTGGACACCCATTAGGCATCCAATAAATCAAGCATCGTCTCCCTAAACTCCTGCTGGGTAACGGGTTCATTTTAATGTGTTCACAAGGCATCTCAAATTGCTTAATCATTTTATTTCTCAAGGCGTACATACATCAACCAATATAGGACATGCATAAAATCAGCATATAAACCAACCGATAACTCACATATTGTTCACTTGTTGCTCTATTGCGATAATCTAACGGTTAATTATGAATAATTAACGTAAATTAGATATAACCATAATTGATTATCACTAAAAATAATTACTTAATACTAAAAAAATTAATCGTAATTAATTTTCACAAACAATAATTAATTAACACTAAAAATAATTAACATTAATTAATTATTACTGAAATAATTAAATATAATTAATTATTGCTAAATTAGAATTTACTTTTTAATTAACACAAATCGTAGTTAAACTACGTTAATTAGCACTAAGTGGGATTAGTGAAATTAATCAACACTAATAATAATTAACTATAACTAACCACTTAATCCATATTAGTCCTAAATGAATCGCCCTAATTGAGATTAGCACACTAATCAATGGATTAAAGCATTAACTTACTAGTTCGCAGAGGCAACAGCACAAGCATGGTGGCAACGGTGATGGCGATACATAAATAGCACTAGCACGTCGAGGTAAGGCAATGCAAAAATGGGTCTCTGCCAGAGTGGCTTAGCAAGGAGGAAAGCCGAGGGAGAGAGGACACGGCCCGCGGCTACGGCGGCGACACAAGTGGAAGCGACTTGCGAATAGCTCTAACGGCGATGCAAGGCGGCATGAGGTGGCTGGGCTGAGAGAGAGAGAGAGAGAGAGAGAGAGGTGTGATTGGAGGTGGCTTGAGGGCAGTTCGTTGAGGCTCGTGGGCAGTCCGATGGGTGGCACAAGGGCAAACGGACAGTGGCAAGGACTAAGAGGGGCGGCTGGTTCAGTGAAGACAGAACCAAGAGAGGGAAAAGGAAGCAGTTAGTTTTGGGTGGTGGTGGTTCAGCGTGGTTCGTGGCAAAGGGCAAAACGCGACTGTTTGGTAGTAACGAGAGGTGGTAGAAGTGGTTGGTAATGGTGGCATGTGGCCACGACTAGAGCAAGGCAGCCACAATCAAAAGAACCAAAAAAGGAACAGACTAGAGCAAGGCAGCCACAATCAAAAGAACAAAAAAAGGAACAAACTAGGGAAGAAGAAGGAGAGAAGAGAATCGAAGGAAGAAGGAGGAAGGAGGAAGGAGGAGAAGGGTGTGCGGCTGAAGGGGGAGGGAGAGCCGTGCGGGAGAGAGAGAGATGCATGCAATTTTGTGCCTTAAACCCATCATTATGCATGCTTTTCCTACCCATTTTGTATTTTGTAAATTAACGCACAAGGGGCATTTTCGCCTTTTCTATTCTTTTGGGCACAAATTCTCAAAAAGCCCTTGGGCCAAAATTTAAGAAGCGGGCCAAGGAACCAGGTTCAATCAATAGTAACAGCTCGCAAGATTGTTGGACTCAGTTAGGGCTAAAATTAGAATCGGGCTTGGAAATGGGCTCGAAATTTATTTCGGGCTCGGTGGGCCTAATTGGGGCCACTTTGGGATTGCTTGCCCTTGTGGCCGCCCACCTTGAGCGTGGGGTCCAATGGGCCTTGGCCTGGCCCACTTCCTCATAAATTCCAATTTTGGCCCATTAAGTCCTTTCTCCGACGTTTTCAAGGAATCGACAAATTTTTGTGAATTAATGAGGCAATGTCCAACATTTTAGTCTTGATTTCCTAGAAAGTTTGATATTCGATATTGGATTTAATTCGTGGCTAAGTTCGATCAATTGCGGTTTTAGTATATCTCAAACTAACAAGTGGCTTTAGAAGTTCCATGTATTTGACTCATTGTTGAAATAATATTAATTACCTTTTAAGTCTCCTCGATTCATGGATGACTTCGGTTGTGATGTAATTGCGAAGAATCGATTGCTCGACCCTCGTCAATCCTTATGGTCGAATCGTCAATCTATAGTCGAGTTCTTTGGTTGTATGTGCTTGAATCCTTAATAGCCTCTCCCTTTTGGTTAATATATCCTGAATGATCAATCAATTCAAAGCGAAATTTAACTAATAATGTATTGATGAAATGTTCATTCATATAATCCAAAATATGTAAAAAATTCAGGATGTCACATAGCACATCAAGGTTTTTTTTTTTTTTATCATTTTAAGCAATTTATTTATGTTTTTAGTTATTGAGAGTTAAATTCATGTTTGTGCACTCGGATGATTATACATCTCTTGTTAATGGTTTAAAATTAAAATGGACCAATATAGCTTGCAAAGCATTTCTGTAAAGAGAAAAAATATCAAAAGGGTGTTATTTATTTAGACTAGTCAAATCCCATATCCATGAAATTTGTTGGTTTGCAAAAGTAAAAATTTTCTCGCTAATTTTACTTGGGTTTCTAATTGACCCATAATAAATTAGTGAGAATTTCAAAATGAATTGATTGGCATGTTTAATTGATTATATTAAAATCCTGAAATTATTATTAGTATGGACTTGTGAGGTCCACACTAAACACTTACTTAGTAATCCATTTGTATTCCTTTGAAGGTTCACCATAGGAAAGGTCGCAACACATCATTATAGGAAATTTCATTACTAGAAAAACCCTTGGTACAAAAGTTTTTACATCAAGGAGATAACTTCATTAATACTATGTTTATATTAATACTAAAATAAACTAAAATTTATTTTATTGATTGATCAATCTAGATTGTTGGTAATTTTCGAGATTTTTTAATTCATATAAAATTTAATTAAAAAGTTAGTGTAAATAATCCGCACCAACTATCGTGCTTGATCAAGAATTCAAGGCAACAGTTCCTTTGAGTAATTGATCGATCTATTATACATATCTAAAATTTATCATACAAAAGACAATTCAATGTACCTATATATTATGCACACTTTTTAAAATTTATCCTATAAAAGATGATTCGATGTAAGACGGTTGTAAAAATTTATTAATTTTGTATGTGTATGATTTTGCAGTTTATTCAAAATTTCGTCACATATTAATTAATATTGGTATCACAATACTCTACAAATATCAAGCATAAGATTATATATATCGGAGTATTATGCATGACACGTATAGTAAACATGATCAAATTTATGATTGGATATAAATCTCGTGGGTTTGCTACTGATGAAAGCGTATACGTCTTCATCAGGATTTTAATTTCTAACTTTTTCATTGCTTTAAATGAATGCATTTTTGAAGATGAACTTCTCATATGATTTTTCAGAGTATATTAATTTGTATGTTAGACCCGTACATGGAATTTCACTAGTATATACTATAATTTTGGACTGGACAAACACATAAAACAAGGGCATACCAATTACTTGAAACATTCTTGGGGTGTGTCTGCGTTAGCAATATAGATACTCAACAAATATCAAGCATACGAGTTTATCCATTGGATTGATATTCATGAATGACATAAATAATACCTCTATGAAGTCAGTTATCTTCTTGAGCTCCATAAAATATACGAAGTTTCCGAGATATTATATAGTTTGTTCATCATGTGAGTCATATAATCACCTCATTCGACGAACTTTCGTGTTAAGAAATCGGGTATAGCCCATAAATTGATGGAATGGTACACTGGGGATCAGTTAATGCCTCCAACTTGCATTGAAAGTGATTGGCGGGCGTGGCTACGAAGAAAAAACCATTTTAGTAGAGCTAATTGGCTAGAACTAATTAATCTCAAGATGCAATTGACTTTTTAAGTTATACCTTTTTATAGATTATCGATAACTAGTAAATTATTTGTCGGGTCAATTTCATGTTGAGATATACAAGACCCGCATATACACTCAGATATATATTTATAAAATGCTCTAGCTGGCTATGTACCCAATGAATGGCAGAGGTCAGACAGTTGAATTTCGATCATAAAAGGTGCCATATGTGTCCCCTTCAAGCTGAGTAGATACTGAACGGTGCAATTTTCACCCGAGCAATTGTCATATAGGAGAAAATCCAAGTCCGAAAGATTTGACTTCAAGGCACACGCAATTTCTTGGTAACTCACAAAAGTCAGTCAATATGCAATAGAAAGCCAATAATGACAACAAAAACAACATATAATTCACGATGACGACAAAGACTATAAAATTGCTCAATCTGCCCTACGATTTGATGAGTTTACTAAGTCGTTAAGCCAAAAATATATGCACGTTGACCAATCCATGGCTGGAAGCTTTCCAGGCTTTGTCCTACTTTTCAAAGCTCTTCCCCATTATAAATACACTGCCCTCGTACACCACACACACACACTTGCCTTTTGCCAAAAACCTTTCCAATGACTCCTCCAAGAATTTCGTTCGATGCTAAAAAGCTCTTCTTTTTGGCTTTCTCCTTTTTCGCAGTGGTCACGACCTTCACTGACCATCCTCATGTCGCAGTGGCGCAAAGCAGTAACAACGACAATGCGTCAACAATCCCGGTGAATATCGGGGTGGTTCTTGATCTCGATTCGTGGGTGGGTCAGATGGGATTGAGCTGCATTAACATGTCTCTCTCAGCTTTTTATAGTTCAAACCCTTCCTACAAGACCAGGCTCGTCCTCAACGTTAGAGACTCCAAACAAGATGAGGTTGTTGCCGCTTCTGCAGGTTCTCTCTCTCTCTCTCTCGCTCTCTCTCTCAAACGTCCTATGGTCATGATGTTTCTCCAGGAATGATTTGATGACTCCAGTTTTTGGGTTGAAACTTTTGTACTTCTCTTGATCGTGCTGAAGTTTGTGTTGATTAATCTTTTCCTTTTACATTGGGATTATCTCTGCTTAAAGTATTCTATGCAGATGTTTGTGTGATGCAAGATAAAATTTCAGCTTCTAGGAATTTGAAATTTGAAAAGAATTCCCAGTTAAATTTTCAACGACACAATGACATAACGTGTGTTCCAATCAAAGCATATATGCACTCTCGTAGCAAAGAGTGCGCAAGGCCCATTTTCCGAGGCTCCATGAACAACCGACCAAGGTTAATCTTGCCAAAAAAAAAAAAAACAGGACCGAGATTTTGGCCCATCCTCAAGAATTGTCGTCACAGTCTTAGCTGCTTGGCATATTTACTCGACTTCGATAGACGGAACCTTTTTCCTTTTCCCTTTTCAAAATTAAATGAGTGCATTACTTTCAAGGGGTTTTTAATCACTGAAAAAAAATTCCTTTTCATCTTATAGCCTGCTGGAGTTGGTTATTTCACAGTCTCGCCCAGTGGTCAGTGGGGTTGCCGGCCCTCAGCCGGTGGCTGGTGGCCCCTTGTCGTCCTTAACAATAAAAAACGAAAAGAAAAATCTATAAAATTCAAAAAAAAAGAAAAAGCTTAATTGGCCAAAATTTGCCGGATGAGCTATATTGATAAATTATTAAAAAAGTTTAGGATTTAATTAGTCATATTGAAAATTTTATGACTGAATTGTTATAAATACAATATGTTTCGGACTTTTCTGGTAATTTTTCCTAAGAAACAGGGAAAATAGAGATATTTTTCTGGTTATCAAACACAAGCTAAAATAAATTAAGTGCAAGTTCTTTCCAACTTCAAACTCCTATGTTCCTTTTCCATTGAGAATTTCCGACATCTGTTGTATTGTTATTGTTTCACCATCGTTTCTGGTTCACCTATGCAGCCCTTGATTTGATAAAGAATAAGCAAGTCCAAGCCATTATAGGTCCCGAAAGTTCAGTGCAAGCAGACTTCATGATTGACCTTGGAAACAAATCTCGTGTGGCCATCATCTCTTTTTCTGCTACTAGTCCTTCCCTCAGTTCGATTCGGAGTCCGTACTTCATTCGAGCTGCGCAAGATGACTCATCCCAAGTGAATGCCATAAGCGCAGTCGTGCAAGCTTTTGGTTGGAAAGAAGCTGCCCTTATTTATGTGGATGATCGGTACGGAGAAGGCATCATACCTTCCCTTACCGATGCTTTGGAAGAGGTCGACACGCGAGTGCCCTATAGGAGCCTCATATCTCCTTTGGCAACAGACGATCAAATCTTGCAGGAACTCTACAAGTTAATGACAATGGAAACAAGGGTCTTCATCGTGCACATGTTACCTACCCTCGGTTCTCAACTATTTTCCAAAGCAAAGGAGGTAGGAATGATGACTGAAGGTTATGTGTGGATCTTGACTAATGGAATAACTGACCTGTTAAGTGCGGTGGACTCATCCATTGTAACTAACTCCATGCAAGGAGTATTAGGGATCCAGACTTATGTCCCAAACACACGAAACCTAGAAAACTTTACGGTCCGATGGAAGATGAAGTTCCAACAAGATGATCCGTCCGTCCTTAATCCTACATTGAACATTTTCGGATACTGGGCTTATGATGTTGCTCAAGCTCTGGCAATGGCTGTCGAGGGAATAGGTGTGGCGAATTTCAACTTCCAAATGTTGAATTCTTCGACAGATGTTACTGACCTTGACACTATTGGGGTCTCTCAAAATGGTCATAAACTTCTCCAAAAACTAGCCAATACGAAATTTGCAGGCCTCACTGGAAATTTTAGCCTTGTCAATGGGCACCTAGAGTTGTCAGCGTACCAGATTGTTAATATAAATGGAAACGCAGCAAGAGGGATCGGGTTTTGGACACTAGAAAATGGGCTGCTAAGAGATTTGAATTCATTTAACACAAGCAAATATTCCACCTCGAAAAGTAATCTTGGATCAATAATATGGCCAGGAGATTCAAACTTTGTTCCTAAGGGATGGGAGATTCCCACAAATGGGAAGAGGTTGAAAGTCTTGGTTCCTGTGAACGATGGTTTCAATCAATTCGTGACAGTGATTCGAGATCCTAGCACAAACACATCCCAAGTCACAGGATACTGTATTGACATCTTTCAAGCTGTTATAGAAAAATTGCCTTATGCTATGGTTTATGACTTTATTCCCTTTGCCTTGCCAAATGGAAGTAGTGCTGGCAGTTACAATGACATGATCGATCAAGTATTTTACCAGGTGAGATAACTTGTTGCAAGTGCTTGATTTCATTGGATTACATGTTAAACATACTATGCTATCACGTGGATGACGAAGAAAACATTTCCCTCTCTTTTGTTGTAATAGAATTATGATGCCATGGTGGGTGATACGACGATCATTGCAAACAGATCATTGTATGTGGACTTCACCTTACCATACATTGAATCGGGGGTTGCAATGCTCGTGCCATGCAAGGACAACAAGAGCAATAAAGCTTGGATTTTCCTAAAGCCACTCACTTGGGACCTTTGGCTAACAACCGGATTCTTCTTTGTGATTATAGCATTGGTCGTGTGGATTCTCGAACATCCGATTAATGAAGATTTCAAGGGTTCGGCCTTGCATCAAGTTGGCACAAGCTTCTGGTTTTCATTTTCAACATTGGTCTTTGCACAAAGTAATTGCCTTTCACTTTAATAGATCAATTGAACGTTACAATTTTCATATTTTTCTTGGACATTTATGTGCTTGCCCTTCATTTGGATTGTAGGGGAAAGAGTATTAAGCTTTCCAGCGAGATGTCTTGTGATCGTGTGGGTCTTTGTGGTACTTATACTAACAGAAAGTTACACCGCAAGTTTGAGCTCTCTTTTGGTGGTGCAAAATCTTCAAGCCACTGTTGCAGATGTGAATCAGCTCCTAAGGAGTGGAGAAAATGTGGAATACCAGTATGGCTCTTTCGTTTATGGGATGCTGAAGCAAATGAAGTTTGACGATTCAAGGCTTATATCTTATCGGTCTCCTGAAGAATGCAATGCGCTTCTTTCTAATGGAAGTGCAAAGGGTGGGATTGCAGCAGCATTCGACGAAGTCCCCTACATTAAACTCATTCTTTCTCAATATTGCAACAAATTTACCATGATACCAACATTTAAAACTGCTGGATTTGGCTTTGTAAGCCCTCAATCTCATTTCTAGCCGAAAAAGGAACCCCTCAAAATTTTCAATTATTAGGATTGATCGTTATTTCTTTGATTGAAAAATCTTATGTCCTACTTCTTTTGGTTTACAGGTTTTCCCCAAAGGGTCTCCGCTAGTAAGGGATATATCACGAGCAATCCTCAATGTAATTGAAGGGCCTAAAATGACGGAAATTGAGAACAAATGGTTTACATTGAAAACCAAATGCCCGGATTCGACTACATCAATTTCTTCCTATAGCTTGGGTGTTGACAGTTTCAAGGGCCTATTCTATATTGCTGGAGCTGCTGCAGGTTTCGCTCTCCTCCATTTCATGATCATGTTTGTCAAAAGAAATCGGCATGTCGTGACAAGTTCTTTGGGTTCATTACGGGAGAAAATTGCTGCATTGGGAAGAAGATTTTACGAAGGAGACCTGAAATCCCATACTTTTAGAAGAGCCAGACTCAGAGATGGAAGTATGGACGATGGTGTCAATGAGATTGCACCTATTGAAACTTTAGAAAACACTAATTTCCCCCCGAATCTGTCTAGCGAATCCAGCCAAATCCACGGCGTTTTAACCAATGAGCAAGGCACACCATCTGCAGAACAAGAACTTCCTAATCGTGGGGACGAGGGGTCCCTTGAGGTAGCGATAAATGTGGAGCTTACCAGTGTAAACTAAGAGAGGTACATGCCTCAATGTAAAATTATGCAGTTCTTCAGAGAATGTTTTCGCAGGATGTTCAAATTGATGTCCAGATCATCTGGGAGTTCACATATAAAGAGGATGAACGAAAATTTTTCGCTGTTTACGAAATATTTAGAGGTAAATTTTTATCAATTATGAAAATATTTTTCATTTACTAATTATTTAGCGATACAAGCAATTATTTTTATTTTCAAATCATTTATTTCTGTGAAACAAACAAAGCTTTAGATGACAATATCTTTGCCCTCATTCCCTTCTCATGTAATGACTGCCATAGATACTGCTTATGTAATGGCTATAGTGGTTGTATTGTGTGTCAAATTCCTATGTGTTCTCATGCTTTATGTAAACAAACGTGATCAAATGTGACATGTAAAAAGCTCATAGGTCTATGCTCTATCATCAAAACCTTGTTTTATCAAATGGAAGCATGATGAAATTTAAAAGCTTACCCACCCATGGATAGCTTAGCTGATTAGGGCGAACTTGGACTTCTTTGAGGTCTTGGATTCGATTCCCTATGGAAGCGCCTGTGATTTAAGTGGGGGGCCATGGCGGCGAGTTGCTGTGCTAATCTCCCCCGAGGAATAGTTGAGGTGCGCGCAAGCTGGCCCAGACACCTCGGTTACCAAAAAAAAAAAAAAGAAATTTAAAAGTGACTAGTCGATTAATTATAACAATAATCTTTAGTAATTAGTTAATTTCCTATAAAGAAAAAATCCAAATAATCTATTTCTTTCATTCCTTACTCTATTTCTTTTTTTAACCTATACGCAAAAATAAGATTGATCCACGCAACATTGCAAGATTTCACTATTCACAATCAATAGTTAATTATATGGTGACTAACCAAAATATTAGACCACAGAAAAATTGGATATCCCGAAACGTGAAAGATCATGTAACATGAAGTCATATTTTCAATATAACTCCTACCCTTGAAAAAAGAATTATAAACAAAGATCCACATTCAGGGAACTTATGGGTCTATCCTTTAGATCACGAAAATGCCAATACAGAAAATCATTTCAACATTACCAAATTAGCAATTGGTTAAGTCAATCATTGCACTATGGATTGTATTGTTCTTACCCAGGTGCTTTTTAAAGGGTCAAACTACAATTGGACTTGGGTTGAAAATTAGGCTAGTATAGGAGACAATTTGATTGTCATAAGTGGAGCTGTGATCGTTGAGCAAATGCTTATAGCCTCACCCACTTTTCTTCATCCTTTCACACCCTTAAGGCTGTGCTCATCAATTGTCCCCCATGTAAATATAACTAGACAATAAGCATGCCTAGTTATATATAGATAATCAACCCATAAAACCTAATAATACAATAATTGCACTATATACAAATGGAAAAACACAATTTACGAACTATATACATATTATCAACCCAAAAAGTCTAGAGTCACATTCCCATTTTCTTTATCTTATGATTTCTCATCTCTTTTTCTTATCTTATAGTATGAACTATATCTTGTCAATACTCAATATCCTAGATTAACTCAATCATATTGTACAACAGGGAAATCTATACATTACAACTAGACATTTGCATTCCAATTGCTTTTACCAGCCTAATCTGTACATGTCATGTGATACTCATAATTATTTGACTAATTGATAACTCTACGTTATTGCGTAATTTACCTTACTTTGGGTACGGGGCCCAAGACATTTGGGAAAAAAGTGGTAGGCCTGGACTTGTCCAACATAGGCCTTCCGCTTGAATAGAGATTGAAGAACGCCACAAAACTTAAAAGTCCAAGTCATTTCACTGTTTCTCTGAAATTTCACAGGCAATAGCAGATTCGAGCTCTCCTTCAATTAAACATTTTCCAAGACAATCTCTGATGTTAAAGCACCGTTAGTACGCAACTGAATGTAGACGGACTTAAAGGAACATAAATGTATGATCTAAAAGTTTCAAGACCTAATCGTTTTGATACATAAATTTAGAATGTCTCGTACACTTATTCCTGACTTTTAGAGTCTAAGGGCAAGTACAAGGTTGCATGGTGAATACATGACAAAAAGATGTTTACACTTATTCCCATTAATGCCGTGATATCTCTCGCCATATAATTATTCCATATCTCTTCCTTTACCTAGTCTAGAAATTATTAATCTCATTTATCAGACACATCATCCTTTCGTTCCTCCTTTTCTTCCGAATTTCCTTAATTCGTTGGAGCTAGGCCACACCCACTATGCATTATCTACACACAGAGACTGTTTCTATACATTAATTTCTTATTTGGATCAAAATCCAAAATGTAGTCGCACAAATTTCCTAATATTTTCTTTCTCAAATTAAGCACGGTGTTTCCTAAGATTTTCTCATTTATCACATTGATAGCAACTTTAATGAAAATGACGTGCCATGACTAGGTTGCTTTTAACTTGTCGCCTAAGTTTCTACGTACTCTGACAATAAATTCTAATTCCCAACAGTACTTAGACAGTCGTGAATTTAATTAGCAATTCTGGGGCATTTTCTTCTATATACAATGAAACTTCCTTGGCGTTTAGTTTATGTGGTTTTGTAATTTGCGACAAAACTTTGGATTATGGTTTCATTTTATGGGCAATTATTGATTATCCTTTCATCAAGTCTCATTGAATAGAATCACCCGAGGAGGATGGAAAGCGGGTAAGGAAGGGAAAAAAGATGTTATTTCCCAGTAGAGTAATTTTAAAGAATAAAAAAATTTGATGTGGACATGAATGGCTTTTCACAGTGTCCTGCAAGCGAGTTCAGGACAGTAATCCTTGTAATGTACGAGAAAACAAGCATAACTGTTGGTTCGAAGAGACTTACGAATCCCATAATCCCTATCTGCAAAGCTTGTTCCAAGCAATATACTCATATCAAATTGAGTGATGTCGCAACCTCCTTGAACCCTCCTGCATGCATTGAGGCTAATGGCTAGAGCTAAGTCTAGGCTTAGCAATGATACTTACAAGTCCACCAATTCACCACTTGTGATCCAAATTTTTAACTAGCAAACCATTTTTAATTAGGAGTCATCACTAATCAGTTTGTGGGGAGCTTATCAGAAATCTACGTAAAATATTGGAAGAAATATTTTACTATTGTACAACCAGATAAATTAAGACTGTGATTTGATTATACTAGTTAATTAACTAATACTCTTTCGGTACCTAATTTTATTTAAATATCAAGTAAAGCATTTGAAAGCAATTTGGACCAATCAGCAGTCTTAGGATTTAATTCCTAGATTGAGGAAATAGAAAGCCATGCATCATAAGAGCAAAATTGGAGTAAGGGAAATAAGCTAATATCTACTTTTAAGAATTTAAGCACAATTCTTTTTAAAGAATTTTCACACATTTTAAAAGGAAAATTACTCAAAAGTATTTTTTTAGCTTTTTCTGATTTTTAGAAAAATAAATAAAAAATTCCGGATTTTTAATATATTATTATTTTCAAAATATATATTTAAATATTATTATATTATATTATATATAAGAAAAAACCGAGCAAAACGAAGCAGGACTGGGCCTGGTACCCGAGCCCAACCCGGTCCCCAAACTTAAGCAAAACAAAGCCCAAATAACCCTTATGCCTCTTGTCCTAGGCCCACTAAGACTAGATTCTCCTTAAGCCCAAAAGAAACCCAAGCTCTTTAACTCAAAACAAGGCCCAAACCCTATTAGACCTAATAAGTCCATCTTCTTTGTTTTCTTTCTTTCTTGCCCCCGCACACCCACGCGGTCATCTTCTCCCAATTGGTCTTCACCGAAGACAATTCCCAGAAACGCGAAGTCGAGGCCGCAGCGTCCCTACCACGGTCAGCCGAACGTACGCGTTCGTCGGACCTCCACCAGTCGCTGGACCGATTGCTGTTGGCACAGAGCCAACAGCCGCCACGGCCAGCCTTCCTCTTTGCCGGCCTATAACCGGCCATTTACGGGACAGGACGTGCAACAACAGAAAACGGCATAATGAGGACGTACCGAGCGGAGGATAGCGGTACGAACCTACGTAGACGCACTTGACAAACCCCGAACACCAAAACTGGACAGAGGACTAAAAACGGGTGCATATACTTCACTCAGACATTTCGTCGAGCACGTGGCTTACGCGAATGAAAAAGGGAGGGGCGGCGGCTCCCGCGGGGGTGGAGGGGGAGAAGGGGGAGGAGACGACCAAACTCAAACACGAGTCGGCATTCCAAACAAACAACTCATGAGACTCCAAAGCCACAGCACACACGCAAATGAGGTCGGGACTCGCGCGAAGTGGACAATGATAGTCCGGTCCGGCGAGCACGGTACTGGGCGCAAAAAGACGGCCGAAACAGGGGCGGCTGGTGGGAGTACCCTACCCGGCTCAGCGGCGTCGAACGGCGGACGAGCTCAACAGATCAGGCTATGGCCGTTCGCCTAGCGCGTCTCCGTGCCGGGATCCTTGGGAAAACCAACCCCAGATCAAGAAAATCAAGGAATAGAACGGCCTGACTCCTACCGTAGCTTTGGCTCGGAAAAAGGGCGCATTGACGGGTCGCTGGCCACAACACCGGAGTCGTTCCCTCTCTCTCCCCTTCGGTCTCTCTCTCCATTTCGATCTCTCTCCCATCAAGTCGCCCACTTAGAGGTGATTAGGTCCAGGGTGGGTAGGGTCCAGATCTGAATCTTGTACCCTACCCTGTTTTTATTAGACACTATATTGGATCCGACCCTATTTTTCTGGTCCGGGAATAGGGTCAATCATGTTTTCATTGGAACTTGTTTTGCAACTATTCAATATCCTATACGGCTTCAAATTTTATATTAATTAGCGAAAAAACAACAATGTAATTCTCCTTATATTATAAAACAAAGCAAAAATCTTAAGAATACATAAGCATTAACAACAAATATGGATCTAATATTAGTCTCATTTCCACAAATACTTCTACTATGACCTAATGTGCTTACTTTATCTAGTTCGTACTCCACCGTTAAACCATTATTTGCAGTAATACAAGCAAACAAAGAAAGTAACTTCTTTTATTATTTTTCAATTACTTAAGCTGACATTATCAGGGTCATCATAGCATTAATGTGTTGTTTTCATTGTCATCACCTTATTTTTCAACTGTATTGAGGATAACATACTCCTTGCTTCCGACTTGATTCATAATTTCCACCAGGTAAAGAAAAACTAATTTTTGTTGTCAGTGAAGTTACGAGTTCGATCTAGTTTCGATGAGTGAAGTCAAGGCTCTTCAAGATCTTGGTGCTGCCAGGCTTTCTCGTCCTAACTGCCTCCTAGCTAAGCGGAAGACTCAACCGATTATTCACCATCTTTAGATGGTGAAGTCGATGCACTATCTCTATCCTTTCCAGAAGCCTTACAAAAGCCAATTAGTGAGAGATCACCAAGTCAAGAACAGCCAAGGGATTCATTCAAGTAAAGTAATCTTCCCTTCCCATAACTATCTAGGTTATATCCACTAGGACTCGGGGATGGGAAAACAAAGGAGGATACTCCTTACTCAACGTATGGAGACGCGGAGCCAGTGGTCTTATCTTCAATCCATACTAGACCTTCATTGTCCCAGTCTCTCACTTCCACTTCTCACGAAACCTCTGGTCTTCACTTTAGAGAGTTAGTGTCCCACCTGCTTTCGTGTGTTGACTGAGTAGCTCGACAGTTATCTAGAGGCACTTGGCCCTAACTATAGGCTTTCACCCCTAGTAAGCCTTTCCAAAAGGAATGCAAAAACGGTCTCTTTTTCGAGAGAACCTCTAACTTCAGAGTCCGACCGGGCACCTTCAACTACAGATCCAACAGTCTCTTCAGTATCCATCCGGGTCGAGTCGGCTTGAGAACCTACCCAAGATCCGATCCGGCACATCGTCCTTTCTTGTGCACGACAAGGAGGAAGGGTCTGTTCTCAAAGACGGATTGCTCACGGCTAGTCTTGTTGTTCTCAAAGGCTTCTGATTCAACTTGGTGTTACGCATCTACGAATTTGCTAGATTCAGTCTCGTCTTTGTCCTCAACACCTAGTGTAGAGTACTTGCTGTTAAGACAAGCTATTTCGACAACTATTGTGTATGCAGTTTAAGGATCGAAAAAAGCCAGTTCATGCTTAAGCTAGACAAGACTACCTAGAAGCTCAATAACCGAAATCAAGATATAAGCTAAAAAGACTAGGTGCAGGTGGCGGACAGGGCATAGGTAGCGCACATAAAGAAGATGAAAGCAAGGCGAGCTATATGTAACAATTCCGTGAGCAGAAATTGAACTGAACGTTCCAAGTGCATCCAGCAGGAATCGAACCTACGAATTTGCCTCTTTATTAGGTTGGTATAGGTTGGGCGCTTTAACCATTTAGCCATAGATGCAAAAAGAATCAGCGAGTGAACTAGGTTTTGGTATTCCTTCTCGAGCTTCTATTTCTTCCGTCAAAGAAGATTCAAGAAAAGATAGAATAGGAAGACGTGTTTCCAGAACGAACAAGATAGGGGTTGAGAAGGGGGAGTTAGCAAAGTTAGACAAGATTGGAATGGGCATAGGAACATGTATGGATGTACCAGATCGGCTAATGCTCGCAGGTTGGTGCGATGTATTCCACCAATTGACTAAAGACTTGATTATTGGTATATCATCGGTCCAGCATGGATTGAAATAGAAGCCGGTTCGACAGGAAGCTTTTGAAAACACAATGCACCAAGGTAAATAAGGAATGAGATGAATACAGAGGTTAAACGAGCATCCCACACCCTAAAGGTGCCCCACATAGGTCTTCCTCGAAACCCCCCAGTAACTAAGGTAAACAACGTAAAAAAGCACCCATTTCTATACTGGTTCCGGAAGAGCGAAGAACAAGGGGATGTTTTGTTAATAGGAACAAGAAAGTGTTTATAGCCGTAGCGATATAAAGAAGAATACTCATCCGAGCTGCAGGAACATGTACATATGGAATATGAGAATTTCCACCTTGTTGAAGATCTAGTGGTGCTACCCGAAGACTTAAATGAATAGCCATCGTTGTTGAGAACAATCGAGATCCAATGAGAATTTGTGCGTAGCTTCTGGTCTTTGACATCAAAAAAGAAGGTTGTAATAACAAAAGGGACATGTGAGAATTTCGTCCTAGCTAGTAGAACAAGAAAGACATAGATCTATATTCAATATGCAATCAAAGGATTTCCCCCAACGAAGAATTCCTCTTGCTTTGTTTTCACTCCGCTCATGCGTGGCGCTCCTTGCTCGCAAAGCGGCATATCGGAAAAAAATAGAAAGAAGCTCCTATAGGAAGAGGTTAGCCCTTGTAACTTCCCGTATTATCCTCTTATAAGGAATAGTCGAGTGAGTACCAGTTTCTTTCAGACTAGTCACGTAGTACTGGTACGTGTGTAGAGAAAGGGTCTCCCCTTGAGGAGAAAACATAATCCCTTGGATTTCATTTCGTTTGGAAATTATGTTTAGGGGGGAGAAGCCATCCTCAACTAAAGCGGCTTCCACTCTCTTTTCTATCAAGAGTTGGGCATTGATCATGCGATCTATTGATTCGACGGGTAGGTTTTTACTGATCGAAGGAACAAGCGAGCGCCTATAAAGTTCTTTTCTTCACTCTAAATCGGATAAGTGAAGACCCACCTCAAAGGGGGCGGGCGCTGGGCCTTCTTTCTTTGAGTCACTCACTCCGGGGAGATCTTCTTTTCTTTGGTAGGGATGGGACTAAAGAGCTCTAACAGAAATGAAAACTATTTCATTTTTAACAATTCTTTCAAAACATCTTTCTTTAGTTGGACTGACAATGCTTTAATTAGTACTACAATAATTAGTAGCATTTGTTCTGCGACTATAGTAATAGTTGAAAGTGAGACCATTAAAAAAGAAAAACAATGCATGAGAACAATTCTTTTTAACAATTCTTTCAAAATAATTCTCTCTTAACTTGATTCAGAGAGAATCTTTCTTTTTTTAACATTTTTTCGAAGATAGAGACTCATAAATGGATACTATGCACTAAACTCGAAGTTCGAGTTGCAAACTTATGACAAGTATGCTATCCCACACATGGCCTTCTTAGCCTCAATAAGGACTGCCTGTCAGTTACCAAGTCTCTTCTCAAACTATGAACTTAGATCATAGTAAACTCTAAGATATCGGAAATTCTGATGCACAAGATCCTTGAGGGCAAGTGCAGAGCATACTTCAGGATTTTTCTCAATCATGGTGTTTATTCAGAACCATTGTTCTGGACTAGAAGAGAAGGGGAGTGTTTAGAAGATCATGTTGGAAGTAGAGTACACAACACACTTCTTATTTCACTCTCTGGTTTTTACAATAATGGATACAGAGAGACGATTTTTTTTTAACAGGGTAAAAACCAGTTCCAAAACCGGTCTGGTTCTATGTGGGTCTTTACTTGGACTTTGTTCCCGAACCAATTTCAACCAGTTCCCAAAAACTGGAACCGGTTCCCGGACTGGTTTAACCAGGAACCAGTTCTCAACCCTATTTTTGGGTAGTCCGGTCTGGGTTTCGGGTAAACCCGGTCCAGTTGCACACCCCTACGCCCACCTGCCCCTCTACTCTCTGGCTCCTTTGTACCTTGTTCTCGTCCTTGTTTGCATGAGGGAAGGGAGAAGGAGAGGGAGGAGCAGGCCAAGCCGGGCCGGAGGAAAGAGATGAGATATGGGCCCCGGCATTGGTTGTCTCAAGATATCTCAATGGACCATGGAGTACGATTGGCGATAGATTCTAGGTATGTTTGCATAGACTCGTTATAGTGGAATCCCGGATAGGGCTAACAAAGCGGCACCATAACCAATGATGCCCGTGGCCAACCATTCGAAGAACACGTTTTTATGGTTCGAGACAGTCAATTTCAACTCTACCCAACGAAACTCAATTCAAATGGGGGTAGGCTGGATCGGGGTAGGAGAAATTTTCATGGTCATTGCAAGGCAATAATATGATAGACATGATGGTCGGTGTGGCACTTGTTGGGATTTTGTTTCCAAAATAAGAATATTTGCATAGATAAAATAAAATCAAAGTCTGATTCATAACGGAAGTAAAAACTTCTATACATGTATTTCATTGACATTGTTTGTGCACTTTAATAAAAGCACATAGGAGTGTTAAATGGTCTAATCACATTACCCTCATACCGTCCTCAGAAATTTTGGTTCTGACATTCCTCAAATTCTAAATATGAATATATAAAGTCCTCGTAGCATTGGTTCTGACATTTTTTTAGATTATGACTACGAATGTTTGATCTTCTAGTAACACTGGTTCTAACATCCTTGAAATCTTGACCGCAAATGTCTAATGTCTTCTGATAATACTAATATTGATACTTTTCAGACTTAGACTACAAACGTCTAATCTCCTTGCAATACAAGTTTTAATATTCTTCAAATCAAGCTTCACAAATATCAGGCTTCTAGTTCAAACACACCACTAATCTCACATTGAATAATAGAGAGAAATTGAGAGATCTCACCACTACAATTGTGTTAGCAATTACTCTTGTGTGTGAATGACTTGGTTGATCACTATCAACACTCTTAATTATCGATTATCGATCATCTTGTGATTTGCTCTCTCAATTGCCTTTTATATCTAATCCTAGATCACATTTAACTCGGCTCATTAACTCTAAAACTGTTTTAGAGAATTAATTTGGCCATAATATTTGAGCTTGTTTTAGACATTAAATCTGGACTTAAGTTTTGAAACCATTTTAGACATTAACTTAGGCATTAATTTTGTAACCATTACAAAGTATTATTTTAAGCATTGATTTGTAACCATTACAAGACTTTATTCTAGGCATTAACTTTGTAATCGTTACAAACAGTTAATTTGACCTTTATATCTAAAACTGTTTTAGACTATTAATTGGATCGTTTGAATTTGAAACCGTTTCAAATCATTAAATTATCCATTGATTTTGAAACCATTTCAGATCATTCATATGACCAATAAGTCTAAAACCATTTCAGATCTTTAATTTAATTGTTAAGTTTGACACCTTTTTAGATTTTTAATTTGATTATTAATTTCAAACTCATTTCAAATCATCAATACGGCTATGTTTCTAAACTCACTTCATATCATAGATATGATTATTGATTATGAACTCTTTTCAAATTATTAATGTGGCCATTAATTTTGGACTCACTTTAAATATTTAATTCAACCGTGGAATTTGAATTCACTCCAGACCTTTGATTTGGATGTAGAGTTTGAAACTCCTCTTAGATCTTTGATATGGTTGTGAAGTTTGAAACCCCTTTTAGAATTTAGATTTTCAGCCTAGCTAAATCTAATCACCTTAGGTGCAAACACATTTGCAATATTATCTCTCATACTCAAACGTCATTCTAAATTGATTATGGTGTGTGATATCCTTAGGTTCATCACTAAGTTGGTCATATGATTTATACTAACACATTAGCACAGCCAAGAGAATTGATTGTCCTAATCAATCTCCAGTTCCTACAAACTATAAATGACATCTAGCAATATATTTTGGCTATTCAAATAGTGTGAAACGTTTCAAGAACATAATGACCCTGTTAACTTTGGCGACCGTGTAATTCGATCCTTTTATCTTACTATGTCCCAATCAAACAAAGGCCACGGAATTATTGGTCAAGCCATCAATTCGATTATATGCTCAAATCTCATTGACATGTATTTTTCAAGACATGAATCATTCATTCTCAATTATAACCTCGGCCAAGAATTTCAATACAATGTCATGATTAGATGACATAGGACATCAATATTCTATCTTGTATATCCACATATATAATAAGAAGACAAATTTTATGTTGCGCACACATGTGCACTTATAAACCACAACCATCCAATTTACAAGTCAGCATCATGCCTTTGGTTTAAGGATCTTACATTAGACCAAAGCATGATTGATCAGTCATTAACCCTGCTAAAAGCTTCTATATTGCCAATCATTTTATGCATGTTATAGTTAATAAATTTGTTCGAGACAAGCACCTATGTTCTAGCTTGGGTATCATAATAAACATATCGATCTCAACAAGATCATCAATATCCTTTCAATGATCCATTGATTGGGAATTGTTTAAAGATTTGAAATAACTGTAAACCTGTTACACATATTCTTAACACCTTAAAAATAGATCCAATTATAACTAATCTTATGGACTTATATATATAAACAGAATAATAAATGAAAATCTCTTTGCCATTAAATAATCCCTAACATATAACTATTATATGATTGCTTTACAACATATAGCTAACCAAACTTTCATGATAAATAAGTTTACATGAGGTGCAATGGAGTTGGTGAATTCCACCACAAGGTAAAAATTGCTTGCTTTGAATATTTTGTTGATAAGCTATGGATTGGCTTGTAGAGATAGATCAGGTTTTGCAAAAGTAAATTGAAAGCTAGAGTAGCAATGCGATGGGAAAGACTTGAAGGAAAACCGACAATGCTAGAGAAGGCAAAGGCCCCGTTGTGTCATGGTTGAAAATGCAAATATTATTAAAGTGGTGATTTTTCCTACTATGATGTCTACTGTCAAATTTGAAAAGAACAATTATATAAATAGACCATAAACTTTGGCTCAATATGTAATATCATCTCTTAACTTTAGCCTAATGTGTAAATTGTCCTTGAATTTTTAATTCATTAAATATAGACCATGAACTTTTGGTAAATATTCAATTTAGACTCTAAACTATATAAAAATATCAAATATTATCCTTTCATTTATTTAAGTTTAATGACAATATTGAGTATTTTCATATAGTTTAAAGACTAAACTGAACAGGTACTAAAAGTTCAAGAATTATATTGAATAAATTAAAAATTCAATGATGACATTAGATATTTAGACAAATTAAAAATTCATGAATGACATTGCATATTGAGCAAAAATTTAAAAAAAACACTTGTACTTTTTCCAATTCAAAACTGCCCACATTGACAAGAGAGAATGTACGGACATGCCGCTACTAAATCTATGAAACTAGAGATTGGTTTGCGAAAGTTCCACCAATAAAAAGATGTAAGACAAGCCGTCTCGAAATATTCCTCCTGTCAATTGTCGAGAAATTCATGTTTCTCAAATTCTGGTTGAAATTGCTTGTAAGCCTCACATAGAGGTAGCCAAAAAATTGAATTTTATTTTATTGGGTTGGCACCAACAAATTGATTATGAAGCTGAAACTTTCGATTTTCCTTTCGGAAAGCTGGAGGATTTTGAGCATGGGAAAAAATTTCTCGAGAAAAATATTTCAAGTTTTGTGACTATGAGATAATATTATTGCTAAATGATGTTAAAGACTTCAATTATGATGGAAGCAATCAGATTGCGTTACTTATGAATATGGAAGTCAAGTTTTTCCTGGTGGGAGGAAATATGCAAGGCGTATGTTATTAAAGATGGTGATTTCCTTTATTTATTTTTTATCTTACTCTAACTTTAGAGATTATGTTAACGTATAAGGTAATTTGTTTCAAATTTCAGTAGTTTTTGTTTAGAAATTTAAGATTTAGTAATAAGTGTTGCAGAAGCAAGTAATCAAACAATAAAATAAATAGAATAAGAAAATAGATTAGGCACCAGATTTATATGGTTTGGTTGGAGTGACCTATGTTCACGGAGAGAGCTGCAACAAATTCCATTTAAATCAAGCGGTATGAGACTACAACCACGCTCAAGTTACTCAAATACTTTCAATGTTTACTGAGCTCTAATTATATCTAATAATTCATGTGGTGTTTCATCTCCTTCCTTGCCAAATAATCTCTCAATTTCATGAAGGAATTATATATAGATTCTCACGACAAGAATTTAATTGGCTTGAATATTAATTCTTGTTGGATGTGATTCACGAATAAGAACAATAAGCCCACTTTCAAGCGCTCGATTTATGATGCTTCATGATAACTCTTTACATCAACAACAACGCTCTCCCTTGTGGCAAAAGAACAGCCCATAAATATATATGCAGAGACATGAAGTCTAGTTTGACTCCAATATGGAAATATCAAATTGACTTCCCCAAGGAAGGACAATCTTATCTTTTATTTCTTTCTTTGACCTATTGTTGTTTGTTGACCAAGTCAAAAAAATCTGTTTGAGGCTAACAATAAAACTTAGAGGGGGATACATATGTTATTTTTAAAAACTTGACAATCTTTAAAGCTCACAATCGTATATAGTGATTTGACTTTATCCCCAAAACTACATTCACTCTTTAGACTAATAGTCACAAGTGGGGCTGGATTTTATTAGTAACTTCTTTAGAAAGTTACAATTGGCAAGCACTGATCTTATTACACAATAGATACCAGTAGAAATCAGTTACTGCTTTTACTCTTATATAGTTAATCTTTAACACAATTACTCATACAACATGAATGCAATACTCAGAGAAACAGTCGAATGAAAGCATTTCGCATAAAACACAGTAAGTAGCAAATTTTCAGACTTTAGCACGTGTTGCTCCCTAACATTTGGCTTTTGAGGTCTTCTCTTTTATAACCATTTTCAATCTATTCATTGGAGGTGGATTGGAGAAATGGAGTTACCATTGATGCTAAATATAGAACTACCCATACAATTCTTTTCCTCAACATTTGCACTAGTTTGTTAAACCAACGAACATCATCAAATGTACATTATTGCCATAGCACCAATGACCCAATATTCACAACATCAACATAGACATCATCATTGGCTAATCTTTTAGGTCCATTGGTATTGTAAAAAAAAATCCATATCAAGACACATTGCTTTCTTTTATCCACTAGATCACACCATGGATATTACGTAGTCTTTTATTACAAATATTTGCACATACCATAGTTAACATTATACTAAGGATAGTTTGGATATCATTAAAATCACTTGGAGATGTTTCTTCAACAATCTGCCCTTTCGAATGATGACAAAGTCATCTCATAGATGTGAAAGATAATTTTTTGATAAGTTTGCAATAAAAATAAATAGGATCTTCATAAGATGTTAAGAGAATTGGAGATAAAGTCTAGACGATCTTTTTAGAATGAGAGTGAATAGTCACGGATCTTCTAGATATTATGCATCATAAAAAATAGGAGATTTTGAGATAATATCAATGGAATGTTCCCCCTATTTTGATGATCCCTTTCCTGATACTAAAGATGTATGCAAGATATGGCCAAAATTATCAAGATATCTAATATGTAAGCAAGCATTTCACACAAGCATTTCACGTAACATCAACTCTTCCCTTTTTTGTCATCAATGAAAAAAGATAATAAAAACCATAGATTTAAGTGTGAGGGCATTTTCTTTGTTATGAGGAGGTTGAAGGTTCGGGTTGAGTTTCTTCATATGACATCGTGAATTTCAACCCACTTCAGAATATATAAAATTGTTATTTTATCAATGCACTATTAGTTACATTTACTCTAAGTTGGCCACTCATGGGATATAAACCAAATGAGAAAGGTTATTAAGGATTCAAGTATGCACGACCAGAAAACTTGACTATGGATTGACGATTCGACCATAAGGATTGATGATGAATGATCCTATGCTAATATAAGCCAATCAAGGAATGATTATAGGTTGATTCGCAAAGAGAATACAATTGGATTGCGGGTGATTCCATATTACTATTATATGGGTTGTGAATAACCCTAAATTGATTCCTAAATGATCGTGTACCTTAGAAGAGAAATCGATTTCTCACAATTACATGATAACCGAGGTAATCCATGAGTCAAGGAAACTTAAACATGGATTGATATCATTTCAACCATATGTCAAATACTTGTAACTCCTAAAAAATTGCCTGTTAGTCTAAAATGTACTAAAGCTGCAATTGGTTGAATTTAACCATGAATTTTGACTCAAGTTTGGGTATTGAACCATCAAGGATATCAAGACTAAAATGTTGGACATCACCCCATTAATCCTAAAGATTTATCAGTTCACATAGAAATGTCGAAAAAGGGATTAACAGACGAAAAACTTAAACCCACAAGGAAGTGGGGCAGGCCAAGGCCCATTCGGCCCCACACCCAAGATGGATGGCTACAAGGCCCAAAATGCGCTCAATTAGGCCCACCAAGGCCAAAACCAATTTCCAAGCCCAATTCCAATTTTGACCCAAAACTAAACCAGACAATCTTGCGAGCCATTACTGTTCATTGAGCCCATCTTAGTTCTACTTCTTCATCTTTGACTAAGGGCAAATTAGAAAGTTTGTGCCCAAAAAAATGGAAGTTACCAAAATGCCCCAAGCATTAATTCACAAAGAGACAACGGTTAGGGGAAAACAATGCTTGATGTGACTTAGGCACTAAAACTCTTACGTCTCTCTTTCTCCCTCTCTGCTCAGTTGCTTTCCCTCCTGCCACATGCCTTTTCCTCCTTCCTCTCTCTCCTCCCTTCTTCTCCCTTTCTGGTTTTCGTCCATTTCCTTGTTGCCTTGCTTTAGTCTTGCCCAAGCTGCCATCACTAGCCACACCCTAGCTCAGCCACTCACCTTGCTCACTGCCGGATAGTTAGTGAGCTACCGTCTACTGCCTGCAAGTTGAACTGTGTGCGAATCACCATTGCCTGAACCAGCCGCTCATTTCCCCTCTCTCTCGGCTCAGTCTTTAGTTGCCCTGCAACTTCGCCTGCACTCTGGACCACTCGCAAGCTGTCATCTTCTATCGTGGGTCTTGCCTGTCCACCTACCATGCCGCCGCTCCTCCCTTCCTATTGGTCTCTCGCTCGGTGTCTCCCTCTCTTTGTTTTCCTCATTGGGTTGGCCGCTGCACCACCTTAGCCATCAGCTGCTTTTCTCTCTTTGCCATCAGGCTAGGCCGATGCCTCACACCACCTTCACCACTGTAGGAGGATTGCCGTGAGTCGCCAATGCTCATCCGAGCAACCCAGACCATCGCCGTACGCCCTATCTCTCTTGGTTCCTCCTGGCTAAGCCACCCCTAGCGAGACCTATTATGCCGATGACCCTCCATGACGTGTTGGTGGTAGCCACGCGTTGTCTTGGCCACCGCCGTCGTGCTTATGTCACTAGAATCGCTAATTGGTAAGTTAATGCTCTAATACCTCGATTAGTCTATTGAACTTGCTTAGGGATAGTAAGATTATTATTAATCTAGATTAGAGGGTTAGTTAGGATTAACTATGGTTAGTGTTTGGTTAATTATGGTTAATGTATGGTTAGTGTTTGGTTAGTTAATTAACTATGGTTTATGTATGGTTAGTTAATTAACCATGGTTGGTGTATGGTTAGTCTAGTTTACTATGGTTAATGTTAATTAAACTGTTTAGCCTTGTTTAGCATTAATTAATTGTGGTTAACTATGATAACTGATGATTAATTAGTAATAGTTAATTAGAATTTATTATTATTAGTAATAATTAATTAGAATTAATCTTGTTTCAGATTAATTAATTATTTTTGGTAATAATTAGTATATTTAATTATGGATAATTCTAATTATTAATTATTTATAACTAATTTGTTAGGCTACTGTGATGGGACAATACATGTTGCTCTATACTTGATTGTTGCTTAAACTTTGAGTTAGTTTTCTACATGTTCTATGTTGACCGGATGCTTGCTTGCCTTGAAAAATTATTGCTTCAAGTGAAATCTTGTTTTCCAATTTTTTTTAAAGAATATTTTATGGACATATTAAGGGTAAACCTCGAGGTGTCATGTTTATATGTTGTGCTTTATAACTCAATTGGGGCAAGTATGTTTTAAAAGGACTGCATGCAAAGTTTGATGGATCAAATATAAGCACGAGACCACATGTGATTATTTTCCAGCATTTTTACATGAAAAATGTACAGTAGTTTATTATGTTAAGCATGCACCACGTTTAGATTAGCTAATTATTGAGAAATAAAATGGATTGTGTAGTTTGAGGTGCTCATGTGATCATATTAAATGAATTTGCCACCCAACAAGAGGCTGGAGGACAATGCCCAATTTATCGAATGCCTAGCAAAAGTTCGGATGTCAAATCGCGGTTGAGACCAAACTAATGTTCCTTTGAGGAATGTTGTTTGAGGAGGAATTCCAGACGTTGTTGTGCTTGATAGGGTAGAATGATGCTCAATCATGCCGAAAGATTGACAACTCGTGTGCTGACAGTGGCCCAAGAGCCTAAATAATTGGAACACACATGAATGCATAGTACATGATAAATTATGGGATGTGTTCTAATTATGAGTATGCTTGTTTGCATAATTTTCTGGCACGTGTGAGTTTGTACTGTATAAAATATATGCCAAGGTGATGTCATGATGTCTATGGTTTGGTTCAACGTCTTGTGAATTTTATTATGATGATTTATGCTTGATCACATTTATAAATAAGGTAAAATGTGTGTCATTTTGCTATTGATCCGCCATTGAATTATGGTTGCATATTTAGGTACCCCTTAGGCAAGTTGATTTCGTAACCTTAGAGCATTAACTTATTGAGATTTATATCTCACCTATTGTTGTTTAACCATTTTCAGGTTTATAGTATGAAGAACTGGCAAGTGATGTGGTTCGTTGCCATGTTTTAAAGGAGTAGATTAATCCTGGCCTTGCTAGTTTCTTTTGTTGGCTTAATAGAAGTCGCCCATTGTAAGGACTTATACATGTAAACTTTCTAGGGTCAACTAGTAAGTAAACCAAAGTTGTGCTTTGATGATGTTGCTATTATGGTTTTTCCCTAACTATTCTTATTATTGTGTTTACTAGGGATTATTTATTGTTTCCACATGTGTTTAATTGAAAGATAAAAAGAATTGTCGGCGATGCATTCTGGGACGTCACATTTTTTTGACCAAAGCTAATAGGAATTATCGCGTGCTCGAGGGCTGGGGCGTGACACTTTATGTTCAAGGCAAATGGGATTATAGCAATCTAAGTTGATGAGCATTTGTTTAATTTTGACCAAGTATTTTGTCAATGAAGAGAGGGTGGTCTTGATTTCCTAAAAATTAGCTTGAAGCTTGGCAATCCTGACAGTGGGAGAAGCAGATGCCTCCACTGGAGAGGTTGATCGTTCAGGTCTCGGTGGACAGTAGGTCTGCCTTTGTACAGGTGTCTCAACCTTTTTCTTCTTTTCTTGCTCAGTCAGTTCATCCGATCTTTGTTTTAGCTTAGCAACTATTCGTTCATCATCGCTGTGACCTATGGGGATAATTTCATCTTTCTTGCTTGCTTATCCATCAGGAATCATTCTCATCATCATCTTATCAAGCGTTTTCTTCCCAATCTTTACATTTACTATGCTCTGGGGAGCAGCATCAGAGAAGTCAATTTTCAAGTGCTTGAAAATATGAGTGATAAGAGCACCATAAGATAGCTTACCTAACTTTCTTTTTGCCATTCAATACATGTGAATGAAAATCATGTGAGAGAGGGAGAAATTATCAAATTTTTTTAGAATGGCCTAGATGACTCTTATCTTGTGACGAGATAAATAATTGGTAGAAGACAATTTGGGACAAAGGCAAAGGGTCAAAATTTTTTGGATGAAATTCAATTTGAGAGGGAGTAGGCTCAATGGGACGATTTCTTTAAAATCACAAGTTTGTAGTTTCAAGCACTTAAGTGTACTTTTTTGGAAGTTTTGGCACTTATGTATTCTCTTGTTCCAAGCTGTGGTACTTAGGATATTCTTCTCCCCGTTCCTTCTAATTGGATCTTTTATTCCCCTCAAGCCCTTTGGGCTCTAATATGTTCTAAATCTGCAGGAATGTTTGCTCATCCTTTATCTTAATGAATGAGAATTATATTTCAGACAAAAAAAAAGTATAAGCTTTTTTCTTTTTTTTGGTTAGAGATACAAGTACAAGGTTGCTAAGTTTGAAAGCTCTCATTCTCTATGAGACAAGTGGAACAAACTGAATATGGAGAATATATGACAAACTCATTTGTACTTCCTTTAATTAATGTTTAGAAAATATTGTTCTTATATTATCAGACACATCATTCTTTAGCTCCTCATTTTCTTCACAATTTCTTCTATTCAAATGAGCTAAGCCACATGCAATGGGCATTATCTATCCTGAGAGACCGTCTCTATATGCTGAATTCTTAATTGGGTCAAAATCCAATCTGTAATTGGACAAGTTTTCTGATATTTTCTTCCTGAAAAAAACACGATATTTCCTAGAATTTTCTCATTTGAAAGAAACAAAGGAAGCTAAGAATATGCATGATAACCGTTCTATTTCTATTCTAGATGGGACGCATTCATTTTAAACTTTCATTTTATGGGCAATATTTATTAATACTTTCAGGATGCTTCATTGAATGGATTCTTCCGATGGGGATGCACGCATGATTGCTAATAACTTTTTGGAGCATTCGGACAAACAATCATACAAGCGGGCCTGGGACAACAATCTGCGTAGTGCACGAGAAAATATGAGAAGAGTGATGGCAAAGGCTCCTTTTGAGCAATATATTTCTTTCAAATTGGGTAAATCGTCCATAGTTGTTCCGAACCTCTAAATCTATGGTTTAGGCATGTTTTAGGGCATTTTTCTATTTTTATATCATATATCTGTGACATTTTGGGTTCTGTATATTCTCTGAATTCTTGTTACAATCTCCTAAGAGATTACTAAGAAAAAGCTAATGGACTGCTAAGTGAGTGCTTAGCATGAGCTCTCCTAAGTACTATTAATAGCAACTTGTTTCTCGAGTCAACATGCCTTTTATCTTAACTTTTGGAACTATTACTAATCGATTATGAATTGATTAGACACTCAAGTAAATGCATAATTACATTTCACTTCTATTGAACTATAGACTCAGTGAATTTGGAAAATTGATTATGTTAGATTAATCTATTAAACCCCCTTGAAGTTCATCTCGAGAGGCTCGCGAAACCACTGTTTTGGAATTGAGATTCTCTAATATTATTAGGAAATAAATTGATATCTTAAATTAAGAAGTTGATAACTCACCACATATGCCATTGGACAATTTAGATTTATTCTTCTTTTTTTCCTTTTTTGCCACTTTCTTTTCTTCTCTATGTTTTCTTTTTCCCTTTCCACTTCTGCCTCTGTCCCGCTCTTTCTTTGGATCTTGAATTTGGAGTTTATATTGGACGATGTTATCGAATGGTGAGGCAAGAGTCAAGAATAAAATGCGACCAATAATAAACAGGGTTTCTCATACTTAATTAGATGAATATCTAATTTTATTGCGAAATCATCATCATTATGATAGCATGTCAGTTAAAATGGAGTAATAGTGTCACAGAAATCATTTTGAAATAAAAAAACAAAAAATTAAGGTTTCTCAAATAAAAAAAGCTAATACAATACAGATTGTGGTTAGTTAATATCTTTAAGATAAGAAAGAGGGCTATTGTAAAATGAAAAAAATATCGTCATTTTCGATGCAGCCCCTCTTGTGTTATGTGCATCATTGTGTTGGAAATAAAAATATTTTTTAGGAAATTACCTTAATTGGATTACCGACTCAAATGACAACCGACGGCGAGGTGTTTGCGAGGAAGATTCATGGTAGTGGCAATCAGCAAGAGGCAGTGAACAGCAACTTGAGGGACTGTGAATTCACAAGGTAATCTCTAGATCTATGATGCTCAATGCCTTCGGTGAATTGAAGTACTATGTGTCATAGAGGTCTCCTCAAAATTTCAATGCATTCCGACCTAGAATAAACACGCATTCACCATTTTGCGAGACTGCGCATTGAGCTCGTCTTCATCCACTAATCCGACTAATTTGGTTTTTTAGGTCAAAGACATACCACCAATCCCACCAGATAAACTCAAGAACAATATCTTACCGTACTTTCCACAAAATTTCAGCATGATCCAATTGTTTATGAACGTGCACTCATTGATTCCGAGAATTTGCGCGTTGGAATTTTTCTGTTGGCAAGGAAGAGACCTTCACCGGTTTTTTCGAAAATTTTCTGTCCCCTCCTCTCTTGCTTGGCCAAAAGAGGTATCTATAACCTTCATTAAATTGAGTTTGAATTAAGCTCAAGGGTTATACGACAAGAGTTTGATTGGATTCGAAAACTACCTCAAATTGAGACTTTGTGACTTGCATGGGGTGCATGACTTAATTAAATTGCGAATATGAACTATACTAATGGTGTTTTTGTTTAGGGATGAAGTCCATCCCTAGTGTTTTTATACAATAAATGACTAAATAAGTCGTCAAAATTTAGATGTTAACATGTGAACAATAACCATACACTCTCATGTGTCCATATTTCTCGGCAGATCTCTAAAGGAGAATTAGTCAAGCTCCTCCCCAAACACCTGAGTGGCTAACTATGAGAAGTTTCACTGAAATACCCAGCCTATTCAGGCAATAGAATCCAAGTTTATCGAGAAAAGAGATGGAACAGTAATAATCAAATTCGATCATTCTTAGGAGAAGTCGGTGACATTCTCCTCCATTTTTCCTACAATTTTCATGATGCATGCGGAATGGTCCAAGTTTTAATCCGTCCCATTGCCTGAGAATCTTGAGTTGATATCCCCGCATCATTTTTCTGCATCCATTGAAGAGCCCATTTTGCTGGTGGAGCGTGACTTCTAAAGGCAGATCTTTGCGGGAATTCGGAGGTGTTGTAGATGGTGATGACAATCCTTCACCTCTATGGAACTTGGAAATGAACAATGTTGTTTACCAATAAAGAGGCTGACGTCAGACGGTTGCATTTTGGTCATACATGGTTCCCTATGGGTTCCTTTCAAGCCAGTTAGATATCGAGCAATGCAATCCTCACTAGAGAAATTCTGACTTCAAGGCATACAACTTCTTGGAAAACGACACGCAAACATCTAAAGTGCCAAAATTTGACACGGAGAGACACTTAACTGCCAAAGGTTATGAAAAGTATACGTAAGTGCCAAAATTAGAGCAAAATGGATCGGTTAAGTGCTAACGGTGACAAAATCCGGGCAAAATACTGACATAACACTTCTTCTAGAAAACTAAGGTCGAAACAACGTTGTTTGAGCGCTAATATGGCTAGATAAGTTTTGGGGCACTAACGTGGCTAGATCAACCCAAAATCATGCTACTTTTAGCCTTAATTTAATTTTTATATAAATATTAATTAAATAAAATTATAAAATTATAAATAAAAAAGTGAAGCAGCAGCATAGCATAGGTGGGGGCTCCTCCACCCATGGCCATTGCCCCATCATCGATTGGGCAATGGCAATGGCCGTGAGGGTTGTTGGTGTCGGGGTGAGGGTCGACAACCCTCACCATACTCTAAGAAAGAGCAGTAACCCTCTCCCAAATTAGTGAAGGTCACTAATGCCTATGCGAGGGCCAAGAGAGGGTGATGATCCTCTCCCGGATATGGGTGAGGGTTGCTCGACCTCGCCTCGACTTAGGTAAGGGTCATTGGCCCTGTTGCTGACCCTTGCCTAGATCTAGGAGAGGGTTGCCGCCCTGTCCCGATGTCTAGTGAGGACTTGTCGACCCTCGCCTTTGGTCAACGAGGGTTGCCAGCCCCTGCCCAAGCGCCGACAACCCTCGCCGTCTATTGTTGCCACCCCAACAAAGATGGGATGATGGCCACAGTGGGGGAGTATCCTCCCGCCTATGTTGCTGGTTTTTTTTTTCTAATTTCATTTTTAATATAATTTAATTAATATTTATATTAAAATTAAATTTCGACTCAAAATGATGTCGTTTTGGGTGAGGGGAAGCTGATGTGGATCTTCGACGAGCCATGCTAATGATATAAATTATTAAAAAATTGTTACCTCGAATTTCCGGTAGCTTTTGCCGAGTTGACACTTGAGTGATCTAATTTAAAAAAAAAAGATATTTAAGTGTACATTTCGTAATTTTTGGCACTTAAATATCTTTCGGCATAAGTACAGCGGGAGTGCCACAACTTGGCACGGAGGGATACTTAAATGCCAAAACTTACAAACGGTACACTTAAGTCCACTTTTCAAAAAAAAAAATGGATCACTTCAGTTTCAAGTCGCTGGAACCCTGTTGAAAATCCTATGTAGCAATTTTTTATTAATTTTTTTACCTATGTGGCTCGTCGGAAATTGAATCGACGAAAATTAATGCAAAATGACGTCATTTTGCATTGATATAGATTTTAAAAATAAATAATTAAATAATATTAAATAATTAGAAAATATATATATTATTATAAATTTGATTAATTTATAAAAAAAAAAAAGGGGGTAGGAGGAGCTGGCAAGGGCTGTGCAGCTCTTGCCACCGCCATCTCGCCACCCCACCCTCGCCGGGAAGGGCCAGCGATGGTGGGCAAGGGTTGGCCGAGGTTAGCCGGGCTTAGCCGCCCGTGGCGAGGGCCTATGGGCCTTCACCTAGATCTGGGGGCGAGGGTCGCAACCCTCCCCTAGATCCATCGAGGGTCATTGGTCCTCGCCCGGTCGGGCCAAGAGTCGTCGGCCGCCCAAACTAGCGCCATAGGCCGACCGGGCTTGGCCGACCCTAGTCAACCCTCGCCCACCATCGCCGACGCTTCCCGGTGAGGATGGGGTGGCAACAAATGCACAGCCCTCACTAGTTCCTCCTCCCCACTTTCTTTCTTTTTTCTTTTTTTTTTTAAAATAAAATAGATTTTAATTTTTTAAAATCTGACATGGACAATTTTTTTTTTTAAAAAATTGCCACGTGAATTTTTATTTTGAAAAAATGCTCCGTCAGCAAATGAAGTTACCGGAAAATAAACACGTGGCAATTTAGCCAGAATTTTTGCTATTGGCACTTAAGTGTACCATTTGTAAGTTTTGACATTTAAGTGTCCCTTCGTATCAAGTTATGGCACTCCTGGAGTTCGTACATCAATACCTTCCTATGTCAAGTTTTGGCATTTGGGCTACTCTTTTATCCTTGGAAAACTCATGGGAATCAGCTAGCGTGGCCACTAGAAATATGTTACGGCCTAACGTACCTATTGAAGCTACCACGGGAGGTCCTTTGTTAATGATCGTGCTCTTTCCTAGAATTTGATTAAAAGAGACTTTGTGCAAGCTCTGAGACCTACTTAGACACGACCCTTAAAGTACAATGCAGACTTTACAAGCTCATGTCTATTCGACCTATACTAAAATAAATTTCCTAATGAATTAATAATATTTTAATTGCTTGTGATTGGTTTATTAAACTAATCCTGAAAAATTCGTGGTACTTTTTAGCAACGATGCAAACATTGCTTGACTCAGATGCTTCTAAACTAGTCGCTTAAGTATTGAATTTCTACTGAAAAAAAATTCAAGTACTAAGCTGGAGACTTGGAAAGACTTAACTCGACCGAGATATCTGCAATTATAATAAATAGGTCATATATTACAGCCAAGTTTGCAAAAATTCAACTCGACTGAATCATTCCAAGCTAGCGATATTAGGGGGATTCAAACATTCAGCTTATTAAGATTAGAAGGAATATTCCATTAAACATATTATATATTTTAGAATCTTATTCATGTCTTTTAGTAGATAAATTACTCAACAACTTCTTTCTTTAATCCAGCACCATTTTTTTCCCTTCAAATATCTCTTCTAATTGTAATGTAAATCATTTACCTAAAAATACATCAAAGTGAGTTTTCTTTCGATTAAAAAACAGAGGTTCAATTTTCTAACTAGCATAAAAAACTTTACAGAAAATTGATTGGGAAGAGGGGTTAGGGGCGTTTAGTTTTGGGTGTGAGATTTAACTTCCATACTTTGTAAAGAGATATAATAAAAGTCTAAAAGTTAGATGTGAATTACAGTAGGAAAGACAAAAAAAAATGTACATGAATAGGGAGATACAAGGGACTCCTCCGTGTGAAAACCAAAAAGCTTGGATTCGCCACTAACGGTTCATCATTTCCAAATGAACCGCTATTCGACCATTCTTCAACTTGCCGTTAGAACTCAATTTTCTGATTGCACTTCACAAATGATACAAATTTTTTGGAAAAATTATTCATGAAATTTTTTTATTTTGTCTGCCAATGACTTGTATAATGGCCTCATTTGACGAATTTTCATGTCATGTAAATCTGAATAGAATCCAATGGATGAGATTAGGAAATACATTGAAAATCAAATGATGCCTCCGCCTTGCGCTGAAAAAGATATGAGGGGCATGGCTTACCGAGGAAATATCATTTGAGCAGAGCTAATTAATTTCAAAGTCATTACTTAAATTACATAATATGAATATATAAATACCAATAGCTCAAAATAATATAAATATAATAATCCCTCACAAGCAACTATGATGTGATGCTTTTGTATGCATCGAATGAATCAACCGATGGAGAGAATCCGCACTACCATCATCGTCCATCATATTTAAAACGGTCATATGAAACATTTTGACAATCTTATTGTTATAGCTCATATTTTAATTTCTTGGATGACCTCATCGACGGTTGCTGTACTGTTTTTTTTTCCTTTTTGGTCAAGAGGCCAAGTGCTAGGTTTTTCATTATTTATTTTTTGAAAACTTGTACATTAATTGCTAGGTTGGTTTGATTAGAGATATATTTAATACACACATACAATTGCATATATATTTATCTTTGTTGAAATATCACGTATCGCTTGATTATTAAATTTATATACTCTTTTTTTATATGTGGTTTCCTTCCATATATCTACATAAATTTTTAAGTTGGATTTTCTAATGGAGTACTGCAGTCAAGCTCTGTCCCAGTTTATTGCACTTGTATGTCTACTCCATTCGCTATATATCATTCATAATCCGGCTTAAGAGAGGATGTTGAAAATGTCAAAGAATTTGACTTCAAGGCATACGCATTTGCTTGGAAACTCACATAAAGTCAGCTGCAAGCATCTCAAGACCACCCGAAGTATGTTACGGCTTAACGTATCTATTGAAGCCACTATAGGACAAGGTCTTCGGGATCGTGATGATTAATTTAGCTCTCATAAGTTAATGATTGCCCTGTGTGCAGCTCGCAGGATGAATTGGTCAAGGTCAACGAGGTGGGCAAACACAAATTTCCAAATTTAATCGAAGATGACCCCCACTCCCGTAAAGAAAGACTTTCTCTGGTCTCAAATATCCATTGTTTTCTTGATTTCAATTACTAGTCCACTTTTAGAGTTATATCTCCGCATATTTTCAGTCAATTTGGGAGTAATGTTATAATTTTGTCTGTAACATAAATGCATATTTTTATTTTTAAGAATTACTACTTTGATGATTACTATGCAAAATACAAAAGAAAACATTCTTTCTATTCTTATCTAGATTCATGTACAAGAATCTAGAAAATTCCAAATAAGGGCCTAACATAGCCTTACTTTCTCAAATAAGTCCTTAAAGTGGCCATGACGGTCTAAAAATGCTTTATCTCATAAGTTGTTAAGGACACTTTAGTCATTTACTTTTTATTTTATTTTATTTTATTTTTTCATTCCAAAAAAAGACCAACTCAAAAAAGAAAAAAATTTAAAACTAATAAAAAAAAATACAGGCTGGAGGGCTAGCGCCAGCACTCACACTCGAGTTTTTGTTTTATTTGTGTTTTTTTTTAAGTTTTAGCCTTTTTTTTTGCCTTTTTGAGTTTTTCTTTTTTTAATAAAAAATTAGAAAAAGGAAAAAAAGGAAAGAAAATAATAAAATAATAAAATATAAATGAAGGAAATGCCCTTGACCAACTGATAAAGTTAGATTTTTTTTTTTTTTTTTGAGATTGATATAGCTCTTATTTGAAATAGAGTTTTGCTAGCATAACAGTCTTTGGGATATTATGAGAATAATAGTCTATTGTGAACTATATATTTTTTAAGGAATGGGTTCTACAATAATTTATAATTATTTGTTATTTGATTTTTTATTATTCAAAATCTACTATTATTCTCACAGTATATTAAAGACTATTATTTAAGATAAATCATTTGAAATAAGGTTCATTTTAGGTCTTTATTTTAGATTTTCCTTTCGAGAATCAACTGAGCGCTATTATCCTCGCTAAAGTCAAGGTTGGAACTCTTGGCCTCGCTTCTTCCACAGAAAAGAGATGCCAATGAGGCAACCATCTCTTGTGGCCATAAAACATTAAATATGACGGGTTGATTCTTCGGTTTTTGCGACAAAGAAACAGGACCAGGGAAAAGAGGCTGCACAATCTTGGACATGAGCAAAATTCCTAGTAGTTCGTGGTATTAACCAAAATTCTAATGAGTTAATCTTAGGTGTTGTGGACGTATTCAAATAAGACAGAAAACATGTCAATTAATGCCTTTTTGTAGTTGTCACGTACTTCTCATTATAGTTGAAATCGTCAAATAATTTCTTCTCTCTTCTTCTTCCTCATTATCATTTTCTTGATGCAAAATCATGTTGTATCTTCTATGAGTTTTCGTATTATATCCAACCCAAGCAGTTTCTTCTTAGTTGTCACGTACTTCTCATTATAGCTGAGAATCCTCGAATAATTGCTTCTTTTTCTTCTTCTTTTTGTGCATAATCATGTCGTTTCTTCCACGAACTTTCAGATTATCTCAATCCCAATCCGTTCCTAATCCGTCGCTAGAGCTTGAAAATTTACAAGAGATCACTAGATGATGTGTCCCTCCCGATTACATCAGATTGGAGACCCGACTTTTTTAATCTTAAATTCGAGCGGTTCCAGCACTCCAACTATCGGTGTTACCTGAGGTCGTGCTATATCTCTTTGGAGGATACGTTTTCCCAGATAGTCCCGCCCCCGTCGAGCAATCCTCGAATGGGAGCTTTCCAAAGCTCTTCCCCATTATAAGTACACGTTCATCATCATATATCCTCCATGTCTCACTCTCCTTCGCACACACTTCCTTTTCCAAAAACCCTTTTCAATGGTTCCTTCGAGAATTTCCTTCGATGCTGAAAAGCTCCTCTTTTTAGCTCTCTGCTTTTTCGCAATCATCGAGACCTTCAATTTTGGCCCTTGCGCCACAATGGCGCAAAGCAGTAACAACAACAATGGGACAACTATCCCAGTGAACGTTGGGGTGGTTCTTGATATGAAGACTTGGGTGGGTCAGATGGGAATGACTTGCATCAGCATGTCTCTCTCTGACTTTTACAGTTCAAACCCTTCCTACAAGACCAGGCTGGTCCTCAACGTTAGGGACTCCGAACAAGATGAGGTTGCTGCAGTTGCTGCAGGTTCTCTCTCTCTCTCTCTCTCTCTCTCTCTCTCTCTCTCTCTCTCTCTGTGGTCATGATACTTGTCCAGAATTGTATGGTGACGCCAGTTTTTGGGCCAACACTTTTGTACTTTTGTTGATCGTGTCAATTTTTTTTTTTTTTTTTTTTTGTGATTCTATTGTTTCTACCAATTTTACGGGGTTAATCTCTGCTTGAACTTGGAAGTAATTTGGTTTTAGGTCAATACTCATCTGCTCGTAGAGGATAAAGTATCTTATGCAGCTGTTTGTATGATGCAAGATAAAACAGTTATGGTTCACAATGACGTATCTGCCAATTATTTGAAAATTTCAGCTTCCATATATATGAAATTTGAAAAGAGTTCCCAGTTAAAATTTCCAAAGACTCGAGAACATAAGTTCCATTCAATATGCATTCTCGTAGCAGAGATCATCTAAGCCCCAATTTCCAAAGCTCCAAGACGAAACGACCAAGGTATCAAGGAATTGTCTGTCCCCAATCTTTATTCACTGTCTTGGCTGATGGAACCTTTTTTCTCCATTTCAAGTTGATGAATGCATTATTTTCAAAGGGGGTTTTAATCATTGTGAATAAGTCATCAATATCTTCCAATAGAATCAAAACATTAATAAAGTTTGTAGTTAAGATTCAATTTGATCTCTTTCACACTAGGAACGAGATGGTTTCAAAGCCAGAAATATATCTATGTATGCCATCGTATGAGGCTGACAATTTGACTGTTAGCTTGAGAGGATTCACGGGTTTTGTTCAATCCACGCCATACCATTAAACAAGACTGGTCTTTGAGAGTAGCATTTGACCTTGGAACCATTTAGTTTACTTCATCCTTCCATTTTTTGGAGTTTACTTTTCAGAAAGCTATAACAAGAAATTGTATGGCGATAAAGCATATTGGGGTATCCAATTGTAATAGCCAGATACAGATATTTATTTCAGTCATGCCAAACTGATAATCTCTAATTCATTGAACTTTTTCTTGGGGTTTTGCTTTTTGAATTTTAAGGGTGTAGCTCAATTAAAATAATATTATGTGGTTTATGGATTATATAGATTAGATGCATCTTGATCATCGATCATGTGAGTCTCATGAAGGACTCACATGATTATTGATTGAGATGATGTTGATCAAAATTCTTCATGGACCATGCAATAATTTCTTAGCACCATGGGTGTTGGTTGACTGTTGATCTTTGAATTGAAGAGTCTACTTTCTCTATCATCTCATATGTGCATAAATTTATAAATTCAAAGTTTTAAATTGATAAAAACGTGTGAACGGGATTTTTATCTATGGTCTTGGATAGGAAAATATACTAGGACTACTGTTGCTTGTTTTCTTCTTTTGAAGAATATACGGCTCCCCTGTGACTCTTGTCCCTTAACTCTATGAAATTAGCCTACATGTTAATGATAAGTGAACCACGTTAAATTGTCTTGCAAATAGTAAATGCTACATATTTAACTTTAGAAAAAGAGCCTAACATTGTTTTGCTTTTCAGATAACTAAAATAGTAATTTTGGCGGGGATGGTTGATAGAGAATTTCAAAAATTTTCTTTGGCAAATAGGTACATGGTACATATCTCTACATAAGTATGCTGATTTTTTTTTTTTTTTTCGAAATTGAGTTGAGTCAGTGTTTAATTATTTCCATGGAAGTTTTGTGTTATTGATGGCGAGATGAAGTAACTTAGGTTTCAATTTCAACCACATAATTACCAAATCGTGAAAGCAGTTTAATATCGATGCTGGGAGCTTGATAAATGACATCTAACATCACAAAGATGACCTCATAGAGTCAACTTAACGATGAAGAAAGTCAACTTGATCGCGTTGGGGCCAATTTATCCACTCTAATTTTGTTCTCAATTTACTTTTGTTCAAAGAATACGTGTATGCTTGGTTTGCAATTGTTAGAGTAATTAAATATTAAACCATAGCTTCATCTAATAGTTTAAGCTTTTAAAATAGTTAACCTTGGTCCTATCAAAGTCTTACATGACATCAAAACTAGAGGTCCTGAATTAAAATTTTTCTAGGTCCCATTTATCATATCAATTAGATATTTCCATTTTTAATACTTGGCATAAAGACCATACTAAACATGAAGGAGAGTGCACGAGTAATTTAATATTAAACCATAATTTCATTTAACAGTTTACACTTTTAGAATAATTGGCAATGATCCCACAAAATTTCACAATAATATCATATGCCGAACCTTATCAAAGGTGACAGCCCAATGCCTGCAATCTGGTAAATAAACCGTATCTTTGAACAATCTCACTGGTTGATTGCAGCCTTGATTTCCCTGCACCATGAAGTACTAATAATTTCATGTTTGGTTCACTTCTCTGGACTTTTGCCTGCGTCTTTCTTGGCCAACAATGTGCCGTCAATAGATATTGCCTGTGGACACAACTGTGCATCATGTCTGATATTTCATGGACCTGCAGTTTACTTAATCAAGTCTTAATCAAGTGAGTTTCTTCGGTGTAAATAGATATTGCCTATAGACACAACAGTGCATCATGTCTGAAATTATGTTAAAATCAAATGGGGCTATGGTTCGTGAGTAACATGATATTCTTGTTTAGAGGTTTCGTCAACCCATGTCGGATCCATTGGGATTTTATCTTCTTACAAATATGTCAAATTATGAGTCATTCATAATGAAACAAAGTTCAGGATACATTCAATTTCATAAACATTTTAGGAATAAGGGCATTGAAAATCTTGAACTTTGTCATGCAATTACAATTGAGTTCTATAATTTTTTTAAAAATATAACCAAATCTTAAAACTTTTTACAAAAGTACAATGAATCTTAAAACTTTTTACAAAAGTGCAATTGAGTCTTAAAATTTTCAAAAAGTGTAATAAAATCCTAACTTGATTGAACTAACTTAATAAAATTGTCAAGTTGGTGCAAGCAAGTCCCAAAACTTGTTAGTATTTTCCATTTGTCAAGTTGAATGGAGTTAATTGAATAACTTGATTGAACTAACTTAATAAGTTTTAGTATTTAATCACACTTTTTGCAAGTTTTAGAACTCAATTACAGTTATGTAATAAGTTTTAGAACTTTTTATACACTTATCTCAACATTTTATTACCATGAGTTAATATCACTAAAAGAAATAGAGAAAATGGAAACTTTTGTTCTGGTTAGCAAACGCATGGGTTGAGATAATGTTGAGTACGAGTTCTTTTCCAACTTTAAACTCCTTTCCTTTTTGTTTGATATTTCTATTTTTATATTTATTGACATCTGATCAACTATGCCTTTTTTGATAAGAATTTCCATTATCTCAGTCTTTTTTGGATCACCCGTGCAGTAGTTGATTTGATAAAGAATAAGGAAGTCCAAGCCATAATAGGCCCTCAAGGTTCAATGCAAGCAGATTTCATCATTGATCTCGGGAACAAATCTCACTTGCCCATTATCTCTTTTTCTGCTACTAGTCCTTCCCTCAGTTCGATTCGGAGTCCGTACTTCATTCGAGTCACGCAAAATGACTCATCCCAAGTGATTGCCATAAGCTCAGTCGTGCAAGCTTTTGGCTGGAAAGAAGCTGTCCTCATATATGTGGACAATGAGTTCGGAGAAGGCATCATACCTTCTCTTACCGATGCTTTGGGAGAGGTCGACATACGAGTGCCCTATAGGAGCCTCATTCCTCCTTCCGCCACGGACGATCAAATCCTACAAGAACTCTACAAGTTAATGACAATGCAAACGAGGGTCTTCATCTTGCACATGTTACTTACCCTCGGTTCTCGGCTATTCGTCAAAGCTAAAGAGGTAGGAATGATGAGCGAAAGTTATGTATGGATCGTGACTAATGGAATCATTGACCGATTGAATTCAATGGATTCATCTATTGTCGCTAGTTCAATGCAAGGAGTACTGGGCATCAAGTCTTACGTCCAGGATACGCAAAACTTGGAAAACTTCATGCTACGGTGGAAGATGAAATTCCAACAGCACAACCCATCTGTCCATAATCCTACATTGAACATTTTCGGATACTGGGCTTATGACGCTGCTCAAGCTCTGGCAATGGCTGTCGAGGAGATGGGTGTGGCAAATTTTACCTTCCAAATGTTGAAGCCTTCGACAAATGCGTCGGATCTTGATACTATTGGGGTCTCTCAAAATGGTGAGAAACTTCTCCAGAAACTAGCCAATACGACATTTGTGGGCCTCGTTGGAAATTTTAGCCTCGTCAATGGGCAGCTAGACTCGTCAACGTTCCAGATAGTTAATATCAATGGAAATACAGCAAGAGGCATTGGGTTTTGGACACAAGAAAATGGGCTTCTAAGAGGTTTGAATTCAATCAACACGATCAAATATTCCACTTCGAAGAGAAATCTTGGATCTATAATATGGCCGGGAGATTCAACCTCCATTCCTAAGGGATGGGAGATTCCCACGAATGGGAAGAGGTTGAAAGTCTTGGTTCCTGTAAAGTATCGCTTCAAGGAATTCGTGACGGTGACTCGAGATCCTAGCACAAACACATCCCAAGTCACTGGATATTCTATCGACATCTTTCAAGCTGTGGTAGAAAAATTGCCTTATGCATTGCCGTATGACCTTATTCCGTTTGCCTTGCCTAATGGAAGTAGCGCTGGTAGTTACAACGACATGATTGATCAAGTCATTTACCAGGTAAAATATCTCATCGCAAGTGCTTGATTTCATTGGATTATATGTCAAAACTAACTATGCTATCATGTGGTTGACAAAGAAAACATTTCCCTTCCTTTATTTGGAATAGAATTATGATGCGTTGGTGGGCGATACGATGATCACTGCAAATAGATCATTGTATGTGGACTTCACCTTACCATACACTGAATCAGGAGTTGCGATGCTTGTGCCATACAAGGACAACAAGAGCAAGAATGCTTGGGTTTTCTTGAAGCCACTCACTTGGGACCTTTGGCTAACAATAGGATGCTTCTTTGTATTTATAGCATTGATTGTGTGGATTCTTGAGCATCGAATCAACGAGGATTTCAGGGGTCCAGCCTTGTACCAAGTTGGCACAAGTTTCTGGTTTTCATTTTCAACCATGGTTTTTGCACAAAGTAATCACCCTCCACTTTAAAAGATCAATCTAACTTTAAAATTGAACATATCATTCTTGGAGAACTTATTTGCTTGCCCTTAATTTCGATTGCAGGGGAAAGTGTATTAAGCAACCTAGCGAGAGTTGTTGTGATTGTGTGGGTTTTTGTGGTTTTTATACTGTCACAAAGTTACACGGCAAGCTTGAGCTCTCTTTTAGTGGTGCAAAATCTTCAACCAACTCTGACTGATCTTGATCAGCTCCTAAAGAGTGGAGAAAAAGTGGGATACCCGGATGGCTCTTTTGTATATGAAATGCTAAAGCAAATTAAGTTCGACAACTCCAGACTTGTACCTTATCATTCTGTTGAAGAATGCGATGCACTTCTTTCAAATGGAAGCGCAGAGGGCGGGATCGCAGCGGCATTTGATGAAGTCCCCTACATTAAATTTATTCTTTCTCAATATTGCAACAAATATACCATGATTCTGACATTAAAAACTGCAGGATTTGGTTTCGTAAGTTTTCAATCTCTCAATTCTAGTAAAAAAATAATCCCTCAAATTTTTCAATTGCTAGGATTAGTCATTATTATTCTCCATTGAAAGATCTCATGTCTTAATGTAACAGGTTTTCCCAAAAGGGTCTCCACTAGTACCGGATATTTCGAGAGCAATCCTTAATGTAACTGAAGGGCCTGAAATGACGGAAATCGAAAACTCGTGGCTTAGATCGAAAACCAACTGCCAAGATTCGACTACCTTAGTTTCTTCCAACAACTTGAGTCTTGATAGTTTCTGGGGCCTATTCTTGATAGCTGGAGCATCTGCAGTTTTAGCTCTCCTCATTTTCGTAGTCATGTTCGTCAAAAGAAATTGGCATGTTCTAGCAAGTTCTTCAGGTTCGTCGTGGGAGAAAATTGTCGCATTGGGAAGAAGGTTTTACCAAAGAGACCTCAATTCCCATACTTTTAGGAAAGGCAGATTTGGAGATAGTAGTACGGTTGATGGGGCCAATGAAATTGCAGCTGTTGAAACCGCAGAAAATACCAACTTCCCCCCAAGTCCGTCAAGGGGCTCTAGCCAAATTGATTACATTTCAACCAATGAGCAAGGTCCACCATAGCGGAGCAACTTGCTAATCATGTATAAGAAGGGCACTCAGATATATCAATAAACGTCGACCTTACCAGTGTAAATTAGGAGAGGTAAATGCCTCAAAACCTTAGATACTAAACTTTAATCCTCGACTATTCAAACTCTGTACTTTTAGATGAATATATCTTCCCCCTCGTTCTCTTCTGGTGTAAGGTCTGCCATCAATACTGCTTATTGCTTAATCACAGAAAATGTAAATGAAAGATGGAAGCTTTTCAAAGCATTTTCCAAGGATATCATATGCATGCGTTAGCTTCTCTTATCATATAATCTATTGCCAATGAGAAGTGTTCAGTGATATTTCGATAACGTCCTGCAAAGTGTACTTTTTTTTTCCAACTTTTCTTGTTTTTGAGCTTTGGATGCATGATTATCTTGCTGTTGGATATCATCTTCTCTTTCAAGAACCATTGATGTTCTCAAATCAATGATGCTATATCCTCCTCATCATCACCATTATCACTGGAGGACGATCTTTCACAGTCTACATAAAGAGTGTTAGCTATATATGCAATAGACTTTTATCATTTGATTTTCTCGGCTCATTGTTGGATTTGATTTCTTAAGGTGTAAGGATTCCAATAAGCTTATCCGATGTCAAGAGTTGAAGTCTTTGAGTCTTCATTGATTTGATGATCTTCGCATGAACATTATTGTCGTAGTGCTCCAAGAATCTTGCTTGAATGTTCCTCCTTTGTGTACATCTTGCCATGTCCAGTAAGTTAATTCAAATGGCACTATAGCGCATGATTTATCCTTTGATATCTTCATTTGGCTCATCTTTGATATCTCGCAATCACCAATTAAGATACTCGTATCTGCTCCTTTAACGTTTGCGGTCTCCTCACAGGTAACTTCAAGCGTACTCCAAATTTCCTTTGCTCGGCTACAAGAAGAAATTTTGCCAAACTCAATATCGGATAAACCATAACGCAAGAAATGCATTGCTCTTGAATTTAGAGTGAGTCATCTGATTTTTTCCCCATTTCCGAGATTGCATTCCTTTTACTTGTAGTGAGATCGTATGGGATAAGAAATGAACAAGATGATCATAGGACTCTTGAGTTTAAACAAATTCTTTTGTTAAGAGGAATCCTCATAAGCAACATTACTAGAAAGTAAGATTACCTATTTGGATTTGGAAAATTTGCTGTCCAAAGAAGATAATCAAAGTAATCAAAACAATTCCTTTAAAAAGCCAAGAAAGAGCGTTCATGAAATTTGAAAGAGTGGAAGATCCTCTTGTGAAATGCAAATCTGGTAGACTTCGAATTAAAATAAAGAAATCTTTAAAAGTTAAAAAGCAATTCCAGAAATCTTGATTTAAAAAATGAATCCTCAATAAAAAGAAAATTTTTAAAACAAGTTAGCGATAACAAGTTTTTTATTATAAGATGTAAAACACTTAGTAACGCTTTCCCCAAAATTCATCGAGTAACCGAAATCCATCAATCGCGTCTTCCGAAATCCATCGGGCATCCAAAATCCATTGGTAACGCTTTCCCCAAAATTCATCGAGTAACCGAAATCCATTAGTCGCGTCTTCCTTTGCAAGTGATCATACTAGCACATCTACCACTCATGCCAATTTCCTCTTTCCTCAACAATCAATATAGGTGTGGTTATGCGCACATAGCAAAATACCACAACTCTCACACATAAAGAAAATACAATTAAGTAATCGTCTGTGATTACTTCAGCATGCAATCACACGAGTCCACATCATTCTCAAGAAATATGTACTTTACTAAACGATTGCATACCTCTATTATTTAATCATAGCCAATTATTCCCATAAATAATTGACTATAACTAAATAATTATAAACTCCCATGATTCTCATAATCCATCTCAAGACCCTGGAAAAATACTTCAGTTAATTATCCCAATAATTAATTGGTTCTCACACAAAATAGTCATAACTATTTATCAATTCCATAAGTAATTACTTAACAAAAGTAATTCATTTCCATAAAACATTCAATGAATATTGAAAGTCTAAATAATACCATTATAAATAACTACCAACATTTCCTCAATAAGCAATAACCAAATAAATATTGCTCAATTAAATCAATTCTCCCCAAGTGATCATAATTAATTATTTCTCCAAAATAATTAATTATCCAAAAATCAATAATTCGAAATTAATTAATATTATAAATAATTAATTAATTTCCACAAAATATAATATTTCCATCAATAATTAATTTCCATAAAATAACATTATTATAATTAATTATTCCTCCAAAATAATTAACCATAAATAATCCCTACTAATCCTTTATTAACCAAATTAATTAACCGTAAATAGGATTTGTATAAATAAATAATGCTAATGAATCATAATCCAATTTAATTAGCAATAAGCATCATTAAGCTACCATTAGCTTATAATAATCTCACTTAGAGCATATAACACACAATCAAGCATAATTAATCACATTAGTCACTAATCGCACTTAACACTAATTAACTACCCCTAATACAAGATTATCCCCTAATTAAGGGATTAGGAAAACAACTCACCGGTTTGTGTTTCTGGTGACACAAGTGCGATGACTGGCGACGAGGGGATTGCCTAAGAATCTCTTATGTGACAAGGCGAGGCGTCTTAGGACCAGATCTCGGTCTAGGGCGACTGTCCCTACGACGGAAAGTCGAGAAATGGAGGGGACCGGGGCTGACCCGCAAGGAAGGTGGACTCCGCGGCAACTTTGGTCGGCTGAGATGGGCTCCGATAACTGGACAACGGTGGTTGAGAGCAACGGCTGACTGGCGGAGGGCAGCTGCACGGCCAAACTAGTAGGGGAAACGAGAATAATGAAGGAGGGAATGGTGATAGCCATTCCGGCGGGTTCGGACAATGGCGAACGGGATCAGCAGTGACCCAGCGCCCTGCTAGGCGGCGGCTGGTCGGCCCTGCTCGCTTTGGCGAGGGGACCAGGAGGGAGGAGAGAAACCCAGCAAGTTCGGGGCTAGGCAGAGGCGGCGAGACCCATGGCAGTTGGGCCGAGCCGCGGCGGAGGCGACGGTCGTCAGCCGAAGCAACGACAAAAGGAAGGAGGGAGGCCGCAGCTGTGAAAACTGGTAGGATAGAGGAGGGGATGTGCAGTTTCGGGCAGCTGTTGGGCTTTGGTAGTGGGTCGACAAGGCGGCGGCGTGGCGAAGGTGACTGAGGCGGCGGACAAAGGAGGCGGCAGCAGCAAGGTTCACCCTGTATGTGTTTTGCTAATGAAGCTCGTATGAGGTGATATATGCTTTTGATTGTGTATTGGCCTGCTTGAGTTCCTGTCCAGACTTGCTGATCATGTTCTATTTGTGGGTTGAGAGAGATTGTCATTATTTCCCAAACTGTTTGCTCGTCAAAGTGATCTGGTAATGCTATTTCCTTCAGGCTCCCTCTTCCAATGAGATAAAACTAGATAGTAGTTGAGGTTCATTGTTTTTGGTCGGCCGTATAATATTCCTTTTGGTAGCCACCGATCCTCTCTTGTTTTGATTCTAGTTCTCTCCCCTACCGTCCATTATGTGGTTGGGGAGATGGACTCTCTTCCCATGATCAAGCTTTGCCATCCCCAAGAAGGGTGTTGTCCCTTCCCCGCATGCCAGAAGTCTGTTAGAGGGAAGTATAGGCCCTTGGACAGTCGACCCTAGGGAGAATTTAGTCTCAAACTTAAGCGCCATGCTTGCTTTGCCAACATTGTTTTGTTGAAGTCCTGCAAGTCTCAAAATCCCAATCCCCCATCTTCCTTTTTCCCATTGAACACCTCCCATTTTTTCCAATAGATTCCCGCTTTCCTCGCATTAGTTTTCCACCAAAACTGTGCTTTTTTCTACTTAATCGCCTTACAAACTAATATAGGGATTTTAAACACTGACATGGCGTATTGTGGCGACGCTTGCACTACAGTCTTGATTAGAGTTTCTTTCCCCACTTTAGAGATCAGTCTTTTTTTCTAGCCTTCTAATTTAGTATTGACCCTACCAAGAATCCAAGTAAACACATGTTTCTTCGATACTTCCCAATCTGATGGGATTCAAAGGTATTTCCCCATCTTTTTGATAATGGGCACCCTCAATTCCCTTGCCATATTCCTTTGTAAGGTCTAAGGACAGTCTTGCTAAACATGACCCCTGATTTATTTAGATTGATTTCTTGTCCTCAGGCCACACAGTACTGGTTTAGGATTGATTCTCAGCTTTGGCACTCCAAAACTTTCCCATCCAAAAAGAAGATTGAATCGTTTGCAAATAGTAGGTGAGAAAAGGTAGGGCACCATCAGTTCAATTCGATGCCCCTGATACTGCAATCATCGACAACCCTCTTCATGAGTGTTGATAACACATTAGCAACCAAGATAAAAAGGTAAGGGGAAAGAGGGTCCTCCTATCAAATACCTTGGGAGGGCGTAAAGTACAAAAGTGGCGCCCATTTATCTTGACACTGAGGGATACCATTGTAACACACTGCATAACTCACATGATCATAGGCTTTTTTCATGTCTAACTTGAGTATTACTTGGAATTTTCTTCTTCTTTTCCGTTTTCGGATTCGGTGTAGTACCTCCTGCACCACAAAAATGTTATCCTAGATTTGTCTTCCTCCGACAAAAGCACTCTGTTTGGAAGCAAAGGTTTGAGTCTGTTTGCCATCACTTTCGCAATAATTTTGTACCCAAAATTGCATAAGCTGATGGGCCAGAAGTGATCAAGCTTTTCTGGTTGCTGAATTTTTGGTATTAGGGATATGAAGGTTTTGTTAAAATCTGGCAGCATGCAATTGGTTTTGAAAAAATCATTTACCTCTCTAATAATGTCCGGTTTCAATATATCCCAGTTTTGTTGATAGAATAGGCCGTTAAGGCCATCTAGACCCAATGCTTTCTCAACTCCTAGATAAAAAGTCACCTCTTGGATCTCACTTTCAGTTACTTCCGCCAACATACCCATGTTCATTTCATATGTTACCACTTTTATGCACTTTGTCTAGTACGGGAGAGAATTCTCTTTGTCCTTCAAATTGATAGAGTGCTCGGAAGAACATCAAAGTGGCCTATTTAATGTGGTCTGGGTTAGAAATCCACCTTTCATCTGAATCTTTGACCATGGATATTCTGTTTCTTTGCCTTCTCTGAACTGTTGTAGCGTCAAAAAATTTGCTGTATTTTTATCACCCCACTTTAGCCAATTGATTCGTGATTGCAATCCCTAGTACATCTCTTCTTGTCTCCATAACACTTCAATCTCTCGCTACAAACCCTTAACTTTTGCATTCATGTAAGGGCTAGTGTAGTCATTCATGCATTGTTGCATTTCCTATTTCATCCTTGAAATTTTTTGGTGCCCGTTCATAAAGGTTTTTCTGCTCCATTTTGTTAAGACATGACATTCAATTTTTTGGAAAGCATCCGCCCCTCCTACTATACTGAATTCCAGGCTATTCTGATAATTTCCGTACACTCTTCATGTTCAAGCCAAAAGGCTTCAAATTTGAACTCCTTTTTCCGTTTCACCGTACTGACTTGTAGAGATAGAAGTAACGAGCTGTGGTCAAATTCTATCTAGTAGGGCAAATGTTTCAACAGCACAGTATGAAAATCTCCATTCTATGTTGCAAAGTACCCTATCTAGCCGTTCCTCAATGTTATCCTCTCCATCCCTATGATTAGACCAAGTAAATGCGCATCATTTACTTTCCACATTCATGAGTAAGCAATCATTTATAAAATCCCAAAAAGCCGTCATTCATGAGTTTTTAGCTATGCATGCCCCCCTCTTCTCCCAACAAAATAGTACCTCATTAAAATCTCCCATACAGACCCAAGGTAGCAATTTGGAAGAGCTTATGTTGCGAATGTCATCCTAGAATTCAAGTCGTTTTTGAAAATTATAAGGAGCATGTATAAAGGTGAGTCACATCCTCCTTCCACTCCTTAGGTCCTTGCATACAAGATTCACAAAATGCTCCGATTGTGACTCAAAGGATAGTTCAACTCTATCATCCCAAAAAATGGCTAGTCCACCAGTCGTACCTCTCAAATTAACCACCTTACAATTTTGAAATTTCAATCTTCTTTTGATGTGCTGAAGAAATGCTTCTTGATTTTTCGTCTCCATCAGGAATACCACATCGAGTCTATGGTGAGTCACTAGGGCTCTCAGTTCTTAAACTATCAAATGTGTACCCAACCCTTAACAATTCCAGCATGATACATTCATTTTTCCTGTGGTGGCTTATTAGGGCTAGCCACCAAAGTCCATTCAGTTGAATCTTTTGTCACACGAATAGGTGTATCCATGAGCTGGGACTCATCTAGCCAATTCGAGGGAGAAGTAGTTGTTTTATAGGGGTTGTATCATCTTTGTTTCTTGGCTGAGGGAGTTTTTGGGCCCTTACAATCTTTCTTTTTATTCATCAAAACACTCAGGCCTATAGAAGACTCAGGGGATGCTAGAGCCTCCTGCCCAATAGTGTGACTCTTAGAATCTTTATCAATCTTACTAATCAAAGCTACTTGTAATAGTCCATCCCTCCTCTTTTGAGTATTTCCAGACTCAATGTTGTTGAATGTTCTAGCCTCCTCCAATAGTGTGATAGATAATGGTTGGTCGGTTGGTTCAGGAACCATCTTTGTGGGCCTATCTTCCTTTTCAGTGGGCCTCTTCTCATAAAAAGCATCCTAGAATGGGCTATGATCATGCACTTCTACTCGCAACCAATTTCCATAACAACTTTCCTGCTTCATGTTGAATTTCGCCTCTTCATAGGGTATCTCCTTATATTGGCTGGCATAGTGGCCTAGTTTTCCACATGCGTAGCAATAAAATGGTAGCCTTTCATACTTAAAATCTAGCCAAATCTTCTTTCCTCCGTGAACAGTTACATGCCCCACTAACGGTTCCACTTGTATGTCTAACTCAATTCTTGCTTTGCCGACTCACCGTGTTACTTGGTCCTTTATCTTCAATCTTCGCTTCCAAAGACTTTCCCTATCGTGCTTGCAATCTTCCTTACAATTCATTCATATTTCCATTTCGTAGGGAGACCTATTATTTGCACCCAAAAAGCACATTGTGTAAAATCATAATAGTGAGGGGGTGTGTTCGGCTCCCACTCTTTTAGGATGAGCAGATGGTTAGAGAAGCACCATGGTCCCCCGTTTAGTACTTTTTGTTTTTCTTCTTCATTACTAAAAGTGAAACAATAGACTCCATTTTCCATTATCTTGATAACTTGTAAATTAATTGCCGGGTCAATTTTGAAATAGAGATATATTTAATACATAGACATACACTCATAACATGCTGGTTGGTGTGGTAGAGATCATGAAAATCAAATTTACATGAGGCATACATGATTTGATGGATTGGACTCCCAAGATGAAATTTTTTTTTTTTTTAATGGTTATTTCTCTGCTAAGGAGTTATGGATTGGCTTGAAGAGATAGATTATATTCTCTGCAATATAGACATCTTGTGGCATAGAAAAGTGAAGCTATAGTAATGCATAAATTGAAAGATAGAGCATTATCATGGTGGGAAAGATTTGAAGGAGGATCAACAGAGGTCGAGAAGACAAAGCACCGATGGAGACATGTTTGAAAGTGCGATTATTATTTGGGGAAAATGTTACAAAAAATCATAAACTATGCTCATTATAACTCAAATATCCCAAACTTTTTATGTGTCATCAAAACCCTTAAACTTGTTCATTATGACGCAAATATCTCCAATATTTTTGTGTCATGAAAAAACTTAAACTTATACAAGTGTGGCATATATACTTTTTATTTCAGCTCCATTCAAAATATATTTGGCACACTGATAAAAGTTCGGGTTTTTTCATGATACAAAAAAAAAGCCAGGATATTTATGTCACAATGGACAACTTAAGGATTTTAATGACGCAAAAAAAGTTTGAAATATCTATGTCATGATAGGCATAGTTTTCAATTTTTTGTGATATTAACCTTATTATTAAAGGGGTGATACTAGCCAAGAGATTATGACGCCCATCATCAAATTTGAAACTGTGCACAACAACAGAATAGCGTGCATGACAAACCGTCTCAGAATGTTTTTCATGTTAATCTTCAATTAATTTTGATAAATATAAGAGAAAGGTAAAATAGGACAATAAGAAGTTTTCACGTACCACTATCTTCTTGGCTTATCTCACTGAAATGAACAGCAGAAAGAGACATTTAATTTTATCAGTCCTATGTGATCAAATAATTTGCAAGTTCGAGTGAATTTTGCATTCATTGATCAATAGGGTCGTTTTCGGATCCGTGATTAATGACAAATATCCACTTTGTTCTATGATCGTGCTCTTTCTTAGAATTTGCGTATGCAGGAGACAAAAAACTAGCTCTCATTCCTACTTATAAATCTAGTTACAATGCAAACATCACAAGTCCAGGGACGTTTCGATGGATACAAAAGATAGGTCCTTGTCAATCAATAATATTTTCATTCCTTATAATTAGCAGATTAAACTAAGCTTGGAACTTTCATGGTAATCTCTAGCGGACATGGACGGCAAATAAGTCATTGGAACGTATGCTTGCACGACTCATATGCTTCTAAGCTTGTCACTTAAATTTTGACATCTAATAATAAGACAATTCAAGTTTCAAGTTAGAGACTTGGAATGATTCAACTCGACGTAGACATTTACAATTATAAAATATTTTATGCTACATCAACCAAACTTTACTTTGGAAAGATCCATCTTGTCATCATCGTTCCAACATTCATATTATTAATTATAAAAAAAACTCTGTTTAAATTATATATTTGGAATTTTATTCATGCCTTTTATGTTTCATGTTACCCTCCAACTCTTGCTAAACTAGTAATAACTCTCCTAATTTTTTAAAAAAATTTAAAAGAGTTTAAATTCCAATTGGGTCAAATGCTCGATTTTGCAAGAGGAGGGCTTAGATCATCCAATTTGTCTATGGGAATTGAGAACAGAACGGCTCCGTCACTCTCACAATCGTGACAGCGCACTATCGACCTTCAGTATTACCCTTTATACCGATTAACCGGTGCATCAAGTTTTGCGGAGAAATATATTGCTCTTTAGTGTTGTTGTTAAACTTTTCCATTTGAAGGGACTTTCAAAGAGGCAAAGTTCAAATGGAAAAGAGAACATAGTTGGCCCAAATATTAGAGTACATAATAAATAGAGGAAAAACAAAGAAGGCACAATAATTAATCAGAAGGCAGACATCCCAACTTTCCAAAGGATCTCAAATTTTTATTTTTTTATACTTAAATGGATAAAAGACTCACCATTAAGATTTTCATACATGCAAGCTAGTATGGAAACGTGACTATAAAAAAGTGTCATCATTAGCAATATTTTCATCACTAGCAAATAGCATATGTTAATGTCATTAAAGAGATCCATTAAATTTCAAGGATATTTATTTTACCATTTCCGTTATTCATTTTATTTATGAATGGATATCAATTATTTTTAAATCATCATTTTTTGACTTTAAATTATTTTTACCTAAAAAACCGAATTTTTCCCATAAATATACACTCTGATTATATATAACAAACAAAACATTTGTAAAACAATAAAAGGCGGCCACAAGAAAAGTCACTCACTGATTTTACTCGACAGTTGCCTTTTCCTTGCAAAACGAAACGTGTGGCTCCTGTTGCACCGTTATCAAATGAAAGTTAGAGAACGGTTATGCTAGCAAAGCTCTTTGTTTATAACCATGTTCATTATGATTCTCGGTAAGTTTCACAAAGTTTGTGCACGATCATGTTATATCTTCCACGAGCTCTTGCATACTAGTTAACTCCATCCTAAGCAGTCACTAATTGAATGCAGATCCTTCATATTGGAATTAGGAATTCGATAGATAATCACTAGATGGGGTTGCATAAACATCAGATTAGAGGATCCTATGTTTCTTAGTCTCAAATTCGAGCCATATTAGCTCTTGAACAAAGTTTCGTTGTCTTTTCACTGAAAAAGATGGCAATAGCAGGAAACAAAAAGGATGGAAAAAAACAATCCTAGGGTTAAAGAACTTTTGGGTTAATCCAAAACTAGAAAAAACCATATGGGTTAATCCAAAACAAGAAAAAACCATGAACTTTCGGTAATACTGGAGGGCAATTTACATGGTATGAAAGCCCATATGTATCCCGCCCATGTCGAGAAATCATTGAATGGAAGATTTCCATGCTTTGTCTTGCGTTTGGAAGCCCTTATAAATACGTCTTCACCGTCATCATATCCTCCAGGTCTCTCTCTCTCTCTCAACCACACACATACACTTGCCATTTTTTAAAACCCTTTTCAATGATTCCTCCAAGAATTTCGTTAGATGCTGAAAAGCTCATCTTTTGGGCTCTCTCCTTTTTCATCATAGTCGCGACCTTCATGGGTGGCCCTCATGTCACGGTGGTGCAAAGCAATAACAACAGCAAAGCGATGACGATCCCAGTGAACATGGGGTGGTTCTTGATCTGGAGACTTTTGAGGGTCAGATGGGATAGAGTTGCATTAACTTGTCTCTCTCTGACTTATATGGTTCAAACCCTTCCTATAGGAACAGGCTCGTCCTCAACGTAAAAGACTCCGAACAAGACGAGGTTGCTGCTGCTGCTGCAGATTCTCTCTCTCTCTCTCTCTCACGTATGACAGGTCATGATGCTTGTCCAGAATTATATGATGACATCAGTTTTTGGGTTAAAACTTCTGTAATTCTGTCGATCGTGTTGAAGTTCTTTCAAGTTAGTCTCTGCTTGCACATGGAAATGGTTTGGTTTTGGGTAGAGCATGGACTATTATATGCGGCCGTTCGTGTGATGCAAGATGAAACCAATTATTGTTCAACAACACGATGACATAACGTGTGTCTACTCAAAGCAATATGCATTCTCGTAGCAGAATCATCTTAGCTGTCTTAGCTGCCTGGCATATATACTTGATTTAGACAGAACCTTTTTTTCGTTTTCAAAGTTAACGAGTGCATTTATTTTAAGGCGGTTTTAATCATTGTGAAAAAGAAGTCCTCATCATCTTATAATAGAATCAAAGATAACATATATATATATATATATATATATATATATATTTTGGTCATAAAGATAACATAAAGTCGATACTTAAGATTCATTTTGAACTTGATGATAAGGGAACCTTGTTAGAAATCATCTTCCAAAAGACACATGCCGCAGAACTACATTTTTGGAAAAAGAGCCTAACATTATTATGCTTTTTAGATTGGAAAAATAGTCATTTCAATAGGGATGGTTAGTTTTAGTGACACAAAAAAATGTTTAGGGTAAAATTGTCACAAGCGGCATAATTTAGGGTTTTTGTTAGTATTTGCTCTTTTCTTTCAACCAAACTAATTTGTTTTGGAGTATGTGGTGCCAAAACTTGATGAATGACACAATGTTCTTCACAAAATTAAGAAAATTCATTTAAGAAATATTCTCCATCTTTATCTGAACGTAGAACTTTGATTTTCTTTTCCAATTGATTTTCTACTTCAAGCTTATATTTCTTAAACATGGTAAATGCTTCATCTTTTGACCTCATGAGATAGACATACAAATATTTATTGCAATTATCTATAAAGGTAATGAAATATTTTTTTATCACCATGAGTTAATATGCCGTTGAATTCACATATATCATTTTATTTTCACACCAAGAAATGATTTCTTAATCAATTTTAGGCATAACACATATTTCACATTTATCAAATTCGCTATTAAAATTTATCCAGCTTAAGATTTTCATATTCTTTAAATAACGAATATTGATATGTGCCAACCTACTATGCCATAAAGATAAAGACTCAACAATATAAATAGAAGTAGTGATATTATTATTGATACTCAATTGATACATGCCATCATTGGCATAGCCCTTTCCAACAAACAACCCATTCTTTGACAAGATAACCTTCTCGGATTCAAACAAAACCCGAAACCCCCTTTTACAAAGTAAATCAATAGAAACTAGATTCTTCCCAATTCCGGGTATGAATAATACATTGAGAAGAGTAGTCTTCTTTCCAAAACTAAAGTCTATCTTCTCTGTTCCTTTGCCAGCAACCTTCCCAAGGGCATTATTTGCTATTAGGACCTCTTGAACATTTGTGTCGATAGTCTTTTCAAATTGCTTGAACACGTATTTGTCCTTGCACACATGGACTATTGCACTTGAATCTAACCATCAACCGAACTGGACAGTAGTAGAATTGATTTCATAAACCATAGCCATCAAATCGTTAATTTTAGAAATTTTCATATTTGAAAACATTATTGAAATTATAGCCCCTTACTTCTCCTCAACCAAATTTGCATCTGCCTTCGCCGTTGGAATGTTCTTATCATTTGATATGCTCTTGCAGTGAATGCAATCCTTGGCATAGTGTCCCTGTTTGTCACACACAAAACAACAACCCTTCTTCTTCTTGTGTGTCATCTTAAATTTATGCCTATTCTTTACTTTGAAGTTCTAGCTGAATGTTCGTTTTCTCTCTGCAACATTTACCTTGGAATCATACAAAATAGAATTATCATAAAAATATGACTCTTCCTTAAGAAGAAGATGTTTCTGTATTTGCTCCAAGATGAAGTCCTCTGACTTATGCATCTGTCTTTTTCCATAGTCTTTCCAACTTGAAGGCAATTTTGCAACAATTGCTCCAACTTGAAAGGTTTATGGAATTTCAATTTTGAGGGCATGAATTTTGTTGACAAGTACTTGCAATTTGTGGACTTGTTCGAATAAGGGCTTAGTATCAATAAACTTGAAATCAAAATACTTTGCCATTAAATACTTATTGGTACCTTGCACCTTTGCTTTGTACTTGAATTCCAATGCATTCTAAATTTCTCTTGCTGACTTCATCTCAATGAATACAATTGATTAGACATTGTATTCAGAATGTGTGCATGATATAGCAATCCATCTTCCATATAGTTCTTCTTCTCCTTGTTAATTCTTTCAATGGTTTTTGCTCTTGGCTGTCCTCCCTCAGTAGTAGGTTTCGGATCTTCAATAGGCGCCAAGTTAGGATCTAGAATGTAGGATATCTTTAGGGTAGTGAGAAGGATCATCATCTTATCCCTCCAGCAAGCAAAGTTGTTCCCATCAAACCAGTTCAAGTTGACCATGTCTTGACTCATGACTTTAATTGTCTCCGGCTCCATTGTTGAACAAAATAAATCCTTAAAATTGTTGGAAACTTACTTTGAATTTGGGTAGAACAATGAAGTGAGACTTTGAGGCGTGATATCACTTTCTTTAAGGATTTATTTATTCTATGAAGTTGTTAATGGTTATCGGTAAATTTTCTTCAAGATACAACAAAGTCTCAATGAGAATATCATATAGCAATTCTAGTATTTCTTTAAGGTCTCTTAAGGGAAATAATTGAAATGATGGCTATAGTTTTGGAAATAAGACTCAAAGATACTAATGAGCATTTTCTTCAAAACTGACATACTTATATTGGTCTTAGTGAAAAAAGACAACCTCTCGAGAAAGGTTGGAAAGTGAACAAATGCAACACTTCGGGAAAAGTTGCAAAATGAACCAGTACATTTTCAAAAGACCATTCAAAAAAGGTTGTTAAGTGAACATATATGTTTTTCAAAAGACACTTTGAAAAGACATAAAAATTTGAAATAAAAATAATTTCTTTTAATTCCGAATTTCATAATTTCGAAAATTCTGAATAAATAAATACAACCTCTCCACTAACAAAGATTGACAAGATAACCATACGAAAAAAAAAGGGAATTGAAAGTTATATCAACAAGTTCATTTGGTTCTTCTCACGCTAAGCATCGAAAATTATTCCTTGATATCTGTATGTGTTTTAGGTTAAATTATGTCTCTCCTAATGACGTAATTGACAGATTTTATTGTCTGATCTAGGTGAACTATTTTTTTTTTTTGAGAGAATAACCTTTTTAGGGGAGCCAAGTAGCTAAACAAACAATATCTTTTGTAAAGTTGCATATGCAACTTGTTATTATTGCAGTGGATAATTTTCTTTTCATTGATGATTCTATGAAAATTTTGATGTATTTATAATGGTCAAAAAATATATATATTTCAAATAGTTTGAATGGGTTATCTAATAATGCCACTACAATTGTTGTAATTTCTTGTCGACAGCTAAGTATACCATGTAATTAAGGCAAAGATGATCCATCGACATCGTCCCCGAAATCCATCGGTGACGTGTTCTCATTATGTGATCCATGGGCACTTCAAGCACTTAAGCTCATTTCTTAACTTCTTCATTTAACCAATGCAAGTGTGTTTCATGGTTACACAATAAACTGTTGCAACTTTCGCACGCAAAAATGTCATGAAATAATCACATGTGATCACCCATAATTCATTTACTCACCAAATCGTACTGTCACGCCCCGAACCCCGAGCACGCGACAACCCCTTCTCTTGGTCGATTGAAAGCGACGTCCCAGGACTCGTCGATGACCATTCATTTTAATCTTTTGTTATGCGCAAGCGAAAGACGAACCATCCCCAGTCCAACAATCAATCAATCAATCAATTAGGGATAGAGGGATGAATAACAAGAACAACCATCACTACTCATTTACACAATTTACTGGATTAATCAACGGAGGATCATCTTTTGAATTACAAGCCCGACAAAAGGGGCCGATTCATCCTCTAAGCCAGGCCAAAAAGAAACTAGGCTAATCCAGCTATACAGAATGAACCCTCGGGTTCAACACCACAGTCACTCGGACCCATCGGACTCGACTCCGTCAGGTCGATCATTGGAGAAACGGGGACAGGATTCTCCACAGCGGGTGCACCATTCTAAATACCTGAAAAAGGTTAACCACGACGGGTTGAGATAAAATCTCAGCGAGTTCTTCCCCTAAGCCCCGGTTAGTACACCAACTCAACCCAGGGTATCTCTCTAGAACCACCCCTCACTCAACCCGACCACAAACACCCGGTAATCAGCAATCAAACCACGCAACAGGTTCAACCAACAATCAGAGGTCGGTTCGCATGCAACCTTACCCGGTATGCCATACCCTGCACATTAAATCTCATTCAATGCAAGCAATGCAACCAACAATCGAATAGTCGGTTCGCATGCAACCTTACCCGGTATGCCATACCCTACACGTTATAAGTCAGCACAATACACGCAATGCACATGGCCGTTAGATGATGCAGTTCATCAATCACATGCGAGTCGCGTCACAAGCGATCTCACCTGGCCATTGCCACAGCCTACACGTTATCAATTCATGCGTGCGTGCCATAAATGATGTGATCATCTCATGCATAATCGGAACCAATGATGCAATGTTTTCTCATGCACTCTCGCATCCACACGTGTTCCGATTATTACTGCTTCACAAGGCTACAACTTGGCCGAGGTGCAACGGCGCTACGGCGCCCTTCATCCGCAGAGGCGCAACCGTGCCCTTCCATGCTATTGCTACGGCGCTACGACGCCCTTCCTCTGCAGAGGCGCAACCGTGCCCTTCCGTGTAGGCCGAGGCGCTATGGCACTACGGCGCTATGGCACTACGGCGCTATGGCACTACGGCGCCCTTCCTCCGCAGAGGCGCAACCGTGCCCTTCCATACCCTCCGAGGCGCCACGGCGCTACGGCGCCCTTCCTTTGCAGAGGCACAACCGTACCCTTCCGTGCCCTCCGAGGCGCAACGGCGCTACGGCGCCCTTCCTCCGTAGAGGCGCAACCGTGCCCTTCCGTGCCCTCCCTTTCCATAATCTCCGATAAATCGGGTTCAACTTAATGATCACACAAGCATTCCATCACAATCCACTTATTATCTTTGAGCATTAGCCAATGCACACATGCTTGCATATAAAACCTCAAATCATTTCTCACAAAAGCGATCCATTTCCGATGTCCCTCGGACAAACCATTTTCCCCACCTTTCTCATAAAAGCGGTCCATTTCCAGTGTCCCTTGGACAAATCACTTTCTTTCTCATAAAGGCGGTCCATTTCCGGTGTCCCTCGGACAAACCATTTTTCCCTTTTTGTGAAATTCACACGATTCATGCGAATGTTCATGCCACGACACATCAATTTCACTTCATATGATTAAGACACATGAAATTATGCACAATTTCACTTCCGGATAAACAAAGTGTCGTGAACAACAAGAATCAATGAATAGTAATCAGTGAACAGTAATTTCCGAAATTCAATTAATAATAAATTAAATTCAGAAATTAAACAAAACATTGATTAAACAAAAATTAATCAATCAATTAAGCTAAGCAAGCTTAATTATCACATAATCCACAAATAAGCACAATTAAGCATAATTAAGCAAGATTAAGCTAAGCTAATCTTAATCACCTATCTAACCACCTATCTTAGGGCTAATACAACTTAATTAACCCTCCTAAACCAGAATTAACACTAATTAACCCAACCCTAAGCAAGTTTAGGCACTAAATAAGGATTAGGGGCTAAACTCACTCGTTAAGCGGGCCGGAGACGCGGACGCGGCGGCGGCGACGAACCTAACACCCGGGGACCTCACTCACGACGATCCAAGGCGGTCCCGGGCTCAACACAGCAGCAACAGCCTCTGCTTTCCACTGCAACACTCAAAAACTGCACTGCTGGAGGAGGAAGAAGCTGACCGGAGGAAAACGGGCTGCCCGGAGCTCCGGCGAGCGGCGGGTCAATGATCAACGGCACCTGGGGGTCGAGGGGGAACCACTTGTGGCTGGTATGGGCGGTGATTGGGTCAAAACCGAAGGAAAATGGCTGAAATAGGCGGAACAAGCAAGGACAGGCGGAACAGTGACGGTCCGGCAACAGCCGGCTTTCGGCCAGAATACGGGACGGCCGGAGGCTCCTTCCGGCGATCGGCTGATGCTGTCTGAACGGAAATTCTCTTTTGAACACAACGGCAGGTGGCACGAGACGAGATTCCAACGGGAAGGCCATGAACAACTCGATTTTCGGTGAAAGGTCAGAACTGAAAATTGCAGGAAGGCAAAGGAAGCAAGGGGAGAGAGGGCTGCGATTTTGGAGAAGATGAAGAGGAGAGAGAGAGTGAAGTGAGTTATGGAGATAGGCCTCATCAATGCCATAAATGCTTGCTTCAAATCCCAACCAAATGACATCATCATCTCTCTCTTCCTTTTTGACTTTTCTCCAAAATATCCAAGGGCATTTTGGTCATTTCCACCTTGCACATTTCCCAATGTGTCCTTGAGCTGAAAGTGAAAGGCGGGCCTAGGAAACGGGCTTGAAAATGAATAGGAAAGGGCTCGGGAATTTGTTGGGCTCGAATTGGCTCAAGTTTGGATAACGGGCTCGAAAGGATAAATGCTCGGTTTGGTCCAACGGGCTCGTTTGTTTGTCTCGGTCTTCCATGATGGTCATCCCACCTTGGGCATGTGGCCCACACTACTCTTTCCCGGCCCATGTCCTCGTAGGCTCGTTTCCTCGGTCCGAAAATCCCTTTCCCAAAAACTCGGCTCAACCGACACTGTTGACTATCAAGGAAGCATCGTCCAAAAGTCCGTCCCGGACGTTCCCGAAAATTCGAAGTCCAATCTTAGATTCTCATGCCTCGTGAATTTTTCCCAAATGTCATTTTGGTATAATTCAGACTAACAGGCGGCTTCGAGGATTCACGCGTAACCGACTCATGCCAAACCACGTTCAAGACTTCTCGACACATGGACGTCCTTGACGACATGAAATTGCGAAGGATAGATTCTTATTTCAAAGTACACGATTATCAAGGATCGACATAGGGTCGTTCGCGGGTTCGATAACAGTAGACGGAATCACCCATCGTCCCATTATTTTTGTCCGCGAATCGACTTCTATTCATCTCTGAAATCGGCCTGCATGACTACAGGATCGTCCTTACGCAAGTCTCACGGTCGAGTCGTTTTCCCAGGTCAAGTTCTTTAGTTGCACGAGTTCTGTCCTCAGTAGCCTTTCCCTTCAAGGTCAGTATCTCGGAAATGATTGGGTCCAGCGAAATCAACCAACAATGCATTGGCGAAATTCACGTTCACTCATCCCTCAAAGGGCTCGAATTTCAGGATGTCACACGTACGTACTTCAATTTTAATCTTTTCTTAACAACATACACACGTAAAATGTGGCATCCACACTTGACATCCCATGAATTACCATTATCACGCCTTTAAACACATTGTTTGAATATCATAACTCAAGGGTCTAATTTGCATAGTCAAACCTCATGGCAATTCATTCTTTAAGTCACATAATTCAAGCATGAATTCATCACTTATCACATATACAAGGCACGTATCGCATATGACGATAACTTATCATCCCTTCTATTAATAGCTTATCGCCCTTTCCGATAGTCTATCGCAATAACTTATCAACCTTTTCAATTATTGAGAGGAGAGAGAACTTGAGAGTTTGAGTGAGAAAAAGAGAGAAATGAGAGGAAAGGTGAGAGACAAGGAGTGCTTTCTCTCTTGCAAGTCTTCTCCATCATGATGAGCATTAATGAGGCTTGAACTACTCTCCTCAAAACCCTCCTAGCCAAGCATGCTTGGCTTGTCTTCTTCCACCCATCAACTCTCATGAAAAGCAAGCTTTCTAGAAGGGATATTTTGATAATTTAAGCATAGTATAAAATACGATACGTGTACATGGGCCAGATTTATATACAGGCTTGTATAAATCAACCATGGGCTCAAATGGTGGAAATGGGCTTCAATTGAGTTTTGGGCTAGAATTGGTCTTGGGCTCGAATTGGGCTTGGACTTGTTTCTCTCTCCTCTTAAGCTTTCCCATAGCCGAATTTTATGGGTGAGAAGCCCATTGGGCCTACCCGTGGGCTCGGGTCTTTGTGGTTCCTCGTTCACAACCCATTTCCAATTTTTCAATAATTCGTGGCTTGCCATTGTCAATTTGAGCGTCGTCTTGAAATAATCTCCTCGTAATTGTCCTTAATTTCAAAATCTTGAATCTTAATCCCACTCCTCAAATAGGGGTCAATTTAAGAATGTCACAACAAATATCAAGTGTAAGATCTGATTCGGCAGTTTAATATGCATGTCATATATAATGTTCAATTATCCTTAATCTTAAAAGAGAGAGAGTTTATATGGGGTGAGAAATTACGGCACTCTTGCTAGAATAAGAAACACGTTAATTTCCTAATTTGAATTAAGAGAATATGTGATATGTCCAAAATAATAAATTAAAGTGGTTCTCTTCATCATGACTATAAATTTTAAAGATATTAACTCTATCCTCTCCAACTTAATTATAAAATGCAATCTCTCCCAATTTGGCACCTCTCATGTGCACATCATGTAAATTTCGGCTACATGGACTCGACCAAATTTCATGCCCCGGCCACCATAAGTATTCAATGGGCTTGAACAAATTTCATGCTCCCACGGGACTAGTCAAGATAATTTAACTAAGCTTAGAACCTGCTTGTTATTAACCCATCTAGCATCAGTCTAATTAGAATGCAATATGTGAGCCAAATTTTATTGAATGAAAAATGCTCATGATACACAAATGCAAATTAACAAAATTTTTGTTTACGAATCTAGGTCAAATCCTAATTTTCTTATGCAATGAATGATTAAATGGGGTCACTACAATTTAGGTGTTAACAAGATATAATTTTGTAATCTTAGACACGTGCATAGACATTTCACTAGTATATGCTATTATACCGAACTGGACAGACACATAAAAAAGGGCTTATGATTAGTTTAAACTTTATAGTGAATCAGGCCCATAATATAGAGAAACGCCATGTTTTCATTTGTTTATTTATTGGAAGATAGTCCGACGATATACATTCAGTAGGTTCTTTCTATTTGGTGTTCTACTACTCCATTGCGAAAAAATAGTACTACTCAACTAAATGGACATAATCATTGGGGTTTGTCCTAATGGCCACTCTTCTAACATGGGAAGGGGAAGGTAAGGGGTTTGAATTCCCATCTTCTCAGGGAGGATTAGGATGGGGACAATTAGCTTCCAGTGTGAGTTTCCACTCTCAAGCTCTGTAAAAAGAAGTAGAAAAAGTTTGAAGGTGAGTTGAAAGTTAGAGTATGAGGACAAAAGAAAAGAAGAGTAAATGGACATTGAAATGAAAAAGATTCTGTGTGGCCTTGGCTATTTCCTTGTTAAGCTTTGAAAAAGAAACAAATGTTTTGAGAAATTTTTCGCATTTATTGCCACTTTTGTCTGCTACATGACTCGTCTAATTGGCTCGTTCGCGGAATTTTCGTCCTAGCTAGTCAGTAGTCGGGATGGAAATCAATGGACGAGCTTGATTTAATTTTCCATGGCTCCATCGTGAAAAATTGTATTGCTCAACTAAATGGATTGTGACGTGCAAAGGACTCCATGTGGACTAGAGTAACCGCGTGAACAAAGTCTAGACTTAATTTTGTCGATGAGCACTATAAAAAAGTAAATGGATTGAAATGAAAAAGATTCTGTGTGGACTTGGCTATTTCCTCATTAACCTTAGTGAAAGAAACAATTTTTTTTGAGAAATTGTTTGCATTTGTTGTTACTTTTGTCTGCTACATGACTCGGCTTGTTCAAGGAATTTTCGCCCTAGCTAGTCAGTAGTCAGGATGGAAATCAATGGACGAGCTTCATTTAATTTTCCATAGCTCCATCGTGGAAATTTGTATTGCTCAGCTACATGAATAGTGAATTGACGAGGACTCCATGTGGACTGGCGTAACCGCGTGAACAAACTCTAGACTCAATTATTATTAGAATTTGTCTGTGACATGAGCCATTCGATGAACTTCACCCCAAGTAGTCAATAACTCGGGTTGGAATTTCATGGACGAGCTTTGGAAGGTGCGTCAAGAATCATTTGATGTCTCCACATTGTGTGGAGAAAGATTAATAACGGTCATGGATCAGGAAGGAAAAACCATTTTGAGTGGAGCCCATTGACGAGGGCGAATTGACTTCAAAATCATTCTGGGTCACATAATATCAAACACATAATAGAAACTCAACATTAATATATATGACGTAACCCCTCGCAAGAAGCCATGATGTGTTGCTTTTGTACGCGTGGAATGAGCCAACAGAAAGAGAGAATTCGTACCCCCATCATCATCCATCACATCTAATTTATATAAGAGCATGTCCTGTGGGAACGGTGGTTGAGGTGAATCGAATCTGAAATGATATCCAAGAGAAACCATAGTCGTAATAATAATAATAAGAAGAAGAAGAAGAAACAATGACAATAACAATAATAAATCACTCACTGTGCACTATGATTTAATAAGTTTATAATGTTGTTAGGCCATAAATATACATGCATGTCATTCTCAATGGCTCATGAGTTGCACACTCACCTTTATATGACGTCGAGATAGGTGATCAAATTTGGTTCTGTACATACTCTTTTAAAAAAATTTCTTCTCTGTCTCTCCTTTCTTTTATTGTTAGGAAATCAAATAAGGGTATGAAAAGAGATCATTTTCTTAAAAAAAGGGTTCAAAGTAAGCATTATCTCAAATAGAAGTCTCACATGACCAACTTAGTGTTAAATAAGAGTCTAAACTCACTAGTTGGCAAAATTTTATTTACAGGCAGGGGTGTTTTCATCCAAGGACTTTTTCCCTTTATTTTTGTTTTTCTTTCTTTTTTTCTCTCTTTCTTTTTGTTTTGTTTTCTTTATTATTGTTTTTCTTTCATTTTTCTCCTCCCCTCCTCCTTTGCTGTAGCTCCCCCACCTACGAGCTTGAAGTTAATCGCTGTAGGTCGCCTTCTCTGACGACGAAATCCTCAGCTCCTCAGGACACATCAGATCTTGGCTAGCTCGTGCTTGATCTAGGGCTCATGTCAACCTCCATCTAATGACGAAGGTTCTGGGATTTCTGTTGAGGGCAGTAGTGGACAAGGTCGAGCACTCGAATAGGACTTGTCAATGGTTGCAATGTGAACATTGGAGAGAATAGTACTTTTGCTTCATAATATGTCCTCAAACACTCCTAATTCCCGTGTTATCATGCCCTTTTTTTCTTGGAGCTCCACAATGAACTCATTCCTCAGCCTAAACCACAGCTTCTGAGCTTCTTGCCCAAACTTTTTGTTCCGCAACTCCTGGTAGTTATAAACCTCTTTATCAGCTTCAGCAAGGGCCTTTTTTACTCAACACCTTCCCGGCATCAAGCAATTTGATATATTGAAGCCCTGGACAAATTGTATTGTCACATCAGAAAGGAAGAAATTTATAATTATCCATTGTTAAAACAAAATAAACCCATTCGGGCATTTCATCGAACATATTTAGGGTGCGTGGTGTGCCTCTAAGAAAGGCAATTAAATCAGACTGGAACCTGCAATGATTGTCGGGATAAGGGAATAGTAGTTTTGTAAGCTCACTACTTTTGGTTTCAAGGAATGGTTTACAAACAATTTCGAGGAGTTTAACTTAGAATATTTAACGAGCTAGGTTGTGCTGTAATGGCTTGCATTGAAGAAAAGCTGGTGTTGGTCATAAGACGAGATGGCAGAGAGAGAGGGGCTGATGAGTGATGATAGTGTGGAAGACGGATGTGTGGATGACCAGCTGGTCCTGATCCTAGTCCTGGTAATTCATCGAGCTCGTCAGCGGGGGCAGCTAGAGCGTGGGGAAGTGAAAGAACAATAAGAGAAGAAAGAAAGATAAAATTAATGAAAAAAAAAGTACTTAGACAAAAATGCCCCTGGTCGGAAGTAAGATTCATGCAGCCATTAAAATCGAATCCTTATTTGAGACTAAATTGATCACTTCAGACTCTTATTTGAGACAACATCTACTTTAGGCCATTTTTAAGAAAACACCACCACTTCAAACCTTCATTTAAAATTTTCTCTTTATTCTTATATATGACGTTTTCTGCTAAATATGATGATATAAGGATTCGTAAAACTTAGGCTCTTGTCCTACTATATCAAATTCAACTTGAGGGGAGCGTTAGGTTAAGCAAAACTAACCAAAACTATGCGAGAGAATAGCTGTCTAATTTGTTGATGTATAATCAATTGCTTAGTTTACAATTTAAAGTAGTTAAAAGAATGACCACCAACAATATGTCATGGCTTAGCGTACCTATTGAATCTACCATGGGGTAGGTCTTTGGCTACATGATGACCGAATTTACGCAAGTTTGCACAGGTTATTAGGGTGAAAAGCCAAGAAGTTTATGGTATTAACCAACAATGAATAAATCTTACATCAATTTATGCCTTTTCTAGTTGACACGTACTTCTTATATTAGTTGAGAATCATCGAGTGTCTCTTCTTCTTGATGCATGATTATGTCCTATTATCCACGAGCTTTTGTATACTAGATTAACTCCATCCTAAGCAGTCTCTTGATCAAGACGGACCCTCCATATTAGAATTGGAAAAATTAATGAAAATTTCCTAACTGATGCATCGCATATACATCATATCGAAGACCCTACTTTTCTTAGTCTTAAACGCGAGTTGTTTCTAGCACTTGAACCAAGTTCCCTTATCAATTGTTTAAAACAAGATGGAAATAGCAGTCAAAGAATGGTGGTATAAACAATCCCGGGGTCAAAGCATTTTTAGGATCCTTCATTTAAAATTATAAACTAAAAAAACCAAAAATATGAACTGTCAATACTACCGGAGGTCATCTTAACTCTTTGCATGGTACGTCCGCCCAGACGTACCCGCCCCCGTCAAGAAATCCATGGATGGAAGCTCTCCATGCTTTTTCTTACTTTTCAAAGCTCTTCTCCCTTATAAATACATCGTCCTCATCATCACATCCTCCACGTCTTTCACACAAACATACACTTGTGTTTTCCGGAGACCCTTTTCAATGATGCCTCCAAGAATCTCTTCCGACGCTGAAATGCTCCTCTTTTTGGCTCTCTCCTTTTTTGTCATCATTGTGTCCTTCAGCAACGGCCCTCACCTAGCAGTGGCGCAAGGCAGTAAGAACGACAGTGCCACAACGATTCCAGTGAACGTTGGGGTGATTGTTGATTTGGAGACGTGGGTGGGTAAGATGGGATTGAGCTGCGTTAACTTGTCTCTCTATAACTTTTATAGTTCAAACCCTTCTTACAAGACCAGGATCGTCCTCAACGTTAGAGACTCAGCAGGAGATGAGGTTGCTGCTGCTGCTGCAGGTTCTCTCTCTATCTTTTGTACTTCTGTCTATTGATGAAGTTTAGTTTGGTTAAGATTCAGTTTGATATTATTCACATTGGGAATGAGATGTTTCAAAGTTAGAAGTATATCAACATGTCCACATGAGTCATGTGATCATGTGAGACTCACAATTTGATGCTTAGCTTGAGAGTATTTGTGGGTTTTGTTCAATTGACGCCACGCGGTTTTGCAAAAGCACTGGTCTTTGAGCGTAACATTTGACTTTGGAACTGTTCACTTCATTTATTCCTTTTAATTCTCGGAGTTTAATTTTCAGAAAGCTATACCAAGAAAATGATATCGCAAGAAACAATCCTAGGGATATCCAATTATAATATCCTCATGGAGATAGTTATTTCAGTCACCCCAAATCAAAAATCTTTAATCTATTAAACCATTTCTTGGAGGGTGAAATGTAAGACTACTATTGTCTAATCTTTTCTTTGAAGAATATATAGCTCTTATGTGACTCTTATCTATAAAATTATGTCTACATATAAATGATTATTGACACTTAAATTTTGACTATATATTTAAATTTAAATTACATAGAAAATTTGGGAGAAATTTGACCCTAAAATTAAGTACCGATATATCGTGCATCTACTAAGTTTTATTTCCTATTTTATTTTCCTTTATTTTACCCAATTTCAGATAATTATATTTAAAAAGGGGCCCACGGGGGCTGGGCCTTGGCACAGCCCTCCCCCGTCTTCATATCCTTTACCCGTGCGGGCCCAAAGCCACTAACGACCCCTTTCGTTTCTTCTCCGCCGGCTCAACCCAACCATCTTCTTCTTCCTCTTCCTCCTTCCTGCGCTTCACGCGCACGACGGAGAGAGAGGGGCAGAAGACGACTAGTACAGAAGATAGAGAGAGATCCGCGTGAGCGAGAAAGAGAAAAGCCAGAGGGGGTTCGGATCCGAGAGAGAGAAGTCGTTGGGGAAAGAGAGCGGAGAGCGACCGCCGTGCCTACACCGAAGTCGATAACCTACGTACGTCGCCCCTTCTCTTTGAGCCAAGCCAGTTCCGCTTCTGAGTTTTCGCCGGTTTTCGATTTGTTCAATTCGGAGTCGGTTTTCCCATGGATCTCGGCTTGGAGGCGCGCGAGGCGGACGGACGTAGCCCGATCTTCGAGCTCGTCCGCCGTCCGACGCCGCGAGCCAGGTAGGGACTTTCGAGCGACTGCCCTGCTTTCGTGTCCATGCTCTGTTTCGAGTTCACTGGAGCGGGTTGTTTTTGTCCGGTTGTGCGAGTTTTTTATCCCGCTTGTGTGTGTGCTACGATTGTCGCGTGCTGCTTGTTGAGTGCTATGGGTCTCGGCACGAGTCCAACCTCGGTTGTCTCTATTTCTCTCCCCCTCAGTCTTTGCACGTTAGATGCTCGATGAAAAGCCATAGCGAGATCTGGTTTTGTTTCTGTCTTGGCTGGAGTCGAGTTGTTCCTTTGGCTAAATTTGAGTTTCGCTTGATCACTATGTGCGGATTTCTGGTCTGAGTATGAGCCATGGAAATGCACACACTCTCCTCATTTCACGCTCACCACATGCTCAACAAAATGCTTCAACAAGCTCGCTTAAACCTGTCCCCATGCTGAGTATCCAACCTGACTGCCATGTGTTTATGATAACGCCTAAACAAAACTGGGGTTCTTACGTAAAGAAAACATTTTGAATCAAAAGACCGGGATGCTCGTTTCGTTGGAAAAATTGTAGCGTTGGTTTTAGGTTCATTCAGTTCGCCCCATTTCTCCATGAATCGTGTCCCGGCCGTGGATGTATGTGGGTTCTCTCCGCAGTTTCCACTGAGCGAGAGCAGCTCGTTGCCCGGCAGCCTGATTTTTTAGTACACGTGTCCTGTTGTTTTGGTGTGTATGGTCTTGTTTGTTGATGTGTCGGTTTAACGAGCTTCGGCCTCGGCAAGTTCATCCGGTGCTTCGTTTGGAAATGTCGAGAAGAGGGTGGTGAAAACGGGCCAGGAAGTGAGAAAACGTGAAGCTCAAAAAATGGGTTTTGTGGGCTCAGCGAGCTTGGGTTTGGTTTTGATCTAGATAGCTTGCGTAGTGGGCTTAAGGAGGAATAAAATATTTGGGCTAGTTTAGGGGGTCCCTTTGCTTTGGGTCGGCCTTCTTTTTTTAATTCTTTATCGGATGGGCTGAATTTTGGGGACCAAACTGGGCTCGCGCATCAGGCCCAGTCCGGCTGCGAGTTTGACGTCCGGGTCTGTTCCGACTCAAATCCCTTTTGTAATATAATACTGTATTTGTATTTTCTAAAAAATGAGAAAAATCCTAAAAATATGTGTTTATTCTCTACAAATGCATGGAAAAGGCAAAAAATAAATAAATCAAACCTCAATGTTTAAACAAGATTCGGTATCGGAAGAACATTTGTAATTAACTAATGTAATCAAGTCTCTAATCCTAGTTTTCTAGTTATGCAGGAGTAAAATGTTTCTCCGAATATTTTGCTTGGGTTTCTAATTAACCCGCTCTAAATTGATTAGCGGCAACATTTTTTTTTTAAAATGAAATTGACTTATGGATTAGTGGGCCTGGGAGAGCCCAGCCTAAGCCCTAAGTATTAGCCAGCCATTAACCTTTGGATGTGCACACTCTAAAAGCATCGCTTGGGGAAGCCACAACAATGATCAGTGAACCCGATCAGAAAAGACATGCTAGATACTTCATTTTTGAAAAGAGAGCCTAACATTAGAGTCAGTTTGTTTGAGAAAAACCATTTTTGGAAAATTGTTCTTGGACTTTATAATATTTGGATTATGGAAAACTAGTTGATTAACAAAAAATATTTTTCATAGATTGAAAACAAAACAAAAAAATAGATAAGGAAAAACTACTTCCTTTTTTGGCAATAAGGAATCATATTTCCTGGTTCCTTGCCGTGTCTCCGAGTGAGAAGAACGAGTGCCTTTATGTCCATTTTCTGCTTATCAATTTTTTTTTCTGTTTGTCTTGTCAAGTCTCATATGGGTTTTTCATAAATCACGTCTACCATCTCTTGAATATACTTCATTAATGCTCATGTCTTTCAATATTTTCACAAAAGTCCATCTTACATCATATTGTACATAATATTTTTCATAAATTCTTTGATAACTTCTTATAATTCTTTGATTTAATGGATTATAGAATAAACAAAAATGATGTTATTCTAGTTCGTTAGCCATTACATATCAATTTTAATTTACAAGCTTTCTTTAGAGGATTCACTTATTATCAAATACCATAGAAGTAAGTTTTTTTCCAATTTGTTTTTAGTGAAAACAAACATAACAAATTGGTTTATTTTCTCTGATCTTGAATTTCCCAAAAATATTTTCATTGACATGAAGTTTTCAATTTAACAAATAAACTTTTATTGTGCTTGTCAAAATAGAAAAAATAGTCATTTACGTGGGAGCAGTTGATAGAGAAACTTTTCAATTTTTTTCTTCAGGAAAGTATATCTACATTATTGTTTTTTTTTTCTAGTTAAGCAAGTTAACAAGTGGCTAACTATTTTCATGGAAGTTGTGTGTTGTTAACGGCGATTGAAATACTTAGGTTTCTGGCTCAATCAAATAATTGTCAATGCATGAAAGTAGTTTAATATGGATGCTGAGAGGCTTGGTATATGATATAACATCGGGAAGGTCGGCTTGGAGTCTAGTTTTGTTCGAGTCTTTGACAGAGTTTTATATGTATATCACAGGGGAAGAGGGGCGATATCAAAGTAAGTCATTATGATTCAACCAAAGGGCTTGGTCAATCATATGCCCAGTGCATTTAATGGATATGTAGTATACTTGATCAAACATCTATATTTTTAATAATATTGCACCGAGTTTTGATCGACTTCTGATGTGCCTTTTTCAATAAGAATTTCCATTAGCTGCCGTACATTTTATAATTTCACCGACTTTTCTGGTTCACAAATGCAGCACTTGATCTGATAAAGAATAAGCAAGTCCAAGCCATAATAGGCCCCCAAAGTTCAGCGCAAGCGGACTTCATCATCGACCTTGGAAACAAATCTCATGTGCCGATCATCTCTTTTTCTGCTACTAATCCTTTCCTCAGTTCCATTCGGAATCCATACTTCATTCGAGCTGCGCAAAATGACTCGTCCCAAGTGAATGCCATAAGCGCAGTCGTGCAAGCTTTTGGTTGGAGAGAAGCGGTTCTCATATATGTGGACAATGAGTTTGGAGAAGGCATCATACCTTCTCTTACGGATGCTTTGGAAGAGGTCGACACGCGAGTGCCCCATAGGAGCCTCATTCCTCCTTCGGCTACAAATGATCAAATCGGGCTGGAACTCTACAAGTTAATGGCGATGCAAACAAGGGTCTTCATCGTGCACATGTTACCTACCCTCGGTCAGTGGCTATTTGCTAAAGCAAAAGAGGTAGGAATGATGGAGAGAGGTTATGTGTGGATCTTGACTAATGGAATCACTGACTTGTTGAGTTCTGTGGATTCATCTGTTGTTGCTAGTTCGATGCAAGGAGTATTAGGCATCAAGAGTTATGTCCCACACATACGAAACCTGGACAATTTCATGGTCCAATGGAAGAAGAAATTCCAACAAGACAATCTGTGACGTCCTGAAATTCGAGCCCTTGGAAGGAGGAATGAACGTTAATTTCGCCAATGCATTGTTGGTTGATCTCACTCGGAATTGATCACTCTTGAGATACTGACCTTGAGGGGAAAGGCTAATGAGGACAGAACTCGTGCGACTAAAGAACTTGACCTGGGAAAACGACTCGACCGTGAGACTTGCGTAGGACGATCCCGTAGTCATGCGGGCCGATTTCGGGGACGACTAGAAGTCGATTCGCGGATAGAAATAATGGGACGACGGGTGATTCCGTCTACCGTTATCGAACCCGCGAATGGCCCTATGTCGATCCTTGATAATCGTGCACTTAGAAATAAGAATCGATCTTTCGCAAATTTCATGTAGTCAAGGACGTCCATGTGTCGAGAAGTCTTGAACGTGAATTGGCACGAGTCGGTTACGCGCGAATCCTCGAAGCCGCCTGTCGCGAGTAGTACCAAAATGGCATTCGGGCAAAATTGACAAGGCATGAGAATCCAATATTGGACTTCGAATTTTCGGGAACGTCCAAGACGGACTTTTGGACGATGCTTCCTCGACAGTCGACAGTGTCGGTTGAACCGAGTTTTTGAGAAAGGGATTTCGGACCGAGGAAACGAGGAAACGAGCCTACGAGGACGTGGGCCGGGCAAGAACAGTTTGGGCCTCACGCCCAAGGTGGGACAGCCGCCATGGAAGGCCCGAGGCAAGCAAGTGAGCCCGTTGGGCCAAACCGACCCTTTACCCTTCCTAGCCCATTGTCTAAACCCGAGCCAATTCGAGCCCAATAAATTCCCGAGCCCGTTCCTATTCATTTTCCGGCCTTTTTCCTAGGCCCGTCCTCCATTTTCAGCCCAAGGACAGATTGGGAAATGTGCAAGGTGGAAATGACCAAAATGCCCTTGGATATTTTGAAGAAAAGTCAAAAGGAAGAGAGAGAAGATGAGCTCATTGTTTGGCAAGTGGGGCAAGCCTTGATGGCTTGGATAAGGCTTATCCTTCAGCCTTCACTTCACTCTCTCTCTCCTCTTCATCTTCCCCAAACCGCACACCCCTCTCTCCCCTTCTTCCCTTGCCTTCCCGCAGTTTCGGTTTCGACCTCTCACCGAAATTGGAGTTGTTCGTTGCCTTCCCGGTGGAATCTCGGGCCATGCCACCTATCAAAATGTTCAGCACAGAAATTACATACTGTTCACGGTAGCCGATCGCCGAACGGAGCTTCCGTCCGTCCCGTACGGCCGCCTGAAGTCGGCGGTCCTCCGACCGTCACTATGCAGCGCCTCCTGTGCAGCTTTGGTTTTTCTTCCGTTTCTCTCCATTTTTGGCCTACCCAATGCCCACACCAGCCACACACAACTCCCCCTCGACCCCCAGGAGCCTCCAGTCACCGGCCACGAGCTCGCCGGAGCTCCGGCCAGCTTGTTTTTGCTCCGACCAGCAACCTCCTCCTCTGCGGTCTTTGTTTTGTGAAGTTCAGTGGGGAATCCGAATTTGTTGCTGCTGTGTTGAGCCCGGGACCGCCTTGGATCATCGTGAGAGAGGTCTCCGAGTGTCGGGTTCGTCGCCGCCGCCGCGCCCGTGTCGTTGGCCCGCTTAACGAGTGAGTTTAGCTCTTAATCCCTATTTAGTGCCTAAACTTGCTTAGGGTTGGGTTAATTAGTGCTAAGGAATGATTAGGGTGTTTAATTAAGTTGTATTAGCCCTAAGATAGGTGGTTAGATAGTTGATTAAGATTAGCTTAGCTTAATCTTGCTCAATTATGCTTGATTATGCTTAAATGTTGATTATGTGTGGTTTATGTGATAATTAAGCTTGTTTAGCTTAATTGATTGATTAATTGTGTTTAATCAATGTTTTGTTTAATTTCTGAATTTAATTTATTATTAATTGAATTTCGGAAATTACTATTCACGGATTACTGTTCATTGATTACTATTCACGGATTCATCGTTCATTGATTACTATTCACGGATTCTTGTTCATGATTCTTTTCACGGCACTGTTCATCCGGAAGTGAAATTGTGCATAATTTCATGTGCCTTGATCATATGAAGTGAATTGGATATAGCATTTCATAAGCATCCGCTTGAATCGTGTGATTTTCACAAAAGAAAGAAAATGATTTGTCCGAGGGACACTGAAAATGGACCGCATTTATGAGAAAGGAAGTGATTTGTCCGAGGGACACCGAAAATGGACCGCTTTTATGAGAAATGTGGGAAAAATGGTTTGTCGAGGGACATTGGAAATGGATTGCTTTTATGAGAAAGGAAGTGATTTGTCCGAGGGACACTGAAAATGGACCGCTTTTATGAGAAATGTGGGAAAAATGGTTTGTCCGAGGGACATTGGAAATTGATTGCTTTTATGAGAAGGGATTTGTGGTTTCATATGCAAGCAAGTGTGCATTGGCTAATGCTCAAAGATAATAAATCGGTTGTGATGGCATGCTTGCGTGATCACTAAGTTGAACCCGCCGCCCCGGCCGAAGTTCGGGGGGGTGATAGTCCGATTTATCGGAAACCCGGCGAGGGCACAGAAGGGCACGGTTGCGTCTCTGCGGAGGAAGGGCGCCGTAGCGCCGTGGCGCCTCAGTTGTGAGCCGGATGCGGAGTCGCAGTAGAGGCCGGGCCCATGCTCCTTCGAGAATGTCGTCTTGGGCAGGGGTCCCTTGACGTAGCCGCGCCTCATGGGGGAGGGCGATGCCTGGCTATGCCAGTAGACACCGGCGGGAGTTCGGTTGTAGCCCGAGGGGCAGCAATAATCGGAACACGTGTGAATGCAAGAGTGCATGAGAAATATGGTATCACTGGTTCCGATTATGCATGAGGTGATCACATCATGATTTATGGCATGCACGCATGAATTGATAACGTGCGGGGTATGGCAATGGCCAGTGAGATCGCTTGTGGTGCGATTCGCATGTGATTGATGAACTGCATCATCTAACGGCTATGTGCATTGCGTGTATTGTGCTGACTTATCACGTGCAGGGTATGGCATACCGGGTAAGGTTGCATGCGAACTGACTATATGATTGTTGGTCGCATTGCTTGCATTGTATGAGGTTTTACGTGCAGGGTATGGCATACCGGGTAAGGTTGCATGCAAACCGACTTTTGATTGTTTATTGGTTGCCCCTGTCTGTTGCTTGCTTGCGGGTTGTTGGTTGTTTGTTGTTGGGTTGAGTGAGGGGTGGTTCTGGAGAGATACCCCAGGTTGAGTTGGTGTACTAACCGGGGCTTAGGGGGAAGAACTCGCTGAGAGTTTATCTCAACCCGTCGTGGTTAACATTTTTCAGGTCTTTAGAATGGTGCACCCGCTGTGGAGAATCCTACCCCCCGTTTCTCCAGTGATCGACCTGATGGAGTCGAGTCCGATGAGTCCGAGTGACCGTGGTGTTGAACCCGAGGGTTCATTCGGTATAGCTGGATTAGCCTAGTTTCTTTTTGGCCTGGCTTAGAGGATGGATCGGCCCCTTTTGTCGGGCTTGTAATTCAAAAGACGATCCTCCGTTGGTTAATCCAGTAAATTGTGTAAATGAGTAGTGATGGTTGTTCTTGTTATTCATCCCTCTATCCCTGATTGATTGATTGATTGATTGTTGGACTGGGGATGGTTCGTCTTCCGCTTGCGCATAACAAAAGATTAAAATGAATAGTCGTCGACGAATCCTGGGACGTCGCTTTCAATCGACCAAGAGAAGGGGTTGTCGCGTGCTCGGGGTTCGGGGCGTGACACAATCCATCCGTCCTTAGTCCTCCGTTGAACATCTTTGGATACTATGCTTATGATGCTGCTTGGGCTCTAGCAATGGCTGTTGAGGAAATGGGAATGGGGAATTTTACCTTCCAGATGTTGAATGCTTCGATAGATGCAACTGATTTGGACACTATTGGGGTCTCTCAAAATGGTGAGAAACTTCTCCAAGAACTAGCCAATACAACATTCACGGGACTCACTGGAAATTTCAGCCTTGTTGATGGGCAGCTAGAATCGTCAGTGCTCCAGATTGTTAATATCAATGAAAATTTGGCAAGAGGGATCGGGTTCTGGACCCTAAAAAATGGGCTGCTAAGATATTTGAATCCATTCAACACAACTAAATATTCCATTTCGAAGAGTAATTCCGGAACAATAATATGGCCAGGAGATTCGACCTCCGTTCCCAAGGGATGGGAGTTTCCCGCAAATGGGAAGAGTTTGAAAATCTTAGTTCCTGTTAAAGACGGTTTCAATCAATTTGTGAGGGTGACACATGATCCTACAATGAACACATCTCAAGTCACTGGATACTGTATCGACATCTTTCGAGCCGTGATAGAAAAGCTGCCTTATGCAGTGACTTATGAATTTATTCCGTTTGCCTTGCCTAATGGAAGTAGTGCCGGTAGTTACAATGACATGATCGATCAAGTGTATTACCAAGTGAGATAATTGATTGCACCAGCTTCTCGTTGGATTACATGTTGAAACATACTATGCTATCATGTGGTTGACAAAGAAAACATTTTTCCCTTCCTTTTGTTGGAACAGAATTATGATGCAGTGGTGGGTGATACAACTATCCTTGCGAACAGATCATTGTATGTGGAGTTTACCCTACCATACACAGAATCGGGGGTTGCAATGCTTGTGCCATACAAGGACAACAAGAGCAACAATGCTTGGGTTTTCTTGAAGCCACTCACTTGGGATCTTTGGCTAGCAACTGGATGCTTCTTTGTGTTTATAGCATTAGTGGTGTGGATTCTCGAACATCGGATTAACGAAGATTTTAGGGGTCCAGCCACACATCAAGTTGGCACGAGCCTCTGGTTTTCGTTTTCAACCATGGTCTTTGCACATGGTAAACACCCTTCACTTTAGTAGATTAATCAAACATTACAATTTACATATCATTGTTGGAGATTTTATGTACTCACCCTTAATTTGGATTGCAGGGGAGAGAGCGTTTAGCAACCTAACGAGCTTTGTTGTGATCGTGTGGGTTTTCGTGGTACTTGTACTAACGCAAAGTTATACAGCAAGCTTGAGCTCTCTTTTGGTAGTGCAAAATTCTCAACCAACGATAGCTGATGTGTATCAGCTGCTAAACAGCGGACAAAGAGTGGGATACCAGAACCAAAAATTTGTTCATGAAATCCTAAAGCAAATGAAATTTGACGATTACAGACTTGTATCTTATAAGTCTGCTGAAGAATGTGATGCGCTTCTCTCCAAAGGAAGCTCAAATGGTGGGATTGCGGCTGCAATTGACGAAGTCCCCTACATTAAACTTGTTCTTTCTCAATATTGCAACAAATATACCATGATCCCGACATTTAAAATTGCTGGATTTGGCTTCGTAAGTCAATCTCTCAATTCTAGCAAAAAGAAAACCCCTCAAATTCTACAATTACTAAGGTTAGTCGTTATTTCTTTGATTGAAAACTCTCATGTCCTGCCTCTTTTGGTTTATAGGTTTTCCCCAAAGGGTCTCTGTTAGTACCGGATATTTCGCGAGCAATCCTTAATGTAACTGAAGGGCCTAAAATGACAGAAATCGAAAAAGCGTGGTTGACATCGGAAACCAACTGCATCAATTCGACTTCCTCGATTTCTTCCGATAGCTTGGGTCTTGACAGTTTCTGGGGCCTATTCTTGATTGCTGGAGTTGCTGCAGTTTCAGCTCTTCTCATTTACATGGTCAAATTTGTCAAAAGGAATTGGCATGTCATAACAAGTTCTTCAGCTTCGCTGTGGCAGAAAATTGTTGCATTGGGAAGGAGATTTTATGAAGGAGACGTCAATTCCCATACTTATAGGAAGGGCAGATTCAGAGATAGAAGTATGGATGATGGTACCAATAAGCATGCAGCTGTTGAGATATTAGAAAACACTAATTCCCCCCCTAATCCGTCAAGCAACTCCAGCCCTATCAACGATGTTTTAACCAATGAGCAAGGCGCACCATCTGCAGAACAAGGACTTCCTAACCATGTAGATGAAGATTGCCACAAGATATCAGGAAATGTCGACCTTACCAATGTAACTGAGAGAGGTACATGCCTCGACAACCTTAGATCCTAAACTTTAATCAATTTTGCACTGAATGCGGCATCTTTCTAACTCTACTTGTGTGAGCTCCTATACAAAATGGTCTACGCTTTGCCTGAATATGTTGATCAAATTCTTGCGGTCTACAATATGGCCGGTATTTTACTGTTCTCCTTCCATTGAAATCACTAAGAATACATGCTAGAACCTTGCTTGAGATGACCTTGAACTTGGAAGATGCCATGCCTACCATATTTATGCCAAATTCACCTTTTCCGAAGAGTACTTTTTTGTGTCTGAATGTTTGCAGATCTTTCATCACGCGAAGGCACTCAGCCAACTGCTGCTCGTGGGCCCCTTCATCACACCTCCCGTGAATGTCACTGCGGTGGCGAAGGTGGCAGTTCAAGCAGCTGCAGATCCTGCTTTCACTCCAGTCCTCATAGACGTTCGAGGATTAATCCGATATAGTCAACTGAAGTCGAAGTAGAAATGGTCCGACCCCTTTCTCTTTAAAGGTTCGATCTTATAGAGTTGTTCATAACATGAGCACTCATATGTTGTTTTCAAATCAAAAGCCTTTCGGTTTTTGTGGAGTCTATAGTTGCCTATAGGAGCAAGAGAAGAATTCTTAGTTCAGACCTTAAAGGCTGTAAATGCCCTGAAAGAGCTAAATCATTCGTACATTGTGGTATCCCTGGACTTTTGAGTCATGGACTGAACTCCAGGGAAATGCCTTTCAAGGATAAGTTCATCGGGCAAGAGTAATATAGCTTCGCATTGCTGTCATCCTCAATGTTATATATGGATTCCAGCCTCATTAACCCTTGGCGCACAATCAAATGACACGTTACAATCAAAAGTTTAGGGCATTGCAAGAATCAATAGGGCATGCAAGACTATCATGCTCCGACTCTCGAGTTCGCGGCAATCCCATTTCACTTGAGATCTAGTTGTACGACGTCCTAGGTACTGTCGTCGACCAATTTATTTTTATCTTGTAATTAAGCACATGCGGAAACGAACAACTCCCAAACCAAACAACAGGGATAACAACAACAGCAGCAGAGGAAAGACAAACACCATTTTATATATATGAAGGTTATCCAGCACACCAACAAATACATACACGCCTTATTATAGGCGACAAGCTAAGGCATACTCAAAAAGAGATTGGCTTGGCTAACCTAACACTGCACAAGTGTCTATTCGCTGGCCTCGGAGGGATCGCTCTCTTCGATCCTCGGAACTGCATCATCTAGGGTCTAAAAAAGTTAACCACGATGGGTTAAGATAAACTCAACAAGTTAAAGTCCTAAGCCCTGGTTAGGAACTTCGCTCGCCTCTGGAGTTTAACATACAACCTAATCCAGCAATTAGCACAATGCAGAGAGAAACAAAAGCATATGACAATTCAATAAGCAGACACAACCACAGGCGATCCTACTTGGCCTTGGCACACGTGACCGGCAGAAATTGTCATTTAACTCATCACGACATTAAGAGCATACGAATAATCAGAATATTGCATACAGCTTTCTCATGCCTCACACTCACACATGCTTCGATTATTACGACCTCTCCTCTTGGGCTACGGCACAATCTTATGGTTGGCAATTCCTGGCCAAGCCAGCTTTGTCCTCTTTATCTCAAGACACGGTGACGTCAAGGGCTCACTCCTAAGATGACATTCCCGAAGGAGCATAGGACCCACCCACTACCGCAGTCTCGCAACTAACAGGAACATAGGACCCGCCCACTACCGCAATCCCGCAACATGTCCCTCGTCAGGCAACTAACAAAATTTAGGGCGACCAAATGGCCACGGCACAACCCCATAAGGATTGGCGGTCTTTCGGCAATGTCGGGTTCCCTCTCTTAATGTGATCATGCAACACATCATCAAGCAATCCATTTATATCTTTGCTTTGTCATGAATGCAACATCACTCATGCTCATGCGACTAGCCATTTCAGATAACCCACGCAATATGTCATGTGGTATCACTCGACAATTCCAAAATTCCAAATTCAACCTATCAACAATCACATAAAGTCTCTAATTCTATGGAATAACTCAATAAATCAAACACTTTCACTTCCACTCAGTCTTCGATTATGCATTTCATCATTATCCATGCATATAATTAACAATCAGCACTTCAAGAAAGCATAACAACCAAGAACACATCAATTTGAAATCAAAATTTATTTCTATATGAACAGTGTCGTGAACGGTAATCGTGAACAGTTATTGTGAACAGTAATCATGAACAGTAAATTCGTTCGAAATTAAATAAATAAATAAAAATAAATAAACTTAACCATGATTAACAAATTAACTCAACCCTAGTTAATCTAACCTAACCATGATTAATTTTTAACCTTAGTTACTTTTAAAACTAACCATGGTTACTTTAATTAATTAACCTTAGTTACTTTATTACTAACTATGGTCAATTAATCTAACCCTAGTCAGCTTAATTAACCAACCTAATTAACCAATCAACCTTAATTAATCACAAACACACAAATACACTAATTAACCCCTAAGCAATATTAACCCCTAAACAAGGATTAGGAAGTTAACTTATTTGGATCGGAAATCCGGCGACACCAGTGCGTAGAGGGGAACGAGAGCTACGAGGAGTAAGCTCAGGGACGACAATGGATGACAAATGGTGGCCGAAACGGGCTAAAAATAGTGATGGTTACTATTCATGCGGAACTAGTGCAGCTTGATGGAAAAGGCTGAAACAGGCGGCTAACGGCGACCAAGGGTGACCGGGGGTGCACGACTGGCTTCCTAACTTCAGGGACTGCACTTTGGGTGGTGGTGTCAGCTCCGGTGACGGTGACAATGCCATTTTCTGGCTGGAAAACAGCAAGGACAGCAAGAAATAGCATAAGTGGAAGAGAAAAAGGGAGAGAGAGTGTGGCTAGGCTAGTGCACGAATTTTGGGGGAGAAAGAGGAGAGAGAAGGGGCTGCTGAAGACTTGGATAAGGCTAAGGCAAGTGGGCAAGCCACTTGTTGAAGAACCAATCAAAAGCAAGCAAAAACAAAGTATAAACAAAGCCCACTTGGGCACAAAAGCAAAAGGCCAAAAGAAAGAAGCCCATGGGCTGAGGAGGGAGAGGAGAATGGGCCAGCTTGGGCCCTCTTTGGGCTATGCTGGATGGGTGCAAGGCCCATTGGGTAGCCGGTCTTGGGCCGGCCCACCCACGGGCCCGAAACTCGGTCTAATTTTTCCTTTTTTACCGACACTTCCGTGTCTAATGGAAAATCACAAAATAAATGAGGCAATGTCCAAATATTTAGTCTTGATACCATTGAGAAGTCAGTTCCCAAAATCAAATTTAAAATTTGGGCTAAATTGAGTTGATTGCAACCGTAGTACAATTTGGATTATTGGGTGTCCTTTTAGGACTTTTCTTCATATTTGACCCGTGGTCAACCATTCTTTGATCCACGTTTACACCAATTCTCGAGTCAAGGACGTCCCTCGATTGTCGTGTGATCCCGAGGGCTCAATTGATAATCCAGAGTACCAAATGAAAATGATTCAGTTTACCGTCGTTCGTAGTTTGTATCGAAGTCATGTGGAAATCATCCGCAGTCTGACTTTGTACTTCTGCCGAATTGATTTATTTCTATTTCCTTAATAGTCTAGTACTTAAAGGATATCGTTCCCGCCTAGGTCTTCATGGTCGAAGGGTTCGTTCTTGATCGAAATTTGCGAGTTGAATGCGTATCGTTTCCTAATGGCGTCTCCCTGTAATCTGTTATCCCACGAACACACAGTTCGGAAAATTTATACTGACTAGGCCTTCAACTAACATCGGCATTTTATAAAATCCAAAAATGGGGTCGATTTTCAGGATGTTACAAAGACATTTGAATTATCATCATTTAGGAGTATAAAGTTTCCAATCAACCTAGCTCCTTTTCTGACATTTTCAATTGAGCAAACATTGTGATTTGTATGTCAGTTTCTTCCTCTTCTTCCTCCCATTTTTGCAGGCTTGAACTGTCTGTTGACTAAAATATCACTTTAGTGTTTCATTAACAAATAGAAAACTATAAAAAAAAATCATAAATCTATTGTGTTTGTGCTAATTTAGTCATTAATCTTATAATTGTGCAATTTAGTTGTTAACATATTCACATTTTGTCAATTGAGTCCATTCGGTTAATTTTGGTTAGAAATCACTAACATAGATGTTGATAATGCCATGTAGGATAGCCAACATCCATATTAGCGATTTCTTGTGAAAATTGACTGAATGAACTTAATTGACAAACGTGAAAATGTTTAGGATTAAATTGGCACAATTATAAGATCTATGATTGAATTGGTAAAATCCATATAACCTTTTTTGGTAATTTTCTTCATTAACGAATATCACAAGCAATAGTAGGTTTGAGCTCCCCTCTGATTAAACTTTTCTCTGAACAATCTAAGATGTCACATTATCACTTTTGTCGTGCCTTCCACAATTTCAAACCACCTTCATTTCGATGTGTAGGTGGTACTGTCAGTATCACAAGCCACTCAGAAAAGAGAAAATAATAAAAGAAAATCCACATCAGCCTTTTCCCCTACTAAATATAAACACTCTTAAAGAAAGGGCATTACCACACAATGTTCGCTAGTTTTATGATGTAAATGTATGATCCAAAACTTGTAGCACGTAATCTGTACCCGACACATAAATTTTAGGATTTTTCGTGTGTTTATTCCTAGAGTTTAGATAAAATCAGCAGGCTACAAGTACAAGTTTGTTAAGTTCGAAACCTCAAAATTGTCGATAAGGCGAGTGGAAGAAACTCAGCATGGAGAAATAGACACATCGTCCAATTAATGTTTTGACTTCTCTCACCATATATCTATTCTATTTTTCTTTATTCACCAAGTTTAGAAATAGACAGATCATCCTTTAGCTCCTTTTCTTCCACGATTTTCTTTATTCAAGTGGACTAAGCTCTACGCACTATGCATAACCAATACGGTGAGACCATTTCAATATGTTGATTTCTTAATGGTGTCAAAATCCAATATGCAATTAGACATATTGTTTGATATTTCCTTTCTTAAATTAAGCACGCTATTTCCTAGAATTTTCTTATTTGAAAGAGACAACGGAAGCAATGAAATCATCTTTGAACTTCTGGCCTGACTTTCCATATACTTCAACAAGAGATTCAAAACCCAAATTGGACTTAGACCGATGAATATAATTAGCAATTCCAGTGAATTTTAGCCTATATATCATGGAACATGCAAAGTGTGAAGTTTAGGTGGTTTATAATTGGGGACAAAACTTTGGGTATACGCTCATTTTATGGGAAATATTTAACTATACTTCCAGCAAGTCTCGTTGGATGAAATCATCCGAGAGGTATGGAAAGTATAAGTGGGGAAGGAAGGTAAAAAAGATCTTTTTCCCAGTACAATAGTTTAGTAAAAAACTAGCAAAGTCGATGCAAACACGGCTGCCAAAGGCCTTTTGGAAACATGCAATTTTAATTAAGGAAATAAATTTAATCTACAACAATATTTTTGGATTTTTATTAAAAAAATTCGAAATAAGAAATTACCCTAGCAATATTATTTAAAAAGAATCTACTCTAGTTTATTGTTTAATCTTTTTTAATTTTTTTAGAAAGAAAATAAATTCAAATCAAGTAAATATATAAAGAAATCACATCTACATCGAGCATAACACCAAATACCATCCATGTCCATTTAATATGAAAATAAATTGATGAATCATATCTCAGACATGAGATCAAATTTATCAATTTTTTAGAAAATCGCAAATCATATCTCGAGCCTAAAATTGGATTGACAACTTTTTTTCGTGTGATTATGATGTGAAATCGAACCGACAATCATATACACGTTGTAAAATTAAATTTCCTATTTGAATATAAAATTAGACAAGACTTTTCTTACCTAATGCAAATATTTGTTTCCAAATTTGACAACTTGTGCATGGTGGATTGACACAGTTATCGGTGGAGACATCGTAAGGAGGCTTGCGGTGTCGGGTCATGCTGACACAACAGACGGCGTCATTGTGCTCGAATAGCATAGGCGTCATTGACGGCAGAACAACAGTGGAGTCGTTGTTGGTGGTCGAGCATCTGTGGGCAAAGGGCTTGTGAGCGTCAAGCTGGTCGCGATCAAAGGCACCTCCTGAAGAAGACAACCCCTTTTTGCTTTTTGCTTTTTCTCTCTCTCTTTCTTGTTTCCTTCTCTCGCGTGTGTCCAAGAAGAAAGAGAGAAGATCTCTCCTTTGTTACCAAGAGACCAAAAAGGAGACCTACACATTTTCTCACTATTTCTCTTCTTGTGCTCCCTCGTTGCCAAGAAGAGTCCCTACTCTTTTTCTTTTTCTTTTTTCTGTATTTTGTGTAATATCCTGAAAATCGACTTATTTTAGCCCGAATTCGATTTTGGGAACCAACTTCTTAGTGATATCAGGACTAAATACTTGGACGTCGTCTCATTTATTTTGGGATTTTCCGTTGGACACGGAAGCGTCGGAAAAAGGAAGAATTGGATCGGGTTTCGGGCCCGCAGGTGGGCCGACCCAAGACCGGCGGCCCAATGGGCCTTGCACCCATTCAGTCTAGCCCAAGAGGGGCCTAAATTCCCCTTCCTTTCCAGCCCATGGGCTTCTATCTTTTGGCCTTTTGTTTTTGTGCCCAAGTGGGCTTAGTTTATGCTTGTTTTTGCTTTGTTTTGATTGGTTCTTCAACAAGTGGCTTGCCCACTTGCCTTGGCCTTATCCAAGTCTTCAGCAGCCCCTTCTCTCTCCTCTTTCTCCCCAAAATTCGTGCAACAGCCAGCCCACTCTCTCTCTCTCCCTTTTTCTCTTCCTTTTCTCTTCCATTTCTGCTGTTTATTGCTGTCTTTACTGTTTTCCAGCTGGAAAACAGCCTTGCCGCCATCAACAAAGCCACCACCACCGCCCAAAGTGTAGTCCCTGAAGTTAGGAAGCCAGCTGCGCACCCCCGGTCGCCCCAGACTGCCTGTTTCAGCCTTTTCTACACTGCTGGTCAGTTCCACATGAACAGTAACCAGCAGTGTTTTTGGCCCGTTTCGGCCATCGTTTGTCATCCATAGTCATCCCTGAGCTTACCTCTCGTAGCCCTTGATCCCCTCTATGCACCGGTGTCACCAGATTTCTGATTCAAGTAAGTTAACTTCCTAATCCTTGTTTAGGGGTTAATCTTACTTAGAGGTTAATTAGTGTATTTGTGTGTTTGTGTTTAATTGAGGTTGATTAGTTAATTAGGCTGATTAATTAAGGCTTACTAGGGTTAGTTAATTGACCATAGTTAGTAATAAAGTAACTAAGGTTAATTAATTAAAGTAACCATGGTTAGTTTTAAAAGTAACCAAGGTTAAAAATTAATCATGGTTAGGTTAGATTAACTAGGGTTGAGTTAATTTATTAATCATGGTTAAGTTTATTTATTTTTATTTATTTGTTTAATTTCGGACAAATTTACTGTTCATAATTACTGTTCACGATTACTGTTCACGGCACTGTTCATACAGAAGCAAAATTTGCTTTCAAATTGTTGTGTTCTTGATTATTAAGGCTTGTTGAAGTGTAAATTGTTGATTATTCCCAAGAATTAGGAAATGTACGTGATTGTTGATTGGTTGAAATTGAATTTCAGTTTGTTGTAATTTTCACGAGTGATTGGGTTGTATTGCATGACATTATACGTGTCAACTGCAATAGCATATTGCATGACCATGAATTATATGTGCATTCACGATAGAGCAAAAAAAGAACGGATTGTTTGATGATGTGTTGCATGATCACATTAAGAGGAGAGCTCGGCGCTGCCGGTAGACCGCCAACCCTTGGGGTTGTGCCGTGGCCTTTTGGTCGTCCTGACTTCGGTCGGTTGCCTGACAGTGGTTAGTTGCGGAGTCGTGGTAAAGGCCGAACCCATGCTCCTTGGGGAATGCCGTCGATGGGGGATAGCTCGTGATGTTGCCATGCCTCATAGAAGAGGACGATGTCTGGTCTACGACCAGTTGATTGCCAACCATAAGGTTGTGCCGTGGCCCTAGTGGTCGTAATAATCGGAGCATGTGTGGATGTGAGACATGAGAAAACTGTGTGCAATGCTCTGATTATTCGCATGTCTCTTAATGTCGTGATGAATTAAATGATAGTTTCTGCAGGTCACGTGTGCCAAGGCCAGGTAGGGTCACTTGTGATTGCACCTATTTATTAAACTATCTCCTGTGGTTATTTCTCTGAAGTAGTGTTGGATGATTTGATGAATTAGGTTGTATGTTAAACTCCCGAGGCGAGCGAAGTTTCTAACCGGGGCTTAGGACTTTAACTTGCTGAGTTTATCTCAACCCGTCATGGTTAACCATTTTAGGCCCTAGGTAATGCAGTACTTGAGGATCAAAGAGAGCAATCCCTCTGAGGCCAGCGAGAAGGCACTAGTACAATGTTATGTTAGTTAGGCCGGTTCCTTTTTGAGTGGGCCTTAGCTTGTTGCCTGTAGTAAGGCGTGTAAGTATTTGCTAGTGTGCTGGCTAACCTTCAGATATATAAAATATTGTTTGTCTTTCCTCTATTGTTGTTGTTGCTATCCCTGTTGTTTGTTTTGGGAGTTGTTCATTTCCGCATGTGCTTAATTACAAGATAAAATGAATTGGTCAACGATAGTACCTAGGACGTCGTACAGTTAGACCTCAAGCGAAATGGGATTGCTGGGAGCTCGAGAGTCGGGACATGACATTTTGTGTCTGTGTATGAAATTGTGTAGCCCCCTTTTTATAGGTGAGAAGATTATGTTATTCAAGAAAAAATGATAAATTTACATATTTCTTATTTAGCTCTTGTGCAAAGAATATGTATTCCACGTATAATATTTTTTCAATATTTCATTCGAAATCTTCCCTTTTGTCAAGAAATATATCCCACGGTGTATATACTACATGAATATGTGAAAGATTCATTGAATATTGGAAGAATAATGCGAATCTTCTCTGGAATATTCTCATCTTTTAACTCGTTATTCCTTAACGGGCTTATCCAAATTCTCTCTCACTATGTGCTTAGTCCAACTCGTTAAATTAAAGCTCAAAACCGTCAATTCGAACCCATTTGTCACCGGTCCAATACAAATATAATAATAATAAATGCTCCTAAAACTATATGCTATTCAATTTAATTCTAATATTTTTGTTTAGGAGTTAAAATTAATCCCTAAATTTTTGTGCATAACAAATGATCAATCAAAATTTAGGTGTCAACATATTTACATAGCACTTTTCCAGCGAACTAAGGTCGAAACGACATCATTTTTATTGCTAACGTGACAAGATAAGTTTTGGGCGCTAATGTGGCTAAATCAACTCAAAATCATATTGTTTTTAGCCTTGATTTAATTTTTATATAAATATTAATTAAATTAAATAAAAAAAATTATAAAAATAAAGTGAAGTAGTAGCACAACGGGCTCCACCACTCGTGGCCATAGCCCTATCGTTAGTTGGGCAACGGCAATGGCTACAAGGGTTGCTAGTGCCTAAGTGAGGGCCAATGACCCTTACCATACTCTAAGAAAGGGCGGTGACCCTCTCCCGGATCTGCGAGGATCATTGGCACCTATGCGAGGGCCAAGAGAGAATGATGATCTTCTCCTTGATCTGGGGCAAGGACCACTCAACCTTGCCTCAACCTAGGCAAGGGTTGTTGGCCCTACTGTCGACCCTCACCCAGATTTGTGAGAGGGTTGTTGCCCTCTCCCAATGTTTGGTGAGGGCTTGTCGACCCTCGCCTTCAGTTGACGAAGGTCACTGGCCCTTGCCTAGTCGACAACCTTTGTTGTCCATTGTCCCCACATCACCCTAATGGAGATGGGACGACAGCCACAGCAAGAGAGTCCTCTCCCACTTATGTTGCTAGTTTTTTTTGTAATTTCATTTTTAATATTAATTAATTAATATTTATATTAAAAATTAAACTTAGAATCAAAACGGCGTCGTTTTGCATGAGGGGAAACTGATGTTAATTTTTGATGAGCCACACAAGTGATATAAATTATTAAAAAATTGCTACATCAAATTTCCAACAGATTTTGTTAGAATTGACACTTAAGTAATTTAATTTTTTTAAAAAGTGACACTCAAGTGTATATTTTGTAATTTTTCGTACTTAAATGTCTTTCCGTACCAAGTTTTGACATTTGGGCTGTAACATCCTGAAATTCGAGCCCTTTGAGGGATGAATGAACGTGAATTTCGTCAATGCATTGTTGGTTGATCTTACTCGGAACTGATCACTCCTAAGATATTGACCTTGAGGGGAAAGGTTAATAGGGACAGAACTTGTGCGACTAAAGAACTTGACCTAGGAAAACGACTAGACTATGAGACTTGCGTAAGGACGATCCTATAGATATGCAGGCCGATTCCAAGGATGAATAGAAGTCAATTCGTGGGTAGAACATAATGGGACAACGAGTGATTCCGTATATTGTTATTGAACCTGCGAACGGCCCTATGTCGATCCTTGATAATCGTGTACTTTGAAATAAGAATCGATTCTTCGCAATTTCATATAGTCAAGGACCTCCATGTGTTGAGAAGTCTTGAACGTGAATTGGCACGAGTCAGTTACACGTGAATCCTCAAAGCCGCTTGTCAGTTTGAGTAGTACCAAAAATGGCATTCGGGCGAAATTGATATGGCATGAGACTCCAATATTGGACTTCGAATTTTCGGGAATGTCCGGGACGGACTTTTAGATGATGATTCTTAGACAGTCGCAGTGCTGGTTAAGCCGAGTATTTGGAAAAGAGATTTACGAATCGAGGAAACAAGCCTACAAGGACGTGGGCTGGGCAAGAATAGTGTGGGCCTCACGCCTAAGGTGGGACAACCACTATAGAAGGCCCAAGGCAAGCAAGTGAGCCCGTTAGGCCAAACCAACCCTTTATCCTTCCAAGCCCGTTGTTTAACCTTGAGCCATTTGGAGCTCAACAAATTCCCGAGCTCGTTCCTATTCATTTTCAAGCCCGTTTCCTAGGCTCGCCCTTCATTTTCAGCCTAAGGGCAGATTGGGAAATGTGCAAGGTGAAAATGATCAAAATGCCCTTGATATTTTGAAGAAAAGTCAAAAGGAAGAGAGATAAGATGATGTCATTTGTTTGGGGGTTGAAGCAAGCCATTAAATGCCATTAATGGAGGTCTTCTAGCAGTTCACTTTACTCTCTCTCTCCTCTTCATCTTCTTCAAAAATCGCACACTTCTCTCCCATGGTTTTCCCTTCATTCCTTCAGTTTTTCAGTCTGACCTTTCACCGAAATCTGAGTTGTTCATTGCCTTCCCATTGGAATCTCAGCCCGTGCCACCTTCTATTGTGTTCGTAAGACGAAAATTGTTCAAATAGCATCAATCGTTCACCGAATGGAGCCTCCGGCCATCCCGTATAGCCATCGGAAGTTTCTGCTCGCCGGACCGCCACTATTCCGCCTACAGCAGTTTTGTTCTGCCTTTTCACATGTTTTTCTTCCATTTCGGCCAAACCACCGCCCATCCCAACCACTAGTAGTTCCCCCTTGACCCCCAAGTGTCGTCGGTTGCCAGCCCGCCGCTCGCCGGAGCTTGGGGCAACCCATTTTCCTCCGGTCAGCCATTTTCCTCCTGTGCAATGTAGTTTTCAGTGTTGCAGTGGGTATTCCGAGTTTGTTGCTGCTGTTTTGAGCTCAGGACCGCCTTGGATCGCAGTGGTGGAGGTCCTTGGATCTCGGATTCGTCGCCACCGCATCCGTGTCGCCAACCCGCTTAACGAGTGTATTTAGCCCATAATCCCTATTTAGTGCCTAAACTTGCTCAGGGTTGGTTTAATTAGTTGTAAATTTGGCTTAGGAAGTTTAATTAAGTGATATTATCCCTAAGATAGGTGTTTAGATAGATAGTTAATATTAGATTAGCTTAATTTTGCTTATTGGGCATAATTGTGCTTAATTTGTGATTAATTATGTTTATGTGATTAAATAAGCATGATTTGCTTAAATGGATTGATTAATTGTTTTAATTAATTTTTTGTTTAATTTCAGGATTAAATGTTTTAATTAATTGAATTTCGGAAAAATCACTGTTCATAATTACTGTTCACGGCACTGTTCATGCATAAGCTAATTTTTGTCTTAATTTGATGTGTTCTTGGTTGTTATGATTTATTGAAGTGCCGATTGTTAATTATACTTGTGATTCATGATGAAATGCGTGATCGAGTATTGGTTGGATTTGGATTTTTGGAATTATCGTGTGAGATCGCATGACATATTGCAAGGGTTATCTGAAATGGCATGTCGCATGAGTATCAGCGCATGAGCGATGTTGCATTCACCACCAAGCAAAAGCAAAGACAATAATGGATTGCTTGATAATGTGTTGCATGATCACATTAAGAGAGGGAACCTGGCATTGCCAGAAGACCGCCAATCCTTATGGGATTGTGTCGTGGCCGTTTAGTCGCCTGACTTCAGTCGGATGCCTGACGGGGGACATGTTGCGGGACTGCGGTAGTGGGCGAGTCCTGTGCTTCTTCAGGAATGTCATTTTAGGGAAGGTATGACCCCTGATGTCACTGTGCCTCGAGGTAAAGAGGACAAAGCTAGTTTAGCTAGGAACCGCTAACCATAAGGTTGTGCCGTGGCCCAAGAGGGGGCGTAATAATCGGAGCATGTGTGAGTGTGAGACATGAGAAAGTTGCGTGAGATGCTCTGATTATTTGCATGCTCTTAATGTCATGATGATTTGCGGTATGCACGCATGATTGACAGTCATGCAAGGTATGACAATGGCCAGGTGAGATCGCTTGTGACGCGATTCGCATGTGATTGATGAACTATTTCATCTAATGGCCATGTGCCTTGCTTGTATTGTATGAGATTCGACGTGCAGGGAATGGCATACCGGGTAAGGTTGCATGCGAACCGAATTTGATTGTTGGTTGTCCCTGCCTGTTGTTTGGTTTGCTATTTGCTAATTGGTTGTTGTGGGTTGAGTGAGGGGTAGTTCTGGAGAGATACCTCGGGTTGAGTTGGCGTACTAACCGGGGCTTAGGGGGAGAACTCACTGAGATTTTATCACAACCCATTGTGGTTAATCATTTTTAGGTCCTTAGAATGGCATACCCGCAGTGGAGAATCCTGCCCCCGCTTCTCTAGTGATCGACCCGATGGAACTTGAGTCCGACGGGTCTGAGTGATCGTGGTGTTGAACTCGAGGGTTCTTTGTGTACTGTTGAATTAGCCTAGTTCTTTTGGTTCACTTAGAGGATGGATCGGCCCCTTTTTGTCAGACTTGTTAATTAGAAAACGATCCTCCGTTGGTTAATTTAATGAAGATGTATAAATGAGTAGTTGTTGTTGTTCTTGCTGTTCATCCCTCTATCCCTGTTTGATTGTTTATTTGTCTGGGGATGGTTCATCTTCCACTTACGCTTAATTAAAGATAAAATGAATGGTCGTCGATGGGTCCTGGGACGTCACTTTCAATCGACCAAGAGAAGGGATTGTCACGTGTTCAGGGTTCGGGGTGTGACATAGGCTACTATTTTACCCTTGGAAAACTCATGGGAATCAACTATAAAGCATCTCAAGTCTATTTTAATGCGGTCAGTAGCGTGGCCACTACGGCCTAACGTACCTATTGAAGCTACTACAGGCGAAGGTCCTTTGTTAATGATCGTGTTCTTTCCTAGAATTTGATTGAAAGAGACTTTGTGCAAGCTCTGATACCTACTTAGACACGACCCTTCAAGTACAATGCAGACTTTACAAGCTCATGTCTATTCGCGTATACTAAAATAAATTTCCTAATGAATTAATAATATTTTAATTGCTTGTGATTGTTATATTAAACTAATCCTGAAAATTCCGTGCTACTTTTTAGCAACGATGCAAACATTGCTTGACTCAGATGCTTCTAAACTTGTCGCTTAAGTATTGAATTTATAATAAAAAGAAATTCAAGAACTAAGCTGGAGACTTGGAAAGACTTAACTCGATCGAGATATCTGCAATTATAATAAATAGGTCATCTATTACAGCCAAGTTTGGAAAAATTCAACTCGACTAAATCATTCCAAGCTAGCGATATTAGGGGGATTCAAACATTCAGCTTATTAAGATTAGAAGGAATATTCCATTAAACATATTATATTTTTAGAATCTTATTCATGTCTTTAAGTAGATAAATCACTCAACAACTTCTTTCTTTAATCCAGCACCATTTTTTTCCCTGCAAATATCTCTTCTAATTGTAATGTAAATCATTTACCTAAAAATACATCAAAGTGAGTTTTCTTTCAACTAAAAAACAGAGGTTCAATTTTCTAACTAGCATAAAAAACTTTACAAAAAATTGATTGGGAAGGGGGCTAGGGCGTTTAGTTCTGGGTGTGAGATTTAACTTTCATACTTTGTAAAGAGATAAAATAAAAGTCTAATAGTTAGATATGAATAGGGAGATACAAGGGACTCGTCCGTGTGAAAACCAAAAAGCCTGGATTCGCCTCTAAAGGTTCATCATTTCCAAATGAACCGTTATTTGACCATTCTTCAACTTGCCGTTAGAACTCAATTTTCTGATTGCGCTTCACAAATGATACAAATTTTTTGGAGAAATTATTCACGACATTTTTTTATTTTGTCTGCCAATGACTTGTATAATGGGCCCATTTGACAAATTTTCGTGTCATGTAAATCTAAATAGAATCCAATGGACAAGATTAGGAAATACATTGAAAGTCAAATGATGCCTCCGCCTTGCGTGGAAAAAGATATGAGGGGCATGGCTTACCGAGGAAATATCATTTGAGCAGAGCTAATTAATTTCAACGTCATTATTTAAATCACATAATATGAATACATAAATACCAATAGCTCATAATAATATAAATATAATAATCCCTCGCAAGCAACTATGATGTGATGCTTTTGTATGCATCGAATGAGTCAACCGATGGAGAGAATCCGCACTACCATCATCGTCCATCATATTTAAATACGGTCATATGAAACATTTTGACAATCTTATTATTATAGCTCATATTTTAATTTATTGGATGACCTCATCGACGGTTGCTGTACTGTTTTTTTTTCCTTTTTGGTCAAGAGGCCAAGTGCTGGGTTTTTCATTATTTATTTTTTGAAAACTTGTACATTAATTGCTAGGTTGGTTTGATTAGAGATATATTTAATACACACATACAATTGCACATATATTTATATTTGTTGAAATATCACGTATCGCTTGATTATCAAATTTATATACTCTTTTTTTTATATGTGGTTTCCTTCCATATATTTACATAAATTTTTAAGTTGGATTTTCTAATGGAGTACTGCAGTCAAGCTCTGTCCCAGTTTATTGCACTTGTATGTCTACTGCATTCGCTATATATCATTCATAATCCGGCTTAAGAGAGGATGTTGAAAATGTCAAAGAATTTGACTTCAAGGCATACGCATTTGCTTGGAAACTCACATAAAGTCAGCTGCAAGCATCTCAAGACCACCCGAAGTATGTTACGGCTTAACGTATCTATTGAAGCCACTACAGGACAAGGTCTTCGGGATCGTGATGATTAATTTAGCTCTCATAAGTTAATGATTGCCCTGTGTGCATCTCGCAGGATGAATTGGTCAAGGTCAACGAGGTGGGCAAACACAAATTTCCAAATTTAATCGAAGATGACCCCCACTCCCGTAAACAAAGACTTTCTCTGGTCTCAAATATCCATTGTTTTCTTGATTTCAATAACTAGTCTACTTTTAGAGTTATATGTCCGCATATTTTCAGTCAATTTGGGAGTAATGTTTTAATTTTGCTGTAACATAAATGCATATTTTTATTTTTAAGAATTACTACTTTGATGATTACTATGCAAAATACAAAAGAAAAGATTCTCTCTATTCTTGTCTAGATTCATGTACAAGAATCTAGAAAATTTCAAATAAGGGTTTGATATAGCCTTATTTTCTCAAATAAATCCATAAAGTGGCCATGTCGGTCTAAAAAATGCTTTATCTCACAAGTTGTTAAGGACACTTTAGTCATTTACTTTTTATTTTATTTTATTTTATTTTTTTTTCCTTTTTTTATTTTTCATTCCAAAAAAAAAAAAAGACCAACTCAAAAAAGAAAAAAATTTAAAACTTAAAAAAAAAAAAAATACAGGCTGGAGGGCTAGCGCCAGCCCTCACACTTGAGTTTTTGTTTTTTTTTTTTAAGTTTTACCCTTTTTTGCCCTTTTGATTTTTTCCTTTTTGTAATAAAAAACTAGAAAAAGGAAAAAAAGGAAAGAAAATAATAAAATATAAATAATGGAAATGCCATTGACCAACTGATAAAGTTATATATGTATATATTTTTTTTTTTTTTTTGAGATTGATATAGCTCTTATTTGAAATAGAGTTTTGCTAGTATAACAGTTTTTGTAATACTATGAGAATAATAGTTTATTGTGAGCTATATATTTTTTAAGGAATGGGTCCTACAATAATTTATAATTATTTGTTATTTGATTTTTTACTGTTCAGAATCCACTATTATTCTCACAATATATTAAAAAACTGCTATCTAAGATAAATAATTTGAAATAAGGTTCATTTTAGGTCTTTATTTTAGATTTTCCTTACGAGAATCAACTGAGTGCTATTATCCTCGCTAAAGTCAAGGTTGGAACTCTTGGCCTCGCTTCTTCCACAGAAAAGAGATGCCAATGAGGCAACCATCTCTTGTGGCTATAAAACATTAATTATGACAGGTTGATTCTTCGGTTTTTGCGACAAAGAAACAGGACTAGGGAAAAGAGGCTGCACAATCTTGGGCTTGAGCAAAAATCCAAGTAGTTCATGGTATTAACCAAAATCCTAATGAGTTAATCTTAGGTGCTGTGGACATATTCAAATAAGACATAGAAAACATGTCAATTAAAGCCTTTTTGTAGTTGTCACGTACTTCTCATTATAGTTGAAATCGTCAAATAATTTCTTCTTTCTTCTTCTTCTTCCTCATTATCAATTTCTTGGTGCAAAATCATGTAGTATCTTCTACGAGTTTTCGTATTATATCCAACCCAAGCAGTTTCTTCTTAGTTGTCACGTACTTCTCATTATAGTTGAGAATCCTTCAAATAATTGCTTCTTCTTCTTCTTCTTTTTGTGCACAATCATGCCGTTTTTTCCACGAGCTTTCGGATAATCTCAATCCCAATATGTTCCTAATACATCGCTAGAACTAGAAAATTTACAAGAGATCACTAGATGATGTGTCCCTCCTGTATACATCAGATTGGAGACCCAACTTTTTTAATCTTAAATTCGAGCGGTTCCAGCAGTCCAACTATCGGTGTTACCAGGAGGTCATGCTATATCTCTTTGCAGGATACGTTTTCCCAGATAGTCCCGCCCACGTTGAGCAATCCTCGAATGGGGCTTTCCAAAGCTCTTCCCCATTATAAGTACAGGTTCATCATCACATATCCTCCATGTCTCACTCTCTCTCCTTCGCACACACCTCCTTTTCCAAAAACCCTTTTCAATGGTTCCTTCGAGAATTTCCTTCGATGCTGAAAAGCTCCTCTTTTTAGCTCTCTCCTTTTTCGCGATCATTGAGACCTTCAAATTTGGCCCTTGTGCCACAATGGCGCAAAGCAGTAACAACAACAATGGGACAACTATCCCAGTGAACGTTGGGGTGGTTCTTGATATGAAGACTTGGGTGGGTCAGATGGGAATTACCTGCATCAGCATGTCTCTCTCTGACTTTTACAGTTCAAACCCTTCCTACAAGACCAGGCTGGTCCTCAACGTTAGGGACTCCGAACAAGATGAGGTTGCTGCAGTTGCTGCAGGTTCTCTCTCTCTCTCTCTCTGGTCATGATACTTGTTCAGAATTGTATGGTGACGCCAGTTTTTGGGTTAACACTTTTGTACTTTTGTCGATCGTGTCAATTTTTTGTTTTTTGGTGATTCTATTGTTTCTACCAATTTTATGGGGTTAACAATCTCTGCTTGAACTTGGAAGTAATTTGGTTTTAGGTCAATACTCATCTGCTCGTAGGGGATAAAGTATCTTATTTGTATGATGCAAGATAAAACAGTTATGGTTCACAATGACGTATCTGCCAATCATTTGAATATTTCAGCTTCCATATATATGAAATTTGAAAAGAGTTCCCAGTTAAAATTTCCAAAGACTCAAGAACATAAGTTCCATTCAATATGCATTCTCGTAGAGAGATCATCTAAGCCCCAATTTCCAAAGCTCCAAGACGAAACGACCAAGGTATCAAGGAATTGTCAGTCACCAATCTTTATTCACTGTCTTGGCGGAAGGAACCTTTTTCTCTCCATTTCAAGTTGATAAATGCATTATTTTCAAAGGGGGTTTTAAACATTGTGAATAAGTCATTAATATCATCTAATAGAATCAAAACATTGATAAAGTTTGTAGTTAAGATTCAATTTGATCTCTTTCACACTAGGAACGAAATGGTTTTGAAGCCAGAAATATGTCTATGTATGCCGTCGTATGAGACTGACAATTTGACTGTTACCTTGAGAGGATTCACGGGTTTTGTTCAATCCACACCATACCATTAAACAAGACTGGTCTTTGAGAGTAGCATTTGACCTTGGAACCATTTAGTTTACTTCATCCTTCCTTTTTCCGGAGTTTACTTTTCATATAACAAGAAATGGTATGGCGAGAAAGCATATTGGGGTATCCAATTGTAACAGCTAGATACAGATATTTATTTCAGAGTCATGCCAAACCGATAATCTCTAATTCATTGAACTTTTTCTTGGGGTTTTTCTTTTTGAATTTTAAGGGTGTAGTCAATTTAAATAATATTATGTGGTTTATGGATTATATAGATCAGATTCATCTCGATCATCGATCATGTGAGTCTCATGGAAGGACTCACATGATTATTGATTGAGATGATGTTGATCAAAATTCTTCATGGACCATGCCATAATTTCTTAGCACCATTGGTGTTGGTCAACTGTTGATCTTTGAATTGAAGAGTCTACTTTCTCTATCATCTCAAATATGCATAAATTTATAAATTCAAAGTTTCAAATTGATAAAAACGTGTGAACGGGATTTTTGTCTATGGTCTTGGATGGGAAAATATACGAGGACTACTGTTGCTTGTTTTCTTCTTTTGAAGGATATACGGCTCCCCTGTGAGTCTTGTCCCTCAACTCAATGAAATTAGCCTACATGTTAATGATAAGGGAACCACGTTAAATTGTCTTGCAAATACTAAATGCTACATATTTTACTTTAGAAAAAGAGCCTAACATTGTTTTGCTTTTCAGATAAATAAAAATAGTAATTTTGGCGGGGATGGTTGATAGAGAATTTCAAAATTTTCTTTGGCAAATAGGTACATGGTACATATCTCTACATAAGTATGCTGCTTTTTTTTTTTTTTTTTTTTTTTTTTCAGAAATTGAGTTGAGTCAGTGTTTTATTATTTCCATGGAAGTTTTGTGTTATCGATGGTGAGATGAAGCAACTTAGGTTTCAATTTCAACCAAATAATTACCAAATCGTGAAAGCAGTTTAATATCGATGCTGGGAACTTGATATATGACATCTAACATCACAAAGATGACCTCATAGAGTCAACTTAACGATGAAGAAAGTCAACTTGATCGCGTCGAGCCAATTTATACACTCTAATTTTATTCTCAATTTACTTTTGTTCAAAGAATAAGTGTATGCTTGGTTTGCAATTGTTGGAGTAATTAAATATTAAACCATAGCTTCATCTAATAGTTTAAGCTTTTAGAATAGTTAACTTTGATCCTATCAAAACCTTACATGACATCAAAGCTGAAGGTTCTGAATTTAAATTTTTCTAGACCCCATTTATCTTACCAATTAAATATTTCCACATTTAATACTTGGCATAAAGACCATACTAAACATGAAGGAGAGTGTGCGAGTAATTTAATATTAAACCACAGTTTCATCTAACAGTTTACACTTTTAGAATAATTGACAATAATCCCATAAAATTTCACAACAATATCATATGCCAAACCTTATCAATGGTGACAGCCCAATGCCTGCAATCTGGTAAATAAACCGTATCTTTAAAAAAATCTCACTGGTTGATTGCAGCCTTGATTTCCCTGCACCATGAAGTACTAATAATTTCATGTTCGGTTCACTTCTCTAGACTTTTTGCTTGCGTCTTTCTTGGTCAACAATGTGCTGTCAATAGATATTGCCTGTGGACACAACTGTGCATCATGTCTGATATTTCGTGGACCTGCAGTTTACTTAATCAAGTGAGTTTCTTCGGTGTAAAAAGATATTGCCTATAGACACAACAGTGCATCATGTCTGAAATTACGTTAAAATCAAATGGGGCTATGGTTCGTGAGTAACATGGTATTATTCTTGCTAAGAGGTTTCGCCAACCCAAGTCGGATCCATTGGGATTTTATCTTCTTACAAATATGTCAAATTATGAGTTATTCATAATGAAACAACGTTCAGTGATACATTCAATTTCATAAACATTTTAGGCATAAGGGCATTGAAAATCCTGAATTTTGTCATGAAATTACAATTGAGTTCTACAATTTTCAAAAAAATATAACTAAGTCTTAAAACTTTTTATAAAAGTGTAATTGAGTCTTAAAACTTTATACAAAAGTGCAATTGAGTCTTAAAATTTTCAAAAAGTGAATAAAGTCCTAAAACTTATCAAGTTGGTGCAAGCAAGTCTTTAAACTTATTAGTATTTTCCATTTGTCAAGTTGAATGGAGTTAATTGAATAACTAGATTGCACTAACTTAATAAGTTTTAGTATTTAATTACACTTTTTGCAAGTTTTAGAACTTACTATATAATTATCTTAACATTTTATTACCATGAGTTAATATCACTAAAAGAAACTGAGAAAATGGAGACTTTTGTTCTGGTTAGCAAACGCATGGGTTGAGATAATGTTGAGTACGAGCTCTTTTCCAACTTTAAACTCCTTTCCTTTTTGTTTGATATTTCTATTTTTATATTTATTGACATCTGATCAACTATGCCTTTTTTGATAAGAATTTCCATTATCTCACTCTTTTTTGGTTCACCCGTGCAGTAGTTCATTTGATAAAGAATAAGGAAGTCCAAGCCATAATAGGCCCTGAAGGTTCAATGCAAGCAGATTTCATCATTGATCTCGGGAACAAATCTCACGTGCCCATTATCTCTTTTTCTGCTACTAGTCCTTCCCTCAGTTCGATTCGGAGTCCGTACTTCATTCGAGCCACGCAAAATGACTCATCCCAAGTGATTGCCATAAGCTCAGTCGTGCAAGCTTTTGGCTGGAAAGAAGCTGTCCTCATATATGCGGACAATGAGTTCGGAGAAGGCATCATACCTTCTCTTACCGATGCTTTGGGAGAGGTCGACATACGAGTGCCCTATAGGAGCCTCATTCCTCCTTCGGCCACGGACGATCAAATCCTACAAGAACTCTACAAGTTAATGACAATGCAAACGAGGGTCTTCATCCTGCACATGTTACCTACCCTCGGGTCTCGGCTATTTGCCAAAGCTAAAGAGGTAGGAATGATGAGCGAAGGTTATGTATGGATCTTGACTAATGGAATCATTGACCGATTGAATTCAATGGATTCATCTATTGTCGCTAGTTCAATGCAAGGAGTACTGGGCATCAAGTCTTACGTCCAGGATACGCAAAACTTGGACAACTTCATTCTACGGTGGAAGATGAAATTCCAACAGCACAACCCATCCGTCCATAATCCTACATTGAACATTTTCGGATACTGGGCTTATGACGCTGCTCAAGCTCTGGCAATGGCTGTCGAGGAGATGGGTCCGGCAAATTTTACCTTCCAAATGTTGAAGCCTTCGACAAATGCAACGGATCTTGATACTATTGGGGTCTCTCAAAATGGTGAGAAACTTCTCCAGAAACTAGCCAATACGACATTTGTGGGCCTCGCTGGAAATTTTAGCCTCGTCAATGGGCAGCTAGACTCGTCAGTGTTCCAGATAGTTAATATCAATGGAAATACAGCAAGAGACATTGGGTTTTGGACACAAGAAAATGGGCTGCTAAGAGGTTTGAATTCAATCAACACAAGCAAATATTCCACTTCGAAGAATAATCTTGGATCTATAATATGGCCAGGAGATTCGACCTCTATTCCTAAGGGATGGGAGATTCCCACGAATGGGAAGAGGTTGAAAGTCTTAGTTCCCGTAAAGTATGGCTTCGAGGAATTCGTGATGGTGAATCGAGATCCTAGCACAAATACATCCCAAGTCACTGGATACTCTATTGACATCTTTCAAGCTGTGGTAGAAAAATTGCCTTATGCATTGCCTTATGACCTTATTCCGTTTGCCTTGCCTAATGGAAGTAGTGCTGGTAGTTACAATGACATGATCGATCAAGTCATTTACCAGGTAAGATATCTCATTGCAAGTGCTTGATTTCATTGGATTATATGTCAAAACTTACTATGCTATCATGTGGTTGACAAAGAAAACATTTCCCTTCCTTTATTTGGAATAGAATTATGATGCATTGGTGGGCGATACAACGATCATTGCAAATAGATCATTGTATGTGGACTTCACCTTACCATACACCGAATCAGGAGTTGCGATGCTTGTACCATACAAGGACAACAAGAGCAAGAATGCTTGGGTATTCTTGAAGCCACTCACTTGGGACCTTTGGCTAACAATAGGATGCTTCTTTGTATTTATAGCATTGGTTGTGTGGATTCTTGAACATCGAATCAATGAGGATTTCAGGGGTCTAGCCTCATACCAAGTTGGCACAAGTTTCTGGTTTTCATTTTCAACCATGGTTTTTGCACAAAGTAATCACCCTTCACTTTAAAAGATCAATCTAACTTTAATACTGAACATATCATTCTTGGAGAACTTATTTGCTTGCTCTTAATTTGGATTGCAGGGGAAAGTGTATTAAGCAACCTAGCGAGATTTGTTGTGATCGTGTGGGTTTTTGTGGTTCTTATATTATCACAAAGTTACACGGCAAGCTTGAGCTCTCTTTTAGTGGTGCAAAATCTTCAACCAACTCTGACTGATCTTGATCAGCTCCTAAAGAGCGGAGACAAAGTGGGATACCCGGATGGCTCTTTTGTATATGAAATGCTAAAGCAAATTAAGTTCGACAACTCTAGACTTGTACCTTATCATTCTGTTGAAGAATGCAATGCACTTCTTTCAAATGGAAGCACAAAGGGCGGGATCGCAGCGGCATTTGATGAAGTCCCCTACATTAAACTTATTCTTTCTAAATATTGCAACAAATATACCATGATTCTGACATTAAAAACTGCTGGATTTGGTTTCGTAAGTTTTCAATCTCTCAATTCTAGTAAAAAAATAATCCCTCAAATTTTTCAATTGCTAGGATTAGTCATTATTATTCTCCATTGAAAGATCTCATGTCTTAATGTAACAGGTTTTCCCAAAAGGGTCTCCACTAGTACCGGATATTTCGAGAGCAATCCTTAATGTAACTGAAGGGCCTGAAATGACGGAAATCGAAAACTCGTGGCTTAGATCGAAAACCAACTGCCAAGATTCGACTACCTCAGTTTCTTCCAACAACTTGAGTCTTGATAGTTTCTGGGGCCTATTCTTGATAGCTGGAGCATCTGCAGTTTTAGCTCTCCTCATTTTCATAGTCATGTTCGTCAAAAGAAATTGGCATGTTGTAGCAAGTTCTTCAGGTTCGTCGTGGGAGAAAATTGGCGCATTGGGAAGAAGGTTTTACCAAAGAGACCTCAATTCCCCTACTTTTAGGAAAGGCAGATTTGGAGATAGTAGTACGGTTGATGGGGCCAATGAAATTGCAGTTGTTGAAACCGCAGAAAATACTAACTTCCCCCCAAGTCCGTCAAGCGGCTCTAGCCAAATTGATTACATTTCAACCAATGAGCAAGGTCCACCATCTGCGGAACAACTTGCTAATCATGTAGAAGAAGGGTGCTCAGATATATCAATAAACGTCGACCTTACCAGTGTAAATTAGGAGAGATAAATGCCTCAAAACCTTAGATACTAAACTTTAATCCTCGACTAGTCAAACTCTGTACTTTTAGATGAATTTATCTTCCCCCTCGTTCTCTTCTGGTGTAAGGTCTGCCATCGATACTGCTTATTGCTTAATGACAGAAAATGTAAATGAAAGATAGAAACTTTTCAAAGCATTTTCCAAGGATATCATATGCATGTGTTAGCTTCTCTTATCATATAATGTATTGCCAATGAGAAGTGTTCAGTGATATTTCGATAACGTCCTGCAAAGTGTACATTTTTTTTTCCAACTTTTCTTCTTTTTGAGCTTTGGATGCATGATTATCTTGCCGTTTGATATCATCTTCTCTTTCAAGAACCTTTGATGTTCTCAAATCAATGATGCTATATCCTCCTCATCGTCACCATTATCACTGGAGGACGATCTTTCAAAGTCTACATAAAGAGTGTTAGCTATATATGCAATAGATTTTTACCTTTGGATTTTCTCGGCTCATTGTTGGATTTGATTTCTTAAGGTGTAAGGATTCCAATAAGCTTATCCGATGTCAAGAGTTGAAGTCTCTGAGTCTTCATTGATTTGATGATCTTCGCATGAACATTATTGTGCTAGTGCTCCAAGAATCTTGCTAGAATGTTCCTCCTTTGTGTACATCTTGCCATGTCCAGTAAGTTAATTTAAATGGCACTATAGCGCATGATTTATCCTTTGATATCTTCATTTGGCTCATCTTGGATATCTCACAATCACCAATTAAGATACTAGTATCTGCTCCTTTGACTATTGTGGTCTCCTCAGAGGTAACTTCAAGCGTACTCCAAATTTCCTTTGCTCGGCTACAAGAAGAAATTTTGCCAAACTCAATATCGGATAAACCATAATGCAAGAAATGTATTGCTCTTGAATTTAGAGTGAGTCATCTCATTTTTTCCCCATTTCCGAGGATTGCATTCCTTTTACTTGTAGTGAGATCGTATGGGATAAGAAATGAACAAGATGATCATAGGAATCTGAGTTTAAACAAATTCGTTTGTTAAGAAGAATCTTCATAAGCAACATTACTAGAAAGTAAGATTACCTATTTGGATTTGGAAAATTTGCTATCCAAAGAACATAATCAAAGTAATCAAAAAAATTCCTTTAAAGCCAAGAAAGAGCGTTCATGAAATTTGAAAGAGTGGAAGATCCTCTTGTGAAATGCAAATCCGGTAGACTTCGAATTAAAATAAAGAAATCTTTAAATTTTTTTTTTTGGTCAGATTTAAAAGTTAAAAAGCAATTTCAGAAATCTTGAGTTTAAAAAATGAATCCTCAATAAAAAGAAAATTTTAAAACAAGTTAGTGATAACAAGCTTTTTATTATAAGAAGTATAACACTTCTAAAAACAAGTAATAAGGCTTTGATATCAATTATTGGGACTAACAATACAACCTAGATGGAGTGAATAAATTGAGTGAAGATACAACCTAGATAACTATCCACCTCACAGTGTCCCACCCTCACCCCTCCCCTCGAATTCTCGGTAAACTTTCGTGGTATACCAAGTCATCATGAGTGCTGCCAATAAGAGATAATGTAATTAGGAGTGGTGCTAATAAATAGATAAACGTAACCGGCTGTACTAGTAATAAAGAGATAGGAGATAACACACTGAATTTTATAGTTGTTAAACTTCATCCGCAAGTCTACATCAACTCCTAAGCCTAACAGCCACAGTTAGGCTGGAATCCATTTGTAATCAACATTGCAAGTTACAACCAGCTAGTGTTGTTCCTATTACATGATAGATCACATATTAGGATACAACCACTTGCGCTCACATTTGTACACTTGGCTACTTACTATTACAATTTAGTAGCACCAACATAAAGACATAATCAGTATCACAATTGCTAACAAAAGCGAAGTAAAAAAGAAGACTCAAAAGCTAAGACTCGGTTTGTTTAGTTCACTCCCTAACCTCAATACTTCTCTTGGATTGCATATATATAGACATAACCTTTAGATGACTATTTACAAATCAACTCTACGAAGTAGCCGTTGGTATTACTATTGCTAATAGCAGAATGGCTCCTCATCACTCACTAGCACTAGCTCATTTCCCTAAACTAGTCAAACTACTCCTATCAATGTCTGTCTTGTCTTTTGTTACATTTATCATAACTACTCGAACACATCTCTAATGCTCATGATGTAAACCCCAAGCATTTGTAACAAATATATTTTGTACCATCAATAGTCTTCTTCTAGTTGTATCTCACTATCTTCAAATCCGATACATCACTATCTCAATCTAACACATACTATCTCTTGTGTAGATTGTAAATGACCCAGTTGACCATATTTGATGATGATATCAACTGAAGATATGTAGTGTTAGGATCAATGATCTTTACATCTTCATCAATATCAAGGACTTCCAAGATCACTAGCTTGTGCGGTCCATCCAACATATGTCCTCATTGGTACATGTTTTCCTATATGTCAACCACTAGAGTCTCATCCTTGCTAATGTGTAGGATCATTGATAATGATTAACCAATTTCACAATCTATACGTGTCATTGTAAATGTTAAAACTAAAGATAGTTTGGTGATAATCAAAATTTCATAGGAATATTCTCCAACAATATTGATATGATTAATTAGGATGCAATATCATATATTTTTCTTAATTACTAATAGGGATTAAGAAAATGAATTTGTTATGATATTTTCTTCATAAGTTAATTATGAATATATTTATATTAAAGACCTAAGACATAGATAGTTTTTGGTGTTATTTGATTCATATTTTGTGACATGTTTTACATATTTATGTAAATTTTCACTCAAATTTTGTGACATATGCATGATTTAATATTATGCATTTTTACCCCATGTGAATATTTTTTATATCAATGTTCCTAAGTTAAATGGTGGTAGTAATAAAGTTTGGAAGGAATTAATTCCTCCTCAACTGGAGTGCTTGGACATTGATTATGTTATTCGGAAAAATGAACCACCTGCTCCTATCGATATTAGCATTTCAATGCCAAAGCATTACTAAAGGCTATTGATGTGTAATTTGAAACTTTAGAAAAGGTGCATGCCATGACCTTAATTATGATGTTTTCATCGTTGAAGCTTATTAGTGTTAGAGGTGTGTATGAGCACTTCATGAAGATGGGGGACATTGTGGCTCAACTAAAGAACACAAAAGTTAAAATATCTAAATCTTTTCTTGCGTATTACATTATGAACACTTTTCATCAACAATATGCACATTTTAAGATCTTTTATAACAAACATAAGAATAAATGGTCAATTAATGAACTCATGACTGTGTGTTTAAGAAGAAGAAAGCCTGTTTATCGAATTAGGTGAGGGTGCTCATTTGCCAATACAAGGAAAGTATAAGGAGCAAAGCAAGTAGAAGGAAAAGGGTAAAATACCTCCCTAAGCTGACATTAAAAAAGAATCCAAATGCTTCTTCTTTAAAAGAAAAGGGCACGTGAAGAAGGATTGTGTCAGATTTAAGGTTTGGTTTGAGAAGAAAGTGATATAAACTCATGTGTTTTTTATGAATTTAATATGGTTGATGTGAGTCACAACACATTGTGGATTGATTATGGATTTACAATCCACATTTTGAATGCCTTATAGTTTTCAAAATCTTTAGAAAGCAGTGGGAAGAGAATAATGCATCTATTAAGGAAATAAGATGCATTTGCATGTAGAAGCTATGGTGAAGTGTAGATTAGTTCTCCATAGTGACTTTGTTTTGAATTTGTGTTGTAACCTGACCCCCTCGGGAGGTCATGGTTTAGAGATACTTGTCCACGAGACGGTCCTTAAAGGCATCATATGCCAAAGATAGCTTGAACATATCATTAGAGGCGCGTATTGCATGAGGTCCATTGATTGAGAATGTGAGCTCTCCCAAGCTCGTATCTCACGTGATAGCTTTACCATGGTCGCTTTTGCGAAGGTACTCCAACAAATAGGTGGCATCACTTTGTCTTTTTTGTAGTCGTAGCAACGAGTATACTAAACCATGGTGAGCCTCAATTGAGACTTGTACCGTCATGCCCCAACTCTTGAGTTTGTAACAACCTCAATTCATTCATGGTCTGAAATATGTGGCATCCTAGGTTTTGTCGCTAATCAATTCATTTTATCTTATCATTAAGCACATGCGAAAGCAAAATCAAAATACTCAACCAACAACAAACATTGATAGCAAAAGGAATGCAACAATAAAACAACAACACTTCTTTTATTTATTTGCAAAGTTAGCTTGGGGAAATAGTATATACATAAACCCTACTTCGGGTGATGTTCCAAGGCCAAACACAAAAAGGAACCAAGCCTGGCTAACCTATCACAACAAAAATGAAGGGAGGGTCAACTAGAAAGAGATTAAGCTACAGATGTATAATCACTGGCCTTAGAAGGGTCAAATTCGCCCGTTTAGGGGTTTGTCACCGCGCCATCAAAGGGATCGAGGTCTATTGGATCCCATATCTCCTTACTTGGCCCTGCGTGCGATGTGGGCCCATTGTAACCTCTCAGGGGACCATATACAATGTTCCCCTATTTGACATACTACGCTTTGAAGACATGTGGCACATAATGGTCCCTCTCCCCCTCGTCAACCCAAACCATTGTCACAAGCTGCTCATAAACAAAATTGCGACCTGGGACAAACCGCGTAGTGACAGAGGTACTCATGTCGATCGAGACACTAAGCCTCATAGGGTAAGGTGTCATACTAAGGTCCTAAAAATATTAACCACGATAGGATGAGATAAACTTAATAAGTCAAAATCCTATGCCTCAATTAGGAACTCCACTCACCTCGAATATAGTCTAATCATGCAATCTAGTATCAATAACAGACCAATTGCAAAGCGACCTTCACTTTGCTTTATCTATCAACATATCAGAGAAACGCTACCATGATATAATTCACAGCCATCAGACACAAACATAGGCGATCTCACATTGCCTTGGCACACGTACCTTGTAGAAAGAATATTTCAATAGACATACACATAATCAGAGCACTTCAAAGAACTTTGTCATGCTTTAATACTCACACATGCTTCGATTATTACAACCCCCTAGGCCATAGCACAACCTTATGATTAGCGGTTTACTAGTCCAAAACCAGGCATCGTTCCCTCCGTGGGCACGGCCACATCATGGGACTCCTCCTAGATAGCATTCCTGAAGGAGAATTGGTCCGACGTCTATCGCGACTCAACAACTAACTATTGTTAGGCAACCAAAAGGCCACGGCACAACCCCAAGGGTTAGCGATCTTTCGGCAATGCCGGGTTTTCCCCTTAATGTGACCATATAGCACAACCATCAACCAATTCATTCTTTCTTTTCTATATCATCAATGTAGCCATGGTTAATGCTCACTCAACATGCTATTGCAATTAACACACGCATAATGCAATGCAATAATAATCAATAATCACATGAATTTGCATAATTCAATAGTTCCAGATACAGCTATCAAATAGTAGTTCAAGTCATAACATACAAATTAGTCCTAACCACTTGTCTCAATAATCACTTGTAGATAAATACGCATTTTCGCGACTAATGACAGTCAAGCATTCTCATTAGTACTTGATCCTCATAAACAAGCATAAGTTAGGATTATAGTCAAAATTACCCCTTTATAAAGTATATACTACCATAGTCAATCATTCCAATAAAATAATTTAATTACCACAAAATACTTATAATTATTTGTCAATCCCATAAATAAAAAATCCACCAAAGTAATTTGATTCCATGAAACCATTTCTTAACAAACCAAGGTCCATCAACCTTATAGTATATAAGTACCATTAACTCTAGAAAATTAGGCCACATTTAATTTCTCATAAAAATTACTCAATTTAAACAATTATGATAAAATAATCATAATTAATTATTTTCCCCCCAAAAAATTAATATCCATAATAGGCGACAATTCGAAATTAATAAATAATATAAATAATTAATTAAATTCCACAAAATAATAAAATATTTCCATAATAAATAATTTCCATAAAATAATATAATTATAATTAATTATTGCCATAAATAATTAATCATAATTAATTATTACTAAACCTTCATTAGCCCAATTACTTAACCATAAGCAAGCTTAGTAATATAATATAATGCTAGTTAGTCATAAACTCACTTCATTAACAACTGAGAACAATTAAGCCACAATTAGCCTAACATAATCTCACTTAAGCATACTCAAGGCATATAAACCATACTTTAATCATAAACAACCTTCATTAGTCACTAATTAAACTACTCCTAAAGCAAGATTAACCCTAACTAAGGGATTAGGAAATTAACTTACAAACTCTAAGGTTCTGTTGACATCGAAGCGATGGCGAAGGCGAGGGCCACGTGGGACTAGCTCGAGGATAGCAACAGATGACGAACAGCGGTTGTTTTCTAGCAAAACAACATCGGAGGCTATTTTCCATGAAAATTGCAACAACCGCTTCTGGCGCTCAGACGGACAACTGGCGGTGACAAGCGGTGGCCGATGGGTGGCTGCTGGGCTCCGAACGACAGTAGCTGCATGATGGACGGTGGTAGCAACTCCAACAAATGGCAATAGGGGCAGCGGTAGCAATAAACAGCAAGGGGTAGTGGAAAATGAAAAAGGAAATGAGGGAAAAATGGAAGAGAAAAGAGATAGAGAGAGAGAGAGTGAGTTGAGGGGTGAGAGGCAGCATCTAGGGAGAAGTGAGGAGAGAGAATGAGCTACGAAACTTGCCCATGAAGCCAAGCCACCTTGCTCACCAAAGGCCAACCACAACCAAGCAAAGACAAGCAAGGAGAACCACACCAAGAAAGCTTCTAGAAGCCCATAGGCTGAAGAGAAAAAAGGAAATGGGCCAGTTTAGGCCCACCTTGGGTTGTCTTTGATGGGCGCAAGGCCCATGGGCCTCCGGTCATGGGTCGGCCACTTATGGACCTAAATTTCTGGTCCAAATTTTCCTTTTCCAACATTTTGCAACTCCCCAAAAAACTTGAGAATAAATGTGGCAATGTCCAAATATTTAGTCATGAAATCTTTGAAAAATCAACACCCGAAATCGGATTAAAATTTAGGTTTAAATTGAATCAATTGCAACCGTAGTATAGTTTAGACTATCGAACCCCCCTTTAGGGTTCTTTCTCATGTTTGACCCGTAAGCTCTTCGATCCATGTTTAAGCAAATTCTCAAACCAAGGACGACTCTCAATTGTCACGTAATCTCGAGGGTTCAATTGCCAATCTTTGGTATAAGATAAAAATGAATCAGTTTAACGTCATTTGTAGCTCGTACTGAAGTTGTATGAAATCACTTGCAATCCATCTTCGTACTTCTGCCGAATCAATTTATTTCCGTTCAGTGATAATTGAGTACAAGATGGTATTGTTTCCCCTCAAGTCCTTATTGTTGACATCGAAATTTTGATTGATCATTAATAATTTAATGCACAAAAATTTAGGAATTAATTTTAACCCATAAACAAAAATATTAGAATTAAATTGCATAACATATAGTTTTAGGAGCATTTATTATTATTGCATTTGCATTGGACCAGTGATCAATGGGCTCCAATTGATAGTTCTAAGTTTTAATTTAACAAGTTGGACTAAGCCCATAGTAAGAGAGAATTTGGCTAGGCCTGTTAAGGACCGACGAATTAGAAGATGAGAATATTCCCGAGAAGATTCATATTATTCTTTCAATCTTTAATGAATCTTTTATATATTCATGCAATATATACACCATAGGATATATTTCTTGATAGAAGGGAAGGCGTCAAATGAAATATTGAAAAAATATTACACATGGTATACGTATTTTTTGGGCAAGAGCTAAATAGGCAATATGCAGATTTATCCTCTTTTCTTGAATAAGATAATCCTCTCACCTATAAAAAGGAGGCCACACAATTCCATAGACAGCCACGAAATATAGGAAAAAGAGAAGGGACTCTTCTCAGCAACGAGAGAGTGCAAGGAGAGTGTGAGGGAAAGAGAGTGACAGAGAGTGAATTTGTCTTCATCCGAAAAGAGAGGTCTTCCCTCTTTCTTCTCTGATACACGCAAAGAAAAAAAAAGCGAGAGAGAGAAAAATTTTCGTTGTTCCTGCAGGTTCTAAAAGTACAAGAAGAAAACTTGTTCACCACTTTGGAGAAAGACGCCGATCTTGATCGTGCAACAAAATAAGACGAGAGGGAGAAGAAACCGTGCACATTGAAGGCAAAAAGGAAGAGAAGTTCTATCCTTGGCACATAGCCAGACCCGTCGACCCTGCCCGTGTTTCCTACGCCACTTGCAAGCCTGGCTCTTTAATCATGGCGGGAAGTCCAAATTGGCCCGCAACATATCACCCACCGTCCGGCATTTACCCAGCAGCTCTCACAAAGCCTCGTTGTCAACTCAGTAGCCCTTCACACTTCAGACCAGGCGAGTCTTCAAGCAATTCCAACGAGAACCGTCACCTCAGCTTCCATCCACCGAGCCGTCATGCTAAAAGTTTCCAGCCTTCAACTCATCATCGACAAGCCCTTCTCCAAAAGATCGTGACCTATTTTGGTTTTGGGTCAAAGCGGTGAAAAATTTGTTAGAAATTTCCTATAATGGATTTACATTAATTAATTAATTTTCTATTTTATATAATCGGGTTAATGGATATTTCAATATAATTTAAACCCTCAAGGAATCTTATTGAATTGGGTTTTGGCATCTATTAATAACGGGCCTAGTTGAGCAGCAAAGTGTAGGCAATTGTGTTTAATTGAAGCCCGTAATGGGAGGGGCCCAGTTAACACGCTATTGATTAGGGTTTGCTAGTTCCCCTCTCTAGCCTATAAAAGGGTAGGTTACACATATCAGTCGCTTAATCCCATTGAAGCTGCTAAACCGAAATAGGTCATAGAGAAGAAAATCCGGCATACCGATAGATTACTGATTATATCAGCTTGATCCGTTTTCAATCAAGTGAGGCCATGGCTCAAACAGGTATGTTCTAATTCTGCTGTACATATATGGATTATTGGTGTTTTACAATCATGTATGAATCTAATTATTATTGATTAATTAGTTATTTATGTAGAGAAATTTCTATATGTGGTATCAGAGCGTTCCATGGGTCGTTGGAAAGCTTTTTAAGTCGACTTCAAATGTTATGAAGACATCAAATACTAAAAAGCTTTTTTACTAGCTCGTTTCTAGACATGTGCATAGAGAGGTCCATCATAGATCCGAAATTGTATAATAATGATCATCCAAGAAATCAAACATATCATCATCATAACTTATCTCTTCCATTCTAATGCATTATTTTTACCTATTTACTAAGTATTTTGATTAAATTCGACCAAAAAAAAACTTTGATTGATCGAAATCGGATAAGAACTTGTAAAGCACAAACTAACCAAAGCTCAAAATCAAAAGGAACAAACACAATAAACACCATAATCGGATTTGTTAAAAAAAAATTATAATTTACAATTTCTTATGTGACTTCAGTCAATCAAAATATTTTTTTGTGGGTTAAATCAAATCAAAGTACTTATTTAATAGATAAAAATAATGCACTAGAATTGAAGAGATAAGTTATGATGATGATGATATGATTGATTTCTTGGATGATCATTATTTTGCAATTTCGGATCTATGATATGTTTGGAAACGAGCTAGTAAACAACTTTTTTAGTGTTTGACATCTTCACAACATTCGAATTCAACTTGAAGAGCTTTCCAACAAGCCATAGAACGCCCCAATCCGACATCGGTTGCTATCTGAAATTGTCGTCCAAAGTCAATTCAGTAATCTATAATATTGTTCTGTTAAGTTCTGATATGCATGTTGTTCGCCTATTGCTTTTGTTGATTTTTTTTTTCAATTTCTATGTTGAGATCAAGAGGTCGACTCCTTCATGAAAAATGTTCATATAGGTCTTAACTTCGACATATAAATTTTTTGGATTTTTTGGAGTATGATTAAGGGATGAAAACCTTATGCATAGATCAATCGATTTTGAAACTTTAGAGCTTTTGTTCTACATGTTCCCACCATATATAATTTGTATAATTTCATGGAGTGTATATTGAGAAATTTGATATTCTTGAATTCATAATTTTGAAAGGGTTCTAAAAATTTTGAATTTTTTTTTTCAATTGAATGATGTATATTAGCAATTATTATATGGGTATCGTTATATTGCGATTCTTGAGTCTCGATATATTCCCTTTCAATTGTTTTCAGTCCGATTTTGTTTGGTTTTGGACTTTACCTGTTGGTTTTCTTGGTTTTTGCGGGTGCCTATGTTGCCGCCTATCTACGGGTTTTTAGCCGTCTATTTGAGTGAATTGAGGCTCAGTTCTATGGTTGATGACAGATCCCTTCGCTTCCCATGCATGATTGAGTGCACTAATTGATTGGGTCTAGTTCTTGTATTTCTCAATCTATATGGGTAGTTTGATTCTTGGTTCCATCTTGTTGTGGTTTGCTTTAGCTGGAGTTTTGGGATAGTTTCCATTTTTTTTTTTTTGACCTTTTCTTTAGTAAGACAGGGTCTACATCAAAAGTTTTTTTTTTCGTTTGATTATATAGAATGATTATCGGAAAGTAATATGGATTTTATTGGATTGAATAATAGGCTCTATTTGGTTATATACGTGCAAAAGAAAATGCGACAATCTAGCTTGTTCTTCCTTTCTTTCTCATAATGTCCTCACTTGTGGTTAATTGCAATGTCATGGCTAGGACGTTGAGTCCATCATTGTTTTAATATTAGTTGTTGAACTCGACAATACAAATGCAGAGCCTCTAGATGGGGTGAAACTAGAAATACTTCTTTTCAATTGTATCTCGCTGATTTTTTTAGGTTTAGAGATTCTAGTATTATGTATTATTGTTTGAGTTTTTGAAGATGAGTAGCAGTAGATTGAAGCTACAAGACAAGAATAATAATTTCTTGAAGCTTGGATATGGACAACTTAGTTTGTTTTTCTTTTCTTTTCTTCTATTAATTCGTCTTGAATTTTGATTGTGTGCAAGAGTGTCTTAAATATACGTAAATTCACTTTCTTAATTTTGTTGAACTCATGTCAAGAAAAGGAAAAGTCCAAGTCGGACTTGTTCACCGAATTATACGTTTTCCTATTCCAAGTTGCAATCGGTCTATGCAAGTATTATTTTTTGGCAACAATGATATATGTGTTGTTGCAACGCAGGTGTTCAATGATTTTTTCTTTCTTTCTTTTTCTCTTCATGATTGGTTGCATGAACTCAAAATCAAATCGGAGTTGGATTCCTAGAATTGTAGTAGAGAATTGTATGTTCTTGCTATTGGAATTTGCAATTTTTTTTATTTTTGTAATTTTGTGAATTGGAGTCAAGTAGTTTGGGCATTAAAAAAAAATGACAAAGGGAATTGGGCGGTCATGATGATTTTTATCCTATAATGGTCAAATTTGGTCAATTGATGGTGTTGGAGGTGAAGTTTCAATATTGTAAAGATAGCATAACGGCTGGGGTTTTGGGTTTCCTATATATCTCACTATTTCATGCCAAACCATTGCTAAGGAATCAAATTTTGTTTAACTTTGTGGTCTAGCCAAGATGAGAATTGCGATCATATTTCCGGACTCTTCTGAAATCCTACTCCAAGTTGAAGTAGCAAATCCGAGTAAAGATGGAATTATTAATTCGACTATGAAAAGAATATTAATCCGAAATAGGGCCTTCATAGGGACTATGGAGAAATATGGCGCTCGATTTTCACGAAGGATTTTGTATTGTAATTGGGACTTGTTCATTTAGTCTCACAGTTGATGTTTTGTGATGAGCTTATAGTAGGATCATTGACCTACTCTGTGGTTTTGTTGTGATTAAGATATAAACTATTTAATAAAAAGGATAATCTTCAGGAAGGATTGGTAACATTGTCGCTATTTGAACAAATAACGACTTCATTAATTTCTTGGGCTACATCAGTGGGGATTTGCTTACTTTTCACTTGGCTTTTATCTATGCTTAATATAAAGCCACGTAAGAGAAGTGGTCAATTGCCCACTACTTCCTGAAACATTAGTATAACATAATAACGTAGAGAAAATAGTATTATGTAGTGCTAATAAGTGTTCTATTGTATCAGTAAATTTATTCATGTGCATTGACGAGCTCAGCTCCCTTTATCTTTCATTGTTACCATCATCTCTCTATCAGGCTATCAAATTAGTTTAGTTTCGAGTCTCTCTATTGATTGGCGTTAATGAGATTCAGCTAATTTGAATAAGTACTTGAGATAACAGATTATGAGTTGCCCTCACTTCTCCTTTGGACATTGTAAATTTCAGTTGTCATGCTCATGTGCCTATAGCTAGTGTAGGATTGCCTTCCTCCATGTGTTTGCCTCCATCAGTAGGAACTAGAATGAACAGTGCAGTAGCAATAAATGCGAGAATTTTTGAAGTGCAAGATCTTGAATGAATTATAACATTCTCCACTAGCTTACCTTGATATCAGCAAGGCTTGTTGATGCAGTGTAGCCAAGCTATTAGATCCACGTGCACAGAATGGTGAATGGGGGCAAGTGTAGGGTCCTCCATGGCCTGTTTTGTTTCAATTTTTTTTTAATATGCCTAATTTTTAATTTATGATTTTTGGTATGGTTAATTTTAATTTTTGGCATAATTTATTACTGTTCATATTTAATTCCATAAAAAAATATTGTGCCTATATTTCCAATTTTTAATTTTTGGAAATTTATTATAGGGTTTGAGGAATAGGATGACACTATTCACTTTCCCTAATTTAGCATAGATTATCTATACTTTCTTGCTTGAGTTTAACTAGATAATCTTATATGCTTAATTGTAGAAATAGGCACATAAAATTGTGGCAAAAATTGTTGATTGATAAATACAATATGATCTTGGGAAGCACATGTCGTAAAGTGCTTCATGTTGTTTGATGAATTTTTGGGCATTGATTAAATGGAATATTATTTACAAATTGTTAAAGTTTGGAAATTATTGAAGTTACTTATTGATAAATTAGTATATACAATCACCTGCCCAAAGGGGTTATTGTGTATATTAATTTGAAAATTACATGAAGATAAATTTCAAAATTAAAATATGGGGATGTATGACTCAAAAAGATTTATTTGCCCAAAGGGGATAAATTTTTGAAAATTATGTGTAATTTCCCTCTATATTTATATATTAGAGATGAATGATGGGGATGTGTGACTCAAAAGGTTTATCTGCCTAAAGGAGATAAATTTTGAGAGTTATATGTAATTCTCATTTATGTTGAAATAATAGAGATGTATAATTTAAAGGATTTGTCTGCCCAAAGGGGATAGATTATTAACAATTATGTGTAATTCTCCTTGTTGTCGTTTCGTAATCTTCATGTTGTGGAAAATAATGATACATTACACACTCTACCCAAATGGGAGTTTGTGATGTGCTAATTATTTTGTGGAATTGATTATTGCCCATAATTAACCATATTGCATTATATGTGTCAAATAGTTACTTTTGTTGTGAACAACAATGTCATGGTAGAGAAATTAACTGGATCAAATATTATAATGTTAATGACTTAGTCAAAAATGGAGACATTGTGATTGAGAATATTATAACTGAATACATGTTAACTGATCCTCCAACAAAAAATTTACAACCCATTTTATTTAAAGATTATATAAGGAATATGGGTGCTTTAGAGTCTTTTGATCTCTTTTGTTAGTAGGAGCTATATAATTTGTATTTTTAGCTATTATAGTTATATGGAAACTTAAAATGCTTTTATAATGTTTATTAAATCATTTACTTTTAATGATCATCACTGTTGATTTTATTGTTATCCATTCTCCTGTTGACTAAGAAGTGGAAGTTTTAAATAGTTTAAAGATGACTGGATGTCACTAATTATGAGATCTCATGTTGGATTGTGATATAGTTGTACAATTTCATATTGTTTAGAAATTGCACTGAGACAATTTCATGTTGTTTAGAAATTGCGCTAATGTAGTTTCACGTCGTTGAGAAATTGCATTAAGGACCGATAAGAAATAGTGTATATTTTGATCACATGTTGGCATTATTTCTTACTACACTACTAGGTCCATGATCCATGAAAATATAATGCTTATTATATGTGATTATGAAAGGTCATGTGTTATGGTATTAATTTGAAAATTGCGTGAAGATAAATTCCCAATAAAAAGTTGGTGATGTATAATTGAATTCCTATTAATAAAAATTAGTTTATACAATTACCTGCCCAAAGGAGGTTATTGTGTGTATTAATTTGAAAATTGCATGAAGATAAATTCCGAATAATAGATGGGGATGTATAATTGAAAAATATTTATCTGTCCAAAGGGTATAAATTTTTTGAAAATTATATGTAATTCTCCTCTATATTGATATATTAGAGATGAACAATGGGGATGTGTGACTCAAAAGGTTTATTTGCCTAATCGGGATAAATTTTTTAGAGTTATGTGTAATTCCCCTTCTGTGTTGAGATAATGGAAATATATAATTTAAAGGATTTGTTTACCCAAAGAGGATTGATCCTTGAAGATTATATGTAATTCTCCTTATCGTCTCTATATATTGATATTATAGAGATGCATAACTTAAATGATTTGTCTGCCCAAAGGAGATGGATCATTGACAATTATATGTAATTCTCCCTGTTATTGTTTTACAAACTCCATGCTGTGGAAAATAATTGTGCATTATACGCTCTGCCCAAGGGAAGTTTATAATGTACCAATTATTTTGTAGAATTATTTATTGCCCATAATTGATCATATTGTATTATTTGTGTTAAACAGTTACTTTTGTTGTGATCAATAACAATGCCACGGTTGAGATGTTAACTGGATCAAATATTATACTGTTAAGGACTTAGTCAAAAAGTGAGACATTGTGATTGAGAATATTAGAGCTAAGTCTATATTAACTGATCCTCTAACAAAAGGTTTACGACCCATTGTATTTAAAGATCATGTAAGAAATATGGGTGTTTTAAAGTCTTTTAATATCTTTTATTAGTGGAAGCTATATAGTTTGTATTTCTGGATATTATAGTTATATACAAATTAATAATGCTTTTATAATGTCTATTAAAGCATTTACTTTTGATAATCATTATTATTGATTTTATTGTTATCAATCCTATCGACTGAGAAATGGAAATATAAAATAGTATTTTTAAATAGATTTTAGTTTAAAGACGACTGGATGTCACTAATTATGAGATCTCATGTTGGATTGTGACATAGTTGTGCAATTTCATGTTGTTTGGAAATCGCACTGAGATAGTTTCATGTTGTTTAGAAATTGCACAAATGCAGTTTCATATCGTTGAGAAATTGCATTGAGGATCGATAAGAAATAGTGTATATTTTGATCACATGTTGGCACTATTTCTTATTACACTACTAGGCCCATGATTCATGAAAATATAATGTTTATTATATGTGATTATGGAAGGTCATGTGTTGCGGTATTTTCTTAACGCATTGATCGCCATAGTCCTATAATGAGGTTATATAGGAGTGGATTGTTTTTGAGATGTTGTTATTGGAATATTATCTTTCAAAATTGTGGCCACATAAAACAAATTTTCAGTTATTAACCTGAGAGTGCCGTTTCAAATTAATTAATGTAGCCCAAGTGGGAGAATGTTGGAAATTTCCTATAATGGGCTACATTAATTAATTAATTTTCTATTTTGTATAATCGGGTTAATGGATATTTCAATATAATTTAAACCCTCAAGTAATCTTATTGAATTGAGTTTTGGTATTTATTAATAACGAGCCTAGTTGAGCAGCAAAGTATAAGCAATTGTGTTTAACTGAACCCCGTAATGGGAGGGGTCCAGTTGACACGCTATTGATTAGGGTTTGCTATGTCCCCTCTCTAGTCTATAAAAGGGTAGATTACATCTATCAGTTGTTTAATCCCATTAAAACTGCTAAATCAAAATAGGTCATAAAGAGGAAGTTCCGACATACCGATAGATCACTGATTATATCAACTTGATCTATTTTCAATCAAGTGAGGCTATGGCTCAAACATGTATGTTCTAATTCTACTGTACATATATGGATTATTGATGTTTTACAATCATATATGGATTTAATTATTCATAATTAATTAGTTATTTATGTAGAGAAATTTCTACAAAGTTGTCTCTTGCTGCAAGGTGAATTTTGGAGAATTGTCCCCGAATTCTTGAGAAAGAAACATAAGTGGGATTGAAGATAGAAAAAGATCATGACTTCCAATTCTCAGTGGAAATCACTTGGTCCAACAAAAAGACCAAGTATTAATTCACTACGATCTCCTTTTGCAGGCGCAACAATCGTTGTTCATCTATTCCACCAAGAGCCGCGCCAATCCATCGTTCACGAGTTGCCAAATTTGGAAGCAAATATTCAGATTAGGTAAAAAAATCTTGTCTAATTTTATTTTCGAATATTTTGTTTCCTTATTTGAAATATCGTTGATGCATGTGATGAAATCGAGTGGCCTTTTAAATTAAGTAATTTTTCTAATTTCACAACATGTATATGATTATCAGTTTGATTTCATGCTCGAAATATAACTCGCAATCGCATGAAAAAAAATCATTAATCCAATCTATTGATATCATTCACGATTTTCTAAAAATTTGGCCAATCCGATCTCATACCCAAGATACGATTCGTCAATTTATTACCATATTAAATGGACATGGATGGTATCTTACATGATTTGGTGTCGTGCTCAATGTGGATGTGATTTCTTTCTATATTTGCTTGATTTGAATTTTTTTCTTTCTAAAAAAAATGATTAGACAATAAACTAGAGTAGATTCTTTTTAGATAATATTGCATATTTCAGGTAATAGATTCTTTTTAGATAATATTGCATATTTCAGGTAATTTCTTATTCCGAATTTTTTTAAAATAAAAATCCAAAAATATTACTTTATATTAAATTTAATTCCATTTCTTTGATTAAAATTGCATGTTTAAATATCGATTATTTTTAATTTCGAATTTTCATCAAACAAAGAAAAGAAAACATAAAAAATGTCATTGTCATGTAGAATTAGGTCATCTTTGGCACATCTTTTTAGTTAGACATTTTTGTACGTAATTGCAGGCACTACACTTTTAGGCCTCATTAAATAAATGAAAACCTTAAAAAATATTTCAATAATTGTGTGTTAATTAGAAATTATATCTAGAATCATCGATGTAACTTTTAAGCTAATATTGTAGATGTTATTGTTGCTTTGAGGTAAGTCTCTTCCTTGTGCTCGCAATTTATTTGTTACTTTACTTTATTTGGTGTTACATAATGGTTGCACACTTGTATGATAACATCGCATGTTCGGGAGTAATTTAAAATCAATCCAAATTGCCTGTAAATCATTTTTTCAAATAAAAGAGAAAAGGTACCAAAAGGGCGTTAGAGAAATCTAACGTAATTAAGTCCATAATCCCATAGTCTCTGGTTCGTAGGAGTGAAGTAATTCTCACGTTATTTTATTTGGGTTTCTAATCGACCCACCAAAAATAGATTGGTGTCTACTCCTAATTGAAAAATCATTTGCATACTAAAAATTTAAATCCTAGATGGCGAATTGGCAGAGGCTTGGAAGAGCCTAAGTTAAGTTTAGACTTAGTAATCCATTAACTAAATCTTTAGGTGGTCCAACCCACTGTTGAATGTGAGGTCGTGACATTTATGGTCAAATGATTCGTTCTCGATTGAAACTGTTGGTCGCATGCATGTTATTCTTTAATGGCATTTCCAAAAAGTCTATGATCTCACGAATGATTAGTTCAAAGTATTTATACTAACAGGACATTTGATCAATATTGCCATTTTATATAATCCTAAAATAGGATCAAAACTCAGGACATCACACATACCCATACGATGGGTTCATTTTTTAGTTGTTATATAGACAACCTAATTGGACATCTAGGAGTTGCTAATAGCCTCATTTTTTAGGGGCCAACTAAAAAACCCAATCGAGGGTTAGGAATGATTCCTTGATTTTTGCACGACTAGAGATTTTAAAGTTTAAGGACTTAGGTTACGCTAACAAGTCTATTAGCACCATTTCAATACCTAACAGTTGTCATACTACCTAACATGTTCATGCATGTCTTTTTTAACTTTTTCATGCATTAGATCAGAAGAAAAATGATCATGCTTGAATGGTCGATTTCATGCCATTCTATTTCTACCTAACTAAAAGAGAAAAGCAAAGAAAACAATTGAAATTGAAAGACAGTGTGGAAATTAAACAGCCAAAGTAGTTTTAAGGAAAGCAATAAAATCTAACATGCAATCCTAAAGTGAGATAAAAGAAGGAAGGAGAAACTTGCATCTCGTCAGATTTTTATACAATGCATATGGAAAGACTCGAGTGTTGACACCTAAATTTTGATCAATCATTCATAATTTAATGCACAAAAAATTAGGGATTAATTTTAACCCCTAAACAAAAAATATTAGGATTAAATTGTATAACATATAGTTTTAGGAGCATTTATTATTGCATTTGCATTGGACATGTGGCAGGGCTTCAATTGATGGTTCTAAGCTTTAATTTAATAAGTTGAACTAAGCCCACAAGGGAAAAGAATTTGGCTAGGCCTGTTAAGGAGTGACAGTTGGAATATGAGAATATTCCCGGGAATATGAGAATGTTCCCGAGAATATTCGCGTTATTCTTTCAATATTTAAGGAATGTGTCGGATGAAATATTCTCGTTAAGGGATGACGAATTGGAATATAAGAATATTCCGGAATATGAGAATGTTCCCGAGAATATTCTCATTATTCTTTCAATATTCAAGGAAAGCGTTGGATGGAATATTTGAAAAATATTGCACGTGGGATACAAGAGCTAAATAGACAACATGCAAATTTATCATCTTTCCTTAAATAACATAGTCTTCTCACCTATAAAAAGGGGGGGCCACACACACTGAAGAGACACACAGAAAAAACACAGCCACAATTGAGAGAAAAGGAGTGGCAGCGCAATATAGAGAGAGAAGAGAAAAAGCGTATCTTTTCGCTGCAGGTCTTGAAGGTCGGCTCACAAAAGGAGGCATTTTCCCAAGAGACAAGGTAGGTAAAGTTTCTATCTAAATTAATTCTTGAATATTTTGTTTTGTTTTTTTCGTTTAAAGTATTGCATGCTTGGCATATTCCGATTTAGTGAGGTTGTCATGTCGTGATAAAAATCTCAATAATCAAAAATATTGAGCCGCGAGACGTCGGATCAAGTTTTTGATTGTTTTGATTTTCTATCTGGGGTCGGGAAAATTGCATGCTTTTATATGATTCAGTTGCATTATGTGTTGATATGCCTTTGCTCAAATTGATTTGGCTTATTAAAGAAAACCCAAAAAAAATATAGTTTAGTTAGATGTGTTTCTTATTAGAATATTTTAGGATAGTTTTCATGTTTACATATAGTTTTTTTATTTATTTCGAATTTTGATTATAAAAAAACCAAGAAAACAAAAAAAAATTGCCATGCTCATGTCATGTAGAATTAGGTCATCTTCCGTGTGTCATCTAGTCATTGCATGTTTAGGGTCATTTGAATGCGTGACATGCTAGGATAGTTGCATTAAATATTTTCTAACATTAGATTAAGTTAAATAATTAATGTCACGTGACATATAGTTTGCATATTAGGTTGCACATTGCATGCTATTATAGTTAGACAATTTTGTATGTCATTACATGCATTGCACGTAGTTTTAGGCTTCATTAAATAAGTGAAAACCTTAAAAAATATTTGAATGACTGCGTGTTAATTAGAAATTATATCTAGGATCATTGATGTAATTTTTAAGCTAACATCGTAGATGCTTTCGTAGCTTTAAGGTAAGTAACTTCCTCCTTTTCCTTGCAATTTATTTATTGCTTTGCTTCATTGAGTGTTAGATAATGGTTGCGCACTCGCATGATCACATTGCATGTTAGGGATTAAATTAAAATCAATCCAAACTGTCTACAAATCATTTTTTTTTTCAAATAAAAGAGAAAAGGTACCGAAAGGGCGTTAGAGAAATCTAACGTAATCAAGTCCCCGATCCCATAGTCTCTGGTTCGTAGGAGTGAAGTAACTCTCCCGTACTTTACTTGGGTTTCTAATTGACCCACCAAAAATAGATTAGTGGCGACTCCTAAGTAAAAATCATTGGCATGTTAAAAAAACTTAATCCCTAAGTCGCGAATTGGTATGGGCTTGGGAGAGCCCGAACTAAGTTTAGGCTTAGTAATCCATTAGCCAAACCCTAGGTGGTGCACCCGAGGTGAGGTCGCGACAGCTTGGTGACTTCACTGGGGACTTGAGTTTAAACTCTTAGTGGACTTAGGCCAATTTTCTCTTTTTTTTTAAATTTTTTGTTTGGCAGTGAGGATACCAGGTACGTCCCTAACTATTTGAGGTGTTAAATGTTTTTGCAGATGGAGTTATAAGGGGTGGAGTGATTTTTAACCCCTTGTCTTGCAGGTTGGAGTTTGGAATGAATGTTTTCAATTTTTGAAGTGTTGTTGTGAATATAAATTGTTGTGCATGTCTATGCATTTACACTACACTCTTGCACACACTACCTGCCGTCAGACCTGGACCGTAATTAAGGATTTTAGGATTGCCTTTCTCAACTCCGAATTTTTTTCTTGGTGTCAAAATGTTTATCCTTGTCTGCAAGATCGCATGACTATAGGATTTTCTTTGACCAAGCCGGAGCTAAGAGGACCCGACCTTTGTTTGCGAGACTGCGACTAGTCGGATCATTCTTCTTAGCTCTAATTTGCTAAGCCCTATAGTTTAGGTGTCAAACCTCACATCTCATGTGTATGTCTATGTGGTTGCCATTTTTCCTTCATGAGGTAAGTAAGTATTCTTGCAATCTATTTATTTTATCATTTTTTTGGGTCCATGACAAAAGGTCAATTGTATATAGAAAAGATTGTCTAGGAGTTCAATTTCAATTTTAGAGTGTTATTTCAATCTTTCAAATTGATGTTTTAGGAATTTAATTCCCTAGGGAGTCATTTTCAATTTAATATCACTTAATAAAAGCGGCTAGATCTTTGTCATGGACCGGCATGTTCCATATGCAATGCTTATGTGTTTTCCTTTATGCAAATCAGGTGATAACGGAGTCGTCTCGTTCACCCATCATTACGAGATTGAAAACACGAATGGCTGAGCAAGCTGAGTTGCGCAAACGTATTGATAAGATGGAATATCAAATGAATCAATGCTTCGCTGCAATACAACAAATGACAACTGAGTTTAAAGAGCTCCGAGCAAGTTCGAGTCAAGAAGTCACATCTCCTGGAACTACAACACTTAAGCAGAAAGTTGATCATGGCCAATCTAATGAATTTGATGATAACATGCCCCCCTTAAAAGATGACGTCATTGTCGTGGAAGGAAAGACCAAAACTCATAAGGTCTTTAAAACAGAGCAAGATGAACGCTTTGCGAAGCTTGAAGAGAAAGTGAAGCAATTGCAGGGTTCGCAAAGTTCACTCCCGATTGATTTGTCCGTTTATGAGAAGGTCAATACGCCAAACAAATTTAAGATGCCAGAATTCGAGAAGTATAATAGCACTTCTTGCCCGAAAGCTCACCTGCGCAGATGTACCATGTGAGGATGGCCCAACATATCAAGAATGAACCCCTCATGATCCAATGGTTCCAAATAAGCTTGGGCGGGCCCGCACTCACTTGGTATATCATGAAGAACATAAACCTCCTCAACACTTAGAGTGAGGTGGTTGATGCATTTTTTAAGCAGTACAAGTTCAACATGGACATTACACCTTCCCGAGAAGATCTCGAGCGAATGGAAAAAAAGAAGAGTGAGTCATTTAAGGAGTATGCCATAAGATGGCGGAATTGGCCGCCCAAATCACTCCTGAGCCCACTGACAAAGAGTTGATGAAGTTATTTGTTAAGACCCTCCCTTTCGAATTCCGTAATCGGATGATTGGCACGTATGTGGAGAACTTTAATCAACTCATCCTTGTGGGCGAACAAATTGAGATGGGGCTGAAGGAGGGGTGGTTTAATGAACCGACCTTTCCAAATATGAGGTTTACTGCTAAGAAAGAGAAAGAGCCAACCACTGAAGTAAATGTTGCATATGCGCAACCAACCTTTAATAAGGCTCCAATTGTTCATGTCCCTAGGAATCAGTATGGGGAAGGCCGTCCATCCGCATCACGACCATTCACTAAGAGGCAATTCTCTCCACTTCCTAGCCCTCTATCTCAAGTCTTGCCGATCTTGCAAAAGAATGGGCTGCTCTCCTATGAACCAAAGCGGCCCAATCCAGAGAAATTCTCTAACTACGACCCCTCCAAGAAATGCGAGTATCATATGGGAGAAGTGGGACATTCAACTGATGAATGTATGACCTTAAAGCACAAAGTTCAGAATTTATTGGACACTAATGCATTCTTATTCCGCACCACCCAACCGAATGTCAAGAGGAACCCATTGCCTAAGCACGAAGACAAGGTAAATGCCATATTTGGATTTGACGTTGGTCAAGTCAAGAATTTGAGAGTGCATGTTACAGATGTCTATAATGGGCTAGTAAAGGCTGGATACTACCCGAGTCATGAGGTGGTTCCCCTATCCTTGATGAAAGAAAGGGTCGCTATGATGGCGGACGCTGGCATGATTGTGTATACTGACCATACTGACATGGTCTCTACTATATCCCAAGTCATTATTGGTTGGGAGGAAGAATGGGCTGCACTGAATGTTAGTAAGGATGAAATCGATCCACTGCATGTGGATATGCCACACCAAAAGAATGTGGAACCATTTACTAAAGTCCTGGTGCACAACGATGGAATGGATGATCCGATACCTCCACGAGAAGAGAACCCTGATGATGTAATAGAATGAATCATTAACCTATTTGATGATAGGTGCCATTGAAAAAGAATCATCGGAGGGAACGGGCGCTGGCCCACAAGAGTAACTCATTTATCATTCTCGCATATTCCCCTGCGTGGGAATTTTTACTGCATTCTAGGGATTTTTCTTTTCTTTTCTTCTTTTTCGCTTTCTTTTAAGATTTGAATACTGCATTTTCCATTCAATAAGTTGTAATTGATTGATGAATATTAATAAAATTACAAGTTTTGTTTTGAGAGCATAATGGGGTACACCAAACCAGCCCGGTGATGATATCCAACCAATAAAAGAAAAGGAAAATCCAACGAAAATTCTGAGGGCTGGGCTTCACTATGTTTCCTCACCCAAAAGAAAAATTCAAAAGAAAACTTTTTTTGGAGCCATTTCCAAAATTATGCATTCCGAGTTGATTTGTTTATTTTTCTAACTTATTTGCTTCATGTCTCGAGCATAATTTTCTTGGCCTAAGGAAAGAACATCCGAAAAGGCACAACAAGTTGTAATGGACCCATTGACTTGATTGTTATTCAATTAGGTTGAGAGCACAACTCCAAAGAGTTAATGTGGGGCATCTCTTGTTGATACTTGAGATATCTATCCCGAAAATCCAAAGCATAGTCAGTCCTACATTTCTCATCTCCTAGAGAAAGTGAGGGGCAGGCCAAAAGAGGACCATCCATATTTGATGAAAGAGGTACATCTCATCCCTAAATATAATTAATTCTTGAATTGATAGTTTGTTATTTTCCTTGTAGGTGATGGATCAAGGGAATGACAGATTTTGATAGTGACCCAATTGAGATGAAATCTCAATCCAAGCCAAAATGGATGTTCAATTTGCATTCTCTTGCATAGTGTCCTATTCATGCACATTCTATTGTGCTGAGGCAAAAGCAGGAATGGAGCATTTATCGAATCAAAGATCGATTTTCATTCTCAATTAATCAATTTATGTGTTCGTTCCCTTTAGATAGGGGCAATCCAAGGACATTGATTGCTGATGGAGTCCCTTTACAGGAAAATTCCTTGAATGAATGCTCAATATCATGTTTTTCATGCTTGTGAAAACATTTTTTGAATTGTTTGTTCCGAAGTCACAAAGTTTTTCATGCTTAAAATTGTTGAGCTCTTTTGGAAAGAGAATTTGCATGGTGATTTTACTTGCTAATTTCATGTGGAGATTTGTCGAGATGTGCAATTCAATTAATGATATCAAATTCTTAAGAATGCTAAGTGAGACATGTGTCAGGATGATGAAAGGCAAAAACATGTCCTATACACAGTCCCTTATTTATACACTTGTGAGATGAGTGCAGCAATTTCCATATCCACAAAGTAAAGAGTTTTCTTGCGAAAGGTACGATGACTGAAATGATGAGGGGCAATTCATTTTTGTATCCCAAACACTGCAAGTGATCCATTGCTTAACCCCTTTGAGCCTCATACACTTGTGGAGATTTCTTTCAAATTACTCCTATCAAGAACCATCCCATATTGGGGCAAACTGGAGGTAAGTTGGCATCACATGGTGAGAAAAATGGATAAAAATTCTCTTGCTCTCACTTGCATCAATCTTTGGGTATGTTATTGCAAATGAACTCAAACAATAATCAATGTGCCTTAGAATGACGAAGAGCATTTTTTTTCTATATCTTACACACTTATATCTATTGTATAGCCCTTTTGAGCCTACAAATTCATTTCTTTGAACCCAGTTGGTGATCATCCCCCACACTGGGGCAAGTATAAAGTAACTATTCAAGAAACAACATGGTCTAAAGCGTCAACAAAATGTGAAGACCTTCAGAAGTCCAAATGAAAATTTGATACATTGTAAATAGTGTGTCAATGTTAAAAATAGAATTAGGGGGCATGAAAAAGCAGTGTGCCTGGTAAAAGTAAGGCCAATGCCCGTAGACATAAGAGTAAAAAGAGGGGCAAGAAAAAGCGGTGTGCTTGGTAAAAGCAAGGCCAATGCCCAAAGGAGAAAATGAAAAAAAATTCAGGATAGACGACTATCAATGGTGAAAAGTTGTATCCCCAATGGAGTGGTACTCAAATAACTCAAATGCAAAACTTTTATAGAGCATATTTTGAAGACAACCCTTAATGGTGAAGATGAAGACCGGCGGTGATGCCAAGATGATCACCAACTCTCACCCATCTATACACATTTTGAGCCTGATAATCCTTTCATTTCTCAACCCATGAACCTAGCCTACGTTACGTCTCTTATAAAGTCTCTTCATATTAGGGCACTTGAATTAATGTGGGTGTTCACATGTCTTAAGCATTACTCGAAGAAGTGCGAGTAAGATTATTTATATCTCATTTTGCAGGGTTCTTGACTTGTAAATCCGAAGGTGATCGTGGAATATTATTTTCTTTTAATAACCTTGACTCAAAGAGTCCCCGTTGTTAAGCCGTTGGCCAAACTCACATTAAGGTCCCTATTAAAGACCTCTTAGATTGGTAAGGTCGTACCGCTTGCAAGAATTCTCTAACCCTTGTCAATATGATGATAGTGAGATGGAGTGATTCTCATAACATAGCTATTCTAAATGAGAGTGAGTGAAAGTCCTTTCTAACTCAAAGTCTTTCATTGAGCATTCTTAAGAAATTCATGTCATGAGTGAAAGTTGTTTTGCAGATTCTTCTCCCTAGTAGCAATTTGGTTGTGCAAACATTGTGCAAAACTTTGATTGGATTGAAATGTGCGTTCTACAGTAGCTCAAATTGTCTACTCTTTTTATGAATGCATATAAGTTTTGCTCTAATTGTGTCTAATAGATAATATTTTCTTGAAGACCAAATAATGTTCGACGTTCGAGTTGCTCTCTAAAGCCTCGAAATTCGTCCAAACATTCTTGAATTTTACAGGAAATTGACATGGTGTGCTTCCGTAGCCTGATGTCCCTCTTAATCGACACGGCGTGCCCGAAGTCTCTTCATCAATCTAGCATGCTCCCGTATCCTAAAGTTCCTCTTTATCCACCTGGTGTGCTGTTATAGCCGAAAGTCTCCTGATCACCTTAGAGACGTTTTCTTCAAGAGTCAGAAATATCGCCAGGTGAGTATTAAATCTCTTTGAGTACCCAAAGCAAAATTTGGTAACTCTTCCCACAAGTTAACATCTTAGTTTGGATCTGAATATTACATAATATTTTTGTCGAACATTTCATTTTGGACATGAATGTTCTTTGAGCTTTCTCATCATACCTTAGTCTGGATCTAGGTATTTTGAATCATTTTAATCCAATATTTGACTCACATAACATTGAGCATCTATTGGTTAAATTGTCTTAACTCAATATTCATCTCACCTAACATTGAGTGTCTATTGGTTAAGTTTCTCAATTCTTGACATTTTAGTTTGGATTTAAATGTCTGAATCTTTCCATCGAACATTTCATTTTCGATATGAATGTTCTTTGATTTTTCTTGTTATACTCTAGTTTGGATCTAAGTATTTCAAGTTATCTTAATCCAATATTTGACTCACCTAAAATTGAGCATCTATTGGTTAAGTTGTCTTAATTTAATATTCATCTCACCTAACATTGAGTATTTATTGATTAAGTTCCTCGATTCTTGACATTTCAGTATGGATCTAAATGTCTCAAATCTTTTTATCGAACATTTCATTCTGAATATGAATGTTCTTTGATTTTTCTCATTATACCTTAGTTTGGATCTAGGTATTTCAAGACATCTTGTTCCAATGGTCGTCTCACCTAACATTGAGCGTCTGTTGATTCGGTTGCCTCAGTCTGAATCTAGGCAATTTGATAAACATTAAACTCTTCAAGAAATCTGAAATCAAAGCCAGATGCTTGTGGAGTAGAAATTCATCACATACCTCAGGATGCTCTACCACATTGATTGGTAAGTAACTACAGGTACGCATTTTCTTTTTTCTTTTCTTTTCTTTTCTTTCATACTTGCATTAGCTTTTCCATGCATCATATCATATTGCATTTTAAAATGGGATTCATTTTCCCACAAAAAATAACATTACATTGCATATGCATGTCAAAATTTAGGTTTCAATTTATCTTTGAATGCAACCTCTGCAAGCTCACCTTCAAAGAGGGGCAGCTGTTGACATCTAAATTTTGATCAATCATTCATAATTTAATGCACAAAAAATTAGGGATTAATTTTAACCCCTAAACAAAAAATATTAGGATTAAATTGCATAACATATAGTTTTAGGAGCATTTATTATTGCATTTGCATTGGACATGTGGCAGGGCTTCAATTGATGGTTCTAAGCTTTAATTTAATAAGTTGGACTAAGCCCACAAGGGAAAAGAATTTTGCTAGGCCCGTTAAGGAGTGACAGTTAGAATATGAGAATATTCCCGGGAATATGAGAATGTTCCCGAGAATATTCGCGTTATTCTTTCAATATTTAAGGAATGTGTCGGATGAAATATTCTCGTTAAGGGATGACGAATTCTAATATAAGAATATTCCCGGAATATGAGAATGTTTCCGAGAATATTCTCATTATTCTTTCAATATTCAAGGAAAGCGTTGGATGGAATATTTGAAAAATATTGCACGTGGGATACAAGAGCTAAATAGACAACGTGCAAATTTATCATCTTTCCTTAAATAACATAGTCTTCCCACCTATAAAAAGGGGGGCCACACACACTGAAGAGACACACAGAAAAAACACAGCCACAATTGAGAGAAAAGGAGTGGCAGCGCAATATAGAGAGAGAAGAGAAAAAGCGTATCTTTTCGCTGCAGTCTTGAAGGTCGGCTCACAAAAGGAGGCATTTTCTCAAGAGACAAGGTAGGTAAAGTTTCTATCTAAATTAATTCTTGAATATTTTGTTTTGTTTTTTCGTTTAAAGTATTGCATGCTTGGCATATTCCGATTTAGTGAGGTTGTCATGTCGTGATAAAAATCTCAATAATCAAAAATATTGAGCCGCGAGACGTCGGATCGGTTTTTGATTGTTTTGATTTTCTATCTTGGGTCGGGAAAATTGCATGCTTTTATATGATTCGGTTGCATTATGTGTTGATATGCCTTTGCTCAAATTGATTTGGCTTATTAAAGAAAACCCAAAAAAAAAATATAGTTTAGTTAGATGTGTTTCTTATTAGAATATTTTAGGATAGTTTTCATGTTTACATATAGTTTTTTTATTTATTTCGAATTTTGATTATAAAAAACCAAGAAAACAAAAAAAAAAAAAATTGCCATGCTTATGTCATGTAGAATTAGGTCATCTTCCGTGTGTCATCTAGTCATTGCATGTTTAGGGTCATTTGAATGCGTGACATGCTAGGATAGTTGCATTAAATATTTTCTAACATTAGATTAAGTTAAATAATTAATGTCACGTGACATATAGTTTGCATATTAGGTTGCACATTGCATGTTATTATAGTTAGACAATTTTGTATGTCATTACATGCATTGCACGTAGTTTTAGGCTTCATTAAATAAGTGAAAACCTTAAAAAATATTTGAATGACTGCGTGTTAATTAGAAATTATATCTAGGAGCATTGATGTAATTTTTAAGCTAACATCGTAGATGCTTTCATAGCTTTAAGGTAAGTAACTTCCTCTTTTTCCTTGCAATTTATTTATTGTTTTGCTTCATTGAGTGTTAGATAATGGTTGCGTACTCGCATGATCACATTGCATGTTAGGGATTAAATTAAAATCAATCCAAACTGTCTACAAATCATTTTTTTTTTTAAATAAAAGAGAAAAGGTACCGAAAGGGCGTTAGAGAAATCTAACGTAATCAAGTCCCCGATCCCATAGTCTCTGGTTCGTAGGAGTGAAGTAACTCTCCCGTACTTTACTTGGGTTTCTAATCGACCCACCAAAAATAGATTAGTGGCGACTCCTAAGTAAAAATCATTGGCATGTTAAAAAAACTTAAACCCTAAGTCGCGAATTGGTATGGGCTTGGGAGAGCACGAACGAAGTTTAGGCTTAGTAATCCATTAGCCAAACCCTAGGTGGTGCACCCGAGGTGAGGTCGCGACATCGAGACATATGTTGGGAAATGAACATTAGAAAGAAATAGATCGGTCAGGACATCGATTATTCGCCATTCAAAAAAATACTTCAAATTGGACATCGACTATTCATTGTCTTAGAGACCACCACCTCCAAGGGACCACCTTCTTGGACCTATTTTAATTTTACTCTAAAGCTCAGAATAGAAAAGGCAATCCATAGCAATTAAGGCATCCAATGACAAATTATCGAACAAAGCAATTGGAAAAGAATATCAAGAATGGCCTTGGTCCATGTAACGTGCCACACTAAAATGTCTACCCCATTCATTCTAGACACAGCTTATGGTTATTAGCCATCATTGCCATTCACCCATGGTGAATAATGCCATAAAACCCTAAAGTTGGCTGTCATATCTCGAACTATCCCACGGGTTCTTGCCCCTAATAATACATCTAGAAAATAGATGAAAAATCATCAAAGTAAACATGCACGCAAGCCATTGGCCTTGGTCCTCGATCAATCAAGTAATTTAGTGAACCAACACTGGATCACTTCATATAATCATCAAGCGCAAAACACAAACACATGCGTTAGACCAGGAAAATTAAAGCATAGGAAGATTCATGTGATGCCCAAAACTATTTAAGGGTGCGATTGAAACATTGGCTAAAAAATTATTTGATAAAGATAAGACATTAGCCATCAAGGCTAACCCAGGTGCATCTTGTGCCTAGCTGATTGGGTTTCACAAACATTCTAAATATGATTCAAATTGAGATGAGGTTAATGCCAAGTCAAAGCATAAGAATGAAAAGGGTGACAATTCCATCGAAGTTATGAGGCCCATTTAATTGCCAAGGATAACTTGGGTACATCTTGTGCACTATTGATCGGGTTTTGCAAGCATTTTAAATATGACCCAAACTAATGAATTGAATTAATGTTAAAACAAAGTTCGGAGCATGCTAAAACATTTCAATGAAGGACATTTGTGCAATTGGGCATCACGCGAATGAAAGCTAAGTTCAACTTAATTAATAATGCAAAATATGAGATTGCCCTGCAACTTTGAGGGGTTTGGCAAAATTATCAAAAGAACTTTTTATTTTTTGAAATTTTTTGTGAAAAAAGATCAAGATATGTACAACAAAACTCATGAAGGACATTTGTGCAATTGGACATCACGCGAATGAAAGCTAAGTTCAACTTAACTAATAATGCAAAATACGAGATTACCCTGCAACTTTGAGGGGTTCGGCAAAATTATCAAAAACAACCTTTTATTTTTGAAAATTTTTGTAAAAAAAATCAATATATGTACAAAAAAAAATCATGAATATATCAAGAACCAGTTTAGCATATATAATTTTCTAAAATTGCTAAAACAGAGACATGTCATAAAAGGAAAAACAGAGCACGTCAGAACAGGATATACAAGATTCAAGTAATTGAGCAATGACCCATGGACAATTAGCCTTGAAAAATTTATGGCACATCAAGCACTCAATAAGGAAAAAAATTTATGAAGGAAATTTCATAAATTGTCTACACATGAATTTATAAAAATTCAAGTACAGAAAGTAATTAGCAGAAAATAGAACAGAGCAATGGTACATTTATGCATACTAATGACAAGTTTCCCTAACAAATGATGCCAAACAATTCTCAAATTTTACCATAACATATTCATGGAAGTTGCAATCAAATTTTGTTAGAAACCTCCCTTCAAATTCCTTACCGAAAATTTCCTACAGAAATAGAAAAGGCTCGGACTCATAAAGGGCAGAACGCGCAATCCGAATTTACAATATGGCGGATTTCTAGGCAATCTTCACAAAAATGGAAAAGGGGACAAATGAAATTCAAATGAGGCAAACTTTGTGTTATTAGAAAGCCACAGGCGTGCTCTACGACTTTGTAGAAGACATCAAATCCTAATTTCGCATATAAAAGTTGCAGAAATTCAGTGAAGCACAAAAGGTCATTCAGTCACACATAGGGCCGAACATGGCAAGCAAACATAAGTTTGCTAAACTGGCCACATGAAAATTTTGAGGTTTTAGCATGATGTGGGGGCAAGTGTGAAGGAAAAAAGTGATCAAGACACCTATCCCTAAATCAATGTACAAGAAATTGTAAAAATTCATGAATGCAGCTTGGTAGACTAACATTCACTACTACGAACATTCCAGGATTGTGCAAAATGCAGTGGCAACTTCACAAGACATTTTCATGGGACAAGCGATCACCAATTTGCACAAATCACATATCATTTTATTCTTAAGGAGCTCAATTGAAGATATTGGTATATAAACTCATATCAATCGTAATCATATAGGCATTCTAACATAATAGGGATGACTGGAGAGAATTCCACCAAAATTCATGCATATAGAATGAGATGTGTTGATCATTTTATATGAGACATCTAAGTCCAATTCTGTTCACAAAAATCAGCGAAAAATCATCAAGATAAATAGGTCACAGGTCATAAAGCTAATTGACTTTGCATGGATCAAAACTATAGTAAACAAGGTCCGTTCGGGGCATTCTATGGCTCATTGAAAAGGCCTTTGAGTTGTGTTCGATTCTCATGAAGACATCAAACATAGAAAAGCACATTCACAAGTTTATATCAAATCATTTCACAGATCAGTCATTCAAGCATCCGAAAATTGCAAAATAGGCTCACTCAATCAATCAAGCGCAATCAAGCCATACAAGCTCATTCAAGACTATCCTAAAGTCTTTCTAATGTCCTAAACATGCTATGATTTGAAGAAATATAAACCCTAGGACCAACTCTAGCCCCGGTCTCCTAGTGAGACCTTGCTTCATTGAGCTCGAGGTTAGGATAGTCTACCTTTGATGCGATTCTAGCGATTCGAGCTTCAATTAATGATTGTCGAACCACCATGGCACCTTGTGGACATTGAGGGGGCTCCAAGGGATTTAGAGACCATTTGAATAGTCCCAGATGGCGTCGGATGGCCACTGGTTCGCTGTTGAATAGAATCGGGTGTGGTTGGACTTAGTTTGAACTGTCGGAAAAAATCAGTCACTGGAGCTATTTTAGTGGCTTTCCAAGGAGTCTTTGGACACTAGAACCTCAGCTGGATAGGTCGGGATGATCGGAAACCACTGCTAGCTACCAATTGGGGCTGCAGAAGCCAACGGACAGCTTACTGGTGCACACGCTGATCTTGATGCCCATCAAGAAAGCGTCGCTAGACAGGCAGATTGGAGGCTCACTAGAGGAGATGGTCAATGTTGAGCAGTACCGAGAGACAGAGGTGGAGGTTGGAGGCGATGGCACGGCTCAAACAACCGTCGATTGAAACCGAAACCAGTGGCGAAAGACACTCGCGCGGGTGAGTGAGGAGGAGAGAGAGACCGGCAGGAAAGAGAGAGAGAATTTGAGAGAGAATTGGGATTTTCAAATGTATATTTTGATCAAAATAAGGCCTCCTCTCTGGATTTTGGAGAGAAAATGGCTTATATAGCCCTCTCCAAGATCAAATCCTAGCCATTAGTTCAATCTGATGGCTAGGGATTGATCCTTTAGTCTAATTAACTTGCTCAAGCACTAAGCAAGATTAAAATTTGATCATGTGCTAATTTCAACAGTCATGATGTGCTGCAATTGATGGTCATGATCGACTTTGCAATTTAGGCCTAAACAGGAGCATTTTCGTAGTGTCATGAAATCTGGGGGCAATTTTGTAAAATTAAAAAAATTGAAGGGTATAGGGAGATTGGCCATGTGGCAGGACACCTCAGGGTGGTCATTGACAATCAAGAACCGCTCGGAAGAGGTCTGAACCGACCTCCTTTGTGGCTGACCGATCAGACCGGTCCAAACCAATTTAATCAATTTAGTTCCCCCTGGGTGGTTTAAGTCTTTCTTTCCCTTTTTATGCAATTAGGTCTTCCTAGGCCTGATTGTGAAGAAAATTTGTCCTATTGGAGACCAAAATAGGCTAATTCGAAAAGAAATGGTTCAGTTTGGATGCAATTAAGCCAATTAAACTACAAGAACACACTCCGGTAAATTTCTATTGATCTAATTACTCAAGTAATATGAAAAATATTGAACCTAGGCCACGAGTGCATGCAATTGGACTTCCTAAACAAATTCATACAATTTCTTGCCCAAAAATGCAAATCAATTGAAATTGAATTCAATTAATGTTGCAAGGTACCTATTGAACTAATTGCCCATACATAGGATGACTTATTGCACTCAAATTGACTTTGAATTGATGACACGACCTTTAAGCTAAAATTAAATTGGGGTCTAATAATGAAATTGGACCTCAGTTCTTGAAATTAAACCTTAGTCTCACATGAGTCAACTTGAATTGTGCTAATCGGAGTTCATTAGCTCAGTTTTCTTAGGTTCAAGTAAACTAAATTCCTTACATTAAAAGGTTCCCGAGTGAATTTCCCAATTTTGACACTAGATTTGGATTTATCTCATAAAAATGAGTAAAATGGAAGTGTTCACTTGCAAATCATGTAGAATCAATTTGGAACTCCTACTTAGGACTAAAAATGAGAATTCCTATTTCAACATACCCAATGTCAAAATTAATTAAATAAGTAAATGGGTAATGATCTGTAAATCAGATGTTGTAAAAAGAACTATATGAAAATATGAATAGAATGAAAGCAATTTTACTTTTCACCGATTTTGAACCCAACATCAAAAAATTCATAAAACAAGGTTATTAATTGATTTTCGCAAAATTTTCAATGCTAAAATCAAATTGAAGCTAAAAGGAATATTTTTATATGAAAAACCAACTTTTGACTCAAGGGTTTGACTTTCAGTCAAAGGGTTGATCAAAAGTCAACCCAAAAGTGTTGGACTTTTTAATTTTTAATGAAAATTGTTAGGAAATTGCCTAAAAATAACATTCTAAAAGAAAAGAAATGAAAATTGGCACCTTTTGGTTAAAAATACAAGGCTCTGTCGTGATCGGAAATCTTAATTTCAAGTTTTCTATTTTTAATGATCCGTCAACTAAAAACTAGGTGTCAACAATTTGGAAAGCATTTTGTATGTTACTAGTTTCTCTAAAAGCTTGATTTCAATTTCAAGATTATTACCATTGGTTTATTTCTTTAAGTTTTTGAATCCAATCTTCAGTTAATCATTTAAATTTGAAATTGTTGGGGATGGTATTTTGTCTAATGGTCTTTTTCAAATTAATTTGCAAGACAATACCTTTTAGAGTGTGATTCAATTTCATGATAATGCTAGTATAAAATGATGTGTTTTTTAACAAAGATTTGCTTATGTTGTGGCACCGAAAATTGAATCATATCTCAATAAATGGAATTAAGCTATTAGTAAATGGAATACTTAGTATTTTGAATTTTATTAATTATTATATTTATGTCGACAGCATAAAGGAAAAGCAGACCAATAAGGCAAAGAAAGATGCCAAGAGTAGGTACAAAAATATTAAAAATCATACATATAGATATTTGTAGTCTAAATATGGAGTTGTTTGGTCAGAAGTACTTTATCATTTTCATAGATAATGAGATTAGATGGATGGGGTGAATACTATCATAGATACACTCAAGATGGACAAACACCTAGTCAATTTGCGAAATTTCTTGAAAAGCATGAGACAATGGCTCAATACACCATGCTTGGTTCTCTAGACCAAAATGGGGTAGCAAAAAGAAGAAACTAAATTTTATTGAATATGGTGCATAATATGCTTAACAACTCCAAACTTCCTAAATCCTAATGGATAGAAGCTCTTAAGACGGTATATTACATATTGAATCAATTTTCGATCAAGGTTATCCTAAAAATTCTTTTGAGTTATTTAAAGATTAGAAACCAAGTTTGCAACGTTTACGAATGTGGTGATGCCCGTTTGAATTGAGAGTTTACAATCCATAAAGAAAAAAGTTAGACCCAAGGACTATAAGTGACTATTTTAGTAAATATGCCGAAAAGTTGAAGGGGTACAAATTTTTCTATGATTGGAAGTAAATTACTAATAACAAGACTACTACAACTCCCATTGAGTATAGTGCCAAATTTGATGAAAAAGAAGGGACTCATCTTCCAAACCCTACACTTTATCAACAGTTAGTTCACTATTTCCCACCCTAGCATCGCATATGCTATCCATATTGTAAGTCAATTCATGACCGCGCCGCGAACGACTCACCTTACCGCTATTTTTCGAATTCTTCGCTACGTCAAGAGTACCTTATTTCATGATTTTCATTTTTCCGCTAACTCAACCTTAGGGTTCATAGCTTATTTTGATACTAATTGGGCTAGTGCTCCTCTTGATTATTGCTTTACTACAGGCTATTGCTTCTTCTTAGGGAAATCTCTTATTTCTTGGTGGAACAAGAAACAAACTACTGTCACTCAATTGAGTATGAAAGAAGAATATCATGCTATTGTTGATACAACTTTAGTATTATTATGGTTGACATGAGAGTCGATCATAATGGTGGAATGGTCATTCATTGCAATAATTGGAGTGCTATCCAAATAGCCCATAATGATGTTTTCCATAAGCATACCAAACATATTGAAATAAATTGTCATTTAATACAATCTCATGTGCTTTGTGATGCTCTTCGTCTTGTTCCCGCCTCATCAATTGATTAGACAACTAATGTTTTTACATTGTAAAGATCTTTTCTCCAAACTCCAAGTGACCTCTTCTATATCACCTTGAGTTTGAGGGGGATATTAGAGATATTATTCTTCCTTAGCCGATTCTATCTTCCCTGATTGATTCTAATTGATTTTATTGGATATTGTAATATTTTATCACTTTAGGTAATTGTCTAGAACAACTTAAAAATAGGCTCTTGTACCATCAATATGATATATAAAGAAATATACATAAATTTTTTTCTTCTTTATTCTAACACCGTAGAGCCCAAGTTATTCACCGCAGGGTTGACTCAAATAATTGGTTGCTTGGGGAAATGCAGTACTTGTTCATGCAAGAAACCTTAAGAAAGAACAGGTAGGCTCATCAATATTTAGTAACTTAACAGTGCGTTAAGTCATAAAGATATTTCCTTTTTCAATCCGTTTAGTACATAATGTATTTTAATGTCTATATATCTCTCAATTGCATATATTTTAACTGTGATGACCTTTTTTTTGGTTTTGGACTTTGTCCTTTTATTTAGTGAATTTTCAATAAATAGTGGACTTGTAGTTATATTTTCAATCTAAACAGCACGATCTTTAAAAAAGAAAAGAAAAAGAGCACGATCTCTCGATAGCTATATTGACATCTTGTACTTTCATTAATTTTCAAGTTGAAATAGGCTCATTGTTCATATATGTAAACTAGCATCTTCGAGCCAATTGTGGCCCAAATGGCAAGAGCCCACCTGTCACAAGTAACCCTCAAACTTTAGGTCCAAAAATAAGTGTTATTGTGCAAATTTGAACCCAAAAAAATGATGCTAAATAATTGTTTTTGACTTATAATTGAAGTCCTCCTCCGCATTACATTTTTTTTCCTTTTCTATTTTTGGTTTTGAGCAATGCAACATAAAACTTACCTAAAAAAATTCTTCCCATTAGTGGATTTTGAAAAAATTATTGTACTCGTGACTATTCAGAGGGATTGTGTGGAAGATCTACTTTGCATTTTCTTTACGAACCGACTCAAACCATTTGTCCCACTGAAGATCAGCATACTTTAAATGCAGTCTTTTTAAAATTGTTCAGCCTACAAGCTTTAACCGCAACAAATTCTAGTAAAACATTTGGCGATTGGCTCCAACCTTCTGGGAGCTTCAGTGGCCCGCTGCAATAATGACATTCATTTAATCATAATCCTCGTGCAAAGTGCGGTAACAAAGCAAAACTTGAAAGATTTATGATCGATGTGAGAGATTTACTTAAATTCTCATCTAACGGTTTGGCACTCTCGAACACTCGTCGAAAACTCACCAACTTTGTGGGGGCGAAAAAAAAGAATTTATGGAGTAAAAACATTTCCTTTGTATGATGTCAATTATATTATTTTAGTATCTCTCATGCACTTACTCCTAGAATTTAGATAAAAACAATAGCTACGAGCACAAGAAATGGCTTTAGCTATGCGGGAAACACTAAATTTCCTAGATCTAGTTCAAGTACCTCCTTCAAATTGAACTTAAATCAGTTTGATCTGACTAATGGCTTATTAGGCCCAAAAGAAGCTTCTTGGAAGATTAGTCTGCTTATCAAGAAAGCCCAAGCCCACATTAGCTTTTATTCAAATCCTAAAGTAGCCATCGCAACTAAGAGGCAGATAAGGTGACAGCCTGAGTTGTAAAAGCCCAACATAAGAAAAGCCTTTCTTGTAATTGGATCTTAAGTCCCCTCAAGCCCTTTGGGCTCTAATATGTTCTGAATCTATCCCTGTGTTTGCTCATCCCTTATCTTAATGAATGAGAATCAAAATTCTCTCACCTTGGGTGAGCTTCTCTCTATCCCTAAGGTGATAGTCTTCTTCCACACAGGTAACCCTAACCCTAGCTCCCTTCCATTGCAAATCCACGGAAATGGCTACATTTCGAGTCTTCTGGCCAGATTGATTTGCCCGCCCTTCTAGCTCTCTTTCCTTTTTCTATTTCTTCTTTCTTCTCCTCTCCCTCCCGAGGCGTCTCCCCGCTACAAACTGAAAAGGAATGCCCATACCCAAAAATCCCCGACCTCATCGCAGATGGTCACTTACTAATCGAACTCCCTTCACTCCCAAAATAGACCCAAGCTACTCATCGTCCCTATGGCGACCCATGAAGATGACCTCCGGGTAATGACTTTGTGCCGGCGAATGGGGGATCTATGGGCGCAGAAGACCTCACTATCTTGGATGATTCTTCACCCGCACATGCCACACGGGTAGGTGAATTTCTGTTATATGGGAAACCGTTTTCTAAGCCTAGTGTCAATTTTCAAGCCTTCATTACTACTATGAGGAAGGCATGGAAAACAGAAGATGTGAAATGCGAAATCATCGAATCTGGGTTCTTTGTGTTTATCTTCAACTCAGAGGAAGATCGAGCGCGAATCATACAAACGGGCCCTTGGTCTTTCTCTAGTAATCTATTAGTCCTGCAAGAAGGGGACCCTAAAATCCCGGAACACTGTTACGACTTTACTTACTGCTCATTCTGGGTGCATTTAATTGGCCTTCCACGAGCTGCTATTGTTGAAGACTCCATTAAGATGATAGCTGGGAACCGGGAAAGGTAGAGGCTGTTAAAATAGAAGTAAGGAATAATAGTGCCCGGAAAATAGGAAAAGCTAAAATTCGTTTCAACTGCTTCAGCCCTTGAAAACTGGAACCATTATACATTTGGGAGGACGAAAATGGTGGATTGATTTTAAGTATGAACGTCTACCTCATTTCTGTTTCTTATGTGGGTGTATTGGACACTATGCAACCGTATGCCCACAACATGATTATGCACTCGAGGCTTACCTCGGGATAAACCGGGTCGTTATGGTGCATGGCTTAAAGCTGAAATGAAAGAGCAGAGTCCATGCTGGCATACTTTCTATGGCGAGATTGATTTGGCACAAGAGGAGGAGGATATGGTGCCCGAAACTCCACTAGCTTCAGCTGCCGATAACCTACGCAAAGAACACACCTTATGAGACAAGTCGGCTATAATCCTCTACAAACCGAGAGGAACCCCACCAGCTAGCATGGTTGCTCTTGCCCACAAAGGTAAGAGAGTTCATCAACAACCAGAGCACGTTCTATATGCCTTTGATGCTGAAACAGAGCCGGGGAAGTTGAAACTGGAAAAACCGGGTCGAAAAAAAAGCTGCAAAAAAAAAGCGAAACGCTTCACCCCTATGAGAGGAAATGGTCTCTAGCTAATTTGGTGGACATGGGAAACCTTACATCAAACACCAATTCAGGTGTGGGAAAGGGCACAAACAAGGGCTTTGGTGGCTGGCCCTAATAAGCCACCAATGCAAACATGAAACTTCTTAGCCGGAACCGCCAAGGCCCGGGTTCTCCCTTGACAGTCCAAAGATTTAAGAGCCTTAGTGGCTCGAGAGAGACCTAACATAGTTTTCCCGATGGAAACAAAGAATAAAGAACAGTTGGTGGATCGAATCGAAGGAGACTTCACTTTCATCACTTATTCGTGGTTAACCCAAAGGGGGAATAGCGGGCGGTCTAGCCTTATTTTGGGATGGGGGGTGGACATGACGATAAATTATAGTGGAGCGAGAGATACTTGATGTAGTGTGCAAGGAACTGGATAGTGGCTCGGTGATGAAAATTACATTTCTACATGCACCCACAGATTTTCGAAAAGAACTAACCTCGGAATGCTATTCGTTTAATACATACCCCGGACACCTCCCCTTGGTTATGTATCGGCGACTTCAACGATGTCTTATATCACTTGGGAGAAAGTTGGTAGAAGAGCTGTGGAGCGATATCGAGTGGTGGCCTTCCGAGAATTCCCGGACTCCTGCTCCCTTATGGAAATCGAGAGTAAAGGCTGCATGTTTACCTGGACAAATAACGAGAACAAGAGAGGATTTAGTTAAAAAGAAACTAGATCGAGGCCTTTGCAACATGGACTCGGCGAGTGCTATTTCCTCAAGCCGAGGTTTTTGCGTTTCCAGCTATAGGGTCGGATCATAGCCCACTTATGCTATGCACAGAATCAATAAGAGTAAAAAGACAGAAATCATTCATATTTGAGGCGTATTGGCTTACAAATCCAAATTTCACAGCAGTGGTAGAACAGGCTTGGCTAGATAATGGGGGTGCACAACAGAGTATAGCAAACAAGACGAAGCAAGTTACAAAAGCCCTAAGCTCGTGGAGTAAACAAACTTTTAAAAATGCAGCAAAGCAACTTGACGAATGCCGGTCCGAGGCTTATTGATCTCACTAACTCAACAATCGAATCGAGATCTTAGCGAAGAGTACCGAAAAAACAAAAGACCGAATGGAGGGTCTTTGGAGACAAGAAGAGATGTATTGGGGTATGAGGTCTCGAATTAATTGGCTGCGGTGGGGAGATAGAAACACGAAATTTTTTCATGCAACCACTGTTCAGAGGAGACACCGAAACAGAATTTCAATGTTACAAATTGCTGAGCAAGAGTGGAGCAGAATCCTACTTGTCATCAAACAGCATATTACTGATTTCTACAAGTCATTATACACATCAGTGGGTCCAAGGAATTATCAACCAGTCCTAGATCAATGCCCGACGGTAGTATCTGAGGCGATAAATGCAGAATTAACAAAACCAATTACTAGGGAGGAGGTACGAACTGCTGTCTTCCAGATGGGTGCGACTAAAGCTCCCGGGACCGATGGGCTTAATGGTCTCTTTTATCGCAGCTTTGGCCTACTATCCATGAGGACATATTTCGCATGGTGGAGGATTTTTTTAACCAAGGAACGTTTGATCCCAGCCTAAACCAAACACATATTACCCTTATCCCCAAAGTACCATCCCCGAGAACATTTCGAATATAGGCCGATCAGCCTTTGCAACTTCAGTTATAAAATTATTGCAAAGGTTATGGCCAACCGATTGAAGACTTGGCTACCCCAGATTATCTCCCCGAACAAAGTGCTTTTATTGGAGGCCGTCAAATACAAGATAACATTTTCATAGTTCGGGAAGTCCTACATCAAATTCGAATCGGGGAAAAGAAGGAGAAAATTTGAAGCAGTCCTAAAACTGGATATGAAAAAGCTTATGACGGGGTTGAGTGGGACTTTCTAAGCGATTGTATGTTGCAAATGGGGTTTAGTGAGAAATGGGTTCAGCTTGTTAAATTCTGCATCTCCTCTATTAGTTTTGCCATTAAGGTGAATGGGAACTTAAGCCAAAGCTTCTCTCCCACACGAGGGCTGCGACAAGGAGACCCCCTTTCCCCTTACTTATTTATTATTGTGGTCAATGTTCTATCAACTCTAATGGGAAAAGCTAAGCAAGATGGTACTATTAATGGCATTCAGCGACTCCGAATTGCCCCGTACTTTCCCACTTGTTATTTGCGGATGATGCCATCCTTTTCTTGGAAGGTAAGGTTCGAGAAGCTCAAAATCTGGCAAATATTCTGAATTGTTACTTGTTATGCCTCGGTCGGGTCTATCAATTTAAACAAGTCGGAATCTTCTTTGGGAAGTACCGCCCACAAGAGTTACAAAGAAACATTGCTACTGAATTGCGAGTACCTATACTTGAGAAAACTGGAAATATTTGGGGTTGCCCTCGGACGGGGGCGGACGAAAAACAGATGTTTCGGGGCTACTTGGGAAAGTGGACAGAAAATTAGAAGGGTGGAAAGAACAACTCATCTCCAAGGCTGGAAAAGAGGTCCTCCTTAAAACAGTTGTACAAGCTCTACCGAACTACGCCATGTCTATTTTCAAGATTCCTATCTCCATCTGTAGAGCCATAGAGAAAAAAACAGCAGCGTTTTGGTGGAAACAAAATGTACAAAGACAAAGGCATACACTGGAAAAACGGGACCTATTGAAAACTAGAAAAGACAGAGGAGGCCTGGGGTTTAAAGATCTAGTGGACTTCAATCTAGCTATGTTGGGCAAACAAAGTGGAGACTAAGCCAGAATCCTGATGCACTATGGAGCCGTGTACTAAAGGGCCTGTATTTTCCCAATGTTGATTTCTGGGCAACTCAAAAAAATACTAGATCGTCATGGGGATGGCAAAGTTTACTCAAGGGGCGAGAGGTTATAGAACCTGCAATATCCTGGGTGGTTGGAGACGGTAAAAATATTAAAGTCGTGGAGGACCGATGGCTGCCTATCGGTAAACTTGGAGGGCCCTACAACATTGATGAACCTAAACTGGTGGCTGATCTTATCAAACCAGGTTTGAGAGAATGGAATTCTCCTCTCATTTTGAACATGTTTGATACTCCCATAGCACAACAGATACTTGCTACGCCCCTAAGCATGAACCCACAGCTAGACAAATTACGATGGACTTCCAATCAATCAGGTGCATACCAAGTTAAGAGCGGCTACAACATACTACGAAGTCTCAAAGCCAAACATACGAGTCACAAGTCTCGTCGTCTTATCGATCCCTAACAAGCTATGGACGGAAATATGGAGACTACAAACTCATCCAAGAATCCGTTTTTTTATGTGGAGCATGTGCAATGAGAGCCTCCCTACGCGATGTAACCTCTACAAGAGAAGTATCGTACACGATATGCTTTGCCCGCATGTGAGCTCGCTCCCGAATCCACAAAACACCTATTCATTCTCTCGCCGGTGGACGCAAGAATTCTGGTCGACTTTGATTTAAATTTACCCACCGATCCAACGCAAATCACAAGAATAGATAAATGGGTCGCGGACTACTTGACGTCGGGCGCTTCTCCGCAACAAAAAGCCCTATTTTCCACTGCTCTTTGGCTGATTTGGAAAGCGCGCAATGGACAGATCTTCCATGGGTGACCACCGAACTTGAGTTATGTGAAGCAGGAGGCAATAATCAACGATCAACTCTACCAAAAATGGGCATTTACAAAACCGGAAGCAGTAAAAGTTCAACGCACTAGTATTGAACGATGGGTACCTCCAGAGTGCGGTTTTGTCAAAATAAACATAGACTGCTCTTGGTCCGCCTCTGATAGGGAAGGCTCGGTCGCCGGAATCTGCAGAGGAAGTGATGGCGAGTTTATCAACGGCTTTGCGACGAAGATCCATGCCCTTTCGGTTGAGATCGCTGAAACCCTAGCTATTAGAACTGCTCTTCGCTGGTGGACAAAAGCTGAAGACTTCGCCTCGACCGGGGAGTCTTCGACAGACCAAGTCTTCGACGCACGTGGTGATATCCAGCGACAACAAAGCAGCGGTGGAACAAATTCTGGGCCGGGTAGAGTTGGGGTGGGCTTCTTACAATTTGGTCCAAGATTGTCGCCTTATGCTGGCCTAACATCCACAGCTTCACTTAATTTTTGAGCCAAGGGAATCCAACAAGGTAGCGGATTGGGTAGCCACTAATCACCGGGCCGGTAGGCTCCCCCAAAACTGGGTGTCGATGCCCTCTCACTCGTTTATGTCTCTTTTATGCTTAGACTTTCGCCTTGCGTGTAGTTCTTCTTCTGGTTGATGATCAATGAAGTATTTTCCCGACCAAAAAAAAAAAAAAAAATGAGAATCATAGTTCAGACAAAAAAAAAAAGTTAGATGTCCAAGTACAAGTTTGCTAAGTTTAAAAACTCACATTCTCAATGAGGTGAGCGGACCAAACATGAAGAATATGTGAAAAAGACATTTGTACATCCTCTAATTAATGTTTAGAAAATATTTTTGTTGTATTACCAAACACATCATCCTTTTTCTCCTTATTTTCTACACAATTTCCTTTATTCAAGTGAGCTAAGCCACACACAATGGGCAATATCTACCCTGAGAGACCGTCTCTACATGTTGATTTCTTAATTGGGTCAAAATTTAATCTGCAATCAGACTAGTTTTCTGATAATTTCCTTATGAAATAAGCACAATGTTTCCTAGAATCTTCACATTTGAAAGAGACAATGGAAGCAATGAACTCATCACCCCAAATTGATAGCTACTTGAAAAAGAGCGACAGACCATCATGACTTCTCTTAAAAATTACGCCTCCATGACTAGATCACTGTTAATATGTTGTCTAACTTTCCATATACTTCGATAAGAAATCGAATTTTCCAACTAGACTTAAGACGGTAATGAATTCAATCAGTGACTTGGGGGCATTTTCTTCTATATATCATGGAACTTATATTCAGTTTACATGGTTTTATAATTTGTGACAAAACTTTGGGTTATATTTTTATTTTATGGTCAATCTTTACTGATACTTTCAGGAAGTCTCATTGAATGGATTCTTCCTATGAGGATGCTGACATGATTTGCTAATGACTTTTTGGAGCATTCGGACAAACAATCCAACAAGCAGGCCGGGGACAGCAATCTACGGAGTGCACGAGAAAAAATATGAGAATAGTTATGGGAAAAGCTCCTTCCGAGCAATATGTTTCTATCAAATTGGGTACATCATTCACAGTTGTTTCGGACCACCAAGTCTACGGTTGACGCATGTTACGGGGCATTTTTCTACTTATATATCATTTATCTGCAATATTTTGGGCTTTTGTTTAATGTTTCAAATTCTTCTTGTGACTTCCCCAGAGATGAATCAGCAAAAAAAAAAAGCTAATGAACTACTAAGCGAGGTGCTTAGCACAATCTCCTAAGCCCTATGAATAGCAATTTAATATTCGAGTCAACATGCAAGAACAAAATTCATTTATTTGTATCAAGCTTTCGGGGAGCTTGTTCAAGACTTGCTCGAACGTGGGTCTCCAAAACCCGATGTCGTAGGTTCAAATCCTACAGAGCGTGATTCCATTCTTGGTTAGGTTAGTCCCAAAATTACAATTAAATAATTGAACAATTAAATAATTGAACAGTAATCTTAATTTGACCTCCTTTGGATTAAAGAAAAGAGGAGAGGAGGTCAATTAAAAAAAAAAAAGTGGTTATGAATTAAGAACGGAAATTGAACTTTATGAGATAGAATCTCCCGTTGTTCCTCTGTACCTTAGTGGTAGAGTGGTCGGCTGTTAATTGATTGGTCATATAATCGAATCCTACTTGGGGAGAATAGATTGATTTGGAGTTAAAGTCATTTCGAATTAAAGAATTCAGAATGAAAGGGTTCGCTTTGACCGTTAAGAGTAAGTAACCCGTTCGTTCCTTGTGTCTTTGTTTTTATTGCATTTATCTTAAGTTTTAGAGCTGCTAGTAATTTTTTAAGAATCAATTAAACACCCAAATAAAACACAGGGTATATTTCACTTTTATGAACCAGAGATTTAATGAATTTGGAAACTTAATTACACTAGATTAATCTATTAACCCCATTGAAGTTCATCTTGAGAGGGGTGTGAAACTATTGTTTGAGAATTGAGATTCTCTAATTTTCAAAGAATTGAGATTCTCTAAGTAAATTTATATCTTAAATTAAGAAGTTGATACTTCATCACATATGTCAATCGACAATTTAGATTTATTCTTCTTCTTTTTCCTTTTTTTTCCACTCTCTTTTCGTCCCTTTGTTTTCTTTTTTTCTTTCCACTTCTGCATCCTACCCTGGATCTTGAATTTGGGGTTAACAGTGGACGATGTCACCGAATGGATGGGGAAGAGCCAAGAATAAAATGCGATTAATAATAAACAGGGTTTCTCATACTTAATTAGATGAATCTCTAATTTTATTGCGAAATCATCATCATTATGATAGTATGTCAGTTAAATGAAGTAAACAGTGTCACAGAAATCATTTTGAAATAAAAGATAGCAGGAACTTAACGTCTCTTAAATAAATAAAGCTAATATAAGCATACAAACTGTCATTAGTTAATATATTTAGGATAAGAAAAGAGGGATTTTGTAAAATAAAAAATAAAAAAGAAGCGCGGTTTTTGATGTAGTCCTTCTCGTGTTTCGTGCATCATTGCATTGAAAAAATATATATTTCTTTATCCTCTGAAAGCTTATTGATTTGTATCTAGTATAAAATACATTACTATGATTCCTGGCTTTTCCAGTATAAGATTCTTCGCCCTTTCTAGACCAATCGACCAATAGTAGGCAACTAATTTTATATATAGATTTCTTAGTCCACACAAAAGAGAAAACCCCACTTAGTTTCGTTTGCTTATGCTCACTTCGCAGAATGGAGAGGAAAACCAGAGCTAACAGTGCATGATGTCACCGAGGAGGATGCAAAAGGACAAATGCAATCCAGTTTTTCAAATCCGCGTAAGGAAAAGATTCCTCGCATTGATCAATTTTTGGAATATGGCCAAATGCTTGACCGAGAAAAGAAGTAATTAGTCTAGCGTTTTGTGGGGAATAAGAGAAAAAATGTCATCAAAGATTAGATTGAGATGGAAAGAGAAATTGAATTTATGTGGAGGCTTTCCTTTTCATCATCCTCGTGTTGCTTTGGCATTACAAATTAGTTACTGTGGGGCCATTTGATGCAAATATGGGCTATGTTAATGGTATTTTTATTTAGAGGATGGAGTGGATCTCTAATTTGTATGAGATGAATAGCTAAATTGAATAATAAACATTTAGATGTCAACAATTGTTTACTGCTTCAAGGTTATTTTCGGTTTTTAATGTCACCTAGGGTTTTTCTTTTTTCTATTCTACTTTAACTCTGAACTAACTTAGAAACTTTTGTCTTATTCTTTGCAAAATATGAGAATCGAACCTCACACCTGAAATTAAACATCCCTACCCCTACCCCCTTCTAACAAGGTGAGCTCCCCACTTCTCTCACACATGTGTGAAAGGAAACCATTAGGGCAACCCCTAGTGGTTATCTCACACCTAGGGTTAGCAAAGTGTTTATTTGATAAAAAAGATTGTATAAAATAATTTTTATTATAATTTACATTATATAAATAAAGAGATTTCTCTCTATAGGTGGGCCTGTGAGCTGTTTTGTACATGCGGATCTTCGATTCCGTGTTTATCTATCATTTTGTTGGGTAAGTTGGTATCAAAGTTGGCAAGATCACTGGGGAATTGGTATTGATGGCAATGGAAGCAACTGCCCTATTGACGAAATCAGGGGATGCAGATCTTGTGCAAGGCTTTTCATCGTCTCGAGATATCTCAACAGGCCACGGAGCAGGATTTGCAATGGACTCTAGATGAGTCCACGAAACGGCTCCGAATATTCCTTATGCCAATCGTTGACAAATTTGTGTTTCTTAAGTTTCGGCCGAGAGTGTTCGCGAGCCTCGCATAGTGGGTAGCCAGCAAAGTGATTTAAGAAGTTGAAACTTCCAAAGATGAAGGATTATGAGCTCGAGAAAGAAATTCTAGAGAAAAATGTTTTGAATTTTTGCGATGATTGAAATAAGATATTCGGAGGAAAATTGCCCAAAACGTCTTAAATCTATTGTACGATAACTAATTTAGTTTTAAAGCTTTTAATTGTAACATTTTAGTCATATATCTTTTAAAGACTTGTCAAAGTAATTCTTCCAACTAATTTTGACGAAATGTATTGATGTAGTGGAATGACAAAGTAGACACAACTTGGCTGAATCACATTTTCTTATGGTAGGACGGAAAGACGTGAGGCACATTGTTTTAAAAGATATGTTTTTAATGTCCTTATCTTACGTTTTAAAGATTATGTTAGGGCACTAAGTGATTTGCTTCAGTTTTTAGTAGTTTTCATTTAGATATTTCAGATTTAGTACGTTGGATCTTATTAGTTAATGTATATACATTTCAAACTTAGAATTTCCTTACGGTTCTTTAAGAGATAGATAGATTATGTCATCTTTTAATTTAGTTTTCCTCCTTTGATGAATAATTAATTGAGAGAATTTGCTCTACTGTCAACCAAGTTTGGGTGTTTGCGAGTTAGGAGCCGTGTTTGCAAATCTAAAATTTTTCTAGATCTGTGTTAGCACCCATTTTTGCTGGGTCAGTATAGGATGCGATTCTAGTTCAAATATATACTAATGAAGCAAACTTAATAAATAAATAAAAATCTATGACCATCTCATATGTAAATCTTCACTTAACAATCTCATATCGCCAATTAGAATGGTTATCTTTCTAAATGGAAACCACTAATAAAAATATCAAAAGGAAGAAAATACGACAAATAGGACACAATAAGTTCTCAGTGGGCCACTTTCTTCTTGACTTATCTCATTGAAAGGAACCCCAGAAAGAAATCATATTTTATTCCTCCAATGTCGTTTTGTATTTATTAATCAATAGTATCATTTTCTGATACTGCGATTAATGACACATATCGTACTTTTTTCTATGAGTTCTTAGGTGAAGGAGACAAAACAAGCCCTTTCCTAGAATTTGCATGTGAAAGAGATGGAACAAGCTCTAATAAATAATTGATACAAACCTTCGGGCGCAATGCAAACATTACAAGCCCGTGACGTTTCAATGTATACTCAAAATAATTACTTGTGAATTAATAATGTTTTCATTGCTTGTAATTAGCAATTCAACTAATCTTGGAAATTTCAAGGTAGTCTCTAGCAGACATGCATTGCCGATTTGACGTTGCATGACTCATATGCTTCTAAAGTTGTCACTCAAGTCTTGAATTTCAAGCTAGAGACTTGGAAGGATTCAACTTGACGTAGACACTTGCAGCTGATCAAGATTACAACCACAAATGTGTAGAATTTCATTTGCCTTTCAATTCCATGCTCAAATGAGAAATGAGAACATTTTAAATATAAGGAATATTTTACTAAATATATTATAAATTTAAGATCTTACGCATGTATTTTTATGTCTTGTGTTACCCTTCAACTCTTGTTGAACTTATAATAAGTCTCCTTGATTAATTTTAATTAGATAAGAGTTCAAACTCCAGTTGTCAAATGCTTGACTTTGCAAGATCATCATAATATAATATTCACAGAGAAGATACATATTATATAATTCCAAAGAAGCATAGTCTTTTCACAGCGTCTTTTTTTAATTCGGGACTTTTTTTTTTTGTTTGGGTGCTGGAGATATGTCTCCTAATTGTAATGCGCATCATTTGACGGAAATTATATCAAAAGTCGGTCCAAGTCTCTAAATCTCATGAAATACAGAAGATCGAGGGTAATTGGCAAAGTTGTTTTCTCAGAAGACAAAAAAGAAACTGTTTTTTTTTTCATAAATTGTGCTTCTGAGTTACCATAATTCTGAAAATATATTATTTCATGTCAACTGTGGTCTGTACAACATTCTTCTTTGAGGTCAATTATGGGACATTAATATCATTATCCAGTCTCATTTTCTATGTCCTATTTTGCCTACAATTCTTGGTTGTTGTATTCTCCGATAATTCATTCTAGAGCCCGCTCTTCAGGTATGGTTTACTCATAAGAGGGTTTGCTTGACAGTTTGTTGGAACTAGTATTAACACCTAGAAGGGAGTGAATAGGTGTATAGGAATTTTATGCGCAAGCAATAACAATCTTTTGTAATCTATAAACTGAAATAAAAAAGAGAGAGTAGAGAATATTGCAAACTCAGTTTATAGTGGTTCGGCTTTAGACAAACCTACGTCCACTCTCCGGTCGACCAGCCAATCGGCTGTATTTCACTATATGATCAATGGTGATTACACACTCTCGAGTGCTAGTACTCGGTGATGATTTGTCTCACTAAGTCACTCTCTTTCTGTAAAGCACCTAGATCACTCAAATGTGCACTATGAACAACAATTGAAGAACTGAATCAGCTTTAGAATAATGTTCATCCACTCCTTACTCTCCTAGGTCTCATCCTATCCTTATATACTCTCCAAGCCACACTTGACCGTTGGCTCTTTCTTTGAGAGTTCCGTCTTCCCTTTCCTATAAGGCAAGTCTTTTTGACCGTTGGAGGTAGATTGGATTCCCTTGGATTCTGTTCGCCCATACAATCAAAATTCGAGCTTTCATAAGTGTCCTATTCTTCTTTGGAAGTTATCCGTTGATTGATCATGCCAATCACTTTGATACAGCAGAATCAATATAAATAAAGTAAGTGAAATACTTGACCGTTGGTGATCTTATCCTGTAGGTTCATCTTAAGTCTGATAGTCTTAAGTTATGAATATGCCTAGATTTTCGTCGGTTCATTCGACTTAAAATCTCGATGCGGGTTTGTTCGTACTTAAATCTCGATCCTCCAGTACGGTCAGACTTAAATCTCAGCCTAGTTCATTCAGACTTAAAATCTCAGTCTGGATGAGTCTTTCCGTCTAGTACAGTCAGACTCTTAGACATCTCATGCTTTATTTTCTGCAACCAGCAGACTTTAAAACCTAATGTTATTCTGTGTCCTTTTCTTTCAAGAGATTGATATAAATATTATTCATAAGCTGTTTTGTTAGCATCAAAACTAGGAGTTTTCTCAATAAGGTTTACTAACGATCTTTTAGTTACGTAGTCACCCTCCATTTAATATCGTTCAGGGTTTAACAAATCCATAAAAAAGTAAACCATTATAACCGAAAAAGTTACATTATTTCGCACATCTGTATTTCAATGAAGTAGTATAGATACTAAGAAATATCAAGCATGAAATTCTATTTATAGTACTAATATACATGACATATATAGTGGCATGTAAAAATGATCAAATTCATGATCCAATATAAATTCCCATCAATTTTCTATTTATGAAAGCAAATATAACAAGATGATGATATAAGATTTTAATATCGTGAATTTTTAATTGATTTTAATAAATGAATTTTGGCAAAATGAACATCTCATATGATATTCCAAAAGATATAAGATGTAATCTTTGACCTGTACATGGACATTTTACTAGTATTTACGGTAATCTCGAGCTGGACACACACATAAAACAAGTGCTTGTGAATTAGTGAAAACTTTCTTGTGGCATGCAGCCCTAAATCAGACGGCCTAGAACATTCCGTGAATCATGGGGCACTATGCTTTTTTATTCTTGATTTTTTATTGTTTTATTTGTACTTCTCAACTACATGGACAACGAAAATGAAAAGGACTCCCGGGAAAACTAGAAAGTTGGGACACATCATTTCATAATCACCCATCATATGACTTTGACTAATAGTATGGACAAGTAATTGTTGTTCGGACTCAATTTCTTGTCGAGCTTCATTAAAGATACAATTTTTCTGAGAAATTGTTCACTTTGTCTGCACGTGACTCACATAACCGTCTCATTCGATGAATTTTCGTGTTAAGTAATCAGAATATGATCCAATGGACAAGGTTGGATAATACAATGGCAATCAGTGTGTGTCCACTTAGTTGAATGGGCCCAATTGACTAGAGCTAATTAATTTCAAAGTCATTACTAAAGTCACATAATATTAGTACTTCCCAATAGCTTATGATAATACAAACAATATACTCCCATTTAAGAAGCAACGGCCTGGTGCTTTCATATGCATCAATTGAGTCAAGGGTAGAGAGAATCCATGCTTCCATCAACATCCATCACCTTTAAATATGATCGTGTCCCTCCTCATAAACATATTGATAATCTTATTGTTGTGATTCCTATTCTAATTACTTGAATGACCTCATCAAGGGTTGATGTGCTGACTTGTATCTAAAATCAAGAGGCCAGGTACTTAGTTTATCCTAAATTAAGTTTTCCCTCTTTTATATTATTGTTATTTTTTTGGGTCACTTGTAAATTAAGTTTTCCCTCTTTTATATTATTGTATTTAATACACACGCTCAGAAAATATTGATGTGATGCTCAAGCTTGCTATGTACCCAATCAATGGCTGAGTTCAGAGAGGGTTTTATTTTGGTCATGAATGGTTCCAGATGTGTTCCTTTCAAGCTAGGTGATAGGGAACAATGCTATTGTCACTAGAGTTACGATATTGGGAAAGATTCAACTCAAAAGTTTTGACTTCAAGGCACACGCAGCTTCTTGGTAACTCACAAAGTCACTCTCAAACAATAATAACAAATAACGGTGAACAAGTTCGGTCCCACCGTGCAAGGCTCTCATGGCCCATTTTAGCACCATCCTAACTAAATTCAAAGTTGGAATTCTTGACCTCTCTTCTTCCGCAGAAAAGAGATGCCAATAGTCTCTTGCAGCCACATGACATTACGGCTCCGTTTATTTTGTGATAAATGAATGATTTAAAAATATTTTTCCAAAAAAATAATTAATTATGTCACTTCAAATAATTAACCAATCAAAAATGTTTATTACCATCAATAATGTATGTCTAAATAATTTCATAGACAATGAAAAAGTTTCTTCCATTCATTTTTATATTAAATAATTGTCCATTTTTAAAAAAGTATTTTAAAATTATTCATTTTTCTTTTAGAATTTTTTTTTTCTTTTTCCCTTCATTTGTAGACCACCCACATTGACCATAGGGTTAGGGCCAGAAAGCCCTCACTGGCCGTGGGCAAGTTGGTGGTTGCCAAGATTTGGTGAGTGCCTTTGCGCCCTTGCTTGCGTTAGTGGGACTATGAAGGGCCATGATGACCTCTCCCAAGGCCATCGCGGCCTCGTTGGCTGCAAGCAAGGTGCAAAGGTGCAAAAGCCCTAGGCTAGGGGTTGGTGAGCACTTGTTGAGAATAAATTATAAAAAAATTCAAAAATATTATAAAAAATATTTATATTAGCATCAGCTATCACATTTACATATATTAGATTTGAGATCCACGTTTCATGATCTTAAACTCGAGCCATACCAGCACTCAAACCAAGTTTCATCGTCAGCTCTTTAAAACAAGATGGTGGTAGCAGGAAAATGAATGAAAAAACAAACCTGGGGTTAGAGATTTTCTGGGATTCTTAATCCCAATGAAAAAACATGAACTGTCGGTGCTACCGGAGGTGATATTTTCGTTCTATATGGTACGTGAAGCCCAGATGGGTCCCGTCCGCGTTGTGCGGTCCTTGAATGGAAGGTTTCCATGCCTTGTCTTACTTTTCAAAGCTCTTCCCCATTATAAATACATCGTCGTCGTCGTCTTACCCTCCCCAAGTCTTTCTCGCTCCCGCTTGCCTTTCCCCTTCACAATGATTCCTCCAAAAATCTCATTCGTTGCTGAAAAGCTCCTCTTTTTCTCTCTTTCCTTTTTCGCCATGGTCGTGACCGTTGTAAGAAATTATTGTTATCCACGTGATATGATTTATTATATAATTTAATAATTATTGAAATGCTATAAAAATAAATATTAGTTACGAGAGGTTACGATTCTAATAAAACGAAATGATATAATTTTCAAGAGAAATTACTACTTTTCTGAAGATGTACGACTTTTATGGAAGTTAAAAGACACTTTGATAGAAGTCACATATTGATAAAACGTATAAATAGAGTTCGGTCCTCTCTCCACCCATATAAACAACAATAACTGAAAAGAACTCAATATTCTCTTCTCCATCGATAGAATACGTTAAAGAATAGTGAGTTAAGGGAGAGAAATCATATTTCTTCATTTGGTTCGAGTTTTTGGTTTTCCACGACGATTGTCTTTAAGGGTTACGTTATGGATAAAGGTAAGTTCTCATCTATTTGTGAAAATCATGAAGATCAAATATTATTGGTTTCTGAATTTCCGCATCAAAAAATTACATGTATTTTCTAACAACCATTAGCATCAGAGCAAGGTGAAGTATCGTCTTAAGTGAGATTTAGGGAGTTTACTTACTAAGTTTTCTCACTCGTTGTTATTTAAACATTTTTGGGCCTTTAGTTATGGTGTCCCACTATGTTCATTTCGGGCTCCCTATACCTCCAAATTGCGAGTGTCATAGACAAAGGGTTAGAGGAGCTAGTTCCCTATCGCTTTGTAGCTTGGTTCATATGGTTCGATGGTGACCTCTTGGGTCCATTCTAAGGGTTTGAGAGGTAGCGCCTTGGCATAGCATGGGGAAACCACTTTTTGCATAGTATTTTTGGTAGAGGAGTTAAGTTAACCCAACCCCCATTAATCTTTTATTTGGTCATGTTGGAAGTCACCTATTGAAAGGACTTGTATATGTTGAACTTCCTAAGGTTAACAGCTGGTAGATAAAAGGTGTTTGTTTGATGATTTATGAGTTTTCATTGCTATCCCTATTGTGTTGTTGTCAGGAGATATTTATTTATGCTTCTATATGCATTTAATCGAAAGATATAATAAAAATGGTCAATGACGTATCTTGGAATATCGCAACTAAATGATCGTTGGAAAGGGGTGTTGCACGCTTGAGTTGCGGGGCTAAAGGGCCAAGGCATGACATCACGTTAGTAGTTTGGCCTGAATTTATTGTCGTTTACACTTAAGTATTTGATTCTTATCCAATTTTGGCACTTATGGCATTTGCATTGTGCAGTACTTCTTTTGAGAGCATCAATGACTAGACCTTTTGTTTTGCATTCGATGATAGGGTCCAACCTTCCGGGTGCTTCAATGGCCTACTGCAATAATGACCTTCATTTTATCGTAACCTCATGCAATTTGCGGTAACAAATAAAAACCATAAGATTTATGATCAAAGTCGGAGATTTACTCATGTTCTGCTTGGCACTCTCGAGCACTCATTGAAAACATGCCAACTTTGTTTTTTGGGGGGGGGGGGGGAAGAAATAATTTCTAGAGTAAAAACATTTCCTCTATGTAATGTCAAATATGTTATTTTAGAATTTGGGGGTTGGGACACTAGGAGTGCCATTACTTTCGTACGGCGCTCACTTTGGTGCCAAAACTTTTTTTTCGCTCATTTGAGTACCACATCAGAGTAAAATCAATCACTCGAGTGCCACATCACCGGAAAAGCTGACGTGGCCACCGGAATGTTGACGTGGCAGCTGGAAAATATTATTTTAATATTTTAATTAATTTTTTTTAATTAATTTTTTGATTTTTGATTTTTTTTTTTTTAAGGCTGGTGAGGGCCACCATTGACCCTCGCTGGCTGCCGAACTCTCGCCCAAATTGGGCGAGGCCCCCTTGCCGTCGGCCACGAAGGCCTTGGGTGAGGCCGGCAAGGCCGTCGAAGGCCCTAGGTGAGGTCGGCGAGGCAATCGACGGCCTCACCTGCGGTGGCGACAACAAAGACCAGGTGGCCCTTGCCCGGATCTAGCCCCGGGCAAGGCCGCAATGGCCATCGGCAACCATGGGGAGGTCGCGACGGCCTCACCCAAGGCCTTTGCGGCCAATGGCGAGGGCCCCCTCGCCCAATTTGGATGAGGGTTCCACGGCCGGCAAGGGTCAACGGTGGCCCTCGCTGGCCTTAAAAAAAAAAAAAAGAAAAGAAAATCAAAAAAATTAATTAAAATATTAAAATAATGTTTTCCGGCTGCCACGTTAGCTTTTCCGGCGATGTGGCACTCAAGTGATCAATTTTATTCCGATGTGGCACTCAAGTGAGCGAAAAAAAAAAATTTGGCACCAAAGTGAGCGCCGTACAAAAGTAATGGCACTTCTAGTGTACTTATGCCTAAAATTTGTTATGCACTCATTCCTAAAATTTAGGTAAAAAACAAAAGTGTGCAAGTACAAGAAATGGCTTTGGCTCTGCTAGAGACACTAAAATTCTTAGATCTCGTTCGAGTACCTCCTTCAAATGGAACCCAAATAGATTTGATCTAATTAACGGCTTTTTAGGCGCAAAAAAAGCTTCTTGGAATATCAATCTGCTTATCAAGAAAGCCAAAGCACACATTAGTTGTTATTCGAATCTCAAAACGGCCAACTGAGATGGAAATAAAGTGGCCAACTAAATTGTAAAAACCCAACGTAAGAAAAACCTTCTTTCTAATTGGATCTTATATTCCCCTCAAGCCCTTTGGGCTTTGCTATGTTTTGAATCTGCAACTATGTTTGCTAATCCTTTATCTTAATGAATAAGAACTATATTTCAAACTAAAAAAAAAAAAAAACATTTGGCCAGATGTCCAAGTACAAGTTTGCTATGTTTTAAAAACTCACATTCAGAATGAGGTAGAGCAAACTTGACATGGAAATTATATGAAAAGGACGTCTATACTTCCTCTAATTAATGTTTAGAAAATATTGTTCATGATTATCAAACACATCATCCTTTAGGTCCTCCTTTTCTACACAATTTCCTTTATTCAAGTGAGCCAAGCCACACACAATGTGCATTACCTGTCCTAAGAGATCGTCTCTATATGTTGATTTCTTAATTGGGTCAAAGTCCAATCTGCAATCAGACAAATTTTATGATATTTTTTTTTTAAATAAGGACGGTGTTTCCTCGAATCTTCTCATTGGAAAGAGACAATGGAAGCAACAAACTCATCACGCCAAATTGATAGCTACTCGAAAGAGAGTGATGGACCATCATGACTTCTCTTAGAAAATTATGCTTCCATGATTAGATCACATTTAATATGTCGTCTAACTTTTCATATATTTCGCCAAGAAATTGAATTTTCAAACTGGACTAAGACAGCAATGAATTCTATTCATGATTTCAGGGCATTTTCTTCTGTATATCATGGAAGTGACATGCTGTTTAGTTTATGTGGTTTTATAATTTGTAACAAAACTTTGGTCAATATTTATTAATACTTTTAGGAAGTCTCATTGAATGGATTCTTCCTACGTGGAAAAGATTCCCTGCACTGATCAATTTTCGAAGTGTGGGCCACGTGCTTCACCGACCAAAGAAGAAAATAGTCTAGCGTTTTGTCGGGGGTGAAGAGACAAAACCTCATCAAAGATTAGATTGGGATGGAAAGAGAAATTGAGGGTGACTATGAAATTATTTTTATTTTTCTGCTTCTTTATTTTTGTGTTTCGAAAAATAAATTTAGAATAAAAATCTATTTAATGAAGTAATTTCATTTTTCTATTTTTGAAATAAATTTATACTCCAAAATATATTTGAAAGAGAAATCAAAAGTTAAAATTTTTTACTTTTCTATTTTTGTTATAAAAGTGAGAAATTCTTAAACGAAAGTGAGAAACAATATGGATTTGATCTGCATGTTTTCATTTGACTGTGCAATTTTTTGTATCTAGGGAGAATTATTGCATAGTACCAACATTACCTAAACCATTAACTTTGTGAAGTTGTACATTGGGACCAACATGATTTAAGGGATTCTAATGCAAAAGCAGCAGCTAAGGATTTTTTGAAAGCATCCAAACAAGTAAAAATCAAAACGATGAAATTTGCAAGTAGGCCATAATTTTTTTTTTTTATATCTGGAAGTTTCTAACGGGGCCAGTAATGCCAATCTAGAGAGCCCGTTGGATTTCAACATTGAATCTTATATTTGTCCATAATTTTAGTCAATTTGTTATTAATGTGTTAATTTGTTCTGCTATCTGCTCGTTAGGGTTTACCGACAATTTCTTTAAGTACAAATACTTATTTTATTCTAGAAGGCGAGAACCTTGTTGATTATTATTTAAAATAACGACAAAAAAAGTTTTCGTTTTTCTTGCGCAAAATTTATTTACTAGAATCTATTGGGTTTGAACTTAGATTTCTCCGTAATTCACGCAGAATCTGGTCCCACCGTGCGAGGTCCCCAATGACCCACTCAATCCCCATCCCAACTAAAGTCAAAGTTGGAGTTCTTGACCTCTCTTCTTCTGTGGAAAAAAGATTCCAATGGGACAACAATCTCTTGCGGCTATGTAACATATAAGAGGTTGATTCTTTGGTCTACGCAACAAGGAAGCAAGATGAAGGAAACGAGGTTACTGAAGGATTCAAAAGCATAAGTCAATAGATTGAGAGATATCACATGGCACACTTGATGAATGGGGGGTCAAATCAAGTTCAGATACCATGTAAACATTTTTGGGACTACACTATCAGTTATTCTAATAATTTAAACTAATGAATAAATGATCATATGTATATAAAAGTATATAAATCGATAAATAAGTGACTTGTGATGTTTTAGCAATAGTAAAAACTAGAACTACCATGTTAAACACGAGCATAAATCCAAGTAGTTTATGATATTAACAAAAATTCCAACAAGTTAGTCTTGGGTATTGCGGATGTAGTCTAACAGGTTAAAGAAAATATTCCAACTCACCAAGTTATTTCTTGGGTCTTGCGCGAGCACTTGCCTGTTGGATCAACTCCATCTCAAGCAGTCTCTAACCAAGACAAATCCTCCGTGTTGATTCACCAAAAATCACTGGGTGATGCCTTGCATATGGATCATATCGGAGACCCTACATTTCTTAGCCCTAGATTCCATTCATTTAGTGAAAAATGTGATGTTTTTAAAAAATATTTCTCAAAAAGCCATTTTAATAAAAAAAAATGATAATATTTTCTAGTGTTTTGCAAACTTAAAAATAAATTAAAAAAATATTTTTTATCATTTGATATGAAAATTCGATTCAATTTTCCTTCATGCACTCATTTTAATAAATTATTATTTTTTCTAAAAATTGATTTTTTAAAATTTTTTATTTTCTTTCTATCTTTTTTATTTTTTTATCTTCTCCTTCTTTTTCTTCTTCGGTCTATTGTCGGCGACCACAAGCATCTAGCTTGAGGCTCGCCCAATCGATGAGCTCGAGCCTATGACAAAGCTCACACTCGCCAATCAAGTGAACCTCGAGCTCGCCAACCTCAAACCTCGCTAGATTGGCAATCCTAAGCTAACTTGTGGCCAGTCATCGGCCAAGAAAGAAAGAAATAATAATAAAACAGCAATAATTTCGAATCTTTTAAAAAAATAAAAAATAAAAAGTGAGGGCTAGTAGGGGTGTGAGATACTAGAGAGTGAGTGGAGAAAATATTTTTCTTTATTTGAAAAGTGGTAAACATTTTCTCTTACTTTAGAAGATATTTTTCCCTTCATGGAATAAGTTTTCTCCAATCAATTCATTTCCATGAAATGAATGATGGAAAATCCGGAAAATGTTTTACTAGAAATTATTTTCCTCCAAAATAAAGGGAACCTAAGGTGCATTTGTTTTGCAGAAAATGAGTAATTTGGAAAATATTTTCTGAAAAATGATTATTTCTATTATTTGGAAAAATTAGTTAACAGAAAATATTTTCATTATCGATAACGATCTATGCCTGAATTTTTTCATGGGCGATGAAAAAAATTTATGTTTAGTTATTTTCATAATGATATGAACGATCATTTTAAGAAGAAAATTTTCAAATTACTCATTTTCCGCAAAACAAATATACCTTTAAACTCAAGCTGTTTCTAGCACTCAAACCGAGTTCCATCATCAGTTGCTTAAAACAAGATGGAAATTGCAGCAAAAAATAATGGTATAAACAATCCTAGGGTTAAAGGATTGTTAGGATTTTTCATCCAAAATTAAAAAAAAAAAAAAAAAAAACTCATGAAATGTCAATCAATCCTCCCCATGCCTCGTCCTACTTTTCAAAGCTCTGCCCCCTTATAAATTCATCTCCGTCGTCATTACATCCTCCATCTCTCTCTCACTCTCTCAAACAAACACACACTTGCGTTCTCTTGAAACCGTTTTCAATGATTCCTCCAAGAATTTCTTTCGATGCTGAAAAGCTCCTCTTTTTGACTCTCTCCTTTTCCGCCGTCATCATGACCTTCCGCGTTGGCCCTTCCCTAGCGGTGGCGCAAAGCAGTAACAACAACAACAGTGCCACAACGATCCCAGTGAACGTTGGGGTGGTTCTTGATCTAGAAACATGGGTGGGTCAGATGGGATTGAGCTGCATTACCATGTCTCTCTCTGACTTTTATAGTTCAAACCCTTCTTACAAGACCAGGCTCGTCCTCAACGTAAGAGATTCCAAACGAGATGAGGTTGCTGCCGCCGCCGCAGGTTCTCTCTCTCTCTCTCTCTCTCTCTCTCTAGCATACTAAGTGGTCATGATGCTTGTCCGAAATTATATAATGACACCATTTTTTGGGTTAAAAACCTTTGTACTTCTGTTGATAGTGTTAAAGTTTGTTTTGGTTGATCTCTGCTTGAACTTGGAAGTGGTTTGGTTTTGGGTTAATACACATCTTTCTCGTAAAAGATAAAGAATTTTATGCGGCTGTCTGGGTGATGCAAGATAATACCAATTATTGTTCATATTCACGTACTTGCCAATCTTTTGAAAACTTCAGCTTCTATATATTTGAAATTTGAAAAGAATTCCCAGTTAAACCTTCAGCAATGCGACGACATCCAAGGCAATATACATGTTCCTACCAGAGCTTGTCCATGCCCCAGTTTCCAAAGCTCCAAGAAGAAACGAACAAGGGCATCAAACAATTGCCTCATCCTCTAGAATTGCCTGTCAACATTTTATTGATAGAACTTTTCTTTTTGGCTAAAGTCACCAAAAACCCTAAACTATGTTCACTGTGACATGGTTACATTATTTTTCCTATGACATCAAAAATTCTAAACTTATATGTGTGTGACATAGTTACTCTTCGTCAAAATTTTGTAAATAAGAATCATTAAAAATCTTTCTACATGGTCACCAAAAAGCAAACAATGTTGACATGGTAATCATGTGACTTGAGTGAAATAAAATGAATTGTTTTTGCTGAAAAGTCATCTAGTAGAATATTAACGGGGGGATAAACATGTCGCATAGATATAAATTTAGGATTTTTTATGTCATGAGAAAAATTTAAGGTAAAAATGTCACAATTGATATAACTTGGAGTTATTAAAATCACAGAAAAATATCAGAGTACATGTACCGCAGTGAATATATTTTGTAAATAATTTCTGGCCTTTTCCTTATTTTTTTAAAAATTTTTCAAGGTTAATGAGAGCATTATTTTCCAGGGGGACTTAATCATTGTGAGAAAGAAGTAATTATTATCTTCTAATTGACTCAAAGATAACATATAGTCAGTAATGATGATTCAACTTGGTCTCTTCCACACTAGACAACTTGACGCTTAGCTTGAGAATCGAGAAGATTCGAGGGATTTGGTCAAATCCCACGGAGCGCGGCGCTCCTCCCCAAGGCTGGTCCTTGAGCTTAACATTTGACTGTGTTGGAGTATACTTTTCAGAACCTATCTTGGCGATACCCTGACGGAGGTAGTTATTTCGATCGCACCCTAACGGAAAATCTCCGATCTGCTAAACTTTCTTCTTGAGGTTTTGTTTTGTGTGTTTAAGGATGCAGCATCATTGAAACAATGTTGTATGGTTTATGGACCGTATAGATCAATTTTATCTCGACCATCCATCATCATATGGGTCCCATGATAGGAGCCACATTACTATTCATTGAAATAGTATTGATCAACATGATTTATGGAGCCTGTTATAATTTCTTAGTACCTATTGGTGTTGGTCAAAAGTTGACTTTGAATTGAAAAGTCCTTCTCTATCATCTCATATTTTCAACACATGAAAGCTGGCTTGGATTTTAGAGTGGAATTTTCTGATGCCAAGAGATGAAGGGGTCAACTTGACGATGAAGAAGATTTGGCTTGATGTTAAACACTTTCATTTTGCTCTTAATTAACTTCAGTTAAAATAGTAAGTTCACGGTAATTTTGCAATATCATTTGCCAAAAAATTTCTTTCTTTAAATAATATTAATTACATGTTGTTTTCCAACTTCAAGTTCCTACTTTTCTTTTTCTTAAACACTTTTACTTATCGAATTGTTATTGACTTTTGATGGATCCATAATCTGCCGTATTGTTATTTTTTCTCCGTCTTTTCTCGTTCACCGTTGCAGCACTTGATTTGATAAAGAATAAGCAAGTCCAAGCCATAATCGGCCCCCAAGGTTCGATGCAAGCAGACTTCGTCATTCACCTTGGAAACAAATCTCATGTGCCCATCATCTCTTTTTCTGCCTCAAGTCCTTCCCTCAGTTCGATTCGAAGTTCGTATTTTATTCGAGCCGCGCAAAATGACTCGTCCCAAGTGAATGCCATAAGCACAGTCATCCAGGCTTTTGGCTGGAAAGAAGCAGTCCTCGTATATGTGGACAACGAGTTCGGAGAAGGCATCATACCTTCTCTTACCAATGCTTTGGAAGAAGTTGGCACACAAGTACCCTATAGGAGCCTCATTTCTCCTTCGGCCACGGACGATCAAATCTTGCAGGAACTCTACAAGTTAATGACAATGCAAACAAGGGTCTTCATCGTGCACATGTTACCCCCCCTCGGTTCTAGGCTATTTGCCAAAGCTAAAGAGGTGGGAATGATGAGCGAAGGTTATGTGTGGATCTTGACTAATGGAATCACTGACCTATTGGGTTCTATGGATTCATCTGTCGTAGCTAGTTCGATGCAAGGAGTACTGGGCATCAAGACTTATATCCCGGACACACCCAACCTAGACAATTTCATGGTCCGGTGGAAGATGAAATTCCAGCAAGACAATCCTTCCATCTATAATCCTATGTTGAACATTTTCGGATTCTGGGCTTATGATGCTGCTTGGGCTATGGCAATGGCTATCGAACAAATGGGCACGACGAATTTTAACTACCAGATGTCGAATTCTTCAACAGATGCAACGGACCTTGACACGATTGGGGCCTCTCAAAATGGGCGGAAACTTCTCCAAGAACTAGCCAATGTGACATTCATAGGCCTCGCTGGAAAATTTAGACTCATCAATGGGCAGCTAGAGTCGACAGTGTTCCAAATCGTTAATATCAATGGAAATGCAGCAAGAGAGATTGGGTTTTGGACGCTAGAAAAGGGGCTGCTAAGAGATTTATATTCACTCAACACAAGCAAACATCCCATTAATCTCAGATCGATAATATGGCCAGGAGATTCAACCTCTGTTCCTAAGGGATGGGAGATTTCCCCAAATGGTAAAAGGCTGAAAATTTTAGTCCCCAAGAAGGACAGTTTCTTTCAATTTGTGACGGTGACTCAAGATCCTAGTAGAAATACATTCCAAGTCACTGGATATTGTATCGACATCTTCCAAGCTGTCATTGAAAATTTGCCTTATGATGTGGCTTATGACTTTATTCTGTTTCCCTTCACTGATGGAAGTAGCGCTAATAGTACTTATAATGACATGATCGATCAAGTATTTTATAAGGTGAGCAAGTTCTTAATTTCATTGGAATGCATGTCAAAAATTATATGCTATCATGTTGTTGACAAAGAAAACATTCCCCTTCCTTTTGTTGGAATAGAATTACGATGCAATGGTGGGTGATACAACAATCATTGCAAACAGATCATTATATGTGGACTTCACCTTACCATACACTGAATCGGGGGTTGCAATGCTCGTGCCATACAAGGATAGCAAGAGCAAGAATGCTTGGGTTTTCTTGAAGCCACTCACTTGGGACCTTTGGTTAACAACCGGATGCTTCTTTGTGTTTATAGCGTTGGTCGTGTGGATTCTCGAACATCAGATTAATGAAGAATTCAGGGGTTCGATTGCGCATCAAGTTGGCACAAGCTTTTGGTTCTCTTTTTCAACCATGGTCTTTGCACAAAGTAATCACCCTTCACTTTAATAAATCAATCGAACATTACAATTTCTATATTGTTCTTAAAAAATTTAAATGCTTTCTCTAAATTTGGATTGCAGGGGAGAGAGTATCTAACAACTTAACCAGATTTGTTGTGATCGTGTGGTTTTTTGTGGTACTTATATTAACACAAAGCTATACGGCAAGCTTGAGCTCTCTGTTAGTGGTGCAAAATCTTCAACCAACTATGACTGATATGGATCAACTTCTAAAGAGTGGAGAAAAAGTGGGTTACCAGCATGGCTCTTTCCTTTATGGAATGCTAAAGCAAATGAAGTTCGATGATTCCAGACTTATATATTATCATTCTCCTGAAGAATGCGATGCGCTTCTTTCCAAGGGAAGTGCAAAGGGCGGGATTGGAGCAGCATTTGACGAAATCCCCTACATTAAACTTGTTTTTTCTCAATATTGCAATAAATATACCATGATCCCGACAATAAAAACTGCAGGATTTGGCTTCGTAAGTCCTCAATCTCTCAATTTTAGCTCGGAAAAGAAAATCCTCAAAATTTCCAATTACTAGGATTATCCGTTATTTCTTTGACTGAAATATCTCATCTCCTGCTTTTGGTTTACAGATTTTCCCCAAGGGATCTCCGCTAGTACAAGACATTTCGCGAGCAATCCTTAACGTAACTGAAGGGCCCAAAATACGTGAAATCGAAAATACATGGTTTCCATCAAAATCCAATTGCCTGGATTCAACTAACTCAGTTTCTTCCAACAGCTTGGATCTTGACAGTTTTTGGGGCCTATTTTTGATTGCTGGAGCTGTTGCAGTTCTAGCTCTCTTAATTTTCATGGTCATATTGGTCAAAAGAAGTTGGCATGAAGTAGAAAGTTCTCCAAGTTCGTTGCGGGAGATAATTGTTTTATTGGGAAGAAGATTTTACCAAAGACACCTCAATTCTTATAATTTTAGGGAAGGCAAAAATAGAAATACGAATGATGGTGGCAATGAGGTTGTAGCTGTTGAAACTTCAGAAAACACTAACTCCCCTTTGAGTTCGTCAAGAGACTTCAGCCAAGACAACGATGATATAAACAATGAGCAAGGCACACCATCTGTAGAATAATGACTTCATAATCATGTAGATGAAGGGTGTCCAACGTAGCAATAAATGTCGAGCTTACAAATGTTAGATAAGAGAGGTACATACCTCAACAACCTTGGATACTAAACTTACATGCCTCAACAACGTCGAACTTTGTACTATTGGATGACAATGATTTCCCCCTCAATTCTCTTCTCATGTATGCACTACGATTGATACTGCTTACTGTTATATCACAAATAATATAACAAAAGATAGATGTCTTTCAAAGCATTTTCCAATGGACCTTACATGCACGTATTAGCTTCTCTTATCCTATAATGTATTGGCAATGAAAGTGTTCATTGTTATTTCAATAACTTGATTTAGTAATAAAAGATGACTTCTTAAACTAAAACCTAGAATGTATAATGAGAAAGTTCGGTAGAATAGGCTTCCATGGTTGAACCAACCGTCAAAATCCTATGTTATCATCTTTTATATAAATGGACACAATCAATTGGCTTAGTGACATACAAAGTGCTCTAAGTATTCACTTTATTATCAAACCATTCTATTTAACTAAAGGAATCCGTTGACACCTAAATTGTTACCAACAAACTCAATATGTATATTTTTTGTAAATAATAATAATAATAATAATATAGAAGAGAAGAGAAGAGAAGAAAGAAAAAGTTATCAATATATATAAACAAAAAGTAAAGCTCAAAACACCATGAAACCACATGTGCAGCCCATTAGAATCACCCGAGGCCCATCAGTCAATTGCTCTAATTAGAGCCAACTCATTTCGGCCCATCACTCTTCAGCCCGTCCAAAAAACCAGGTCCAATTCGCTCATCCTCAGCCCAGGAGCCCAAATCTATCAAACGCTTTACCTTATCCCACGGCACATGAGAGGTCTCCTCATTAGTCAAAGCTGGTTCTCTCTCTCGCTGAAGGTTCAACTCTATCGTCGGAGGCACCCCTGCGTTGTTGAGAGCTGAGGAAGAAACGGATGCGATGGTTGAACACACGTTGGTGAAGACGACGCAGGGAAATCCTCAAGTTTGGTATTACCAGCAGTCATTCATTTTAAAGTTCATTACCAAAGGTCTTGGTTTGGTAAATACTCCCGATGTTCACATGTAATGGATAAAATAGTCAAACAGGTGAATTGGGTGATCCATATAACCAATTTTGATCAATTCCCATACAATACAAATATAGTAATTTATACTCTACTTAACCGATATTGCTAAAGTACTTATATATTTGATTACTTCTATATTTAATCAAATCTAGGGAAACTCACACCCAAATTATAGTGAAAGCACGAAATAAGCAGCGCAAGATCGAATGAGGGCGAGGGAGAGTAAAGAGAGATTCATAGAAGTGGATCGAGTCAAAGTAAGTTGTGATCTCATTTAGCATCTATATCATTATTGACACTTATATTGTGGCAATCTAGTTAGCTGTTTATTATATTTAAAAATTAGAGATTAACTTTTGACCCTAAAACAAAAATATTATTAAATTGCACTAAGATATTATGAGTTTTTTCATTAATAGCCCACATAATTGCTTTGGACTGGTGCGGAGAAGTAGAAAGTGGAATAAGCTCTTAAATGGCCGATTATGCATGTGCCTACCACATGAAGTGCTTAAATTAGGGAAATTGATCTGGATTGGGTTTTGGATGCAAGAAAATGGGCTGCTAAGACATTTGAATTCGTCCAATATGAGCAAATATTCCACTTCGAAGAGTAATCTAGGATCAATAATATGGCCAAGAGATTTGACCACTTTTCCTAAGGGATGGAAGATTCCAACAGTTAAAAACTTAGCTCCTATAAAGGACAGTTTCAATCAATTTGTCATGGTGAGTGATCCTACCACGAACACATCCAAAGTCACTAGATACTGTATCAACACCTTTCAAGCTGTGATGGAAAAAACTGCCTTATGTTGTGACTTATGAATTTATTCCCTTTTCCTTGCTTAATGGAAGTAGAACTGGCAATTACAATGACATGATCGATCAAGAATTTCACGGGGTGAGTTAACTCATCGCAAATGCTTCATTTCATTTCTTTTAGATGTTGAAACTAACTAAAATGCAATTGACAAAGAAAATTTTTCCCTTCCTTTTGTTGGAACAGAAGCATGATGCAGTGGTGGGGATATGACTATCATTGCAAACAGATCATTGCATATGGAGGTCACCTTACCATACACCGAATCAGGGATTGTAATGCTCGTGCCATATAAGGACAAGAAGAGCAAGAATGCTTGGGTATTCTTGAAGCCACTCACTTGAGACCTTTGGCTAACAACCAAATGCTTCTTTGTGTTTATAGCAATGGTCATGTGGATTCTTGAACATCGGATCAATGAAAATTTTAGGGGTTCAGCCTCACATCAAGTTGGCACAAGCTTCTGGCTTTTGTTTTCAACCATGGTCTTTGCACAAAGTAATTGCTCTTCACTTTAATAGATCAATCAAACGTTACAATTGACATAATGTTCATGGAAAAGTCATTGCAAACAGAATTGCGCTGGAAAGCTTATGTTGGAAAGGTTTCCACGTCGGAAAATAATTACATGACATAAATGTAATAAAAGTTAGAAAAGGACATCAATGAATTTTATTTCACGAATTTTTCAAGATTATCTTCTGTTCCAATGGTGGTCGGCTCTGGTTTTAGCTTTCCTTCCTGGCCGAGTTCAAAAGGTGATTTCTTTGAATGAAAGTATTAAACGGTTAAGTGATCCTACTAGAACTATAATCTGATATATACAATATTATCCGATTAGTAATTTTAGTAATGGGTCAATTTATAGTAATTTTATAAGCGGGCCCTAATATGTTTTGATTTTCTTCTGGATAAGTCACCTAGAGAATGATTAATGGATTACTAAGCCAAACCTAACCCCATAGCAATTTGCAACATTTTGATTAATTAACATGCAAAATCAATTCAATTAGGATTCGCCATTGTATTGGTTATTAGTAGGTTGATTAAACACCAAAAAAAAGTGTGGAAGTGTATTTTATTTCTGCAAACCAAAGATTATGATTTATGGACTTGACTATGTTAAATTACTCTGACAATGTTTCAGTACCTTTTCTCTTTAATTTATATAATATTTTGAAAGCAAGTTGGATTAATTTTTAACCAAGCCACTAACATGCAACGGGTGATCATGCAAGTGCGTAATAAATAAAGATAATGGCAATAAATAAATTGCAAGAAGAAAAGAATTCAAGCACTAGAGTTAATCTAGTACTAAGTGTATTAAACTTAGCCTAACCATGATTTTCTAAATAAATATGCAATTCTAATTAACTCTTTTTGGGGTTTTTTTTTATGAAGACTAAGCAATGTATGCAATGCAAACTTAGATCTTAATGCAATTAATGAAAAATGCAATCTACATGACCTAATTCTAATGACATGCAAAGATAAAATAAAATTATTCTAACATGACATCTAGACATGCAATCACTAAAAGACAAGAAAAATATGACATAACAATAATGTGACAAATATAATGACATGGCATAGATAATGTGGCACAATGACATGGAAGAACATGATAACGTGGCATGATGATATGGCAAACATGATGATGTGGAATGACTCATATTAGTGACGTGGCAAGCTTGATATGGCAAGATGTCATGCATATGATATGAGCATGCTAATTGTTTGGAATTTTATTAAAATTCAAAATAAATTATTTATATTGAGATATTATCCAATTCAAACTTGGAAATAAATTAGATTAAATCGTATTTCAACTTGGAAACTTATTTTAAATTATTAAATAATATCTAATCTTAGCTAGAAAAACTGTTCTACTTCTTCATCATGAGATGAAATCTTTTATGTATTTTTCAAATAACAAAAGCGATCAAACAAAAAAAAAAAGCTCAAAATCACAAAAGATAAGATCAAAATCACAAAAGATATCCAATCAATTCAAACTTGGAAACCAATAAATCAACACCCCAATCTTAGTTACTACAAATCAAATTACTGTTTTCCATCAAACCATAACTCTATCGTAACACCTAGCGATTAAGTTACCAATTATGGGATAAGTATATTAGAAGTGCCAAAAATTGTGTGCGGCGCTTACTTTAGTGCCAAAAGTATTTTTTTTGGTAAGTGCCGTTTTAAAAAAATAATAATAATCCCTTAAGTGCCAACTCTAACATGAATCATCAAAAATCCAATGTGGTTATATTTTATTAATTTCTCAGTCCTACCTAGGCATGCCTAATCAGTATATAAACTTTAAATGGCATTGTCTAAACGTTATAAATAGTGATAATTTGAGTATCAAATTTTGAATGTTAGTCATTGATAAAATAAATAAATAAATAATCACTTCAATACCAAGCATGTCATATGAAAATGCTAAGTGGACTGGAGGTTTTTAAAAAAATTTAATTATAAATATCACGTAATTAATTTGGCTGGAATTTCTTGCTATTGACATTTAAGTAATCTAGCAAAAACTTTTGGCACTAAGTGATCATCATACACAATTTTTCACACTCCTAATGTACTTATCCTCCAATTATGCACATGTTTTAAATTGAGAAATTTTCCTAATTTGGATACGCCTATAATCTTAAAATAATAATGTTATATCACAATATATTCAAATTAGGCAATGAAATTGATAATTCAAATTCGGATAAGTAACGATACCTAATTTGAAAGATTTGGCTTCTGGATCGAGGACCGATGGAGGGACGCTCGCAGTGGTGGCCAGCGGTGGCAGGTTCTCGGCCAAGGGGTGGCTCATGAGGGGGAGCAGATCGTGGTCCAGGGACGCGGTGGTATTGCAAGCCCGTCAGAAACTTGCATAAATTGGGTGAACTCGCTTGGAGTGCCGCGGGTTTATTGGGAAATAGGTCATCGTCATCGGGCCGAGGAGTCCGTTAGGCCTGCAACACAGAGCAGCTGTAGCGAGTGAAGTGGGGCAGCGGCTTGTCGGTGAAGTGGGACCATCGATGGATGGTCGTCTCAGGTTGGCGGTTGGTGAGCTGCTTGGTTTGGTTCGATAGTGGACGGAGAGAAGGGGCTCTCGGCCTTGGCTGCTGGTCGAGACGCAGTGAAAACCTGCAAAATAGAAAGCGCAGTACTCCTCAACTCGATAAGGGTGAGGTTTCAGCGTAGGCTCGGTAAGGGGACAGCGATGCAGGTTGAGATTACGGCTGGGTCTCAACTAGTCGTCGTCGATTGATTTGGTTGAGCGATGATCCACAAGCACGACAATGGTGCATCAGCTTCGTCAAGAGGAGGTAGCAACGACAAGCCTGGCTGCCGTTGGTGCAGCAAACGATGAGGAGTGGCGGAGGGCAGTAGCAAGGTTGTGGCCATGAGGAAGGATCCTCGGTCGCGACTCCCTTTCTCTTTCGCTCTCTGTGTTTCTTTATAATGTTTGTTTGCTCTAATTTGCCTCCATTCTCATGGTCACTAAGAGCGCAAATGATAACCACTCTGTTCTATAAATCTATTTCTTTATTTTTATTCCTAAATGAGTTTCTGAGAAAAATACGCATTTAATAATAACATAAAATTTCTATTTCTAAAATCGAAATTCGTTTGATAATGAAACAAAATTTCCCTCACTATCCATCACTAAATCGGTGACCCGCAATCGGTGGTGGGCGATTGACAACTATGACAAGCGATGGCTGGTGGGTGGACAGCTAGTAGTAGAGGCAAGTAATGAGAAGACTTTTACTTCTCATTTTTATTCTAGAAATATTTATGGACTAAAAATTTATTCCAAAAATTGAAAAGTGAAATTACGTTACCAATTTGATTTCTTTTCCAAACTTGTTTTTGGAGCACAAAAATAATTTTGGTCAGAAATTGAATGGTTATCATACACACCCTAAGTGTGCAATGAGGCCTAGCCCAATTTTGCTATATTCATGGGATCAGTCCATATAATTCAACTAAGCTTAGAACCTTAAATTAAGTTCCTCCATTGTCTGTCCAATTAAAATGCAATGTCATCTTAACTATCAATGCAAACATGCTCCTAATAACTATATGTGATTTAATTTTTTATTATTTAGGGGCCAAGGTTGATCCCTATTTTTTCTAAATAACACAATGAGTCGCCAAAATTGAAGTGTCTATACAATATTGGAAAGAAAAATCCTAGATGGGTCAAAATCTGATAGATGATGAAACTCAAGGCTTTTTAGTAGATAAAAAAATTCGTGGGAAAATTACCAAAAAAGTCCTAAACCTATTACAATTATATCAATTTAGTCATGAACTTTTTTTTTTGTCAATGCAATCTTAAACATTTTGTATTTATGTCAATTCAGTCCATCCGGACAAATTTGGTGGCTATCCTACAAACAATGACATGGAAAAAATTTTAACAATTTTTTTCGAATTTTTTAGTAATTTTTTTCTTTTTTTATCTTTGTCTTCTTCTTTTTTTCTGTTCTTCTTCCTTCTTCCTCTAGCAAGTTGCCACCAGGGTGAGGTCAACCTCACCAGTTCTAGCAAGGCTTGACCTCACCTAGCCATGGCACGGCTTGATCTCACCAATGGCCTATGAGGGTGAGCCTCACTAGATCTAGTGAGGCCTCACCTAGTGATGGCGAGGGTGAGGGCGCAGCCAAAGGAAGAAAGATGAAAAAAAAAAAAAAAAAAAAAGAACAAAATTAATAATAAAATTCGAAAATAATAAAAAATTATTAAAAAAATGTCAACATCAATGTTGGCAAATGATTGACGCTAACTGGATAAATTGAATTGATATAAATATAATAGATTTAAAACTGAACTAATAAAATAATTATGACTGAATTGTCATAATTGTAATAGGTTTCGTATTTTTTTGGTAATTCTCCAAAAATTTTGTGGCCAAGATTGATTCAAAACGTCATTTATTGAAGTCAAAATCCAAAACAAAATACCATCAAGGTCTTTCTTTGGATCACCGATTGTTGTAGGGCCTGTATAACTCGTCTAATGAAGATGGATATTAACATGAAAAAGATTAGTCGGGACCAAAACTAAATGCCGATGGTCCACGTTAGGATCGGAAAAATAAGTCAAGTTTTCTCGCAAATTTAAGATATGCAAGAAATGAACTTCTCTGGCCAAAGATTCTTCCAAACTGATATTTAGTACAGTACGAGACTTACAGTTCTTGATATGCTACGCCAGTTTAGCGATCCCGTCACAGTGGTTATGTTGTGCATTTTTCAAACTGTTTGCACCTAAAAATGTAAGATTCTGCTAGATTTGAACAGTCTTGATGTCTCCGAAAAGACTCAAGATAAGGGCAGAACCCGTGAGCATGGAGCTACGATCCATCGATTTCTTGGAGTGTCCAAATCTATCTTAGTCATAGAGTTTTGAGAAAATTAAAGTATATCATAAGTATCAAAACTTCCAAGAGATACATTTAAGTGCTTTTTTTTTAAATAAAAAAAATTGAGACACTTATGTACCAACTCTAGCAAGAGTAGCTGGAAATTCGACGTGGTTTATTTTTAATAATATAAACAGTCTATGTAGCTTGCTGAAAAGTCTACTTAGCAATGAGATTGCAAAACGACTTTGTTTTGCCCCAAATTTGATTTTTTACAGAAATATTAGTTAAAATAAATTTATAAAGCTAAATCAAAGAAAAAGAGGACAGCAACACATTTGACGTGGGCCTCCACAACCTTTGTTGCCACCCTACCATCGCCGAAAAGGGTCAATGATGGTGGGGCTAGGGTTGGCCTAGGTTGTCGGGCCCTGGGTAGTGACTGACAACCTAGTTGATGCCGATGAGGGCCTATAGGCCTTCATTTGGGGTGAGGGTCGTGGCCCTCCCTTAGATTCAGTGAGGGTCACCGACCCTCACCCAATCAAGCCAAGGGTTGTCATTGGTTGTGACAACTAGTTGGGCCAACCTTGATCAATCCACATCTCATTGTCATCAATCCTTTCCAATGATGATGGGGCAATAGAGACGAGGATTGTGGATGCCCTTGCCGTATGTGTTATATTTTTACATTTATTTTAATTAATATTTATATATAAAAAAATCAAAGACAAAATGACATCGTTTTGTACTTATAGCATCACATGGAAATTTTTTTTTAAAAATAATGCCATCTGGATAATTTTTGTAAAACAAATTGCCACGTTAGTAAAAATAAGTGGCTGAAAAAATGCTACGTATGACATCTTGAAATTCAATCCCTGTTTAAGATATGATGAATGGTTTATTTTATCAATACGCAGTTAGTAGGATTAGACTCTAAATTGATTCAATGATTATTCATGAGTCATCTAACCTATTGGGAAAGGCAGTTAAGGACTTTGACATGCATGACCAGAGAACTTGACCATAAAAATCGATGTGGGACAATCTTATGCTATTATAGGCTGATTTATAAACAGTTATAGATCGATTTCAAAATAGTGTATAATCAAATTGCGGGTGATTTCACACAATTACTAGACTAATTGTAATCGACCCTAAACAAATTCCAAATGATCGTTTACTTCGGAACGAGCACTTGACCCTAAACAAATTCCAAACATGGATTGATATTGAATCAACCAATGATCGAACATGCAAAACTCTTAAAAGCGGCATGTTAGTTTAGGTTGTGTTAAAGTCACATTTGATCGATTCTTACCACAAATTCTAATCCAATTACGAGGATTGAACTTTCAAGGATTTAGAGACAACCTAATTGAACATCGCTTCATTAATTTCTCTAATTATCGGTAAACCCTAAACTTTGGACTAGGGTTAGCTGGTCGCAAAAGTGGAAGCTATATGGGCTCACAATGGAAGCAAAGCCCAATGGGCCTTACACCTATGAAGGACACCCAAGTGGGCCCAACAAGACCAATTCAAGCTCATTTCCACTAATTGAGCGCATTGTTGAATTTTGGGGGTTTGTATATCAATTGGCCCATGTACATAAATAGTGTTTTATACTATAGTTTGGTTTAATTTCTAGATTGCCCCTTCTAGAAGATTGGTTGGTTGAATAAGACAAAATTGGAGTCTTGCAAGAGGGAGTTAGGCACCACTTTTAGGGAAAGTGGGGATCCATTTGCCATTGATCTGTCATTGATAGATTGTTGCAGGTTGCACTTGAGTTGAGTTGACTCCCTAACCGAGGTTTAGGTCGTTAATTCACTAAGATTTTATCTCACTCGTTGTTGTTTAACCATTTTCAAATTCATAGTATGGAGAATTGACAAGTGGTGCGGTTTGTTGTTGTGATTGAAAGGAGTAGATTAACTCTAGCCATACTAGCTCCTTTTGTTGGCTTGATAGGAAGTCGCCCATCCAAAGAGCATGTATAATGACCTTCCTTAGGTTAATCAGTAGATAAATAAAGTGGTACTTTTGAATGTGTTTTTGGTTGAGTTTTCCTACTATCTCTGTTATTATGTTTGACAGGGTGGTTATGATTTGCTTTCATATGTGTTCAAATAAAAAGAATTGTCGACGATGCGTTCGAGGACGTCGCATTCAAATGAACACAAGAGAATAAGGGTTGTCTCTTGCTCAAGGGGGTGTGATAGAGAGAATGTTCAATGGGGGTTCATAGTGGTGGCGACTCGGCAACAAGCAGCGGTGGGAGCTAGCTGCTATGAGCGGCAAGGTGAACGGTGGCAGTGAGAGTAGCAGTGAGGAGGGTGGTCAAAAGAGAGAGTTTAAAGGAGAGAGAGAGAGAGCTTGAGAGAGTTGAGAGAAAGAGAGAAATAAGTGAGCTTTTTCCCTTGCAAGCTTCAAGTCTTTTCCAATAACGCAAGGGCAATAATGAGCCAAGAGACATTTCCCCTTGATTTCCTCTATGGCACACACCGTATGTGATATAACTTAATGTGTGCTATGAACAATGCAACGAGAATAACTCCTAATTAGAACACATATTAAACTTTCTCATGCACAATACATACATGTGCATTTTGATTATTTTGACCCCTCAAGGTCACGACCAACACAAGAGTTGGTGGTCTTCCAATATGACTAGGCATTGCCCTACCCCATCAAGCACGACAACGTCTAAGACCCCTACCACAAACAGCATTCCATGAAGGAGTATTGGTCCGGCCTCAACCGCGACTCAATATCCAGAACCCCGTTGGGCATCCAATGAAAATCGGGCGACCTCACAAGGCCATGGCTAACACAAGAGTTGGCAATCTTCCAGCATAACTAGGTATCCCTTTATGTGACCACATAAGCATAACAATCACTCAAGCTCATTTCATTTCTCATCAATTAGCCAATGCAAACATGATTTGTGCTCCCAATAATAAACTACTACAACTTTTATACATAAAAATGTAGTAAAATAATCACACATAATACATATTTACAATTAACATGTCAAACTTTGCATGCTTTCATTTTAAAACCTCCTTGTTCATATTTAACTCATAAAACATGACGATAAATCTAACACCTCAGAAATTATAATTAAAATGTCCATAAATTTTTTTTTAAATTCAATAAACAAATTTTTTCATTGGGCAATTATTTTTCATGGCAAAGCATGCCTCAAGCAATATAGAACATGCATGGTTCAATATATAGCTCAAGCATAAATCATATATAAATAGTACTTATCAACCTATTGCAATACCTATCACTCCTTCTTGATAACTTATCATCAATCCTATAGCTTATCACTCTTTTGGTGATAGCCTATCATTTATTTTTCTGATAGCTTGTCATCCCTTTCATAATAGTTTATCACCATTTCTGATAACTTATCGCCCCTTCAGCAATAGCTTATCAACTTTTCTTCGATAGTCTATCGCGATAACTTATCATTCATTCTCGATAGCATATCATGAAATCTTATCAACTAAATTATCATTAATTAACACTAATCAAGATTAACTATAAACTAAACCACCCTTAATCAAGATTAACTATAATTTAAACTACTCCAAATCAAGTTTAACACCCTAATAAAGGGATTAGGAGATTAACTCACCATCTAATGCGATGATGACGAAAATGGCAATGACAAAATGGTGAGAACACGCGGCTCCAAATGGCAACGTCCACGGTGAAACATGGTGAGGGAGGCCGGCTTAGCTTGGATGGTGAGGAGGGTAGTTTGGTAAGGGGGCGGCGGTGGTTGTGGTTGAGTGGCCATGGCAGATGGCTAGATGATGGTGACAACGGTGCATGGACAATGATGGTGGCAAGGCTATAGTGAACAACACGGTAGCGACCAAATGAATGAGAGGGGGGCGGATGAGATTTAGGGCCTTCAGTGGGCCGCCGGGGGGGGGGGATGGACGTGAAAAAAATAAGGGAAAAAGGGAGAAAACATAAGGAGGGGGAAAAGAGAAAAAGAAATGGAGAAGAAGAGAAAGAGAGAACATGGAGAGGGGAAAAGGGAAATAGAGAGAGGGGGGCTTGCAAAACAAGCCAAAAAAGATATTTCGCAAGACTTCTTCAACAAGCCAAAGTCTTTCTAGAATTGGTAAAATGTTAATTTAACATTTAAGACATGAATTTTCAATTTTGCCCTTGGGCCAAATTGTTGAAATGAGCCTTAGACCAAGCTTGGTGGCTTGATGGGCTCATTTGAAGAGAAATAGGCTAGAATTGCTCATTGGGCTTGAATTGACTTAAATGCACTAAATGAGCTTGCTTAGGCCCACTTGGCTTGGGTTATGCCCAATGGGCCTTCACTTGGTCCACTCCTTCATGGGCTTTAATTCCTTTTTTTCAAAAATTTTAGGCTTACTAATAAACAAGAGGATTAATGAGGTGATATCCAATAGGTTAGTCCTAAAATCCTTGAAAGTTCAATATCCGAAATCGGATTAAAATTCATGGTTAAATTTGATCAAATGCTACTTTAATATGACCTCAATTATCAAGTGGTGTTTAAGGATTTTTGCATGTTTGACTCGTGGTTGATATTTTTTCAATCCATATTTGTACTTCTTCAAATCAAGGGCAACTCTCGATTGTCATATAATTGTGAGGGATTAATTGCTCACTTTTAGTACAAAGTCAAAAGGAAATCGATTTACCATCGTTCATAATTAGTATCGCAATGGTGCAGAGTCATCCACAATCTAATAATGTACTTCTATCAAATCAATTTATTTCTATTTGTTAATTGGCTTGTAACAGTGTAGTATCATCTCTTTTTAATCCTTATGGTCGAGTGATTTATCCTTGATTGAATTCTTTGGTCTTGCGTGTTTTGATCTTTAGATTTAATTCTTAAGGGCCTTTTTCCAATAGTTAGTTAACTCATGAGTGATTAGTTTAAAGTAAATTTAACTAGCAACACATTAACAAAATAACCATTTCATATATCTCGAAGTGGGTCTGAGTTCAAGACGTCACACTCTCCCACTCAAAACCTCTCTCTCGCCCATCTTGTTGCTCATTGACATTTGCCTAGCCACACCTCACCCCACCTTGCTGAGCCAAGTTGCCACATGCCCTCAGGTCGTATGCCACGCCATCATTGTGAGCAGCTCGCCTCATCGTGTTGTCACTATCATTTGCTGTCAAGTTTAGTAGCCTAAATCCGTAATAACTTCTTAACCCTTGATTAGGGTAGTAGTTATGCAATGGGTTAGTGTTTAGACTAAGGTTAAGGATGATTATGTTTATTAATGAATGGTTTAGGTGATAGGTTATCGTGATAGTTGATAAATGCATGTGATAGATTATCATGGTAAGTGATAAGTACATGTGATAGGTAATTGCAATAAGTGATAAGTGCATATAATAGATTATCGCTATAAGTGATAAAAGCATGTGATAAATTATCGAAATAAGTGATAAGTGCACGTGATAAATTATTACAATAATTGATAAGTGCTTGCGATAAGTTATCATGAAAAGTGATAAGTGCTTGAGATAAGCTATTTTTGATATGTGATAAGTGGTAAGCTTATTCATATTTTATGTGAATAAAAGTATGAATTGCTATGAGAACGAATTTAGCAATTACTGATCTTGAGTTTTTGCATTGAAAGAATGCTTATAAAGGCATGATAATAGTAATTCATCAGGTATCAATGTTAGATGCCACATTTCATATGTTTATGTTGATAAGGTAGGATTGAAACTGAAGTGTGTATGGTTTGGTAGGTCAATGAATTGTGGGTGATCATGTGGGAATATTTCAATGCATTTTTGTGTACGAAATTTGCAATAGTTTAATGTACAAGCACTAAACACACTTGCATTGGCTAAATGAGAAAGATAAAAATTGGCTTGAGTGGTTGGCGTGCTTGTGTGATCACCTAAATGGTTCTGTACCTATACAACTATGGGGACAATTCCTGATTTTTATCAGATACTTGGCAAGGGTTTAGATGGCAAGTCGCGGTTAAGGCCAAGCCGATGCTTTTAATTGAATGTCGTTTTTGGGGGAGACCAAGATAATGCCGTGCCTAATGGGGCGAGATGATACCTGGTCATGCCGAAAGATCATCAATGCAAGTGTCAGCTGTGGCCTTGATCGGTTGTAATAATCTGAACACGCATGGATGTATTGTGCATGAAATCAACAATTACTATGTTCTAGATTATTAACTACATTTGTCACGTGCTTGTTGAAAGTGCAACTTCACATGTGAGTAGTGGTGTGAACTTTGAGAGCCATTTAATAGCAAGTGCATATGTATAATTATTTGAATATGTTATGGGTACATTGAAGGGTTGAGCTGTCTTCTTATGTTTATAGATATGGCAAGGCAAGGACCTTGCTATCGATTTGCCATCAACAATGAAGTTGCATGTGTAGGTTGTCTCTAGGTGAAGTATCTTCTTAAGCAAGATTTAGGAGTTTACTTACTAAGTTTTCTCACTCGTTGTTATTTAAACATTTTTGGGCCTTTAGTTATGGCGTCCCGCTACGTTTGTTTCGAGCTCCCTGTAGCCTCCGAATTTCGGGTGTCATAGACAAAGGGTTAGAGGAGCTAGTTCCCTATCGCTTTGTAGCTTGGTTCATATGGTTCGATGGTGACCTCTTGGGTCCTTTTTGAGGGCTTGAGAGGTAGCGCCTCGGCATAGCATGGGGAAATCACTTTTTGCATAGTCTTTTTGGTAGAGGAGTTAAGTTAATCCAACCCCCGTTAATCTTTTATTTGGTCGTGCTGGAAGTCACCTATTGAAAGGATTTGTATATGTTGAACTTCCTAGGGTTAACAGTTGGTAGATAAAAAGTGTATGATTGATGTTTTATGAGTTTTCCTTGCTAGCCCTATTGTGTTGTTGTTGGGAGATATTTATTTATGCTTCTGCATGCGTTTAATCGAAAGATAAAATGAAAAGGGTCGATGATGTGTCTTGGAATATCGCAACTAAATGATTGTTGGAAAGGGGTGTTGTGCGCTTGAGTTGCAGGGCTAAAGGGTCGAGGTGTGACACCACGTCAGTAGTTTGAATGGAATTTATCGTCGTTCACACTTAAGTATTCGATCTTATCCAATTTTAGCACTTAAGTGTATCTTTTGGAACTTTTGGCACTTAAATTCTTAAGTGCCAAGTTTTAGCATTTGTGTTGTGTAGTACTTGTTTTGAGAGCATCAATGACTAGACCTTTTGTTTTGCATTTGATGATAGGGTCCAACCTTCCGAGTGCTTCAATGGCCTACTACAATAATGACCTTCATTTTATCGTAACCTCGTGCAATTTGCAGTAACAAATAAAAGCCAAAATATTTATGATCAAAGTTGGAGATTTACTCACGTTCTGCTTGGCACTCTCGAGCACTCATTGAAAACTTGCCAATTTTGTTGGTTGGGGGGGGGAGGAATTTCTAGAGTAAAAACATTTCCTCTATATGAAGCCAAATATGTTATGTTAGAATTTGTTATGCACTCATTCCTAAAATTTAGATAAAAAACAATAGTGTGCAAGTACAAGAAATGGCTTTGGCTCCGCTAGAGACACTAAAATTCTTAGATCTCGTTCGAGTACCTCCTTCAAATTGAACCCAAATAGATTTGATCTTATTAACGACTTTTTAGGCACAAAAGAAGCTTCTTGGAAGATCAATCTGCTGATCAAGAAAGCCAAAGTACACATTAGTTGTTATTCGAATCTCAAAATGGCCAATTGAGAGGTAAATAAAGTGGCAGACTAAATTGTAAAAACCCAATACAAGAAAAGCCTTCTTTCTAATTGGATCTTCTATTCCCCTCAAGCCCTTTGGGCTCTACTATGTTTTGAATCTGCAACTATGTTTTCTTATCCTTTATCTTAAATTCTCTCACTCTGGGTGAGCGCTTCCCTATCCCTTCATGGTGATAGTCATCTCCCTCCCTAAAAATCCCTAAATCCCTACAAGAAACCCAAAACCCTTGATCCGCTCTCATGGCAACAACAAACCACCCCCCACTTGGGTAGCTCAAGATTTGCTCCACAGCGAAATGGACCCGGTCGCCCCCCATCTATATGGAAGCTGCAACAGAGATTTCGAGTAAGTGTAGCTTCTCCTCCCCCAAACTCTACCCACAAAGCCCTACGACTATGGATATGAATGCCCACCCCACTGTTCATACTCACCAAATCACCCCAAGAAATGTATTTAGGGTTAATCAAATGTTTGTAGTATAGTCCCGAGCTCCCTTCACTCCATTCCCCAAATCAAACACAAAACCACCCAGATCCAGTCAATGCCAAAATGGACGAAAACCAACTTTGAATGACCGCCTTATGTCGCCGGATGGGTGATCTCTAGTCTGAAGATGTTATTACCGAGCTAGATGAGGAAGTTCCTGTGGAGGAGATAGAAGTTAATAATCGCACTCTCTATGGTAAGCTGTACTCAAAACCAAATGTGAATGTTCAGGCATTTATAAACACCATGAAAAAGGCATGGAAAATTGAAGATGTGAAATACGAAGTTATAGAGCCAGGTTTTTTCACATTTCTGTTCAGCTCAACAGAGGAAAAGAGAAGAGTTCTAGACTCCGGACCATGGTCCTTTACTAGTAACCTCCTAGTTTTGAAAGAAGGAGATCCAACCATACTTGAACATTGTTATGAATTTACGCACTATATGTTTTGGGTGCATCTCCTTGGCTTGCCTCGAGCTAAAGTAAATGCAAATTCTGTGAGGCAAATAGCATCAAGGCTGGGTGTTGTAGAGGATGTGAAGTTAGAGGCTAGAAATACCACCTCTCGGCGTATAGGCAAGGCTAAGGTCCTTTTGGACCTATCTCGACCCTTGCAAATAGGAATTGTTATCAGTTTTGGAGGTAAGAAATGGTGGTTGGATTTCAAGTATGAACGACTCCCCCATTATTGCTACTCTTGTGGTAAAATTGGACACTATGCTACTTTCTGTCCGGTTATTCCTTATGAAGAATTAGGCCTCCCACAAGACAAACCAGGGCGGTATGGCTCATGTTTAAAGGCGGAAGCTAGAGAAACGAGCCAATTCTGGAAGGCCTTCTATGGGGAAATTGAAAATGCCACAGGCGATGAAGAGGCATTGACCCAAGCTCTTAACTCGCAGGAGGAGGTGCAAAATACAGTAGATTCAACTCAGAATCAGATGGCAATTGTCCTAGCTTCACCTGCTGAAACAGAAAGTGCAGCTTCTATGGAAATGGCGATTTATCCAGCTACTAATGCAGGTAAGCGATAAATACAGGATCCTTTTACTATTTGTAACCCTGTAGAAAATGAGACGGAAGGTGGGAGCTCCAAAAAAGGGAAGCATAAATATAAAACCCTAGTGCCAAAGAAACAAAAACGAAGCAGTCTTTATGCAAAGAGCTCTACTCTGACTTTGGGAAGAGGCGAAATTCTGGTGGAAAATGAGGAGGGCCTCACTGAAACCCCAATCTAGCTCTGGGAAGGGGTACAATCACGAGCTTTGGTGGCTAGCCCTAATAAGCCGCTCCCGCATCGATGAGGATACTAAGCTGGAACTGCCAAGGGTTGGGCACGCCCTTGACAGTTCGTCATTTGAGAGCCTTAGTGGCTCAGGAAATGCCCAACTTGGTTTTTTTAATGGAAACCAAGAATAAAGAGCATATGGTGGAAAGGGTTCGGAAGTGGCTTAAATATAATCACTCTTATCTAATTGAACCGATTGGGATTGCGGGCGGACTAGCAATTATGTGGGATGAAGAGGTGGGGGTGGAAGTGGAATTTAGCTCGGGGGTGTTAATTGATACTAAGTGCCGAGACAAAAACAGCAGAATGGACATGCGTGTATCCTTTGTACATGCTTCTACTAATTTTCAGGAAAGGCAACAACTCTGGCATTTATTAAGCTCCACCTCCTCAACTTACAACCTCCCATGGCTATGTATGGGAGACTTCAATGAAGTCCTATATCAATGGGAGAAATGCGGACGTCGTGAAGTGGATAGACATCGCATCCAGGCTTTTTAGGATTTCCTGAATAGCTGCTCCTTGATGGATATGGAAAGTAAGGGCTGTGCTTTCACCTGATCCAACAAGAGAGAGGGTCCCGACCTAGTTAAAAAGCGGCTGGATAGAGCAGTGTGCACTATTGAATGGTGGATCGCTTATCTACATGCATAAGTGTTTGCACTACCGGCCATAGGATCAGATCATAGTCCATTATTAGTGGAGACAGATAGAGCGGGTCACTTACGAAAGCGGAGGTTTAGACTGGAAGCTTTTTGGCTAGAAGACCCTGATTGTAAAGCAGTGATAAAGGAAGCCTGGGGGACAAAAAGTAGAAACCAGCTTTGCATTGGAAGAAGGATACAACGAGTAACGGCAGCTTTGAGCAAATGGAGTAAGGAAAAGTTCCTGAATCCCCATATACAAATATCGGAACTCAAAACCAGGCTCATGCATATTACTAACGATGATGAGGAGGCAACACAGAGAGAGGAATTCGGGAATATTGTGGCCGAATAGATAGCTTATGGAGACAAGAGGAGATGTATTGGGGTATGAGGTCCAGAATTAATTGGATGCGTTGGGGTGACCAAAACACAAAATATTTCCATGCCACGACAATCCAATGGAGATAGAAAAATAGGATCACCATGCTGAAAATAGATGAGCATACCTGGTGTCGCGACCCATTAGCTCTTAAACAGCATATTCGCAGTTTCTACCAGCACCTGTTTACATCAATGGGGGAGAGAAATTATCAGCCGGTATTGGACCAATGCCCCAAAGTTGTGTTCCCCTGAAATGAATGAGGCCCTAGTAAGGCCAGTGTCAAAGGAGGAGGTTCAAACAACAGTATTTCAATTAGGAGCAACAAAGGCACCAGGACCGGACAACCTACACGGTCTATTTTATCAAAACAACTGGTCCTTCTTACAAGAGGATATCTTCAGCATGGTGGACGATTTTTTCAGATATGGCAGGTTCGATTCTGAGCTAAATAACACACACATAGCACTTATTCCTAAAATGGCTAGTCCAGAATGCATTACTCAGTACAGACCTATAAGCTTGTGCAATTTCAGCTACAAAATCATCGCAAAAGTAATGGCAAATAGATTGAAACCCTGGCTCACAAGGATAATCTCCATGGAACAAAGTGCTTTTGTTAGTACCCGACAAATCCAAGATAACATTATTATTGTCCAGGAGGTACTTCACCACCTAAAAATTAGAAAGAGAAAAAAAAGATTCTAGGCTGTTTTGAAACTAGACATGCAAAAAGCTTATGACATAGTTGAATGGGATTTCTTATGTGATTATATGAGGACTGTGGGTTTTGATGAAAAATGGGTAAAATGGATATACTCTTGCATCTCAACAGTCACATTCAACACCCTTGTGAATGGAGAACCTTCAGCTACATTCAGACCGACAAGAGGAATAAAGCAAGGTGATCCTCTTTCACCATATTTGTTCATCATTGCTGCTAATGCCCTCTCTACTTTATTGTCAAAAGCTGTCATGGATGGTACTATCAAAGGAATACGACTAAACCCCACCTGCCCTACTCTATCCCACTTACTTTTTGCGGATGATGCTATTCTTTTCCTGAATGGTACCATTAGAGAAGCTTAGAATGTTGCCAATATTTTGCATCAATACTGCTATGCCTCTGGACAGGCCATCAATTTAAACAAATCAGGTCTTTATGTAGGGAAGGACTGCCCTCACCCCCTCCAACAGAACATTGCAGCAGAGCTAAGGGTTCCCATCATTGACAAAATAGGGAAATTCCTAGGAATACCATCTAACTGGGGCCAGACAAAAAAACACATGTTTAATTGGATTATTACAAGAGTTGACAGCAAGCTAGCTAGATGGAAAGAAAAGTTGATTTCCAGAGCGGGCAAAGAAATACTTCTTAAATCAGTTATTTAGGCCATTCCTCAATATGCCATGTCGGTTTTCAAAATTCCACTACCCATTTGCAGGGCTATTGAGAAAAAAACAGCATCCTTTTGGTGGAAACAAAATGCATCAGAGGGGCATCCATTGGAAAAAGTGGGAAAATCTGAAAACTAGGAAAGATTAGGGCGGGTTAGGGTTCCGAGACCTTGTACATTTCAATAGAGCAATGCTGGGCAAATAAGCCTGGCGATTAGTTCAAATGCCAAATGAATTATGGAGTCAAGTGCTAAAAAGTGTATATTTCCCAAGTGAGGAGTTCTGGACAACCCAAAAACAACCCCAATCCTCTTGGGGGTGGCAAAGTTTATTAGAAGGACGGGCTGTCATTGAATCACATACACGGTGGATTGTGGGAAATGGGGAAAAAATCAGAATTCGAGAGGACCGATGGTTGCCTTCCGGAAAGATACATGGCCCTCCTAATCAGGGCGACCCTTGTATGGTAAATGAATTGATGACTCAGCAGCCAAAGTAGTGGGTTATTGGCAAGCTAAATGAGCTCTTTGAGGTGTCAATTGTGAAGGAAATAGCAGCTATCCCTCTAAGTATACAATCAGCTCCTGACCAGCTAAAGTGGACGGCAAATAGTTCGGGGATGTATACGGTTAAGAGCGGATAAAACTGCATCTACAATATCAGTGAGTCCTCCTCAAACATTAACCCTTTTACCTCTTATCAAATACCCAAATCCCTATGGACAAAGGTCTGGAATCTTCATTCCCCTGCTAAAATCAGATTGTTTATTTGGAACATATGTAATAATGCACTCCTCACAAGTGAGAACCTCTACAAAAGACAGCTATTACCAACTCCTATATGCCCCATTTGCCGAACCGAACCCGAAACAACGGAACATATTTTTATCCTCTGCAACTGGTCAAAGGATGTATGGTCACAACAGCCTTTCCAACTCAACATCAACCCAGCAAAAATCAGCCGAATCGAAACGTGGATACATGAGAACCTCACCTCGACGATTTACTCCTCTGCTGGAAATCTCTTTGCTGGTGTTCTTTGGTAGATCTGGAAACAAAGAAATGGCCTGGTTTTCCGCGGCAAGCCTCTTGATCCGAAGCAAACGGTCGAGCTAGCGGTCTCCTCGCAAACCCTGTTCAAGAAAACACACGAGCTCAAGAAAAAGCCCCCATGGTAGCACCTGCAAACCACGAAGATCTGGGTTCCTCCGCCGCGACACACACTGAAGCTAAATGTTGATAGTACCTGGAACAACAACTCCTTCTCTGGATTGGTAGCTGGTCTTTGCAGAAATTCCGCCGGGCTTTTGATCGATGGTTTTGTTCGGAGGATTCAAGCTCCGTCCGTGCAAGTCGCGGAATCCCTTGGGGTTAGGGCAGCGTTGCTCTAGCTAAATGAGAAGCGAACTCTTCCAACTAATCTGCCGTGCTCTTCAGCTGATCGACGACCGTTTCACTTAGCTGATATGAAGGTTCACTTATCAACGGATAATCAGTCCGTGTGCAATTTCGTGATGGGCCGAGAAACGCCCCCATGGTCGGCCCAGTCCATCATCCAGGACTGCAAAACTCTAATGACAGAGCTCGGTTGGGTCCGGCTGATCTTTGGGCCGCACGAAGCCAATCAAGCCGCCGACTGGGTTGCGAAAGCCCATCGAGACAACTTTTTGCCCTCCAACTGGATTGAACATTCACCCTTTCCCTTATGGTCGTTATTATGTATGGACTTTCCCAGTTCACAAACTCTAGTTTTGAGTTAGTAATGGAAAGCTTAATTTTGTTTCAAAAAAAAAAAATAAAAAAAAAAAAAAACATTTGGCCAGATGTCCAAGTACAAGTTTGCTAGGTTTTACAAACTCACATTCTCAATGAGGCGAGCAGAGCAAACTGGACATGGAGAATATATGGAAAGGACATCTGTACTTCCTCCGATTAATGTTTAGAAAATATTGTTCTTGATTATCAAACACATCATCCTTTAGCTCCTCCATTTCTACACAATTTCCTTTATTCGAGTGAGCCAAGCCACACACAATGGGCATTACTCCTGAGAGATCATCTCTATATGTTGATTTCTTAATTGGGTCAAAGTCCAATATGCAATCAGACAAATTTTATGATATTTTCCTTTTGAAATAAGCATGATGTTTCCTAGATTTTCTCATTGGAAAGAGACAATGGAAGTAGCAAACTCATCACGCCAAATTGATAGCTACTTGAAAGAGAGTGATGGACCATCATGACTTCTCTTAGAAAATTATGCTTCCATGACTAGATCACTTTTAATATGTCATCTAACTTTCCATATACTTCACCAAGAAATTGAATTTTCAAACTAGACCAAGATAGTAATAAATTCAGTCAGTGATTTCAGGGCATTTTCTTCTGTATATCATGGAACTGACATGGTGTTTAGTTTACATGGTTTTATAATTTGTAACAAAACTTTGGGTTATACTTTCATTTTATGGTCAATATTTGCTAATACTTTTAGGAAGTCTCATTGAATGGATTCTTCCTACGGGGATGCTGACATGATTGTTGATGACTTTTTGGAGCATTCAGACAAACAATGCAACAGCAAGCTTGGGACAACAATCTGTGGTTTACGCATGTTACGGGGCATTTTTCTAATTTTATATAATTTATCTGCGATATTTTGGGCTTTTGTTTATTCTTTCCAATTCTTGTTTATATTTTCTACTTTTATATAATTTATCTAATGAACTAATAAGCGAGATGCTTAGACAAGTTCTCTTGAGCCCTACTAATAGCAACTTAGCACTTGAGTCCAAATGCATTTTATCTTAACTTTTGGAGTTGCCACTAATTGGTTATGAATCAATTAGACACCCAAGTAAAATGAAAAATTACATTTCACTTCTATAAACTAGAGAATTAATGAATTTGGAAACTTGATTACGCTAGATTAATCTGTTAAACCCCATTGAGGTTCATCTTGAGAGGTAAGGAAAATTGTTGTTTAAGAATTGGGATTCTCTAATTATCAAAGAATTGAGATTCTCTGATATTATCAAAAGATAAATTGATACGTCAGCACATATGTCATTGGACAATTTAGATTTCTTCTTCTTTTTTCCTTTCTTCTTTTTTCCACTTTCTTTTCTTCCCTTTGTTTTCTTTTTCCCTTTCCACTTCTGCCTCCGTTCCTCTCTCTCCTTGGATCTTGAATTTGGGGTTAACAGTGGATGATGTCACCGAATGGAAAGGGAAGAGCCAAGAGTAAAATTCGACCAATAGTAAACAGGTTTTGTAATACTTAAGTAGATGAATCTCTAATTTTATTGCAAAATCATCATCATTACGATAGTATGTCAGGAAAATAGAGCAAATAGTGTCACAGAAATCATTTTGAAATAAAATATAATAAAAAGCTTAACATTACTTAAGAAAACTACTGCAAATATACAAGCTGTCATTAGTTAATATCTTAGGGTAAGAAAAGAGGGATTTTGTAAAATAAAATAGTAAAAATGAATTGCCGTTTTCGTTGCAGTCCCTCTCGTATTACGTGCATCATTATATTGAAAAAATATATTTCTTTATCCTTTATGATAACTTGATAATTCGAGACCCAAAAAAGAAGAATATTTAAAGCTTATTGGCTTGTATCTACTATAAAATACACTAGTATGATTCCTGGTTTTTCCAGTATAAGATTCTTTCCTCTTTCTAGAACCAATCGACCAATTTCTTATCTAAGTAGGCAACTAATTTTGTATGTATAGATTTCTCAGCCACACAACAGAGAAAACCCCTCATGGTGTCGTTTTCTTAGGCTCACGTCGCAGAATGGAGAGGAAAAACAGAACTAACAGTGCACGATGTCACCGAGGAGGATTCGAAAACAATTGCAATCCATTGTTTCAAACCGCGTAAGGAAAAGATTCCCTGCACTGATCAATTTTCGAAGTATGGGCCACGTGCTTCACCGAGCAAAGAAGAAAATAGTCTAGCGTTTTGTCGGGGGTGAAGAGACAAAACCTCATCAAAGATTAGATTGGGATGGAAAGAGAAATTGAGGGTACCTATGAAATTATTTTTATTTTTCTGCTTCTTTATTTTTGTGTTTCGAAAAATAAATTTAGAATAAAAATCTATTTAATGACGCAATTTAATTTTTCTATTTTTGAAATAAATTTATACTCTAGAAATAGATTTGAAATAGAAATCAAAAGTTAAAATTTATTACTTTTCTATTTCTGAAACAAAAATGAGAAATAATTTCTTAAACAAAAGTGAGAAACAATATGAGTTTGATCTGCATGTTTTCATTTGACTATGCAATTTTTTGTATCTAAGGAGAATTATTGCATAGCCTATAGATCATGTTTACCAACATTACCTAAACCATTAACTCTGCGAAGTTGTACATTGGGACCAACATTATTTAAGGGATTCTAATGCAAAAGTAGCAGCTAAGGATTTTTTTAAAGCATCCAAACAAGTAGAAATCAAAACGATGAAATTTGCAAGTAGGCCATAAATTTTTTTTTATAGGCAGCACAACCCCAAGGTTTGAGAAAACTCAAATTCGGTTTTCTACCTATCCATAACTCATATGGAGTGGAAGTAACTGATTTAGAAGGCACATGGTTAAGTATATAGGCAGCATTTAACAAAGCATCACCCCAAAAGGTGATGGTTAAGTTAGCTTGTGCCATCATGGACCTAACCATTTCCAATAGGGTTTTGTTTCTTCTTTCCACAACTCCATTTTGTTGAGGAGTATAGGGATTAGACAATTGTCTTTCTATTCCTTTTTCATCACACAAATTTCTGAACTCATCAGATAGATATTCTCAACCTCGGTTAGATCTTAATGCTTTTATTTTCTTGTCTAATTGATTTTCTACTAAGCTCATAAACTTTTTGAAGCAACTAAAAGCCTCAGATTTATGAGAAATCAAATAGACGTGTCCGAACCGAGTATAATCATCAATAAACATGATAAAATAAACAGCTCCATGCCTTGCCCTCACATTCATTGGACCACAAATGTCAAATGGATTAATTGCAAAGGAAATTCAGCTCTTGTTCCCATTCCAAATAGTTTCCTTGTTGTTTTCCTAGCTAGGCAATGCTCACAAGTGGGCAAATCGACTTTTTCGATATTGCCCAATAAGCCCTCTTTGGCTAATCTATTCATTCGTTGTTGGCTTATATGACCAAGTCTAGCATGCCATACATTCACATCATTATCACATGAATTAGAAGACGTGAAGAGGGAATAACAAACATTAACATTACTAGAGTTAACATCCAGCACAATAAAACCATCTAGAAAGTAACCACAACCATAGTAACTCATTCCTAAAAACAAGTTCACACCACTATTATGGAAGTTCAAATTAAAACCAAACTTAACCAACACTAACATGGAAACTAAATTCTGACGAATCTTCGAAGCATATAATACATCATGTAGGAATAAAGTACGTCCACCACGCATATTTAATTGGCAAGTGCCAATCCCTTTTACTTCAGCTCTGGAGTTGTTCCCTACATAAATCCATTTCATTCCAGTTGGAATTCGTCAGAACTCCACGAAGGCACCTCTGTCCTTCGCTACATGGTCTGTGGCCCCCAAATCTACGATCCACAAAGGATCAAATTCAATTAAAAGTACAGAACTTGATACAAAAACAGAGTTCTCAAGAATACAAGGGGTGTTTACCTTCTTTGGCTCGCTACAGTTGCGAGCATAGTGACCTTTCTTACCACAATTGTAACACTTTACCCTTGACATTCTCTTCATACGAGGACGGTTTCCTCTCTCACGTTGGTTAACTCTTGGTTTCTTCCCTAAAGAGCTCGCTCCTTTGCCTTTCCACCTTTTGAATGAGTCAAGAGGCTTACGCTTGGAGCTCAAAGCTCCTTGTGAGCTAGAACCTGCATAATAAATATCAGTTTCTAGCTTTGCCGCCAAGAGGCGATCCTCTTCTAGCTCAAGATGGCGTACTGCATCCTCAAAGGTCTTGATCTTCTCATTGTGGGTCAGATGCACCTTCATATGCTCCCAACTTTGAGGCAAAGAACGAATCACTGCTTGTACTTGTTGTTCGTCAATCAAAACGTGGCTAGCATCCTTCAGCTCATTTATCATGTATGACATCTTCCTTAAGTGTAGTTTCATGGACTGACCATGAGGCTTCTTGTATGAGTCAAACCTTATAGTGAACTGTCTCAACTTGGTCACCGATGTATGACCAAATCTTGCTGCCAGCGCTTCCCACATCTCTTTGGCATTCTCAAAATGCCTGAACTCTCGCATGACATCATTCTCCATGCTACTCAACAACGTGATGCGAGCAAGGGAGTTCTTTCTTTTCCATGCAACAAATGCATCCTTATCTCTTTTGTGTTGTGCAGTGTTCCCATCTTCAGGCTCTTCCATAACTAGGTTAAGAGCTTCAAGAGCCTCTTGCTCTTCTAGCACATACTGGATTTTCATATGCCATATTTCATAATTATCACCATTGAGCTTCTCTCCTTTGTTCAATTCAGCGACTATACTCTTAGTTGTTGAAGCCATTGGATCTGAACATATCAAACACACATGCACGAAACATTAATGCCTATCATTTATGCATCTATCTTGCATAGACTAATCATATTAATGAATAATTTCAAATAAGACTTCAGAATCAAAAGGTCACTATTGTTTCCAATCATCATCCAAGGACCTTAATTGAAATTATCATTAATATAACCTTCTATGCAAAAATAAGTCATTTGAAGCTACTTAAACTTCCATAACTACCCACAAGAATTAATAGTAATAAAAAGCAATTGACATTAAACATCCACTAATGAAAAAAAAAACATTCTTACATAACGTAACTAATACATTAGAAGTCACAACATACATCAACATGGAAGAAACTATTTACATAAGATATTCATAGAACATTCGAAACAAACACAACTTCAACTACTCAATAAAACAACCTATGAACAAGGAAAGACTCATAAAAGCGCTTTGAAAGCTTGAGTTTCTTATTTGGCACCCATGGAAAGACAGAGAGAAAACCCCTAGGGTTTCTCCTACGCACGTTCATTCCCCGCCTGGTCCTATTCATTCCTAAGGTTGAAGTCCTCGAAGCCTAAATCTTAAAGTATTCCCTCACAAAAGCCACTACAAGCTTTTTATAATTCGAAACCACGTTGACATCCCATAGGCGATTGAACACCACTTGCCATTCCGATGGAAGAGTGTTAATCATGGATCGCACCATCTCAAAAGCTGGCATGGGATAACCTTTCCAAATTATTTTACGTATTTTCTTATTGACCTTGCACACGTGTACCCTTATATCACCACTTTCCAATCGATAATTAGCCAACTCAGCTATAAACCTTTGAAGTCTCCTCTTTTGTCTTCTTGAAAATGCGCGAATAGGTGTACGCATGCGAATGGGAGCCATTGTTCCTACAACAAATGCAGAACATAAGGGACTACACATAATCCATAGTGAATACAATTTTTATTTTTTTTGTCAACCATGATCAATGCAAGTCAACAGTCAACATAGGTCAATGGTCAATGAAAGTCAACAAGGGTCAATGGTCAACAGTCAATGAGGGTCAATGGTCAACGAATAACTGGGTCAAGTCGACGGGTCTATGGTCATGGGTCGAACAAACCGACCGCCCAAATGGAAGGACGACGTCATCCACGTGCGTATGCAGCCCGCGCGTGGGCGGTTACCCGTGCGCGTGCGACCCACGCGCAAGCGGTTGTCCTCGTGCGTGCGGCGCACGCGTATGGGAAAATTGCGTTGCACGCGCCGAAAACGGCAGCTACTTCCAGCAACGCGTGGCGGCGCGTCCAGCTATCTCTCTGGCAGCATGCCACCACTCATTTTTCTCGTCTCAACGAGAACTATGACCTTGTGTATTCAAAAACTAATTTTGACATACCAAAAATTATGAAAGGGGAACGAACAGTGCGTCGGGTGTCGGGATTTTTGCCCCTGATCACTCGTTGTCGTCTAAACTTGAATTCCAGCCATAAAAAATAATTATAAACTACAGTAATGATTAGCAACAACAATCCTAGGCTCTGATACCAATGAAGGAAACGGATTCCGAAAAGCGAATATTGAACTAATCGATTATCAATCAACCAAAAATGCGGAAACGGCCCAAGGACACGTATAGCACCGATTGGAAGGCATATCACTTAAATGGATATACCTTCTTTGCCACGTATTAAGTGCTTCCTTTGCATCGACGATAGCAATGACGAGAGTTTTTAATTTTGGGCCGAAAATCTGCACTTGGTAGAGTTCTCTTTTCTTTTGTTTTTGTGCGGGAGATCTCTCAACGGATGAGTTAAAAAACTGTTAACTTCCCCACAACTTTTCTATTCTCCATAAAAAATAACTACCTCTCTCATGGGCCTTTTCAAATGGGCTGGGTTTAGCCCAACATGGGCGGCCCATTAATAATAATAAAAACCCATCAATTTTCCCTCAAGGTTATCATTACAGCTAGAAGGAAATCTCCAATTCGAACTGGCTTGAGAGCAAATATGAACAACGAGCAACAGGAAATTCGTATGGCTAATATGGAATGCCGTATGGATCAACTGACCACTATGATTGCTTGAGAGCATCAATGACTAGACGTTTTGTTTTGCATTCAACAATAGGGTCCAACCTTCCGGGTGCTTCAATGGCCTACAGCAATAATGACCATCATTTTAATGTAACCTCGTGTAATTTGCGGTAACAAATAAAAACCAAAAGATTTATGATCAAAGTCATAGAATTACTCACGTTCTGCTTGGCACTCTCGAGCACTCATCGAAAACTTGCCAACTTTGTTTTGGGGGGGAAGAAGGAATTTCTAGAGTGAAAACATTTCCTCCGTATGATGTCAAATATGTTATTTTAGAATTTGATATGCACTCATTCCTAAAATTTAGATAAAAAACAATAGTGTGCAAGTACAAGAAATGGCTTTGGCTCCACTGGAGACACTAAAATTCTTAGATCTTGTTCGAGTACCTCCTTCAAATTGAACCCAAATAGATTTGATCTGATTAACAGCTTTTTAGGCACAAAAGAAGCTTCTTGGAAGATCAATCTACTTATCAAGAAAGCCAAAGCACACATTAGTTGTTATTCGAATCTCAAAATGGCCAACTGAGATGGAAATAAAGTGGCTGACTAAATTGTAAAAACCCAATGTAAGAAAAGCCTTCTTTCTAATTGGATCTTATATTTCCCCTCAAGCCCTTTGGGCTTTACTATGTTTTGAATTTGCAGCTATGTTTGCTAATCCTTTATCTTAATGAATAAGAACTATATTTCAAACTAACAAAGAAAAAAAACATTTGGCCAAATGTCCAAGTACAAGTTTGCTATGTTTTAAAAACTCACATTCTCAATGAGGTAGAGCAAACTGGACATGGAGATTATATGAAAAGGAGGTATGAACTTCCTCTAATTAATGTTTAGAAAATATTGTTCTTGATTATCAAACACATCATCCTTTAGCTCCTCCTTTTCTACACAATTTCCTTTATTCGAGTGAGCCAAGCCACACACAATGGGCATTACTCCTGAGAGATCGTCTCTATATGTTGATTTCTTAATTGGGTCAAAGTCCTATCTACAATCAGACAAATTTTATGATATTTTCTTTTTGAAATAAGCACGATGCTTCCTAGAATTTTCTCATTGGAAAGAGACAATGGAAGCAGCGACCTCATCACGCCAAATTGATAGCTACTTGAAAGAGAGTGATGGACCATCATGACTTCTCTTAAAAAATTATGCTTCCATGACTAGATCACTTTTAATATGTCGTCTAAATTTCCATATACTTCACCAAGAAATCGAATTTTCAAACTAGACTAAGACAGTAATGAATTCAATCAGTGATTTCGGGGCATTTTTTTCTGTATATCATAGAACTGACATGGTGTTTAGTTTACGTGATTTTACAATTTGTAACAAAACTTTGGGTTATTCTTTCATTTTATGGTCAATATTTACTAATACTTTTAGGAAGTCTTATTGAATGGATTCTTCTTACGGGGATGCTGACATGATTGCTGATGACTTTTTGGAGCATTCAGACAAACAATGCAACAAGTAGGCTTGGGACAGCAATATGTGGTTTACGTATCTTACAAGGCATTTTTCTACTTTTATATCATTTATCCGCGACATTTTGGGCTTTTGTTTATTCATTCGAATTCTTGTTGCCACCTTCCTATTGATAAACCATCAAAAAAATATCTAATGAACTAATAAGCGAGATGCTTAGCACAAGTTCTCTTGAGCCCTACTAATAGCAATTTAGCACTTGAATCAAAATGCATTTTATCTTAACTTTTGAAGCTGCCACTAATCGGTTATGAATTAATTAGACACCCAATTAAAATGAAAAATTACATTTCACTTCTATAAACTAGAGAATTAATGAATTTGGAAACTTGATTATGCTAGAGTAATCTGTTAAACCCCATTGAGGTTCATCTCGAGAGGTAAGCAAAACTGTTGTTTAAGAATTGAGATTCTCTAATATTATCAAAAGGTAAATTTATATCTTAAATTAAGAAGTTGATACCTCAGCACATATGTCATTGGACAATTTAGATTTATTGTTCTTTTTTCCTCTTTTTTTCCACTTTCTTTTCTTCCCTTTGTTTTCGTTTTCCCTTCCACTTCTGCCTCCGTTCCTCTCTCTCCTTGGATCTTGAATTTGGGGTTAACAGTGGACGATGTCACCGAATGGAGAGGGAAGAGCCAAGAGTAAAACTCGACCAATAGTAAACAGGTTTTGTAATAGTTAAGTAGATGAATCTCTTATTTTATTGCAAAATCATCACCATTACGATAGTATGTCTGGAAAATAGAGCAAATAGTGTCACAGAAATCATTTTTAAATAAAATATAATAAAAAGCTTAACATTACTTAAGAAAACTAATGCAAACATACAAGCTGTCATTAGTTAATATCTTAGGGTAAGAAAAGAGGGATTTTGTAAAATAAAATAATAAAAATGAATTGCCGTTTTCTTTGCAATCCTTCTCGTGTTACGTGTATAATTATATTGAAGAAAAATATTTCTTTATCCTTTATGATAACTTGATAATTCGAGACCCAAAAAAGAAGAATATTAAAAGCTTATGGACTTGTATCTACTATAAAATACACTAGTATGATTCCTGGCTTTTCCGGTGTAAGATTCTTTGCTCTTTCTAGAACCAATCGACCAATTTCTTAGCTAAGTAGGCAACTAATTTTGTATGTATAGATTTCTCGGCCATAGATTTCTCAGCCACACAACAGAGAGGAAAAACAGAACTAACAGTGCACGATGTCACCAAGGAGAATTCGAAAACAATTGCAATCCATTTTTTCAAACCGCGTAAGGAAAAGATTCCCTGCACTGATCAATTTTCGAAGTATGGGCCACGTGCTTCACCGAGCAAAGAAGAAAATAGTCTAGCGTTTTGTCGGGGGTGAAGAGACAAAACCTCATCAAAGATTAGATTGGGATGGAAAGAGAAATTGAGGGTACCTATGAAATTATTTTTATTTTTCTGCTTCTTTATTTTTGTGTTCCAAGAAATAAATTTAAAATAAAAATCTATTTAATGATGCAATTTCATTTTTCTATTTTTAAAATAAATTTATACTTCAAAAATAGATTTGAAATAGAAATCAAAAGTTAAAATTTTTTACTTTTCTATTTTTGGAAAAAAAAAATGAGAAATAATTTCTTAAACGAAAGTGAGAAACAATATGAATTTGATCAGCATGTTTTCGTTTGACTGTGCAATTTTTTGTATCTAAGGAGAATTATTGCATAGTCTATAGATCATGTTTTCCAACATTACCTAAACCATTAACTCTGCGAAGTTGTACATTGGGACCAATATGATTTAAGGGATTCTAATGCAAAAGCAGCAGCTAAGGATTTTTTTAAAGCATCCAAACAAGTAGAAATCAAAACGATGAAATTTGTAAGTAGGCCATAAATTTTTTTTTATATCTGGAAGTTTCCAACAGGGCCAGTAATGCCAATCTAAAGAGCCCGTTGGATTTCAATATTGAATCTTATATTTGTCCATAATTTTAGTCGATTTGTTATTAATGTGTTAATTTGTTCTATTATCTACTCGTTAGGGTTTATCGACGATTTCTTTAAGTACAAATACTTATTTTATTCTAGAAGGTGAGAACCTTGTTGATTATTATTTAAAGGGAAAATTTCAAAAAAGGATTTGAAGTAAGCCTATTTTCTCAAATAATAACCCAAAGTAGCTGTTGTCTCAAATGAGGACCTCAAGTAGCTAAACCAATCTCAAATAAAGACCTCAAATTGCCAGCGAGCCAAATATTCGCCGGCCGGCAAGCATGTGGCAATTCCAGTGGCCAGAATAAGGGCAATTTTGTCAAAAAAATATTGATAAAAATTAACAAATCCTAAAAACAAAACTCCCAAACTCATTTTCACATTCTTCTTCTTCTGGACTTCATCTTCTAGGTTCCTTATCCCCTCTTACTCGAAGAACCCAAAATCTTTGTTAATGGAGCAAGATCCGTGACCCCCTGAGTTCCAAACAGATGTGCCAACACCCCTCTTAGCTCTCTCTGTTTGTCTATCTGTCTCTCAGTGGAAGTGGATTCGAATTGTGCCTGAGATGTGGGTCCTCAACATCGAGATGTTCTCCGTCTCTCAGTTGGGAAAAGATGATAAAGAATTGAGGCTCTGGTGTTGTTATATACGTGAATAACGAATATGTGGCTTTACTCAAGATTTGTCTTCTTCATTGGAAATAAATGGAGACAAAAAAAGAAAGGAAGAAAATGTGAAAAAACGAAGGTAGGGGTTTCTTGTTGTGCTTCAATTCGTGCTCTATTAATAGAAAGTTGGGTGCTCCAAGCGAGAGAGGACAGAGAACGGAGAAGATGAAGAGCATAAGAAGAAAACGTGAGAACGTGAAGAATTTGGGGGTTTTGTTTTTAGGGTTTGTTAATTTCTATCAATATTTTGTTGACAAAATTGCCCTTATTCTGGGCACTGGAAATGCCACACGCTCACCGGCCGGTGAACATTTGGTTGGCCGGCGATTTAAGATCCTTATTTGAGACTAGTTTAGCTACTTGGGGTTCTCATTTGAGATACTGGTCACTTTGGATTTTTATTTGAGAAAATATGCTCACTTTGGGTCATTTTTTGAAATTTTTCCTGGAATTTATTGCCGGATGCACTTAAATGATGGTTTTTTCTCCGATTTGGCACTTCAGTGAGCTAGCGGAAACTTTTCGCATCAATGTGAGTGCCATACACAACTTTTGGTACTTATAATGTACTTACCCCTAGAGAGATGTCATCAAATTGAGTTATTACCTCACAAATTTTTTATGGCCCTACCATTCCTCAAGGTTGATACTCTAAGCAGGGGATATCCGAAAACAAAAATGCGAAGAGAAGAAAAGAATATCCAAACTGGTTTACTCTGTCTAACATCAAATCGGTAGAATACATGAATTCGCATTTCCTAAGCTCGAATCAGAACATCTTCGACTAGTACAAATTTTTGGGAAAAGCTTTCATCAGATATGTAGCGTGCAAGTAGTTTTCTGAACGAAAACTTCAGCATCTTCATTGACTGGAAACCGTGCCTTATATAAGGCTGCGATCCACATCTAAACGTCATTAACATAGCATCCCTACTTCCATAGAAGATTGGAAGAAAATTAGCTGCTGAAGAAGGCAAGAAATCTTGACTTACGTATTATCAACCCAGCAACTATGATACTGGGAAAGCTCTTACATTCACCACACCAAATTCCAATTTCCATATAAAGATATAAAGTTCGATGATACTCTCACTCACTGTCTTCCACTCCACTCAATCTTAATGCTACTTGATGAATTTGTGGTTGAAATGTCAGGGCTTGATAGTTGACTCAGTAACTGTTATCCTCCTACGCATGGCATAAGAGAATTGAAGCAATACCGAAATTAAGACACTCAACGAAGAAATTGAAAATGAAACTGACATAGACAAAGTTCCTTAGAGTAGAGAGGCGCCGAACGAGAGAGAGAGAGAGAGAGAGAGAGAGAGAGAGAGAGAGAGAGAGAGAGAGAGAGAGAGAGAGATGAAATCAAACCATTACCGATAGATATTAACCCTTGATCCAAGTGTCTAGGACATTAATTGAAGCACCTTTTAACGGGCAAATTCCTCTGCCCCTTTTGTCTTGGAAGCTCTAGGATGATAATTAGGAACAACTTTTAGCGCCCCAAACAAACCGCCCTCTGTCCACATTGTACACTACCTCAAATGACCTCTTCTGTACGTTCTCATGGATTCTGAGAATCGGGTCGTCACCAATCTCTTTAAACGCTAGGTTCATTTGAGATGGACTCGCTGAATGCAACAGATCGCTGGGGTCCAAGTTGACCTCAATTGGTCCGTCGAAGGCGAATCTGATCTCTGGGACAGTGACCTTGGTGGAACCGCTCAAGTCGTAGCAAGTGTCGAGGTGACGAGACGGAACCAACTTCTTGTATTTCGACATCTTCTGCTAGAAGGCCGATCGCATGGCCTTGCCCGCTCGATGGGGCAATCACGTGGTCGCGGTCCCCGAGCCGATGACAGCGAGAACCTTTGAGAACGCACTCGACGGAATACCGAGGTCTCTGCCGTGGAAGCTGATTCCTGTTATTTCAATGCCATAGAAGTCCGGGCTCTGTGGGACCGTTGATTTTGGCATGAAGCTGACCGAGACGGATGTCATCTTGCCCTTGCTGAAAGTAAAGGACCCCGTGGAGCTCGTCAAGGGATAGGCAATACAAGAAATATTGGCTATATTTTATCGCGCTTTGCTCTAAGAATGAAATTGGGTGCCTGGAAAGCACTAGTGTTCCGGCATATGCCACTTAACCCTTTCTTGTTCTGTCTGCACCTGAACATGAAATGGGTGATTACATCGGTTGGCGATATGGTCAGTGTTTCTGTTGAAAAGAAGCCTTGATCATGGGTCTGTCCACATACCTCATTGCGTAGTAGCATGTCGAACTCCTGTCCCGAGGTGGGTGACCTGAATACCATGGAGCAACGTGAAATTAAAATTTGAAATGAAAAGAATCTCCGTCCTAAGAGACTTCTTCTCAGTAAAACATACATCTTTTTAATTAAAGGCCTTGATTTAAAAGTAAGGTGTAGTTAATTACCAGTGCCAGAACGAAGCAAAAGGCAAGATGGATCAAAGAAAGAGACGTTGGCATAGAATGAGGACCGAGAGGGGTCATAGCAAGACCTATCACATGGCTTGCACTGTGTCCGCATGAGCGCACTTCCTGTATCGAACAAGAGGGTCAGGCCCTTCTTCAGCGTGTCGAGTTGTATTGTCACCAAGTAGCTCACGCCGTGAGGGTCAAATTTGGCCTCAAGGCTGACGGCTAAGTCTTTTGAGCTATCGATGGTGCCGGCGCCAGAGAATTTGGATTGAATCCACTCCACCCTAACAATGTCTTCGAGCAATAATTGGGTATGATTCAGATAATATGTGAAACTCCAATCGTGCTTTGGGCATACGCAGTATATAGTATGAATTCAGATATGTTTTATATGAGACCTTTTGCACCAAGGGTTTGCTAGTAATGGTATTTTTTTCAATAACATAATTACCTCGACATATGATTGTCAACCGAGTTCTACTGCATATGTCCAAAGCAAGATTGGAGTTTCAAAATATCAGCACCCAATACATAGACCCTAGGCTATAATCCCAGTTTCGAGCGACAAAAGAAATCGCTAATCGAGGATTAATAAAATTACTTTTTACAAAGGCAAACTTCGTAAAATAAAAGACTCCTATAAAAGGATTGATTTGGATGTAATGAAAAATCGTATTACTCAAGTAAATGGATAGTGAAATGAAAAAGATTCCGTGTGGACTTGACTATTTCCTTGTCAAACTTCGTAAAATAAACAAATTTTCAGAGAAATTGTTCACATTTATTGCTACTTTTGTCTCTTACATGACTAGCATAATCGTCCGTTCGTGGAATTTTCACCCTAGCTAGCCAGTAGGAGTCGGGACAGAAATTTAATGGACAAGCTCAATGTAATTTTCCATTGCTCCATAGTGAAAAATTGTATTACTCAAGTACATGGACATTGTATAAAACGGACTTGGTGTGGATTGAAGAAAACCGTGTTAACAAGTCTGGACTCAATTTTGTTGATGCGTACCATGAAGGATACATATTCCCCAAGAAATCATTCGCAATATTATTACGATTTGTCTGTGACATGACTTTTATAATTGGTCCATTCGACAAACTTTTACCCCAAGCAGTCAGGAACTTGGGTTAGAATTCCATGGACAAGCTTGGATGGCTCGTCGAGAATCATTTGATGCCTCCACATTGCGTGGAGAAAGGTTAATGGTCATGGATCACGAAGAAAAAATCATTTTGAGTAGAGCGAATTGACTAAACCGAATCGACTTCTTAGTCATTCTGGATCACATATTATCAAACACTTCATAGAAACTCAACATTAATAGATATTATACAACCCCTCGCAAGAAGCTATGATGTGATGCTTATCGCAATTCACCAATTTTTAGGCTTTTGTTTTTCTTACGGACTTTTTTACTGCTTATGGTTATTTTTCGGTTTCCCAGGCATTTATTTAATCTTTTCAATGTATCAAACATATTTCATCATAATTTATAGAATACAAAAAAAGTGATTACTCTCTATCGTTGTGCTTGTGAGTGCGTGAACTTGATTGCATGTTTGCGGATTGTTAGATTCATGTTTATCTATAAGCTTATTGCGTCAGTTGGTATAACAGTTTGCAAGATCATTGGAGAGCCATGTTTTGTGTTAATGACGATGGAAGCAACTGTCTTGCTTGACAAAGATAAGGTGAGGGCAGCCCTTGCCTGACGGTATGCTAGCCATCAACAGGGCCCAGAGATGGCCTGGTGAAGAGAAAAGGGAAAATAGAAAAAAAAATGAAAAAGAAATGAATAGAAAAGGAACAGCAAGGGAAAAAAAGGAGAAAATCATAAAATTAATTTTTTTTAATAATTGTCTATGTCAATGCCAGCTATCCAATGGCCATTGGACAATCGGCACTGAGTAGACTACTAATGATCAAATTTCCCATGAAAATTAATCGGAATAACTAAATTGACAAGTCGTTAAAAGATTGAGGACTGAATTGGTACAATTAAAAGGTTTAGAACTAAATTGGCAAATTGTCAAAAAGCTTAAGACTAAATTGGTAAATTTGAAACATTTGGGATCAAATTGACTTTTGTACAAAAAATTTAAAATTTTTTGGATAATTTTCCCAAAAGAAATTACTTGAATTGGAAGAAATCAGATTTTGGTATTTATAAAAAATAGAAATTGCTGAAGAAGGGCATACTTCGGCACAAATTTGATTTTGTAAGTTTGTAGGATTTTTATTATCCAGCTAAAAGTTCACTTTGAAGATTTTCTCGAGTTATCTTGATGTTCGGATTATGAAACTAATTTCAAGCATGACAAAGCGTGGTGTACTCTTTCAAAGTGGAGGACTGAAGGACAACAAAGCAGACACAACTTGCTGGAGTCTTGTTGGTGATTGAATGATGCGGGCCCATATTTTATAGACTGATATTTTTATTGCTTTAGCCATTAGAGTTTACCTTAGTGGTATTTTTTTCATATAGGAAGGGAGAGGTGGGGGATTTGAATCCCTCTCTTCTTAGGGGAGTTAAAGTGGGAATATTTAGTTTTAGGTGTGGGTTTATATTCCCAACGCCTTACAAAGAGGCAGAGCAAAAATCTAAAAGTGAGTTGAAAGTTAAAATAGGACTAACCAAAAAAAAAATTTTTTTTTACCTTATCTTAATTTATTATAGATATTGTGTTAGGAGATTTGGTGGTTTTTTCCCATTCTAGTAGTCTTCATTAGTGCTTAGATTTTTCTTATTAGTTAATTTATTTCCTATCTTATAGTTAGAATTTCATTAGGGTTTTGTTAGATATAAATAGAGATTATGGTATTTTTTAATTTGGTTTTCCTCTTTTCATGAACTTTTTTTTTGCTCGTCCTACCCTATTACTATTCTAACTCTCACCTCGGACTTTTGATCTGCTTCTTGTAAGGTATGAGTGTCGAAATCCACACCTGGTGCTAAAATAGTCCTCACCCCAACCTCTTTGAAAATGTGAGGATTTGAACACCGACATCTTCCTTCTCGTGAGGAAGGGTGAAAATCCCAATTTTTCTTTTCAAGAACTGACTAAGTGAGAAAATAAATAAATGCTTGGGAAACCCAAAAATAACCATAAGTAGTAAAAAAGTGGGTAAAACAAACAAAAGCCTAAAAATTGGTGAATTGCGATAAGCATTACATCATAGCTTCTTGCGAGGGTTTATATAATATTTATTAATGTTGAGTTTTTATGAAGTGTTTGATAATATGTGACCCAAAATGTCTAAGAAGTCGATTTGTTTTAGTCAATTCGCTCTACTCAAAATGATTTTTTCTTCGTGATCCATGACCATTAACCTTTCTCCACGCAGTGTGGAGGCATCAAATGATTCTCGACGTGCCATCCAAGCTTTTCCCTGGAATTCTAACCCGAGTTCCCTACTACTTGGGTGAAAGTTCTTCGAATGGGCCAATTATACAAGTCATGTCACAGACTATGAAGTGCACGCACTCACAAGCACAACTATAGAGATAGTTAAGTGAAGACTTGCTTATGAGGTGGTTATAGAATTTCTCCATACATTAAATTTTCTTCATTAATAAGTATGTATTTGAATCGAGTTTGCATCCTAAACTGAAGCAACAAAACTGAGTGATAACATGAATCTCGAAAAATACTAAATTCACAACACGAGTCACAACTTGCAAACACAAAAACTTGCGCAATAACAGGAATCAGTGTGGACAGCAGAAAAAGTGATTACTCTCTATAGTTGTACCGGTGAGTTCATGCACTTGACGGTTATCTTTATTAGACATGCACTCCATAATGGCATTGCTTGACTCATATATGCTTCTAGACATGGAAATATTCAACTCAACGTGGATATTGGCAGCTGATCAAGATCACAACCACCAATGGGTAGAATTTCAATGTTTTTAATAGGACATTGCCTTTCAATTCCACGCTCTAAGAACATTCATATTGTACAACTTATTTCTTTGATCCAATATTTTGCCTTTTTTTGGGGGGATCTGAGAGGACAGTTCCATTTACTCGCATCAAAAGCTGTGTAGAAGATTGAGATTAAATCGGCAAAATTATTTTTCCTCACAAACAAAAACGATTTAGAGTTTCGAAAGCATCTAATTAGCATATAAGCATATTCATTTTGATTTTAGGAGGATTTCATGAAGTCTGAAAGTCCAGTTGAGAGCATAATTTGTTGAAAGTCATATTTTCATTTATCCTTAATACAAAACTTTATAGATGATCATAATATAAAATAGACATAAAAGATACCGAGTATATATTCCAAAGAAGTGGATAAAATAATCCATAAAGTCTTTCTTTAATTCGGTAATTTGTCTTTTGTCTTGGAAACATCTCCCCTAATTGTAATGTTCATCAATTTTAAATATGCTATGCATGACGTGTGATGTTTGAATGATACACATGCTAATCAAATGTAGTAATTGAATATGACAGTTGCGTATGACATTGCACAAATGACATGTGGGACGATCGAATGTTGACATGTATTGTGATGCGGAACTTAATCGGCATGTAGGGTAACATGAAGATCGAATAAAAAAGTATGAATGACATGCGGAGGGGTGTGAGATTCCAATGCAATGCGAGTGAATGACATGTGTAATAACATAGAATTCAAATAGGACATAAGTAAATGACATGTGTAGACAATGTAGAAATCAAATACAAAATGAACGAATCCATGCGTAATGACATTTAAATCAAATTATAACGACATGCATTATGACACGAAAACTGATTCACGATATGTCCAAGTGACATGGATGATCACATGGAATTCAAATGCAACTTGAGTGAATGACTTGTATAATGACGTGGAACTTAAAGAGGACATGTGCGAAATGCAAATGTTATGAAATGGAAATTTGAATATCGCTTGAGTGAATGACAAGCGTAATGGCATCGGAATCGAACTATGACATGTGTTATGACATTGAAATCAAATTATGACGTGTGAGCGATATCCATTATGACATTGAATTTAAATATACATCAATCGAACATTTGTCACATGTCGAATGAATTTAACGTAACGAGAAACGTGTGACATGTGTCATGATTATGGGACATGTAGAGATGCAGGATGGCAATTATGAGATAAATGTGCAGACACATATATTGAAAGAATTTTGAATAATGAAATTATGGTAATTGAAATGACTAAGGCCTCTATCATGCCCTGATTTTCAAGCTCACAACAATTCCTATTCACTTTGATCAAATGAATGCGACATCCCAAGACACGCTACTAACCATTTTTTTTATCTTTCAGTTATATGCATGCGAAAGCAATAAACTAAATACCCAATCAATCAATTGTAACAAGGATAGTAGAAAGACCATAACAATAGCAACAACGTCATTTTCATTTAAATAACCCTATGAAATTTATATACAAGCCCCTTAGACGGCCAACTTCCTCACTAGTCATCAAATGATACAGAGCTGGGTTAATTTATTTCCTTCAACATTAGAGTCAGCTAAAAAGGAAGGCATCAGGTGCCTACATTTCAAGCCCTTGGAAAAAACCTAAGAGGTGCCATTCAATCTTATGTACTAGCCAATGAAGTAGCGAAGAACTAGCCCATTCAACCCCTTGTCAACCCACATAGCAATGGAATATCTCATACACACGGTCCTGGTGCCCTCTATGACGTCCTTCATCACTGCTAGATCAGTGGCAATAGGAACGCCAAAATGGATGAATCTGAACACCATAACTATAGCCTAAAAAATGGTTAACAACAACAAAAGAGATATAAATCTTAGCGAGTTACTGTCCTAAGCCTTGGTTAAGAAGTTAACTCACCTCAAGGGTACCTAATCAATGGTAGATCAATAGTAAAGCGAATCTCGCTTTGCCTTAACTATGAACGCGATCTAATAGGTAAATCCTATAGTGAGCAATCAATAATCAATTGACTCATAGGCATCCTTACCTTGCCATTGCACATACCTTGTATTGTATAAACACACACATACTATAATCAATACAAACAAGCATTCTCATAATCAAACACATAATATACTTTCTGTGCACAATACATTCACTCGTGCTTTGATTATTAAGCCCCTTTCGGGCTATAGCACCACCCATAGGTTGATTGTCTTCCAATATGACTGGGCATTGTCCCGCCCCATTGGGCACAGCAATATCCTACAACTCCCACCCAATGACATTTCCAAAGGAACATCAGTCCAGCCTCAATTGCAACTCGACATTCGAACCTTCGCCGAGCATCCGATAAATTGGGCATTGTTCCCCAAACGCCCGTTGGGGTGACGGGTTCCTTTCTATGATGACACGAGTACATCAAACCACTTAATTTCATTTCATTTCATTTCCTAGAATTAGCCAATGCAAATATGGTACAAGCTCAATATAATAAGCCACTACATATTTTTCATGTAATAATCAGGAAATATTTGTATGTTGTCACATATTTATTGAAAACCCGTCAAACCTTGCATGCCTTGCTTTTTAAACATACTAGCATCATTTAAATTACAAAACATAACATACAAACCCGACACCTTAGGGTTTTCCTTTTATATATCCATAAAAGCCCTTGGAAAAATTACTTTGCCGGGTTTCACATGAGGCAAACATTTTTTAAGGCAAAATAGGCATCTAACAACATGACATGTGCAAGAAAACATCATAAAATTCAGGCTAAAATCACATAACAAGTAGAAGTTATCGTCATACTTGCAAGAGCTTATCAAGCACTCCTCGATAACTTATCACTTAAATAGTGATAGCCTATCAATAAAATTCCGGTAACTTAACACCTCTTTGGTGATAGCTTATCACTTAATTTATCGATAGTTCATCGTGATAGCTTATCACCTTAATTATAATTAATTTATATAAAATAGAATTAATTATAATGAATGAGGATTAGTAAAATTAATTAATATTAATCATAGTTAACTAAACTAACCACCTATCAACCATGGTTAATTAACGAACCCTCACTAACTATAGTTAATTAATTAACCATACATTAGCCATAGTTAACTAACTATCCCTCACTAACCATAGTTAATAAACTAACCACACACCTTAACCATAATTAATCTTAACTAATCATGTAATCAAGATTAACTATAATATAATCTATCCCTAAGCAAGTTTAATGACTAATTGAGGGATTCAGATGTAAACTAAGCCCGGGACGATTTTGACGACACAAGGATGACAATGGTAGCGAGGACTATGCATGGCTAGCTTTGGAAACAGCAAGGGGACACCAAAGAAAATGAGTCTCGGTGGGACGGTTTCGGTGAGAACATTTGTGAGAGAGAGTGAGGATGGACGGCAACTTGGGCGGCCTCGGGCAAGTAGCACCAAGGTGGCACAGCGGTGACAATGATGACAAGAATGGCAGGCGGTGGTAGTCCAGATGGCAAAGGAGGTGGCAAAGGCAAGAAACAAGAAGGAAAGAAAAGGAAAAGAGAGAAAAATGAGAGAGAAAGGTAGAGGGGGAGGGGTGGAACGTCCAAGAGGAAAGAGGGGGAGGGGAGAGAGAAAAGATGAAGAGATATTTCCCCTTCAAGGCTTCTCCAGGAAGCTTCATCAATTTCCCAAAAATTCATCATTTCCCTTGACTTTCTTTCCCTTTTGTCCTCTTCCATTAATTGTTAGCTTCTAGAAAAGGGTAAAATGGTCATTTCTCAAGTATAGTATAGAATACTATATGCATATATGGGCCAAAATTTTATACAAGCTCATATAAATCAAATTGGGCTCAAATTGGAGGAGAAATGGGCTTGAATTGGCTATTGGGCTTTAATGGGCTTGCTTGGGCCCACTTGAGCTTGGTGGGCTTGGTTAGGGCCCCACTTGGTTGAACCTCAATGGGTGTGAGGCCCATTGGGCCTTTAGTTAGCTCGACCCCTTTTTTCGGCTCAAATTCTCGACTCGTTAATCCTTTTTCCAAAAATTTTGGGCTTATCGATAAATAGGTGGTTCAATTAGGCGACATCCAATAAGTTAGTTTTGAAGTCCTTGAAAGTTCGATACCCAAAATCAGATTGAAATTTGCAGTTAAAGTCGATTAATCATGACTTTAGTACAACCTAATTATTGGGCAGCATTTAGGAGTTTTCGTGCATTTGATCCATAGTTGATAGCTTTTCAATCCACATTTGTACTTCTTCAAATCAGGACGATCCTCGATTGTCATTTAATCATGAGGGATTGATTGCTCACCTTGAGTACAAAGCTAAAAAGGAAATTGGTTTAACGTTGCTCATAGCTAATATTGAAGTCATGTGGAATCACCTACAATTCGACCTTGTACCTCTACTTAATTGATTTGTTTCTATTTGCTAATTGGCTTGCAACAGCGTAGTATTATCCCTATTTGATCCTTATGATCGAGTGACCTATCACTAATTGAATTTATTAGTCGTACGAGTATCAATTCTTATTTAACTTTCCAAATAGTTAATTAACTCATGGGTGATCAATTTAGAGTAAACATAACTAACAATGCATTGATAAGATAACCATTTCATATATCTCAAAATGGGTCAAAATTCAAGACGTCACAACCTCAATCATGGGTTCGAATCATAATAGTTAATGATCCTTGACCTCTAACGGTATCACTGTAGTCTATTATATATTTGAACCTAATCCCATCTATGTTTTGACCTAACAGTCAGTTTACATATGCTTGTCTTGATTCTAATCCAATAATTCATATAATCAACCACCTTATATTGCCCTTCACACTAGCTTGTCTATACTAACAACAGTTGTTGACATTAAATAATGATAAACTTTTGGTTATTATCGATCAGCGACGAACTGAGCTAATAACTACAATTAAGTTAGAATAGTCAAAAACTTAAAAGAATTGACAATAGAGCAGTGAAGTCATCAACAAAGTGAAGTAATCGATGAAAGTCTTCACTCGTTGATAGAGCCATTGCAAATTTGATAATGATGAATCGGTACAAGAATATGGGTAGAGCTTCTTGTGGATAAGTGTTGCTAAATGGTAAGAGATCATGTAATTTCTTGTAACCAGTAATAGAATTAGGAAGTTACTTGTTTATTTGAAGGATAAGTACATTGAACATTATAAAACTTATTGCGAAAGTATCATCATGTTCTAAAACTTTCAAAAAGTGTAATCAAATCTTAAAACTTATTAAATTGTTTCAATCAAGTTCTTCCGTTAACTCCGTCCAACTTGATAAACGGAAAATACTAACATGGCATTTTTTTTTTATTACATTCTCTCTCCCACAGGACAGCCATTATTATTTTCTTTTTGAAATTTCACTTAAATTAGATTAAATAAATTAAAAAGGATAATTATTTATATAGAGGAACAATGTCACGTCCCGACTCTCGAGCTCGCGGCAATCCCATTTCACTTGAGGTCTTAAAATACGACGTCCCAGGTATTGTCATCGACCAATTCATTTTATCTTGTAATTAAGCACATGCGGAAACGAACAACTTCCAAACCAAACAATAGGGATAGCAACAACAGCAGCAGAGGAAAGACAACACATTTTTATATATCTGAAAGTTAGCCAGCACACTAGCAAATACAAACACGCCTTACTACAAGTGACAAGCTAAGGCCTACTCAAAAGGGACCGGCCTGGCTAATCTAACACTGTACAAGTGTCTACTCGCTGGCCTCAGAGGGATCGCTCTCTTCGATCCTCGGGTATTGCATCATCTAGGTCATGAAAATGTTAACCACGATGGGTTGAGATGAACTCAGCAAGTTAAAGTCCTAAGCCCCGGTTAGGAACTTCACTCGCCTCGGGAGTTTAACATATAACCTAATACAGCAATCAATGCAATACCACCTCAGAGAAATAACCACAAAAGACAGTTTAATAAATAGGTGCAATCACAAGCGACCTTACCTAGCCTTGGCACACGCGACTTGCAGAAACTGTCATTTAATTCATCACGATATTAAGAGCATGCGAATAATCAGAGCATCTCACACAACTTTCCCATGTCTCACACTCACACATGTTCCGATTATTACGACCCCTCCTCCTGAGCCACGGCACAACCTTATGGTTGGCGGTTCTGGCTAAACCAGCTTCGTCCTCTTTACCTTGAGAAACGGCGACGTTAAGGGCTCACTCTCAAGATGGCATTCCCGAAGGAGCACAGGACCCGCCTACTACCGCAGCCCCGCTACTAACAGAGGCCCGAGACTCGCCCCCATACCGCAGCCCCACATAGAACCCCTCCCTGTCAGGCATTCAACCGAAGTTAGGCGACCCACTGGCCAAGGCACAACCCCATAAGGATTGGCGATCTTCCGGCAATGCCGGGTTCTCTCATTTAATGTGATCATGCAACACATCATCAAACAATCCATTATTTTCTTTGCTCTATCGTGAATGCAACATCACCCATGCTCATGCGACATTCCATTTCTGATAACACACGCAATATGTCATGTGATCTCACTCGACAATTCCAAAATCCAATTTCCAATCAGCATTCGATCACGCATTTCATCAATATTCACAAGTATAATTAACAATTGGCACTTCAATAAATCATAACAACCAAGAACACATCAAAATAAGGCAAAAATTAGCTTCTGAATGAACAAAGTCATGCCGTGAACGATGAAATGTGATTAGTGAACAAGTAAATTCGTCCGAAATTAAATAAATAAATAAAAATAAATAAACTTAACCATGGTTAACAAATTAACTCAACCCTAGTTAATCTAACCTAACCATAGTTAAATTCTAACCTTAGTTAATTTTAAAACTAACCATGGTTACTTTAATTACTTAACCTTAGTTACTTTAATACTGACTATGGTCAATTCACTAACCCTAGTCAGAATTAATTAACCAGACTAATTAACCAATCAAAATTTATTAATCACAAACACACAAATACACTAATTAACCCCTAAGCAAGATTAACCCCTAAACAAGGATTAGGAAGTTAACTTACTTGGATCGGAAATCCAGCGACACCGGCGCGTAGAGGAGAACGAGGGCTACGAGGGGTAAGCTCAGGGATGGCAACGGATGACAAACGATGGCCGAAATGGGCCAAAAACAGTGCTGGTTACTGTTCACGCGGAACCGGTGCAGCTGAGCGGAAAAGGCTGAAACGGGTGGCTAACAGCGACCAGCGGTGACCGGGGATGCGCGGCTGGCTTCCTAACTTCCAGGACTACACTTTGGGTGGTGGTGGTGGCTCCAGTGATGGCGGCAAGGCTGTTTTTGGGCTGAAAAACAGCATGGACAGCAAAGAAACAGCAAAAATGGAAGAGAAAAGGAAGAGAAAAAGGGAGAGAGAGTGAGGGCTGGCTGGTGCACGAATTTTGGGGGAGAAAGAGGAGAGAGAAGAGGCTGCTGGTCAAGGATAAGAGCCAAGGCAAGTGGGTTTGCCACTTGTTGAAGAGCCAATAAAAAACAAGCACAAACAAAGCATAAACAAAGCCCAAAGCCCACTTGGGCACAAAAGCAAAAGGCCAAAAGAGAGAAGTCCATGGGCTGAGGAGGGAGAGGAGAATGGGCCAGCTTGGGCTCCCTTTGGGCTGGGCTGGATGGGCTCAAGGCCCATTGGGCTGCTGGTCTTGGGCCCCACCCACGGGCCCGAAACTCGGTCCAATTTTTCCTTTTTCCGACGCTTCCATGTCCAACGGAAAATTCCAAAATAAATGAGGCGACGTCCAAATATATAGTCCTAACATCACTGAGAAGTCGGTTCCCAAAATCGGATTAAAAATCGGGGCCAAATTGAGTCGATTGCGACCGTAATACAATTTGGATTATCGGGCGCCCTTTTAGGACTTTCCTCACTTTTGACCCATGGTCAATCATTCTTTGATCCACGTTAACGTCAATTCTCGAGTCAGGGACATCCCTCGATTGTCGTGTGATCCCGGGGGCTCAATTGATAATCCAGAGTACCAGATGAAAAGGATTCGGTTTGTCGTCGTTCGTAGTTCGTATCGAAGTCGTGCGGAAATCACCCGCAGTTTGACTTCGTACTTCTGCCGAATTGATTTATTTCCATTTCCTTAATAGTCTAGTACTTAGAGGATATCATTCCCGCCCAGGTCCTCATGGTCGAAGGGTTTGTTCCTGATCGAAATTGCGAGTCGGACGCGAATCATTTCGAATCGACGCCTCTCTGTAATTCATTATCCCACGCACACACATTTCGGAAAATTTGTACTAACCAGGCCTTCGACTAATATTGCCCTTTTATAAAATCCTAAAATTGGGTCGATTTTCAGGATGTTACAACTCTTCCCCTCTTACAGAAATTTCGTCCTCGAAATTTGAACTGATACTCTAATCCTCGAAAAGATAGGGGTGCTGACACCTCATGACTTCTTCGCTTTCCCACGTAGCTCCCTCTATACCATGACGCTGCCAACTGACTTTGACCAAGGAGATTGTCTTGCTTCTCAGCACTTGTTCTTTCCGGTCCTCAATCCAAATCAGTCTCTCCACATACGACACCCTGTTGTCCACCTCTATCTCCTCAAAATTCAACACGTGCGTCGAGTCCGGCTCGTATTTCCTTAACATCGACACGTGGAATACGACAAGCACTTGAGCAAGTCGAGGCGGTAGCGCAAGACGATAGGCTAAATTCCCAATCCTTTCTAGAATCTCGAATAGTTCGTCGTACCTTGGGCTCAGTTTTCCTTTCTTTCCAAATCACGATGTACCTTACATCGACAATACTTTAAGGAACACATGATCGCCCACTTGAAATTCCAATAGTCTACGTCATCTGTCCCTATAACTTTTCTGTCTACTCTGAGCTGTTTTTAACCTTTCTCGAATCATCTTGACGGAATCTAATGATTGCTGCACCAACTCCGGCCTTGTAATTTTCCGCTCGCCAACTTTGCCCCAACCAATTGGAGTCCTACACGGTCTGCCATACAAAGTTTCGAACAATGCCATTTTGATACTCTGCTGATAACTGTTGTTGTACACGAACTCCACAAGATGAAGTTATTCCTCCCAACTTCCTTTGAAATCCAATACACAGGCTCTCGACATATCCTCCAAAGTCTGAATGGTTCTCTCTGATTGACCGTCTATCTGAAGATGGTAGGCCGTACTAAACTGCAGCTTTGTTCTCATCGAAGTTTGTAGACTCTTCCAAAATGCAGCCGTAAATCTAGGGTCTTGATCCAGAGTAATCATCACTGGTACCCCATGTAGATGAATAACCTGTCACACGTACAACTCTACATACTTTTCCAAAGCAAAATCCTTGCGTACGGCGATGAAATGAGCTAACTTCGTCAATCGATCCACTACAACCCAAATCGCATCATTACCCCCACTGACTTCTTGGTAGTCTCGTCACGAAGTCCATCGTGATGTGCTCCATTTCCATTAAGGGATTTCAAGAGGTTACAATAACCCTACTGGCTTGCAATGCTGCACTTTCACTTGTTGGCAAGTTAAACACTTCGCCACATGCTTGGCGATGTCGAGTTTCATGCCGTTCCACTAATAATACTCCCGCAAATTATGATACATCTTCGTACTGCCTGGATGCACACTATAGTCGCTACGACGCGCTTCGGATAACAACCTCTCCTTAATTTCGGCATCGCTTGTACATATAACCGTCCACGGAATTTCAAGATCCCATCCTCGGATACTTGAAAATCTAACTTTCTCTTGGTCGCGTCCATTTGCAGAATCCTTTGGATCTCAGCGTCCAAAGGTTATATAGCTTTAATCTTGGCTTGAATTTCAGGTTCGATCCTAAGGGTAGCCATTAAACTTGAAAGATGACATACCTCGAGCCTGAATTTTGAATCACGGATTCCCCCCAACAGAATCCATTCCTGAAACATCTAGTCAGCTTATGCTTAAGCTCTTGGAAACTATGCTCACACTTATCCATCCACTCAAATTCTTACGTCCTTCATTAACCTTCGTATCAAAGGTGTAGCTATCGTAGAGAACCTTTCTACAAATCATTTGTAATAATCTGTCTGACTTAGAAAACTTCGAACCTCTGTCACTATCATAATTCTTGGCCAATTCATGACTGCCTTGATCTTGTGGATAATTCCCTCATCCAAAATCATACGACCAACAAAACAACGCGAGTAAACCCAAACTCGCACGTATTAAACTTGACATATTGTTTATGCTCTCAAATAATCTATAGCACCATCCTCAAGTGCTGTTCGTGTTCCTCTGAATTCCTCAAATATCCCAATATATCGTTCACAAACACAATCACAAATCAATCCAAATACGTCTTAATCAGTCAATCCATCAAATCTGTAAAAACAACTAGCGCATTAGTTAATCCAAACGACAGTACAGTAATTTTGTAGCGATCACATCGCACACAATATGTCATCTTTAGTTTATCTTTCTTTTTAAATCCTCAACTACTGATAGCCCGTCCTTGGGTCTATCGTGGGACATATCAAAGCTCCCTGAAATGGGTCAAACAAGTCATCCATCTTTGGTAATGGACACTTGCTCATGACCGTCCTTTGGTTGAGCTACTGAAAAGCGATGCATGAGTGCAACGATCCATCCTTGATTCTTCAACTAACCAATTAATCTCAATGATCCAATAACCTTAGCAACTTTCGTCCAATAAACGAGTTACTTCCAACGACGAATTTCAAAGGGGTCGAGGGTCCTCCTCGATTCCAGTAAACTCAAAACGAACCCCACCTAATGGGTTAAACTGGATTACCTTCCAATAGCAATCCATTGTAACTCGATACTTAGTAAACCAATCCCTTCCAACAATCACATCAAAATCGTACATTTCCAACACAATCAAATCGATCAATTCCTTTTGATCGCCAACGACCATCATACAATTTGAACATACGGTAGGATGTCCTGCCATAACATCGTACGATCCTTTAACTGGGTCTGAAATACTAAGAACCGCTTCCAACGGTTTTGGTCTTAACCTTACCAACTTAACGAAGTGTTCTGCTATACACAATTGCGTAGCTCAAAAACCCAATTAACGCATAAGCAACATGATCACACTAGAAGTTATACCAATAGTCACAACCTTCGAATCCAACACTTGGCATTCCAATTATATACTGATCTTCCCTAATACTATTCCTCCTATCATCAGCTTTTTCCTAAGCTAATGATTAACCATATAAGATGCAAACCATGACCCAACTGCAGCTATTCACTCTGCCACGTCCTTTTTCTTAACAAACAGGACTAGCGCTCCCTAAGGCGATGCACTTGGGCAAATAAAACCCTTATCCAATAATTCCTGCATCTGCACCCTCAATTCCTTCAATTCTGACAACGCCATCCTGTACGGTGCTTTAAAGATTGGCTCCGTCCTAGGAGCCAACTCGATCACGAACTCTGTCTCTCTGGCTAGGGGTAGTCCTCGTAATTCCTTTGGAAAGACATCAGGATAATCTCGTACTACCACGATGCCCTCCAGGTTCGGTCCTTCTTTCAATATATCACTCACAGACACCAAATAATCCCAACATCCTGACCCCAACAACCTAGTTGCTTCCAAAGAAGAAATCAAGAGAATCGAGGACCCTCCTCGGCTCCCTACAAACTGAAAACTACTAGATCCAGTCAGATTAAATCGGATTCTCTTCTCCCGACAATCCATAGTAGCTCCTTGCTTGCACCGTCCTCCTCTTCTGACCCCTCTAACCTAGGATCCTCAAACCAGGGTACTCTAATCCGGACTGCTCATTTTGCAGGACTCTCCTAGCCTGCGTTCCAATTCCCTCCACACGGAATTAGAAAATGAGACAACCCTATAACAAAGGACCACGAAGGATCCTGTAGTCAATCAAATGCAAGCAAAGAAATTGTCTTTCCTACTAACTATCCCCACGCACCAACACAAGACTCATCGCACCTTATCACTCCATTAGCCAACCAGGCTCTGATACCAAAATCAACGGGGTTGTCACGCCTCGACTCTCGAGCTCGCGGCAACCCCATTTCACTTGAGGTCTTAAAATACGACATCCCAGGTATTGTCATCGACCAATTCATTTTATCTTGTAATTAAGCACATGTGGAAACGAACAACTCCCAAACCAAATAACAGGGATAGCAACAACAGCAGCAGAGGAAAGACAACACATTTTTATATATTTGAAGGTTAGTCAGTACACCAGCAAATACAAACACGCCTTACTACAGGTGACAAGCTAAGGCCTACTCAAAAGGGATTGGCCTGGCTAACCTAACACTGTACAAGTGTCTACTCGCTGGCCTCGGAGGGATCGCTCTCTTCGATCCTCGGGTACTGCATCATCTAGGTCCTAAAAATGTTAACCACGACGGGTTGAGATAAACTCAGCAAGTTAAAGTCCTAAGCCCCGGTTAGAAACTTCGCTCGCCTCGGGATTTTAACATACAACCTAATACAGCAATCAATGCAATACCACCTCAGAGAAATAACCACAAAAGACAATTTAATAAACAGGTGCAATCACAGGCAATCCTACCTGGCCTTGGCACACGCGACCTGCAGAAACTGTCATTTAATTCATCACGACATTAAGAGCATGCGAATAATCAAAGTATCTCACACAACTTTCCCATGTCTCACACTCACACATGCTCCGATTATTACGACCCCTCCTCCTAGGCCACGGCACAACCTTATGATTGGTGATTCTGGCTAAACCAGCTTCATCCTTTTTACCTCGAGGCACAGCGACGTCAAGGGCTCACTCCCAAGACGGCATTTCCGAAGGAGCACAGGACCCGCCCACTACCGCAGCCCCGCTACTGACAGAGGCCCAGGACCCGCCCCCATACCGCAGTCCCACATAGAACCCCTCCCTGTCAGGCATCCGACCGAAGTCAGGCGACCCACTGGCCAAGGCACAACCCCATAAGGATTGGTGGTCTTCCGGCAACGCCAGGTTCTCTCATTTAATGTGATCATGCAATACATTATCAAACAATCCATTATTTTCTTTGCTCTGTCATGAATGCAACATCACCCATGCTCATGCGACATTCCATTTCTGATAACCCACACAATATGTCATGCGATCTCACTCGATAATTTCAAAATCCAATTTTCAATCAGCATTCGATCACGCATTTCATCAATATTCACAAGTATAATTAACAATCAGCACTTCAATAAATCATAACAACCAAGAACACATCAAAATAAGCCAAAAATTAGCTTCTGAATGAACAGTGCCGTGAACAGTAAATTCATCCGAAATTAAATAAATAAATAAAATTAAATAAAATTAACAATGGTTAACAAATTAACTCAACCCTAGTTAATCTAACCTAACCATAGTTAAATTCTAACCTTAGTTACTTTTAAAACTAACCATGGTTACTTTAATTAATTAACCTTAGTTACTTTAATAATAACTATGGTCAATTCACTAACCCTAGTTAGAATTAATTAACCAGACTAATTAACCAATCAACATTAATTAATCACAAACACACAAATACACTAATTAACCCCTAAGCAAGATTAACCCCTAAACAAGGATTATGAAGTTAACTTACTTGGATCGGAAATCCGGCGACACCGGCGCATAGAGGGGAACAAGAGCTACTAGGGGTAAGCTCGGGGATGGCAACGGATGACAAACGATGGCCGAAACGTACCAAAAACAGTGCTGGTTACTGTTCACGCGGAACCGGTGCAGCTGAGCGGAAAAGGCCAAAACGGGCGGCTAACGGCGACCAGCAGTGACCGAGGGTGCGTGGCTGGCTTCCTAACTTTCAGGACTACACTTTGGGTGGTGGTGGCGGCTTCGGTGATGGCGGCAAGGCTGTTTTTGGGCTGGAAAACAGCATGGACAGCAAAGAAACAGCAAAAATGGAAGAGAAAAGGAAGAGAAAAAGGGAGAGAGAGTGAGGGCTGGCTGGTGCACGAATTTTGGGGGAGAAAGAGGAGAGAGAAGAGGCTGCTGGTCAAGGATAAGAGCCATAGCAAGTGGGCTTGCCACTTGTTGAAGAGCCAATAAAAAACAAGCACAAACAAAGCATAAACAAAGCCCACTTGGACCTTACCAAAAAAAAAAAAACAACAAAGCACACTTGGGCACAAAAGCAAAAGGCCAAAAGAGAGAAGTCCATGGGCTGAGGAGGGAGAGGAGAATGGGCCAGCTTGGGCCCCCTTTGGGCTGGGCTGGATGGGCTCAAGGCCCATTGGGCCGCCGGTCTTGGGCCGGCCCACCCACGAGTCCGAAACCCGGTCCAATTTTTCCTTTTTCCGACGCTTCCATGTCCAACGGAAAATTCCAAAATAAATGAGGCGACATCCAAATATATAGTCCTGACATCACTGAGAAGTCAGTTCCCAAAATCGGATTAAAAATCGGGGCCAAATTGAGTCGATTGCGACCGTAGTACAATTTGGATTATCGGGCGCCCTTTTAGCATTTTCCTCACTTTTGACCCATGGTCAATCATTCTTTGATCCACGTTAACGTCAATTCTCGAGTCAGGGACATCCCTCGATTGTCGTGTGATCCTGGGGGCTCAATTGATAATCCAGAGTACCAGATGAAAATGATTCGGTTTGTCGTCGTTCGTAATTCGTATCAAAGTCATGTGGAAATCACCCACAGTTCGACTTCGTACTTCTGCCGAATCGATTTATTTCCGTTTTCTTAATAGTCTAGTACTTAGAGGATATCGTTCCCGCCCAAGTCCTCATGGTCGAAGTGTCACGCCCCGACTCTCGAGCTCGCGACAACCCCTTCTCTTGGTCGATTGAAAGCGACGCCCCAGGACTCGTCGACGACCATTCATTTTAATCTTTTGTTATGCGCAAGCGAAGACGAACCATCCCGAGTCCAACAATCAATCAATCAATCAATCGGGGATAGAGGGATGAATAACAAGAACAATCATCACTACTCATTTACACAATTTACTTGGATTAACCAACGAAAGATCGTCTTTTGAATTACAAGCCCGACAAAAGGGGCCGATCCATCCTCTAAGCCAGGCCAAAAAACTAGGCTAATCCAGCTATACGAGAATGAACCCTCGGGTTCAACACCACGGTCACTCGGACCCATCGGACTCGACTCCGTCAGGTCGATCACTGGAGAAACGGGGGGCAGGATTCTCCACTGCGGGTGCGCCATTCTAGGGGCTTGAAAAATGTTAACCACGACGGGTTGAGATAAAATCTCAGCGAGTTCTTCCCCCTAAGCCCCAGTTAGTACACCAACTCAACCTGGGGTATCTCTCCAGAACTACCCCTCACTCAACCCAACAACAAACAACTAACAACTCGCAACTCGCAACCCGCAACCCGCAAGCAAACAACGAGCACGGGGCAACCAACAAACAATTAGTCGGTTCTCATGCAACCTTACTCGGTATGCCATACCCTGCACGTAAAACCCCATACAATACAAGCAATGCAATCAATAATCACATAGTTGGCTCGCATGCAACCCTACCCGGTATGCCATACTCTGCATGTTATAAGTCAACACAATACAGGTAATGCACATGGCCGTTAGATGATGCAGTTCATCAATCACATGCGAGTCGTGTCACAAGCGATCTTACCTGGCCATTGCCACACCCTGCATGTCATAAAATCATGCGTTCGTGCCATAAATCATGATGTGATCATCTCATGCATAATCCGAACCAATGATGCCATGTTTCTCATGCACTCTTGCATCCACATGCGTTCCGATTATTACTGCCCCACAGGGCTACAACCGAACTCCCGCCGGTGTCTACTGGCATAGCTAGGCATTGCCATCCCTCATGAGGCTCGGTGACGTCAAGGGACCTCCGCCCAAGAAGGCATTCTCAAAGAAGCATGGGCTCGGCCTCTACCGTGACTCAGCATCCGGCTCACAACGAGGCGCCACGGCGCTACGGCGCCCTTCCTCCGCAGAGACGCAACCGTGCCCTTCCGTGCCATCGCCGGGTTTCCGATAAATCGGACTATCACCCCCCAAACTTCGGCCGGGACGGCGGGTTCAACTTAGTGATCACGCAAGCATACCATTACAACCCACTTATTATCTTTGAGCATTAACCAATGCACACATGCTTGCATATGAAACCTCAAATCATTTCTCACAAAAGCGGTTCGTATCCAAAGTGTCCCTCGGACAAACCATTTCTCCCACCTTTCTCATAAAAGCGGTCTATTTTCAGTGTCCCTCGGACAAATCACTTTCTTTCTCATAAAGGCGATCCATTTCCGGTGTCCCTCGGACAAACCATTTTCTTTCTTTTGTGAAAATCACACGATTCAAACGGATGCTTATGCAATGCCACATCCAATTCACTTCATATGATCAAGGCACATAAAATTATGCACAATTTCACTTCCGGATGAACAGTGCCATGAACAGTGTCGTGAACAGTAAAATTCCGAATTTAAATAATTAAATAATTTAATTCATAAATCACATAATTTAATCAATAAATGCAGAAATTAAATAAATTAATTAATTAAAACAATTAATCAATTTAATCAAGCAAAGCATGCTTAATTAGCACATAACACACAATTAAGCATAATTAAACAAGATTAAGCTAAGCTAATCTTAATCAACTATCTAACCACCTATCTTAGGGCTAATACACTTAATCAACCCTCCTAAACCAGCATTAACACTAATTAACCCAACCCTAAGCAAGTTTAGGCACTAAATAGGGATTAGGAGCTAAACTCACCCGTTAAGCGGGCCGGCGACACGGACGCGGCGGCGGCGACGAACCCGACACCCGGGGACCTCACTCACGACGATCCAAGGCGGTCCCGAGATGGAAATCACAGCAAAAGCTTCTGCTCACACCCCCAACTTCAGAAAACAGCACTGCAGGAGGAGGACAGGGGCTGACCGGAGCAAAAACAAGCTGGCCGGAGCTCCGGCGAGCTGGTTTCCGGTGGCTGGGGGTTCCAGAGGGTCAAGGGGGAGTTGTGTGTGGTTGGTGTGGGCAGTGGGTAGGACAAAAATGGATAGAAACGGAGGAAAAACCGAAGCTGCACAGGAGGCGCTGCACAGTGACGGTCGGAGGACCGCCGACTTCAGGCGGCCGTACGGGACGGACGGAAGCTCCGTTCGGCGATCGGCCATCGTGAACAGTACGTAATTTCTGTGCTGAACATTTTGATAGGTGGCACAGCCCGAGATTCCACCGGGAAGGCAACGAACAACTCAATTTCGGTGAGAGGTCGAAACTGAAACTGCGGGAGGAAGGCAAGGGAAGAAGGGGAGAGAGGGGCTGCGATTTTGGAGAAGATGAAGAGGAGAGAGAGAGTGAAGTGAAGGCTGAAGGATAAGCCTTATCCAAGCCATCAAGGCTTGCCCCACTTGCCAAACAATGACCTCATCTTCTCTCTCTTCCTTTTGACTTTTCTTCAAAATATCCAAGGGCATTTTGGTTATTTCCACCTTGCACATTTCCCAATCTGTCCTTGGGCTGAAAATGGAGGACGGGCCTAGGAAAAAGGCCGGAAAATGAATAGGAACGGGCTCGGGAATTTATTAGGCTCGAATTGGCTCAGGTTTAGACAATGGGCTAGGAAGGGTAAAGGGTCGGTTTGGCCCAACGGGCTCACTTGCTTGCCTCGGGCCTTCCATGGCGGCTGTCCCACCTTGGGCGTGAGGCCCAAACTGTTCTTGCCCGGCCCATGTCCTCGTAGGCTCGTTTCCTCGTTTCCTCGGTCCGAAATCCCTTTCTCAAAAACTCGGTTCAACCGACACTGTCGACCGCGAGGAAGCATCGTCCAAAAGTCCGTCTTGGACGTTCCCGAAAATTCGAAGTCCATCTTGGATTCTCATGCCTTGTCAATTTCGCCCGAATGCCATTTTGGTACTACTCGGGCGACGGGCGGCTTCGAGGATTCGCGCGTAACCGACTCGTGCCAATTCACGTTCAAGACTTCTCGACACATGGACGTCCTGACTACATGAAATTGCGAAGGATCGATTCTTATTTCTAAGTGCACGATTATCAAGGATTGACATAGGGCCATTCGTTCGATAACAATGTAGAGAATCACCCGTCGTCCCATTATTTCTATCCGCGAATCGACTTCTAGTCGTCCCTGAAATCGGCCTGCATGACTACAGGATCGTCCTTACGCAAGTCTCACGGTCGAGTCGTTTTCCCGTGTCAAGTTCTTTAGTCGCACGAGTTCTGTCCTCATTAGCCTTTCCCCTCAAGGTCAGTATCTCAAGAGTGATCAATTCCGAGTGAGATCAACCAACAATGCATTGGCAAAATTAACGTTCATTCCTCCTTCCAAGGGCTCGAATTTCAGGACGTCACACGAAGGATTCGTTCCTAATCGAAATTGCGAGTCTGACGCGAATCATTTCCAATCGACGCCTCTCTGTAATCCATTATCCTACGAACACACAGTTTGGAAAATTTGTACTGACCAGGCCTTCGACTAATATTGCCCTTTTATAAAATCCTAAAATCGGGTCGATTTTCAGGATGTTACAAACAAGCTCTCGCCGGTGGTCACCTTGCTGCCCATTGTCTGAAAAGGCCGGCAAAGGTTGCCTAGAACTCGCAAGAGCCCAACAACCCTCACCAACCTCGGGCAAGGGCTTGTTGGCCTAGATCTAGAGAAGGGCATGACCCTTGCCCAGATTTGAGTGAGGGTTGACGACTAGACATAGGCAAAATGAGCCACCCAAACTGGCCAATGCTGATCGGTTGCCGTGAGAATCAGTCCAATTCCTAATTCCATAAAATTGGAATGGGTGAATTTCAGTCTAGTTCTTGATTCTAGGTGCAGGCCCACCCATCCGGATTGGACTGATATATTATTAAATCTTATTTTTAGAAAAAATAAAAACCTTAATTACTAGTTTTCCCTAATTCACTTCACTCTCCTCTCGGTGACGCACGACTCTGGCCGCTCCCTCAAGTCCTTAGTCCCTCTTCGGTTAGAGCTGTCTGCATGAGGTATTGCAGCGTGAGAAGGTCCATTACGTCTGTTGGTTTGGAGAGACGATTGCAAATATTTTATTTGGATTTTATCTATTAGTGCTGTGATGGGACAAAACTGATTCTCTCTGTGGTGAATAAGCAGCAGTTATTCTCTTAAATGTCGTCACTTTCTACTAGAAAAGAGGTTATGCACTAGACTATAATGATTTTACTGGATGAGGAAGAAGAGAACATGAGTAGACCTGCCAATCTGATTTGAAGGTTGAAGAATTGGTGCTAACCTGTAATTGTAAAATTGGATGAACTGTTAGTTCATCTCTGTATGAGGAGGGCCCGCAGGGCTGCAGGAGTGATGGACCTTAAGATGATTAAATTTGAAATTAGGAATGTAACAAACTCTAAAGTCAACGCAGAGGAGTTTAGGGGTTTCTCATTGCCGTACAAGCTTTGGGTCGGTCTTGAAATCACTGAGTTTTGTGATAGTGCACTCGGTTCCCACTTTGTGTTAGTGCATGTTTTTGATTCGGCGTTTGTTCTGTTAGGCAATTCCTGCATACCAAATTGATATTTTATTACTTGATTGAGGTGATCTGTTAACATGTCAATGAAAGTGCAAAAATCCTTTGATTTGATGACTTTGGATCAATCGGTTCTAGGACATGACCAGTTCCTAGGCCCACTTAGAAATAGGTGGAGCTATTGCCAGTTGCTCAAATTGGGAACCGGCCCTTTTGATCCAATTCAAGGTTCTAGAGAGGGAATCAGTCCACTCTGAAATTGATCACCTCTATTGACAACCCTGCTCAAATTTGGGACTAGAGTTGCACCCTCTCCCATATCTAAGCTAGTAGGTCCTTGCTGGTCATCGGCAAGGCCCAAGCTACATCCACTGGCCTTTTTGGCTATAAGCGGAAATGGCAGCCACTGACAAGGGCCTCTGATTTAGTTTGTGTTTTCTTTTTTTCTTTTTTTGTAGTTTTAGCTTTTTTATTTTATAAATACATCGTAATCATCATGATATCCTCTAAGTCTCTCTCTTTGTCTCTCTCTCACACACACGCAAACACACTTTGCCTTCTTGCAAAACCCCTTTCAATGATTCTCGCAAGAATTTCGTTCGATATATATACTCAATTGCTCACCTAACAGCTTAAAGCAATTAAAACAGTGACCCTCGGAAATATAATATGGCTTAACGTACCGATTGAATCTTCTATGGGATTGGTCTTTGGGTACTCGATGGTTGAGGACTAATTGTGAGGGTTCGTGGGCTGGTCATTGACATTTGTGTAGTACGCACGTTGAATTGGTCAAGGTAGACGAAGAGGGACAAAGAAAAATATCTGCGTTTTATTAAAGATGTCCTGCTCCCGAGGGCAAGGACCTTCGTTGGAGTTCGGAAGAAATAAGAGAGCGACATAACTAACTGACGTCTCACGTTTCTTTTTATCTCCTAAGAAAATTTTAAAAAAAAAATGCACACATTCTAAACAACGATGGCGCGTAAGCTTATATAGGTCCCGTCCACGTAAGCAATCCTTGAATGGGATTTCCATGCTTCTCCCCATTATAAATACTTCGTCTCCACATCACATCCTCCAAGTTTTTCTCTCTCACACAAACAAACGCACACTTGCCTTTTCCTGAAACCCTTTCCAATGATTCCTCCAAGAATCTCTCCAAGAATCTCGTTTGATGCTGAAAAGCTCCTCTTTCTGGCTCTCTCCTTTTCCGTGATCCTCGTGACCTTCAGCGATGGCCCTCACGTAGCGGTGGAACAAAGCAGTAACAACAGCAATCCAACAACGATCCCGGTGAACCTTGGGGTGGTTCTTGATCTGGAGACGTGGATGGGTCAGATGGGATTGAGCTGTATTAACATGTCTCTCTCTGACTTTTATAGTTCTAACCCTTCCTACAAGACCAGGCTCGTCCTCAACGTTAGAGACTCCAAACGAGATGAGGTTGCCGCTGCTGCTGCAGGTTCTCTCTCTCTGTCTCTCTCTTAACATACTGACTGGCCACGATGCTTGGCCAGAAATATATGATGACACCAGTTTTTGGGTTAAAATTTGTGTACTTCTGTTGATCGTGTTGAAGATTGTTTTGGTTAATCTTTTCTTTTTACCAAGTTTTATGTGGTTAAATCTCTGTTTGAACTTCGAAGGGGTTTGGCCTTGGGTTAATATACATATTGCAGAGGCGCATAAAACTATTTTATGCATCTGTTTGTGAGATGCAATAAAAAAAATATTTGTTTGTAACGATACAACTGTTGAGGAGCAAGCGGAAACTAACTTACAATAAACACTCTTGATATTACAAGAAAGAGACAATCAATACCACTCACCACTCACGCACAAGCACACTACTTTTTGGAGACTCTTTCTATTCAAGACACTATTTTAATGCTATCGGGAAGGGAAGCCACATATTTTTTTTTTTTCGGTGGCCTTTTGGGGAGCCACCTATTTACTAAGCCAAGTCAGTGGAGTCTTCTTACTCTTTTCCAAACGTTGAAGAGGAATTTTGACTTGTCTCCAACAGCTTCTGGCGGAAAATTGTAGACCAACTTGCTTCTCATGAAAAGTCAACAAAAGACAAGCCACAATTTACAGCTGTTCAAGAAGTCTGGCCCAATTTGGAATTATTAACCGCCAGTAGAAAAGAAAATATTACATGTAACTGTGGTGCCACGTCACTTATGCAATAGTCCACTCACTGTGCGACACGTGTTGATGTGGGCCCACCTATTTGAAAGTCTCTCTTGACTCTTCATTAATTGCTGCGTCTTCTTCCTGTGAACTTTTGCCTCCTCTCTTCAATAATTGTTGCATCTACTATTGTAATCTCGATTTTTGAGTTACTGTGGTCGCAAGCTTGAGCTATGGCAACCATGGTTGCGAGTTTGTGCTCAAGAGAACGGCCATTTCTGTGTGCTTGAAACTCGAGCTGCCATAGCTACCACAACCTCTAGGTTTGAGGTCGAGCTCCATAGCCACCATGGCTTACAAGTCTTGGGTTCGAGCTTCACAGTCGCGGTTGCATGAGAAAAAGAAAAAAGAAAAGAAAGTGTAGAACTATTGAAAAAAAGGAAGAGAGAGAGAGAGAGGATGTAAACGAGGTCAAGCTCCGTGGCCATGGTGGCTGCAAGCCTTGGGCTAAAGCTTTGCGGCTGTGGTGGCCTAAATAAAAACAAGAACAGCAAGTATAGCACTGTTGAAAAAATGGAAGAGAGAGAGAGAGGACACAGATGAGGTCGAGTGTGAGAGAGGATGTAGACGAGGTTGAGCTCGTATGCCATGGCAGCCGTGAGCCTTAGGCGTGGGCATAACAAAAAAGAGCTAGTTAGCATAGGAAGAGTGAGAGGATGCAGATGAGGTCGAGCTCTATGCCATGGCTCTTTGAACAAGAGAGCAGAGCAAGGGCTTGTCAGTCGCATGTTGGGAGGGGCGAAGAGACTAAAGTGAAATTGTGAGTGGAGGGAGAGAGAGAGAGAGCAAAGCGTGAATAGTGAAGAGAGAGGGAAGAGAGACTTTCAAACAGATAAGCCCACATTGACACGTGTCACATAATGAGTGGACTATTGCATAGGTGACACGGCACCACAGTTATATGTAATATTTTTTCGCAAGTGGAGAGGTGTTGATTACTCAATACTCCCCCTCAACACCTGCCACTTTGCTCCTACTTGCCACACCCAACTACTTTTGAAATTCCATGAATATAGATCCTACAAGTCCTTTTGTAAAGATATCGGCAACTTTTTCTTTTGTTGTAGTGAATTTCATCTCAATCTCTCCACGTAACACTTTTTCTCATGAGAAGGAATAATGTACTTCTAAATGTTTAGCCCTTACATGGAACACAAGATTTTCCACTAAGCTTATGGCTAATAGATTGTCACAATATAATTGTGTTGAGTAGTCTACCGTTTGATGAAGATCCTCTATCAACTGTACCAGCCACGTACTCTCTTGAGCTACCATTGTTGTGCATTATACTCAACTTTTGTTATAGACAATAACACAACTGATTGTCTTTCACTACACCATAACACTACTGCTCATCCAAAACTAAACATGTATCTAGTAGTTGATCGTCATTTGTCATGATCTCTAGCAAAATCAGCATCGAATTAACTACTACCTCACATGATGATTCCTTGTTATGCAAGAGTCCAAAGTCAATTGTACCCTCTACATACCTTAGTATGTGCTTCACTGCCCAAGTGATGCTTTTGTGGTTTCTCCATGAATTGACTTGCTACTTCCACAATGAAGGCAATGTCAGGCCATGTTATGGATAGGTAAATAAGGCTACCTACCAATTGTCAATACATAGTTGTATCTTCTAATTCCCATCCTTCAGTACATAGGATTACATTTTATTCTCTTGAAGTAGATATAGGCTTGCAATCAAGCATCCCAAGTTTTTCTAGGAGATCTCATGCATACTTTTGTTGACATGGCAATAGTCCTTCGTTGGTCTACTCAACTTCGAGTCCCAAAGAATGTTTTACTTCTCCAAGCTCTTCCATCTAAAATCGCATCAAGAGGTTGACTTTGATTTGACATCTCTTCTTCATCATCTCCATTGATGATTAGATCATTTACGTGGATCAATGCTATAGCAAGCTTGCCATCTTCTATCTTCACAAACAAGCTTGAGTTTGCTAGAGCTATTAAGTAGCCACTTAGTATCAAGAATTTACCAATCTTCCCACATTATGATTTCGGGGCTTGCTTTAAGCCATAGAGAGCTTTCTTTAACTTGCAAATATAGTGTGGAGGAATCTTGCTCTTGAAACCATCTAGTTGCTCCATGTATATATCTTGATCTAGTTCTCAATGTAAGAAAGCATTTTTCACATCCATTTGCCATAAATTCCATGACTTGCTTGCTGCAAGTGCTAATAGGACTTGAACTATAACATTTGCTATCAAGCTAAAGATCTCTTCATAATCTAAGTTATACTTTTGAGAAAATTCTCTAGCAACTAACTGTTGCTTATATTTTATATTTTTCTATCGATTTTGGTCAAGTTTTAAGTTTATAAACCCATTTGCAAGATGAAAGACATATCTCTTTAAGTCTTGGCACCAAGTCCCATGTCTTGTTCTTCCTTAGTGCTTGAATCTTTTCTTCCATAGCCTTCTTTCATTCCATGCCATGTGAGGCTTCCACTCCAATATCTTTAGTTGATGCCGCATTTGCATATTTGAGATTTGATCTTCTTTGCCTTGTTGATCTCCTAAGTTGAAGTACTAGTTCTTCAATTTCTTCCATCTGACCTGGTTGAAACTCCCTTATCATTCTTGGACATACACTAATTCACCATGGACTCTTTGATTTTTCTAGTGATTGTGCTCTAACTTCTTCCCTTCTAACCATGGGTTCATTTTCTTATTCAATTAGCTAGTCCTACTTCTTCAATTTGCTTTGAATTTGGTAATTCACTAGTTTGTGATGACCACCGCGATGATAGTTTGTCGAACACCACATTTTTGGAAGTGTAACACCTCCTGGTTTAAGAATCACAAATCCTTGGATCATAATAGCCCACAAATATGCAGCACATTGCCTTGTTATTTAACATATTGCGTAAATGATTAGGCACAAATGCATAGCACACACATCAAAATACTCTAAAACGACTTACTATGGGCTTGCGGTTCTATAGCTTCTCATATGGTGACATAAAGCTAAGCCCTACTTGATGTAGTCTATTGATCACGTGCACTGCTATCTTCATGCATTAAGCCCAAAATCTAGGTAGAACATTATTTGCATACAACATGCTCCTATAAGTCTCTACCAAATACCAATTCTTTCTTTCGACAACACCGTTTTGTTGTCATGTGTTTGGGCCAGAAAACTATCAACGTATCTTGCACTCTTGTAGATGGTTCATGAATTCATATGTAGTATACTCTCCTCCATTGTTAGTACAAAGGCATAGTATTTTCTTGGCTGTTTCTCTTTCTACTTTTTGTTTAAACTCCTTAAATTTGTTTAATTCTTAGATTTATCTTTCATAAAATTGACCCAAATGTACATGGAGAAGTCAACGATGAACATTATCCTATACTTTGATCCTCTGACTAATGGTTGCCTTACTAGCTCAAATACATATGAGTTCAACTCGAGGATATCTTAGCTATCATTCTCCTTAGATACTACAACATTTCCTCCAACTCATCTATGTCGACACTCCCTTGCAAAGTAACCTACTTTGCCACAAATGTAACACCATTGGTTACGACTTCTATTGTTTTTATTTTCATTATCATCCTTGTCGCGATCTCAGCAAGTTCCCCCTTACTGAGGGACCATCCCTTCTAGTTGCTTTTGCTATTGTCCATAACTTTTCCTATGTTTGCCATCTCTAATGCCTATACCATTTCTCCTCTAACCCTTTAACCCTTTTTTATTAATGAATAGGACACCTTCATCTTCCTTAATTGAGACCTTAGACATTTGCCAATCTAAAACCTCTTGGTTGGCCAATATATTCTCCAACTTGGTCAAAGTTGGCTTTTTTGCTCATCCACTAGTGGCTGTAACAATACTATTATACTCTAGCTATAATCCATGAATAATGATTCTTCCCATCCTTGTCTCAATGATGGCATTTTGAAGATCTAACTTTGAAATCTTTTCACAAATATATTTAACTTTGAAGAAGAATTGACTCACTGTCATATTTTGTTGTGACACTAACAATAGCTCATTCTCTAACCTTGGCATTGCTCTAAGTTATCCCATGCCTCTTTTGGGGTCTTCGTGCTCTTGATATGTTGTAACAATTCATCTTCAATAGTCATAGCAAGAATATAAAGAGCCTTATCCACTTTGATGTTCCATTTTCCTAACTTGCCATCATTCGTGGGTGGTGTGGTATTGCCGTGTTGCCGCCGCCAATGATATCCCATAAGTCTTGACCCAGCAAATAAAACTGCATGTGGGCACTCTAATTATTATAGTATGAGTTGTTCAGCTTCTCGAAATATCCACCATTTGACTCAGATAAGATGCCAGCACTACACCAAGGAAACTTGATCCCAGACCAATCGATCATAATCCCCAATTATTTACTCACAGAATTTCAGTGTACTCCAGTCCATGGTCCCTAACCAATATCTTCCCGTACCATGCTGCCGATTGCAGGGCATGGTCCTTGACCGCCTTACTCTGATACCACTTGTTGAGAGCAAGTGGAAGCTAACTTACAATAAACACTCTTGTTATTACAAGAAAGAGACGCTCAACACCAGTCACCACTCACGCACAAGCACACTACTTTTTGGGGACTCTTTCTGATCAAGACCCTACGTAAATGCAATCCATAAGGGGAGCCACCCACTTATAATAAAAGCTAAGTCGGTGGAGTCTCCTTGTTCTTTTACAAAAGTTAAAGACGCCTTTGACTTGTCTCCAGCAACTTGCGGCAGAAGATTGTAGACCAATTTGCTCCTTAAGAAAATTCAACGAAAGACAAAAGCCACCGTTTACAGTTGTTCAATAAGTCGGCAAAATAGCACCTAATTTGGAATTCTTAGCCGCCAGTGGAGAGGTGTTGATTACTCTATAACAACGGCATAATGTGCGTTCCATTCGAAGCAATATGCATTCTCGTTGCAGAGATTGTCCAAGCACCATTTTCCAAAGCTCCATATAGGAACAACCAAGGTTAAGTTTACCAAAAAAGAAAGACACCAAGATTTTGGCTCATCCTCAAGAATTGTCAATCTGTACTCACTGACTCTTAGCTGCCTTGTATATATACTTGATTTAGACAGGCGGAATTTTTTTCTTTTCCCTTTTCAAATTTAATAGTGCACTATTTTCAAAGGCATTTTTATCATTTCGAAAATGAAGTCCTTATATCACAAAAAACTCTAAACTATACTTACTCGACACAAATTTCGCGAATTTTTTTGTCACTAAAAACCTTAAATTTATTCATTGTGATTTACTCATTGTGACACAAACATCCCAAGTTTTATTGCACTTATGTAATAAATATATCTTGGATAAAACTGAAAAAAGAGGGTATATATGTTATACATATATAAGTTTATATTTTTTTTGTTTTTTTTTTTGTGTTACAGTGGGTAATTTTTTGGGCAGTTGTCTCACAATGAGCATAACTTGGAGGTTTTTTTTTTTGTGGTATTTGCCTTAGAATCAAAGATAACATAAAGTTGATGCTTAAAGATTCAACAGAGAAAAGTCCACCTTCTCTATCATCTCATATTGCACCAAAATAAACATATATACATAAATTTGTGGATGAAAAGTTTCATCTCGATAAAGACGTGTGAACAAGATTCCTGTTTATGATATTTGGATGGGGAAATATAGGACTGCTACTGTTTGTTCTATTCTTGAAGATTATAAAGTTGTCCTGGGACTCTTGCCCACTGTAATGTGATAAAAAATTATAAAATTATGTCTGCCTGTAGATGATAAGTGAACCCTAATAGAAATCATCTCGCAAAAGACCCGTGCTATACAACCACATTTTCGGAAAAAGAGCCTAACAATATCGTGCTTTCAAGTTAGAAAAATAGTCATTTCTGCGGAGATGGTTGATAAAGACAATTTTAAATGCTTCTTTGGAAAAAATATGTACATAGAACGTATCTCTACATAATTGTACTGATTTTTTTTTTCTAGTTGAGTCCAACGTCATGTGTAACCATTCCTTTGTCGAGTTGAGCTAGTAATTAATTATTTCCAGGGAAATTGTGTGTTATTAATGGTCATATGAAACAACTTTGGTTTGAAGTTCAACCATATAATTGTCCATACATGAAAGGAGTTTAATATTGATGTTGAGAGACTTGACATATAATCTAACATCACAAAGGTATGACCTCATAAAATTCATAAGATTGGAATATGGGGCTTGGATTCTGGAGTGGAATATTCAAATGGCATGAGAAAAAGTGGTCAACTTAACAATGAAGAAGAACCAACTTGATCGTGTATGGGCCAATTTAACATCTTTGGATTCGTTCTTTATATTACTTTTGTTGAGAGAATTATTTCTGCTTGGTTTGCAATATCATATGCCAAACAATATCAAAGGGAAAACCAAATGCCTGCACTATGGTTAATAAATTCAACAATCTCATAGGTTGGTTTCAGTTGGTAAAAAATGGACGTGTGGCGTCGATTCCCTCCACATAGTACGAATAATTTCATGGACTGCAGTTTACTTAATTAAAGTGCGCTTCCTGGACATTATTAAATGTTGTATTTGAACACAATTGTGCATCAAGTCTGAAATTACGTTAAAATCCAAATGAGAGTGTTCGACTATGTTTCGTGAGTACAATTTCATAAATACTTGAAAATAAGAGGTTTCGCATACCCATGCTGGAGTAATTGACTTTTATATCTTAAGGACACGTTGAATTAGGAGTCTAGTCATGATGAAAGAAACTTCAGTGCTATATTCAACTTTATAACCATTTTGCTAACACGGCTTAATGTCACTATAATAAACGGAGAAAATGGAGAAGTTTTTTATGATTAGTACATATATTGTCTAAATAATATCAAGTACGAGTTCTTTCCCAACTTCAAGCTCCTATGTTTCCTTTTTCTTAATATTTTTATAGTATTGCATCGAGTTTTAATTGACTTCTGATCAATACTATGCCTTTTCACCGTCTTTTCTGGTTCACCCGTGCAGCACTTGATCTGATAAAGAATAAGCAAGTCCAAGGCATAATAGGCCCTCAAGATTCAGTGCAAGCAGACTTCCTCATTCACCTTGGAAACAAATTTCATGTGCCCATAATGTCTTTTTCGGCTACTAGTCCTTCCCTCAGTTCAATTCGGAGTCCGTACTTCATTCGAGCCACGCAAAATGACTCGTCCCAAGTGAAGGCCATAAGCGCAGTCGTCCAAGCATTTGGCTGGAAAGAAGCAGTCCTCGTATATGTGGACAACAACTTAGGAGAAGGCATCATCACTTCTCTTACCGATGCTTTGGAAGAAGTCGGCACGGGAGTGCCCTATAGGAGCCTCATTTCACCTTTGGCCACGGACGATCAAATCCTGCAGGAACTCTACAAGTTAATGACGATGCAAACGAGGGTCTTCATCGTGCACATGTTACCTACCCTCAGTTCTCGGCTATTTGCCAAGGCAAAAATGGTAGGAATGATGAGCGAAGGTTATGTGTGGATCTTGACTAATGGAATCACTGACCTATTGAGTTCTGTGGATTCATCTATCGTCACTAGTTCGATGCAAGGAGTATTGGGCATCAAGACTTATATCCCATACACACCAAACCTAGACAACTTCATGGTCCGATGGAAGATGAAATTCCAACAAGACAATCCTTCCATCCACAATCCTAAGTTGAACATTTTCGGATACTGGGCTTATGATGCTGCTCGAGCTATGGCAATGGCTATCGAGGAAATGGGTGCGACGAATTTCACCTACCATAAGTTGAATGCTTCGATGGATGCAATAGATTTCGACACAATTGGGGTCTCTCAAAATGGTCAGAAACTTCTCCAAAAAATAGGCAATGTGACATTCACAGGCCTCACTGGAAATTTTAGACTCATCGATGGGCAGTTAGAGCCAACAATGTTCCAAATCGTTAATATCAATGGAAATGCAGCTAGAGGGATTGGGTTTTGGACACTAGAAAATGGGCTGCTAAGAGATTTGTATTCATTCAACACAAGCCAATATTCCACTTCGAAGAGTAATCTCGGATCAATATTATGGCCAGGAGATTCAACCTCTGTTCCTAAGGGATGGGAGATTCCCACAAATGGGAAGAGGCTAAAAATTTTAGTCCCCATGAACTACACGTTCCCTGAATTTGTGATGGTGACTCAAGACCTTAGTACAAATACATTCCAAGTCAGTGGATATTGTATTGACATCTTTCAAGCCGTCATTGAAAAGTTGCCTTATGCTGTGGCTTATGACCTTATTCCATTCACCTTCACTGATGGAAGTAGTTACAATGATATGATTGATCAAGTATTTTATCAGGTGAGCAAGTGCTTAATTTCGTTGGAATACATGTTGAAATTACTATGCTATAATGTTGTTGACAAAGAAAGCATTCCCTTTCCTTTTGTTGGATAGAACTATGATGCGGTGGTGGGTGATACAACAATCATTGCAAACAGATCATTATACGTGGACTTCACCTTACCATACACTGAATCATGGGTTGCAATGGTTGTGCCATACAAGGACAGCAAGAGCAAGAATGCTTGGGTTTTCTTGAAGCCTCTTACTTGGGACCTTTGGTTAACAACTGGATGCTTCTTTGTGTTTATAGCATTGGTTGTGTGGATTCTCGAACACCGGATTAATGAAGAATTCAAGGGTTCAGTCGCGCATCAAATTGGCACAAGCTTTTGGTTCTCGTTTTCAATCATGGTCTTTTCACAAAGTAATCACCCTTCACTTTAATACATCAATCAAACATTACAATTTATATTCATTCTTAATAAATTTAGGTGCTTTTCCTTAATTTGGATTGCAGGGGAGAGAATATCTAGCAACTTAACTAGATTCGTTGTGATCGTGTGGTTTTTCTTGGTTCTTATACTAACACAAAGTTATACGGCAAGCTTGAGCTCTATTTTGGTGGTGCAAAATCTTCAACCATATGTGGCTGACGTGGATCAACTCTTAAAGAGTGGAGAAAAAGTGGGCTACCAACACGGCTCTTTCATTTATGGAATTCTAAAGCAAATGAAGTTTGCTGATACCAGACTTATATGTTTTCATTCTCCTGAAGAATGCGATGCGCTTCTCTCCAAGGGAAGTGCAAAGGGCGGGATTGCAGCAGCATTTGACGAAGTGCCCTACATTAAACTTGTTCTTTCTCAATATTGCAATAGATATACCATGATCCCGACATTAAAAACTGCTGGATTTGGCTTCGTAAGTCCTCAATCTCTCAATTTTAGCTCAGAAAAGAAAAACCTCAAAATTTCCAATTACTAGGATTTTCATTATTTCTTTGATTTCATGTCTTGCTTTTGGTTTACAAATTGATCTCATGTCTTGCTTTTGGTTTACAGATTTTCCCCAAAGGGTTCTCCGCTAGTACCAGATATTTCACGAGCAATCCTTAACGTAACTGAAGGGCCTAAAATGATGGAAATTGAAAAACAAATGGTTTCCATCGAAATCCAATTGCTTGAATTCGACTAACTCAGTTTCTTCCAACAGCTTGGATCTTGATAGTTTCTGGGGCCTATTCTCGATTGTTGGAGCTGCTGCAGTTTTAGCTCTCTCCATTTCCATGGTCATGATCATCAATAGAAGTTGGCATGAAGTAACAAGTTCTTCAAGTTCATTGTGGGAGAAAATTGCTGGATCGGGAAGAAGATTTTACCAAAGAAACTTCAATTCTCATACTTTAAGGGAACGTAGAGGTAGAAATAGGATGATGGTGGCAATGAGATTGCAGCGGTTGAAACTTCAGAAAACACTAACTTCCCTCTAAGTCCGTCAAGAGACTTCAGCCAAAACAGCGATGATATAGACAATGAGCAAGGCACGCCACCTGCACGATAAGGACTTCCTAATCTTGTAAACGAAGGGTGCCCGATGTAGCGATAAACGCTGAGCTTACAGATATAAATTAAAAGAGGTACATACCTCAACAACTTTAGATAGTAAATTAAATGCCTCAATAAAGTCAGACTTTGTACTTTTAGATGACAATAATTTCCCCCTCATTCTCCTCTCATGTAAGGACTGTGTTTAATACTGCTTATCGTCTAATCGCAGATAATATAATGAAAGACAGATGTTTTTCAAAGCATTGTCTAGTGCACATTACATGCACGTATTAGCTTCTTTTATCCTATAATGTATTGGAAATTAAAATGTTCATTGTTATTTCAATAACTTGCCCAAAGTGTCTTAATTAAGTAATAAAAGATGACTTCTTAAATTAAAATCTAGAATGTATGATGAGAAAGTTCGGTAGAATTGGCTTTCATGGTTGAACCAACCGTCAAAATCCTATGTTATTGTCTTTTCTATGACTGGACATAATCAATTGGCTCAGTGACATCTAAAGTGCTCCTAAATGTTTGCTTTATTATCAAACCATTCTATTTAACTAAAGGAATCTATTCACGCCTAAATTGTTGACGACAAATTCAATATGCACATTTTTTGTAGATGATGATGGCGATGATGATGATGATGATGATATAGAAGAGGAGAAGAACAAAAGAAAGAAAATAATATTAAAAAAAAGGCTCACGTTGTTTCCACCCATTCTTGGCTCCTGACACCACTTTTTGAATTGAATTGATTTACATTGACGCTTGCGAGCTCCACTATAGATTTAAAATTATTTCTCATCAATTTTTTGTCTTTTTCATTTGGTTCAGTTTTACTAGAGATAAACTACCAATGGCCCTCTCAAACAATATTTATTAATATTAAACGTGGGGCCCACTTAGCTGCCCAATTATTTTGTTTATGGCAAAAAAATTATTTTATTAATGATTTTTATATTTCTTTTTTTAATATTAGGAAACAATTATTCAAAAGGTAATCTAAGCACAAGGAAGAGGATAATCTTTGAGTAAATTTGTACCAAAATTCTAAGTTGAAAAATTCATGATCATAAAGATAATCTATGGAGATAAAGCAAACAATTTGTAGATAAAATTAAGATTTCTTTACTCAAATATATGATTAGTGTCTGCTCAGGTTATAATAGTAAAGAGTAAGTTTTGGAGAAAAGAAACATGAAGGAAACGTTGTAATGTAATGGCCGTGGATGAATTGGCCAAGGTGAAAAAAAAGTTGTTTGGAAGTAATGTGGGTAAGTTTTTCTTTTAGTATAATTGAAAAGAAGAAGAAGAAAGAGACGGTAAAAATATAATATTAAATCAAGAGCAAGAATCACAAGGTATGATGTACTTAATTTAATGTGGTGGGAGTGTCAAGAGTAAGAAATAATGTTAAATCAAAAGTGAGCCCCGCAAGGGTTAATGTAGTTAATTCAATGTGAATGAGGGTGTTAAGAGCCAATAAGGGGATGGAAAAGGATGAGCCTAAAAAATATTAATAACAAATAAAACACCCAACACCATTAAACCACAAGTGCAGTAAAATCACCCCAGGCCCATCAGCCAATTGGTCAAATTAGAGCCAACTCAATTCAGCCCATCACTCTCCAGCTCGTCAAAAAACCAGGTCCAATTCGCTCATCCTCAGAGCGCCGCCCCCCGCCCCTCCTTCCTCTCTCTGTGTGAAGGTTCAAGTTTAGCGTCGGAGGCACGCGTGTGTTGTTGAGAGCTAAGGAAGAAATGGATGTGAAGGTCGAACACACACCAGTGAAGACATCGCACAGAAATCCTCAGTTTGGTATTACCAGTTCAGGTCTCAATATGATAAATACTTCCGATGTTCATAGGTAATTCATAAACTGTCAAATGGGTGGGTCAAGTTGAGTTTGGGTGATCCATTTAATCCATTTTGAATCTATGTTTCTGCAATATATCTAATGACTCATATCCTACTTGACTCATATTGCTGAAACATTTCTATAGTTAACAAAATCTAAGAAAACTCACACCCTATTTGAGGTCAGAGCAGGAAGTAGGTGAGCACGAGATTGAATGAGGGAGACAGAGAAAGTAAAGAGAGATTCATAGAGATGATATAAATCTAAGTGAGTTGGTGATTTCATTTAATGTTCATTTTATTTTAGATTTTTTCATTTTGAATCCATTTTCTAAATATTACTAACCCTTATAACAAAGGCCATCAAATATAGGTTAAGAAATGGGTTTATGATCTATTTTGACAAGTCTAGTAATGGATTTGCTTCTATGTATGTTCGGATGTGGAAAAGAACCACTTGTATGAAACTGAATTGATCCTGATGTGTTTTTTGCCAAGTTCAAGTGAAACCGAGTTGATTTCGATGTTCATATGATTATTTTTGAGTGATCAGGTTTCGATATATTTGGAATTTGTTCATGATGTTCTGATTACCTCTGCTGGATTCATGTTGAGTTCTGAACGCGAGAACACATGAGTGTGTTTGGTAAACTGCAATGTATATATTAAAGAAAGAAGGTGGTGGTCTGGCTGTGAATAACAGAGAAAGAAGAAGATGATGCTGAATACTAAGGCTAGCGTTCTGAGTAGGACGGGGAAAAAAATCTTATTACTGAAAAGGGACGAAAAAATAATAAAGAAAATATAAAGAATAAATAGATAATAAATGTAAAAAGATAAAATGAAAAATTTTAAAAAGGAAAAAAATGATTGGATATGGCAAGACTTAGGTAGTTACATCCTACGACAAAGGTTGTTACATCCTACAATTAGTTTTAATTGAACTTCATTTTATTCATGCTAATCTAGTTTAGGAAGTCATATCTCTTGAGTCTTTAAATAAGTCGAATTTTAGATCATGCTTAACTTAGATGAAACAGATAAAAGAAAAGAAAAAAATGATAAAATGAAAAAAAAAATCTCTTTGCGTTTATATTAAAATTCATTTAGGGGTCACTTCGGTGTATGTTTTCAATTTAAACATCGTTTGGTGGATATCTTTCAGTGGGTAGTCATCTTTAGTCATACTTAGGCTTAAGCCTAATTTTGAATTTAGCATACGAAGTTGCTATCCCAAACTCAATAATGAGGCCATATGTCACGTTTTGACCCTTAAGCACATAACAACTCATGTTTACTTGTGGTCATATGAATGCAATTTCCCAAGACGCATCGCGAACCATTCTTTTTATTTATTGATTAACCCTAAGAAGTTTACATGTACTGATCCTTACGACGGACAACTTCCAACCAAGTCTACAAAACCAGCAGGACCAGAGTTAATATACTCCTTCCAAAACATGGCCACAAACCGCACTATCCGTTAGCTCTCCACACTAAAGTCCTAAAAATGATTTAACAACAATGGATGAGATATAAATCTAAGTAAGTTAATATCATAAGCCTCAATTAAGAAGTTGTGTCGCCCTATGGCAACCTAATGTGCACCCTATTATCAATGGTAGATCAATAACAAAGCATCCTATGTTTTGCCTTAACTATTAATGTGCCTAGGTCCTCAATCATAAACAGTATATAACAGACATCAAATACAATCGTAAGCATTTTTACCTTGCCTTAGCACATGCACTCTGCATGATACAAACTCACACATACTAGAAATAATGCAATCAGCCATTCATTTAATCTTAACACAATTCATATTTTCTTATGCGTAATGTATTCACCACATATATTCCGATTATTATGACCCCTAAAGCTATGAAACAACCTAAAGGCTGGCAATCTTTCAACATGATTGGATATCGAATTACGACCACTCAAAGCAAGCTTGTCTTGGATGGGGGTATCATTCGGTGCTGTGTTGGAAAGACGGCAGAGCTGTGATGGTGGCAGTCGTCGACAGCAGCAACAACGGAAGGAAAATGCAGCAGCCGAGCAGATTGATGGAAGGAAGAAGAAGAAGGAGAAGTTAGCACGCGCAAGCAAGGGGAGGAAGAAAACTACGCAGAGGGAAGAGAGAGAAAAAGAAAAAGCAAAGGGGACAGCGGCTGAAGAGGGAGGGGACACGCCACCTACTCCCATCACTCACCTTTTTTTTAATTTTTGTGAAATTTGTCCTATAGCCTACTTTGTCTTCTAGCACATAATGGGGCATTTTGGTCTTTTCCCGTCATTTTCGACACACTTTTCCTAAAATGCCCCTTTGTTAAATTGAAGAGCAGTAACATCTCAGGTTAAAATTTTCAACCCATCGATCTTTTTTCCGACGTTCCCGGGTGAGCTAAAATTTGGGAATGAATGAGGCAAAATCCAATAATTTAGTCTTAACGTCCCGGAAAGGTTGATAACTGAGTTAAGATTAAAATCATGGCTAAGTCAATCAATTAAAACTTTAATACATTTCAGACTAACAGATGATTTTTTGGAGTCACGTGCACTCGGCCCATGGTTAACATAATATTAATTTGTGTTTGTGCCAAATCAAGCTAGGGATGACCTCAGTTGTTATGTAATTGCAATGGACCGATTGCTCAACCCTTGTCAATCCTTATGGTCGAATTGTCATCCATGGTCGAGTTATCTGGTCGCGCATGCACTTGAATCCTTACTAGCCTTTTCCCTTTGGTTTGTATCTCATGAATAATTAATTCAGAGCAAAACTTAACTAACAATGCATTAATGAAATATTCATTCATATAATCTAAAATAGGACGAAAATTTAAGACGTCACAACTTCTTATAGAAATTTTGTACTTGAAATTTGCATTACTACTCCATTCCTCTTAATAGATAGGGGTTGACACATTAATATTTCATCGCCTTCCCACATAGCTCATTCTATTCCATGATGTTGTCATACCCACTTTGATCAAAGAAATCATCTTGTTTCGCAAGACATGCTCCTTTCGCTCTACAATTCCTATTGGTCTTTCCACATACGACACCCTATCCTCCATGTCAATTTCCTTCAAATTTAGCATGTGGATTGGATTTGGCTCGTACTTTCTCAACATTGACACGTGAAAGATATCATGCACTTGCATAAGTCTTAGAGGTAGCACAAGATGATAAGCTAATGTTCCAATCCTTTCCAAAATTCCAAAGAATCTTGAACTTAGCTTTCCCTTTTTGCCGAATCATGAAGTACCTTGTATTGGCGACACCTTCAGAAACACATGGTTGGCAACTTGAAACTCCAACAGTCTGCATCATTTATCGGCATAACTTTTCTAGTAGCTTTAGGCTGTCTTTAGCCTATCTTGAATCACCTTGACAGCATCCATTAACTGTTGAACCAACTCCAGCCCCATAATTTATTGTTCACCTACTTCGTTTCTCATTGCCTCTTGCAAACTTTTCCAAAATGCTGCCATAAACTTTTGGACCAATACTCTATGAAGACAAATAATCTACCACACATACAACTCCTTATGCCCTTCCAAGGTAAAATGCTTTTGCACAACAATAAAATGCATAGACTTCTTCAGTCTGTCCACCACAATCCAATCAAATAATCGCCTCGTTAACTCCTTGGTAATCCCATTATAAAGTCTATCATGATGTGTTTCCACTTCCATTCAGGAATCTCAAGATGTTGTAATAATCCCCCAAGTTTGTTGTGCTGCCTCTCACTTACTAACATGTTAAGTACTTAGCCATATGCTTGGCGATGTCCAGCTTTATGCCATTCCACCAGTAATGTTGTTTTAGGTTCTAACACATCTTTGTGCTGCCTAGGTGTATACTATAACTGCTACAGTGGGCTTTTGACAAGATTTTCTCCTTAAGCTCTGCATTGTCGAGCATACACAATCATCCACGAAATTTCAAGATTTAATTCTTGAATTCTTAAAAATCTGCTTTCCTTTTGGTTGCAAGCATTTGTAGGATCTTTTGGATTGCAAGGTCCGTTGCTTGGGTGCTTTTAATCCTAATTTGCATTTTGGGCTCGATTATAAAGGTAGCTATTAAACTTGAGAGGTGGCCTACCTCAAACTTGAACTCCGAGTCTCGAACTCCTAGCAGGACCCAATCCTTGCATCATCATGTGTGCGATCGATACTTTCGTCTAAGCACATCTACAACCTTATTAGCTTTGTTGGGATGGTATTAAATATCGCAATCATAATCCTTGAGAGGCTCCATCCATGAACGTTGTCTCATGTTTCCTATGGGAAAACATATACTTTAGACCTTGATGGACCATAAAATTTAAAATTTTTCCCACACGAATAATGCCTCCTAATTTTCAATACAAAAATGATTATTGCTAATTCAAGGTCATGTGTCGAATACTTCATCTTGTGAGATCTTAACTGATGGGAGACGCATATGCAACCATCCTTCTATATTACATTAAAATGCATCATAATCCTTTATAAGACACATTGCTATAAATTTCTTATACACTAAGGTCAGACGGAATTGTCAATACCGGTGCAGTAGTTAGCTTATGCTAAAGCCCTTGAAAATTACACTTGCACTTATCCGTCCATTCAAACTTTTCATCCTTCTCTAGCAAAGAGTCAAAGGCATGACCATAGTAGGGAACCTTTCCACGACCTGTTTGTAATAGCCAACTAATTCCAAGAAACTCCTAACTTTAGTCATCATCTTTGGCCTTGGCCATTTTATCACAAATTTATTTTCTTGCTTTGGGATAATTTAGGTAATTCCTTTGGAAAGACCTCGAAACAATCTCACACCACTGTGACATCTTCCATTCTTGATACCCTAACCAATGTACTAGCTATGGTTGTCCAAATAACCTTGATAACCTTCATCCAACAATCTAGTCGCCTCATGTGACAAAATAAATGGGATCAAGCGTCCTCCTCAATTCCCCATGAATTTGAAACTAAGACCATCTATTGAGTTAACCTGGATCATCTTTCCATGATAATCCATTGTAGCTCATTGCTTAGTAAGTTAATTCACCCAATGATGACATCAAAATTATACATCGCTAAGAACATCAAGTCTATACTTCCTTCTTGACTGTCAATAACTAAATTACAACTTGAACAATTTATTGCAGATAACACCTCATCCCCTAATGAGATATAATTACTAGAACTACTTCCAACAATTTCTATCTTAACCCTATTAACTTAACAAAATACTCAACTATAAATGAATGTGTAGTTCTTGAATCAACTAACGCATAAACAACATGGTTGTGAAAGAAGACCGTACCTGTAACCATGGCTTGTGAATCCTCCATTTCCTTTTTGGTGACAGTGTACACCTTTTCTTGCACCAAAGAGTGATTGAGGTTGTTTTGCAAAGTGTTCCCTATAGTTTGTGCTCCCTAACGTGGTGGCACTTGTACTCCCATGAGCCAACGCGGGCAATTCCTTACTTGGAGGCCGTGCTGACCACATCCATAGCAAACTCTTGTCTTAGGAGAACACGGGGCATTTCCAGCCAATTATCCTACTTCCGGCTATTGAGGTTGCTTCATTGGTTGTGGGCGGGGACAATTCCTCACAATGTGGTTTTGTTGGCTACACTCAAAATATGCTCCACTCTTGGATAGGCATAGGTTGGTCAATGTTTTTTCCCATAGAATCGGCACTCACCATTCGAGTTGTATGTTGGTTTCCTAACACCAATCTTCTTGTTTGGTGGAATAAGGTATTTTCCTTTTGTCATCAACTTCTTCCCAAACCGATGAGTATCCCTATGAGGTGTAGACTGCATCCTAGATGTGGCTACTCATTTTGCTATGTTCTTTTCAATCAACTAGGCCCTATAGTATAGTTCATCATAATCCTTTTGATTCAGCAGCACTAGTTGGTCCTTAATCTCCAGTTTTAGACCATCCCATAATCTCCTTGCTTAGTCCACTAGGTCCTCAATCAATCTCGGTGCATACTTTGATAGTTTAGCGAACTTCATTTTGTACTGAAGTCACTAGAACTCAGTCATTTTTGGCTTCCAAGCACATTCCAAGATATACTTGCCATAAAAGGCTTCCATGAAGGCACCCCACTCTAGGGCATACCTTCTAGAAATACTCTCCTTTGGGTAGCTTCCTACCACATACTGGCATTGCCTTGTAACTAGTAAACAACCAGCATTACGTTGTTCGCCTCAAAGCACTTTAGCAGTGTGAAAATCTTCTCCATTTCCTTGACCTAGAGGGTTGCAGCCTTAGGGTCACCCACTTCAGCAAACTTAGGTGGTTCCAACTTCAAGAACTACTCGGCCAACTTGTGCATAGGCCATTCACAAGGCTCATTCCTCGGCTTCAACAGGGGCGACAATAGTAGCAGCAATAGCTTGGGCCTCAGTTTGCTGCCCAATCATGTTACCCAGTTTTTCAATACCTATAGAATCTTATCCAGCCTGGAATCCCCTAGTGCCCTTTCTCTAGCACCGGCCTGCCTCGTAGCTATCTACCTACTATGGGTTCTTTGCTCAAGATTGCTCATCTAGCAAGATCCTTATTGAACCTACTTTCCAATTCCCATGAGGAATTAGAAACTATGAGCAACCTGCTAACAACAAGAGATCCTATAACAATCACAGGCACATAAAAGAAAATGTCTTTCCTAACTAACTATCCCAACACTCATCGCACTTTATCACTCCAAATATTGATCGGGCTTTGATATCATATCAACGGGGATGTCACACCCTGACCCTCAGCACATAACAACTCATGTTCACTTACAATTATATGAATGTGACTTCTAAGGACACATTGCCAACCATTCTTTTTATCTACTAATTAATCCTATGAAGTTTACATGTACGGGCCCTTATGACGGGCAACTTCCTGCCAAGTCTACAAAAACTAATAGAGTCAAGGTTAATCTACTCATTCCAAAACACGGCAACAAACCGCACTACCTATTGGTTCTCCACATTATGGACCTAAAAATGGTTAAACAATAATGAGTGAGATATAAATTTCAATAAGTTAATATCCTAAACCTCAGTTAAAAGGCGTCTCATCTTGGGGGGCCCTAACATGTACCATATTATCAATGGCAAATCAATAGCAAAGCATCCTATGCTTTGACTTAACTATTAACATGCCTAGGTCCTCAATTATAAATAGTATATAATGTTCATCAAATGCAATTAGATGCATTCTCACATTGCCTTAGTACACACACCCTGTACAATACAAACCACATGTGCCAGAAATAATGCAATCAGGCATTCATTTAATCAAAACACAAATCATATTTCCTTATGTGTAATGCACTCAAGCGTGTTCCGATTATTATGACCCCTAGAGCCACGATACAACCCGAAAGTATGTAGTCTTCCAACATAACCGAACACAGATCATGGCCACTTAAGGCATGTCCATCTTGAATAGGGATATCATCATGGCCACTCAAGGCATGCCTATAATCATATAGGGGTTTTATCACACCTTGCAAGGCATGCTCGTAATCATACAAAGGTTTTATTACAGCCACCCAAGGTACACCCACAATTAGCACAGGGGTTTCATCACGGCCACAAATGGCACACTCGTCCTCGAACGGGGATATTATCATGGCCACAAGTGGCATGCCCATATTCATACAGGGGTAACGGATTCCCATTAGATGATAACACAAACACCTCAACCACTCAACTTCATTTCACTTCTCATCCTTAATCAATGTAAGTATAATTTGTGCTCACACAACATCTTTATTGCAATTTTATACATATAATGCAATAGGATAACCTTAAGTGGTCACACGAACAGGCTCAACTTATATGCTTCCAATCACAACAACATACATAAACTTGGTACATCGCCCCATTGTGATTACCGAACAATTAATTGTAAATAATTAACACCAAAGGAAATAGTAGCAATTAATTATCACCAAATAATCAGCCATAGTTAGTTATTTCCATAAATAATTAATATTCATAAGATAAATCCTAATTAATTATTCCCATAAATAATTAATTGTCACAAATTACGTTACCATAATTAATTATTTCTATAATAATTAATTGTCACTAAATAATTTATCATACCGCAAAATAATCATAATTAATCATCTCCATAATTAATCACTACCAACTAAAATTAATCAAAATTAATCATTACCAAAATAATTAATTACCACACAATAAATTAATTATTTCTAAAAATAATCAATTTGTCACGACCCCCTTCCAAGGTCCAAGCTGCGGGTTATTTTCAATCATGTTTATATGCACAATAACATCACTGGAAGAACATGGGACATAAGTATATAATACTACTATTTTCATTAGTAGCTCGTGTACAACTAACTTTCATATTACATAATATAAAAGGGCTTGGGTCTCCTCTCCGCTACCACCGCGATTTCCAAAACCCGTAATTTTGTCCCGTCGGAATTATCATTTCACCGTCCGATGATGCCTCGTAAGGGACCAATTAAACCCACACACAGTGCTACAACCGACCCTTCTATTCTTATCGGTAGACCAAAACATATAGGAGGAGGATTAGCCATCTTATTGAATTAAACTTAGTAAGTAAAACCTCTACCCTATTAATTAGATAGTGTCGATGGCGTATCAATTGCATACAATGTCATTACTAATGCAAGGGCTCTACTTACTCACCCATCGACTAACACATAAACATATATCTTCCACACTCAAGCACATATACAAGGGTTTCACTTACTCACGTGTCAGCTAACACATAACACATCTTATCTGTACTTAAGCATAACAGTCCTGGCTCAACCAGGCCCTCTCGACTCTTGCCGAGGCTTCTCGAGGCCAGCTTCTCGAGGCTTCCTGGGGTTACACATCCGATACTAGTTGACATTGTCTTGGCTCAACCAGGCTCTCTCGACTCTTGCCGAGGCTTCTCGGGGCTAGCTTCCCGAGGCTTCCGGGGGTTACCCGGGACATCCCATTGCGGGGGTATCATCATCTTTCCCATCTTCATGGGGTGATCTCACAAATGCATCACTTATGCCGGTTCTCATCCTTTCCTTAAGCCGACTCTTTCATGACTCAATAACAACGTCATGCTCATACATAATCATGCGTGCCGTGCTTTCTACGACTCGAGTCTAATGATGCCGTGAATAACTCTAAGTTCGAGGTTTGGCTCAACCGCTAAGTATCGAGGGTCCCGCACCAAATCCAAGACATGAGCTCAGCATACTTCGATGCCAACCAAGACCTTGTGGGCTTGAGCGATCCTTGTACCAACCGAGACTAGGAGTTGGCATGTCTTGATGCCGATCCAAGACCTTGTGGCCTTGGGCGATCCTCGTACCGCGCAAGACTTGAGTTCCGACACTTCATTGCCAACTCAAGCCTTATGGCTTTGGGCATTCCCAACTTGCATTGAACACCAACGACGAACCATGGCATCATCTCGGTCGTGAAATAATCACGCACATGCATAAGATTCACGTATGAACTAACGTACACATAATCTTCCATACAATCACGGTTCAACAAGAGAAGACTGTCTAGTCCTCATGATAGAAATGATCATACTAGAGAGAAGTAAGAGATTTTACTTACCTGGACAAACCTCACGAAACTAGAGAAGCTACTTGATAGAGAGAAAGCGACTTCCTTGAAAAGCAAAGGAGAGAGTGGGCGTGAGGAGGAAGAGGGCGGCCAAGGGAGGAGGAAAGAGGAAGGAGGAGAATGGTGCAAATGGTGAGGGAAGAGGAGAGGCTTCTCCTATTTATAGTCCTCGAGCTCATCATTGCATTTCTAATCATCCAATCCTCTCTTTCCAGGTGGCCCGCCTAGAATCCTTAAGTGGCAAGCCTATTTTCCTCAATAATTGCACCTAAGGATGACTAGGCATGGCTAAATATTCTACTTGGCGGTCTAATGAGTAGACGTCATCGACGATGGCCCGCCTTTCACTTTCCTATTGGCCCACTTGTTTCCCCTCACTTATGGGCATTTATGGAAGTTTGATTAGGAAGTCACCTAACTTGCCAATTAAGTTTCTAAATTTCCATAGGTTCATAATGAGGGTTCAGGTGTCGCCTTTCGATTGGGCCACGTGTAATCCATCTCCATCATAGCCCCCAAGATATTTTTGACCACCATCATAACCTTTGAAAAGTAAGGATAAGCCCTATCCAATAAGGTTTCTAGAGAATTCTTCTCTTTTGACCTTTTCTTAACCAAGAAGGCGGTCCGGAGAATTCCACCATCCGAGTCGGTTTCGGGGCTAGAAAAGGGATTATATGACATGTCTCAGAAAACCAATTTACATGTGCCCAAAGTCCGGGCCACACACCCCAAATTTGCCCAAACCGCTTCCTTGGGCGGTGGGTCGGCCATGAGGTTTCCCTCATAATTCGAATCGGTTCAAGATCATTGAAATAAGCAAGAATACTCTTTCTACGTAAAATTCCATTTATCGGTAGTTCAATCGAGATACCTGAATGGGCATTAATTCTTTCTTTCGTTCGTGAATCGATTCGAGTGGAATAAGAAATCGATTTCTTCGCCTTTTTGCCAATAAATCATGACTCTCGTGGAAAGTAATAGATATGATACGGTTAAGGTCAATTCCAAGGCTACCCATTGCCTAGCACTAAGCCAAGGCACTTATGGACCTTAGGAATTACGATGGAATAGCCGGGTCTATCCCAAGGCTCATTCCGATCGACACCCAATTCATCCTCATGGTTCATGGCCGGTGTAATATTGATCCATGATCAGACTTCACCAATTCGAGATTCATTTCCGGTCAATAAGAATTAAATAGGGAATAATGCATTTTTGGTCGAAAGACGATTACTTTTGGTCAAGTCAGATCGTTCGTGTATCGGTACATAGTTGGGCGGAATCACCCGCGGCTAGGTGCTATGACCAGTCGGATCGACCCATGACCATTCGCCGATCCAAAATCGTCCCATGATCAATTCTCGTGACTGAAAAGTCGTCTTATGAGCTGGTAGTCCGTTCCCATCGGTGTGGTCAATATACTTTTCATGGTTGATGTCTCGACCAGTTCATGACTGGTCGGTCGATCGGAGCATAGCCGATCCTTGATCCTTACCGATCAAACCAATCGATCCATGGCCAAAGGGCCATGGTCGACTCATTCAGGATCTTATGGCCAATTCCATGGGGTCGGTTTTCGAGGATGTTACAATTCTCCCCCCCTTTAAAAATTTTGTCCCCGAAATTTCATGACATACCTGGGTGTTCAAATAAGTGTGGGTACTTGTGCCGCATAATCTCTTCACTTTCCCAGATCACATCTTCCGATCCATGGTGTCTCCATAGGACCTTGACTAGGGGAATGGCCCTATTTATGATTACTTGCTCACGTCTGTCCACGATCCATATCGGCTCCTCAACATACGACCCTTGGTCATCTACCTCGATCTCTTCGAAGTTGAGCACATGTGCCGGATCTGGTTCATACTTTCTTAACATAGAGATGTGAAATATATTATGTACTTGAGCAAGTTTCAATGGCAATGCCAATCGATAAGCCATAACCCCTATCCTTCTTAGGATTTCAAAGAGTCCTATGCACCATGAACTTAACTTACCTTTTCTCCAAGACAATACAAACCTTTCTATGGAGACATCTTAAAGAACACATAGTCTCATACAAGGGATTCTAGAGGCTTCCGTCTAGAATCTACATAATACTTTTAGGCCATCTTAGGTTCTAGTTTTACTTACTTGAACGATGCTTGCCACATTATGCTGACTCGGGACCAGTGACCTTCCTTTCTTCGACCCCATTTCCATTCGATTGGAATTTCTGCAAGCTCATTCATACTCTGCCTTGTATAAATCCATACCATTTGCTTCGCTAGCAACTGTTGCTATGAGCAATTTTGACAAGATAATTATGCTCTTTCCAACTTTCATTGAAATTTGTCACACAAGATCATAGGAGTTTGTCCAATGCTTTAGATAGTTCCTTTTGTCTGACCTTCTAGATATGGTAATGCTCAAATTTTTCTATGGCCATTTTGTATGGATCATGTTTCCGCTGCGCACTCTGGTAACCACTACACTTTTATTGTAATATCAAAGTTGTACATATCCAACATGACTAGCCCATCATTTTGGCTTACTCATACAATCTTACATTCTTAGTACCCTATGGTAACTAGTACTTCACTCGAATGGTCTTGGAATTTCATGCTTCCTCTTGAGTAAATGCATATACTTTCCCTTGAGCTAGAGGACGATTACCTTGTGGGAGAGTTTCATTTTGCGGCATCACTTGTGGTTGTTGAGATGATATCAGTTGTTGCCTTTGTGGACAATTTCTTAGTATATGACCTTTCTGACCGCAACCGTAACAAGCTCCGGTTCGAGCTAAGCACGGCGTGTTGCCATGCCGTTTCCCACAACGATGACATACCTTATTTGGGGCAAATTGCAACCTTTGTTTCTTGTTCTTCATGCAATGCCCCAGGTATTGTCACCAACCAGTTCATTTTATCTTGTCGTTAAGCACATGCGAAAACAAAATCAAACACCTAGCCAACAACCAATATGGATAGTAGAAGGAATGCAATAGTAGAACAATAAGAGCATTACTTTTATTTATTTGCAAGGTTAGCCTAGGGAAAGTAGTATATATACATGCCTTAATACAGGTTACTTACAAAGGCCAACACAAAAAGGGACCGGCCTAGCTAACCTACCACCACAAAAATGAGAGGAGGGTCAGTTAAAAGAGACTAGACTACAGATGCCTAATCACTAGCCTTAGAAAGGTCAAACTCACCTGTAGAAGGGTCTATGATCCCATATCTCATTGTTCGGCCCCACAAGTGGTGCAAGCTCATCGTAACCCCTTAGGGGACCATACATCATATCCCCAAACTTGACATACCATGCCTTGAAAATGTGCGGCACATAATGATCCCTCTCTCCCTCGTTAACCCAGGCTGTCGTCATGTGATGCTCATATACAAAATTGTAGCCTAGGACAAGCCACGTAGTGATGAAGGTGCTCATGTCGATCGGGACACCAAACCTCGCCGGATAAGATGTCATACTAAGATCTTGAAAATATTAACCACAAAGGGGTGAGATAAACTTAGTAAGTCAAAATCCTAAGCCTCGGTTAGGAACTTCGCTCGTCTTGAGGGTAGTCTAAAAATGACAGATCAATTGCAAAACAACCCTAGCCTTGCCTTATCTATCAGCATATTAGAGAAACACCATTAGGATGCAATTCAATCATCAGAAACAAACGTAGGCAATCTTACCTTGTCTTGGCACACGTACCCTGTAGAGGAATACCTTTCAAGTCATGACAATATCACAAGACATGCACATAATCAGAGCACTTCATAGAACTTTCTCATGCCTCAATACCCACACATGGTTCGATTATTACGACATCCTAAGCTATGACACAACCTTATGGTTGGTGATCTACTAGTCCAAAACTAGGCATCGGCCCCCTAGTGGGCATGGCTACGTCATGGGCCTCCCCCAAACAGCATTCCTTAAGGAGCATTGGTCTGGCTTCTACTGTAACTCAGTAACTAACCACTATCAAGCAACCAAATGGCCATGGCACAACCCTAAGGGATTTGGTGATCTTCCAGCAGTGCCGAGTTTTCCCTTTAATGTGATCATGTAGCACAACCATATATCAATTCATTCATTCTTTTATCTGTTGTCAATACAATCATGGTTTGTACTCATGCAACATATCATTGCAGTTAACACACGTATAATGCAATGCAATAATCACCGATGGTCACACAAATTAGCAAAAGCACAACCATTCCAAATACAACCATTCAGCAGTAGTTTAAATAGCAATACAACAATCAATTCTAGTCAATGAACATCACTATACTCACATAACTTGATTACTAATAACACCGTTGATTACTAATAACACCCAACTACTTGTCTCAATAATAAATGATCACGTGTCTCCATGATTGACAATAATCAATTATTCCCGTCAATAATTAGTCATCATGACCCAAGGATAACCCAAGATTATCCTCAAAATACTCATTTACAAAGGTATATAACACAATAATTCATTATTCCAATAAATCACATAATCTCCATAAAATACTTATCATTATTTAATCATCCTAGAAGTAATTGTTTCACCCAAATAATTCCATTTTCTAAAACCCTTATTTAATAAACCAAAGTCACTTAATAACATAGTATATAAATACTAATGACTTTAGAAAATAGACCATAGTAATTTTTCCCACCAAATCACTCAATTAAATCAATTTCCAATAAATTATCATAATTAATTATTTTCCCCAAAAATAATTAATATTCATAAATAAACAATAATTCGAAATTATTAAATAATATAATTAATTAATTAATTTGCACAAAATAATATAATATTTCATAAATAAATAATTCCATAAAATAATATAATTATAATTAATTATTCCCATAAATAATCAATCATAATTAACTAAGACTAAACCTTCATTAGCCAATTTCATCCACCCTAAACAAGCTTAGTATAATAAATTAATGTTAATCAATCATAAACACAATTAATTAACCACTAAGCATACTTAAGCCATAAATAACTTATCCTAAACCCACTCAAGCATAATCAAAGCACATAATCCATGCTCATTACTCACTAATCACACTTAGATTGATTAAACTACTCCTAAAGCAAGATTAACCCCTAACTAAGGTATTAGGAAATCAACTTACAAGTTCTAAGATTCCGATGACACTAGAGTGACGGCGAGGGCGAGGGCTACATAGGGCTAGCTCGGGGACAACGATGGATGATGAATAGCGACTATTTTCCGGTGAAACAGCAATAGAGGTTGTTTTCTGTAGAAGGCATAGCAGCAACTACCGACGCTGGAACGAGCGGCCGGTGGTGACAAGCAGTGGGTGGTGGGTGGCGATTGGACTCTAGATGGCAGCGGCTACATAGTGGGTGGTGGCCACAGCTCCAATGGACAACAGCAGGGGCGATGGTAGCAACAACCATAAAAAGGCAAGGGAAAAAGGTGAAGGAAATGAGGGAAAAAGGAAAGAGAGAGAGTGAGCTGAGGGTGAGGAGGTAGCTACAAAGGAGGAGTGAGGAGAGAGAATGGCTGCCAAGACTTGTCCAATAAGCCAAGCCCACTTGCAAGCCAACTTGCTCTTTAAAGCCAATGACGACCAAGTAAAAACAAAGCAATAGGGACCACACAAATAGAGCTTCTAGAAGAGAGGACCCATGGGCTAAGGATTAGAAGGGAAATGGGACACCTTGGGTTGGCCTTAATGGGCGCAAGGCCCATTGGGCAGCCGGTCTTAGGCCGACCCTCTCATGGGCCCAAATTCCCAATCCAAATTTTCCTTTTCCGATACTTTAGAAGTCCTCGGAAAACTCAAGAATAAATGAGACAACATCCAAATATTTAGTCATGATGTATCTGAAAAGTTGATACTCGAAATCGGATTAAAATTCGGGGCTAAATTGAATCAATTGTGACCATAGTACATTTAGACTATTAGGCGCTCCTTTAGGGTTCTTCCTCACATTTGGCCCATGGTTGATAGTTCTTTGATCCATGTTTAAGCAATTGCTCAAACCAAGGACAACCCTTAATTGTCATGTGATCCAAAGGAATCGGTTTAACATCATTCGTAGCTCGTATCAGAGTCATGTAAAATCACTTGCAATCCGGCTTCGTACTTCTGTTGAATCAATTTATTTCCATTCACTAATTGTCTAATACAGGATGGTATTGTTTCCACTTGAGCCCTTATGGTCGAATGGTTCATTCTCGATTGAAATTGCAAGTCATACGCATATCGTTTCCTAATGGAACTTCCCTAAAGTCCATTATCCCATGAATGATCAGTTCATAGTATTTGTACTAATTAGGCATTTAATCAATATCGCCATTTTATAAAATCCCAAAACAGGGTTGAATTTCAGGACGTCACGGCATGGGGAGCGGTTCTTAGCCAAGGGCAAATGTTTGTTCATAGAGAGGAGGGAGCCACGAACGAAGGAGAAGGGGTCGGCGGTGGTTTGGGATGGAGCAGCAACTCATGGACAAGTGATTGGTGGCTGGTGAAGCCAAAGCAAAGCTAAGAGAAAGAGGGAGGAGGAAGCAGCAATTCTAGAATTCAGCAACTGCTCAGCTAGCTGGTTAACCAAAGGCGAGAGACGCTCACAGCAGAGGATGCTACTCAGGTCGCTCCAGTGCCTCGTAGTGGTTCTAGCGAGTAGGCAGAACTACTAGTCGCTCGAAACAAAGTAAGGGGAGAAAGAGCGGTTGGCTCATCACTATTCAGCGATGCTTGAGGGTAGCAGACAAATGGATGAGGCTAGTGAGTGGAGGATGGCAGCTCGGGTGACTGTGGCACCTCACAGAGCTGCTGGTTGGCCTATTTAGCAGAGAAATCAATAAGGAGAGAAAAATAGAGGAGGTCGGTTTGAGTGGTCGGGCAGCAACCCGCTGACAGTCCAGCGGCATGCTAGAGAGACAGCAGAGCTGCAGTGGTGGTGGTCATCATCAACAGCAGCGACAACAAAAGGAAAATGCAATAGCCCAGTAGAACAACGGAAGAAAGAAGAAGAAGGAGAAGTTAGCATGCGTGAGTGAGTAGAGGAAGAAGACCGCGCAAAAGTGTGAGAGAGAGAGCAGAGAGGGCAACGGCTAATGGGGGAGGGGACACGCCACTCACTCCCATCACTCACCTTTCCTTTTTAGTAATTTGTCCTATAGCCCACTTTGTCTTCTAGCACATAATAGAGGGCATTTTGGTCTTTTCTCATTATTTTTGACACACTTTTCCTAAAATGCCCCTTGTCAAATTAAAGAGTGGTAACATCTCGGGTTTAAATTTTTTACTCGTCCATCCTTTTTCTAAAGTTGTTGTGAGCCGAAAATTTGGGAATTAATAAGACAAAATCCAACAATTTAGTCCTAACGTCCCGAAAAGTTTGATAATCATGTTTGGATTAAAATCATGGCTAAGTCAATCAACTAAAATCTTAGTGCGTCCTAGACTAATGGGCAGCTTTTAGAGTCACATGTACTCGACTTGTGGTTAAAATAATATTAATCTGCGTTTGTGCGCGAACTCGAGCTAGGGATGACCTCAGTTGTCATGTAATTGTGAGGAACCAATTGCTCAACTCTCGTCAATCTTTATAGTCGAATCATCATCCATGGTCAAGTTCTCTAGTTGCGCATGCACTTGAATCCTTAGTAGCATTTTCCTTTCAGTTAGTATCTCATGAATGATTAATTTAAAGCGAGATTTAACTAATAGTGCATTGATGAAATATTCATTCATAAAATTCAAAATAAGTTGAAAATTCGGGACGTCACACCATGTATATTCTTTGTTTGATACTGTATCGGATTTATTTTCTCATACTTTACCTTTATCTCATTGATTGTGGTTGCTTACTTTTTTGATTGTACACCCATGCATGGACATCATTTAGTAGTACAAAATAATTGAAGGGGCAAAGGTCATGTGAAAATCATTTTCAAAAGATTTAGAATTGGTATCAAAAGGGCATTAATTAGACAATTAATGATCAAGTCCTCACCCTTATAATCATCATTTCATAGGAAGTGAGGCATCCTCCCACAACACACTAGGCACCTAATTGGCCCCAAAAGGTTAGTAGCAACTCTAAATAGATAGAATATTCTCTTTAATCAATTGAATTGCTCAATGTCACAATTGGTCAAGGATTGCGAGATTCTGCTCCGAATGAGAGTGAGCATTTGGAATACAAGAATTGCCCGTTCCCATTTAACAAACCGTTTGACTTGCTCCTCCTAAGAACCCTTGTAGAAAGGTCACGACAGCTTGATAACTCTACTAAAATTTGGTTATGAACCTTAGAAGACTTAAAGCGATCGCATTCTCATTTTTTCGAAAACGTTTTTTGTGTCTTTATTTGTCAAAGTCATGCAGATCACGAGGTATGTTCACTAATGACGTGTTAAATGGTGGCTGCAAGTTGGGAGTTATTAAGGGGTGGAGTCTATGTTTATATCGGTCTTGTATGTAAGAATGTATGTGTTTGAGGGTGCCATTTGAATCGCTGTTTTGCATTTTATAAATTCTTGTGCATGCCTTTAATTTGCTTTAGCATTGCACCTATGCACACAACATGCTATCCATTGCATCGTACCTTAGCGAAAAAAATTTGGGCAGTGTTGAGAAGAATCTGTTAGATGCAAATAGTATTAGACCGGTGCAACTCCACTCATTTCATGGGATTTCATCACTCATCAAAACGGGTGCCTAAAATCCTTTAGTATATCCCACCCAATTAATGTTGAACCTCACTTATACATGTGTGTCTAGGTAATTGCGGCTAGGGGGTACGTAATGGGTAAGGTCTTTCCTCGTTGCTATCTACTATAAGTAATTTATTCTTTGTAAATATTCCGTGCTAATCTTTCGAATGCCCCGGAATCTACAATTGCAATTGGAACATCGACATTCAACTCATTCCCTCCCGTTGAGATTCTCTCGGAGTGGCGAAAGCGGCTTGATTGTAGCAAGTCACAGCTAAATAGAAAGCAAAGTCAGTAGGCTCGTATTCATGATTCAGGCCTCTGTCCATTTCGGTCTAATCCAAGCGCCCTCCCATTTTTGAAATCCAATAACATCAATTTTTTTTAAGAAGTATACCCCAAGTGTCAAAACTTGATACGGGTGGATGTATAAGTACCAAAACTTTCAAAACGGCACACTTACGTGCCACTTTTTTTTTTTTAAATAGACACTTAACTATCAACTCCGACAAAACTTACTAGAAATCCAACATGGCATTACTGGTCTACATGGCTCATTGGAAATCTGACATGACTTGCTGTTGATATTTAAGTGTTCATTTCTTCTCTGATCTTAACACTTAAGTATATTTTTTAAAAGTTTTGGCATTTATATGTCTAATCATGTCAAGGTTTGGCACTTGGGGTGTCCACACCTCCAATTGTTTCCTTCAGTAAACATGAATCGGTCCCGACCTCCATTGGCTTGAAACCTTGTCATTGAGCTCATCAGACCTCCCATTGGTTTGAAACCCGCGTATGTCTTAGCACAACTTTTGCGAACCAATTTCGATAGAAGTCCAAACAATTTTAAAAGCTCACGACAGAGGTTGTCCGCTCATATTTATTTATTTTTAATTTTATTAAATAGGGCGAAGCCTAGAAGTTATATTATAACTCACCTCACGAAATTAGATCCAACCTAATCTTTTATCTGAAAAGGAATCAAACCAAATTGGCGAGATGCCGCATGCGTACGTGCCCTTCTGGGTCGGCCTCGCAAGTGTTTAGGGCAGAACTTCATGATGGCCGAGCTGAAAGTCCTCCTCACCCTCATAATTTCCAACTTCTCCTTCTCAATCTCGACAATCTCTGAGATTGGTCATAAGACAATATAGAGTGGATCTTGTCCTAGCTCTGAGATTGGTCATTAAGAGCCTTTTCTTGAATTATTAGTTCCTTTTTTTCCCCAAGTGGATCTTGTCAATTTCGTAAGATTCCGAGACTCTGCACTATTATGATTCATGAAAAAAGAAGAATCTGGGATGCGTATAATGTGGAGCAATTAGTATTTTAGCTTAAAGTATTCTGGTGTCCATTTTCTTCTGAACATATTTGTTTAAAAAGATTAAAGCTATACTTAATTAACTGGATTTCATGAGAAATTTTGTCTATTAAGTTGCAATTTACTTTATAGACTATTGCTTTTCCGACAAAAAAAAAAAAAAAAAAAACACTACATCACTTTAATCATTCTTATATTTGCTTGAATGAAAGGAACTATATTGTTAAAATAAATAAATAAATAAAAATTCAAGAACCTCTAGTATGATATGTTTTGCTAAACGAAATAGATTTAGTAATTCTTTCTTAGCAAAACATGTAAGTGCATCTTTTCAATAAAAATTGTAACATGTAAGTGTATATTAAGAAATTACGTTTGAGCTAATCTATATATCCTTCATAAATCACATTTGAAATACATTATCTTTATCATTTTTTTCTAATTTAAAATCGATAAAAGATAGAAATTTTGGATGATAAGTATGCTAATCACCACCCGTCGAATGTGGCCACATTGTCTTGTCATGTGGTCAATTATAAAGATAAAGTGAAGTGTTGATAAATTGTTTTATTTGATTCTTTTTTGTTACGTCACGTTCGAATTTGATTGATGGGAACAAAAAATTAAAACTCTGCTCGCTAACTGAATTTTCTTTTTGATAGGGGGAAGGGGAAAAATATTTATACGGGACCCTAAATTTGGTTTTACTAATTGATTGTCGGCTGAACAATAGTCGAGTTAGCCGTGGTCATTTTCTAAGTTGCCCAAAAAAAGTACTATTCCATTTCTGAAAACTATTGAAAAAACTTCAGAAAATAACAATATCAATGCCTATACATTTTCAAGAGTGATATCTTAAGTTCACTGAGATTGATTTACAAAAATGATTTATTAAATGGTGCAATGGGTTGTTAATAAGACTTTGTTTGCTTGATGAAAAATGAACTGATCAAGAAAAATATTTTCTATCAATGAAAAAAAATTTCTAAATAGGAGAAAATGTTTTTTGTTTTTCAAGTAAGAGAAAATATTTTTCCTTACTTATTGTCTCTTATTTCACACCCCTAGTAGCCCCCACTTCTTTCCTTTCTTTTTTTAAATATTGAAATTTTAATTATTTTTTGCTTTTACTTTTTCCTCTTTTTTCTTTTTTTTTTTTCTTTTTTTTGCCCCTTTTCTTAGGCCAATTGTTGATCGGCAAGAACAAGCCTCTAGTTCACCAATCTAGCAAGGCTTGAGGCTAAGGGTGAGCACGGTTCCCGGGTAAAATCGGGAAGTAGATGTCACGCCCCGAACCCCGAGCACGCGACAACCCCTTACCACAGTCGATTAAAAGCGACATACCAGGACTCGTTGACAACCATTCATTTTAATCTTTCTTTATGCGGATGAATCATCCCCAGTCCAAACAAACAATTAAACAATCAAATAGGGATAGAGGGATGAACAACAGAAACTTCAACTACTCATTTATACAACTTATTGGATTAAACAACTAAGGATCGTCTTTTGAATTACAAGCCCAACAAAAAGGCCGATCCATCCTCTAAACAAGGCCAAAAAGAAAATAGGCTAATCCAACAATACAAAATGAACCCTCGGGTTCAGCACCACGATCACTCGAACCCATTGGACTCGGCTCCATCAAGTCGATCACTAGTGGAGTGGGAGCAGGATTCTCCACTGTGGGTGCACCATTCTAAAGGCCTGGAAAAGGTTAACCGGATGGGTTGAGATAAAATCTCAGCGAGTTCTTCTCCTAAACCTCGATTAGTACACCAACTCAACCTGGGGTATCTCTCTAGAATCACTCCTCACTCAACCCAACCACAAACAACCAACAATCAGCAATCAAATCATAGACAAGGTCAACCAATAATCAAAAGTTGGTTCGCATGCAACCTTACCCAATATACGATACCCTACACGTTATAAGTCAGCACAATACACACAATGCACATAACCATTAGATGATGCTATTCATCAATCACATGCAAGTCGCGTCACAAGCGATCTCATCTGGCCATTGCCACACCCTGCATGTTATCAATTCATGCATGCGTGCCATAAATGATGTGACCATCTCATGCATAATCGGAACCAATGATGCCATGTTTTCTCATGCACTTTTGCATCAATATGTGTTCCGATTATTACTACCCCACAAGGCTACAACCGAGGCACAATGATGCTACGATGCCCTTCTTCTGCAGAGGCACAACCATGCCCTTCCGTGCCCAAAAATGTCAAAGCTCCCCAAGACGGCATGTCCAAAGAATGTCAAGGGATACTCTCCCAAAACCGCATGCCCCAATAACGTCAAGGGATACTCTCCCAATACGGCATGCCCATAGAACATCAAGAGATACTCTTCCATGATAGCATGCCCCAATAACGTCAAGGGATACTCTCCCGAGACGGCACTTTCCAAACGATGTCAAGGAATACTCTCCCGAGACAACAGGTTTAGTTTAGCGATCACACTAGTACACTGTCACAACCCACTCCCCATGAAAATGATCTATTTCCAGTGTCTCTCGGACAATTCACTTTTGCCCATTTTTATGAAAATCCCACAATTCATGCGAATGCTCATACAATTACACATTCAATTCAATTCATAAAATCAAGACACATGAAATTACACAATTTAATTTTCAGATGAACAATAATTTCAGAATTTAATAAATAAATAATTTAAATTCATAAATTAAAATAATTAAATAAATAAAATTCCGAAAATTAAATAATTAAATAAAGAAATTAAACAATTAATCACATTAATCAAGCAATTAAGGAAAAATATGATTAATTAGCACAAAACACACAATTAGGCCTAATTAAGCACAATTAAGCATAAATAAGCATGATTAAGCTAAGCTAATCTTAATCAACTATCTAACCACCTATCTTAGGGCTAATACACTTAATTAAACACCTTAATCAGCCCTTAGCACTAATTAATCCAACTCTAAGCTAGTTTAGGCACTAAATAGGATTTAGGAGCTAAACTCACCCGTTAAGTGGGTCGACAACACGGCGGGCGGCGGCGACGAACCCGACACCCAGGGACCTCTCCCATGACACTCCAAGGCGGTCCCGGGCTCAACACAACAGCAAAAACCTCCCATTGAACTTCAGAAAACATTACTGCAAGAGGAGAACAAGGGTTGACCGAAGGAAAACGGGCTGCCCGAGCTTCGGCGAGTGGCGGGCCGACGACCAGCGGCACTAGGGGGTCGAGGGGGAGTTGCTGGAGGCTGGGATAGGTGGTGGTTTGGTCGGAAATGGAGGAAAATAGTAGCAAAGGCAAAACTGGATAGTAGGGGCGCTACAATAGGCAATCGGGCAACAGCCGACTTCCGGCAACTGTACAGATCAGCCGATGGCTCCATTCGACGAAAGGCCGATGCTATCCATACGAATTATCTCTCCTGAATGCAATGGTGGGTGGCACGAGCCGAGATTCCAACGGGAAGGCAATGAATAACTCAGATTTTGGTGGAAGGTCAAAGCTGAAAATTGTAAGAAGAAGGGAAACAAGGGAAAAGAAGGGCTGCGGTTTTTGGAAAAGATGAAGAGGAGAGAGAGTGAGATGAGAGCTGGTCTTTAAGCCTCATTAATGCCATTAAATGGCTTGCTTCAACCCCTAATCAAATGACATCATCTTCTCTCTCTTCCTTTTGACTTTTCTTCAAAATATCCAATGGCATTTTAGTCATTTCCACCTAGCACATTTCCCAATCTGCCCTTGGGCTGAAAATGAAAGGCGGACCTAGGAAACGGGTTGGAAAATGAACAAGAAGGGGCTTGGGAATTTGTTGGGCTCGAATTGACTCAAGTTTAGACACCGGGCTTGAAAGGTAAATGGGGTTGGTTGGGTCCAATGGGCTTGCTTGCTTGTCTCGGTCTTCCACGGTGGCTATCCCACCTTGGGCGCGTGGCCCACACTGTTTGCCTAGCCCACGTCCTTGTAGGCTCATTTCCTCGGTCCAAAAATCCATTTTCCAAAAACTCGGCTCAACCGACACTATCGACTATCAAGAAAATATTGTCCAAAAGTGCGTTTGAAACGTTCCCAAAAATTTGAAATCCAACCTTGGGTTCTCATGCCTTGTCAATTTTTTGGTATAATTCAGACTGACGGGTGGCTTCGAGGATTCATACGTAACCGACTCATGCCAAACCACGTTCAAGACTTCTCGACACGTGGACGTCCTTGACGACATGAAATTGAGAATGATAGATTCTTATTTCAAAGTACATGATTATCAAGGATCGACATAGGGTCATTTGCGGGTTCAATAATAGTAGACGGAATCACCCGTCATCCCATTATTTTTGTCTGCAAATCGACTTCTATTCGTCCCTGAAATCGACCTGCATGACTACAAGATCATCCTTACGCAAGTCTCACGGTCAAGTCATTTTCCCAAGTCAAGTTCTTTAGTCGCGCGAGTTATGTCCTTAGTAGTCTAGGTCCGAGCGAAATCAACCAACAGTGCATTGGCGAAATTCACGTTCACTCATCCCTCAAAGGGCTCGAATTTCAGACGTCACAATAGAGAACCAAGCCAGAGGGTCCGGTTCGGTTCCCGATTTTAGAGAGTTTGGTTTTGGTTTCCAGTTCTTCATTTTTCGGAACCGGGAACTGAACTGGAACCGGTCCAGCCTCCCCCCTTCCAAAAAATCCCCAATTGGCAATTTCTATCTCTAATTCCATCATCCACACACGAACGCAAATATCTCGAACTCTCTCCATCTCCATCTCCATCTCCCTCCCTCTCTGCGCTCCCGATTTTGTTGTTCATCGAATGAGAGGGGCCTAGCTCCTGTTTAACCTGCTTAGCGCCTAATTGCTTCCAAGATCAGTCTTTTCAAATGATCTCTACCTCTTGCCATCATCGTTTCCCTAGTGCCCCCGAGCAGCAAATGGAGTGAAGATCGAGTCTTCCTTCGAGATCCTAAACCGGCGCTCATGGGTCTTCATGCAATAGGTGAGAGATCTAGCAAGTCGCGCCTTTTTGGCTTTTTGCAGTCTTCAACTTGAGGTCTTGAGTTTCAGGAGGTGTTGCCTTGGGCACTCTTCCAAGTTGTAGCCAAGCCTTATTGCCAACGTTGGGCTATTGTTGACTCTAGGGATGAGTCATGAGCGTAGAGCCTCTCAAATGCCGCGGTCTTAGCTACCTCATCACGTACATAATTCAATCTCACTCTTCTCTAGGTACCCTCTATTCTATTTCTATCTATGACTTGAAGAACAATTGCGTCGAAGTCAGGATATGAAATTCAGACTGTGAACTCAAGCTGGGTTTCTGCCGTTTTGCTGAAGTGAATTGGGGCTAGAATGCTTGTGCAAAGGGCTAGAGTTGCTTTTTCTTCATCATGGGGAGACTTTGCCACATGCAAATGATGTGTTTGTTTAAATGTTCATGTGAACTCTGGATATGCTTTTTAATGAACGGTCAGAGGAATTACAGAGGGACCTTCGAATATGTTTCACCACCTTATGTTTTATTGATTTGTTTTTTTACAGCCCATTTAGAATCAAACTAATCAAGCTCTATTTTCCCATTGTTTTAGCTTCTGTTTGAATTAACATTGAACAATTTCCTTTGATTCTTAAAGATGAACCGAACAATAGAATGAAAAACTATTTTTTTAATTTGGAATTTGATTTCATGGAATCATTGAACAATTTCCCTTTCTATTTTAAGAATTCCATGACCATGAGCCGAACATGGCCTCAATGGTGTTGGTACCAGTAATTGGACAGTCCTAGTGCACCGTCACTTGTATAGCTAATGATGAATCTCTGGTTTGATGTTATGGCATGGACTTTTTTGAATGAAGAATATGAACTTTGAGTGTTAGTTGGCAGATTCTCTCCAATGTGGGCAATCTTTTAGCTCTCTTGGTAGATTTTGAGTAAAGATGGTGTCGAGTGTTTGGATTCTGGACTAGATTATTGGCTATACCGTGACAGATGATTGTGTGCTTTTTGACTTGTAATCTAGCTGAAATATATCTACAACCCAGTTGCTTACATGGGGTTGTGATAAATGTGATTACTGTTGACTTGATGGAATTGCATTTTGTTATTGCCTACATGATTTATTGAGCATCTATAGTAGCTTGGTTATTTTTGCCAAGTTCTCCTTTGTTTGACATCATGGCAATTCGGGGATCTCATTTGGTTGATTTGATCATGCCAATTATCATTCTGCTGGTCTAATCTCCCATATGACATTTCTTGAATTGCAAATATGCTGATTTGAAAGTTTTGAAATTGTGTAGACATGATACAACTTTGTCGGATATGCAAATTACTCAAATGTTAGCTTTTGGAGTATTTGATCAACTTGTAGACATGACAAATTAAGAAAAAGTTTCCTTTTTTTTTTTTCTTTTGGGGGTGGTTTAAGGGGTTTGTTAGGTCATGGAATCATTCAAGTTTTGATTTCGCCGACTATTTTAAACATGCTTCATTTTTCTTGCAGGCGTGGCATGAATCCCAGAAGCTCATTTAGAGTGCTACGCATAATTCTTCAAGTCCCTATTGCACACTATTCAAAGCCATTGCCTTACTGATTGTGCACTATTCAATTTACAAGCTCATGGTGATCAGTTTTAGTCTTTCAAATTCTCTCTTTTTCTCAAATATCAATATAACCTAACATGAATGCTCATCTGTTGATTTTGACTATTCACCTCCTTTTTTGTTGAATTTGTGCTGTACCTCCTACTTTGCAATATGATCAATATCCAGAAAAAAAGAATCATGGATGATGACATGATTGTTTATGACTTAGGCAGATCTTCATAAAAATTATGTCGCTGTCATTATAAAGAATATGTTGGAATGGATGATCATGGTTCCCGGTTCTAGGGAGGGAGGTTCCCGTTCCTGTTCCCGTTCCCGATTTCTCTTTTTTTGGAACCAAAACCGGTTCCACTTAAATGAAAAAAAAAAAAAAAAAAAAAGAACCTGTTGGACCCTAGAACCTGTGAGAGGGTAGGTTCTAGGTTCCAAATTTCGACGGATAGGTTTCAAGTTCCAAAAAATGAGGAACTTGTATCCGAGGGGTAGGTTCCAAGTTCCAAACGGAACTTGTAAGGAACCTGGAACTACTCACCCCTACTTGAGGCTAGTGAGCCTTTTTTAGGCAAGCAAGCAATTTACTATCCCACTCAAGTTATTCAATAATTAAGGTATCATTTGCATTGCAAGTGAATGACCAAATTTACTAACTAGTTAGCACATGAGTTTCTTTCCCTTAAATTGTGTAGGATTCTAACATGTTGGAATTACATTAAAAGATTATGAATCTAAGAAATGAGCATATCACCAAAGTTGAGAGCAGGAGTTGATTTTTGGTAATGAAGTAGCGGCTTACGAGTCCACCTCCACAATAAGTTTAGGGATGCCCAAAGAAATTCCCATTTTAAGACCCAAAAGGATACTCCATAGTTTTGCTTTAAGTGAAGGGAATACTCCCACAAGCTGAGCAAATCTAGTGAGCTAGTTGTCTAATTCATCACGCAGAAGCCCATCAAGTAATGCATGAGACATTTATCTAGAGTCTTTCCCATTATATTCTTCAGTTTTGTTGTGATTCTGCATTCCAAGCACTTGATGAATACAATAATTACGCACGTGGCTAGTCAAGTTTTTTGCAGAATGAGCTTCACCAATATGATTTTAGCCAAAGCCTTTCTTTCCCTCACTCGCCTTAAGCAGAATCGAAGAGGAAGCTTTCATGTACTTGTCTCACTCTTAGAAATTTGGTTTTTGTCACATCTTAAGGAATTTAAGCTTGGCTTGCACATTTATCGAGCTTAGTGCAGATAGGATTTCTATATGATGATTGGTAATTTCATATGAAAAGCGAAGTTTATTCCGAAAAGGTCTTTTTCTCAGTGGATAAGCTTCTTGAAAAATATTACGCCTTAGCAATCCCTCTTTTGAGATTCATTGGGTGTACATCTCACTTGAGTTATTCAACAATTTGGAGCCATCCAAGAAATCCTACCTCCTTTAAGGACAAACCCTTTCAATTGAATTTTATTGAAACGAGCCTCAAGAATATTTTTACCAAAGTGAATGACAATGAGAATGCTTGGCATCACTATCGTCCTCAAGAAATTATTTAGGTGAAATACTTATGTGACTGTCATTACTCTATTATAAGAATAATAGCTTATTTTGAGTCATTAAAAAGTAAATCAAATAATTAGAAATTGCGCTTCTCTAGAGTATATAAACCCCCTAGTGGATCCAGAACGTCAACCCTGATTCCACAAGTGCTCGTACGTCCTACTCAAGCAAACTAAGAGAAGCAGAAGGAGCAACTCAAGTGAGAGCGGTACAAGGCGCAAACCAATGGCTTTGGTTTGACCTTGCGCAGTTGCGATTGCATTGACGTCTTTGTATTTTCATTCCTTTATGTAAAAACTGTTTTGAGAAGTAATGAGAACGAAAGTTCTTGGGGCATTTGATCGATTGTTATAAATTATCTTTCCAATAACGTTTTCAGTTGCGGTGAGATATTGGCAACAGGCTTGCCCTTGTCTTCATAGGAATGAGAACCCTAATGAAAAGTCGCATTCACTTCGATCGTTTACTCAGTTTATTTTGTTTATTTTATTTTCCCTCAAGGTTATCATTACGGCTAGAAGGGAATCTCCAATTCGAACTGGCTTGAGAGCAAGGATGAACAACGAGCAACAGGAAATTCGAATGGCTAATATGGAATGCCGTATGGATCAACTGACCGCTAAGATTGCTTGAGAGCATCAATGACTAGACCTTTTGTTTTGCATTTGACGATAGGGTCCAACCTTCCGGGTGCTTCAATGGCCTACCGCAATAATGACCTTCATTTTATCGTAACCTCGTGCAATTTGCGGTAACAAATAAAAACCAAAAGATTTATGATCAAAGTCGGAGATTTGCTCATGTTCTGCTTGGCACTCTCGAGCACTCATCGAAAACTTGCCAGCTTTGTTTGGGGGGAGGGGGGGGGAGGGGTGAAGGAATTTCTAGAGTAAAAACATTTCCTCTTTATGATGTCAAATATGTTATTCTAGAATTTGTTATGCACTCATTCCTAAAATTTAGATAAAAAACAATAGTGTGCGAGTACAAGAAATGGCTTTGGCTCCGCTAGAGACACTAAAATTCTTAGATCTCGTTCGAGTACCTCCTTCAAATTGAACCCAAATAGATTTGATCTGATTAACGGCTTTTTAGGCGCAAAAGAATCTTCTTGGAAGATCAATCTGCTTATTAAGAAAGCCAAAGCACACATTAGTTGTTATTCAAATCTCAAAACAGCCAACTAAGAGGTAAATAAAGTGGCGGACTAAATTGTAAAAACCCAATGTAAGAAAAGCCTTCTTTCTAATTGGATCTTATATTCCCCTCAAGCCCTTTGGGCTTTGCTATGTTTTGAATCTGCAACTATGTTTGCTTATCCTTTATCTTAATGAATAAGAACTATATTTCAAACTAAAAAAAAAAAAAAAAACATTTGGCCAGATGTCCAAGTACAAGTTTGCTATGTTTTAAAAACTCACATTCTCAATGAGGCGAGCAGAGCAAACTGGACATGGAGAATATATGGAAAGGACATCTGTACTTCCTCCAATTAATGTTTAGAAAATATTGTTCTTGATTATCAAACACATCATCCTTTAGCTCCTCATTTTCTACACAATTTCCTTTATTCGAGTGAGCCAAGCCACACACAATGGGCATTACCTATCTTGAGAGATCGTCTCTATATGTTGATTTCTTAATTGGGTCAAAGTCCAATATGCAATCAACAAATTTTATGATATTTTCTTTTTCAAATAAGCACGATGTTTCCTAGAATTTTCTCATTGGAAAGAGACAATGGAAGCAGGGAACTCATCACGCCAAATTGATAGCTACTTGAAAGAGAGTGATGGACCATCATGACTTCTCTTAAAAAATGATGCTTCCATGACTAGATCACTTTTAATATGTCGTCTAAATTTCCATATACTTCACCAAGAAATTGAATTTTCAAACTGGACTAAGACAGTAATGAATTCAGTCAGTGATTTTGGGGCATTTTCTTCTATATATCATGGAATTGACATGGTGTTTAGTTTACATGGTTTTATAATTTGTAACAAAACTTTGGGTTATACTTTCATTTTATGGTCAATATTTACTAATACTTTTAGGAAGTCTCATTGAATGGATTCTTCCTACAGGGATGCTGACATGATTGATGATGACTTTTTGGAGCATTCAGACAAACAATGCAACAAGTAGGCTTGGGACAGCAACATGTGGTTTACGTATGTTACAAGGCATTTTTCTACTTTTGTATTATTTATCTGCGACATTTTGGGCTTTTGTTTATTCTTTCGAATTCTTGTTGCCACCTCCCTGGAGATAAACCATCAAAAAAATATCTAATGAACTAATAAGCGAGATGTTTAGCACAAGTTCTCTTGAGCCCTACTAATAGCAACTTAGCACTTGAGGCAAAATGCATTTTATCTTGACTTTTGGAGTTGCCACTAATCAGTTATGAATCAATTAGACACCCAAGTAAAATGAAAAATTACATTTCACTTCTATAAACTAGAGAATTAATTAATTTGGAAACTTGATTACGCTAGATTAATCTGTTAAATCCCATTGAGGTTCATCTCGAGAGGTAAGCAAAATTGCTGTTTAAGAATTAAGATCTCTAATTATCAAAGAATTGAGATTCTCTAATATTATCAAAAAGTAAATTTATATCTTAAATTAAGAAGTTGATACCTCAGCACATATGTCATTGGACAATTTAGATTTATTCTTCTTTTTTCCTTTCTTTTTTTTCCACTTTCTTTTCTTCCCTTTGTTTTCTTTTCCCCTTTCCACTTCTGCCTCCGTTCCTCTCTCTCCTTGGATCTTGAATTTGGGGTTAACAGTGGACGATGTCACCGAATGGAGAGGGAAGAGCCAAGAGTAAAATTCAACTAATAGTAAACAGGTTCTGTAATACTTAAGTAGATGAATCTCTAATTTTATTGCAAAATTATCATCATTACGATAGTATGTTAGGAAAATAGAGCAAATAGTGTCACAGAAATCATTTTGAAATAAAATTTAATAAAAAGTTTAACATTACTTAAGAAAACTAATGCAAACATACAAGCTGTCATTAGTTAATATCTTAGGATAAGAAAAGAGGGATTTTGTAAAATAAAAAAATAAAAATAAATTGCCATTTTCGTTGCAGTCCCTCTCGTATTACGTGCATCATTGTATTGCAAAAAAAAATAAAAATCTTTATCCTTTATGATAACTTGATAATTCGAGACCCAAAAAAGAAGAATATTAAAAGCTTATGGACTTGTATCTACTATAAAATACACTAGTATGATTCCTGGCTTTTCCAGTGTAAGATTCTTTGCTCTTTCTAGAACCAATCGACCAATTTCTTAGCTAAGTAGGCAACTAATTTTGTATGTATAGATTTCTCAGCCACACAACAAAGAAAACCCCTCATGGTGTCGTTTTCTTAGGCTCACGACGCAGAATGGAGAGGAAAACCAGAACTAACAGTGCATGATGTCACCGAGGAGGATGCGAAAGGACAATGGCAATCCATTTTTTCAAACCGCGTAAGGAAAAGATTCCCTGTACTGATCAATTTTCGAAGTATGGGCCATGTGCTTCACCGAGGAAAGAACAAAATAGTCTAGCGTTTTGTCGGGGGGTGAAGAGAAAACCTCGTCAAAGATTAGATTGGGATGGAAAGAGAAATTGAGGGTACTCATGAAATTATTTTTATTTTTCTGCTTCTTTATTTTTGTGTTTCGAAAAATAAATTTAGAATAAAAATCTATTTAATGATACAATTTTATTTTTTTATTTCTGAAATAAATTTATACTCCAAAATAGATATGAAATAGAAATCAAAAGTTAAAAATTTTTTATTTTTCGATTTCTAGAACAAAAGTAAGAAATAATTTCTTAAATGAAAGTAAGAAACAAAAATTCATCTCATTGCTCACTCTTGTTATCGCTTGCTAATCATTCACTCAGCCGCCGCCGCCATCGACCACTGATAGTTGCCAACCGCCGCTGTTGCCATTGCCACTGCCACCACCCGTCACAATCGGTTGCCAACGCCATCATTGCGTGTCGCCAATTGTTGTCGCCTTTTTAGGGAATAAGAAATTTTATAATATTGTCAAACGAATTTTTATTCCAGAAACAGAGATTTTATATTATTATCAAACGCTTATTTTGTCTTAGAAATTTGTCTAGAAATAAAAATAAAAAAATTGATTTTTGGCCAGAAATTGATTTTTCTAATAGAAATTTTACCATGCATGCCCTGAATTTATATGCTGGCTTTCCTTTGCATCATCCTCATTTTGCTTTCACATTACAATCAACTCATCATGCGGCCATATGATGCAAATACATATAATAATTTTATTTAGAGGTTGGGGTCAATCTCTAATTTGTATGCAATGAATAGTTAAATGAAATAATCAAAATTTAGATTTCAATAATTCTTTACTACTTCTAGGTTATTTTCGATTTTTTAATGTTACAACATTTTTTTCTAGTCATAGTTTAACTCTTAACTCACTCTACTCTGAATCTTAACTCACTTTTAGATTTTTGTTTCGACTCTTGACAGAATGTGAGAGTCGAACATTACATCTAAAATGAAACATTTTCAGCCCTAGCCCCTCTGTATGTAGGCCTGTGAGTATATTTTGTACATGTGTGCGTGTTTGCGGATTATCCGTGTTTATCTACCATTTTGTTGGGTCAGTTGGTATCGAAGTAGGCAAGATCGATGGAGAATTGGTATCGATGGCAATGGAACCTATTGACGAAATCAACAGGCCATGGAGCAGGATTTGCAACGGACTCTAGGTATGATCACGAAGCGGCTTGGAATATTCCTCATGCCGATGGTTGACAAATTTGTGTTTCTCAAGTTTCGGCCGAGAGTGCTTGCAAGCCTCACATGGTGGGTAGCCAGCAAAGTGATTAAGAAGTCGAAGCTTCCAAAGATAAAGGATTTTGAGCTCGAGAAATAATTTCTAGAAAAAAATGTTTTGAATTATATATATTGAGAAAAATTGTCCAAAAAGTCCTAAATCTACCATACAATAACTAATTCAGTCTTAAAACTTTTAATTGTGTCATTTTAGTCATATATCTTTTAAAGATTTGTCAATGTAATTCTTCTAATTAATTTTGATAGAAATCCACTGACGCAGTGAGATGACAAAGCAGACAACTTGGCTGAATCATGTTTTTTTTGGTGGGACAAAACGACATGGGCACATATTTTTAAAGAATATGTTTTTATTCCTTATCTTACTTCTTTTTAGAATATTATGTTATGATATTAGGGGACTTGTTTCACTGTTTGGTAGTTTTCATTTAGCTATTTCAGATTTAGTTGGTTGGACCTTATTATTAGTTAATATATACACATTTGAAACTTAGAATTTCCTTAGAGTTTTTTAAGAGATAGATAGATTATGTTATCTATTAATTTAGTTTTCCTCCTTTCATGAATAATTAATTGAGAGAATTTGTTCTAATGTCTTCTTGACTTATCTCATTATAATAAACCCCAGAAAGAAATTATATTTTATTCCTTCAATGTCATTTTGTACTTATTAATCAATAGTGTCATTTTCTGATACTGCGATTAACAACACATCTTGACTTTTTTCTATGAGATTGTTAGGTGAAGGAGACGGAACAAGCTCTTTCCTAGAATTTGCATGTGAAAGAGACAGAACAAGCTCCAATAATTACTTCATACAAACCTTCGGGGACAATGCAAACATTACAAGCCTATGACGTGTCAATGTTTACTAGAAATAATTACTAGTGAAGTAATAATATTTTCATTGCCTGTAATTGGCAATTAAACTAATCTCAAAAATTTCATGATAGTCTCTAGCGGACATGCACTACCAAACATTGCATGACTCATATGGTTCTAAACTTGTTGCTCAAGTCTTGAATTTCTGATAATGGGAAATTCAAGTTTCAAGCTAGAGACTTGGAAAGATTCAACCTAACGTAGACATTTGCAGTTGATCAAGACCACAACAACCAATGTGTAGAATTTCAATGAACTTTCAATTCCACACTCAATTGAGAAATGAGAATCATTCATCTTATATTAAAATGAATATCTTACTAAACATATTAAAATTTAAGAACTTATTCATGTTTTTTATGTTTAATGTTACACTTTAAACTTCAACTCTTGTTGCATAGATAATTACTCTCCTTAATTAATTTTAATTAGATAAGAGTTTAAATTCCAATTGTCAAATGCTTGATTTTGCAAGATTTAGAGTTTGAAATCATCTATTTTGTTTATAGCCATGTTCATTTTGATATTGGGGAAATTTCACAAGTTCGAAAGTCAAGTTGAGAGCATAGTCCATTGAAGGAGTTATACGTTCCTTTATCCTTGATAAAAAAATTTTATAGATGATCATATTATGATATTCACATAGAAGATACTCCACATGTGGATACATTAACTTTACATTTCATACATCCACATCAATTCCGATCTATATATTTTAATTGCCATAATTTATTTACCCATATATTTACACATAGATAAGAGCTATGTTCGGAGAAAACCGCCGTATTCTACTAAATAGATATATGTGTTATTTATATCTAAGTCTTGAAAAAAAAAAAAAAAGATTTGCACCTGTCCAATCTAAAAAAATATTGTTATTTAAAGTATATCAAAGTCAGTTCAATTTTCTAAAGTATAAATGGCAAAATTATTTTCTCAGAAGACAAAAGAGAAATTTCTTCTCATAAATTGTGCTTTTTAGTTACCATGATTCCAGAAATATATTATTTTGTGTCAACTGTGGTATGGACAATATTTTTCCTCCTTTTTATGATATTTGTAATCTTGAGCTGGATCAAGGGACATTAATATTATGATCGAGTCTCATTTTATATGTACTATTTAGTTTATCATTTTGCCCGCAATTCTTGCTTGTCTTATTCTTCGATAATTCATTCTTGGCCCGTTCTTCATGTTCGGTTCGCTCATGAGAGGGTTTGCCTACAGGTTCACTAATGATTTTTTAGTTATATAGTCACCTTCCACTAAATAGCATTGAGGGTTTAACAAATCCATAAAAAAGTAACCCATGATAACCAAAAAAATTATGTTATTTCGTACATCTTTATTTCAATAGAGCACTATAGATACTAACAATATCAAGCATAAGATTCTTTTTATAAGACTAATATGCATGACATATATAGTGACATATAAACATGATCAAATTCTTGATCCAATAAAAATCCCATCAACTTTCTATTTATGAAAGCAAATACAACAAGATGAGGATATATTATTCTGATATCATAATTTTTTTATCGGTTTCTATAAATGAATTTTTGAAAATTGAATATCTTATATGATTTTCCGAAAGATGTTAGTTTGTATTCTTTGACCCGTACGCGGACATTTCTCTACCATTTAAGATAATCTCAAACTGGATACACACATAAAACAAGGGCTTAAGAATTAGTGAAAAGTTTCTTGTGGTGTGCAGCGCCAAATCAAACAGCCTAGAACATTCCCGTGAACCATGGGCACTATGATTTTCTAATCTTGATTTTATACTATTTATTATTATTTTATTTGCACTACTCAAATACATGGACAACAAAATGAAAAGGACTCCTATAAAATCTAGATATTTTGGACCTATCATTTAATAACCATCCACTCTATATCAACCATCATATGACTTCAATTAATTGTATGAACCAGGTAATTGTTGTTCGGACTCAATTTTCTTGTTGAGCCTCATGAAATATACAAGTTTTCTGAGAAATATTCACTTTATATGTGCATGACTCACATAACCAGCCCATTCAACGAATTTTTGTGTTAAGTAATCAGGATATGATCCAATGAACAAGATTGGATAGTACATTGAGAATCAATTAATGCCCGCATAATAGAATGGACCCAATTGACTAGAATTAATTAATTTCAAAGTCATTACCTAAGTCACATAATTTTAATACTTACCAATAGCTTATGATAATATAAACATCATACTACCACACAAGAAGCAATGACCCGGTACTTTCATACACATCAAATGAGTCAAGGGTAGAGAGAATCCATGCTCCCATCATCATCCATCACATTTAAATACAACCATATCCCTCATGACAAACATATTGAGAATCTTATTGTTGTGGTTCCTATTTTAATTACTTTGATGACCTCAACGAGGTTTGATGTACTGACTTGCATCTAAAGTCAAGAGGCCAAGTACTTAGTTTTTCCTAAATTAAGTTTTCTCTCTTTATTATTAGTTTTTTTTATAACTTGTAAATTAATTGCTGGGTGAATTTCCTATAGAGATGTATTTAATACACACTCGGAATATATTCGTATAATGCTCAAGCTTGCTATGTACCCAATCAAAGGCTGAGGTCAGAGACGGTTGCATTTTGGTCATGAATGGCTCCAGAAGTGTTCCTTTCAAGTTAGGTAGATGGGGGACAATGGGCAAAATAAGTGTCCAGAGTTTTGACTTCCAGGCAACTCGCAGCTTCTTGGAAACTCACAAAAGTCACTCAAACAAGAATAACCAAAAAAAAAAAAAAAAGTAAACAAATTTGAATCTATGCTCACTTTTTCGTCTGCTTTCGAAATTTTCTACACTCCTTCCTAAACTTGAGGGCTCTACTTAACACGGTAATATCCCTGGTCATTCCTTCAACTTCAACTTCAACTTCAACTTCAGGAGAGTGTCGACTTAAAAAAAAAAAAAAAAAAAAAACGATAGAGACCGTTTCTTATTAGTTTTATTATCTATCAAATTTTAATCAATTGCTCACTTAACAACTTATGGCAATTAAAAGAGTGACCGCCGGACATATTTATGGGAGGGAATGATGTGAGGTGCATAATTTTAAAGATTTTTTTTTAATTTCCTTACCTTCCTCTTTTTTTTAAAGATTATGTTAGGATATTAAGTGATTTGTTTCAGTTTTAAGTAATTTTTATCTAGATATCTCAGATATAGTAGGTTGGATCTTATTATTAGTTAGATATATCCTATTTCAAATTTAGAATTTCCTTAGGGTTTTTTTAAGAGATAGATAGATTATGTTATCTTTTAATTTAGTTTTCCTACTTTGATGATTAATTAATTGAGAGAATTTGTTCCGTTGTCACGCAAGTTTGTGTGTTTGCGAGTTACAACCCGTGTTTGCAAATTTAGCATTTTTCTAGATTTGTGTTAGCACCCATTTTTGCTGTGCCAGAATAGGATGCAATTCTAGTTCAAATATATACTTATAATGAAGCAAACTTAATAAATAAATAAATAATCTATGTCCATCTCATATGTAAATCTTCACATAACAATCTCATATCGCCGATTAGAATGGCTTCTATTTCTTTTTTTCAAATGGCGATGAGTAATAAAATTATCAAAAAGGAAAAAAATACAACTAATAGGCAAACTAAGAAGTTCTCAGTGTGCCACTATCTTCTCGACTTATCTAATTATAATGACCACCGAAAAGAAATTATATTTTATTCCTCCAATGTCATTTTGATAGTGCGATTAACGACACAAATCGACTTTTTGTTATGAGATTTTTCGGTGAAGAGACAAAACAGGATCTTTCCTAGAATTTGCATGTGAAAGAGACAGAACAAGCTTTACTAATTACTTGATGCAAACCTTCGGGACAAGGCAAACATTACAAGCCTATGACGTTTAAATGTATACTTGAAATAATTACTTGCGGATTAAAAAAAAAATCATTGCTTGTAATTAGCAATTAAACTAATCTTGGAAATTTCACGGTAGTCTCTAGCGGACATGCACTGCCAATATGCGTGACTCATATAATTCTAAACTTGTCATTCAAGTCTTGAATTTTTATTAATGAGAAATTCAAGTTTCAAGCTAGGGACTAGAAAAGATTCAACTTGACGTAGACATTTGCAGCAGACCAAGACCACAACAACTAATGTGTAGAATTTCAATTGCCTTTCAATTTCATGCTCAATTGAGAGATGAGAACATTCATCTTATATCAAAAGGAATATTTTACTAAGCATATTATAAATTTAAGAACTTATGTTCTTTATTTTTCATGTTACACTTCAACTCTGGTTGAACTCATAATAACTCTCTTTAATTAATCTAATTAGATAAGAATTTAAACTCCAATTGTCTAATCGTTGATTTTGCAAGGTTTAGAGTTTGATATCATCTATTTTTTTTAATAACCATGTTCATTTTAATATTGGGAAAATTTTATAAGTTTGAAAGTCAAGTTGAGATAGTCCATTGAAAGAGTCATATGTTCTTTTATCGTTGATAAAAAAATTCCATAGATGATCATATTATAATGTTCACATAGAAGTTGCTCCACATATAAATACATTGACTTTACATTTCATATGTCCACCTCGATTCCAATCTATTCAAAAAATGCTATAATTTATTTACTCTATGTTCGGAGAAACTACCATATTCTACTAAATATAATTCCAAGAAGCATAGTCATTTCTTTCTTTAATTCGGGTTTTCTTCTTTTTGTGCTGGAGATATCTCTCATAATTGTAATGTCATTTGGCTGAAATTATATCGAAGTCAGTTCAATTTTCTAAAGTGTAATTGGCAAAATTATTTCTTCTTTTAAATTGTGCTTCCATAATTCTAGAAATATATTATTTTGTGTCAACTGTGATCTGGACAATATTTTTCCTTCTTTTTATGATATTTGCAATCTTGAGCTCGATCTGGGGACATTAATGTCATGATCGAGTCTCATTTTCTATGTCCTATTTAGTTTACATTCTACGTGCAATTCTTGCTTGTCTAATTATCCGATAATTCTTGGGCCCGTTCTTCATGTTCGGTTCGCCCATGAGAGGGTTTGCTTATGGATTCACTAACAATTTTTTTCATTTACATCGTCACCCTCCACTTAATATCATTCAGGGTTTAACAAATCCATTAAAAAAGTAACCCATGATAATCAAAATAATTATATTATTTCATATATCTTTATTTCAATACAGCAGTATAGATACTAACAAACATCAAGCATAAGATTCTATTTATAGGACTAATATACATGACATATATAGTGGTATGTAAACATGATCAAATTCACGATCCTATATAAATCCCATCAACTTTCTATTTAAGAAAGCAAATATAACAAGACGAGGACATAATATTCTAATATGGTGAATTTTTTATTGGTTTAGATAAATGAACTTTTGAAAAATGAATATCTTATATGATTTTCCAAAAGATATAAGTTTGTACTCTTTGACACATACATGGACAATTCACTAGTATTCACGAAAATCTCAAACTGGACATACATATAAAACAACTGCTCATGAATTAGTGAAAACTTTCTTGTGGGGGTGCAGCCCCAAATCAAGCGGCCTAGAACATTCCCGCGAATCATGGGCACTATGTTTTTCTATTCTTGATTTTTTATTATCTACTATTATTTTATTTGCACTGCTCACGTGCATGGACAGCGAGATGAAAGGGACTCCTATGAAGACTAGAAAGTTTGGAACCGTCATTGAATAATCATCCACTCTATAATAACCATCATATGACTTCCGCTAATCGTATGAACCACGTAACTGTTGTTCGGACTTAATTTTCTGGTTGAGCTTCATGAAAGGTACAAATTTTCTGAGAAATATCCACTTTGTCTGCACATGACTTACCCAACCGGCCCATTCCACGAATTTTTATGTCAAGTAATCGGGATATGATCCAATGGATGAGATTAGATGGTACATTGAGAATCAGTTAATGTATGCTTATTTGAATGGACCCAATTGACTAGAGCTAATAAATTTCAAAGTCATTACCTAAGTCATATTATTTTAATACTTACCAATAGCTTAAGATAATACAAGCAATGTACTCCCTCACAACAAGCAATTACCTGGTGCTTTCATATGCACCAAATGAGTCAAAGGTAGAGAGAATCACCACTCCCGTGATCATCCATCACATTTAAATATGACCATATCCCTCCATTGAAAATCTTATTGTTGCGGTACCTATTTTAATTACTTGGATGACCTCAACGAGGTTTGAAGTGCTAACTTGTATCTAAAGTCAACAGGCCAGGTATGTAATTTCTCCTAAATTAAGTTTTCCCTCTTTTTCATTATTATTATTATTATTATTATTATTATTTTGATAACTTGTGAATTAATTGCGGGCTGAATTTCCAATAGAGATGTATTTGATACACACTCAGATTATAATGATATGATGCTCGATCTTGCTATGTACCCAATCAATGGCTAAGGTCAGAGACGGTTGCATTTTGGTCACGAATGGTTCCAGATGCGTTCCTTTCAAGCTAGGTAACAGGGAACAATTCAAGTCACTCAAACAAGAATAACCAAAAAGTCGGGCAAAATTCAAGTCAAAAGTTTGACTTCAAGGCACACGCAGCTTCCTGGAAACTCACAAAAGTCACTCAAACAAGAATAACAAAATGGGTTGAACAAGCTCGGGTCTATGCTTGCTTTTGAGGAAATTTAAAAAAAGGGCCCGAAATATTCACATTTTCTCAAATAAAAGCTCAAAGTAGATATTATTTCAAATAACAACATGAAGTATCATCAATCTCTCAAATAAAGGCATAGAGTTAATCTTATATCAAATAAGAACCCGAAGTGAATATGTTTGTTTCAAATAAGGACTTGACTTTCCGATGGTCATGGATATTTTCGTCATTTCCTGATCCGGTGAGGGCCACCCTTGCTAACCGATTGGTATGTGTATATATTCTTGCAAGTCCTAATTTTTGTCGAACTAGTAGAAATCAAGATGATGAAGTTCATAAGTAGGCCATAAATTATTTATCAGAAGGTTCCACTAGGCCCATGAGACTGACTCGCTAGCTACGAGAGTCAATTAGATTTTGACACTGAACTTATATCTTTGCATAATTTTTGTCCACTTGGTATTTATATATTGATTTGACTTATTATGTATTTGATTAGGGTTATCAAGGATTTTTTTTAGTATTAAATACTTATTTTATTCTAGAAAATGACAGCTTCGCTAATTATTATTCAGAATATAACCGAAAAGGTTATCTCCTTTCTTGCGCAAAGTATTAAATATTTATTTTATTCTAGAAAATGACAACTTCGTTAATTATTATTCAGAATATAACTGAAAAGGTTATCTCCTTTCTTGAGAATCTATTGTGCGGGAACTTAGTTGATAGTAAATTGGTGTTGAATCTGGTCCACCGTGCAAGGTTCTCGAATGACCCACTTTATTGCCATACTAACTAAATTCAAAGTTGGAATTCTTGACCTCTCTTCTTCCACAGAAAGAGACGCCAAGGATCTCTTGTGGGCATATGATGATAAGGTTCCGTTTATTTCATAAAGAAATAAGTAATTTAAAAGATATTTTTTTTAAATAATTATTTATATTACTTGAATTGAAATAATTAATTAATCAAAAAAATTTCATTACTGTCAATAATTTGTGTAAATAATTTTGTGAATAATGAAAGAAAATTTGTTCGTTTATTTTTATAAGTGATGTAAACATTTATTTTTAGAAATATATATATTTCAAATTATTTATTTTTCGCTAAATAAACAAAGCTTAATATGAGAGATCTATTCTTTAGCACTAATGTAGATATCTTTAATAATATTTAATAATTTTTGAATTTTTTATAATTTATTTTCTTTTCTTTTCTTTTTTAGTACTATTATATTTCTTTTTTTTTTTTTTCCTTCCATTTGCTGACCCCCACAATGACCACTAGACGAGGGCTTGGTAAGCTCTCTCTTGCCATGGGCGAGGCAACCTATATTCACATAAGGCAAGGTTACGTAGGGCTGCGATGGCTGCTCCCAAGGCCATCATAGTCTTGCTGGTTGCAAGCAAGATTGCAAAGGCCCTAGCATGAGGTTGGTAAAGGCTTGTTGAGAAAAAATTCAAAAAAATTCAAAAATGATATTAAGAATATTTACATCAGTGTTGATCATATCACGTGAGATGATTGGTATTCATGTTAGCAATTTTCAACCTAAATCGGCCAAATAAACTGAATTAGTATCAAATACAAAGATTTAGAACTAAATTTGCTCAATTAAAAAATTTAAATTAAATGATTACAAATGTAATTAATTTAGGGCTTTTTTTGGTATTTTTTCCATTATATTTTAGATTTGAGATCCCTCGTATCATGATCTTAAACTCAAGCCAACAAGCACTCGAACCGAGTTTCATCATCAGCTCTTTAAAACAAGATGGTAGTAACAGGAGAATGAATGAAAATACAATCGTGGAGTTAAAGAATTTCTGGAATCCTTATTCCCAAAGAAAGAAACATGAACTGTCGGTACTACCGGAGGTCATATCATCATTCCATAGTGTACGTTAGCCCAGATGGGTCCCATCCACGTGGTGCAATCCTAGAATGGAAGGTTTCCTATGCCTTGTCTGACTTTTCCAAGCTCTTCCCCACTATAAATACCTCGTCGTCGTCGTCATCTCTTTAACACTTGCCTTTTCCCTTTACAATGATTTCTCCAAAAATCTCGTTCGATGCTGAAAAGCTCCTCGTTACGGCTCTCTCCTTTTTCGCCATCGTCGCGACCTTCAGCGATGGCCCTCGCATCGCAGTGGCACAGAGCAGTAACAACAACAATGCCCAAACGATCCCGGTGAACGTTGGGGTGGTTCTTGATCTGGAAACGTGGATGGGTCAGATGGGATTGAGCTGCATCAACATGTCTCTCTCTGACTTCTATAGATCAAATCCTTCCTACAAGACTAGGCTCGTCCTCAATGTTAGAGACTCCAAACAAGACGAGGTTGCTGCTGCTGCTGCAGGTTCTCTCTCTCTCTCTCTCTCTAGCGTACTAACCTGTTATAGAGGATAAAGTACTTTCTGCAGTTATTTGTGTGGTGCAAAATAAATCTAATTATTGTTCATAATGACGTATTTGCTAATCGTATGAAAATTCCAGCTTTAATATATTTATAATTTGCGAGTAATTCCTAGATTAATTTTCGAGGACCCAACGAAATAACGTGTGTTCCATTCAAAGCATATTCTCCTAGCATAGATTTTCAAAGGCCCAATTTTCTGAGCTCCAAGAAGAAACGACCATAGTTAATTCCTCCAACCACCCCCCCCAAAAAAAAAAAAAAAAAAGAAAAAGAAAGACCTATATTTTGGCTCGTCTTCAAGAGCAAGAGCCGTCTGTCACCAATCCGTACTCGCTGTCTTAGCTGCCTGGCATGCATACTTGATAGGATAGAGGGAACTTTTAGTTGTCATGGGTTTTTTAATCATTATTAAAAAGTAGTCGTTATCATCATCTGATACAATCAAAGATGACAACAATTTGGTACTTAAGATTCAATTTGATCTCTTTCCCACTGGGAATGAGGTGGGTCTCGAAGTCAGAAATATGATGCTTAGCTTGAGAGACGAGAGGATTTGGGGGATTTGGTCAATCCATGCAATGCGGTGCTTCTCGGCGAGACTGGTCTTTTTGAGCGTGACATTTGACCTTGGAACCATTTGATTTACTTATTTATTTCCAATTCTTGGAGTTTACTTTTCAGAAGCTATATCAAGAAATAATATTGGCAAGAATCTATCTTGGGGAGCATCCAACTGTAGTAGCCTAATGGAGATAGTTAATTTATGCCATGTCTTGAGGTTTAAGGGAGCAACACCATTAAAATAATATCTTAGTGGTTCCAGTCAACAAGAACCTGCATGGTAACGCTCCCGAAAGTTTCTTTTCTTTTGTTCCTGGGAATAAAAACGCGTTTGGTAAATTTTTTGTTCCCGGGAACAAATTTATTCCCCGAAACAGATTTGGAGTAGAAATCAGAAATAAGAAAAAGTTGTTTCTTGTTCCTAGGAACAATTTCAAGAAACATTTTTTTTTCCTTTTTTCTTTCTCTTTTCTTTTCTTCTTCTTCTTCCTCTTCCTCTTCCTCTTTCTTTTTCCACCTCTCAGCTGCCCCATCGCCGCATCTAGTGAGCTTGCCGGCGCCTCGCCAGGCCAAGGCGAGGTCCAGCAAGCTCGCCGGAGGCACCTGGCCGGGCGAGCCTCGCTCGACCACCGGCGAGGCGAAGCCTCGCCCGGCTGGCCGTCACCAGCGAGCCTCGCCTCGCCCGGCCGTCATCGGCGAGGCCGAGCCTCGCCCAAGCGGCGCCTGGCCGGGCGAGGCTTCGGCGAGCTCGCCGGAGCCTCATCGGCGGCGGCCAATAGGGAGGAAAAAAAAAGAAAAAGAAAAAAGAAAATTAAAAGAATCAAAAGAGTGGAAATTTTTACCAAACGTATTTCTGTTCCCTAACAAAAAAAAATTTACAATTGCCAAACGCTTTCAAATGCTCGAAATTGTTTCGGGAACAAAACAAAAACAAACATTTCGAGCGAAACTGCTCCTGGAATAGAAACGTTGCCATGCACCCCAATTGATCTTTGAATTGAAAAGTCGATCTTTCCTATCATCTCGTATTTCACCAATATACATATGTACATAAATTTATGGATACAAAGTTTCATCTTGACAAAAACGTGTGTATGGAGGATTTTTGTTTTTGGTCTTGGATGGGGAGATATAGTAGAACTACTATTGTCAATTCTATTTTTTTGAAGAATAGATTAGTCCCGTGTGACTCTCATCCCACTATAAGTGTAGTAAAATTCTATCAAATTATTTCTGCATGGTGTACCCCGTTGGTAATCGCATCGAGAAAGGTCCATGCTACATAGCAATATAGTCACTTTGGCAGGGGAGGTTAATAGGACAACTCCAACTTCTTAGATTTGAAAAAATATGTACATGGCACATATCTCTACATAATTTTACTGAATTTTATTTAGTTGAGCAAAATGTCACGGTTAACGAGTTTGGTCAAGCTGAGCCAGTGATTCATTATTTTCATGGAAGTTGTGTGGTATTAATGGTGAAACAAAACAACTAAAGTTTCAAGTTTTATCAAATAATTGTCAATGCATGAAAGTAGTTTAATATGGATCTAACGGGCTTGATATATACCATAACATCACATAGGTCTGCCCTCACGAAATCCATACAATAAAAAAATGGGGCTTGGATTCTAAAGTGGAATTTTCTGAAGCCATGAGATAAAAAGTCAACTTAATAATAAAGAAGAATTGACTTTATCGTGTCTGGGCCAATTTAGCCACTCTTATTTTGTTCTAAATTTACTTTTATGAAAGAATTAGTTTCTGATTGGTATGCAATATGATATGCCAAAGGATGTCAAAGGCAACAATTCAATCAGATAAATAATTATATTCCAACTTCGAACTCCTATTCTCCTTTTTCTTAAACATTCTATTTCTATAATATAGCATCAAGTATTATCTGCCATAGTATTATTGTTTCACCGTCTTTCTGGTTCACCTTTGCAGCACTTGATTTGATAAAGAATGAGCAAGTCCAAGCCATAATAGGCCCTCAAGGTTCAGTACAAGCAGACTTCATCATTGACCTTGGAAACAAATCTCATGTGCCCATCATCTCTTTTTCCGCCACAAGTCCGTCCCTCAGTTCGATTCGGAGCCCGTACTTCATTCGAGCCACGCAAAATGACTCGTCCCAAGTGAATGCCATAAGCGCAGTCGTGCAAGCCTTTGGCTGGAAAGAAGCTGTCCTCATATATGTGGACAACGAGTTTGGAGAAGGCATCATACCTTCTCTTACCGATGCTTTGGAAGAGGTCGACACGCGAGTGTCCTATAGGAGCGTCATTCCCCCTTCAGCCACGGACGATCAAATCCTTGAGCAACTCTACAAGTTGATGACGATGCAAACGAGGGTCTTCATAGTGCACATGTCACCTGCCCTCGGTTCTCATCTATTTGCCAAAGCAAAAGAGGTAGGAATGATGAGCGAAGGTTATGTGTGGATCTTGACTACTGGAATCACTGACCTATTGAACTCGATGGATTCATCTGTTGTTGTTGGTTCGATGCAAGGAGTACTAGGCATCAAGACTTATGTTCTGGACACGCAAAACCTGGACAACTTCATGGTCCAATGGAAGATGAAATTCCAACAAGACAACCCATCCGTCCTTAATCCTAAGTTGAATATTTTCGGATACTGGGCTTATGACGCTACTTGGGCTCTGGCAATGGCTGTTGAAGAAATGGGTGCAGCAAATTTTACCTTCCAAATGTTGAATGCTTCCTCAAATGCGACGGATCTTGACACTATGGGGGTCTCTCAAAATGGTCAGAAACTTCTCCAGAAACTAGCCAATATGACATTTACAGGCCTCACTGGAAATTTTAGCCTTGTCAATGGGCAGCTAGAGTCATCAGCGTTCCAGATTGTTAATATCAACGGAAATGCAGCAAGGGGGATTGGGTTTTGGATGCAAAAAAATGGGCTACTAAGAGATTTGAATTCATTCAACACAAGCAGATATTCCACTTCGAAGAGTACTCTCCGATCAATAATATGGCCAGGAGATTCAACATCTTTTCCTAAGGGATGGGAGATTCCAACGAATGGGAAGAGGTTAAAAATCTTAGTTCCCGTAAAGAAAGGTTTCAATGAATTTGTGACGGTGACTCATAATCCCAGCACAAACACATCTCAAGTCACTGGATATTGTATCACAATCTTTCAAGCCGTGATAGAAAAACTACCTTATGCTGTGGCTTATGACCTTATTCCGTTTGCCTTGCCAAATGGAAGTAGTGCCGGTAGTTATGATGACATGATCGATCAAGTATATTACCAGGTGAGATAACTAAATGCGAGTGCTTGATTTCTTTTTTCTTTTTCTTTTTTTACATGCTGAAATTGACAATGCTATCATGGGGTTGACAAAGAAAATATTTCCCTTCCTATTGTTGGAGTAGAATTATGATGCATTTGTGGGGGATACAACAATCATTGCAAATAGATCATCATACGTGGAATTCACCTTACCATACACTGAATCTGGGGTTTCGATGCTCGTGCCATACAAGGACAACAAGAGCAAGAATGCTTGGGTTTTCTTGAAGCCCCTCACTTGGGACCTTTGGCTAACAACGGGATGCTTCTTTGTGTTTATAGCATTGGTCGTGTGGATTCTCGAACATCAGATCAACGAAGATTTTAGGGGTCCAGCCTCGCATCAAGTTGGCACGAGCTTCTGGTTTTCATTTTCAACCATGGTCTTTGCACAAAGTAATCGCCCTTCACTTTAATAAATCAATCGAACGATACAATTGTCGTATATTTCTTGGAGAATTTATGTGCTTATGCTTAATTTGGATTGCAGGGGAGAGTGTATTAAGCAATCTAGCGAGATTTGTTGTGATCGTGTGGGTTTTTGTGGTACTTATACTAACGCAAAGTTATACGGCAAGCTTGAGCTCTCTTTTGGTGGTGCAAAATCTTCAACCAACTATAGCTAATGTAGATCAGCTCCTAAAGAGTGGAGAAAAAGTGGGATACCTGGATGGCTCTTTTGTCCACGGAATGCTAAAGCAATTGAAGTTTGACGATTCCAGACTAATATCTTATGAGTCTCCTGAAGAATGCGATTCGCTTCTCTCCAATGGAAGTGCAAAGGGCGGGATTGCAGCAGCATTCGATGAAGTTCCCTACATTGAACTTGTTCTTTCTCGGTATTGCAACAAATATACCACGATCCCGACCTTTAAAACTGCTGGATTTGGCTTTGTAAGTCCTCAATCTCTCAAATTGTATCCTTAAAATTTTCAATTAATAGAATTATTCGTCATTTCTTTAATAAAAAAATCTCATATCCTACTTCTTATGGTTTATAGGTTTTCCCCAAAGGGTCTCCGCTAGTGTCGGATATTTCGAAAGCAATCCTCAACGTAACTGAAGGGCCTACAATGACGGAAATTGAAAACAAGTGGCTTACATCAAAAACCAAATGTGTGGATTCGGCTAACTCAATTTCTTCCAACAGCTTGGGTCTTGACAGTTTCTGGGGCCTATTCTTGATTGCTGGAGTTGCTGCTGTTTTAGCTCTTCTCATCTTCGTGGTCATATTCGTCAAGAGAAATTGGCATGTCGTTACAAGTTCTTCAGGTTCAATGTGGGAGAAAATCGTTGCATTGGGAAGAAGATTTTACCAAAGAGATCTCGACTCCCATACTTTTAGGAAAGCCAGATTTAGAGATGGAAATATGGAGAATGGTGCCAATGAGATTGCAGCTGTTGAAATTATGGAACACAGTAACTTCCCCTCAAGTCCGTCAAGCGAGGACTCCAGCCAAATCGACATTGTCTTAACCAATGAGCAAGGGGCAACATCTGTAGAGCAAGGACTTCCTAATCATATAGTCGAAGGGTGCCCCGTGATAGCAATAAACGTCGAGCACACCAATGTAAATTAAGAAATGTAAATGCCTAAAGAACCTTAGATACTCGACTATAATCCTTGACTAGTTGAACTTTGGTATTTCTTGATGACAATATCTTCCCTTTCACTCTCTTCTCATGTAAGAATGCCATTGACACTGCTTACTGTCCAATCTCAGACAATATAGACGAAAGATAGATGCTTTCCATTCAGCAGAGCCCGAGTTATTCACCACAGGCTTGACTCAAATTAATGGTTGCTTGGGGAAATGCAGTGCTATTTCACGCAACAAAACTTAAAAATGAACACATGGGCTCATCAATGTTTGGTATCTGAACAGTGCATCTAGTCACAAAGATATTTCTTATTCAATCTGAGCAGTACGCATTTTAATGTCTATATATATCCAGACTAAATAGATTTTAACTGTGATAATCTTTTTTCTTGGACTTTCTCCTTTCATTTAGTGAAATTTCAATAAATATTGGACTAGTGGTTATATCAGCACAATCTTTAGGGAAGAAAAAATACCAGCGCGATCTTTCTATAGCTATATTGACATTAGGTAGCTTCATTAATTTTCGAGTTGAAATAGGGTCATTGTTTATTTATATGAACAAACATCTTTATGTCTGTTGTGGCCCCATAATGGCAGAAGTCTACTTGTCATGAGTGACCCTCAAACTTCAGGCCCAAAATCAGTATTGTCAGGCAAATTTGAACCCAAAAAAAATAGCAGTTATGGAAATGTGAGCCAAAATAATAGAAGTTACGCAATAATGGAGGCTAAAATAATTATTTTTCCTCATAATGGAAGTAGTACTCCGGCATTACTTTTTTCTAGTTTTGATTGAGCAATACAACATAAAACTTACCTATAAAAAAAAAATCCTCCCATTTAGTGAATTTTTGAAAAATTATTGCATTTGTGGTTATTTAGAGATATTGTGTGGAGAATCTACTTTGTATTTTCTTTGTGGACCTACCAAAAAACTTTGTCCCTTAAAAGATCAGCATACAAGCTTTAACCACTGTTGGAAGTGCAGTGGAAACTCTATACCTTTTGCTTGAGAAGATCGCAAAAAAGAGCCCAAGTCTAAGTTTGTTAACATATATAATTAAATCCACTTTCACTCAAAAGATAAGCTAGTGAGTCATAGCCAACTAGAATAATATTAACTGCTCTACACCATACTAATTCTCCGATATGAGATTCTTTAATACAACACAATCTTCCCCTCTAGGTGTCTTTCTGCATCAAAATATGGAGTCTACCACCAAGTCTACATTGTTACACCACAATGTCCACCGCCCAAAAATTACGGCCAACTTCATCTACTAAATAATGGAATAGACCCTTGGCCTTAACAGTAATTTGTTAGGAGCGCATAGTAGACACTCAATACATTTCACCTGAGAAGGTTACCAAGAGAGAGCCTAAGTCCAAGCCAGTTAATATATCTAATTAAACTTACCTTCACTCAAAAATTTAAACCAATGACTTATGGACTAATTATGATTTATTAATTACTCTACACTACATCAATTTTCTGAAATTGGATTTCTCTAACACAAGTCATATGCACATCCTAACAATCACATAATCTTCTCGTAGATACTAGAGATTGAAATACTTAACGCAGGTATCGACTAAGTCTTGAAGTGCGTTGGGTTATTTGTTGGATCAAGCAATTGGGCCAGAAAATCAGTGGGTGGGTAATGTGCAAAAATGCCCTGTGGGAAAATAAGATGAAAGGACAAGTTGAGAAAAATTTATATTCTTTATGTGCCCAAAAAATGAAAATAAGAAGGTCATCTATTTGAAAAAGAAAAAAAAGAGGTGAGTAGCGAAAGACTAAAGCTCCGACGCATAGAGACCCTAGGCAGAAAAGAATAGCGTCATTGCGCGTGGCTGGTTGTCTTCTTCAATTCTAAAGCTGCTTGCTTATACTGGGAAATTTTTTATTTTTTATTTTTGTTATCACATGACCTACCAAAAAGATATTGAAGGTCATACACTTGATGTGGGTGTTGACTAATTTCAGAATTGCGTTGGAAAACTTATGTTGGAAAGCTTAATCACATGGCATAAATGTAATAAAAGTTGGAAAAGCACATTAATGTATTTTATTTTTGAATTTTTCAAGCATTATCTTCTGTTCCAACGGTGATCAGCTCTGGTTTCAGTTTACTTGTTGGTCGCATTCAAAAGATGGTTTCAATGAAATAAAAAGTATTGCAAGGTTAAGTGATGTAGGATTGGATCCTACTAGAATTACAATCCCATATATACAATAGCATGCCGATTAGAATTTTTAGTAATAGATTGATTCATAGTGATTTTCAAAGGGGGTCTCAACACAGGAAAAAAAATCCTAAAGGGTTCAAAATCTGAGAGATGATGCAACTCGGGGCTTTTTAGTACATTTCGTGGTCAAGATTGATTCATAATGTCATTTATTGGATTCAAAATCCAAAATAAAACACGATCTAGTATTTTTCCCGATCACCGATTGCTGTGGAGCCTGAATAACCAGTTTAAACCTATGGAACCTGAATAACCCATCTAAGAAGACAAGTACTAACGTGAAATAGATAGATAGGACTAGAGATGCAGAAAAACTAAGAATATAGAAAATATAATAATTCTATATTTTGATTTATGAATTGTATATTATAATTGGTGATGACTCCTATCTATATAAACACTTAGAAAGATTTTTAAGAAATAAATATTGACAATGGAGTTGGTAACCACCAGTGGTGATAAACATTTAAATCAATCGCGAATTGCCTATTATATGAATATTCTAATTGTGCTATGATTCTAGTACGTGCTAGAGATAACGTTATCAATCTCAGACTGCTTATCATGAGAATATTTTGGATGTGCTTTGATTCTAGTGTGAGCTAGAAATAAAGTTTGATTCTGGCAAGAGTTGAAACAACTTGCAGTGGATTGGGTCAACATCTTCTTGCAAGCTCACGGGGTGGATTGTAAGAGAAGAAGCTGAGAAGATGAGAAGCGTTTGGTAAGAATATCTGCAGGTTGATCTCAAAGGAGATATATTGAACATAGAGTTGTCCACGAGTGAGACGCTCATGAATGAAGCAATAATTAATCTCCATATATTTTGTATGAGCATGAAAAATTGGATTTGTTGTAAGATAAATGGCAGAAAGGTTATCGCACTAGAGCGTGGGTTGATGAGGTGGAAGAGCATGGAGATCACGATGAAGATACTTAATTCACATAACTTTAGCAGTCGTGTTGACAAGGCACTTATATTCGGCCTCAATATTGAAACATGCCACAATTTGCAGTTGGCGTGAACACCAAGAGATTAGATTACAACCGAGAAATACATAATATCCACCAATAGAGTGACAATCGTCATGATCACCAGCCCAGCTATCATCAGAAAATCCATGAAGAGCCAGTGAAGAAGTGTAAGAGAAGAGAAGCCCATAATGTGAAGTATCTGCCAGATATTGAAGAATGAGTTTCATAGCTTGCCAATGCGTGATGGTAGGAGCATAAAGGAAATGAGAGGCAGTATTTACTATGTATGCAATGTTAGGCCAAGTTTGAGTAAGTATTGGAGGGCCCCCACAATGGTGCTATAAAGGAAAGGATTAGGTAGGGGCTTTCCTTTAATGAATGGACAACGGTTCATCAGTGGTGCATAAGGTGGAAACAGCATGAGCATTAGACATCTTTGCATAATCGAATCTCATGAATAAACTTGACTTGATGTAGATGAAGTCCGTCGAATGTAGATTGTACCTCAACACCTAGAAAATAGTAAATATGTATGAGATCCTTGATGGCAAATTCACCATATGGAGCATGCAAAAAAGATGGCAGTGGTGCATTGGGAGAGCAAGTAGGATTATGTCAACCATATAAACCAATAAGAAGATGTGGGATGTAGAATGATGAATGAACAAGGACGAGTCAACAACTTTGATAAGAAAACAAATGTTGGTGAGAGGCACAACACATGTCTCTCTTTTTTTATATCTCATATAATTGTAATTATGCATGTGGAAGCACAATAAAAATTTCACAACATCCCTTACAAGAAAATCACACGAGTTTAGTTATACATGTCTTCAACTTTATACTAACACCGGTAGTTATTATCACAACAATATACAAAATCTTGAAAAAAGTCAGGGTCATCTAATACCAGTACACTCATACTAACCAAACCACCATCCAATTCAAGGATTAATGGCCTCCAACATCAACTTATCCCCTCCATTACCATGTCTAGGGGAGCCATCCTACAAATATGAAAATATAAGGGGTGAACCAAAGCCAGGTAAATGAAATTCTTAAGTCTAAGATAGGAGATCAACTGACCATTCAACCTAGTATATGCAAAGCACAACAATCTCAGATCATGCAAAATAACCATGATAAAAAATTAAATAAATGGATGCACTAATTTAATTATTATGTTATATCAATGGAAACCATGAACAAATCACATAGGATTATTCCCTGGAATGCAAACATATTACATAACACATTGTGATGCATGATTACCATTGATCAGTTCATTAATAGACATGTATGCATAGAGTCATATATAATATTAATTATTTCATTTCATCTCGACTCCCAAGGCATCCTGAACACTCCTAAGGCATCCTGACTTAGGGTGCGTTTGGTTCAATATTTTGAAAGCTCATTGGAGAAATGTAAAGCAGTTTAGCCTAAAGGGCTTTGGGCAAATGCAAAAACCGTTTAGTAAACTACATTTTAAAAAGCAACTTTGAATGAAATGTTGTTTGGTAGAAAACACATTTGAAAAGCCCATTTGAATGATTAATATTTGCTTCTTAATTTTTATTTATTTAAAATTGACAAAAATAATGTATGCAACTCTTTTAATTTAAATTTTGACAACAACGCTAAAAAAATCAAATGAAAAAAAAAATCACATCAAAGTAATTGAAAACAAGAAACCTTCATTACAATAAATGGGATAACATATGCCTGAGGAAAGAAATTCATTATCCTTAAAAATTACAAGTATCCTTAAATATTTCCTAAACCTAAAGCCATTTGATCAAGCCAGAATACTATGTACAACGAGCCTTGATACATTCTCAAGTATCTATTTTCTGTTCACATGCAAAACCTATATAAAAGCATGTCTTTTATGCTTCATGTTACCCCTCAACTCATGTTGAATTCATAATAACTCTCCTTAACTAATTGTAATTAGAAAAGAGTTTAAACTCCAACTGTCAAATTACTAATTTTGCAAGATTTAGAGTTTTGAAATCGTCTAATTTATTTTTAACCGTGTTCAGTTTGTGCTTAGGAAAATCTCAGAGAGTTTGAAAGTCAAGTTGAGAGCATAGTTCATTGAAAGAGTTGCATGTTCCTATGTCATTGATTAAAAAATAAATCTTCCTTGATCATTATATGATATTCACATAGAAGATACACATTATATAATTCCAACGAACTAGATAAGTCAATCCACAACATCTTTCTTCAATATGGATTTTTTATTTTTATTTTTGTGTTGGAGATATCTCTCCTAATTGTAAATGTGCATCATTTGGCTGAAATTATATCAAGGTCAATTCAATTTTCTAAATGTTGTGAAAAATTGTACAAAATATCAAGTGTAATCGGCAAAACTATTTTCTCAAAAGAAGAAAAAGAATATTTCTTCTCATAACTTGTACTTCTTAATTACCATGATTCTGAAAATATATTGTTTTGTGCCTACTGGGGTTTGAAAAAAATATTTTTCCTTCTTTTATGATATTTTAAATCTTGAGTTCAATCAAGCGACATTAATATCATGGTCAAATCTCTCTCTTTTTTATGTCCTATTTTGTTTATCATTTTGCTTGGATTCTTGCTCGCGGTATTCTCCAAGTATTCATTCCAAGGAGTGTCCTTCACGTTTGGTTTGCACATGAGAGAGCTTATTCACAAGGTTACTAACGATCTTGTAATTATGTAGTCACCCTCCACTTAATAGCGTTTAGGGTTTAAAAAATTCATTAAAAAAAAATTACCCCATGATAACCGGAGAGCTTGTATTATTCGTATATCTTTACTTCAATAAAGCAATATAGACACTAAAGAATATCAAGCATGAAATTCTATAATAGGATTAATATGCAGGACATATAGTGGCATGTAAAATATTATCAAATTCATGATCCAATATAAATCTCATTAATTTTTATTTATGAAAGCAAATATAACAAGATGAGGATATAATATTCTAAAACATGAATTCTTTTATTGGTTTTAAAAATGAAATTCTAAAAGATGGACATCTCATATGATTTTCAGAAACATATATATCTCTACTCTTACATCCGCATAGAGACATTTCACTAGTATCTACTATAATCTCGAACTAGATAGACACATAAACAAGCACTTATGAATTTGTTAAAACTAGAGGTGTCAAAAACAAAACCAAGCACTGAACTGAAATTGAAACCATAACCAAACCAAAAACACAAAGGTGACCGTTATATTCATTTTAGATGGCACTTTGGTCCATAGTGAGCTCACACCTCAATAGATTGGTTTGGTTCTGGTTTTTAGAACATTTGAACGAAACTGAAATGTTGACACCCTAGATAAAACATTCTTGTGGTGTGCAACCTAAAATTGAACAGCCTAGAATATTCCTAGGAATCATGGACACTTATTTTTCTCTTTTTAATTTTTTTTTTGTTTTTACTATTATTTTATGGTACTACTCAAGCACATGGGCAGCAAAATGAAAAGGACCCCTGTGTAAACCAAAAAGTATGGGACTCCGACACTTAATATTTATCCACTCTAGATCAACCATCACACGACTTCGACTAATTTTCCTGATAATAGTATTCACCTTGTTGCCACATAACTCGTATAATCTACCCATATGATGAATTTTCATGTCAAGTAATCGAGATAGAATCCAATAGATGAGATCAAATGGTGTATTAAGAATAAGTTACTGCCTACTAATTGAATGGATCTAATAGACTATTTCTAATTAATTTCAAAGTCATTCCCCAAAATCACATAATTTTAGTACTTACCAATAGCTCATGATGATATAGACAATATACTCCTAGGCAAGAAGCAATGACCTAGTGCTTTCATATGCATCAAATGAGTCAATCCCCACTCCCATCATCAACCATCACATTTAAATACAATATCTCTCTCCTTTCAAATGTATTGAGAATCTTATTGTTGGGGTTCCTATTTGATTACTTGGATGACCTCATCAGGGGTTGTTACATTGACTTGTATATCTAAAGTCAAGAGGCCAGGTACTAAGGACGAGAATAATAATCATTTTGATCAGAAATTGATTTCTAAGATAGAAATAACTTTTTTTATTTCTATTTCTAGATTAGTTTTTGAACAAAAATAAGTATTTGATAATGATACAAAATTACTATTTCCAGATTATAAATCCGTTTAATAATGACACAAAACTTCTCCCCAAGGGCAGTGGCAGTTGGTAGCAAACATCAATGGTGGGCAACAACAACCAACAGTGGCAAATGACGATGAGCGGCAATGGTTGTAACATTCTCAATTCAAACCCTTGTATCGACAAGAGAAGTGACTTAAATTATCAATGCACTAATAATAGGACTAGACCATGGGTTGATTCAAAGATCGTGCATGAGTCAACTATTCGATTAAGAAAGGCTATTGAGGGTCGAGACATGTGCTCGACTTGAGTACTCAACCATGAGTAAATAGCTCGACTATAAGAAATAATGCGGGATGACCTTATGCATTCACGAGTCAATTAGTGAAAGATTATTGATTCGACGAAAGCATACATAGCCAGATTGCAAATGATTCCGTACGATCATTATACTAATCACGAATGACCTTAAGCCAATTTCACAAGACCACATGCTTCGAGTAAATAATTTGATTATGCACGATTACATGACAACCGAGACTAGTCCATGGGTCAACAAGACTCAAATAAAAATTGATTTCCGAATCAACCATGAGTCACGCAAACAATGCTCCAAGAGACTGCCTAGTTTGAATAGGTTGTAATAAGAGCACTTCTCATTGAAGTTTAGCTCCAAGCCTTGGTCCAATCAGGAGTTTTGATTAAGGATGGTTAGGGAACTTTTCTTTCCGGTTTAGTCAAAATAGTCCCCGGGATTAGTTTTGGCCTACAAATTTTTGGTCTTGGAAAAAGTGGGCCATCCATTGGAAACCCATAGGCTTCGCGAGCAAGGGTAGGCCCAATGAACCTCACGCCCAAGGCAAGCCTAATGGGCCACATACCTAGGGGAAAAGGCCCACTTAAAGTGAGCCAAGTCCAAGCCTATGTTGTTGAGCCCAACCCAAGTCCATTTCAAGGCATTAAATATTTTTGGAAGCTTACAAATAAATGACTAGATTTCATACTCATTACTCTAAGATTTCCTCATTAATATTTGGATTTCCCAACATTGCACTTAAGGACTTCCATTAAATGCTTCAATGAGATTTCTTTGGAGAATAGTTGAAGGAAGACTACACTCTTGTCTTCCAATGAAGTGGGCGCCCATTAGAAGGAGGAAAGAGAAGATTTTCTAGTTGGCTTCTAATAAAGAGTTATTCCCACCAACATGAAGGGACGTTAGGGAAGCTTGTGGAAGAAAGCTTGATAGGTTGTCCTTGGATAGATTTCCAATAGGCTAAGAATGATGGCAAGATCAAAGAAGGATTGCCTCTTGCATTATTGATAACTCTCAAACCTTGCTTCTATAAATAGCCAACATGTCACTTCACTCACTTCTTTTCATTCAAGACACTACACTCATCTCTCACTCAAGCTCCTATTCGCTTCATCTCTCTCTCTCTCCTTCTTTGCCTGACCGCCCCCTCTCCCTCTCCTTGTCACCGTTGCCAGCCACCACCTCCACCGTTGCCGTCATCGGTTACTATCATCGTTGTGATCCACCGTCAACCGCCACAAGCCTCCATTGTCATTTGTCTGTCGTTTGACCGTAACCTCATAGCTTGCCCCAATTTTGTAAGTGGAACCCCTTATCCTTAGCTAGGATGGTGTGATACGTATGTTGGACATAATTGTGGTTGCAATTCTACAATTCCTCGAGTTATCTTGTTTGTTATGAGGAGAGGAACATCATATATCAATTTTGCATGGTTTACTCATGATTTGTTTACAATAAGTGACTTTTGAGATGAATTGCTTTTGGTTGACAATGGTTTTAATAAGCTTTCGTTGATTTTTGCATGAGTTTTTATGGACGACCCAAGTTGCCAAAGGAAGATTGTGATGGTTGTTGAAAGAATGTGGAAGCACGTCGGGCTAGGTCTCTCATTGGTTCGGCAGTATTGAGGGGTATTGTTTCCAAATTCAAGTTAGGTCGAGGCCGGTGCTAAAGTGTCTTGAAAACTCCACATCCTGCTCCGAGCTCAGCACATCCCATCAATTCGATTTCGGTAAATCATATCACACACGTTTTTACACATTGGCCTAAAGTGGAAGGTAAGAATTGGTACAAGTGAATGGATGAGTGTATGATCACGTAATGAGAACCCGTCGCCGAAGGTTTTCGAGATGATGCCTGATATTGATCGGATGTTCGACAAGGGTCTGGATACCGTTCGTAGATGGATTTCATAACGATACCATTAATTGGATACCATTTTCTAGGGAGATCAAGACGTTGCCATGCCCGACCGGGCAGGACAATGTCTGGTTACGTTGGAAGACCATTAATGGGAGTTCAATTATGGTTGTGAGTGGTCGTAATAATAAAACACGTATGAAAATTTATGAATGCCATTGTGCATGTTTACGTGATATAAATCGTGTTCTTGATTAATGTGTGCATTATAGGATTTGATGTTTCCTGTCATGTACATAGTTAAGACAAAACAAAGGCTTTACTATTGATATGCTATCGACACGTTAAGCACCAAGATTATGTGATTCCAATGCCAAGCATCCTCCTATACGAGAATTAGGTATTATACTTATTGAGTTAAATCTCATTTGTTATTGTTCACCACTTTTCAGGGTCATAATCATGAATGTCCACATTGTTCGCTTTGGGATGCCGAGGTCGTGGGAAGTGAGTGCAATAGAGGTCATGGACCTCACCTACAACTTGACCTATCAAAAGTACATGACCACGATTTGGGTCAATGAGGGGTTGGGTCATTTGGTTTCCTACCATTTTATGGCATGGTATGTGTAGTTTGATGGGGACCTCATGGGACTGCTCTTGGGTTTCAACAGACTATCCGGTGGCCAGGGTGGAAACCCACCAAACGGCACCGTGAGCGACCCCAAGAATGACCCCGATTATGATCTTGAGGAAGAGTCATAGAGGGACCGACCACCCATGAGGACACCGATTTTTGTATATCTGCCCTCATAAATAGAGGAGCAAGGACTAAACCCAATCCCAACCCCTTTAGGTTGTTAATAAAAAAGGCTTGAATAATGTCGGGCGTGTAATGTTTATATGTCTTAAGATGCATTAAAATGTGAATAATAAGTTGGGTGTTTTCTATTGTCTCATTGTTGATTGTGGTTAGAGTTGATGAGTACGCTTCCGCATGCGCTTAATTAAGATATAAAAAATGACAGGTCAACGATGTGTCCTTGAATTGTCGTCAAATAACCCCCGATGGTTGTTGCGCGCTAGTGGCTTGGGATTTTTCATAAGGATATTGAATAGTTACATGTAAACGATTTGCGTAGCACGGGGCGTGATAGAGGTGACCGAAGCGTGCAAGCAGCAGCGACCAAAGGTAGTGGCGACTAGCAGATGGCTGGCAAAGGTGAACGGTAGGCGGCTGGCTAGTAATGAGGACAAGTGTTTCTCATTTCTGTTTCAGAAATAGAGAAGTAAATAAAAAATATTTTTCATTTAAAAATTTGTTCCAGAAATTTTTTAAAAATGGAATTGCATTACCAAACAAATTTCTATTTCTAAAACAAGTTTGAAACAAAATAATAATTCTAAAATATAAATAAAATAGTTATACGCATGCCCTTAATCCCTCCAAACTTAAGTTTTTCTTTTTTTTTTTCTTGATAACTTGCAAATTAATTGTCGGAAATTTTCTAGGCCACGTGCACTCAAGAGTATAATTTATAAAATAAGACGCACATACACTCAAGAGTATATTGATACGACGCTCTAGCTTGCTATGTAGCCAATCAATAGCTGAGGTCAGACAATTCCACATGTGTTCCTTTTAGGGTTGGCAGACATGGAACAGTCCAATGATCAATAGAGCCCTTAGAATACTGGGGAAAATCCAAGTCAAAAAGTTTGACTTCATGGCATACGTAGTTTCTTGGAAACTCGCAAAAATCACTCAATATGTAATAAAAAGCCAACTTTACTAATAATAATATCAGTAAACAACAATAACAACAACTAAGATAATAATAAAATTACTCAATTTGCACACTGAATTGATGAGCTAAATATGTTGGTAAGCCATAAATATACGTTGGTGTCATTCCTAATGATTCTTGGAGTAATTAGGTGATCAAGTTTGGTTCTACACCAATTTTTTTCATCTTCTTTCCAATGTTTCTGCTTTCTTTTTATCTTAAACTCGAGGTTCCACCCAATACGATAATGTCGGATCAGCCCTTCAACTTCAACTTTAACCGAGACCCTTTTATATTAGTTGCTCACTTTACAATTTAAAGCGATTAAAAGAGTGACCACCAGTAATATGTTGTGACTTAACGCACCTATAGAATCTACTGGAGGACTGGTCTTTGGGTATGTGATGGTTGAACTCAAGCATGGCTTGATGATTGCCCTGTGTGTAGTTCTCACTTGACATGATTTGTAAACCATGTGTATCAATACCATCCAATCCATTAATTACTTGAGTCCCACCATGGTACTAAAATGACCAACGGTCTAGATGAGTTTGATCTGCATGTTTTCATTTGACTGTGCAATTATCTAAGGAGAATTATTGCATAGTCTATAGATCATGTTTACCAACATTACCTAAACCATTAACTCTGCGAAGTTGTACATTGGGACCAACATGATTTAAGGGATTCTAATGCAAAAGCAGCAGCTAAGGATTTTTTTTAAGGCATCCAAACAAGTAGAAATCAAAACGATGAAATTTGCAAGTAGACCATAATTTTTTTTTTATCTGGAAGTTTCCAACGGGGCCGGTAATGCCAATCTGGAGAGCCCCTCGGATTTCAACATTGAATTTTATATTTGTCCATAATTTTAGTCGATTTGTTATTAATGTGTTAATTTGTTCTGTTATCTACTCGTTAGGGTTTGCCAACGATTTCTTTAAGTACAAATACTTATTTTATTCTAGAAGGCGAGAACCTTGTTGATTATTATTCAAAATAACGACAAAAAAAGTTTTCGTTTTTCTTGCGCAAAATTCATTTACGAGAATCTATTGGGTTTGAACTTAGATTTCTCCATAATTCACGTCATATCTGGTCCCACCGTGCGAGGTCTCAAATGACCCACTCAATGCCCATCCCAACTAAAGTCAAAGTTGGAATTCTTGACCTCTCTTCTTCTGCGGAAAAAAGATTCCAATGGGGGAATAATCTCTTGCGGCTATGTAACATATAAGAGGTTGATTCTTTGGTCTACGCAACAAAGAAGCAAGATGAAGGAAATGAGGTTACTAAAGGATTAAAAAGTATTTGAATGGTTAATTCAAAAGGGTAAGTTAATAGATAGAGAGATCACACGATGCACAAAATTTGATGAACGGGACCAAATTAGGTTCAAATACCATGTAAAAAATTTTGGGACCACACTATCAGCTATTCTAATAATTTAAATTAATGAATAAAAGATGATCATGTGTAAATAAAAAGTATATAAATTCATTAATAAGTGACTTGTGATGTTCTAACAATAGTAAAAACTAGAACTACCATGTTAAACATGAGCATAAATCTAAGTAGTTTATGATATTAACATAAATTTCCAACGAGTTAGTCTAACAAGTTAAAGAAAATATTCCAACTCACTGTTATTTCTCGGGTCTTGTGCGAGCACTTGCCTGTTGGATCAACTCCATCCCAAGCAATCTCTAACCAAGACAAATCCTCCATGTTGATTCACCGAAAATCACTGGGCGATGCCTTGCATATGGATCATATCGGAGACCCTACATTTCTTAGTCCTAGGTTCCGTTTATTTCATGGAAAATGTAGCCTTTTTAAAAAATATTTCTCAAAAAGCCATTTAAAAAAAATGACAATATTTTCTGGTGTTCCGCGAACTTAAAAATAAACTAAAAAAATATTTTTCATCATTCGGTATGGAAAATTCTATTCAATTTTCCTCCGTGCACTCTTTTCAGTAAATTTTTATATTTTCCTTATTTATTTTTTTTCTAAAAATTTATTTTTAAAATTTTTTATTTTCTTTCTATCCTTTTCTTTTTCTATTCCATTTTCTTATTTATTTTTTCTTTTCTCCTTCTTCATCTTCTTCGGTTGATTGTTGGCGAGTGCAAGCATCGAGCTTGAGGCTCACTTGATCGATAAGCTCAAGCCTACGACAAAGCTCACACTCAACCAATCGAGTGAACCTCGAGCTCACCAACCTCAAGCCTCGCTAGATTGGCAATCCTAAGCTCACTTGTGGCCAGTCGCTAGCCAAAAAGAAGAGAAGCAAAAAGAAAGAAAGAAAAAAAAATAAAAATAAAAAAGCAATAATAAATTCGAATCTTTTAAAGAAATTAAAAATAAAAAGTGAGGGCTAGTAGAGGTGTGAGATACAAGAGAGTGAGTGAGAAAAATATTTTCCTTCATTAGAAAAATGGAAAACATTTTCTCTTACTTTAGAAGATTTTTTTTCCCTTCATGGAATATGTTTTTTCCAATCAATTTATATCTGTGAAATAAATGATGGAAAATCAATATTTTCCTTCATTAGGGTCCTAAGGTTCTATTTGTTTTGTAAAAAACGAGTAATTTGGAAAATATTTTCTGAAAAATGATTGTTTCTATCATTTAGAAAAATTAGTTAACGGAAAATATTTTCATCATCAATAATAATCTATGCGTGAGTTTTTTCATGGGTGATGAAAAAAATTTCTGTTCATTTATTTTCTTGATGATATAAATGATCATTTTAAGAATAAAAATTTCAAATTACTCATTTTTTGCAAAACAAATACACCTTTAAATTCAAGCAGTTTCTACTTTCTAGCACTCAAACCGAGTTCCATCATCAGTTGCTTAAAAGAAGATGGAAATAGCAGAAAAAAAAAATAATGGTATAAACAATCCTGGGGTTAGAGAATTGTTAGGATTCTTCATCCAAAATTAAAAAAAATTTAAAAAATCCTGAAATGTCAATCAATTCTTGAATGGAAGCTCCCCATGCCTCGTCTTACTTTTCAAAGCTCTGCCCCCTTATAAATTGATCTTCGATGTCATTACATCCTCTCACTCACTCTCTCTCTCTCTCTCTCTCTCTCAAACACACAATGGCGTTCTCTTGAAACCGTTTTTAATGATTCCTCCAAGAATTTCTTTCGATGCTGAAATGCTCCTCTTTTTGGCTCTCCTTTTACGCCGTCATCGTGACCTTCAGCGTTGGCCCTACCTTAGCAGTGGTGCAAAGAAGTAACAACAGCAACAACAATGCCACAATGATCCCAGTGAACGTTGGGGTGGTTCTTGATCTAGAAACTATTGGAGGTTATAGGTTTGAGAGAGAAGAAAGTGTTTTCGGTTACTTGAAGTATTACACTAAGAGATGTCAAGTTTGGAACGCTCAACAGTATTACCTTCAGTGTAGGGAAACCCTAGATTTTATATATATACAAGTTATTGGGCTCCAGCCCATATGGACCCAAATAACTATGCTTTTACCTATTGGGCTTGTATGTGAATATATTATTTGGATTATATTAACAATATATCCAACAATCTCCTCTTATGTTCACCATACAACACAATCCAATACGGTGATTAGTGTAATATTCAGACAAAGAGGAATTATTAACATTCAGTCCAAGACAATCAATTTAGATCAGTCAACGAGTTTTTTTCTTTTCTTTTTCAGTAGTAAAGTATTAAACTCAATTACATTTGCAATCCAAATAAGTAAATCATCATTATCATGAAGCTATTCTGAGATCATCAAATCAAAATTAGTATTAGGAGTTTTAGATTCAGTCTAAACTCATTCAAATCCTAACACCCAAAATAAATCTCAGACTTAGTTCACAACCATCATATGCGGAATAATCAAGTATAAGTAGGCAATCAAAATAGTCCAAGGCCTTACAGATATAAGAAACAAGCATAATAATGTTCACAAAATAGAAATAACAAAATGCAAGTCTTAAATAAATAGACTCCATCAAAAATAGGCAATATCAAGTAAATTGTCAAGTCCCCACAAGCTCTAATTAATATATATATTCATTCATCAAGTAGGTTATCCTGGTCAAGATCCCACTCATGAAGCTCTCCTCCATCTCTGCCATCTCCTGTAGAATGTCAAATATGAATTTCATATTACCATGAATTCAATCATTTGAATAAAAACTTATCACCATTCCATCATGCAAAGAAGAACATATATTGATATCATAAAGCATCATAATATCATATTCATAAACATCAAGCCAGTTTCATAAATTATGAACAAGACCTAAACAATGTAATTTACAAAGAGCCATTAACATAAGTTTATTTGTGAGAGAATAACTATTGTCTAGTTTCAAAAAACAAAACCAATAGCCAAGTCACTTACAATAACCTAGTCATATAATATCAAGTTTCAATTAAGAACAAGACCAACAAGCTTCTTATGTAAACAATTGTTTCTATGTTTCAATTTGGAATGTCACAATTACTGATTCCTTAAAGTCAAATAATCTAGCATTAAGTCTTTTAACCAAAAGGATAGTCCAACTTAGTTGAATTATATCATCAAGTTTGAAATGACACAAGCTCTTCTAATAGAACATTTGAATTAGGTTAAAGTTATCTTCATCAAGTTTGGAATGAGACAACTCACCCTTTTCAAATTAGTCAACAACTGTGAACATCGATGAAACATATAAATTGTGCTTATCATTATGACCAATAAATGAAGATTCGATAATTCAAAAAACATAATTAGAAGGTAAGTAAATGGTAATTAAGACTTGCCTATATAGTCTTTAACCCCATTTCCCCCACTATTTTGAATAATCGATCTTTAGGCATACATTTAATAAGAGTATCGGCTATGTTATCATTCAATTCACATCAATCAAGGTGATAACCCCTTGTTCTCTCAGATAATTCAACAACGCACGTCTCAGTCTCACATGTTTTCGTTTTGAATTAAAGAGAGCATTCTTGACAACTTAGACAGCTGCTTGATTATCACAAAATAGGCTTAAAGAATTCATCTTTAGCCGAGTCAAAGGAATATCCATATAAGATTCTTTATCCATTCGGCCTTTTTCGTCGGCTGAGGCTAATGCAAAATTTTTTGATTCCATAAACGACAATGCAATACAAGTCTGTTATTTGGATTTCCAAGTAATAGCAGCTCCACCCAAAGTGAATATATATCAATTAGTAGACTTACTATTTCCAATATCTGAACACCATGAGGCATCAGAATATTCATCCACAGTTGGAGGATAACCAGAATAATAGAAAGCATAATCTTTAGTACCTTTAAGGTATCTCATTAGCCTATTTAGAGCATTCCAATGCTCTTTACTAGAATTACTAGTGAAACGACTCAGCATGCCAACTGTAAAGGCTATGTTGGGTCTAGTGTAACTCATAGCATACATGAGACTACCAATTAGTTTGGAGTACTTTAACTGATCTACACTGATTCCTTCATTAGAACTCAGTCTGTTATTATAATCATATGATATCTCACTTGGTTTACACTTATCGTATCCCCAAGTAAAAAGTAGCTGCTCAATATAATGAGTCTGGCTAAGGGAGATGACTTGCTGCTTAAAGCTTACTTTCATGGTAAGAATGGTATTAGTAATACCAAGATTTTTCATGTCAAATTCTCTAGCTAAAGTAGCTTTCACGTCACTCACTACAAAATGATCGAAACCAATAATTAACATGTCATTAACATACAAGTAAATGATGATTATCTTATTTGACATAAAACGATGGTAAAGGCATTTATTTGAATAACTAGACTGAAAGCCATAACTCTTTACCACTTTGTCAAATTTAAGATGCCGCATCTTAGGTGCTTGCTTAAGACCATACAAGGATTTGCTCAATTTACAAACTTTATTCTCAAGACTTTTCATAACATATCCTCCAGTTGTTCCATGTAAATTTCCTCATTTAACTCTTCATTTAAGAAAGCTGTTTTTACATCCATTTGATGCACTACAAAGTGTTCAATAGATGCCAAAGCAATAAGAATTCTTATAGTTGATAGATCACACACAGGTATATAAACATCAAAATAATCTATTACATTCTGTTGTTTATAGCTTTTAGCTACTAAACGTGATTTGTATCTGGCTATTGATCCATCAATATTCGGTTTTTTTTTTCAGTACCCATTTACAACTTATAATCTTAGCCCCTTTTGGCAAATTTACTAATTGCCAACTGTGGTTCTGCAACAGAGAACTCATTTCATCATCTATGGCTTCTGCCCACAATAAGGATTCCCTATATCTCATTGCTTCCTGATAGGAGAATGGATCATCCTCAAGATGGTAAGTAACAAAGTCATTATCAAAACTTTTGGAAACTCTCTCTCTTGTAGATACTTTAACTAAAAATTGTTCAACAGTCAGCTGTGTAGAATTAGTGTTAGAAGGGCCCGCTTCAAATTCAATAGAAGATTTCAAAATCATATCTGTAGATCCTGAAACATTCAAGCCTTAATCTTTGAGAAACTTATTTTCGAAGAACATTGCATCTCTAGATTCTATTATTGTGTTAGTAAATAGATCTAAAAATATATTTGCAGCACTATCTTTTGCACTACCTAGATATGCACAAGTAATAGTTCTAGGTCCCACCTTAGGTCTCTTAGGATCTTGTATGCTTACATAAGTAATACAGCCCCAAGTCTTAAGAGTATTATATCTACAAGGGCGTTTATGCCATATCTCATAAGGTGTCATAGACAACTTAGAGTGCGGTAACCCGTTCAAGATATGATTAGCAGTTAGAACTGCTTCTCCCCAGTAGGAGGAAGACATGCCAGCTGTAAGTAACATAGAATTTAAGATTTCGGTTAACATTCTATTCTTACGCTCAACAACACCATTTGATTGAGATGAGTAAGGAGCAGTGATTTCAAGTATTATACCTTCTGAAGCACAAAATTCCTTAAACCTTGTCATTGTATATTCTCCTCTTCTATCACTCATAAATCTCTTAATTTTCAAGTTGAGTTGATTTTTTACTCTACACTTGAAAATCTTAAATTTTTCAAAAGTCTCATCTTTCGATTTCAACAAATAGACATAACAATATCTAGAAAAATCGTCTATAAATGTTATTAGATACTTCCGACCACCTCTAGTAATGTAATTTCTAAAGTCACAAATGTCATAATGTATTAGCTCAAGAAGTTGTGTGCTTTTAGAAACCAATTTGAAAGGTTTTCTAGTGATCTTAGCCTGTGCACACACTTCACATTTGTCAAATCAAATAGAAGTATCTAATGGAGTGTTGTGAGTTCTAATCAGATGTTGCATTTTCCTATAATTCACATGTCCAAGTCTATTGTGTAGCAACTTTGGATCAATCAAAATAGAATTCACATGGTTCATGCTATCAATATTTAAACTCAACATATACATACCATTAACCATGAATGCACAACCAAAATAACATGAGTTAACAGACAAAGTTACTCTACCATTCATAATTGAAAAAGACATACCAGCTTTATCAAGTAAACTCATAGATATCAAATTCTTTTTAAGTAAAGATACTACTCTAACATATTTTAGAGTTAGTAATTTACCTGAAAAAAGCACCAAGTTTGCAGTTCCAGCGTATGTTACATTTGCTTCACCACCATTGCAATTTTCCACAGTGTCTTTCACTTCTGTGACCTTAGTGAGTAAGTTCTTGTCATTTGTAGCATGACAAGTAGTGCCACTGTCCGACTACCACTCAAAAGAGACACGGGCCTTACATTCTTCATCATTCCAACGAAGGCTCGAGGCTCAAATTCATTAATTAGCATATTAGCCTTATTTTGTGGTATGTCATCTTTTGGCTTTTTTGGTAACTTACACTCTACTGTCCAGTGACCCCACAGTTATGGCACTTGCCCTTCTTCTTCCTTTTGGAGATAGTCTTTTTGGCCTCTAACTATAAAGAGGATTCACCTTTTGGTGACTTGAAGGACTAACCTTTTAGTAACTTGAACCTTTTCTGAAGTTTATTGGAGTGTGAAATTAAGTTGGCAACTGATTGTTGTTGTCCTATTTATTCCAAACTCTTTCTAGTAATATTTTGATCATCAATGTGAATATACCTCTTTAATTCATTCAGTCCCATCTGTACCTTCAGTTTGTGCATTTCAGTCTTGAAAGAACTCAATTCAGTTGGTAACTTGCTCAACACAAGACCGACAAAGAGATTATCGAACATATCAGAGTTATCACCTTTCAGCTTGTTCCTCATGTTCTCAAATTCAACTAACTGAGAGGTAATACTTGAATTCATAGTGAATTTAAAGTCAAAAAATTTCTCCGCTAAGAGAGTTTTAGAGAGTCTCTATTGTTTTTGGAATTGAGTATTCAAGTGATCACATATCTCTTTCACCATCTTATACTCACCATAAGTCATAGCCAGATTAGGATTTAAAGAGTTTAACAAGTAATCTCTACAAAAATCTTCATCTTTGTTCCATTGATATTCATCCACATCTTCAATGGTAGATGCAAAATCACTTAACACAGTATAGAATATCTCACGTTCTTTCATGCCAAATTGAACATGTAATTTCCATCAATGAAACTCAGTAACATCGAATGATTGCAAGTTTAGAATATCATAGAACTATGCTTTGCCATTTTAATTAGAGCAAAGTATTAGAAAGAGTGCACTTTGAAGTCTTCGGAACCACAAAGTTGAATAACTCTCTTAACCTCGATCAAACCACTTGCCAAAACAAACCCCAAAAACAGATCTGGAGTGCCCAAAAATCTTAAGATGGACTGCCCCTTTTGCTGAAATTCGCTGGAAATTTCGTCACCGAAATTCATTGAAAATTCGCTGAAAATCGCTGAAAATTCCAATGGAAACTTCCAGATGCCATAACTTCTCCGTCCGACCTCCGATCAACACGAGTGACCACTCAAAACGTTTGTATCAACGAGTAGAACAAAGCCCAAGTGGTTTCACCCTCTAAAATTGGCTATAATTTTGGGTTTTTTTGAATCAAAGATTTCGGTCACCCGAATCTTCAAACTCAGATCCTGCCCAATACCACCATCGATAAATTATACCTGTGAATTCGCCTTGATGAAATCTTCAAGAAGACACCTTACTCACTCAAATCCAACACCAAAATCTAATACTTCAAGAATGTTGGAGGTTATAAGTTTGAAAGAGAAGAAAGTGTTTTCAGTTACTTGAAGTATTACACCAAGAGACGTCAAGTTTGGAATGCTCAACAGTGTTACCTCCAGTGTAGGAAAACCCTAGAGTTTATATATATAAAAGTTATTGGGCTCCAGCCCATATGGGCCCAAATAACCATGTATTTACCTATTGGGCTTGTACGTGAACATATTATTTGGATTATATTAATAATATATCCAACAGAAACATGAGTGGGTCAGATGGGATTGAGCTGCATTACCATGTCTCTCTCTGACTTTTATAGTTCAAACCCTTCTTACAAGACCAGGCTCGTCCTCAACGTAAGAGATTCCAAACGAGATGAGGTTGCTGCTGCCGCGGCAGGTTCTCTCTCTCTCTAGCATATTAAGTGGTCATGATGCTTGTCCGAAATTATATAATGACACCAGTTTTTGGGTTAAAAACCTTTGTACTTCTGTTGATAGTGTTAAAGTTTGTTTTGGTTAATCTCTGCTTGAACTTGGAAGTGGCTTGGTTTTGGGTTAATACACATCTTTCTCGTAAAAGATAAAGAATTTTATGCGGCTGTCTGGGTGATGCAAGATAATACCAATTATTGTTCATATTCACGTACTTGCCAATCATTTAAAAACTTCAGCTTCTATATATTTGAAATTTGAAAAGAATTCCCAGTTAAATCTTCAGCAATGCGACGACATCCAAGGCAATATGCATTTTCGTACCAGAGCTTGTCCAAGCCCCAGTTTCCAAAGCTCCAAGAAGAAACGAACAAGGGCATCAAAAAATCGCCTCATCCTCTAGAATCGCCTGTCGACATTTTATGGATATGACTTTTCTTTTTGGGCAAAAGTCACTAAAAATCCTAAATTATGTCCACTGTGACACAGTTATATTATTTTTTTTTCTGACATCAAAAATTTCAAATTTATACGTGTGACACATTTACTCTTCATCAAAATTTGATAAATAGTAATTGTTAAAAATCTTTCTACATAGTCACCAAAAAGTAAACAATGTTGACATGGTAATCATGTGACATAAGTGAAATAAAAATGAAATTGTTTTTGTTGAAGTGTCATCTAACAGAACATTAACGAGAGGTAAACATGTCACATAAGTATAAATTTAGAGTTTTTTATATCATGAGAAAATTTAAGGGAAAAATGTCACAATTGATATAACATGGGGTTTTTGACATCACAGAAAAATATCAGAGTAAATATATATTATAGTGGACATATTTTGTAAATGTTTTCTAATTTTTTCCTTATTTTTTTTAACTTTTCAAGGTTAATGAGAGAATTATTTTCTAGGGGTACTTAACCATTGTGACAAAGAAGTAACTATTATCTTCTAATTGAACCATAGATAGCATAAAGTCAGTAATGACGATTCAACTTGTTCTCTTCCACACTAGACAACTTGACGCTTAGCTTGAGACCCGAGAAGATTCGAGGGATTTGGTCAAATCCCACGGAACATTTGACCGTGGAACCGTTTATTTTATTCATTTCTTCCAATTCTTGGAGTATACTTTTCAGAACCTATCTTGGCGATAGCCTGACGGAGGTAGTTATTTCGATCGCACCCTAACTGAAAATCTCCGATCTGCTAAAGTTTCTTCTTGGGGTTTTGTTTCGTGTGTTTAAGGATGCAGCATCGTTGAAACTATGATGTATGATTTATGGATCATATAGATCAATTTTATTTCGACCATCCATTATTATATGGGTCCCATGATAGGAGCCACATTACTATTCATTGAAATGGTATCGATCAACATGATAAGCATGTTATAATTTCTCAGTACCTATTGGTGTTGGTAAAGTTGACTTTGAATTGAAAAGTCCACCTTCTCTATCATCTCATATTTCAACACATGAAAGCTGGCTTGGATTTTAGAGTGGAATTTTCTGAAGCCATGAGATGAAGAGGTCAACTTGACGATGAAGAAGATTTGGCTTGATGTTAACCACTTTCATTTTGCTTTTAATTAACTTCAGTTAAAATAGTAAATTCACAGTAATTTTGCAATATCATTTGCCAAAAAATTTCTTTCTGTAAATAATATTAATTACATGTTGTTTTCCAACTTCAAGTTCCTACTTTTATTTTTCTTAAACACTTTTACTTATCGAATTGTTATTGACTTTTGATGGATCCATAATCTGCCGTATTGTTATTTTTTCTCCGTCTTTTCTCGTTCACCGCTGCAGCACTTGATTTGATAAAGAATAAGCAAGTCCAAGCCATAATCGGCCCCCAAGGTTCGATGCAAGCAGACTTCCTCATTCACCTTGGAAACAAATCTCATGTGCCCATCATCTCTTTTTCTGCCACTAGTCCTTCCCTCAGTTCGATTCGAAGTTCGTATTTTATTCGAGCCGCGCAAAATGACTCGTCCCAAGTGAATGCCATAAGCACAGTCATCCAGGCTTTTGGCTGGAAAGAAGCAGTCCTCGTATGTGTGGACAACGAGTTCGGAGAAGGCATCATACCTTCTCTTGCCAATGCTTTGGAAGAAGTTGGCACACAAGTACCCTATAGGAGCCTCATTTCTCCTTCGGCCACGGACTATCAAATCTTGCAGGAACTCTACAAGTTAATGACAATGCAAACAAGGGTCTTCATCGTGCACATGTTACCCCCCCTCGGTTCTAGGCTATTTGCCAAAGCTAAAGAGGTGGGAATGATGAGCGAAGGTTATGTGTGGATCTTGACTAATGGAATCACTGACCTATTGGGTTCTATGGATTCATCTGTCGTTGCTAGTTCGATGCAAGGAGTACTGGGCATCAAGACTTATATCCCGGACACACCCAACCTAGACAACTTCATGGTCTGATGGAAGATGAAATTCCAGCAAGACAATCCTTCCATCTATAATCCTATGTTGAACATTTTCGGATTTTGGGCTTATGATGCTGCTTGGGCTATGGCAATGGCTATCGAACAAATGGGCACGACGAATTTTAACTACCAGATGTCGAATTCTTCAACAGATGCAACGGACCTTGACACGATTGGGGTCTCTCAAAATGGGTGGAGACTTCTCCAAGAACTAGCCAATGTGACATTCACAGGCCTTGCTGGAAAATTTAGACTCATCAATGGGCAGCGAGAGTCGACAGTGTTCCAAATCGTTAATATCAATGGAAATGCAGCAAGAGAGATTGGGTTTTGGACGCTAGAAAAGGGGCTGCTAAGAGATTTATATTCACTCAACACAAGCAAATATCCCATTAATCTCAGATCGATAATATGGCCAGGAGATTCAACCTCTGTTCCTAAGGGATGGGAGATTCCCCCAAATGGTAAAAGGCTGAAAATTTTAGTCCCCAATAAGGACAGTTTCTTTCAATTTGTGACGGTGACTCAAGATCCTAGCAGAAATACATTCCAAGTCACTGGATATTGTACCGACATCTTCCGAGTTGTCATTGAAAAATTGCCTTATGATGTGGCTTATGACTTTATTCCGTTTCCCTTCACTGATGGAAGTAGCGCTAATAGTACTTATAATGACATGATCGATCAAGTATTTTATAAGGTGAGCAAGTTCTTAATTTCATTGGAATGCATGTCAAAAATTATATGCTATCATGTGGTTGACAAAGAAAACATTCCCCTTCCTTTTGTTGGAATAGAATTACGATGCAGTGGTGGGTGATACAACAATCATTGCAAACAGATCATTATATGTGGACTTCACCTTACCATACACTGAATCGGGGGTTGCAATGCTCGTGCCATACAAGGATAGCAAGAGCAAGAATGCTTGGGTTTTCTTGAAGCCACTCACTTGGGACCTTTGGTTAACAACCGGATGCTTCTTTGTGTTTATAGCGTTGGTCGTGTGGATTCTCGAACATCAGATTAATGAAGAATTCAGGGGTTCGATTGCGCATCAAGTTGGCACAAGCTTTTGGTTCTCATTTTCAACCATGGTCTTTGCACAAAGTAATCACCCTTCACTTTAATAAATCAATCGAACATTACAATTTCTATATTGTTCTTAAAAAATTTAAATGCATTCTCTAAATTTGGATTGCAGGGGAGAGAGTATCTAACAACTTAACCAGATTTGTTGTGATCGTGTGGTTTTTTGTGGTACTTATATTAACACAAAGCTATACGGGAAGCTTGAGCTATCTGTTAGTGGTGCAAAATCTTCAACCAACTATGACTGATATGGATCAACTTCTAAAGAGTGGAGAAAAAGTGGGTTACCAGCATGGCTCTTTCCTTTATGGAATGCTAAAGCAAATGAAGTTCGATGATTCCAGACTTATATATTATCGTTCTCCTGAAGAATGCGATGCGCTTCTTTCCAAGGGAAGTGCAAAGGGCGGGATTGGAGCAGCATTTGACGAAGTCCCCTACATTAAACTTGTTTTTTCTCAATATTGCAATAAATATACCATGATCCCGACATTAAAAACTGCAGGATTTGGCTTCGTAAGTCCTCAATCTCTCAATTTTAGCTCGGAAAAGAAAATCCTCAAAATTTCCAATTACTAGGATTATCCGTTATTTCTTTGACTGAAATATCTCATCTCCTGCTTTTGGTTTACAGATTTTCCCCAAGGGATCTCCGCTAGTACAAGACATTTCGCGAGCAATCCTTAACGTAACTCAAGGGCCCAAAATGCGTAAAATCGAAAATACATGGTTTCCATCAAAATCCAATTGCCTGGATTCGACTAACTCAGCTTCTTCCAACAGCTTGGATCTTGACAGTTTTTGGGGCCTATTTTTTATTGCTGGAGCTGTTGCAGTTCTAGCTCTCTTAATTTTCATGGTCATGTTGGTCAAAAGAAGTTGGCATGAAGTAGAAAGTTCTCCAAGTTCGTTGCAGGAGAAAATTGTTTTATTGGGAAGAAGATTTTACCAAAGACACCTCAATTCTTATAATTTTAGGGAAGGCAAAAATAGAAATACGGATGATGGTGGCAATGAGGTTGTAGCTGTTGAAACTTCAGAAAACACTAACTTCCCTTTGAGTTCGTCAAGAGACTTCAGCCAAGACAACGATGATATAAACAATGAGCAAGGCACACCATCTGTAGAATAATGACTTCATAATCATGTAGATGAAGGGTGTCCAACGTAGCAATACATGTCGAGCTTACAAATGTTAGATAAGAGAGGTACATACCTCAACAACCTTGGATACTAAACTTACATGCCTCAACAACGTCGAACTTTGTACTATTGGATGACAATGATTTCCCCCTCATTCTCCTCTCATGTAAGGACTACGATTGATACTGCTCACTGTCAAATTGCAGATAATATAACAAAAGATAGATGTCTTTCAAAGCATTTTCCAATGGACCTTACATGCACGTATTAGCTTCTCTTATCCTATAATGTATTGGCAATGAAAGTGTTCATTGTTATTTCAATAACTTGATTTAGTAACAAAAGATGACATCTTAAACTAAAATCTAGAATGTATAATGAGAAAGTTCGGTAGAATAGGCTTCCATGGATGAACCAACCGTCAAAATCCTATGTTATCATCTTTTATATAAATGGACATAATCAATTGGCTTAGTGACATACAAAGTGCTCTGAATATTCACTTTATTATCAAACCATTCTATTTAACTAAAGGAATCCATTGACACCTAAATTGTTACCAACAAATTCAATATGTATATTTTTTTGTAAATAATAATAATAATAATATAGAAGAGAAGAGAAGAAAGAAAAAGTTATCAACATATATATAGATAAACAAAAAGTAAAGCACAAAACACCATGAAACCACATGTGCAGCCCATTAGAATCACCCGAGGCCCATCAGCCAATTGGTCTAATTAGAGCCAACTCAATTCGGCCCATCACTCTTCAGCCCGTCCAGAAAACCAGGTCCAATTCGCTCATCAACAGCCCAGGAGCCCAAATCCATCAAACGCTTCACCTTATCCCACGGCACATGAGAGGTCTCCTCATTAGTCAAAGCTGGTTCTCTCTCTCGCTGAAGGTTTAACTCTATCGTCGGAGGCACCCCTGCGTTGTTGAGAGCTGAGGAAGAAACGGATGCGATGGTTGAACACACGTTGGTGAAGACGACGCAGGGAAATCCTCAAGTTTGGTATTACCAGCAGTCATTCATTTTAAAGTTCATTACCAAAGGTCTCGGTTTGGCAAATACTTCCGATGTTCACATGTAATGGATAAAATAGTCAAACAGGTGAATTGGGTGATCCATATAACCAATTTTGATCAATTCCCATACAATACAAATATAGTAAGTTATACTCTACTTAACCGATATTGCTAAAGTACTTATATATTTGATTACTTCTATATTTAATCAAATCTAGGGAAACTCACACCCAAATTGTAGTGAAAGCACGAAATAAGCAGCGCAAGATCGAATGAGGGCGAGGGAGAGTAAAGAGAGATTCATAGAAGTGGATTGAGTCAAAGTAAGTTGTGATCTCATTTAGCATCTATATCATTATTGACACTTATATTGTGGCAATCTAGTTAGCTGTTTATTATATTTAAAAATTAGAGATTAACTTTTGACCCTTAAACAAAAATATTATTAAATTGCACTAAGATATTATGAGTTTTTTCATTAATAGCCCACATAATTGCATTGGACTGGTGCGGAGAAGTAGAAAGTGGAATAAGCTCTTAAATGGCCGATTATGCATGTGCCTACCACATGAAGTGCTTAAATTAGGGAAATTGATCTGCAAGAGGGATTGGGTTTTGGACGCAAGAAAATGGGCTGCTAAGACATTTGAATTCGTCCAATATGAGCAAATATTCCACTTCGAAGAGTAATCTAGGATCAATAATATGGCCAGGAGATTTGACCACTTTTCCTAAGGGATGGAAGATTCCAACAGTTAAAAATCTTAGCTCCTATAAAGGATGGTTTCAATCAATTTGTCATGGTGAGTGATCCTACCACGAACACATCCAAAGTCACTAGATACTGTATCAACACCTTTCAAGCCGTGATGGAAAAAACTGCCTTCTGTTGTGACTTATGAATTTATTCCCTTTTCCTTGCCTAATGGAAGTAGAGTTGGCAATTACAATGACATGATCGATCAAGTATTTCACGGGGTGAGTTAACTCATCGCAAATGCTTCATTTCATTTCTTTTAGATGTTGAAACTAACTAAAAATGCAATTGACAAAGAAAATTTTTCCCTTCCTTTTGTTGGAACAGAAGCATGATGCAGTGGTGGGGATATGACTATCATTGCAAACCGATCATTGCATATGGAGCTCATCTTACCATACACCGAATCAGGGATTGTAATGCTCGTGCCATATAAGGACAAGAAGAGCAAGAATGCTTGGGTATTCTTGAAGCCACTCACTTGAGACCTTTGGCTAACAACCGGATGCTTCTTTGTGTTTATAGCAATGGTCGTGTGGATTCTTGAACATCGGATCAACGAAAATTTTAGGGGTTCAGCCTCACATCAAGTTGGCACAAGCTTCTGGCTTTTGTTTTCAATCATGGTCTTTGCACAAAGTAATCGCTCTTCACTTTAATAGATCAATCAAACATTACAATTGACATAATGTTCATGGAAAAGTCATTGCAAACAGAATTGCGCCGGAAAGCTTAAAATAATTACATGACATAAATGTAATAAAAGTTAGAAAAGGACATCAATGAATTTTATTTCACGAATTTTTCAAGATTATCTTCTGTTCCAATGGTGATCGGCTCTGGTTTTAGTTTTCCTTCCTGGCCGAGTTCAAAAGGTGATTTCTTTTGAATGAAAGTATTAAACGGTTAAGTGATCCTACTAGAATTATAATCTGATACATACAATATTATCCGATTAGAAATTTTAGTAATGGATCAATTTATAGTAATTTTCTAAACGGGCCCTAATATGTTTTGATTTTCTTCTGGATAAGTCACCCAGAGAATGATTAATGGATTACTAAGCCAAACCTAACCCCATAGCAATTCGCAACTTTTTGATTAATTAACATGCAAAATCAATTCAATTAGGATTTTCCATTGTATTGGTTATTAGTAGGTCGATTAAACACCAAAAAAAGTGTGGAAGTGTATTTTATTTCTGCAAACCAAAGATTATGATTTATGGACTTGACTATGTTAAATTACTCTGACAACGTTTCGATACCTTTTCTCTTTAATTTATATAATATTTTGGAAGCAAGTTGGATTAATTTTTAACCAAGCCACTAACATGCAATGGGTGATCATGCAAGTGCATAATAAATAAAGATAATGACAATAAATAAACTGCAAGAAGAAAAGAATTCAAGCACTAGAGTTAATCTAGCACTAAGTGTATTAGCCTAACCATGATTTTCTAAATAAATATGCAATTCTAATTAACTCTTTTTGGGGTTTTTTTTTATGAAGACTAAGCAATGTATGCAATGCAAACTTAGATCTTAATGCAATTAATGAAAAATGCAATCTACATGACCTAATTCTAATGACATGCAAAGATAAAATAAAATTATTCTAACATGACATGCGATTTTAACAAAATGAATCTAGACATGCAATCACTAAAAGACATGAAAAATATGACATAACAATAATGTGACAAATATAATGACATGGCATAGATAATGTGGCACAATGACGTGGAAGAATATGATAACGTGGCATGATGATATGGCAAACATGATGATGTGGAGTGACACATATTAGGGACGTGGCAAGCTTGATATGGCAAGATGTCATGCATATGATATGAGCATGCTAATTGTTTGGACTTTTATTAAAATTCAAAATAAATTATTTATATTGAGATATTATCCAATTCAAACTTGGAAATAAATTAGATTAAATCGTATTTCAACTTGGAAACTTATTTTAAATTATTAAATAATATCTAATCTTAGCTAGAAAAACTGTCCTATTTCTTCATCATGAGATGAAATCTTTTTTGTATTTTTCAAATAACAAAAGCGATCAAACAAAAAAAAAGCTCAAAATCACAAAAGATATCCAATCAACTCAAACTTGGAAACCAATAAGCCAACACCCCAATCTTAGTTACTACAAATCAAATTACTGTTTTCCATCAAACCATAACTCCATCATAATGCCTAGGGATTAAGTTACCAATTATGGGATAAGTATATTAGAAGTGCCAAAAATTGTGTGCAACGCTTACTTTAGTGCCCAAAGTTTTTTGTTTTTATGGTAAGTGCTATTTTTGTTTTTTAAAATGATTACTTAAGCGCCAACTCTAACATGAATCGTCAAACATCCAACGTGGTTATATTTTATTAATTTCTCAATCCTACATGGGCATGCCTAATCAGTACATAAAATTTAAATGGCATTGTCTAAAAGTTATAAATATTGATCATTTGAGTATCAAATTTTGAATGTTAGTCATTGATAAAAAAAAAAAAAAAAAATCACTTAAGTACCAAGCATGTCATATGAAAATGCTAAGTGGACCGGAGGTTTTTAAAAAAAATTAATTATAAATACCACATAATTAATTTGGCTGGAATTTCTCACTATTGACACTTAAGTAATCCGGCAAAAACTTTGGGCACTAAGTGATCACCATACACAATTTTTTGTACTCCTAATGTACTTAGCCTCCAATTATGCACATGTTTTGAATTAAGAAATTTTCCTAATTTGGATATGCCTATAATCTTAAAATAATAATGTTATATCACAATATATTCAAATTAGGCAATGAAATTGATAATTCAAATTCGGATAAGTAACAATACCTAATTTGAAAGATTTGGCTTCTGGATTGGGGACCGACGGAGGGACGCTCGCAGTGGTGGCCAGCGGTGGCAGGTTCTCGGCCAAGGGGTGGCTCATGAGGGGGAGAGATCGTGGTCCAGGGACGCGGTCGAGACACGGTTCAACAGCAATTGGACTCGCGGTGGTATTGCAAGCCCGTCAGAAACTTGCATAAATTGGATGAACTCGCTTGGAGTGCCGCGGGTTTATTGGGAAATAGGTCATCGTCATCGGGCCGAGGAGTCCGTTAGGCCTGCAACACAGAACAGCTGCAGCGAGTGAAGTGGGGCAGCGGCTTGTCGGCGAAGTGGGACCATCGATGGATGGTCGTCTCAGGTTGGCGGTTGGTGAGCTGCTTGGTTTGGTTCGGTAGTGGACGGAGAGAAGGGGCTCTCGGCCTTGGCTGCTGGTCGAGACGCAGTGAAAACCTGCAAAATAGAAAACGCAGCACTCCTCAACTTGGTAAGGGTGAGGTTTCAGCGTAGGCTCGGTAAGGGGACAGCGATGCAGGCTGCGATTACGGCTGGGTCTCAACTAGTCGTCGTCGATTGATCTGGTTGAGCGATGGTCCACAAGCACAACAATGGTGCATCAGCTTCGTCAAGAGGAGGTAGCAACGACAAGCCTACCTAGCTGTCGTTGGGGCAGCAAACGATGAGGAGTGGCGGAGGGCAGTAGCAAGGTTGTGGCCGTGAGGAAGGATCCTCAGTCGCAACTCCCTCTCTCTCTCTCTCTCTCTCTGTGTTTCTTTATAATGTTTGGTCGAATTTGCCTCCATTCTCATGGTCACTAAAAGCGCAAATGATAACCACTCTGCTTTCCAAATATATTTCTTCATTTTTATTCCTAAATGAGTTTCTGAGAAAAATATGCATTTAATAACAACATAAAATTTCTATTTTTAAAATCAAAATTCGTTTGATAATGAAACAAAATTTCTCTCACTATCCATCGCCAAACAGGCGACCTGCAATCGGAGGTGGGCGATCGACAGCAATGACAAGCGATGGCTGGTGGGTGGACAGCTAGTGGCAGAGGCAAGCAATGAGAAGACTTTTACTTCTCATTTTTATTCTAGAAATATTTATGGACTAAAAATTTATTCCAAAAATTGAAAAATGAAATTATGTTACCAATTTGATTTCTTTTCCAAACTTGTTTTTGGAGCACAAAAATAATTTTAGCCAGAAATAAAATGGTAATTATACACACCCTAAGTGTGCAATAAGGCCTGGCCCAATTTTGCTATATTCATGGGATTAGTCCATATAATTCAACTAAGCTTAGAACCTTAAATTAAGTCCCTCCATTGTCGGTCCAATTAAAATGCAATATCATCTTAACTATTAATGCAAAAATGCTCATAATAACTATATGTGATTTAATTTTTTATTATTGAGGGGCCAAGGTTGATCCCTAATTTTTCTAAATGACACAATGAATCACCAAAATTGAAGTGTCTATACAACATTGGAAAAAAAAATCCTAGATTGGTCAAAATCTAATAGATGATGAAACTCAAGGCTTTTTAGTAGGTAAAAAATTTCGTGGGAAAATTACCAAAAAAGTCATAAACCTATTATAATTATGTCAATTTAGTCATAAACTTTTTTTTTTGCCAATACAATCTTAAACCTTTTTGTATTTATGCCAATTTAGTTCATCAAGCCAAATTTGGTGGCTATCCCACAAGGATTGACATGGAAAAAATTTTAATAATTTTTTTCGAATTTTTTAATAATTTTTTTTTTTTTTTTTTTTTTTCCATCCTTCTTCCTTCTTCCTTCTTCCTTCTTCCTTCTTCCTTCTTCCTCTAGACAGTTGCCACCAGGGTGAGGTCAACCTCACCAATTCTAACAAGGCATGACCTCACCTAGCGATGGCATGGCTTGATCTTGCCAGTGGCCTACGAGGGTGAGCCTCACTAGATCTGGTGAGGCCTCACCCAGTGATGGCGAGGGTGAAGGTGAGGGCGAGGGTGAGGTCAGCCTCTTGCCAGCCAAAGGAAGAAAGATGACAAAAAAAAAAAAAAAAAGAGAAAAAAAAAAAGAAAGAAAAAATAACAAAATTAATAATAAAAATTTGAAAATAATAAAAAATTATTTAAAAAATGTCAACATCAACGTTGACCGAATGACTAGAGGAAGAACACCAACTGTTCTTGGGAGTGGAGGAAAATACTAGCACTGAGAGGTGAAATTCTTCCATTCTTTAAGTGGAAAATAGGTGATGATTCGTCCACTTCGCTTTGGTTTGATCATTGGCTTGATATTGGTCCGCTTAATGCAATATTCTCGGACACCTATATATATCAATCGGATCTCACTAGACAAGCTAAAGTGGTGGACCTATATACTCCACAAGGTCAAATGCTTTTCCAAGAGCTTTTATTTTGGCAAATCCTGGTTCCCCCCCTATCACAAGGCCAAGATAGACTCTCCTGGAAAGAGGATTCTTTGGGCAATTTCTCGGTTGCATCGGCATGGGCTGCTATTCGTAGGAAATCACACATGATTCCTTGGTCATCTTTGGTGTGGAACAAGGCTATTATACCTAGGCACCAATTTCTTCTTTGGCTGATCGTCAAGAACCAGCTACCAACCCAGGTATTCCTCATGTCCCCTTTGATAGGATACCTAACACATCCTGTGCTTTTTGTAACTCAAGGCCCGACTCAATTGACCACTTATTTTTTGACTGTGGTATCTCCAACTCCCTTGCTATGTTTTGGGCTTCAAAATGCAATTTTCCCTGGCATAATTCTTCATGGACAAACAACCTTCTTTGGGCCATCAATTCACTATCTGGTAGAGGGTTCTCAAGGGAGATCACCCGTTTCTCCTTTGGTGCCTTATGCTATGTAATTTGGAAGATGAGGAATGAAATTCTCTTCCAAGTGCATGATTTATATATTCCATCTATGAAGTAGTACATTTCAAAGGCGGTTAAGGATAAAGCTCTTGTTTTTAAAAGGGTCGAGGATACCTCCGGTAATAGGATGATGTAGAGAAGTTGGGGGATTGACCTTTGTATTTTTGATGTGATGCCGAGTGAGGCTCAGGAAAGGGCTGTCTAGGTTCTTTTGTTTAGTTTTGACTACTCTGTGTGTACATCCCTTTGTGATCATGGTACCCTTTTACTCCAGTGACTTGTTGTCCCGTAGAGTGATTGTTGGTGCCATGTCTCACCTTCCCTGTATAGGTTCTCTTGGTTGAAAGCTTTTATAATACTTACCTTACCATAAATAAATAAATAAAACGTTGGCCGAATGACTAATGCCAACTAGCCAATATTGACTAGATAAATTGAATTGGTATAAATATAACAAATTTAAATTGAACTGATAAAAAAATTATGACTGAATTGTCATAATTATAATAGGTTTCGAATTTTTTTGGTAATTCTCCAAAAATTTTGTGGTCAAGATTGATTCAAAACGTCATTTATTGAAGTCAAAATCCAAAACAAAATACCATCAAGGTCTTTCTTTGGATCACCGATTGTTGTAGGGCATGTATAACCTGTCTAATGAAGATGGATATTAACATGAAAAAGATTAGTCGGGACCAAAACTAAACGCCAATTGTCCACGTTAGGATCGGAAAAATAAGTTGACAAGTTTTCTCGCAGATTTAAGATATGCAAGAAATGAACTTCTCTGGCCAAAGATTCTTCCAAACTGATATCCAGTACAGTGCGAGACTTATCGTTCTTGATATGCTACGCCAGTTTAGCGAGCCTGCCACAGTGGTTATGTTGTGCATTTTTCAAACCGTTTGCATCTAAAAATGTAAGATTCTGCTAGATTTGAACAGTCTTGATGTCTCTGAAAAGACTCAAGATAAGGGCAGAGCCCGTGAGCATGGAGCTACGATCCATCGACTCCTTCTTGGAGAGTCCAAATCTATCTTGGTCATAGAGTTTTGAGAGGACTAAAGTATGTAACAAGTATCAAAACTTCCAAAAAATACATTTAAGTGCTTTTTTTAAATAAAAAAAATGGAGACACTTAAGTACTAACTCTGGCAAGGGTAGCTGAAAATTCAAATGTAGCTTATTTTTAATAATATAAGCAGTCTACGTAGCTCGCCGAAAAATCTACTTAGCAATGAAATTGTGAAACAACTTTGTTTTGCCCCAAATTTGACTTTTTACAGAAATATTAGTTAAAATAAATTTAAAAAACTAAATCAAAGAAAAAGAGGACAGCAACACATTTGACGAGGGCCTCCACAACCTTTGTTGCTACCTTGCCATTGCCGAAAAGGGTTAGCGATGGCGGGGCTAAGGTCGGCCTAGGTTGTTAGGCCCTGGGTGGTGATCTAAAACCTAGCTAACTGCCGATGAGGGCCTATAGGCCTTCATTTGGGGTGAGGATCATGGCCCTCCCCAAAATCCAGTGAGGGTCACCGACCCTCAGCCAATCAAGTCAAGGGTTGTCACTAGTTGTGACAACTAGTTGGGGCAACCTTGACCGACCCACATCTCATTGTCATCAATCCTTTCCAATGATGATGGGGCAATAAAGTCGAGGACTGTGGATGCCCTTGTTGAATGTGTTGTATTTTTACATTTATTTTAATTAATATTTACATAAAAAATCAAAGGCAAAACAATGTCGCTTTGTACTTGTGGCATTACATGGAAATTTTTAAAAAAAAAATAATGCCATGTGGATAATTTTTGTAAAACAATTGCCACGTCAGTAAAAAAAAGTGGCTGAAAAATGCCACATGTGAGATCTTGAAATTCAATCCCTATTTAAGATATGATGAATGGTTTATTTTATCAATACACAATTAGTAGGATTAGACTCTAAATTGATTCAATGATTATTCATGAGTCATCTAACTTGGTGGGAAAGGCAATTAAGGACTTTAACATGCATGACTAGAGAACTCGATCATAAAGATCGATGGGGGACAATCTTATGCTATTATAGGCTGATTTATAAATGGCTATAGATCAATTCGAAAATAGTGTATAATTTGATTGTGGGTGATTTGACACAATTACTATACTAATTATAAACGACCCTAAACAAATTCCAAATTATCGTGTACTTCGAAACGAGCACTTGACCTTTTACGATTACATGGCAACTGAGGGTCATCCATGAATCAAGGAGGCTCAAACGTGGATTGATATTAAATCAACCAAAGATTGAATGCACAAACTCCTTAAAGTTGCCTGTTAGTTCAAGTCATATTAAAGTCACATTTGATCGATTCTTACCATGAATTCTAATTCAATTACGGGGATTGAACTTTCAAGGATTTAGAGACAACCTAATTGAACATCACTTCATTAATTTCTCTATTTATCAGTAAACCCTAAACTTTGGACTAAAGTTAGCAAGTCGTGAAATTGGAAGCTATATGGGCTCACGATGGAAGCGAAGCCCAATAGGCCTCACGCCTATGAAGGACACCCAAATGGGCCCAACAAGACCAATTCAAGCTCATTTCCACTAATTGAGCACATTGTTGAATTTTGGGGGTTTGTATATCAATTGGCCCATGTACATGAACAGTGTTTTATACTATAGTTTGGTTTAATTTCTAGATTGCCCCTTCTAAAAGATTGGTTGGTTGAATAAGACAAAATTGGAGTCTTGCAAGAGGGAGTTAGGCACCACTTTTAGGGAAACTGGGGATCCATTTGCTATTGATCTGTCATTGATAGATTGTTGCACGTTTAGGTTGCACTTGAGTTGAGTTAACTCCCTAACCGAGGTTTAGGTGAGTTAACTCCCTAACCGAGGTTTAGGTCGTTAACTCACTGAGATTTTATCTCACCCATTGTTGTTTAACCATTTTCAAATTCATAGTATGGAGAATCGACAAGTGGTGCAGTTTGTTGTTGTGATTGAAATGAGTAGATTAACCCTGGCCATACTAGCTCATTTTGTTGGCTTAATAGGAAGTCGCCCCTCCAAAGAGCATGTATAATGAACTTCCTTAGGTTAATCAGTAGATAAATAAAGTGGTATTTTTGAATGTATTTTTGGTTGAGTTTTCCTACTATCCATGTTATTATGTTTGATTAGGTGGTTATGATTAGCTTTCGTATGTGTTTAGATAAAAAGAATTGTTGGCAACGCATTCGAGGACGTCGCATTCAAATGAATGCAAGAGTATAAGGGTTGTTGTTTGCTCAAGAGGGCACGATAGAGAGAATGTTCAACGGGGGTTCATAGTGGTGGCGACTCAGCAACAAGCAGTGGTGGCAACTAGCAGCTATGAGCAACAAAGCGAATGGTGGCAGTGAGAGCAGCGGTGAGGAGGGTGGTCGAAGGAGAGAGTTTAAAGGAGAGAGAGAGCTTGAGAGAGTTGAGAGAAAGAGAGAAATAAGTGAGCTTTTTCCCTTGCAAGCTTCAAGTCTTTTCCAATAACACAAGGGCAGTAATGAGCCAAGAGACATTTCCCCTTGATTTCCTCTATGGCACACACCATATGTGATATAACTTATTTGTGCTATAAATAATGCAATGAGAATAACTCCTAATTAGAACACATATTAAACTTTCTCATGCACAATACATACATGGGTGTTCTAATTATTTTGACCCCTCAAGTCACAACCAACACAAGAGTTGGTGGTCTTCCAGTATGACTAGGCATTGTCCTACCCCATCAAGTATGACAACGTCAAAGACCACTGATGCAAACAACATTCCATAAAGGAGCATCGGTCCGGCCTCAACCATGAATCGATATCCGGACCCCCGTTGGGCATCCAATGAAAATCGAGCAACCTCACAAGGCCATGGTTAACACAAGAGTTGTCAGTCTTCCAACATAATCGGGCATCCCTTTATGTGACCACATAAGCATAACAATCACTCAAGCTCATTTCATTTATCATCAATTAGCCAATGCAAACGTGGTTCATTCTCCCAATAATAAATTGCTACAACTTTTATACATAAAAATGTAGTAAAATAATCACACGTAATACATATTTACAATTAACATGTCAAACTTTGCATGCTTTCATTTTAAAACCTCCTCGCTCATATTTAACTCATAAAACATGACAATAAATCTAATACCTCAGAAATTATCATTTAAATGTCCATAAAAATATTTTTAAAAATTCGCAAACAAAGTTTTTCATTGGGCAATTATTTTTCATGGCAAAGCATGCCTCAAGCAATATAGAACATGCATGGTTCAATATATAGCTCAAGCATAAATCATATATAAATAGTACTTATCACCCTATTGCAATAACCTATCACTCCTTCTTGATAACATATCGCCTATGTAGCCATAACTTATCATCAATCCGATAGCTTATCACTCTTTTGGTGATAGTCTATCATTTATTTTTCCAATAGCTTATCGTCCATTTCATAATAGTTTATCACCATTTCTTCGATAGTCTATTGCGATAACTTATCATTCATTCTCAATAGCATATCATGATAGCTTATCAACTAAATTATCATTAATTAACACTAATCAAGATTAACTATAAATTAAACCACCCTTAATCAAGATTAGCTATAATTTAAACTACTCCAAATCAAGTTTAACACCCTAATAAAGGGATTAGGAGATTAACTCACCATTTAATGCGATGACAATGAAAATGGCAATGACAAAATGGTGAGAACGCGCTGCTCCAAGTGGCAACGTCCACGGCGAAACATGGCGAGGGAGGGCGGCTTAGTTTGAATGGTGAGGAGGGCAGTTCGGTAAGGGGACACTAGTGGTTGAGTGGCCATAGCAGATGGCTAGACGATGGTGACAATGGTGCATGGACAATGATGGTGGCGAGGTCATAGTGAACAACACAGTAGCAACCAAATGAATGAGAGGGGGGCGGATAAGATCTAGGGCCTTCAGTGGGCCGCCGGGGGAGGGAGGATGGACATGAAAAAAATAAGGGGAAAAGGGAGAAAACATAAGGAGGGGGAAAGAGAAAAAGAAAAGGAGAAGAAGAGAAAGAGAGAACATGGGGAGGGGAAAAGGGAAACAAAGAGGGGGGCTTGCAAAACAAGCCAATAAAGATATTTTGCAAGGCTTCTTCAACAAGCCAAAGTCTTTCTAGAATTGGTAAAATGGTAATTTAATATTTAGGAAAAATGTCACCAAAAATCCTAAACTATGCATTTTGTGACAATTTTACCTTGAAATTTTTTTGTGTTACCAAAAACTCCAAACTATGCAACCTGTGATAATTTTATCCTGAACTATATCACTTATGACAATTTTACTTCGAACTTTTTTTTGTGCCACCAAAAACCCTAAACTATACCACTTGTGACAATTTTACCCTAAGCTATATCACTTATGACAAATTTATCCCAAAGTTTCTTGGGTTGAAGGGCATTTTCATCATTTTTTTTTCTATTGATTGGAGGAAGCCAACGAGGCCACCCTCACCGGCGTTGAGCGAGGGCAACCCTCACTGGCGTCGAACGAAGGCGGCCAAGTCTTGGGCAACCCTCACTAACGTCGGGCAAGGGTCGCCCGGGCTAGATTCGACTTGGGCGGCCCTTGCCGGACGTTGGCGAGGGTCGCCCTCACCAGATCTAGCCTAGGTGAGGCAAGGGAGGCCCTCGCCTTGCCTAACCCAGGCGAGGGTGAGGGCTGCCCAAGCCAGATCCGGCAAAGGCCACCCTCTCTAGCGCCCTCGCCAAATTTGGCCGTCAGAGCCTCGCCTAACTCCGATGCTAGCAAGGCGGCCTCACCAACTTCCTTCGATCGAGAGAAAAGAAAAAGAAAAAGAATAGAAAATGACGAAAATGCCCCTCAGCCAAAAAGTTTGGGGTAAATTTGTCACAAATGGCATAGTTTGGGATTTTTGATGGCACAAAAAAAAATTTAGGGTAAAATTGTCACAAGTGGCATAGTTTGGGATTTTTGGTGACACAAAAAAAAGTTCAGGGTAAAATTGTCACAGAGAGTATAGTTTAGGGTTTTTGGTGACATTTTCCCTAACATTTAAGACATGAATTTTCAATTTTTCCCTTGGGCCAAATTGTTGAAATGAGCCTTGGACTTGGTGGCTTGATGGGCTTATTTGAAGAGAAATAGGCTAGAACTGCTCATTGGGCTTGAATTGACTTAAATGCACTAAATGAGCTTGCTTAAGCCCACTTGGCTTGGGTTAGGCCCAATGGGCCTTCACTTGGTCCACTCCTTTGTGGGTTTTAATTCCTTTTTTTCGAAACTTTTAGGCTTACTAATAAAGAAGAGGATTAATGAGGTGATATCCAATAGGTTAATTCTAAAATCCTTGAAAGTTTGATATCCGAAATTGGATTAAATTCGTGATTAAATTTGATCAAATGTGACTTTAATACGACCTAAATTATCAAGTGGTGTTTAAGGATTTTCTCACGTTTGACTTGTGGTTGATTTTTTTTCAATCCATATTTGTACCTCTTCAAATCAAGGGCAACTCTCGATTGTCATGTAATCATAAGGGATTAATTGCTCACTCTTAGTACAAAGTCAAAAGGAAATCAGTTTACCATCGTTCATAGTTAGTATCGCAATGGTGCAGAATCATCCACAATCTGACAACGTACTTCTGTCGAATCGATTTATTTCTATTCACTAATTAGCTTGTAACAATGTAGTATCATCTCTCTTTAATCCTTATGGTCGAGCGATTTATCCTTGATTGAATTCTTCAATCTTGCGCATTTTGATCTTTAGTTTTAATTCTTAAGGGTCTTTCCCAATAGTTAGTTAACTCATGAGTGATCGGTTTAGAGTAAATTTAACTAACAACACATTAACAAAATAACCATTTCATATATCTCGAAGTGGGTTTGAATTCAAGATGTTGCACTCTCCCTCTCAAAATCTCTCTCTCGCCCATCTTGTTGCTCACTTACATTCGCCTAGCCATGCCTCACCCCACCTTGCTGAGCCAAGTTGCCACATGCCTCAGGTCGTATGCCATGCCATTGTTGTGAGCAGCTCGCTTTGTCGTGTTGTCACCGTCATTTGCCGTCAAGTTTAGTAGCATGAATCCGTAATAACTTCCTAACCCTTGATTAGGGTAGTAGTTATGCAATGAGTTAGTGTTTAGACTAAGGTTAAGGATGATTATGTTAATTGATGAATGGTTTAGGTGATAGGTTATCGTGATAGTTGATAAATGCATGTGATAGATTATTGTGATAAGTGATAAGTAAATGTGATAGGTAATTGCAATAAGTGATAAGTGCACATAATAAATTATCGCTATAAGTGATAAATGCATGTGATAAATTATCGCAATAAGTGATAAGTGCACATGATAAATTATTACAATAATTGATAAGTGCTTGCGATAAGTTATCGTGAAAAGTGATAAGTGCTTGAGATAAGCTATTTTGATATGTGATAAGTGGTAAGCTTATGCATATTTTATGTGAATTGAAGTATGAATTGCTATGAGAACGAATTTAGCAATTACTGACCTTGAGTTTTTGCATTGAAAGAATGCTTATAAAGGCATGATAATGGTAATTCATCAGGTATCAAAGTTAGATGCCACATTTCATATGTTTACATTGATAAGGGAGGATTGAAACTGAAGTGTGTATGGTTTGGTAGGTCAATGAATTGTGGGTGATCACGTGGGAATATTTCAATGCATTTTTGTGTGCGAAATTTGCAATAGTTTAATGTATGAGCACTAAACACACTTGCATTGGCTCAATGAGAAAGATAAAAATTGGCTTGAGTGGTTGGCGTGCTCGTGTGATCACCTAAATGGTTTTGTACCGGTACAACTATGGGGACAATGCCCGATTTTTATTGGATACTTGGTGAGGGTTTAGATGCCAAGTCGTGGTTAAGGCCAAGCCAATGCTCTTAATTGAATGTCGTCTTTGGGGGAGGCCAAGATAATGCCATGCCTGATGGGGCAAGATGATACCTGGTCATGCCGGAAGATCATCAACGCAAGTGTCAATCGTGGCCTTGAGCATCGTAATAATTTGGACACGCATGGATGTATTGTGCATGAAATCAACAATAAATATGTTCTAGATTATTAACTGCATTTGTCACGTCCTTGTTGAAAGCGCAACTTCACATGTGAGTAGTGGTGTGAACTTTGAGAGCCATTTAATAGCAAGTGCATATGTATAATTATTTGAATATGTTATGGGTACGCTGAAGGGTTGAGCTGTCTTCTTATGTTTATAGATATGGCAAGGCAAAGGCCTTGCTATCGATTTGCCATCAACAATGAAGTTGCATGTATAGGTTGTCTCCGAGGCGAAGTATCCTCCTAAGCAAGATTTAGGGAATTTACTTACTAAGTTTTCTCACTCGTTGTTGTTTAAACATTTTTGGGCCTTTAATTATGGCGTCCTGCTACGTTCGTTTTGGGCTCCCTGTGGCCTCCGAATTGCGGGTGTCATAGACAAAGGGTTAGAGGAGTTGGTTCTCTATGGCTTTATAGCTTGGTTCATATGGTTCAATGGTGACCTCTTAGGTCCTTTCTGAGGGCTTGAGAGGTAGCACCTCAGCATAGCATGGGGAAACCACTTTTTGCATAGTCTTTTTGGTAGAGAAGTTAAGTTAACCCAACCCCCATTAATCTTTTATTTGGTCATGTTGGAAGTCACCTATTGAAAGGACTTGTATATGTTGAACTTCCTAGGGTTAATAGTTGGTAGATAAAAAGTGTCTGTTTGATGTTTTATGAGTTTTCCTTGCTATCCCTATTGTGTTGTTGTTGGGAGATATTTATTTATGCTTCTACATGCATTTAATCAAAAGATATAATAGATATAATAAAAATGGTCGATGACGTGTCCTGGAATGTCGCAACTAAATGATCATTGGAAAGGGGTGTTGCACACTTGAGTTGCGGGGCTAAAGGGCCGAGGCATGACATCACATTAGCAATTTGGCCGGAATTTATTGTCATTTACACTTAAGTATTTGATTCTTATCTAATTTCAGCACTTAAGTGTATCTTTCAGAACTTTTGGTCCTTAAATTCTTAAGTGTCAAATTTTAGCATTTGCGTTGTGTAGTACTTGTTTTGAGAGCATCAATGACTAGACCTTTTTGTTTTGCATTCGATGATAGGGTCCAACCTTTCGGGTGCTTCAATGGACTACTGCAATAATGACCTTCATTTTATCGTAACCTCGTGCAATTTGCGGTAACAAATAAAAATCAGAAGATTTATGATCAAAGTCGGAGATTTACTGACGTTCTACTTGGCACTCTTGAGCACTCATTGAAAACTTGCCAACTTTGTTGGGAGGGGGGGGGTGAAGGAATTTCTAGAGTAAAAACATTTCCTCTGTATGATATCAAATATGTTATTTTAGAATTTGTTATGCACTCATTCCTAAAATTTAGATAAAAAACAATAGTGTGCAAATACAAGAAATGGCTTTGGCTCCTCTAGAGACACTAAAATTCTTAGATCTCGTTCAAGTACCTCCTTCAAATTGAACCCAAATAGATTTGACCTTATTAACAGCTTTTTAGGTGCAAAAGAAGCTTCTTGGAAGATCAATCTGCTGATCAAGAAAGCCAAAGCACACATTAGTTGTTATTCGAATCTCAAAATGGCCAACTGAGAGGAAAATAAAGTGGCAGACTAAATTGTAAAAACCCAATGTAAGAAAAGCCTTCTTTCTAATTTGATCTTATATTCCTCTCAAGCCCTTTGGGCTCTACTATGTTTTGAATCTGCAACTATGTTTGCTTATCCTTTATCTTAATGAATAAGAACTATATTTCAAACTAAAAAAAAAAAAAAACATTTGGCCGGATGTCCAAGTACAAGTTTACTATGTTTTAAAAACTCACATTCTCAATGAGGCGAGCAGAGTAAACTGGACATGGAGAATATATGGAGAGGACGTCTATACTTCCTCCAATCAATGTTTAGAAAATATTGTTCTTGATTATCAAACACATCATCCTTTAGCTCCTCCTTTTCTACACAATTTCCTTTATTCGAGTGAGCCAAGCCACACACAATGGGTATTACCTATCTTGAGAGATCATCTCTTATGTCGATTTCTTAATTGGGTCAAAGTCCAATCTGCAATCAGACAAATTTTATGATATTTTCTTTTTGAAATAAGCACAATGTTTCCTCGAATTTTCTCATTGGAAAGAGACAATGGAAGCAACAAACTCATCACGCCAAATTGATAGCTACTTGAAAGAGAGTGATGGACCATCATGACTTCTCTTAGAAAATTATGCTTCCACGGCTAGATCACTTTTAATATGTCGTCCAACTTTTCATATATTTCACCAAGAAATCGAATTTTCAAACTGGACTAAGACAGTAATGGATTCTATCAGTGATTTCGGGGCATTTTCTTCTGTATATCATGGAACTGACATGGTGTTTAGTTTACGTGGTTTTATAATTTGTAACAAAATTTTGGGTTATACTTTCATTTTATGGTCAATATTTACTAATACTTTTAGGAAGTCTCATTGAATGGATTCTTCCTACGGGGATGCTGACATGATTGCTAATGACTTTTTGGAGCATTCAGACAAACAATGCAACAAGCAGGCTTGGGACAACAATCTGTGGTTTACGCATGTTACAGGGCATTTTTCTATTTTTATATCATTTATCTGCGACATTTTGGGCTTTTGTTTATTCTTTCCAATTCTTGTTGCCACCTCCCTGGAGATAAATCATCAAAAAAATATCTAATGAACTAATAAGCGAGATGCTTAGCATAAGTTCTCTCGAGCCCTACTAATAGCAACTTAACACTTGAGTCAAAATGCATTTTATTTTAACTTTTGGATCTGCCACTAATCGATTATGAATCAATTAGACACCCAAATAAAATGAAAAATTACATTTCACTTCTATAAACTAGAGAATTAATGAACTTGGAAACTTGATTACGCTAGATTAATCTGTTAAACCCCATTGAGGTTCATCTTGAGAGGTAAGCAAAACTGTTGTTTAAGAAATAAGATTCTCTAATTATCAAAGAATTGAGATTCTCTAATATTATCAAAAAGTAAATTTATATCTTAAATTAAGAAGTTGATACCTCAGCACATATGTCATTGGACAATTTAGATTTATTCTTCTTTTTTCCTTTCTTTTTTCCACTTTCTTTTCTTCCCTTTGTTTTCTTTTTCCCTTTCCACTTCTGCCTCCGTTCCTCTCTCTCCTTGGATCTTGAATTTGGGGTTAACAGTGGACGATGTCACCGAATGGAGAGGGAAGAGCCAAGAGTAAAATTCAACTAATAGTAAACAGGTTCTGTAATACTTAAGTAGATAAATCTCTAATTTTATTGCAAAATCATCATCATTATGATAGTATGTTAGGAAAATAGAGCAAATAGTGTCACGGAAATCATTTTGAAATAAAATTTAATAAAAAGCTTAACATTACTTAAGAAAACTAATGCAAACATACAAGCTGTCATTAGTTAATATCTTAGGATAAGAAAAGAGGGATTTTGTAAAATAAAAAAATAAAAATAAATTGCCATTTTCGTTGCAGTCCCTCTCGTATTACGTGCATCATTATATTGCAAAAAAAATAAAAAAATTCTTCATCCTTTATAATAACTTGATAATTCGAGACCCAAAAAAGAAGAATATTAAAATCTTATGGGCTTGTATCTACTATAAAATACACTAGTATGATTCCTGGCTTTTCCGGTGTAAGATTCTTTGCTCTTTCTAGAACCAATCGACCAATTTCTTAGCTAAGTAGGCAACTAATTTTGTATGTATAGATTTCTCGGCCATAGATTTCTCAGCCACACAACAGAGAGGAAAAACAGAACTAACAGTGCACGATGTCACCGAGGAGGATTCGAAAACAATTGCAATCCATTTTTTCAAACCGTGTAAGGAAAAGATTCCCTGCACTGATCAATTTTCGAAGTATGGGCCACGTGCTTCGCAACAAAAGTACAGCGGGAGTGCCAAAACTTGGCACAAAGGGACACTTAAGTGCCAAAAGTTACAAAAGGTACACTTAAGTGCCACTTTTCAAAAAAAATGGATCACTTGAGTGCCAAGTCGTCGGAGCTCAGCCGGAAATCTTACGTGGCAATTTTTTATTAATATTCTTGCCAACGTGGCTCGCCGGAGATCCACCTCAGCTAACCCTCACCCAAAACGACGCTATTTCCATAGATGGATAAAGCAAAGACCCTAAAATGGCCAAAACGGCGTCGTCTCCCCATTTTCATCTCATATTGCTAACCAAATCCCTAAATCAGCCAAATCCCCCAAGAAGAGCTCAAACCCTAATTTCGATTTGCCCCAAAAATCCCTCAAGCACTCGAATTATTTCAATTAACCCCAGATCCCATCGAAGCGAAGGAGAAGGCAAGCGCAAATTCATCTATTGTTGTGGGTTACCGAGCGCTGAATACTGGAAATGGAGAGCAGAATTTTAAGCAGCGGCTCGAATTCGTCTCATCGAAGCGATGGAGAAGGCGAGCGCGAACGTTTTCGTTATTGTGGGTTGCCGAGTCCAGGAAGAACATCGTGGACTCGAATGAATCCTGGGAGAAGATTCTATGGATGCGCTAGATATAGAGAAGGGTCGAAGTGCAAATACTTCAAATGGATCGATGCGAAGTTCTCTGACCGAGCGACAGAGGTGATATTAGACCTACTTGATGGGCGGCATCAACCTCCATCTACGTTCGTGGACGACTTGGATGACGTTGACTCAAAGCAAGTTGAAGCATCTTCGGCTAATTATTTGAAGAATGAAGTCTCAAAGCAAGCTGAAGTATCTTCAGTTAATTATTTGTTGAAGAATGAAGTTTCAAGAATGAAAATTGAACGGAAGTGTTATCAAATGTTTATTATAGTGTTGTTTTGTTATATAGCCTACTTAATGATCAAATGTAAAGCACTTGAAGATAAGAAGAAGTTTCTTCAGCTGCCATAGTTGAAAATGAGTTGATAAATGTAATCGTTTTGGATTAAATGTAGACTATTTTATTTGTGTTTGTGTTGTCCACACCATCGATCGGCTTTGAGGGAGGTCAAGAAAAGGGAATGATGAGATGATACACATGTAGTTGGTTTTAGGTTTGCTACTTGCTGCCATAGGGAGGTCTTGTTCTTATTCGCAATGTTAACCTTAACCCAGCTGAACTGGAGTTGGTTTAGGTTTGTTGCTTGCCATATCATAGGACAGGCATGAGCTATTACTTAAGTGCCATAAGTTGTATTTAGTGATCACTTTAGTGCTAGTCAAATTAAAGAAAAGATCACTTAAGTGTCAGGTTATTATTGAAAGTGATCATTTAAGTGCCAGTCGATGCTTAAAAGTGAACACTTAAGTGTCAACTTCTCCAGGAAAGATGCACTTAAGTGCAGGTTACCAGCTCTAGCACGAACTGATGCAAGATGTGCAGAATGCACACTTGCATCAGGTGCTGCACAAACCCCACAAACCCCCCAAACCACCACTACAAACCCATCACCAACAGGCATAAAACCTTCAACACAACCAGCTCTAGTACGACTAGAATATGAACCACCACCACCATCATAGCATGATGATCGCACCAAGCACCACCTGCAAGATGTGCAAACCGCACACTTGCACTTGTTGCGGGGCCTCTTGCATCACCACACACCCACCACCAATAATCAACAATCATCGGTAGAGCAAGTAAAGCGAAATGTAAATCGAAAATATCAAAAACACAACAACAATATAAGTAGCAAGATCATTCCATTGATATCTGATTTCAAGTCTCACCAACATAGTGACAAACCAAAAAAAATAAAAAAAATCATCCACAACAAGTTGTAACAAAACCAGCCCTTCTTATCAATCAATATCAATATGCATAGGCCCCCTTGTTTGTGCTCCTTTCGATGGACCTCGATTCATTATCCTTGCACTCTTTCTAACTGGACGTACAACTTCCTCTTCAACTGTCTCTTCATGCACTGATTCAGATGGAGCTGCAATTGTCTCAGGATGAATTGATTCGAGATGGAGCTGGTGCTGAGTTGTTGGTCTTTCTTGTTGGCGCAATCGATGTCGTCTTCTTTTTTGGCGCAGCCGATGTTGTCTTCTTTGTTGGCGTAGCCGATGTTGTCTTCTTTTTTGGCGCAATCGATGTCGTTTTCTTGCATATATGTGCCGTTGATTCTTGAGTAGGGCCTTGAGAAATAAGAACCTCCGAATTTCTCCCGGGCTAAAAAAACACAAGTAAATTATAAGCAAAAGTTCGCACAATTTATTAAATGCAGGCAATAAAACTTACATTAAGAATGACTGTTCTAGTACGGTCATCTGTATAAAGGCCATAACCATATTGTCTTAGTCTCTTCCCAATAGCCCCTCTTGTTCGAATTGGAGCATCACATTCAACATCTTGTGATTTATTATCCTTCTTTTTTGCTTGTGATTTCTTGGGCCCTTCTTTTTGCCCTTTAGTTGGCCCTTCATATGGCTCTTCTAATGGCCGTTCAGCTTCAATTACATTTGGCTCTTCAGGTGCAACAGGGGCTTCTTCAACCAATTGTTCAACTAGGCGTCTTCTGGGTGGCCTTCTTGTAGCTAGCCCTTCAGCTGGCCTTTTGGTAGCTAACCCTTCAACTGCCCTTCTTCTAGTTGTCCTTCCCTTCTTCTAGTTGTCCTTCTCGTATCTAGTCTTTCAACTTCACCGACACCTTCACCTAGCCCGTGTGGTAGCCCTTCTATTGGCCTTTCGTTGTTGGCCCTTCGTTGGCAATTGAGCTGGAGCTTGCCCTCTTCGAACCTAATAAAGACATTATGAATATAACATCAGCCCATATAATAACGTAAAGGAAAACTAAAGAAGTCATTGAACTTACTGGGTATTTTTTCCTCAGCTGAGGAATGGTCGACTGAACTGACCCCTATGCAGTTTCAATTAATCCTTTAGGTACAACTGGAACCATTTCAGCCAATCCTTCAGGTGTCCTATTCGTCACTTGACAAACACATTAAAAATACCTGCTAATTATGCTATGTACAAATATGTAATAAACCAAAAATAACATAAACAAAAATATCATAACTTACGGAGTTTCTTGTCGTTGACTGATGAACAGTGGACTCACTTTGCCCTTATGTTTGGCCTTCGCCTTGTCGTTCTACCCGTCCCTTCACTAAGCCCTTCCACTGGCCTCTCACCTGACTGTTCTTGCTGCTTTCTCAATTGACAACCTTTAGTATTGTGCCCTGCTACATGGCAATAAGAGCATGTCATCTTCCCACCTGTCCTACTCATTCTTTGCTGACCCGAGACCTCCCCCTCTGACATTCTTCGTCTTCGTTTTGGCCTTCCCATTTGCTTCTTCAGCGGCAAAGGTTGAGGTGCTTCACGATTTGTTGGCTCCCAAAACTTGCTACTTCTGATTGGCTGCATCATGAATTGGTATGAAGCAAGATATGTCGTTTTCTTGTACCAATTATCAATATAATCGTCCACGTTATGGCCTTTCAATTGGATGGCACATATGGCATGTACACAAGAATTCCACTTAGTTGCCATGCTCGACATGAACAATTTCTCCTACCTAGATGGACAACATACTTATCGAACCCTTCATTATCTCATATCCTTCATCCCCATTCCGATGGGATGACAATATCTACTTGCAGCCAAGTTCTCATCCAATTTCTTGGCAATCCTAGGACCATATTGTCTAGTCCACTTCGTAGCCTCATCTCTTTGTTTGTAGAGCCGAGTCATGACCAATACTCGTATATCTTCAAGCATTGAAATGATTGGTTTGCATCTCGCATCAATTATTCTCCCATTGAATGCTTCACATATGTTGTTGTCGACGTGATCGCACTTGAATTGCTCGCTGAAGAAAGCCTTGCACCAATGCTTCGGTTCTGTCTTGAATAGTGCATCAGAGCCTTCATTGGTTAATTGAACCAATCCTTCTTTAGCCATCCTAAAGTCAGCCATGTTTGTGCTCTTTGCTAGCTGCCAAAATTGCAATCGTAGCTTATCCCCTTTATAGGTCTTTGCCCAATTTGCATATATGTGCCGTGCACACATTCGATGTTCGACATAGGGCATCAACTCGGCCAATGCCGGAACGAGTCCCTACAATAATTTGAAACAAGAAATGTAAGAAAATAGCATGTTGTTAATATAAAAAAATAAACAAATCACTATGACATTACCTTTTGTTGGTCGCTCATAAATGCCCATCCTTCCCCATTTGTTATATCCAAATCAACCATGAGATTTTTTAGGAACCAAGACCAATTGTCCTTGTTCTCTATCTTCATAACAGCCCAAGCTAATGGAAACATTTGGTTGTTCGCATCTCTTCCAATTGCAGCCAGCAATTCTCCTTTGCACAAGCCCTTTAAGAAACAACCATCCAATCCTATGATCCGTCTACACCCGGCTAAAAATCCATGTTTGCACGCAACGAAGCACACATAGAACTTATCGAACTTAGTTCCACTATCAGGAAGTGGCCTCTCCACGACCTCAACAAACACCCTACTTGAAGGGTTTTGCACCCTACACTCCCAAGCATAATCCCACACTTGCCCATATTCCTCACCATACTGACCAATGAGTACCCTTATCACATTTTGCTTCGTTCTTTTGCACTGATTCTTGGAAACATTAATGCCCACACGCTCCTTCACCAACTACTTGAACTGCACATTGTTCATCTTGGGCATCAACTTCATCAGATCAAAGAACTGTTTCGACAGCCATGCACTTGTTATCCTTTTGTTTTGAAAATTAATGGAACAAGTATGTTCCTCTTGGAAAGACCTAATCTGGAAGGATCCACTTCTCTTAACAAACGCGCCGTAGATCTTCCATGGACAATTTTGCTGTGAACACCTAGCTCTTACAAAGGCTTTAGTGTTTCTAATGAAGTCAATATTCCTTTGTTCAACAATGGACTGCTTCAGTATAGCTTCCCTAAATTGTTTGGCATCTTGGAATTTCATACCTACTGACAAAGAAGGGGAAACAACAGATGGATCATAAGAAAGAAACTTACTTTTCCTTCTACGCATAGGTTGTTCATCTTCTTCAAGCTCGCCCTCGGAAGTAGCATTGTCGATGCTTTCTTCATAATCAGTCTCTTGACCAGCAACACCAGCATCTATAGGGCCAACACCAGCATCTACAGGGCCAACACCAGCATCTACAAGGCCTTCAGCCTTGTTTGGAGCTTCATCAACTACTTGCAAAGCTGCAAATTTATTGGCCAAAAAGTCCCTTTGCTTTCTCCTTGACTGTACAAGCTCCTCGTCGTCCTCATCACTTAAGAAATTTTCAACGGCCAACCCTTCATCGTCATCATCACTAGATTGAGCTACTTCCCAATCTAATCCAATGATTGTGATATCACCACTTTCCTATCTATCTTGCTGTCCTTCATCCCTACCATCTCCCTCTTCTCTTACTTGGGTGCTCTCTCCATCATCTTCGTCCTCAGACTCACTATTGTACTCAACGTATACTTTCGCTTCTTCGCCATGAAGATAATGGTATAAAACATCTCTAAATCCATTATCATCTTCTAAGCTTCTCAAACCATCTTTCAAACCCTTCCCCGGAACACAATACAAGAACTTCGTATTTTGCAAGGCAAATATGTTATGATATCCCTAACAAACCCAATATAAGATGCCTTCGTACTTCGACAAAAATAGTGCCCTCGTTTCCCCCTCATACTCCCATTCGTCCTCCCCAATGACAAAGTCCCCTCCGTAGCAAACAATAACAAAGAACACAATCTTTATTACAAGCCATTTCGTAAGCAAGGACAAAAGAAAACAATTAATTTTTTGGGACCACATCGACAAGAGACAATTGACAATTGCAATTGCACATGGAGGTCCCCACACTGTCATACACTTTATTAAAGAAAGAGGAGCATCTGACTATTATAATAACTTCCATTATAAAACCAACAAATAGAGGTCCCCACAACAAGGACAACTCCCCCACGATACCCATTTTAATATGTTGATTTCAAAAATGACCAGAACTCCCCACAACAACCACTCCAAGCCTAAGAAATCGCTATCGCACATTACAAAATATCCCATCGAAGCCTTAAAAATACCCACGCACATCAATATATCCAACAGAGCCCTAAAAAGACCATCGCATATCACAAAACCATATTCGAGTCCTAAATCACACATCACAAGAAGTAGCATACCGGCCCTAATTTTTTCTCGGCCGAGCCCTAAATTGCCAATGCGAACCCTTCAATTACTCTAGCACTACATTTAAGCCCTAAATCATCTATCACAATATCATACGAGCCCTATCTTTCCTAGTCGAGCCCCACATTTCACAGTCGAGCCCCAATTTATCCATTCGAGCCCTAATAGACAATTCCGAACCCTAATTTCATCCATAGAGAGAGAAAATCACAAACCTCAGCCAGTGAACAACGGCGAGTGAACGACGACGGCGAGCGATGACGGCGAGGGACGACGGCGAGCGACGACGGCGAGCGACGACGACGAGCGATGAAGTGCCCTCTCCTCTGTGAAGATGAACGGTGATAAAGACAGACGAGCCGGCGACGAAAGACAAAACTGAACCCTATCGTGTTTAGCCAAAGTAAGTTAAACGACGTCGTTCTTTCTTGTGAAAAAACGACGTCGTTTAGCTTGCACGAGTCCACCTGTATTTTTATAGTCCATGTCGATAATTTTCATATGCCACATGTGTTTTTTTTTTTTTTTTTTCATAATTGCCACCTAAGTAAATTTTGTCGCCGGAAAATGCCACGTATGCATTTTGGCCGGATTTTCTCGCCGTTGGCACTTAAGTGATCCTTTTTGCTCCGATTTTGGCACTTAAGTGTACCATTTGTAACTTTTGGTACTTAAGTGATCCTTTGTGCCAACTTTTGGCACTCCAGAGGTCCGTACCTCCGTGCTTCGCCGAGCAAAGAACAAAATAGTCTACCGTTTTGTCGCGGGGGGTCAAAGATTAAATTGGGATGGAAAGAGAAATTGAGGGTACTTATGAAATTATTTTTATTTTTTTGCTTCTTTAGTTTTGTGTTTCGAGAAATAAATTTAGAATAAAAATCTATTTAATGACACAATTTTATTTTTTTATTTCTGAAATAAATTTCTACTCCAAAAATAGATTTAGAATATTTTTTTAATTTTTTATTTCTAGAACAAAAGTGAGAAATAATTTCTTAAACGAAAGTGAAAAACAAAAATTCATCTCATTGCTCACTCTTGTTATTGCTTACTGGTCATTCGCCCACCACCCGGCCGCCACCAACCATTGATAGTTGCCAACCGTCGCTATCGCCATTACCATTGCCACCACCCACCACAATCGATTGCCGACGCCACTACTACGGGTCACTAGCCACCGCTGCCTTTCAGGAATAAGAAATTTTATAATATTATCAAACGAATTTTTATTCTAGAAACAGAGATTATATATGATTATCAAACGCTTATTTTGTCTTAGAAATTTTTCTAGGAAATAAAAAAAATTAATTTATGGCCAAAATTTGATTTCTCTAATAGAAATTTTACCATGCATGCCCTGAATTGGCTTTCCTTTGCATCATCCTCGTTTTGCTTTCGCATTACAATCAACTCATCATGCGGCCATATGATGCAAATACAGATAATATTTTTATTTAGAGGCTGGGGTCAATCTCTAATTTGTATGCAATGAATAGTTAAATGAAATAGTCAAAATTTAGATTTCAATAATTCTTTACTGCTTCAAGGTTATTTTCGATTTTTTAATGTTACAACATTTTTTTTCTAGTCATAATTTAACTCTTAACTCACTCTACTCTGAATCTTAACTCACTTTTAGATTTTTGTTCCGACTCTTAACAGAATGTGAGAGTCGAACATTACATCTAAAATGAAACATTTTCACCCCTAGCCCCTCTGTATGTAGGCCTGTGAGTATATTTTGTACATGTGTGCGTGTTTGCGGATTATCCGTGTTTGTCTACCATTTTGTTGGGTCAGTTGGTATCGAAGTAGGCAAGATCGATGGGGAATTGGTATCGATGGCAATGGAACCTATTGACGAAATCAACAGGCCATGGAGCAGGATTTGCAACGGACTCTAGATACGTTCACGAAGCGGCTTGGAATATTCCTCATGCCGATGGTTGACAAATTTGTGTTTCTCAAGTTTCGGCCGAGTGCTTGCAAACCTCACATGGTGGGTTGCCAGCAAAGTGATTAAGAAGTCGAAGCTTCCAAAGATGAAGGATTTTGAGCTCGAGAAAGAATTTCTAGAGAAAAATGTTTTAAATTTTTGTGATGATTGAAAATATATATATATATATATATTGGAAAAAATTGCCCAAAAGGTCCTAAATCTATTGTACGACAACTAATTCAGTCTTAAGATTTTTAATTGTATCATATTAGTTCTATATCTTTTAAAGATTTGTCAATGTAATTCTTCTATAGTTTTGATAGAAATCCACTGATGCAGTGAGACGACAAAGCATACACAACTTGGCTGAATTATGTTTTTTTTAGTGGGACAAAACGACATGGGCACATATTTTTAAAGAATATGTTTTTAATTTCCTTATCTTACTTCTTTGCAGAATACTATGTTATGATATTAGGGGATTTGTTTCAGTTTGGTAGTTTTCATTTAGTTATTTCAGATTTAGGTTGGACCTTATTATTAGTTAATATATACACATTTGAAACTTAGAATTTCCTTAGAGTTTTTTAAGAGATAGATAGATTATGTTATCTTGTAATTTAGTTTTCCTCCTTTCATGAATAATTAATTGAGAGGATTTGTTCTAATGTCTTCTTGACTTATCTCATTATAATAAACCCCACAAAGAAATTATATTTTATTCCTCCAATGTCATTTTGTACTTATTAATCAATAAAGTCATTTTTTGACACTGCGATTAACAACACATCTCGACTTTTTTTCTACGAGATTGTTAGGTGAAGGAGACAGAACAAGCTCTTTCCTAGAATTTGCATGTGAAAGAGACAGAACAAGCTCCAATAATTACTTCATACAAACCTTCGGGGACAATGCAAACATTACAAGCCTATGACGTGTCAATGTTTACTAGAAATAATTACTAGTGAAGTAATAATATTTTCATTACCTGTAATTGGCATTTAAGATTTCACGATAGTCTCTAGCAGATATGCACTACCAAACATTGCATGACTCATATGGTTCTAAACTTGTTGCTCAAGTCTTGAATTTCTGATAATGAGAAATTCAAGTTTCAAGCTAGAGACTTGGAAAGATTCAACCTAACGTAGACATTTGTAGTTGATGAAGACCACAACAACCAATGTGTAGAATTTCAATGAACTTTCAATTCCACACTCAATTGAGAAATGAGAATCATTCATCTTATATTAAAAGGAATATCTTACTAAACATATTAAAAATTTAAGAACTTATTCATGTTTTTTATGCTTGATGTTACACTTCAACTCTTGTTACATAGATAATTACTCTCCTTAATTAATTTTAATTAGATAAGAGTTTAAATTCCAATTGTCAAATGCTTGATTTTGCAAGATTTAGAGTTTGAAATCATCTATTTTGTTTATAATCATGTTCATTTTGATATTGGGAAAATTTCACAAGTTTGAAAGTCAAGTTGAGAGCATAGTCCGTTGAAGGAGTTATATGTTCCTTTATCCTTGATAAAAAAAAAATTCATGGATGATCATATTATAATATTCACATAGCAGATACTCCACATATAAATACATTAACTTGACATTTCATACATCCACATCATTTCCGATCTATATGATATTTGTCATAATTTATTTACCCATATATTTATGCATAGATAAGAGCTATGTTCAGAGAAAACCATCATATTCTACTAAATAGATATATGTGTTATTTATATCTAAGTCTTGAAAAAAAATAAAAAAGATTTGCACCTGTCCAATCTAAAAAAATCTTGTCTTTTAAAGTATATCAAAGTCAGTTCAATTTTCTAAAGTATAAATGGCAAAATTATTTTCTCAGAAGACAAAAGAGAAATTTCTTCTCATAAATTGTGCTTTTTAGTTACCATAATTCCAGAAATATATTATTTTGCGTCAACTGTGGTCTGGACGATATTTTTCCTCCTTTTTATGATATGTGCAATCTTGAGCTTGATCATGGGACATTAATATCATGATCGAGTCTCATTTTATATGTACTATTCAGTTTATCATTTTGCCCGCAATTCTTGCTTGTCTTATTCTCCGATAATTCATTCTTGGCCCGTTCTTCATGTTCGGTTAGCTCATGAGAGGGTTTGCCTACAGGTTCACTAATGATTTTTTAGTTATGTAGTCACCCTACACTTAATAGCATTGAGGGTTTAACAAATCCATAAAAAAGTAACCCATGATAACCAAAAAAATTATGTTATTTCGTACATCTTTATTTCAATAGAGCAGTATAGATACTAACAATATCAAGCATAAGATTCTTTTTATAGGACTAATATGCATGACATATATAGTGACATATAAACATGATCAAATTCTTGATCCAATAAAAATCCCATCAACTTTCTATTTATGAAAGAAAATACAACAAGTTGAGGATATATTATTCTGATATCAAAATTTTTTTTATCGGTTTCTATAAATGAATTTTTGAAAATTCAATATCTTATATGATTTTCCAAAAGATGTTAGTTTGTATTCTTTGACCCGTACGCGGACATTTCTCTACCATTTAAGATAATCTCAAACTGGATACACACATAAAACAAGGGTTTAAGAATTAGTGAAAAGTTTCTTGTGGTGTGCAGCGCCAAATCAAACAGCCTAGAACATTCCCGTGAACCATGGGCACTATGTTTTTCTAATCTTGATTTTATACTATTTATTATTATTTTATTTGCACTACTCAAATACATGGACAACAAAATGAAAAGGACTCCTATAAAATCTAGATATTTTGGACCTATCATTTAATAACCATCCACTCTATATCAACCATCATATGACTTCAATTAATTGTATGAACCAGGTAATTGTTGTTCGGACTCAATTTTCTTGTTGAGCCTCATGAAATATACAAGTTTTCTGAGAAATATTCACTTTATATGTGCATGACTCACATAACCAGCCCATTCAACGAATTTTTGTGTTAAGTAATCAGGATATGATCCAATTAACGAGATTTGATAATACATTGAGAATCGGTTAATGCCCACATAATAGAATGGACCCAATTGACTAGAATTAATTAATTTCAAAGTCATTACCTAAGTCACATAATTTTAATACTTATCAATAGCTTATGATAATATAAACATCATACTACCACACAAGAAGCAATGACCCGGTGCTTTCAGACACATCAAATGAGTCAAGGGTAGAGAGAATCCATGCTCCCATCATCATCCATCACATTTAAATATGACCATATCCCTCCTGATAAACATATTGAGAATCTTATTGTTGTGGTTCCTATTTTAATTACTTTGATGACCTCAACGAGGTTTGATGTACTGACTTGTATCTAAAGTCAAGAGGCCAAGTACTTAGTTTTTCCTAAATTTACAAGTTATTAGTTTTTTTTATAACTTGTAAATTAATTGCTGGGTGAATTTCCTATAGAGATGTATTTAATACACACTCGGAATATATTCGTATAATGCTCAAGCTTGCTATGTACCCAATCAAAGGCTGAGGTCAGAGACAGTTGCATTTTGGTCATGAATGGCTCCAGAAGTGTTCCTTTCAAGTTAGGTAGACGGGGGACAATGGGCAAAATAAGTGTCCAGAGTTTTGACTTCCAGGCAACTCGCAGCTTCTTGGAAAGTCACAAAAGTCACTCAAACAATAATAACCAAAAAAGAAAAAAACGTCACATAATTTTATATACTTATAATGAAGCAAACTTAATAAATAAATAAATAATCTATGTCCATCTCATATGTAAATCTTCACATAACAATCTCATATCGCCGATTAGAATGGCTTCTATTTCTTTTTTTCAAATGGAGATGAGTAATAAAATTATCAAAAAGGAAAAAAAATACAACTAATAGGCAAACTAAGAAGTTCTCAGTGTACCACTATCTTCTCGACTTATCTAATTATAACGACCACCGAAAAGAAATTATATTTTATTCCTCCAATGTCATTTTGATAGTGCGATTAACGACACAAATCGACTTTTTGTTATGAGATTTTTCGGTGAAGAGACAAAACAGTATCTTTCCTAGAATTTGCATGTGAAAGAGACAGAACAAGCTTTAATAATTACTTGATGCAAACCTTCGGGACAATGCAAACATTACAAGCCTATGACGTTTAAATGTATACTTTGAAATAATTACTTGCGGATTAAAAAAAAATTCATTGCTTGTAATTAGCAATTAAACTAATCTTGGAAATTTCACGGTAGTCTCTAGCGGACATGCACTGCCAATATGCGTGACTCATATAATTCTAAATTTGTCATTCAAGTCTTGAATTTTAATAATGAGAAATTCAAGTTTCAAGCTAGGGACTTGAAAAGATTCAACTTGACGTAGACATTTGCAGCAGACCAAGACCACAACAACTAATGTGTAGAATTTCAATTGCCTTTCAATTCCATGCTCAATTGAGAGATGAGAACATTCATCTTATATTAAAATGAATATTTTACTAAGCATATTATAAATTTAAGAACTTATGTTCTTTATTTTTCATGTTACACTTCAACTCTGGTTGAACTCATAATAACTCTCTTTAATTAATCTAATTAGATAAGAATTTAAACTCCAATTGTCTAATCGTTGATTTTGCAAGGTTTAGAGTTTGATATCATCTATTTTTTTTAATAACCATGTTCATTTTAATATTGGGAAAATTTTATAAGTTTGAAAGTCAAGTTGAGAGCATAGTCCATTGAAAGAGTCATATGTTCTTTTATCGTTGATAAAAAAATTCCATAGATGATCATATTATAATGTACACATAGAAGTTGCTCCACATATAAATACATTGACTTTACATTTCATATGTCCACCTCAATTCCAATCTATTCGAAAAATGCTATAATTTATTTACTCTATGTTCGGAGAAACTACCATATTCTACTAAATATAATTCCAAGAAGCATAGTCATTTCTTTCTTTAATTCGGGTTTTCTTCTTTTTGTGCTGGAGATATCTCTCATAATTGTAATGTCATTTGGCTGAAATTATATCGAAGTCAGTTCAATTTTCTAAAGTGTAATTGGCAAAATTATTTCTTCTTTTAAATTGTGCTTCCATAATTCTAGAAATATATTATTTTGTATCAACTGTGATCTGGACAATATTTTTCCTTCTTTTTATGATATTTGCAATCTTGAGCTCGATCTGGGGACATTAATGTCATGATCGAGTCTCATTTTCTATGTCCTATTTAGTTTACATTCTACGTGCAATTCTTGCTTGTCTAATTATCCGATAATTCTTGGGCCCGTTCTTCATGTTCGGTTCGCCCATGAGAGGGTTTGCTTATGGATTCACTAACAATTTTTTTCATTTACATCGTCACCCTCCACTTAATATCATTCAGGGTTTAACAAATCCATTAAAAAAGTAACCCATGATAATCAAAATAATTATATTATTTCATATATCTTTATTTCAATACAGCAGTATAGATACTAACAAACATCAAGTATAAGATTCTATTTATAGGACTAATATACATGACATATATAGTGGTATGTAAACATGATCAATTTTATGATCCTATATAAATCCCATCAACTTTCTATTTAATAAAGCAAATATAACAAGACGAGGACATAATATTCTAATATGGTGAATTTTTTATTGGTTTGGATAAATGAACTTTTGAAAAATGAATATCTTATATGATTTATCAAAAGATATAAGTTTGTACTCTTTGACACATACATGGACAATTCACTAGTATTCACGAAAATCTCAAACTGGACATACATATAAAACAACTGCTCATGAATTAGTGAAAACTTTCTTGTGGGGGTGCAGCCCCAAATCAAGCGGCCTAGAACATTCCCGCGAATCATGGGCACTATGTTTTTCTATTCTTGATTTTTTATTATCTACTATTATTTTATTTGCACTGCTCACGTGCATGGACAGCGAGATGAAAGGGACTCCTATGAAGACTAGAAAGTTTGGAACCGTCATTGAATAATCATCCACTCTATAATAACCATCATATGACTTCCGCTAATCGTATGAACCACGTAACTGTTGTTCGGACTTAATTTTCTGGTTGAGCTTCATGAAAGGTACAAATTTTCTGAGAAATATCCACTTTGTCTGCACATGACTTACCCAACCGGCCCATTCCACGAATTTTTGTGTCAAGTAATCGGGATATGATCCAATGGACGAGATTGCATGGTACATTGAGAATCAGTTAATGTATGCTTATTTGAATGGACCCAATTGATTAGAGCTAATTAATTTCAAAGTCATTACCTAAGTCATATTATTTTAATACTTACCAATAGCTTAAGATAATACAAGCAATGTACTCCCACACAACAAGCAATTACCTGGTGCTTTCATATGCACCAAATGAGTCAAAGGTAGAGAGAATCACCACTCCCATGATCATCCATCACATTTAAATATGACCATATCCCTCCATTGAAAATCTTATTGTTGCGGTACCTATTTTAATTACTTGGATGACCTCAACGAGGTTTGAAGTGCTAACTTGTATCTAAAGTCAACAGGCCGGTATGTAATTTCTCCTAAATTAAGTTTTCCCTCTTTTTCATTATCATCATCATCATCATCATCATTATTATTATTATTATTATTATTATTATTATTATTATTATTTTGATAACTTGTGAATTAATTGCGGGCTGAATTTCCAATAGAGATGTATTTGATACACACTCAGATTATAATGATATGATGCTCGATCTTGCTATGTACCCAATCAATGGCTAAGGTCAGAGACGGTTGCATTTTGGTCACGAATGGTTCCAGATGCGTTCCTTTCAAGCTAGGTAACAGGGAACAATTCAAGTCACTCAAACAAGAATAACCAAAAAGTCGGGCAAAATTCAAGTCAAAAGTTTGACTTCAAGGCACACGCAGCTTCCTGGAAACTCACAAAAGTCACTCAAACAAGAATAACAAAATGAGTTGAACAAGCTAGGGTCTACGCTTGCTTTTGGGGAAATTTAAAAAAAGTGGCCAAAATACTCATAATTTCTCAAATAAAAACTCAAAGTGAATCTTATTTCAAATAAGGACATCAAGTATTATCAATCTCTCAAATAAGGACATGAAGTTAATCTTATATCAAATAAGAACCCGAAGTGAATATGTTTGTTTCAAATAAGGACTTGACTTTCCGGTGATCATGGGTATTTTCATCATTTCCTAATCCGATGAGGGCCACCCTCGCTTGCCGATTGGTATGTGTATATATTCTAGCAAGTCCTAATTTTTTTCGAACTAGTAGAAATCAAAATGATGAAGTTCATAAGTAGGCCATAAATTATTTATCAAAAGGTTCCGCTAGACCCGTGAGGCCGACTCGCTAGCTAGGAGAGCCAATTAGATTTTGACACTGAACTTATATCTTTGCATAATTTTTGTCGATTTGGTATTTATGTATTGATTTGACTTATTATGTATTTGATTAGGGTTAACAAGGATTTTTTTTAGTATTAAATACTTATTTTATTCTAGAAAATGACAGCTTCGCTAATTATTATTCAGAATATAACCGAAAAGGTTATCTGCTTTCTTGAGCAAAGTATTAAATATTTATTTTATTCTAGAAAATGACAACTTCGTTAATTATTATTCAGAATATAACTGAAAAGGTTATCTCCTTTCTTGAGAATCTATTGTGCGGGAACTCAGTTGATAGTAAATTGGTGTTGAATCTGGTCCCACCGTGCAAGGTTCTCGAATGACCCACTTTATTGCCATACTAACTAAATTCAAAGTTGGAATTCTTGACCTCTCTTCTTCCACAGAAAGAGACGCCAAGAATCTCTTGTGGGCATATGATGATAAGGTTCCGTTTATTTCATAAAGAAATAAGTAATTTAAAAGATATATTTTTTAAATAATTATTTATATTACTTGAATTGAAATAATTAATTAATCAAAAAAAAATTTCATTACTGTCAATAATTTGTGTAAATAATTTTGTGAATAATGAAAGAAAATTTGTTTGTTTATTTTTATAAGTGATGTAAACATTTATTTTTAGAAATATATATATTTCAAATTATTTATTTTTCGCTAAACAAACAAAGCTTAATATGAGAGATCTATTCTTTAGCACTAATGTAGATATCTTTAATAATATTTAATAATTTTTGAATTTTTTATAATTTCTTTTCTTTTCTTTTCTTTTTTAGTACTATTATTTTTCTTTTTTTTCTTTTTTGTCCTTCCATTTGCTGACCGCCCACAATGACCACTAGACGAGGGCTTGGTAAGCTCTCTCTTGCCATGGGCGAGGCAACCTATATTCACATAAGGCAAGGTTACGTAGGGCTGTGATGGCTGCTCCCAAGGCCATCATAGTCTTACTGGTTGCAAGCAAGATTGCAAAGGCCCTAGCATGAGGTTGGTAAGGGCTCGTCGAGAAAAAATTCAAAAAAATTCAAAAATGATATTAAGAATATTCACATCAGTGTTGATCATATCACGTGAGATGATTGGTATTCATGTTAGTAATTTTCAATCTAAATCGGGCAAATAAATTGAATTAGTATCAAATACAAAGATTTAGAACTAAATTTGCTCAATTAAAAAATTTAAAATTAAATGATTACAAATGTAATTAATTTAACGCTTTTTTGGTATTTTTTCCATTATATTTTAGATTTGAGATCCCTCGTATCATGATCTTAAACTCAAGCCAACAAGCACTCGAACCGAGTTTCATCGTCAGCTCTTTAAAACAAGATGGTAGTAACAGGAGAATGAATGAAAATACAATCGTGGAGTTAAAGAATTTCTGGAATCCTTATTCCCAAAGAAAGAAACATGAACTGTCAGTACTACAGGAGGTCATATCATCATTCCATAGTGTACGTTAGCCCGGATGGGTCCCGTCCACGTGGTGCAATCCTAGAATGGAAGGTTTCCTATGCCTTGTCTGACTTTTCCAAGCTCTTCCCCACTATAAATACCTCGTCGTCGTCGTCATCTCTTTAACACTTGCCTTTTCCCTTTACAATGATTTCTCCAAAAATCTCGTTCGATGCTGAAAAGCTCCTCGTTACGGCTCTCTCCTTTTTCGCCATCGTCGCGACCTTCAGCGGTGGCCCTCGCATCGCAGTGGCACAGAGCAGTAACAACAACAATGCCCAAACGATCCCGGTGAACGTTGGGGTGGTTCTTGATCTGGAAACGTGGATGGGTCAGATGGGATTGAGCTGCATCAACATGTCTCTCTCTGACTTCTATAGATCAAATCCTTCCTACAAGACTAGGCTCGTCCTCAATGTTAGAGACTCCAAACAAGACGAGGTTGCTGCTGCTGCTGCAGGTTCTCTCTCTCTCTCTCTTTAGCGTACTAACCTGTTATAGAGGATAAAGTACTTTCTGCAGCTATTTGTGTGGTGCAAAATAAATCTAATTATTGTTCATAATGACGTATTTGCTAATCGTATGAAAATTCCAGCTTTAATATATTTATAATTTGCGAGTAATTCCTAGATTAATTTTCGAGGACCCAACGAAATAACGTGTGTTCCATTCAAAGCATATTCTCCTAGCATAGATTTTCAAAGGCCCAATTTTCTGAGCTCCAAGAAGAAACGACCATAGTTAATTCCTCCAACCACCCCCCCCCAAAAAAAAACAAAAACAAAAAGAAAGACCTATATTTTGGCTCGTCTTCAAGAGCAAGAGCCGTCTGTCACCAATCCGTACTCGCTGTCTTAGCTGCCTGGCATGCATACTTGATAGGATAGAGGGAACTTTTAGTTGTCATGGGTTTTTTTAATCATTATTATAAAGTAGTCGTTTTCATCATCTGATACAATCAAAGATGACAACAATTTGGTACTTAAGATTCAATTTGATCTCTTTCCCACTGGGAATGAGGTGCGTCTCGAAGTCAGAAATATGATGCTTAGCTTGAGAGAGAGGATTTGGGGGATTTGGTCAATCCATGCAACGCGGTGCTTCTCGGCGAGACTGGTCTTTTTGAGCGTGACATTTGACGTTGGAACCATTTGATTTACTTATTTATTTCCAATTCTTGGAGTTTACTTTTCAGAAGCTATATCAAGAAATGATATTGGCAAGAATCTATCTTGGGGAGCATCCAACTGTAGTAGCCTAATCGAGATAGTTAATTTATGCCATGTCTTGAGGTTTAAGGGAGCAACACCATTAAAATAATATCTTAGTGGTTCCAGTCAACAAGAGCCTGCATGGTAATGCTCCCGAAAGTTTCTTTTCCTTTGTTCCCGGGAATAAAAACGCGTTTGGTAAATTTTTTGTTCCCGGGAACAAATTTATTCCCCGAAACAGATTTGGAGTAGAAATCAGAAATAAGAAAAAGTTATTTCTTGTTCCCAGAAACAATTTCAAGAAACATTTTTTTTTCTTTTCTTTTTTTTCCTTTTTTCTTTCTCTTTTCTTTTCTTCTTCTTCTTCCTCTTCCTCTTCCTCTTTCTTTTTCCACCTCTTAGCTGCCCCATCGCCGCATCTAGTGAGCTTGCCGGCGCCTCGCCAGGCCAAGGCGAGGTCCAGCAAGCTCGTCGGAGGCACCTAGCCGGGCGAGCCTCGCTCGACCACCGGCGAGGCTCGGCCTCGCAGATCCGGGCGAGGCCAAGCCTCGCCCGGCTGGCCGTCACCGGCGAGCCTCGCCTCGCCTCGCCCGGCCGTCACCGGCGAGGCCGAGCCTCGCCCAAGCGGCGCCTAGCCGGGCGAGCCTCGCCGGTGGTCAGGCGAGGCTTCGGTGAGCTCGCCGGAGCCTCATCGGCGGCGGCCAATAGGGAGGAAAAAAAAAGAAAAAAGAAAATTAAAAGAATCAAAAGAGTGGAAATTTTTACCAAACGTATTTCTGTTCCCGGAACAAAAAAAAATTTACAGTTGCCAAACGCTTTCAAATGCTCAAAAATTGTTTCTGGGAACAAAAACAAAAACAAACATTTCTGAGCAGAAACTGTTCCTGGGAATATAAATGTTGCCATGCAGACCCCAATTGATCTTTGAATTGAAAAGTCCATCTTTCCTATCATCTCGTATTTCACCAATATACATATGTACATAAATTTATGGATACAAAGTTTCATCTTGACAAAAACGTGTGTATGGAGGATTTTTGTTTTTGGTCTTGGATGGGGAGATATAGTAGAACTACTATTGTCAATTCTATTTTTTTGAAGAATATATTAGTCCCGTGTGACTCTCATCCCACTATAAGTGTAGTAAAATTCTATCAAATTATTTCTGCATGGTGTACCCCGTTGGTAATCGCATCAGAAAAGGTCCATGCTACATAGCAATATAGTCACTTTGGCAGGGGAGGTTAATAGGACAACTCCAACTTCTTAGATTTGAAAAAATATGTACATGGCACATATCTCTACATAATTTTACTGAATTTTATTTAGTTGAGCAAAATGTCACGGTTAACGAGTTTGGTCAAGCTGAGCCAGTGATTCATTATTTTCATGGAAGTTGTGTGGTATTAATGGTGAAACAAAACAACTAAAGTTTCAAGTTTTATCAAATAATTGTCAATGCATGAAAGTAGTTTAATATGGATCTAACGGGCTTGATATATACCATAACATCACATAGGTCTGCCCTCACGAAATCCATACAATAAAAAAATGGGGCTTGGATTCTAAAGTGGAATTTTCTGAAGCCATGAGATAAAAAGTCAACTTAATAATAAAGAAGAATTGACTTTATCGTGTCTGGGCCAATTTAGCCACTCTTATTTTGTTCTAAATTTACTTTTATGAAAGAATTAGTTTCTGATTGGTATGCAATATCATATGCCAAAGGATGTCAAAGGCAACAATTCAATCAGATAAATAATTATATTCCAACTTCGAACTCCTATTCTCCTTTTTCTTAAACATTCTATTTCTATAATATAGCATCAAGTATTATCTGCCATAGTGTTATTGTTTCACCGTCTTTCTGGTTCACCTTTGCAGCACTTGATTTGATAAAGAATGAGCAAGTCCAAGCCATAATAGGCCCTCAAGGTTCAGTACAAGCAGACTTCATCATTGACCTTGGAAACAAATCTCATGTGCCCATCATCTCTTTTTCCGCCACAAGTCCGTCCCTCAGTTCGATTCGGAGCCCGTATTTCATTCGAGCCACGCAAAATGACTCGTCCCAAGTGAATGCCATAAGCGCAGTCGTGCAAGCCTTTGGCTGGAAAGAAGCTGTCCTCATATATGTGGACAACGAGTTTGGAGAAGGCATCATACCTTCTCTTACCGATGCTTTGGAAGAGGTCGACACGCGAGTGTCCTATAGGAGCGTCATTCCCCCTTCAGCCACGGACGATCAAATCCTTGAGCAACTCTACAAGTTGATGACGATGCAAACGAGGGTCTTCATAGTGCACATGTCACCTGCCCTCGGTTCTCATCTATTTGCCAAAGCAAAAGAGGTAGGAATGATGGGCGAAGGTTATGTGTGGATCTTGACTACTGGAATCACTGACCTATTGAACTCGATGGATTCATCTGTTGTTGTTGGTTCGATGCAAGGAGTACTAGGCATCAAGACTTATGTTCTGGACACGCAAAACCTGGACAACTTCATGGTCCAATGGAAGATGAAATTCCAACAAGACAACCCATCCGTCCTTAATCCTAAGTTGAATATTTTCGGATACTGGGCTTATGACGCTACTTGGGCTCTCGCAATGGCTGTCAAAGAAATGGGTGCAGCAAATTTTACCTTCCAAATGTTGAATGCTTCCTCAAATGCGACGGATCTTGACACTATGGGGGTCTCTCAAAATGGTCAGAAACTTCTCCAGAAACTAGCCAATATGACATTTACAGGCCTCACTGGAAATTTTAGCCTTGTCAATGGGCAGCTAGAGTCATCAGCGTTCCAGATTGTTAATATCAACGGAAATGCAGCAAGGGGGATTGGGTTTTGGACGCAAAAAAATGGGCTACTAAGAGATTTGAATTCATTCAACACAAGCAGATATTCCACTTCGAAGAGTACTCTCCGATCAATAATATGGCCAGGAGATTCAACATCTTTTCCTAAGGGATGGGAGATTCCAACGAATGGGAAGAGGTTAAAAATCTTAGTTCCCGTAAAGAAAGGTTTCAATGAATTTGTGACGGTGACTCATAATCCCAGCACAAACACATCTCAAGTCACTGGATATTGTATCACAATCTTTCAAGCCGTGATAGAAAAACTACCTTATGCTGTGGCTTATGACCTTATTCCGTTTGCCTTGCCAAATGGAAGTAGTGCCGGTAGTTATGATGACATGATCGATCAAGTATATTACCAGGTGAGATAACTAAATGCGAGTGCTTGATTTCTTTTTTCTTTTTCTTTTTTTACATGCTGAAATTGACAATGCTATCATGGGGTTGACAAAGAAAATATTTCCCTTCCTATTGTTGGAGTAGAATTATGATGCAGTTGTGGGGGATATGACAATCATTGCAAATAGATCATCATACGTGGAATTCACCTTACCATACACTGAATCTGGGGTTTCGATGCTCGTGCCATACAAGGACAACAAGAGCAAGAATGCTTGGGTTTTCTTGAAGCCCCTCACTTGGGACCTTTGGCTAACAACGGGATGCTTCTTTGTGTTTATAGCATTGGTCGTGTGGATTCTCGAACATCAGATCAACGAAGATTTTAGGGGTCCAGCCTCGCATCAAGTTGGCACGAGCTTCTGGTTTTCATTTTCAACCATGGTCTTTGCACAAAGTAATCACCCTTCACTTTAATAAATCAATCGAACATTACAATTGTCATATATTTCTTGGAGAATTTGCGTGCTTATGCTTAATTTGGATTGCAGGGGAGAGTGTATTAAGCAATCTAGCGAGATTTGTTGTGATCGTGTGGGTTTTTGTGGTACTTATACTAACGCAAAGTTATACGGCAAGCTTGAGCTCTCTTTTGGTGGTGCAAAATCTTCAACCAACTATAGCTAATGTAGATCAGCTCCTAAAGAGTGGAGAAAAAGTGGGATACCTGGATGGCTCTTTTGTCCACGGAATGCTAAAGCAATTGAAGTTTGACGATTCCAGACTAATATCTTATGAGTCTCCTGAAGAATGCGATTCGCTTCTCTCCAATGGAAGTGCAAAGGGCGGGATTGCAGCAGCATTCGATGAAGTTCCCTACATTGAACTTGTTCTTTCTCGGTATTGCAACAAATATACCACGATCCCGACCTTTAAAACTGCTGGATTTGGCTTTGTAAGTCCTCAATCTCTCAAATTGTATCCTTAAAATTTTCAATTAATAGAATTATTCGTCATTTCTTTAATAAAAAAATCTCATATCCTACTTCTTATGGTTTATAGGTTTTCCCCAAAGGGTCTCCGCTAGTGTCGGATATTTCGAAAGCAATCCTCAACGTAACTGAAGGGCCTACAATGACGGAAATTGAAAACGAGTGGCTTACATCAAAAACCAAATGTGTGGATTCGGCTAACTCAATTTCTTCCAACAGCTTGGGTCTTGACAGTTTCTGGGGCCTATTCTTGATTGCTGGAGTTGCTGCTGTTTTAGCTCTTCTCATCTTCGTGGTCATATTCGTCAAGAGAAATTGGCATGTCGTTACAAGTTCTTCAGGTTCAATGTGGGAGAAAATCGTTGCATTGGGAAGAAGATTTTACCAAAGAGATCTCGACTCCCATACTTTTAGGAAAGCCAGATTTAGAGATAGAAATATGGAGAATGGTGCCAATGAGATTGCAGCTGTTGAAATTATGGAACACGGTAACTTCCCCTCAAGTCCGTCAAGCGAGGACTCCAGCCAAATCGACATTGTCTTAACCAATGAGCAAGGGGCAACATCTGTAGAGCAAGGACTCCCTAATCATGTAGTCGAAGGGTGCCCCGTGATAGCAATAAACGTCGAGCACACCAATGTAAATTAAGAAATGTAAATGCCTAAAGAACCTTAGATACTCGACTATAATCCTTGACTAGTTGAACTTTAGTATTTCTTGATGACAATATCTTCCCTTTCACTCTCTTCTCATGTAAGAATGCCATTGACACTGCTTACTGTCCAATCTCAGACAATATAGACGAAAGATAGATGCTTTCCATTCAGCAGAGCCCGAGTTATTCACCACAGGCTTGACTCAAATTAATGGTTGTTTGGGGAAATGCAGTACTATTTCACGCAACAAAACTAAAAAATGAACACATGGGCTCATCAATGTTTGGTATCTGAACAGTGCATCTAGTCACAAAGATATTTCTTATTCAATCTGAGTAGTACGCATTTTAATGTCTATATATATCCAGACTAAATAGATTTTAACTGTGATAATCTTTTTTTCTTGGACTTTCTCCTTTCATTTAGTGAAATTTCAATAAATATTGGACTAGTGGTTATATCAGCACAATCTTTAGGGAAGAAAAAATACCAGCGCGATCTTTCTATAGCTATATTGACATTAGGTAGCTTCATTAATTTTCGAGTTGAAATAGGGTCATTGTTCATTTATATGAACAAACATCTTTATGTCTGTTGTGGCCCCATAATGGCAGAAGTCTACTTGTCACGAGTGACCCTCAAACTTCAGGCCCAAAATCAGTATTGTCAAGCAAATTTGAACCCAAAAAAAAATAGCAGTTATGGAAATGTGAGCCAAAATAATAGAAGTTACGCAATAATGGAGGCTAAAATAATTATTTTTCCTCGTAATGGAAGTAGTACTCCGGCATTACTTTTTTCTAGTTTTGATTGAGCAATACAACATAAAACTTACCTATAAAAAAAAAAATCCTCCCATTTAGTGAATTTTTGAAAAATTATTGCACTTGTGGTTATTTAGAGATATTGTGTGGAGAATCTACTTTGTATTTTCTTTGTGGACCTACCAAAAAACTTTGTCCCTTAAAAGATCAGCATACAAGCTTTAACCACTGTTGGAAGTGCAGCGGAAACTCTATACCTTTCACTTGAGAAGATCGCAAAAGAGAGCCCAAGTCTAAGTTTGTTAACATATATAATTAAATCCACTTTCACTCAAAAGATAAGCTAGTGAGTTATAGCCAACTAGAATAATATTAACTGCTCTATACCATACTAATCTCCGATATGAGATTCTTTAATAAACACAATCTTCCCCTCTAGGTGTCTTTCTACATCAAAATATGGAGTCTACCACTGAGTCTACATTGTTACACCACAATGTCCACCGCCCAAAAATTATGGCCAACTTCATCTACTAAATAATGGAATAGACCCTTGGCCTTAACAGTAATTTGTTAGGAGCGCATAGTAGACGCTCGATACATTTCACCTGAGAAGGTTACCAAGAGAGAGCCTAAGTGCAAACCAGTTAATATATCTAATTAAACCAACCTTCACTCAAAAATTTAAACCAATGACTTATGGACTAATTATGATTTATTAATTACTCTACACTACATCAATTTTCTGAAATTGGATTTCTCTAACACAGGTCATATGCACATCCTAACAATCACATAATCTTCTCGTAGATACTAGAGATTGAAATACTTAACGCAGGTATCGACTAAGTCTTGAAGTGCGTTGGGTTATTTGTTGGATCAAGCAATTGGGCCAGAAAATCAGTGGGTGGGTAATGTGCAAAAGTGCCCTGTGGGAAAATAAGATGAAAGGACAAGTTGAGAAAAATTTATATTCTTTATGTGCCCAAAAAATGAAAATAAGAAGGTCATCTATTTGAAAAAGAAAAAAAAGAGGTCAGTAGCGAAAGACTAAAGCTCCAACGCATAAGAGACCCTAGGCAGAAAAGAATAGCGTCATTGCGCGTGGCTGGTTGTCTTCAATTCTAAAGCTGCTTGCTTATGCTGGGAATTTTTTTTTTTTTTTTTTTGTTATCACATGACCTACCAAAAAGATATTGAAGGTCATACACTTGATGTGGGTGTTGACTAATTTCAGAATTGCGTTGGAAAACTTATGTTGGAAAGCTTAATCACATGGCATAAATGTAATAAAAGTTGGAAAAGCACATTAATGTATTTTATTTTTTGAATTTTTCAAGCATTATCTTCTGTTCCAACGGTGATCAGCTCTGGTTTCAGTTTACTTGTTGGTCGCATTCAAAAGATGGTTTCAATGAAATGAAAAGTATTGCAAGGTTAAGTGATGTAGGATTGGATCCTACTAGAATTACAATCCCATATATACAATACTATGCCGATTAGAATTTTTAGTAATAGATTGATTCATAGTGATTTTCAAAGGGGGTCTCAACACAGGAAAAAAATCCTAAAGGGTTCAAAATCTGATAGATGATGCAACTCGGGGCTTTTTAGTACATTTCGTGGTCAAGATTGATTCAAAATGTCATTTATTGGATTCAAAATCCAAAATAAAACACGATCTAGTCTTTTTCCCGATCACCGATTGCTGTGGAGCCTGAATAACCAGTTTAAACCTATGGAACCTGAATAACCCATCTAAGAAGACAAGTACTAACGTGAAATAGATAGATAGGACTAGAGATGCAGAAAAACTAAGAATATAGAAAATATAATAATTGTATATTTTGATTTATGAATTGTATATTATAATTGGTGATGACTCCTATCTATATAAACACTTAGAAAGATTTTTAAGAAATAAATATTGACAATGGAGTTGGTAACCACCGGTGGTGATAAACATTTAAATCAATCGCGAATTGCCTGTTATATGAATATTCTAATTGTGCTCTAATTCTAGTACGTGCTAGAGATAACGTTATCAATCTCAGATTGCTTATCATGAGAATATTTTGGATGTGCTTTGATTCTAGTGTGAGCTAGAAATAAAGTTTGATTCTGGCAAGAGTTGAAACAACTTGCAGTGGATTGGGTCAACATCTTCTTGCAAGCTCACGGGGTGGATCGTGAGAGAAGAAGCCGAGTAGATGAGAAGCATTTGGTAAGAATATCTGCAGGTTGATCTCAAAGGAGATATATTGAACATAGAGTTGTCCACGAGTGAGACGCTCATGGATGAAGCAATAATTAATCTCCATATATTTTGTATGAGCATGAAAATTGGATTTGTTGTAAGATAAATGGCAAAAAGGTTATCGCACTTGAGCGTGGGTTAATGAGGTGGAAGAGCATGGAGATCACAATGAAGATACTCAATCCACATAACTTTAGCAGTTGTGTCGACAAGGCACTTATATTCAACCTCAATATTGAAACATGCCATAATCTGCAGTTGGTGTGAACACCAAGAGATAGGATTACAACCAAGAAAAACATAATATCCACCAATAGAGCGACAATCATCACAATCGCCAACCCAACTACCATCAGAAAATGCAAGAAGAGCCAATGAAGATGTGTAAGAGAAGAGAAGCCCATAATGTGAAGTATCTTGCCAGATATCGAAGAATGAGTTTCACAGCTTGCCAATGCGTGATGGTAGGAGCATAAAGGAAATGAGAGGCAGTATTCACTATGTATGCAATGTCAGGCCAAGTTTGAGTAAGTATTGGAGGGCACCCACAATGCTGCTATAAAGGAAAGGATTAGGTAGGGGCTTTCCTTTAATGAATGGACAACGGTTCATCAGTGGTGCATAAGGTGGAAACAGCATGAGCATTAGACATCATTGCATAATCGAATCTCATGAATAAAATTGGCTTGATGTAGATGAAGTCCGTTAGATGTAGATTGTACCTCAACACCTAGAAAATAGTACATGTGTCCGAGATCCTTGATGGCAAATTCACCATATAGAGCATGCAAAAAAGATGGCAATGGTGCATTGGGAGAGCCAGTAGGATTATGTCAACCATATAAACTAATAAGAAGATGTTGTGGGATGTAGAATGATGAATGAACAAGGATGAGTCAACAACTTTGATAAGAAAACAAATGTTGGTGAGAGGTGCAACACATGTCTCTTTTTTTTTATATCTCATATAATTGTAATTATGTATGTGGAAGCACAATAAAAATTTCACAACATCCCTTACAAGAAAATCACACGAGTTTAGTTATACATGTCTTCAACTTTATACAAACACCGGTAGTTATTATCACAACAATATACAAAATCTTGAAAAAAGTCAAGGTCATCTAATACCGGTACACTCACACTAACCAAACCACCATCCAATTCAAGGATTAATGGCCTCCAACATCAACTTATCCCCTCCATCACCATGTCCAAGGGAGCCATCCTACAAATATGAAAAAATAAGGGGTGAACCAAAGTCAGGTAAATGAAATTCTTAAGTCTAAGATAGGAGATCAACTGACCATTCAACCTAGTATATGCAAAGCACAACAATCCTAGATCATGCAAAATAACCATGAGAAAATTAAATAAATGGATGCACTAATTTAATTATTATGTTATATCAATGGAAACCATGAACAAATCACATAGGATTATTCCCTCGAATGCAAACAGATTACATAACACATTGTGATGCATGATTACCATTGATCAGTTCATTAATAGACATGTATGCATAGAGTCATATATAATATTAATTATTTCATTTCATCTCGACTCCCAAGGCATCCTGACTTAGGGTGCATTTGGATCAATATTTTGAAAGCTCATTGGGGAAATGTAAAGCAATTTAGCCTAAAGGGCTTTGGGCAAATGCAAAAACCGTTTGGTAAACTACATTTTAAAAAGCAACTTTGAATGAAATGTTGTTTGGTAGAAAACACATTTGAAAAGCCCATTTGAATGATTAATATTTGCTTCTTAATTTTTATTTGTTTAAAATTGACAAAAATAATGTATGCAACTCTTTTAATTTAAATTTTGACAACAACGTTAAAAAAATCAAATGAAAAAAAAATCACATCAAAGTAATTGAAAAAAAAAACCTTCATTACAATAAATGGGATAACATATGCCTGAGGAAAGAAATTCATTATCCTTAAAAATTACAAACATCCTTAAATATTTCCTAAACCTAAAGCCATTTGATCAAGCCAGAATACTATGTACAACAAACCCTGATACATTCTCAAATATCTATTTTCTGTTCACATGCAAAACCTATATAAAAGCATGTCTTTTATGCTTCATGTTACCCCTCAACTCATGTTGAATTCATAATAACTCTCCTTAACTAATTGTAATTAGAAAAGAGTTTAAACTCCAATTGTCAAATTACTAATTTTGCAAGATTTAGAGTTTTGAAATCGTCTAATTTATTTTTAACCGTGTTCAGTTTGTGCTTAGGAAAATCTCAAAGAGTTTGAAAGTCAAGTTGAGAGCATAGTTCATTGAAAGAGTTGCATGTTCCTATGTCATTGATTAAAAATAAATCTTCCTAGATGATCATTATATGATATTCACATAGAAGATACACATTATATAATTCCAACGAACTAGATAAGTCAATCCACAACATCTTTCTTCAATATGGATTTTTTATTTTTATTTTTGTGTTGGAGATATCTCTCCTAATTGTAAATGTATCTCTCCTAATTGTAAATGTGCATCATTTGGCTGAAATTATATCAAGGTCAATTCAATTTTCTAAATGTTGTGAAAAATTGTACAAAATATCAAGTGTAATCGGCAAAATGTTTTCTCAAAAGAAGAAAAAGAATATTTCTTCTCATAACTTGTACTTCTTGCTTAACGTGATTCTTAAAATATATTGTTTTGTGCCTACTGGGGTTTGAAAAAATTATTTTTCCTTCTTTTATGATATTTTAGATCTTGAGTTCGATCAAGTGACATTAATATCATGGTCAAATATCTTCTTCTTTTTTTATGTCCTATGTTGTTTATCATTTTGCTTGGATTCTTGCTCACGGTATTCTCCAAGTATTCATTCCTGGGAGTGTCCTTCACGTTCGGTTTGCACATGAGAGAGCTTATTCATAAGATTACTAACGATCTTGTAATTATGTAGTCACCCTCCATTTAATAGCGTTTAGGGTTTAAGAAATTCATTAAAAAAATTAAAAAAAATTACCCCATGATAACCGGAGAGCTTGTATTATTCCCCTCCCCTTCGTATATCTTTACTTCAATAAAGCAATATAGACACTAAAGAATATCAAGCATGAAATTCTATAATAGGATTAATATGCATGACATATAGTGGCATGTAAAATATTATCAAATTCATGATCCAATATAAATCTCATTAATTTTTATTTATGAAAGCAAATATAACAAGATGAGGATATAATATTCTAAAACATGAATTCTTTTATTGGTTTTAAAAATGAAATTTTGAAAGATGGACATCTCATATGATTTTCAGAAACATATATATCTCTACTCTTACATCCGCATAGAGACATTTCACTAGTACCTACTATAATCTCGAACTAGATAGACACATAAGCAAGCACTTATGAATTTGTTAAAACTAGAGGTGTCAAAAACAAAACCAAGCACTGAACTGAAATCAAAACCATAACCAAACCAAAAACACAAAGGTGACCGTTATATTCATTTCAGATGGCAATTTGGTCCATAGCGAGCTCACACCTCAATAGATTGGTTTGGTTCTGGTTTTCAGAACATTTGAACGAAACTGAAATGTTGACACCCTAGATAAAACATTCTTGTGGTGTGCAACCTAAAATTGAACAGCCGAGAATATTCCTAGGAATTATGGACACTTATTTTTCTCTTCTTAATTTTTTTTTCTTTACTGTTATTTTATGGTACTACTCAAGAACATGGGCAGCAAAATGAAAAGGACCCCTGTGAAAACCAAAAAGTATGGGACTCCGACACTTAATATTTATCCACTCTAGATCAACCATCACACGACTTCGACTAATTTTCCCGATAATATTATTCACCTTGTTGCCACATAACTCGTATAATCTACCCATATGATGAATTTTCATGTCAAGTAATCGAGATAGAATCCAATAGATGAGATCAAATGGTGTATTAAGAATCGATTACTGCCTACTAATTGAATGGATCTAATAGACTATTTCTAATTAATTTCAAAGTCATTCCCCAAAATCACATAATTTTAGTACTTACCAATAGCTCATGATGATATAGACAATATACTCCCAGGCAAGAAGCAATGACCTAGTGCTTTCATATGCATCAAATGAGTCAATCCCCACTCCCATCATCAACCATCACATTTAAATACAATATGTCTCTCCTTTCAAATGTATTGAGAATCTTATTGTTGGGGTTCCTATTTTGATTACTTGGATGACCTCATCGGGGTTGTTGCACTCGACTTGTATATCTAAAGTCAAGAGGCCAGGTACTAAGGATGAGAATAATAATCATTTTGATCAGAAATTGATTTCTAAGATAGAAATAACTTTTTTTTATTTCTATTTCTAGATTAGTTTTTGAACAAAAATAAGTATTTGATAATGATACAAAATTACTATTTCCATATTATAAATCCATTTAATAATGACAAAACTTCTCCCCAAGGGCAGTGGCAGCTGTAGCAAACATCAATGGTGGGCAACAACAAGCAACAGTGGCAAATGACGATGAGCAGCAATGGTTGTAACATTCTCAATTCAGACCCCTGTATCGACAAGAGAAGTGATTTAAATTATCAATGCACTGATAATAGGACTAGACCATGGGTTGATTCAAAGATCGTGCATGAGTCAACTATTCGATTAAGAAAGGCTATTGAGGGTCGAGACATGTGCTCGACTTGAGTACTCAACCATGAGTAAATAGCTCGACTATAAGAAATAATGCGGGACGACCTTATGCATTCACGAGTCAATTAGTGAAAGATTATTGATTCGACAAAAGCATACATAGCTAGATTGCAAATGATTCCATACGATCATTATACTAATCACGAATGACCTTAAGCCAATTTCACAAGACCACATGCTCTGGGTAAATAATTTGATTATGCACGATTACATGACAACCGAGACTAGTCCATGGGTCAACAAGACTCAAATAAAGATTGATTTCCGAATCAACCATGAGTCACGCAAACAATGCTCCAAGAGACTGCCTAGTTTGAATAGGTTGTAATAAGAGCACTTCTCATTGAAGTTTAGCCCCAAGCCTTGGTCCAATTAGGAGTTTTGATTAAGGATGGTTAGGGAACTTTTCTTTCCGGTTTAGTCGAAATAGTCCCCGGGATTAGTTTTGGCCTACAAATTTTTGGTCTTGGAAAAAGTGGGCCATCCATTGGAAACCCATAGGCTTTGCGAGCAAGGGTAGGCCCAATGAACCTCACACTTAAGGCAAGCCTAATGGGCCACATACCTAGGGGAAAAGGCCCACTTAAAGTGAGCCAAGTCCAAGCCTATGTTGTTGAGCCCAACCCAAGTCCATTTCAAGGCATTAAATATTTTTGGAAGCTTGCAAATAAATTACTAGATTTCATACTCATTACTCTAAGATTTCCTCATTAATATTTGGATTCCCCAAGATTGCACTTAAGGACTTCCATTAAATCCTTCAATGATGATTTCTTTGGAGAATAGTTGAAGGAAGACTACACTCTTGTCTTCCAATGAAGTGGGCGCCCATTAGAAGGAGGGAAGAGAAGATTTTCTAGTTGGCTTCTAATTAAGACTTATTCTCACCAACATAAAGGGACCTTAGGGAAGCTTGTGGAAGAAAGCTTGATAGGTTGTCCTTGGATAGATTTCAAATAGGCTAAGAATGATGGCAAGATCAAAGAAGGATTGCCTCTTGCATTATTGATAACTCTTAAACATTGCTTCTATAAATAGCCAACATGTCACTTCACTCACTTCTTTTCATTCAAGACACTACACTCATCTCTCACTCAAGCTCCTATTCACTTCATCTCTCTCTCTCTCTCTTCTTTGCTCCTCTCTGACCGCCCCTCTCTCTCCTCTCCTTGTCACCCCCCTCTCCCTCTCCTTGTCACCATCGCCACCACCACCTCCACCGTTGCCGTCATCGGTTACTATCATCACTGTGATCCACCGTCAACCGCCGCAAGCCTCCATTGTCATTCGTCTGTCGTTTGACCGTAACACCTCATAGCTTGCCCCAAATTTGTAAGTGCAACCCCTTATCCTTAGCTAGGATGGTGTGGTACATATGTTGGACATCATTGCTGTTGCAATTCTACAATTCCTCAAGTTATCTTGTTTGTTATGAGGAGAGGAACATCATATATCAATTATGCATGGTTTACTCATGATTTGTTTCCAATAAGTGACTTTTGAGATGAATTGCTTTTGGTTGACAATGGTTTTAATAAGCTTTCGTTGATTTTTGCATGGGTTTTTATGGACGACCCAAGTTGCCGAAGGAAGATTGTGATGGTTGTTGAAAGAATGTGGAAGCACGTCGGGCTAGGTCTCTCATTGGTTCGGCAATATTGAGGGGTATTGTTTCCAAATTCAAGTTAGGTCGAGGCCGGTGCTAAAGGATCTTGAAAACTCCACATCCTGCTCCGAGCTCAGCACATCCCATCAATTCGATTTCGGTAAATCATATCACACACGTTTTTACACATTGGCCTAAAGTGGAAGGTAAGAATTGGTATGAGTGAATGGATGAGTGTACGATCACGTAATGAGAACCCGTCGCCGAAGGTTTTTGGGATGATGCCTGATATTGATCGGATGTTCGGAAAGGGTCTAGATACCATTCGTAGATGGATTTCAGAACGATACCATTAATTGGATACCATTTTCTAGGGAGGTCAAGACGTTGCCATGCCCAACCGGGCAGGACGATGTCTAGTTACGTTGGAAGACCACTAATGGGAGTTCAATTATGGTTGTGAGTGGTCGTAATAATAAAACACGTAAGAAAATTTATGAATGCCATTGTACATGTTTACGTGATATAAATCGTGTTCTTGATTAATGTGTGCATTATAGGATTTGATGTTTCTTGTCATGTACATAGTTAAGACAAAACAAAGGCTTTACTATTGATATGCTATTGACACGTTAAGCACCAAGATTATGTGATTCCGATGCCAAGCATCCTCTTATACGAGAATTAGGTATTATACTTATTGAGTTAAATCTCATTTGTTATTGTTCACCACTTTTTAGGGTCATAATCATGAATGTCCACATTGTTCGCTTCGGGATGCTGAGGTCGTGGGAAGTGAGCGCAATAGAGGTCATGGACCTCACCTACAACTTGACCTATCAAAAGTACATGACCACGATTTGGGTCAATGAGGGGTTGGGTCATTTGGTTTCCTACCATTTTATGGCATGGTATGTGTAGTTTGATGGGGACCTCATCGGACTGCTCTTGGGTTTCAACAAACTATCCGGTGGCTAGGGTGGAAACCCACCAGACGGCACCGTGAGCGACCCCAAGAATGACCATGATTATGATCCCGAGGAAGAGTCATAGAGGGACCGACCACCCATGAGGACACCATTTTTTTGTATATCTGCCCTCATAAATAGAGGAGCAAGGACTAAACCCAATCCCAACCCCTTTAGGTTGTTAATAAAAAAGGCCTGAATAATGTCGGGCGTGTAATGTTTATGTCTTAAGATGCATTAAAATGTGAATAATAAGTTGGGTGTTTTCAATTGTCTCATTGTTGATTGTGGTTAGAGTTGATGAGTATGCTTCCGCATGTGCTTAATTAAGATATAAAAAATGACAGGTCAACAATGTGTCCTTGAATTGTCATCAAATAACCCCCGATGGTTGTTGCGTGCTAGTGGCTTGCGATTTTTCATAAGGATATTGAATAGTTACATGTAAACGATTTGCGTAGCACGGGGTGTGATAGAGGTGACCGAAGCGTGCAGGCAGCAGCAACCAAAGGTAGCGGTGGCTAGCGGATGGCCAGCAAAGGTGAACGGTAGGCGGCTAGCTAGTAACGAGGACAAGTGTTTCTCATTTCTGTTTCAGAAATAGAGAAGTAAAAAAAAAAAATTCATTTAAAAATTTGTTCCAGAAATTTTTTAAAAATGGAATTACATTACCAAACAAAATTTCTATTTCTAAAACAAGTTTGAAACAAAATAATAATTCTAAAATATAAATAAAATAGTTATATGCATGCCCTTAATCCCTCCAAACTTAAGTTTTTTTTTTTTTTTTCCTTGATAACTTGCAAATTAATTGTCGGAAATTTTCTAGGCCACGTGCACTCAAGAGTATAATTTATAAAATAAGACGCACATACACTCAAAAGTATATTGATACGACGCTCTAGCTTGCTATGTAGCCAATCAATAGCTGAGGTCAGACAATTCCACGTGTTCCTTTTAGGGTTGGCAGACATGGAACAGTCCAATGATCAATAGAGCCCTTAGAATACTGGGGAAAATCCAAGTCAAAAAGTTTGACTTCATGGCATACGTAGTTTCTTGGAAACTCGCAAAAATCACTCAATATGTAATAAAAAGCCAACTTTACTAATAATAATATCAGTAAACAACAATAACAACAACTAAGATAATAATAAAATTACTCAATTTGCACACTGAATTGATGAGCTAAATATGTTGGTAAGCCATAAATATACGTTGGTGTCATTCCTAATGATTCTTGGAGTAATTAGGTGATCAAGTTTGGTTCTACACCAATTTTTTTCATCTTCTTTCCAATGTTTCTGCTTTCTTTTTATCTTAAACTCGAGGTTCCACCCAATACGATAATGTCGGATCAGCCCTTCAACTTCAACTTTAACCGAGACCCTTTTATATTAGTTGCTCACTTTACAATTTAAAGCGATTAAAAGAGTGACCACCAGTAATATGTTGTGACTTAACGCACCTATAGAATCTACTGGAGGACTGGTCTTTGGGTATGTGATGGTTGAACTCAAGCATGGCTTGATGATTGCCCTGTGTGTAGTTCTCACTTGACATGATTTGTAAACCATGTGTATCAATACCATCCAATCCATTAATTACTTGAGTCCCACCATGGTACTAAAATGACCAACGGTCTAGATGAGTTTGATCTGCATGTTTTCATTTGACTGTGCAATTATCTAAGGAGAATTATTGCATAGTCTATAGATCATGTTTACCAACATTACCTAAACCATTAACTCTGCGAAGTTGTACATTGGGACCAACATGATTTAAGGGATTCTAATGCAAAAGCAGCAGCTAAGGATTTTTTTAAAGTATCCAAACAAATAGAAATCAAAACGATGAAATTTGCAAGTAGACCATAATTTTTTTTTATCTGGAAGTTTCCAACGGGCCGGTAATGCCAATCTAGAGAGCCCGTCGGATTTCAACATTGAATTTTATGTTTGTCCATAATTTTAGTCGATTTGTTATTAACATGTTAGTTTGTTCTGTTATCTACTCGTTAGGGTTTACCAACGATTTCTTTAAGTACAAATACTTATTTTATTCTAGAAGGCAAGAACCCTTGTTGATTATTATTCAAAATAACGACAAAAAAAGTTTTCGTTTTTCTTGCGCAAAATTCATTTACGAGAATCTATTGGGTTTGAACTTAGATTTCTCCATAATTCACGTCATATCTGGTCCCACCGTGCGAGGTCTCAAATGACCCACTCAATGCCCATCCCAACTAAAGTCAAAGTTGGAATTCTTGACCTCTCTTCTTCTGCGGAAAAAAGATTCCAATGGGGGAATAATCTCTTGCGGCTATGTAACATATAAGAGGTTGATTCTTTGGTCTACGCAACAAAGAAGCAAGATGAAGGAAATGAGGTTACTAAAGGATTAAAAAGTATTTGAATGGTTAATTCAAAAGCGTAAGTTAATAGATAGAGAGATCACACGATGCACAAAATTTGATGAACGGGACCAAATTAGGTTCAAATACCATGTAAAAATTTTTGGGACCACACTATCAGCTATTATAATAATTTAAACTAATGAATAAAAGATGATCATATGTATATAAAAAGTATATAAACTCATTAATAAGCGACTTGTGATGTTTTAACAATAGAAAAAACTAGAACTACCGTGTTAAACATGAGCATAAATCTAAGTAGTTTATGATATTAACATAAATTTCCAACGAGTTAGTCTAACAAGTTAAAGAAAATATTCCAACTCACTGTTATTTCTTGGGTCTTGCGCGAGCACTTGCCTGTTGGATCAACTCCATCCCATGCAGTCTCTAACCAAGACAAATCCTCCACGTTGATTCACCGAAAATCACTAGGCGATGCCTTGCATATGGATCATATTGGAGACCTTACATTTCTTGGTGCTAGGTTCTGTTTATTCGCGAAAAATGTAGCTTTTTAGAAAATATTTCTAAAAAAGCCATTTAAAAAAAATGACAATATTTTCCGATGTTCTACGAAATTAAAAATAAACTAAAAAAATATTTTTCATTATTCAGTATGGAAAATTCTATTCAATTTTCCTTTGTGCACTCTTTCAATAAATTTTTATATTTTCCTTATTTATTTATTTTCTAAAAATTGATTTTTAAATTTTTTTATTTTCTTTCTATCTTTTTCTTTTTCTATTCCATTTTCTTATTTATTTTTCTTTTCTCCTCCTTCTTCTTCGGTTGATTGTTGGCAAGTCCAAGGTCGAGCTTGAGGCTCACTTGATCAAGAAGCTCAAGCTTGCGACAAAGCTCACACTCACTGATCAAGTGAACCTCAAGCTCGCCAACCTCAAGCCTCACTAGATTGGCAATCCTAAGCTCACTTGTGGCCAGTCGTTGGCCAAGAAAGAAGAGAAGCAAAAAGAAAGGAAGAAAAAAATAAAAATAAAAAAGCAATAATAAATTCAAATCTTTTAAAGACATTAAAAATTAAAAAGTGAGGGCTATTAGAGGTGTGAGATACAAGAGAGTGCATGAGAAAAATATTTTCCTTCATTAGAAAATTGGAAAACATTTTCTCTTACTTTAGAAGATTTTTTTTTCTCTTCATGGAATATGTTTTCTCCAATCAATTTATATTCGTGAAATGAATGATGGAAAATCAGGAAAATATTTTCTAGAAAAAAAATAGAACCTTAGGCTCCGTTCGTTTCACGGAAAATATTGTTTTTCTGGAAAATATTTTCCAAGAAGTTATTTTCCAGAAAACGTAATTATTTTTCGGTATTCGGATGAAACTTGATTTTAAAGTGGAAAATGTTTTCTGTTGTTCGCTTAAGAAAATATTTTTCTTTAAACTCTTTCAATATTTTATTTTTAAAATCATTATTTATTATTTTAAAAAATTTATTTATTAAATTATTTTTCTCGCCGCCTCGAGCTTGCACGATTAGCTCACTAGCAAGGCGAGCTCGAGGTGGCAAGGCTCGGACCTTGCAGATTGGTGACGCTCAAGCCTCGCCATGGTTTGGCGACACTTGGGCGTCATCAATTTGGTGAGGCCTGTGCCTTGCCGCCTCTGCGGCGACGCCGGCATCACCGATCTATAAAGCTGAGCCTCGCCGCCGTCGGCGATGCTCGGGCGTTGCCAATCTGCGAGGCCCGAGCCTCATCGCCGTTTGGCGAGGCCCAAGCGTCACCGATCTAGCACTCGAGCCTCGTCGCCTTTGGTGACACTCGGACGTCGCTGATCTACGACGCTTGAGCCTCGTTGTCGTTTGGTAACGCCAGATCGGCGAGCTCGACTCACCTGTCGCTGGCTATTGTCGTGGTCGGGGACGGCTGAAAAAGAAAAACAGCAACAAGAAAGACAAAAAAAAAAAATTGATTTTATTAAAAAATAACAAAAAATTCGAATTTATGAAAAAAAAAATAGAAAGAAAGAAGTGAGGACTAATAAGAGGTGAGAGATAGAAGGGAGTGAGTGTGGAAAATGTTTTCCCAATTTGAAAAGTGGAAAACATTTTCCCCACTTTAGAAGACTTTTTTTTTCCTTTATGGAAAATGTTTTCTCCAATGAATTTATTTTCCGTGAAACGAACGTTGGAAAATCCGAAAATGTTTTCTGGAAGTTATTTTCCGTGAATAGAACCTTAGGGTCCTAAGGTTCTATTTGTTTTGTAGAAAATGAGTAATTTGGAAAATATTTTCTGAAAAATGATTGTTTCTATCATTTAGAAAAATTAGTTAACGGAAAATATTTTCATCATTGATAATAATATATGGCGTGAGTTTTTTCATGGGTGATGAAAAAATTTCTGTTCATTTATTTTCTTGATGATATAAATGATTATTTTAAGAATAAAAATTTCAAATGACTCACTTTCCGCAAAACAAATACACCTTTAAATTCAAGCCAAGTTCCATCATCAGTTGCTTAAAACAAGATGGAAATAGCAGCAAAAAATATAATGGTATAAACAATCCTGGGGTTAGAGAATTGTTAGGATTCTTCATCCAAAATTAAAAAAATTTAAAAAAATCCCGAAATGTCAATCAATCCTTGAATGGAAGCTCCCCATGCCTCGTCTTACTTTTCAAAGCTCTGCCCCCTTATAAATTGATCTTCGACGTCATTACATCCTCCATCTCTCTCTCTCTCTCTCTCTCTCTCTCTCTCTCTCTCTCTCTCTCTCTCAAACAAACACACACTGGCGTTCTCTTGAAACCATTTTTAATGATTCCATCAAGAATTTCTTTCGATGCTGAAATGCTCCTCTTTTTGGCTCTCTCCTTTTCCGCCGTCATCGTGACCTTCTGCGTTGGCCCTACCCTAGCGGTGGCGCAAAGCAGTAACAACAACAACAATGCCACAACGATCCCAGTGAACGTTGGGGTGGTTCTTGATCTAGAAACATGGGTGGGTCAGATGGGATTGAGCTGCATTACCATGTCTCTCTCTGACTTTTATAGTTCAAACCCTTCTTACAAGACCAGGCTCGTCCTCAACGTAAGAGATTCCAAACGAGATGAGGTTGCTGCTGCTGCCGCAGGTTCTCTCTCTCTCTCTCTCTCTCTCTAGCATGCTAAGTGGTCATGATGCTTGTCCGAAATTATATAATGACACCAGTTTTTGGGTTAGAAACCTTTGTACTTCTGTCGATAGTGTTAAAGTTTGTTTTGGTTAATCTCTGCTTGAACTTGGAAGTGGTTTGGTTTTGGGTTAATACACATCTTTCTCGTAGAAGATAAAGAATTTTATGCGGCTGTCTAGGTGATGCAAGAAAATACCAATTATTGTTCATATTCACGTACTTGTCAATCATTTGAAAACTTCAGCTTCTATATATTTGAAATTGGAAAAGAATTCCCAGTTAATTTTCAGCAATGCGACGACATCCAAGGCAATATGCATTTTCGTACCAGAGCTTGTCCAAGCCCCAGTTTCCAAAGCTCCAAGAAGAAACAAACAAGGGCATCAAACAATCGCCTCATCCTCTAGAATTGCCTGTCGACATTTTATGGATACAACTTTTCTTTTTGGGAAAATGTTACCAAAAATCCTAAATTACGTTCATTGTGACACAGTTATAATATTTTTTTCTATAACATCAAAAATTTCAAACTTATACATGTGTGACACATTTACTCTTCATCAAAATTTTATAAATAGTAACCGTTAAAAATCTTTCTACATGGTCACCAAAAAGCAAACAACGTTGACATGGTAATCATGTGACTTAAGTGAAATAAAAATGAAATTGTTTTTGCTGAAATGTCATCTAACAGAACATTAACAAGGGGTAAACATGTCATATAGGTATAAATTTAGGGTTTTTTTATGTCATGAGAAAAATTTAAGGTAAAAATGTCGCAATTGATATAATTTGGGGTTTTTGACATTACAGAAAAATATCATAGTAAATATGCCACAATGGACATATTTTGTAAATGTTTTCTGACTTTTTTTCTTATTTTATTAACTTTTCAAGGTTAATGAGAGCATTACTTTCTAGGGGGGCTTAACCATTGTGAGAAAGAAGTAATTATTATCTTCTAATAGAATCAAAGATTACATAAAGTCAGTAATGACGATTCAACTTGTTCTCTTCCACACTAGACAACTTGACGCTTAGCTTGAGACCCGAGAAGATTCGAGGGATTTGGTCAAATCCCACGGAACATTTGACCGTGGAACCGTTTATTTTATTTATTTCTTCCAATTCTTGGAGTATACTTTTCAGAACCTATCTTGGCGATAGCCTGACGGAGATAGTTATTTCGATCGCACCCTAACCGAAAATCTCCGATCTGCTCAACTTTGTTCTTGGGGTTTTGTTTCGTGTGTTTAAGGATGTAGCACCGTTGAAACCATGTTGTATGATTTAAGGACCCTATAGATCAATTTTATCTCGACCATCCATCATCATATGGGTCCCATGGTAGGAGCCGCATTACTATTCGTTGAAATGGTATTGATCAACATGATTTATCGAGCATGTTATAATTTCTCAGTACCTATTGGTGTCGGTCAAAAGTTGACTTTGAATTGAAAAGTCCACCTTCTCTATCATCTCATATTTCAACACATGAAAGCTGGCTTGGATTTTAGAGTGGAATTTTCTGATGCCATGAGATAAAGAGGCCAACTTGACGATGAAGAAGATTTGGCTTGATGTTAACCACTTTCATTTTGCTCTTAATTAACTTCAGTTAAAATAGTAACTTCACGGTAATTTTGCAATATCATTTGCCAAAAAATTTATATCTTTACATAATATTAATGACAAGTTGTTTTCCAATTTCAAGTTCCTACTTTTCTTTTTCTTAAACACTTTTACTTATCGAATTGTTATTGGCTTTTGATCGATCCATAATCTGTCGTATTGTTATTTTTCTCCGTCTTTTCTTGTTCACCGTTGCAGCACTGGATTTGATAAAAAATGAGCAAGTCCAAGCCATAATCGGCCCCCAAGGTTCGATGCAAGCAGACTTCGTCATTCACCTTGGAAACAAATCTCATGTGCCCATCATCTCTTTTTCTGCCTCAAGTCCTTCCCTCAGTTCGATTCGAAGTTCGTATTTTATTCGAGCCGCGCAAAATGACTCGTCCCAAGTGAATGCCATAAGCACAGTCATCCAGGCTTTTGGCTGGAAAGAAGCAGTCCTCGTATATGTGGACAACAAGTTCGGAGAAGGCATCATACCTTCTCTTACCACTGCTTTGGAAGAAGTTGGTACACAAGTACCCTATAGAAGCCTCATTTCTCCTTCGGCCACGGACGATCAAATCTTGCAGGAACTCTACAAGTTAATGACAATGCAAACAAGGGTCTTCATCGTGCACATGTTAACCACCCTCGGTTCTAGGCTATTTGCCAAAGCTAAAGAGGTGGGAATGATGAGCGAAGGTTATGTGTGGATCTTGACTAATGGAATCACTGACCTATTGAGCTCTATGGATTCATCTATTGTCGCTAGTTCGATGCAAGGAGTATTGGGCATCAAGACTTATATCCCGGACACACCAAGTCTGGACAACTTCATGGCCCGATGGAAGATGAAATTCCAAAAAGAAAATCCATCCATCCTTAATCCTACATTGAATATTTTTGGATATAGGGCTTATGATGCTGCTCGGGCTCTAGCAATGGCTATCGAGGAGATGGGCACAACGAATTTGACCTTCCAAGTGATGAATGCTTCGACAAATGCAACAGATCTCGACACTATTGGAGTCTCTCAAAATGGTCAGAAACTTCTCCAAGAACTAGCCAATATGACATTCACGGGCCTCACTGGAAATTTTAGACTTGTAGACGGGCAGCTAGAGTCATCAATGTTCCAAATCATTAATATCAATGGATATGCAGCAAGAGAGATTGGGTTTTGGACGCTAGAAAAGGGGCTGCTAAGAGATTTATATTCATTCAACACAAGCAAATATTTCATTAATCTCATATCGATAATTTGGCCAGGAGATTCAACCTCTGTTCCTAAGGGATGGGAGATTGCCCCAAATGGTAAAAGGCTGAAAATTTTAGTCCCCGTGAAGGACAGTTTCTTTCAATTCGTGACGGTGACTCAAGATCCTAGCACAAATACATTCCAAGTCACTGGATATTGTATCGACATCTTCCAAGCTGTCATTGAAAAATTGCCTTATGATGTGGCTTATGACTTTATTCCGTTTTTCTTCACTGATGGAAGTAGCGCTGGCAGTACTTATAATGACATGATCGATCAAGTATTTTATAAGGTGAGCAAGTCCTTAATTTCATTGGAATGCATGTTAAAACTTATATGCTATCATGTGGTTGACAAAGAAAACATTCCCCTTCCTTGTGTTGGAATAGAATTACGATGCAGTAGTGGGTGATACAACAATCATTGCAAACAGATCATTATATGTGGACTTCACCTTACCATACACTGAATCGGGGGTTGCAATGCTCGTGCCATACAAGGATAGCAAGAGCAAGAATGCTTGGGTTTTCTTGAAGCCACTCACTTGGGACCTTTGGTTAACAACCGGATGCTTCTTTGTGTTTATAGCATTGGTCGTGTGGATTCTCGAACATCAGATTAACGAAGAATTCAGGGGTTCGATTGCGCATCAAGTTGGCACAAGCTTTTGGTTCTCATTTTCAATCATGGTCTTTGCACAAAGTAATCACCCTTCACTTTAATAAACCAATCGAACATTACAATTTCTATATTGTTCTTAAAAAACTTAGATGCTTTCTCTGAATTTGGATTGCAGGGGAGAGAGTATTCAACAAACTAACCAGATTTGTTGTGATCACGTGGTTTTTTGTGGTACTTATATTAACACAAAGCTATACAGCAAGTTTGAGCTCTCTGTTGGTGGTGCAAAATCTTGAACCAACTGTGACTGATATAGATCAACTTCTAAAGAGCGGAGAAAAAGTGGGTTACCAGCACGGCTCTTTCATTTATGGAATGCTAAAGCAAATGAAGTTCGATGATTCCAGACTTATATATTATCATTCTCCTGAAGAATGCGATGCGCTTCTTTCCAAGGGAAGTGCAAAGAGCGGGATTGGAGCAGCATTTGACGAAGTCCCCTACATTAAACTTGTTTTTTCTCAATATTGCAATAAATATACCATGATCCCGACATTAAAAACTGCAGGATTTGGCTTCGTAAGTCCTCAATCTCTCAATCTTAGCTCAGAAAAGAAAATCCTCAAAATTTCCATTTACTAGGATTATCCGTTATTTCTTTGACTAAAATATCTCATCTCCTGCTTTTGGTTTACAGATTTTCCCCGAGGGATCTCCTCTAGTACAAGACATTTCGCGAGTAATCCTTAACGTAACTCAAGGGCCCAAAATGCGTAACATCGAAAATGCATGGTTTCCATCAAAATCCAATTGCCTGGATTCGACTAACTCAGTTTCTTCCAACAGCTTGGATCTTGACAGTTTTTGGGGCCTATTCTTGATTGCTGGAGTTGCTGCCGTTTTAGCTCTCCTCATTTTCATGGTCATGTTCATCAACAGAAATTGGCACGTCATAACAAGTTCTTCAGGTTCATTGTGGGAGATAATTGTTGCTTTGGGAAGAAGATTTCACCAAAGAGACCTCAATTCCCATACTTTTAGGAAAGCCAAATTTAGAGATAGAAGTATGGAAGATGGTGGCAATAAGACTGCAGCTGTTGAAACTTCAGAAAACAATAGCTTTTCATCAACTCCATCAAGCGACTCGAGCCAAATCGACAATGTGCTAACCAATGAGCAAGGCATACCATATGCAGAACAAGGACGTCCAAACCATGTAGATGAAAGGTGCCTTGAGATAGCATAAACGTGGAGCTTACAAATGTAAATTATTGAGGTACATGCCTCAACAACCTAATATGAATGGACTTGATCAATTGATCTAGTCACATGTAAAGCACTCACAAGTATTTGCTTTATTATCGAAATATTTTAGCTAACAAAATGAATCATGATGAAAATGAAATGGAAAGATCAAGTAATTGATAGTACAATTATAAATAGGCCTTAAAGTGTTATGATTAGGTGCACAAACACAGCAAAATATAGAGTAAAAGCAAGAAATAGAAATTGAGATACAACTTTTTATTCTGTTTACCATTAAGTTAGGGTTACATCCAGCAAATAACTTCACTATAATTATCACATCTCTCCTCTTTATTATAACTCTGAACTACAAAAGTGGGACCCCATTGTTTCCTATCACTAGAGAGTATAAATCATACCCCAACATTCTCCCACTCGATAAATACTTCATATATTTTTTAGAACCAACATAGTTGCTCAACATTCAAACTTTTCTATACTCTTCTAACAAAAAATAATAATAAAAGCCTTTTTGCTTTCATTGCCTTCACCAAAAGATCTACACTATCAAAAGTTCCGTTCCACTTAGTCTTGGATGAATGCTTTAAATTGCACAAAATCCATAATTCTTGGCCAAGATTCTTTGCCAAGAATATATCACTCTGGCTATCACATCCAATCTTCACTCTTCTTTGTGTAAAACTAAGATCTTTACACAATATGCACAACCAGCTCATAGCTCATTTCCTTAGCAGCATGAGTAAGAGCCATGTACTTTGCCTTAGTATTAGACAAAGCAACCATGATTTGTCTTGCCAAATAAGGAAACAACAAAACCGCTAGTTGACCTCTTCCTATCAATGACACCTCCCCAATCAACATTCACAAAGCACTTTAATCCTAATGCTTGCTATCTATGTGAGCTTTTCACGTTTTTATAGCATAACTCAAAGTCAAATATAGCGTGAAGATAATGAAGCACTTGTTATGCTACCACAAATGCTCTTTCCCTATATTGGACATATAGATATGCTTATCACTCCCATTGCTTGAGCAATATCTAGATGAGCATACGCTATGGCATATATCAAGCTCTCAACTACGCTTGCATATGGGACTATTACCATCTCTTCAGCTTCCTTTTCAATCTTGGGACACTAAAGCACTAATAGCCATAAATTCCCATTCTCCACTCTCTTTTTATTTGCATGCCCACGATGAAGTTTGTTGGGCCTAGATCTTTCATCTTAAATTGTTTCACCCATAATCCTTTCATAGTATTAATCATTCTCAAATTGTTCACAACTACAACATCATCAACATATAAGGTTAAGATAACAAAATCATCGTATAACCTCATCAAATGGACATAATGATCAAGATCATGGTGAATAAAACCAAGCCTCGAGACGTATGACTTGAACTTCTGGTACCACATTCATGGAGATTGCTTCAAGCCATACAAAAACTTGTTCGGTTTGCAAATAAAATCTTATTTTCTTTGGATCACAAACCCTTCTAATTACTTCATGTAAATATCCTCCTTCAAGTCACCATGGAGGAATGTTGTTTTCACATTGAGCTCCTCTACCTCTAGATTGTATGCAGTTGTCACAGATAAAATCAATCAAACCCACCACCTCCTAATTAAAATATGGTTTCATTAATTATGGTTAATGATCATTAACCCCCACTTGCATTCACAAAACAGTAGGCTAACATCATCGAGCACTAGTTAAGCTCTAATTACCTTCCTAGACTACTGGCCGAAAGACATGCATCAAGGTCCTAACGTGCGTCTAATCAATCACATGCATGGCCAAACAAAATGTCCAATTTAGTCATACGAAAACAACCATCAAGCACACAAGCGATGGCACTAATTACGCTAAAAAGTTGAGAAGCGGCCTTTTCCCAACCAATTTTCAATTCTTTTATTTTCATTTTTATCTTTTATTTATTCTGAAAACAGGGGCCCGGTCCGAATACGGGCTGCTGTCTGGTCTCGCGGTTCTGGGTCTGGGACACAGAGACGTGGACCAAAGATACGATTGGGCTTACTAGAGCAAGCCTAACTCAAACATAGTAAACCGACTCATAAAGCTCAAAGACCAGCACAAACTCACTTGGACTAAACCAAGCCCAAAATTACTAAACCAAATTGGGCCCAAATTTGTTCAGCCCAATTCAAGCCCAAGTTTACTAAAAAGGAGCAAACAAAAGCCCACACTAATCTTTCTTTCTCTTCTACACGTTCGGCCATCGGTCTCCGCCTCCTCGACTTACTGCCGGAGAACCAAACTCCCTTCCCTACAACCACCATCACACCGGCCGTTCACAGCCAAACATCACCGCCAGCTAAAACTTCCACCGGCCACATCAGTCGAAAAGCAACCCCGAAGCCAACATAAAAGACAGTGTGCAGATTCGAGCTCAACAACGAGGACTTTGAGCTGAAATCGTGATAACTCAATCAGTAGAAGGTTCCTTTCGTGAATCCAAACATGCTCAAAAATGCTCAAAAATAATCCAGGACCGGATTGAACCATACGCTAACTTGGTTCGGGCGTTTTAACAAACACGTTGCGAGCACGATTGAGGGGAAAGTATGGACCGTTCTAGGACTCAAACTCACATCCAGATTAGAAGGGAATCAACAAACAAGACTCGAAATCAACAGATGATGGCTTGTTTGAACCCAACGCGCACATGAACTAGAAAGAGCGAGCCTCGGTCTCACTGTTCGGCCAAAACAGGGGCAAGGCAACGGGGCGTCACGGGAATGAGCTTTGATCGCGAAAATCCCTACCCGGCTCGGGCACGGCAGCCATAGGACGAGCTCGAGATGAGTCGAAGTAAGGTCGGGCACCTGTCCCTCTGTCTGAAGTGGGATCCTCGGGAAAAAGAACTCAAAGATGAAGGCTGAAAGGACTCACCGGAAGAACGAAGGAGGGAGAACTTGCAAGAGGGAGGAGGCCAGTGACTGGTGGTCAGACGGTGACGGCAGAGGCGGCTGGTCCAGCGGAACAAAGGAGGGAGAGTTGTTGTGGTGTCCTCCAAAAGCTCCAAGAAAAAATCCTTTCCGAGGCTGGCCCATGAAGTTGTGGATATATCAATCAAAATGATATATATATATATATGATAAATTTATTCTCCGTTAAATTTTTAAAAATAATTTTATTGATGTATTAGTTTGTGAATTTTTTTGATATTAATATAATTTAACAAAATTAACGAATGGTAAATTTGTTACAAATATACCAATTTAGGATTTTTTGTGATCTAAAAATTAGTTTATGATAGATTTATCATAGGTATACTAATTTAAGATTTTTCATGATATTAACTTATAAGTCACCTATTTATCTATTTTTGTTGTCTTATGCTATTTTGATCCTTTTATAAGAAAAGGACGACTTATTAAATTGACAAAATGAGGTGCCAACAACGCTAGCCGAAAAATTTGCATGATATAACCAGAACAAAACAACACTAAAGCCAAAGAATTTGCCAATGTAGTGGTGGTCATCGACATACCTAATTTCTGACGAGGAATAGCTAAAAAGTTTGAAGAGTAATCTTCTCGTATTTTAAGGTTGTTTGAGAGAATGGACAATATGAAAAAAAATGATTTTTTTTTTTTTTGACCTGCAACCCCGCACGGCGGCCTAGCAATGGGAGTAAACTTGCGATCGTGCGACCACCAAGCACGTGCCACCGGATAAAAAATGGAACTCCTCCCCGTGAGGGGAGAAAGCCCAAGCTAGCTACGCTACCATTTGAAAAAAAAAAAAATGATTTCTCTCCTTAAAAAATGGAAGTTATTTTCTCATAATTTTTAAAGTAGCATTTTCCATCGACTAGAAGTACTCCTTTTGACCGGTCTACTTTTCATGCATCAAACATTTATAAAAAAAAAAAAAAAAAAAAAAAAAAAAAAAAACCATAAACATTTTTCTGTAAAATTATTTTGATTGAAACAATCCTAGCCTAAGCCATCACGATTCTTTTGTAACTTGATTGGCATTTTGTACTCTCATTATTTTTCAAGTTTTGAATAGGCTTGTTGTGGCCCATAATGGCTCGAGCCTATTCGTCACAAATGACCCTCACATTCAAGCCTAAAAATGAAAAAGGCCCGCCCAAATTTCTCGAGGGCTGAGATGATCGGGTGGAGAACAAACCTATGTAGAAGTTGGGCAAAATGTGACCATAAAAATTATGGAAGTTATCCAATAAAAGACACTAAAGTAATTGTAATAGCTGAGAATAAGTGTTTTTGACTTCTAATGGAAGGAGTGTTCCACATTTTTCTTTTATCTTTTCACCAATACTACAGAAAAATTACCTAAAAAAAAAAAAATTCGTCTTGTTATTGGAATTTCAAAGGTTACTGCACTCGTGGTTATGATATTTGGTATTTTGAATTTTAGAGGCATTGTGTGGCAGATCTAATTTTATTGAATTTATGGACTGATTAGAAACATTTATCCCCAAAAAAATCAGCACACAACGTTTACAAGTTACCCATCCTTTCTTTTTAATCACGAAACCTAATGAACGATACTTTTTTGAGATTGTCTTGGGCAGTAATCTACTAAACGATACTTTTTTGTATATATAAAAAACAAAAGGTGAAAGACAACCTTTTGTTGTTTTACAGCTAAAGACTAAATTAAGCAGACAAAAGAATAGGTTGGTCATTTGCTTGTGCGTGAGCATCAAGCAGGTAGTGTCATTGCGTGAGAATGGTTCTATTCTTCGATTCTAAAGCTGCTCGCTTATATTGGAAATTGATTTTCTTTTTCTTTTTCTTTTTCTTTTTCGAGTCGCATGACCTACTAACATATGTCAGGACAGCTCTCACGAGATCTCGTAGGAATTCCTTGGACAAACACTTAACGCGGGTGTCGACTAATTTCAAAATTAGGTTGGAAAGCTTATGTCGGAAAGCTCTCAGAAACAGGAAAATAGCATGCATACTATAGACATGATAAAAGTTGGGAAAAAGGACATTTATAGATCTGGTTTCATGAGTTTGTCGAGCATTATCCTCTGTGTTCCAATAGTGGGCAACTCTGCTTTTCGGTTTCCTTCCTGGTCTCGTTCCAAAAAGACGATTTCATTCGAATGAGAAGTAACACAAGGTTAGGTTATGTAGTATGGTAATCCTACTAGGATCGGAGAAAATTATCAAAAAAAATTTAAACCTATTGTAATTGTGTCATTGTAGTTCTAAACCTTTTTCTTTTTTTTATGACAATTGACTCTAAACATTTTGCATTTATATTAATTCAATTCGTTCGGCCAATTTGGTTGATGTGGTTGACATGGACGTTAATCGTCCTACATGGTGTTACAAGTTTTAACATGAACAATTTTTAATAATATTTTAATATTTTTTGTTTTTTGTTTTTTTATCACTTCTTTCTTCCTCTAGCTAGTCGTTGACAGCATGATCAACAAGGAAGCCTGGCCATGACTAGGAGAGGCTTCAAGTCGCCAATCGAGCCTCGCCCAAGCCACCCACTAGGCTAGCGAGGGTCAAATCTTGTCAGCCATGGGCAAGGCCTGACCTTACTAGTGGCCACGAGGTCGAAGGTCGTGACCTCGCTAGGTCGACAAGGCTTGACCCTCACTAGATCTAGTAAGGGCGAGCCTTGCTCAACCCAACTAACGGCCTAAGCTCACCTAGCCATGACCAAGCTTCCTCGAAGATAATGAGGTCCTTTGCTAGCCTTCCCTCTTGCTGGTTAGCAATGACGACCGGCTAGAGGAAGAAGGAAGTGACAAAAACTGAAAAAAAATTGAAAGATTGAAAAAATATTAAAATATTGTTAAAAATTGTCCAAGGCAACGCTTATGACACTACGTAAGATAACTAGCGTCCATATCAATGCTTACCAACCACTAACTAGCCAAAATTGATCGGGTTGACTAAATTGACACAAATGTAAAAAGGTTTAGAACTCAATTTGCCAAAAATATTTAGAATTAAAATGGCAAAATTACAATAGGTTTAGGATTTTTTTAATAATTTTCCCCCTAGAATTGTTATCCAAATAGCTTTCAAATTTACCATATATTCCATTGTTATATTTCATATTGTCAGTGTTTCGTTTCCTCTTTATTCTCTTTGTTGTTTTGCCGATCTCGGCGTCCCCATTCTGATTCTTCCTTTTCTCTTCTTCATCTTCTTCTTTTCCTTATAATCTTCTTCTGCTTCTAGATCTGTTACTGCAGTAGGAAGAGATCAATCGATAGTAATTTTCTGGAAAGTCCCAATAAAGAAAACAAACAGAAATCCTGAAGTTGTCAAAACCATATAGATGGTGCAACTTGCTCTTTTAGCAGGTAAAACATTTCCAGGTCAAGATCAGATATGCAAGATTAACTTTTCTAACGTAGACAGATATTAATGCGAAAGCGATCGGTCGGGTCCAAAATTAAAAGTCGACGAGTCGTCTTGCGAATTCAAGAAATGCAAGAAATGAACTCTCAGGCCAAAGATAGTTCCAAACTGATATCCGACACGAGACTTACTGTTCTTGATATGCTACGCCAGCTTAGCTGTCCGACCAAAGTGGTCATATGCATTCTCCATGCCTTTTGTACCTAACGATGTAAGATTCTGCTAGATTTGAACAATCTTGGTGTCTTCGACAAGACACGAGATAAGTGTAGAGCCCATGAGCATGCAACTGCTACCCATTCAACTGCTTCTCGGAGTCTCCAAATCTATCTTGGTGACAGAGTTAAGAGTGTCGGTGACCAGACCTTTTTTGCCTGCTTCCCAGCTACTTTTTGCACTCAGCCGAAAGCTCCAACCTTCCAGGAGCTTCAATGGTCATGAATATAACCCTAAACTTGAAGAATTTATGATCTAAGTGGGAGATTTGCCCACAGTCCCATCCAATGGCCTGGAACTCTCGAACACTCGTCAAAAACCCGCCAACTTTCTATTGAATATTTAGGCAGTTTTGAAATATTTATTAGAAATTATAATCACCATGAAAGCTTTTATGATGTTAGAGTTATTTCTTCATAAACTCTTGATTATTTTATAATGGCTATATAACGGTCACATTCTTTTTTAAGTATCAATTAATTTATAATTTACATATATAAATAATTGAAAAGTGATATCGATATATCAAAATCAAAATATCATTATTTTCTCTTTTCCTAACTCGTTACGTATTTTTCCTTTCATTGTTGGGTTATACACATAACATTGTTTTGTTTTGGAATAAAAAAGAATATCTATCATATATGGAAAGAATAAAAAAGAATATCTATCATTTATGGAAAGAATAACTGCTAGAATATTACGCACCGCGTTTTATACTAGAGGGCCAAAATTATCCTTAGGGACAGTACTTGTATGCCTTAGACAATTGATCTTATTTTTTTCATCTTTTTTCTATTGATTTCCAACAATTCTTATCTTTCATGTTATCTAACACTTTTTCCAACACTTTGTGGGGGCAAAGAAAGAATTTCTGGAGAAAATTTTTCATTTGTATAATGTCAATTATGTTATTTATGTAATTGAGTGCTAGGTGAGTAGCCAGGTGGTCACGAGGTTTCGTGATAGATCATCAAGAAGCATGTCATAAGGTCAAGGACAGGTGAGTTATGTTATGCTCGAGTTGAAATTTAATTTACCACTGCAAAAATTCATTTTGAAGGAGCAGCCCCTATACATTAGAGCTTCCTAGCGGTTCGCGAAAATTGAACTTTTTGATGAAAATTATTTTCAGAGTATCTACTTTTAAATGAACTTTGATAATCCATAATACTTGTCTTTTGAAAAATTAAAGTGAAAAAAAATACAAAAAAAATGGTTTGTCTCTTATAATTGTGAAATGGATGAAAGAAACTCTCATACTTACTAAATTTTCATTTGTCATTCAACATAATTCAAAATGATTTGTAAAATGATGTCTTCACTAAGCCTCAAGCAAATATATGAATTGTGTTATTTTGAATATTTCAAATTCAACTGAGATTCAAGCAAAGATATATATGCACAATGGTGGGTCAAGTCGGGTCCGACTAGGTTGATCCTATCCAACCAAGCAATATTCGGGTGAAGATTTAGTTGACCGATTACCTACTTTTCATCTTGTGTTATTGGTCTAGGTTCATTTTTGCCAAATCTACTAATATATGGTGCGTGGACAATTAATATATCTTGATTAATTTATAATTGGTAGGTTTAATTATTTTAATAAAGATGGGTCTAACTAAATACGCTAATAAGCGTGACTCAAGCTTCCATCTTACTTATCTCTTCATATTAAAATATCAAGCTCCCATTTGCATGTCCAAATAATAAAAAGTTGTATTTCCTTTTTTTTCCAGTTCTGTTTGTCATTCTACCATACTCCCTAGTACGTGGCAACCATTTCATTTGCTTACAAAATGAGAAAGTTGTCATTTTAACATACATAGAAATCTCCGAGCTATTTAGACACATTACATAAGCACTTTGTTTTATGAGTTCAAAACATTATAAATGTAAGATAACACAACATAAATTTTAAATTGTCTCATTTAAAACATATTTGGACTCTCTACTCTTGATCAAGTTGTCAAGAACTAAAAATGGAAACTAAAAAGGTATTTCGGGAAAATTATAAAAAAGATCAATGTACCATTGTCAATATTCAGTTTTGGTTCTCGTACATAGTTTGGTGACAGATTTGGTCCCTAAAGTAATCTCCAATTATAATATCAAGACAAAGTCTGTATTTCTGTCTTGATATCAATGGAAAATGGTAATTAAGTGACAGGATAAATACACGGCACTAGTGTAGAATGAGCAAACCAAAGGTAAGGAGAAATTACAAGAATGGTCATTGTACTGTTGCTCTTATTCAATTTTGATCCCTGAATTGATCTTCGAACCTGATTTTAGGACAACTTTCATATTTTACCATCAAATGCAAAGAAATTGTGACGACTAAGTACCAAGAATGCAGCATCGATGTTTATAATTAGTGCAAAAACTGATGAACAAGTAGTGGTATTTCCTAGATGGTCGACTCTTAGATATGGTTTTTGGGGGATTTAATGCATGTCGACTGGACCAAATTGTTACGCAACTCTAGGCTTAGGTGATTGATTTTCCGTTGTTCATTCCACCTCGACACCACATGTTGATCTCTAGCACTTGGTCAGCTGATTTTGTCTGTATTAGGATGGGAATATGAAATATACATGCTGGAAGTGGAGACAAGAATTTGGTTCATGGACCAAATCCATAGGAAAATTAAACTATGAGTAACGAAATTGAACATGACCAGCAATACAGGGACCTTCTCTATAATTTCTTCTCGCATTAATTTTAGTTGCTTATCAATGTCACGTGTTCATCTTCGCTACTTAGTCAACTCTTTACACCAATTTGGATCGACAAACGGATTTTTGTCCTGAAATCATGAATGGAGATTTGTTTTGGAGACCAAATCCGTTACAAGATAAAGTTAGTTGACCATAATTGAATAAGAAACATCGTACAGGGACCATTTTTTAAATTTGCCTATTTTCTATCAGTAAGTTGGCTTCTTCTTCTTTTCTTTTTCTTTTTTTCAATTTTTCCGAAAAGTCCAACACAGTGCGTGTGAGGAATAAAAGCTAACTCTATCATAAAGAAATAGTGAGAAGGGTTCTTTTTTGTTCTCCTCTTTACCAACTGTCTGAATTCTATTAATGGGAAAACATTTTCTTTGCCAGATTGCATGATTAAAGGTATGGCCTAGATTTGGCACTTTCAGCATTTGAATCAGACAGTCTTCTGCTTAGAGTTATTTTGAGGGCCGGGCTTGCAATAGGGTGCATGGTAGTCATAGCTAATGGAGCTATGTGATACTTGATGAATTTTACTTGCATTAATGATGGGACACAATCCCTGTATCTCACCTGCATTCCAAGAGCAATGTTCGATCCGGTTCGGTTCAAATCAATTGTCCAGTTACACAACAACGTTGCTTACTTGACTTGATCACATGCCATAATTAGCGTACGATCCAAACAAGAGTTTTGGACCAACATCAATCATTCACAATAAGTCATAAACTTATTACATTTTTGGTCAATTTAGTCATAAACATTTTAATAGTGAAAATTTAGTATTAAATCTTTTAACTAATATCAATTCAATCCTAAAGTTTTTAATGGTGTGAACTTCATCCTAAAATTTTTAAATTAGTGTCAATTTAATGCTAAACATTTTAACTAGGTGCAAATTCAGTCATTCCGGGTAATTTTGACAAGATTTGCTAACATGGATGTTGCTTGGTTAACATGGCACCGCCAAAGACTAACATGGACAATTTTTAATAAAATTTTAATAATTTTCGATTTTTTATTATTTTTCTAATTTTTCTTCCTTTTTTTTCCTTCTTTTTCTCTCCTTCCCTCTTCTTCTTCCCTTAGGCGGTGGCTAGCCAACAAGCGATGGTCAACTCCACTGGACTTGGCTTGGGCGAGGGTAGCCCCAACGAGGCAATGGCTCCCCTCACCAAATACGATGAGACCAGCCCTCGCCCAAGCCAAGGCGGCCTCACTAGACATTGCCCGAGCAAAAGGTGACACCTAGTGAGGTTGCCCTAGCCTAGGTGAGGGTCGACCCGCCTAATTTGGCAAGGGGAGCCCTCATTGTCAAGGCTGCCCTTGCCTTGGCCAAGCAAGGCCAACCCGCTAAGGCATGGCTAATGGCCAGCCATTACCTACTAGTTGGCCATTGCCTAAAGGAAGAAAAAGAGGGAAGGAGAGTAAAAAATAAAAAAAAGCAAAAAAATAAAAAAATTTAGCCAAAAGGGTTAAATCAGTATCAAGTTAAAAGGTTTAAGACTAAATTGACACTAAATTAAAAAATTTAGGACTAAATTGACACCATTAAAAGATTTATAACTAAATTGGCACAAAATCAAAAAATTTAGGACTAAATTGGCATCAATGCAATAAATTTAGAACTTTTTTGACATTTTTCCTGATTGAGATCTAAAATTTGGATGATCAAATTGGAAAATGATCCAACTTTAGAATTGTGAATGTGTTATTTGGATTAAAAGTACTTTCTCATTTTCTTTAGTGCCCTGTGAATTAGCTTCAAACAAATGTTACTAGATTCATGAAAAGAGAAACTGTGATATACACATACTCATTATGCCATCATAACGAGAAAATTATTTAGAAAGTTTTATACATATTGTACGGATGTCAATTCAGCTCTAGATTTTTTTAATTGATATATTTAATTTTAAATATTTTGTTGATTTATTAATATAAGCCTTTTGATCAATTTTGGCAAACAATCACTAATATAGATGCTAGGCATCCATGCGACACAATTGGCGCAAATATGAACAATTTTTACAATTTTTTTTTTAAATTTCTAAATATTTTTCTTTGTTTTTTCCCCATTTTCTCATTTCTTTCCTTCCTATGTCTATTTGCCAATCCATGGCCTCAATGGCAATTGCCCTCACCCAAAGCTGGCAAGCGCATCACAACCATCACCCACCATAGAAGGGCATTGAGCAAGGGCCGTGATGCCATTATCAGCCATAGCGAGGGCCAATAGGGGCATCCCAACCCTCATTTGAGGCCAGCGCCAAGGCTATGGACCAACAAAGGAAATAAAGAAAATATGGAAAAAAATCAGAAAATATTATAAAAATACAATAATTGTTCACATTAGTACTAACCATGTCACATAGAATTATAGGTATCCACAATGGTAATTTCCGACAAAATTGTCTCAAAAGACTACATTGGCAAATTAGTAAAAGGTTTAGAAGTAAATTGGTCATATTCACATCCCAAAAAAATTTGTCAAATTAAAAAAATATATAATTGAATTAGCATCCGTACAATAAATTTAATTATTTTTTCAATAATTATCCCCTATCCTAACAAGTTGTTATATTGCTATATACCTAGATTATAGATAGTTTAAAAGTCTTATTATAAGTTAACCTCAAAACAAAAAAAAGGGAACCATCAAATTTAGAATTTGGACCTAAGAAAGTTCTTAAAAAATCCAAGAAAGTAAAAAAGCAGGAGATCCACCTTAAGGTGAAAATTTTCATAATGTCATTTCCTATATTCTCTGATTGATAGGGAAGAAAAATATCCACCTACCACTAAGAGGTGCGAGTCACATGAGTACCAACATATTAAAATAAAGAAGGTAATCTGACCAAACTCCTCATCAAAAGATTATCGCAAGCAGCCTTTATAGGTTGGCAACCGCCCGAGTGTAAAGGAGATTTAAAGAGGGTACATGAACTTGTCCCTTATAAGCTAATGATTTCTAGGCACGCCGTGTTATCCTAATAGGTGATTATATTGCCATACACCTGGATTATAGATAGTTTAAAAGTCTTATTATAAGTTAACATCAAAAGAACAAAAGGGAACCATCAAGTTTAGAATCCAATGTAATCACTCTGCTAATTGTACTTCCACGAGGTCGCCCGAGCACAAATTGCCCTCCAAAAAGTGAGCCCTAATCATGACCAGTTGCTGTATGAAATCCAAAGTTGCCTTCCACCTCAGCCTTTCATCATAATGATCACCCCTTAATTATATATTTAGTGGAAAACGGTTTTATAATCCTAATTGCCAAAAGAGAAGATGCCATCAAGACATTTAACCTGATAAGCCCATTATGATTCTCTACAAATAGCCAAAATAAAAAATTAAATAAAGTAAAAAACAGAAAACCCTAATCTCCAGATGCCATGCATTAATCGCCCTCGCATTTTTCTTATCCTCTCTCTCCTTCTCTCTCTCTCGCTAGAAAAACATTCTTCTTTTCCTCAATCATCCACTTCTAGGGACGTTTGTTCTAATTCGAATTGTTTACTTTTTACTACTTTTCTATAACGAAATTGTCAACTAGACTTCAAAGGATGGACCCATTTCCTATTTATTAATGCCCACTTCTTTTTTTCTTTTTCGCAGGGTCATCCCTGTCATTACCCAATATATAAATTTCTTTTTAAATTCTTTATGTTTTCTTTCCCTATTATCTTTTTACTAAAATATGTCAAGGCACCCTTTTTCCCTTTCTTTCATCTCAGTGCCTGTTATGACAGTCAAAGACATCAGCGTCCTGTCCTGAACTTGTTGTGTCACTACTGGACGAGGGCAATAATGGCACGCCATGAGGGTCCCCGGATCATTGTCCTCTAGTAAAACTGTCCCCCCCCATCCTGGGTTGGAGTGTCAAAAGCAGATTTTCCCACCAAATCTTTCGCGTCATAGTAACTTAACAAAATTTTTAACAACAGAGTATCATAAAATCACTCGAGATCGAGCCGGTCAGCATGGCAAGAACAAGAAACTCGCGCGATTCTATAATCATTCGATTATGTGACAAGTTGTTTACTATAATGACCTGGTACTTAAATAGCTAAATAATTTGTCCGGAGGCTGCTCAAGACAGTTAGGATCCCCATTCTCTGCTGCTCCCATAAATTTATGGGCAAATCTATTCTATATTCATCTATAAAATGCGGGTTTGGCTCCTCGATTTGCTCTATGCTTGTCATAGGCTCGATAAAGAAAACGAGTTGGTCAATTCCCCTATTCTCTCCTCTCCTTTTGATGATAAAAAAAATAGATTATTTTGGTCAATCTCCCATGAAGAGGGCCTTATCTAAAACATTGTCACGAGATCTGGAGTTGGTGAATTTGCAACTTGCCCTTTTGCAATCATCACGCTACAGTGATGCAAGGTGAGACCTCGAGCTTTTACTTAGGAGTCAACTTGCTTCTTTTGCTCAGGTGGTCCATGTTTCTAGTGTAAATTTCTTTTATAAATCAGGTGGTTTTACTGAGTTTAACCCTTGAGTTCTCACACAGAAGTCTGGGCTGAAATTATGCACCAAATGGGCATTGGGCAAAGGGTAATTTTCTTTTTCTAGTTCCCTGATCTTGCGAGAGAGAGAGAGAGAGAGAGAGAGAGAGAGAGAGAGAGTGGCTTTTATCTTGGATTACTTGAGAAGCGCCCACATGCTTGAGTGTACGAGGGGGGAGTCTAAGACGGGTTCTCCTCTTTCACAGCTTCACCAGCAGATACCTTCCCTCATAATGGAGCTTCTCCTCTCTTTAACCATGTTGGTTGTGGCTTGTAAGAGGAGTGAGAGTCTTTTTGGGAAGCATTAAAGGAACCTCTCGAGCGCTCTCCTCCTCTTGGCTTTCTTTTTCTCTGCCACATTCATCCCCAACAGTGAAAGGAAAAAGGCCCCTTGAAATGCTTTCCTTCCAGCGTTCTTCCTTCACTGGGTCCACTTCTTTCTGATCAGCTATCACGATGAGGGATTTTTTTTCATCATTCTGAGATCTGGGTTCACACGCAAAGGAGAGGATTTCCAGTCTCACTGTCTGTTCTTGGGGTCTTTGTTCCTCGGTCGTTTGTTTCTGCGTTTCAAGATTTTCCAAGGGCCTCAATATGGCTCCAAGATTGGATTTTTCGGATTGGTGGGCGAAGGAGAATCGGAAGGGAACGCCTGTGGTGGTGAAAATGGAGAACCCAAATTACTCTGTGGTTGAAATTGATGGCCCAGATGCTGCATTCAAGCCAGTTGAGAAGAGCAGAGGCAAGAATGCAAAGCAGGTGACTTGGGTCTTGCTTCTGAAGGCCAACCGTGCAGTGGGTTGTGTGGCTTGGTTAGCCACTGTGCTCTGGGCATTGCTTGGCACCATCAAGAAGAGGCTGATCTTCAGGCAAGGAGTGGCCATGGAGAGTGATAAAATGGGCAAAGGAAGGTTGTTGTTCCGAGTCATAAGGGCATTCTTGGTCACTTCTCTGGTAATCCTGGGTTTTGAGGTGGTCACTTATTACAAAGGCTGGCACTATTTCGAGCACCCGAACTTGCACATTCCACGGACCACTGATGTCCATGGCTTGCTCCACATAATTTATGTCACTTGGCTGACTTTTAGAGCTGATTACATTGCCCCACCAATTCAAGCACTCTCCAAGTTTTGTGTGGCTCTCTTCTTGATCCAATCCGTGGATCGGATGATACTCTGCCTCGGTTGTTTGTGGATAAAGTACAAGAAAGTCAAGCCTAGGATCGAGGGGGATCCATTCAAATCGGACGATGTCGAGGGAATTGGATGCGAGAACCCCATGGTTCTTGTTCAGATCCCAATGTGCAATGAGAGAGAGGTAGCACACTGGAAATTGACATTATTTGTCCTCAATTTCCTCTCTTTTTGTTTGTCTTGCTTCTCATTTCGGCCAGTACATGTGCAGAAAATTTTAAGTCGTTTCATTCTCAATTATAAAAATCCCATTTTCTTTTTCAAGCCAATTCAAATTATAGAGGGTAGATGTTGCTAGAAATGTTTATGATATTAATAATTGAAAAAGAGAGAGAGAACCTTCAATTCACTCTGCTGATCATGGCTGACATGTTGAAAACTGCAATTCATACCGCCAATGTGTTATGTGCACATTTAATATCTTCAGATAATAGGAACCATAATACGTCATGTCATGTGCGTGGATATCCATAATGGCTTCAGAGAGCTCAGCTTATTCATGCTAATTTGAGCTGGACCATGAAAGTGAAGTCACCCTTATAAAGACAACTTACAGGGACAGCTACTGACATTGGAAAGCTAGAACAAGTCAAATTTCTGTGTTGAGTTCTTATGCTGATAGTGATTTATTCTTCTGATTCATACAGGTATATGAGCAATCTATCTCTGCTGTCTGCCGAATTGATTGGCCAAAGGACCGTCTACTTGTCCAAGTTCTCGATGATTCTGATAACGAGAGTATACAGTGCTTAATTAAGGCAGAAGTGACCAAATGGAGTCAGCGGGGCGTCAACATAATTTATCGACATCGTTTGGTTCGAACTGGTTACAAAGCTGGAAATCTCAAATCTGCTATGAGCTGTGACTATGTGAAGGGTTACGAGTTTGTCGCGATCTTTGATGCAGATTTCCAGCCGAACCCAGATTTCCTAAAACAGACAGTTCCACATTTTAAGGTTGATAGCATGTACCATTTTTCTGTTTCTTTTTCTTTTTCTTTTTCTGGCTGTTAAATTTGCATGAAAGTTGACACTGTGTTCCTTTTGTGCATTTATTTGCAGGATAATCCTGAACTGGGATTGGTTCAGGCTAGGTGGGCTTTCGTGAACAAAGATGAGAACCTGCTGACTAGGCTTCAAAACATTAACCTGTGTTTTCACTTTGAGGTAGAACAGCAGGTTAATGGAGTGTTCCTGAATTTCTTCGGTTTCAATGGAACTGCTGGTGTCTGGAGGATCAAAGCTCTTGAAGAATCTGGAGGCTGGCTCGAAAGGACAACTGTAGAGGACATGGACATTGCAGTCCGTGCGCACCTTAATGGTTGGAAATTTATCTTCCTAGATGATGTTAAGGTATTAACAGAATTCCTTTTTCACCTCTCCATTGAACTTTATACTTTTAACTGCTGGTGACAACGTATCCATGATTGGACAGAATATCACCCTTTAGCATGATTCATCTAGTAATAATCTCATTCACATTCTTGCCTTTCAAGTTAGAATTTCAAATAGCTCTCTTGGCCCCCTTATGTAATTTACAAGTCTCATGAGTTTCTCTCTCTTTCTGAGCTTAGAATAATTGGGACTACGCTTCATTTCTTGAAATTTCAGGTACTCTGCGAGCTTCCTGAGTCGTATGAAGCTTATAAGAAGCAGCAACATAGATGGCATTCTGGTCCAATGCAACTTTTCCGTTTGTGTCTACCTGCAATCGTAACTTCCAAGGTTCGTCTCGTTCTTGATTTCCATGTGTTTTACACTCCCTCAATGTAATGACGATACTTACAAAGCTTTCGACCTTTTCTTGACTCAGATCTCTGCTTGGAAGAAGGCAAATCTCATACTCTTATTCTTTCTACTTAGGAAACTCATTCTTCCCTTCTATTCCTTCACCTTGTTCTGCATAATCCTTCCACTAACCATGTTCGTCCCTGAGGCCGAGCTCCCCATGTGGGTCATATGTTATGTGCCTGTTTTCATGTCGTTCCTAAACATCTTTCCGGCTCCAAAGTCCATCCCCTTCATCGTCCCTTACCTCCTGTTCGAGAACACCATGTCTGTTACCAAATTTAATGCAATGATATCTGGACTATTCCAGCTCGGCAGCTCTTATGAATGGGTTGTCACGAAAAAGGCCGGCAGGTCATCGGAACCGGACTTGCTCGCTGCTGCCGAGAGAGAGACGAAGAGTACAAACCAACAACAAATAACTAGAGGATCCTCAGAGAGTGAGCTTCAAGAATTGACCAAGTTAAAGGAACAACAAAAGGAAGTGACTATTACGCCTGTTAAGAAGACCAACAAAATTTACAGGAAAGAGCTCGTTTTGGCGTTCCTCCTACTCACGGCTTCCGTGAGGAGTCTCTTGGCTGCCCAAGGAGTCCACTTCTACTTCCTGCTCTTCCAGGGCATTACTTTCCTCCTTGTGGGCCTTGATCTGATTGGCGAGCAGATGAGCTAAAGTTACTCAAGTCCTGCTGTTACAACGAATCAGAAGTCATCAGCCAAGAGATTTAAACAAGCCGATACTAGCATCCGCAGCCCAAACTGAGAAAATTTTTCGCCTCCATGCTCAGTTGCAAAAATGGTAATCGTTCAGACTAAATAAGCTGAACCCTTCAGTCTCCAGTGTCAAGCCTCCATAGGTTTTTATTTATTTTCTTCCCTTAATTGACTACTGTGTACAATAAATTGTTTCAAGTTACTCTGATTCTTGTTGTCCGTTATAGGTTGGAGGGAAAAGAAATTAATGTCATTCTACTCTTTTTCTTCTTCTTTTTTTATTCTTTTCCTTTTTTTGTTTTTCTAGACCTACTGGAAAAGAGTTCTTTTCCAGGGTTGTGATTTGGCATCTCATCTTGGAAGCCATATTGTACAAGGAGAAAAATAACACAAAGTTGGGTGGTGTTCACTTGCTTGATATTTTCTTCGTCCCTAGATACTTTTGTTCTTCTTCTTCTTCTTCTTCTTCTTTTCCTGTTCGTGCATAAAAAGTGAAAGACCTGTAAGTTTTCTCATTGGCATATGGACAAAATATAAGTTTTCATATAAGTTTTCTCATTGGCATATGGACAAAATATGTACTAAATGTTACCAATTGGACAAAAGCCTTTCTAGGTCTCCCTGTCCTTTTCCATTGTGTCCTCTCTTGTTCCTTTTCCCTTTGGTTGCTTCTGCAATTTGGTAGTGCTAAAGGCGAATAACGCCCGCCCACGTGCGCGGGGGTCGCGATACATTGAAGAGCCTTAATGGAAGTGTCGGCAGAGTAGAGTCGAGCGAAGAAAGCAAAGCTCAAAAATGCTTTTTGTGCTTGAGGTGGCTTTGAGGTTCTGTGAATTCATTCACATGGCTTTTGGACTGTCTCCCTCCATGTATGGGGCTTTGCCTGATTTGAGGGCCTGGGTAATCCTGGTGTGGGCACGCAAAAGTTTAGGACCGGTGGAGGCTCATGGAAGGTGCTGATGGAGCCTCTTTGGTGATGGTTGGGTGGGGACAAAATCTTCTCCCTCCTCCCCCTCCTCTCCCCTCAGGAAAAAACATATCCGCGTGATGGGCTCCTTCACATCAATATTTTGTCAGGAGAGGAAAAGAATCTCTGATTTGACAATCCACCTGCAATATCCCCTTCACATCTCACGCCCTAATCTCAGGATATGCCCTCAGCTGGCTGCTTCTAGTTGGTCTCTCCAGTGCTTTTTTAGGATGCGCATAGTAACAATTCTATTTTCGAGAACAGTTTTTGCTCGGAATTAAATTTTTGTTATTCTATTCCTGAAAACAATTTCTAAACATTTGAAGGTATTTGGTAACTGTTCAAAAATTTTATTCTTGGAACAGAAATACGTTTGGTAAAACTTAAAAATTTCTAGTCAAAATAATTTCTTTTAATTTTTTAATAATTTAAATACAATTTTCTTTCTTTTTCCTTTCCGTTTTCACCTTCTTCTTTTCTTAATAAATCGCCGGCAGCCGCCGTCCGGCCAACGACCGACCAAACGAGGGCCGACGCCCTTCTTGGGTCGACGACCGACCAAACGCCCTTCTTTGCCGGGTCCGGCGACGCCCGGCCTCGCCGTGAGCCGGGCAAGGCGACCTTGGCCGGATCCGGCAAGGCCGAGCTCGCCTCGCCACCCACCGCCAAGGCGACGTCGACTTGGCCGGGCGACGCCACCCTAGTAGTGGGCGATGAGGTCGAGCCTCACCTGGTGGCTAGGTGAGCTCGGCCTCGCCGGATCTAGCCGAGGCCGACTCACCCGGCCACGGCAAGGCCGACTCACCTAGCCACGGCAAGAGGCCGAGCTCGCCCGGATCCGACCACCGGCAAGGCTCGGTCGAGGTCGCCGAACATCGCCCCTTGACCACTCATCGACGGTGGTGGCGCCGCCACGGTGGCGGTGGGGATGATGGGCGGTAGTGGGCTAAGGGAGGAAGAAGAAATGGAAAGAGAAAGAGAAGAGAGAAAAAAAAAAAAAAAAAAAAGAAAAAAAAACTGATTCTTGAAGTTGTTCCCAAAAACAATAAGCTACTTTTTTTTTTATTCTTGATTCCATTCCAAATATGTTCTTGGGAACAAATTTATTCCCTGGGAACAAAAATTTTAACAAACGGATTTATATTCAAAATCTACTCTCGAAAACAAAAGAACATAAATTATCACTATTTGGCAAATTAACATACAGGCCCTTAATATCTACATTAGGAACTCTTTTGGCAAGTGAGGATGGCAGGGTGGAGAGAAAGAAAGGAACATGGACCATAATCACGATTTGCATAAATGGTAATATCAGCTTTAGTGTTTGTAATTTAGACTTCATATATTTTGTAAAAGGTATATGATTTGGAAAATATTTTTTTAGATAATTATTTATATTGTTGAAAATAATTAATTAATGAAAATGTTTTCATCATCGATAATTTTCATTCATTTTTTTATAAACAATATTAGTCTTCATTTCGGAGAAACGTGATTTCTAAATCATTCATTTTTTCTCGAAAAAAACATAGCCTAAAAGTGGTAACACGACATGTTTATCATGAATGATTAAAAGCATTTACTTTCGAGTATAAAAAGTGGACGGATTCGTGCCGCTATCACTAAGCACAACCATGTTTGGAAACTTCACGTCTAAGATGACGACTAGATATGCTCGTTACATGTGTCAGATTGTGAGAGAAGAAGTTCATTGATAATCGACGACAATGATTTCAGATTGCACCTTTGAAATACTGAAAATGGAGAGCTATAGGTATACTTCATTCACAGGTAGATGTAGATTTCTCTTTATTTTCTAGTAAATGTTTTGCACAACTACCAATTGCCCTTTTGATGTATAACACCTAACTCAAGTGCTCCTTCAAATAAAGGTGAGAAGTTCATGTGATCATTTTGATTCTTGGTAATGTAGGCAACTCCGAGTCATGTGAATCATTTGATTCAAAGTCAAGAAAGAAGTGAGGTGCCCTGTATAATTAAACCCGAATAACCCGCAAGTCATCTTTTCTTACTCTTCAATAACGAGAAATTCACCTCGTTCAGGTACCCTAGAACCTATAGAAGAGTTGCAATATTCATGACTATCAAAGGGTTTCCTTGTCTGCTTTAAGAATAACCATATGCTTTTTCACTTCATTTCCATGACATGAATCCACCTTGCAAGGGTAGGAGATGGGCCAAGAGCCTCATGTCCTTGCAGTAGCTTTTAATGAACTCTTCCCCTCGTGATACTCGTCACACAAGAGAAGTGGCAGGCCAAGACTTTATAATGCATGTACCAAACTCCCTCCCTTTTTATAACCTACCAACAGGCAATGCATGGGAGAGACTCTTTTTCATGTCGATGTACGGAAAAAAGATTTCCCCCATCATATGATTCTGTCGGTAGATTACGAATATGGATATTACTCACTCTAAGGTAGGTTTGCTCGTAAATCACATCCGTAATTTGTAAGCCATCAAATAGAGGCGTGATCAAAGGAGCGGAGAAAAAGATAGCCCCTCTTTTCTCATGAAAAATGGAGTGAAGACAGGATATATTAAGATTTATATATATAAATTACAACGATTGTAGTGGCGAGTGGAGTTATAGGCAAGTGAGTTGTAATTAGGGCATAATAAGAACCCGATGCATCTCTTAACACATTAGTTGAGTGGATTAATTTTAAGGGTTAATATCACAAAAAATTTCAAACCGATACACATGTGATAAAATTATCTCAAACTAATTCATTAGCCACCAATAACCCCCATTAGTGTATTTGTAACAAATTTACCCTCCGTTAGATTTCGTTAAATTAAATTACACAAATTTGTATATATATGACAAATAAAGAATAAAAACCTTACATGTCATCAACTCAGCAATTTGATAGAAAAACTTAATGGAAATTAATAGAAGGTGAATTTTAATTTGAGATTTTTCTTGGTATCAATCTTGATTTTAATAAAAGTATTTTAAAAAAGGGGGGAAAAAGAAAGGAAATCTCAACTAAAGCTGCGGCCCCTTTGATTAAATGCCGCTTGAGCGGTACAACCAACGTCAAGGACTGGACACATGATCTCACTCGATCCTACCGGACCATTTTGGTTGGAATTGCAATAAATAAATAAAAAGAATATAACGGAATTTTTTAAATTAAGATTTCACTAGCCTGAAAATTTCAGGCCGGAGTCCTCCGGCCCGACCGGTTGGACTGGCTCAAATAAAAATGAATCTCCTTTGGGCCTGGCCCGTAGGGAAAGCCTGTCGACTTCTTTTTGGGACAAAAAAAAAAAAAACGTATAGCTAATCTGCAACTCCAGCTTTACATGATCCAGACAAGCTCATCCACATGACACCATCTCAAAATTACATTACAATGTCAAATGTGTGATTGAATAGGATTCTTAGCATCAATAAGCAGGAACAGACCGACCGATGTAACGAACGCGACAATGTACGCCTTTGCGCCCGGCAATCGGGTCCTGCTGCATAGTTAAAAAGGGCACCGGAGCTGTGGAATGTGTCTCCTAACTGATGTATCAGAGAATCATGGACATGAGCAACCGTTTCAGGACTATGGTCGATTGACTTCAACGAGTTTCAATGGTGTCTCCTAGTTGGTACATCGCTTACATATGAATGATGCTATCGAGTTCCGTTTATACAGGTCGGTCGGCGTTGGTCACTCGTCGTCGGGCTCTGCTGAGAAGTCCGGCTCCTCAGGCTTCTGCAGCTTGGGCAACACGACGACGTCTTTCGCCTTCTGAGCTCCTCTCCTCGTGTTGGCTGCGAACCTCGAAGCCAGTATCGTGACGCCCAGATGTTGCCTCGCTTGAGAAGAAGCCGAGGACGCGACGCCCCGGTCGCCATCTTCCTCCCCGTGATCTTCGGTTTCGTCTTCCGGCGTCTCATGCTCCTCCTCCGAAGGCCACGAGAAGGACTCCCTCTTGCTGAGACTCTTCGCCAGCTTCCTCTTCTTGTGCCGGCGCCACGCCGCCTGAATGAAGCACGCCCCCCACGTCCTCCAGTGGTGAGAGTAGAAGCGGAAGGTGTGCTGCAGCTTCTTGCTGTGGAGGCGCCGGAACTGGTTCGCGACGAACTTGAGATCCTCCGCCCGCAGCGCGAACGCCTCCACTTCGTCCAGGGCTCTCACGGTTCTGGTGGAAGAAGGCAGGTTGAGAGTCGACTTGGGGAGCAAGGCCCAGGTGAGCAGCTCCTCCCCGCAGAAGTCGCCGGGCCTCAGGGTGATCGAGTTGAAGAACCCCGTCCGCCCTCCGTTGGTCGTCGAGCTATCTAGCCTGCCCCTGATGATGAAGAGCATCTCGGTGACGGGGTCGCCTTCGCGGACTATGTACGTGCCTTGAGTGCACAGCGAGGACATGAGGCGCTCGCAAATGGCGTCGAGCAGCTGATCGTCCATTTGCGAGAAGAACGGGACCTGTAACGGCAAAATCCTCATTAGGTTACTGCTTGTGATACAGTAAGATTTATGGAACCGTCATTTGGAACCATGTCAATTCTAGTTATGTGATTCTCTAATCTTGTAAAAGTTGGCAACATTGGAACTAATGACAACTTACTCGCCGAACGAGGTCCAAGCACAGGTGGCGCTGGATATCTCTACGGAGATCAGCAGGCAAAGTGTGCAGGATCGATTCCTCGTCAACCCCGCGCGTCGCCAGCCACTTGTACTGCACGAAGCGCCGGACACGCTCCCGTAGATCTTGGGGGAGCTGACGGTGTCTCATCCACTCCTCCGTGTCGCGCCGCTTGAGCCGCCACTCCTCGAGTCTCACAGTGAGAGATTGCAGATACGTCTATGATGATTAAGAACAAAAAGGCGTTTGCTCATTAGGGAAATTGGCATATCAGAGTTGAAGTTCCTCAGTGAAACATAAGAAAGTATGTAATTTGGCTTTGTAATGCATAGAATTCCAGGAAAGAACGTTTCTTTCTTCCGTTGTTCTTTTGGTTTTTGCATCTCATTTGATTACTGTATAGACGATAAAATGAGAATAATAAATTCAGGGCATCAAGCCATTCTGACTACCTGCATGTTTCCAATCAAATGGGCGAACAGAACAAGGCCGAGGATCGCGATGAGTATGGCGAATGAGGTCTCCCCGATGAACATGCTTGTGCTTAAGTTTTGGCCGTAGGAACTGCATAATTACACCGGAGGAGAAGTAAGAATTTGCAGCACCGTTCATCTAATAATCAGATAAATGCATGAAAACTTGGATCTAGAATTTCTTGATCAGATGATGAATCTATAACAGAATCCAGAGAGAGAGAGAGAAGAAATGGCGCAGCGAGATTTGATGTTCTAGACCACAGATACTCTGCAACTCAAAAGGGTTTGCCAACGATGTTATACCTCAACTGTTGCAATCCCCACCACAGACAGTACAGATACTTCTCGACGAAATCCGAGGACACGACATTCTCTGTCAAAGCTTTTGCAAATATGCCGTATTGGAACGTGATATTCCCGTTCGGATCGCAATTGCTAAAGACGCTCGTATTGCTGCCCCATGTGATGCGCTGGACATTGTCGAGCATATCACAGTCCAGGTAACGAAGGAGGCACTTCACGGGGATAGATTCCTGTTCGCATTCGGATTTCAAGCATGTAGCATGTCGCTCAATCGACAGCAGATACCACGACGCACCCAGGACCTACACAGGAAGGGTCAGAATCATTGCAGAACAACTTAAAAGACCCTTCGATAACATGGAAGTTACGGAACGTGATATGCACAAGCAGCTACATACATGACTGGCTAACATGTACAGCACGAGATTGTATGCTGCTCCGGCCCAAGCAGTTTTCGTGACTACACCGGTGGCTTTGATCAACTGAGAACTCAATGGGAAGATCAGATATAATCTCGGGACGTACTGGAGCAGAACGATCAGTACGAGGGTGTTGGTGGTGTGATCCGAGTGCGAACTTCGTATCGCGGGTATGACGAACCAGATCACAATCTGACCCAAAGAGGAAAATACATCAAGTTAGTTCGTTCATGAATTCATAGCAAAACAACAGAGTTCTTGCCTAGTGGACAGAGAAGTGAAGATATGCAAAATCAAGCATGATCTAGGAGACTAATTCACTCTCTCTCATGACTGATCACTGAATTTAACTGGAAAATCTCTTTCACTGATAAAAAAGCAGCCTAGCCTCTCTATGCCCTTTCTTTCTTATCTTAATCTTAGCCAAAGAAACTTCTGTTCTATCTGTTCGATTACAACTGAAATGATCCGTAGCCAAATTTCTAATCTTAAACGAAACAACTTATCATGATGATCTTTGCTCCTTCTTTCATTATATCTCAGAAGAAAATCAATAACAAAGTCAGCAAACAGATATTGCATTAGCTTGCAGTTACAGAGGAGATCAGCATCTTGTCTGAACTAAATCAGATTAGTACTGTAAGTGGTTAGCCACAATATTGGCAACAAGTTAAGGTCTGGTCTTTTGCCTAGAACTAGACAGCGACAGTTTCGAGTTAGAGAAAGCGGGCCAGTGAATAGTACCTGCGGAAGAGGCAATGCTGCGAGCAAATCGACCCAGAACTCCGATCTCAAATACCTCCTGGAAATCTTCTTCGGATCCATGACGAGCTCGCCCCTCCCAAACACTCTGGAGCTTGGGGAAATGTAAGCCGTCCGGAATTTCACGACCACATGGAGCACATAAAAGGCATCAGCCACCGTCCGGAAGCACGTCACCACGATCCCCAGGCTCAAATCGGTGGTCATACACGACGAGCCGTTGCTGTTCACTACCGACGGCAGGTAAAAGAACAAGGGGTCGACGAACAGCGCCACCAGGCAGGAGAAGAGGAAAATCCTGTTCCACTGCAGGAAGATTTCGCCCCCCGGGTCGAGAATCCGCCTCTTCCATGGCTCCTGGCTTTCAGAGAAACTCAGAACTTTGTAATTGGCCTTAATCCTACTGGCAGGATCGCCATCAGGTCTCAGCAGAGTTGGCACCGCCGGTATCTTATACAAAGGCAACGGCTTTTCCAAGTTTATGGGCTCGTTCTTTTCCCAGGAAGCGCCAAGATTTTGCTTTCCATCATTATAAAATCTGCAAGCAAGAGAACCGACAACACATCATGACAAATTCAGGAAAGCTCTCACAGAGAATGTCAAATTAACACTGGAAATGCTGTCTTGTTGAGTACCTTACAACTTTCTCTTGCTTCTTCAAGTCCATGTCGCGTTCCTGGCCGCTACCATGCTCCGAAACTCACTGCATTCACAAGGGAAAGGCCCAAACTTGCGAGAGGAAACAGAGAGGAGAAGCAGACCCAACTCCTGCCCGGACGAGATTTCGTCGAGCCGACGGACTTTTTCTTCCGAGAGGGGAAGTTTCGTACTTGGATTTGCTTCAGAATGATTAAAAGATATGGGGTCGAAGGGAGGACCCAGAAGTATAATAACCGCAACTATCAGGAGTTAATGGTCCATAGACAGAGACGCGTACGTACGAGAGAACGACAGAGGAAAGAGGGAGGGAAAGGAACCGGGTGGATACGAGGAAACGGTTGGGCTTGTCCTTAAGGGTTGACTTGCAAATTTTACAGTCAAACGCCTATCAGAAACAACCGCCGCGGTTGCTCCGGCGATAAGCAATCTCGTCTCGCCCGCCTGACGTCGGGGCGGGCGGGCTGGAGTTATCGATCCATGGCCGGGATCGCGAGGTCATAGAAGGCCCGGACGATGAGGATTAGTCGGGAACTGTAAAAGTCAGCGGTCAAGGAAACTGCAGGGAAAAGAGCGAAAGCAATAGGAAAAGGTACAGCTAAGAGCGTGCAATACTTTATATGATTCCTCCTCATTCGAGAGAGAGAGAGAGAGAGAGAGAGAGGACGTGAGTGCCATGACTCTTGCATTAAATAAATGAATATGAGATTGAGATTAGATTAGAGGAGCATTGACTCAAGGAAAGACTTTCAGAATCAGCAGCAGATCTCACGGGGGGTATTGTGTCTAGACAAACACCGACCGGTGAAGTTTATCTTTGGGATGACCCATTCCCGGTCCGGAGACCGACTTCATGGCTACCGATTCCAAAAAAATATTGATTTTGGAATCGGGAAGTAGATGCAAAAGTAGTTAGCTCTAGTCCGGTTCTCAATTCTACCCAAGAACCAGTCTAACTTTTGTTTTGTCCAAAAAAAAATCAAATTTTTATAATAATATATTAGCATTGCACCATTCACTATGAAAATGCATGTTTGTCAAGTAATTATTCTTGTTCCTTCATGTTGAAGAACATGGTTTGATTCTTTATATGTGCGAGTGTCCCTTTATGACATATATATATATACACACAACAAATAAACGTTTTTGCCGCAAAATGAATTCTTTTTAGCATAATCCAACACGCAATTACTATGTGATTTACCACATGTTAATTGGGGCACTAGTTTTAGGTTCGCCAATAGATTCCGGCTAAGGAACTAGGAATTTGACCGGGAACCAAATAATTCTGCCTCGAACCAAATTGAAGTAGCCCAGGTAGAACATGGGACCGATGTTCACCCCTAATTGCTCCAACTTTTGCTTTGTCAAAAATAAAAACAGATTTTTGAATAAAATATTAGCATTGCACCATTCACTATAAAAATACATGTTTGTCAAGTGGTTGTATTGTTATTTCTTCATGTTGAAGATAACGGTTTGATTCTCCATACGTGCAAAAGTGTTCTCTTATGACATATTTATACATATTTACAACAAATAAACATTTTTACCCCTAAAAGGAATTTTTTTTAGTGTAATCTAATGCGCATTTACCACGTGATTAGTCTTCTTCTTCTTCTTTTATCACATTTACTATGTAATATACACACATATTAACCGCGTGTGATGGATTTTTAAATGGGTGGACATTTGGATAGTGTTTCTTAGTTCTCACATAGATTCCGGCCTTGGAACTGAAAATTAGGCCGAGAACCGATCAATTCTCTCTAGAATCGGACTCAATCGGCCCAAGTAGAACTGAATCCGACACTCACCCCTAATTGCTCTTACCATTTTTTTTTTTAGAATAATTATGGCATGCTCACCCGACCTAATGAAAGATTTACAAAGCAATATCATAAGCTATTGATTTAAAATTGGATAGTCATAATCCTCAAGTCAAGGATTGATAAGGACGTTTATGTACAATTGATCATGTGCAGCGCTACCGGGGCCTGTAGCCACGTCGGTACCCGCAATCCTTGTGTGCAAATTTATTGGAAGGGAGAGGATATTTGCCAACGAGAACGAAAAGAAGGCCACAAAAATTAAATTTCTACTCGAAAATTTTATAAAAATCTCTCCCTTTGTTCCACACCGACTTGCATTGCCCCTCCTTTTGTTCCTTTCCCTTGTAGATGAGAGCATGGGGGTAGAAAATAAAATCATTCTGCCCCTTTTTCGACCATTGATAAATAAATAAATAAAAATAAAAATAAAAGCACACAAGTTGAAAAGAATGTAACACTTTAAATCTCATATCGAATTGGAGAAACCATGTACAACGATTCATAAGTTAGATCCATCCCAAATAGTCATTATCAATCCTATGTACTTTTTTCAAAGAGGTTTGATCTATGTGGATTAAGTGGCATTAGAGTTAGATCCATTTCAAGAATAGATCAAGCCCTATAATGGTGTAGGGGGGGGACTGTATTGCATCACGCATCGTACATGGCACCCTCAAATCCCATGCCGTATGGCAGAAACCTTATGGAGATAATTCATAAGTTTCAGTCTTCACCTTAAGTAGTCACATTGAATAATTTTTTTAAAGGTTTGATCTATGTGGATCAAGCTAAGTCGTAATAGACAAGACACTCATGTCATCTAATGTGGAATCTCATATAATCTCACCCGTGAGTATACTCAATATGGGATCCAAAACTCCTATCATCTACTGATACTACAAATTTATTTCTATTGGAAATTCAATTATGCTAGTTTTTTTTTTATCTATTTTTTAATAAGAATGTCTCTTAGAAGTTATTACTTAATGGTCAACTTTAGAGTCAATATTATTTTATATTTCTAAATTTCTTTCTTTCTTTCTTTTTGCGAGTTATGCGAGGTATGGGACATATGCCCGACATCATTGTCTGGTGATGAGGAAAATTAGCCCGCGTGCGACACGAGGTGAAAAGAGGCCCAAAAGTGTTGACGCGATGCCTCTTATAAACCCTAAGAACCATTCGAAGGTTTCTCATTATCTTTAGAAAAATTCAAATATTTTTTATTTTTTATTTTGGAAATGAAAAAAAAAGATGGTGATAAAATTAAACGGATATTCAAGTTGTAAACAAAACATTCTCTGTGTGATGCAATACATGGAAGGCACTAATGTCACCTCCTCATCACACATAAAACCTTACTTTAAAAATTATGTCTCTCGTCTGATCAAGTTGTCTTCAATTCAATTTATAGTCAGAAAATCATGAGTCAAGATCCCGAATTGGATCGTGAATACCGTATGGTACAAGTGTTGCCTCATGGACCTGAGTCTAGTGGACCCTCGCACCGATGGACTCGGGTCAACATCGAGTCACTTAGCAAAAAAATAATGAAATTTCTTGGCATGACTAAAGATATAGAACCTGGTGTTTCTTGCTTCAATCTGTCATGCTGGCCATCAATCGCATATTAACCGCATGTGATACATTTTTATTTGGGTGAACATTTGGACACCAGTTCCCAATTCCCGAATAGACTCTGGCCTTGGAACTAGGAACCGGGCCAAGAATCAACCGATTCTCTTTACAACCAGATCGAACCGGCCCAAATACAACCAAATCCGAGACTCACCCCTAATTGCTCTTACCTTTTCCTTCCATAATAATTATGGCATGCTCACCCGGCCTAAAGAAAAAGTTACCCAAGTAGTTTCACACGCTATTGATTTATAATCCCGAGTCAAGGATTGATAAGGTCGTTTATGTACAATTGATCATGTCCAGCACTATCGGGGCCTATAGCCACGTCAGTACGCGTAATCCTTGTGTGCAAATTCATTGGAAGGGAGAGGATATTCGCTTAGACGAGAACGAAAAGAAGGCCACAAAAAATAAAATTTTCTCCCCATTTTGTAATCGCAAAATTTTAAAATATCTCTTTATGTTCCACGCCCACTTTCATTCCCCCTCGTGTTGTTCCTTTCCCTAATAGAGCAGAGCAGGGGGTAGAAAATAAAATCATTCTACCTCATTTTCGACCCGTGTCAAAAAGAAAAATCATGCGAGTCTAAAAAAATATAATACTCTAAATCTCACATCGAACAGGAAAAATCGTGTATACTAATTTATAAATTAAATTCACCCAAATGATCAAATCTTAAATGATCGATCCTATGTACTTTTTTCAAAGGTTTGATCCATGTGGATTCAATGGTACTAGAGTTAGATTCATCCGAGAATGAATTGGGCCCTCTAATGGCATAGGAAGAATCATGAATTGTGTCCCGCATCATGTATGACACCCTCAATTCCCACATCATGTGATAGAAACCCATAAACTTAATTCGAAAGTTTTTGTGATCACCTTAAATGGTCATGCCAAATCTTTTTCTTAAAGGATTGATCTATGTGGATCGAACCGAGTCCTAATAGAAAAAAACACTCATGTCATCTAGTGTGGAATCTCATATTATCTCACTCGCGATTATACTCGGTATGGGATCCAAAACTTCTATCATCTATTAATACTACAAATTTACTTCTATTGGACTTTTTTGTCAATTCTCCCAATTTTAATTATACTAGGTTTTTCTTTATCTAATTTTAATAAAATATGTCTCTAGAAGTATCACTTAAAGGTTAAATTTAGAGTCAATTTTTTTTATTTTCTAATTTTTTTTATTTCTTTCTTTTTGCCAGTTATCCGGCACATCATTGTGTGGTGATGAGGAAAAATGGCCCGCGTGCGACACGAGGTGAAAAGAGGCCCAAAAGTGTTGACGCGATGCCTCTTATAAATCCTAAGAACCATTCGAAGGTTTCTCATTATCTTTAGAAAAATTCAGATTTTTTATTTTTATTTTGGAAAAGAAAAAAAAAGATGGGGATAAAATCAAATGGATATTCGAGTCGTGAACAAAACATTCTCTCTGATGCAATTCATGGATGACACTAATGCTAACTATTCATCATACATAATACATTACTTTAAAAATTGTGTCACTCGTCCAATTAAGTTGTCTTTGTATTCAATTTATAATCGAAAATCACGAGTCAAGATCCTGAATTGGATCACAAATACCATATGGTACAAGTGTTGCCTTGTGGATCCTCACACCAATGGACTCGGGTCGACATCAAGTCACTCGGCAAAAAACAATGGAAATTTCCCTGGCATGACTAAAGATTTAGAACCTGATGGTTCCTGCTTCGATCCGTCGTGCGGGCCATCAATCCGGTGGAAATTGCATTGCACTCCGTGATCATCTTGACCCAAAGAGCCATTTCATTTCGCGACCGGAACGCCTCCAACATCTCCGTGGTGGGGGCACAAATTGGTGTCACCAACAAAGGTCAAGCAACCAATTTCTACTCAATTTTAGTGGAAACTGTTGGCTATGCCACAAATTCATTAGGGATGAATGCAAATTCCTAAACATTATAACGAAAGTGCAATTGAGTTCTAAAATTTACAAAAAATACAATTAAGTTTTAAAACTTGTCAAATTGGTGTAATCGAGTCATTCCATTGACTCCACCTAACTAGACTGAGGGAAAATACTAACGTGATTTTTTATTATTATTTTCTCTATCCTACATGGTGATGATGTGACCAAAACGACGTCGGTCACTAGTGGCAACCCTCGGTCAAATCTAGGCAAGTCTTGGTGACTCTTGTCAATTTGGGTGAGGGCTTTGCAGGCCCTCACTTGCAATCAAAGAGGGTCACTAGCCACTAGTTGAGGCCCAATGATCTCCGACGGCCATCCCCACCTTTCCCAACAATAGTGGAACAGGTTTCTAAGTCGTCTTTCTTTTTTAGTATTTAAAACTTCACTTATTTTTAGTTTAATTTAGATAAAATTTGCATTTAAAATCAGATTCTTGTTTTATCACACCATAGCCACGTAGGAGGGAGAAATATTTATAAGGAAAAAATCATATGTCAACATTTTTCATTAGTTAAGTTAGATGGAGTTGACAAAATAACCTCAATTACACCTACTTGACAAATTTTAAGACTTAATTACATTTTTTTATAAATTTTAGAACTCAATTGCACTTTCATGATAAATTTTATAACTTTAAATATACTTTTCCCAATTTATTAATATCACTAAACTATCGGATGCACCATAAATTTCTATGAAATATTAACTTATCGATTGATGTGGAAAACATTTAACTTATATTCTCAGCTTCAGGTAATCAAAACAAGTAGAGCGACTCACAAGCCATTCGAATTCTGTTGGTTAGAATACCAAACTCCACCCCGATTCTCATTAAGATCTAATGGAGTTCAAGCCATACAGAAAATCAAGCGGCGTTCGGAGCTCGAGCTTTCGTTCTCCTCTATACTAAAATTGAGCACCTGGAAAATCCTAGCTGACCGGTCCACTAAATCTATGGTTCAACCCATCAATAGCATCTATAATTAATTGATCTGGGAGAGCTCACCTTTGGGGTCGAGCCTCGAGACTTATTCACAGCTTGACCTATTGTCTCATCAAATTAAACCAGGTCAAACCGAGTCAAGCTCAAATACACCGGAACCACATTGTGTTCACCCCGAAGATGGAAACGCCACAATCGGAGCCAAAAACTTCGGTCCAATTGGGTTCTGTTCATGGCTAAAAGGTTGGGATTTGAGAAATAGATTGTTACGACAATGATAAGTGGGGTTAGTCCTGGGAGAATTGAACACTTCATGGAGGGTGAAGTGATTATCTTTTTTCTTTTTTATTATTTTTTTCTCTAAATGGGGGTGTATGCATGGATTGTGGAGGTCAAATCAACTCGATTAGGAAATTGCTTTATCTGGAAAGTCAAAAAGTCATTTGTCCCCGTAGGAAGGCACCAAGGCATTTTCATTCCATCACTTCCAACGCATAGGAGGTGGATGGACGCTTGGAGACGGCTCTTGCATCAAGCACCACCCCCAACAATCAAGGGCTATGCAGCTTTAGATTTCAGGTTTCAATATAGCCCTTTTGGCCAAATGCAAAATCTTGTCGTATGAAATTCGTACATGTAAACAAAATATGGACCATTACGGTCGAATCAAAATGTCCAATCAGATTGCCACATGACTGTTCGTTTATGGAATAATTGAAAAATAAAGGTATGTACAGATTTAGATAAACATTTCAATGCAGAAGAAAATGTCAAAATGCATGAATGGCGAGATCTAGATTCAGCCAAAAGCAAAGCAATCTCGGGCAAAGTGAAGAGAAATGGGCGACAGCCCGACATTGACGAATGCACGGGAAAGTAATAGAAACCAAAGTATAATAATTTATATAGTTTCGGAATTATCCTCTCTAGCTCAGATGTTTCAATTTGATCCCTTCCCTAAATAGATCATTGCACTTAGGGAACAGTCCATCGGAACAAGAGGATGTTGCGAAATCAAGATGGTAAAGTAGAAACCAGAATGAATTGAGCTGAAACGGTACTAAAATGGTCTAAACCGTAGTAAATGACATGACTACCAAAAGATTACTGGAAACTTCACAGCCAAGCTAAATAAGTGCAATGATCAGAATATGGACATAATGTAACTCTTGATTCCTACTTTGTAAATAATTGCATCTCCTAAGGCCAATTAACACAAAGATTATCATAATTATCATAACCCTTAGAATCAACTTGAGGAAAATGCCAAATAAGGTCCAACATGTAATGAAAACTTTGCGCAGCTATCCTTCCAGCTCTTAACACAGATACTTCCACAGGACATTAGTTCAAATACTCCATTGGAACACAGCTAATCACAAGATAAACTCCATGAGCTCCTTCTATAAGCCAACTGCCCACTAGTAATGATTATCTAGCAGTAGAAGCCATGGTTCGGCAATAATTACCAATCACAATGACTATAATAGATAAATCTATGAAAAAATGAGCCTTCAAATCTCAAAACCAATCTTTTAATCCATGCATGCTCAAAAGTCAGTCACAAGGACAGGTGCATTTCCACCATGATGGCTTCAATCCTGTCACTTTACTTAAGGTAATCTTTCAAACTGGTAAGCATGTCGGTCCCTAGGATGAGTAATAATTACTATTCACCAAATATGACAGAAAAAGAAAGAAAAAGAAACAGATAGCGGACCAAAAATTAATTAAGCAAATATAGAGGTCAACATTCCAACTTCACATGAGTACCAGGTTAAGCCATTCGGGTTGATTACACTGAAAAAAGTGTCACCCAATAATGACATAAATCCCTCAAGGCAAACTCTTGAAATATGCTTTCACCACCAAGAAGAAAGAAGTCAGTTCAAACTTCCTAGCACAAATATACAGCGACTCAACATGATGTGAGGCCCATATCAATGATTATGCTTTGAAGGAACACAAAGCAAGTAGTCCATCTAAGCTTGACGAGGCAAAGCTTGTCAAGCTAGCTTGCCTAAAGAGAATATGGTGACACAGATGGCAGCTCTCAGCAGCATAGGCATCAACCATATGCTTTGTACGAAGACGATGCCGAAGAAATTGAATGACTATCATGTAGACGAATCTCAATCAATTAGGGAGCCACTCGACGAAGCGGAGATCATAGTAGATGGCGACACAGATAGCAGCTCTCAGCAGCATAGGCATCAAATGTATGCTTTGTACGAAGACGACGCCGAAGAAATTGTAATGACTATCATGTAGACGAATCTCAATCAATTAGGGAGCCACTCGACGAAGCGGAGGTCATTCTGTAGTTGGGTCCTCGAGTCTCATGTGGATGACAAAGCAATGAGTGCTCAATTTTGGAAGAAAATCACAATTTAGTTAAAGGAACATTAAGAAATTAGAATAAGACAGCCGTGTTGTAACCAAAAAACTATCTAGAAAAGATCATACTCCAATTCCAACAGCTAAAGAAAATATTTAATTGCTTTCTTTTCAATATTAAGTGAAACCCCATTATCTTAAAAGAAACCACTATTCCATGCTTTGGTAAAACAAATATAATTACCTGATATAAGTGTTTGATGCAGCTCCTCAAACCTTCTAGTTAACTATATTTAGTGCCAATAGAATTTGAGAAGCACGAATCAATCTTGAGAAAGACAAAAGGGAAGCATCTATAGACGAAGCCAACCGGGACCCACAATCATTCAAAAATTGAAGATCCCATGGTGAGGCGGCGAAGAATCAAACCCCACTGAAGTGCAGAAGCACAAAGTGCAGCGAAGATCGAAATCCCATGGAAGTGCAGGAGCATAAAACCAATGAAGCAAACCCAGAAGATACCTCGACACAAAGCAAAAGGTATGGAAATTTAGCAATACCCAGAGAAGCTAACCATGAAGAACTATCTACCAGCAGATATCTTAAGATCCTTTACCTGTAACATAACCATAATAACTCTAACAAAGTAAAAGACAGGATAACATACTCAGTAATGAGAACTTATCCAAATCGAAGAGGTGGGGCTGAGGGCGAGGCCCGACTAAAACAAAGTTGTACCAAGTCCAAACTACTAAACACACTTAATCCAGATATGATCCCAGACAAAACCAGAGTCTTTAGCTTTGCACCATTCAGCTCCTGCTTCGGCGACGATCACGACCATTACTGTTGATGTTTCAACAGAGATAAAATTAGAATCCATCAAAAGATTTAGTCATTAATAAGTCACATCAGAACTTTGTCAAGAGTAGAGCTTTAGTCGTCCATACAAAAAAATCTGAGATGAACACTGCATCTTACCTACCAATCAAGTCAACAGGAACAAACAGGTAGCACATGTAGCACTATGTATGTGGCTAAGTTCAAACTATAGACATGCGGTGAAAGCAGACATGAAAGTCACAGCACTAAGACAGAATACATTGCACAAAGATTTGAGATCTCCATCTATAACTAATTGATAATCTGGTCTAGAGTCAAAAAGATGCCATAGAAGGATACAAGAGAAGATGACATCAATACATCATCAAACAAAACATCACTCGTAATAAAGGCAAATATAAGCACATTCAATAAAACATGCTTGCAACACACATGCACATGAAAGGGAAATAAAAGAAAAAGAGCATAAGACCTCACCCATTAGCATACGGCACTTCCTCACGGGCACGGTACGGGGGCGACCTGCTATAGCTGCGACCACGAGGAGACACACTGCGACGTCTTGGAGATCGACCACGTGGGCTATAGCTCCTATTAAAAAGCATAGCAAAGCATTGAAACACTCAAAGTCAACTTCTTGCAAAAAATGGTCAACTACATCTGTCGCCACATCATATGAAACACAGAATTTCAAAAAAACTAACACCAAACAACGTGCATTAATGATCATCAAAATTTTTATAAAAACATATTACAAGAGCTAAAAAAGAGCTTGTAGATAACTCCAATATATTTTTAGTAAACAGACCTTCGACCATAACTTGGGCTCCTGCGGTATCTTGGACTGCGACTGCGGCTCCGGCTGCGACTGCGACTTCGACGTCTTCGTGAACCCACACGCAGGCGGCACTCCCGAGCAAAGTGTCCAGGCTCACCACATTCATAGCACTTCAAATCAGAACCGCCAGATCGACCACCACGTCCACCACCACGTCCACCAGTAGAGTTATGAGAGAGCTCAACTCTCCAGCCATTTTTACCTATTTGATCAAATGAAATACATTTTGCCATTCAGAATCATCAAATGCTACCTCTCTGTATCCATCCTCAGAAAACCGACCAGCTTTCCAACTAAACAAAAACTGTCCAGCTTCCAAGTTATGCAGAAAGAAGTGACAAGGAGACTGTGACTAAAGAAAAAAAATTGCAGCACATGTTAAGGATCATGAATAGCAAGCAGAAGGATCTTCAATATTATCATGAATAAATTCCCTCTCACCAAATTAAACAAAACAACCAACTCGACCCACAAGAGCAGATTGAGAAATCATTCAAGGGAAGTAGATGTCAAATCTAAGGAGCATCATCTAATATACAAGTATAAGTCACATGAGAACATACACAAACAGCTTCTTTGTTAATAATGCCATTAATTACACAAGGAGAATAAAAAAAACATTATCAACATTGGCAGGAAAAATCATTTGCGATATAACAAAGGCTGCTTTAGCAATCTCTGATTTGGACTGGACATTCCAATGTACAGAGCTTTAGAAATACCATCTAGCTCACGAATCGCATCTTGTGCATCCCTATGGTCATCAAAATCAATAAAAGCATATCCCGGTGGTCTTCGGGCAACCCATACACTGCATATGTCATAAAAGAACCAAACCAAATATCAGTACCAGCAGGAGAAACAAGCGTAAACTGCAATTAGAATAAAAATGAGAAGTTCATCAAGCAACAGTCTATCACATAAGATCTTTTTTCTTAATTTAAAAAGGAAAAAGGAATTTTGCTTTAGTCCCCCACCTCAACACCAAATCCCCCCCCCCACAAGAAAGAAAAAAGAAAAGAAAAAAAGGCCAATCTGAACAATCCTGTCATTCCAAATTATTAGGAGTTAAGACAGGTGATTCCGACTTTAGAGGATTGTGTTTGTATATAGGTAATTGTTCTGGCATTTTAATTGATGAAACAAAAACACATTACTACTCTGAGATGCAATCCTATAAACCAAGTTGAAGCAACTCATGGGTCACACAGAAAATTGCATCTCTTTATTGCCATGCACTATTGACAGAAGAGGTGGAGCACTAGATGAGCTGCATCCGTACTTTTCAAGTAATTGGGGTAACAACCAAACAGAATACTACGTCTAAAAAATAAAACCTGGCATATGTGTGCAAAAGTACAAGGAGACAATTGAACATTTTAAAGAGAAAAGCCCAACCTTCTTATAATTCCAAATGAGCGAAACTCATCCTCGAGATCTCGTTCCGTAACACGAGAATCCAGGTTACCAACATATACCCTTGCCATTTTCCCTGTCAAACACAACGGAGAACTCAGACAAACGGAAGCAATAATGTCCAAGTGACAAAGAATGACGTCTGAACTGCCAAGATTCTTGATGAAACACATAAAAACACAGAAGGTACATCTTCAGCGATCTCACCTACAACAGAAAATCCAAATAAATCTAGCATAACAACACCCAAGTGCGTTTATAGGGGATGCAGTTATTGCCACTTCAGAACTCTAAACGGCTTCAAATGGCATTGAACAACCCAAGAGCTCATCAGAACAAAACTGAGTAAGGGGAAACTCCTACGCCGCCATCAGCCCAATATGAAGGACCAACGGGGCATATCAAAGGAGGGAAAAAGCGACAAAATTGAACTGCAATAAGCGAAACAACCCGGAACAACAAGAGGCGAGATAGAGAATCCGGCCTCGTAAACGAGATCCGGGTCCCTAAAAAAATCGGGAATTTTCGACGGAAAAACCACAATCACGCACTGACGCACGCACGCACGCACGCAATCCTGCACGAAGAAAGGACAGAGACGTGATCTCCCGAGGAAACAATCCGCGGGGCCGTCAGTCTGAAACGACTGTACATCGTATGCTTCGACGACTGCCGGAGCTCGCAGACGCACGATTACCCGCAGATCGCGTCGACAATAGGAGATAATGATACACCGCCGCGAGCCGCCGCGCTGCAACGACTGCTAAGCCTGCGCAGCTACGTCCCGATGGAGAGAGAGAGAGAGAGGGAGAGAGATACCTGCCTAAGGGAGCGAGGAAGGTGACGGAAAAACCCTAGCAGACCGAATACGCCTAACGCCAACTCGTTCGCCGTTCGAATGTTCGGAGGATCCGTGAGCGTCGCTCGACCCTTTTAAACGAGTCTTGTGGAAAATTCCAACTTGAGCCCCAAATTGGTCCAATATCGCAAATTGGTCCCTAAACTTGGGCTTTGTTCTCAAATGAAACCCCCTGGGTCCTTCTTCTTCTTTGTCCTCCCCCATCTTACCAAGTAAACTTAGTACAACGTTTGCTATAAATTTACTATTAGTTTCTGTTAAACTGAATTAATACCAGAAAAATCGCAATTAATATATTTATAAAAAAAGAATGGTAAAATCCTAAATTAATAAATTATATCATCCAACTCAATAATTTGATAATAAAATTTAACAAAAACTAATGAAAGGTAAATTTATCACAAATTTATTAATTTTTTTTAATAAAAATTAATTTCGAATAAACTTATTATAAATGTATCCATTTGGAATCCATCCAAGAGGGTCACTTGACTTAATGAATCTTTTGTGAAAAATTCTATTTGAACCTAGAATATCGCAACCCCTCTAGATTTGAGTTTTATTCTCAAATGCCCCCCAATATTTAACAAGTAGGATTAAATACCACGATTGTGACAAATTTACTATTTGTCAATTTCTATTTAATTGGATTAATATCACGAAATATATCTATCACAAAATGAAGAATAAAACCACAAACCGATACATCTCGTTAATTATCACATGTTATTAAATTTAGTAATTTGACAGAAAAATTTTAATAGAAATTAACAAATAGTAAATTTGTCACGGATGTAATAATTTAGAATTTTTCATTGTTAAAAAATTAATTTATGATAAATTTGTCATAGTTTGACTCGGAAGAGCCGCTCGGCCTTCTAAATGAGTCATGTGAAAAATTCAAATTGAGCACAAATTGGTCTAATATCACAAATTGCCCCCTGAACTTGAGTTTTATTCTCAAATCCCCATCGCCAACCGATCTTAGCAAGTACTACATCAATTTACCCCTATTAGATGAATTATTAGTCATCGTAAGCACATCTCACGCGTGTCGATTCCATGGTTATTTCTTTCAGGAAATTATACCTTACAAAGAATAGCAAAGTAAAGAATATACCTAAGAATTAGTTAATGTCTTGAGAAAATACTGCGTGCAGCTCATGTGCTAGCGTGGCAAATTGAAAGGCATTTCAAAGCGCGCCACATGTCCCTTATGGGCCCATGAGTTGTCAGACCAACCAATTTTTTTCAAAAAGAGAGCGGCTTTTCTCTCTCTCCTACACGTTTCTCTTTCTCACTTCTTGCCCGACCCTCTCTCCGCGCCCAACTCTTTCTCCCTCCAAGCCCAACCAACGACCAACATGCCTCTACTATTGACCACCACACCCAATTGACTAGCTCCAACTCATCCTAATCCCTCGACCACTGCACACAATCGACAACCACCATACATCGATCAACGACCACCACACGTAGACCGACAACCACCGTGCCTCGACCAATGACCACCATGCCCAATCGACTAGCTTTGGCTCATCTTGATCCCTCCATCACCGCGCTTGACCTACAATCACCACTTGTCAACCAACGACCACTGTGACTCAATCCGACGACCATCACACCTGATCAACTGACTTTGGCTCATCCTAATCCCTTGATCACCGTGCCCAATCAATGACCACCATGCCCAATCGATCAGCTTTGGCTCATCTCAATCCCTTGATTTGCCCATTTTCTCTCATTTCAATGCTCTCCAAGCCATCAATCTTACCCCTCTCTCCCTTTGAGGCCGCCCAAGTCGTCGTTTGGCAGACAAGCCACCGCACTGCCTTCGAAGGCCACCAAGCCCTCAATCATCCATTGCCTCTGCCGAAGCCATCAATCTACCCCCCCCCCCTCTCTCTCTCTCCTTCCAAAGCCCTCTAAGTTGTCATTTAGCAAACAAGCCATCACCCCACCCTCAAAACCCCCAAGCCCTTGATCGTTTGTTGCATTCGCTGAAGCCGTCAATCTGCCCCTTCTCTCTCCCTCTAAGGCCCCCCAAGTCATCGTTTGATGGATGAGTACTACATTGCCTCCAAAGCCCCCAAGCCCTCAATCGTTCGTTGCCTCCGCCATCACAAATCACTTGCTCCTCCTAACGTTGACCCAACCCTCGATCTCATTAGGTCAAGATTTCTTGCAGCTGGTATTTTCATTAGATTGGATGGGCAGGTTTTGGAAGGTCTTGTCTAATTTCATATTTGCTCTCAATTTCTTTATGTTTCCAACTTGCATAAGCCTATTGCAAAAGAATTGTCTTAGTTAATTTTGATTGAAATAGTGACAAATAATGGATACAATAAGTTGCTAACACTGCTGAGTTCTATTTAGGGGTTGGGGTTGCCTAGAGAACAACAAACGTGGAGGTGGGATCAACCATTGCAATATTTGGACTTGATTCGGTTGGATTAGCGGTATGAAGTATACCAATATTATATTTTACTATCATACTTTTCCACCCAACCATTGATCCAAGAATTAAATTGAAAGGACAAGTTCATGCTTAAAGGATTCTAAGAGAGATAATGGCTTAGGGTTGTCTTTATAGGTTGCGAAAGAAGCAAGACTGTGCGATGTTGCCAAAATAGTAGGTGTGGATGTGAACCCAGACAAGTTTGAAATTGGTAAGACACATTGACGAGTTTGCAGTAAAATTTTGATTCAAAGAATCCTATGGTTACTAGAAGTAGCCATGCAGTAATTTCATACCATAGTAGTGGGGGTAACGGACTACAAGTTCAAATGATAGACAAAGATAAAAGCAAAGTTAGGATTGAGATCTTGGATGGAAGGACCAAGTTCAATGTCACTTACAAAAGTTAACGCTTCTAAGAAAAATATCAAGTTCTGCATGCCCATAAATACATGAGCAAGTGGGGATGTTGAGCAAATACCTGTTCAGATGTTCATGCAATCTAACTTTCTCTATATCTCTGTTAGGTATCCCATAATGTAAGAACCTTTTGAACGTGACATCTTTTAAAAAGCAAGTTTAGGATTAAAGAAAGTAGGCTAATATATTTCATGAATTTTTATGGATATCTATTTGTAACCTAACTAATCTCTAATTTGATGCTATTGTCAAGCGGAATGATGTAATTGTGATATTGATTTTGACTTTTCTATGATTTTCCTTGATTATCTTGTTCATCCTATTGCTCTTCCATAGCTATGGCTGTCTACTTTCATTCAATCATAAAAAGTCATACATGCTATGTTCCTAATGTCACTGCACTACTTGGTTGTTTAGGTCATCGGGTGGCTTCTTGTGTGCTTATTGGGTTTTAAGGCAACTGCCTTCTGTGTGTGCTTATTGGGTCTTAACTTTGATACTTGTTAATTCTGCATGTTTGTGGTTCCTTCTCTCATTTTTCCTCAAAATTCGAGTTTTAATGAATTTCGATCATTGGATTTTTGTAGAGCGTTCCTTTGGATTCTCTTAAATCTTACGCTATCGTTACTTTTTCCTTGCAAATGATAAAATCACTTTTTTCCTTGCAAATTAATTTTGTTAACTCAAGAAGAGATTAGGCTACTCATCACAATCAATAATGTTGGCCTCTCCAATCAACAATAATACGTCTGTGTTTTGCTATTATGGCCTAAAAGACGAAGGACAATATAGGAAGAAGATACTATGATTTCCCAAAATACAACCGCAACAATAGAAGAGAAAATTGAAGTTTTTTTTATTTGGGTTGATAAGAAAATCAATTGATTGGCAAGGAGTGTGTCCAAAGTTTTTGCCAAAGCAATATCAAGTAAGAACCAATGTCAACCCATGATGAGAATGAGGGCTATTCAAAAGTGTCAAAGACAAGGCTCTTGTGGCCAAACTAGAACAAAATTTGGCAAAAGTAAACAAAAAATATTCTAGATTAAAGATGTTTATCGTGCCATTATTTGTGCTAATTTTAGCTTCCCAATTTGATATGTTTTGAGATTTGGCAAACTTAAAGATATTGGTTTGGCTCTTCATAAGTTTGACATGTTTTGTATATGTATAATGGGTGATAGACATTGTTTATGCAGTTAGATTTGACTAGTCAAACCCCTAAGCAACATTGTCTAACTATTTGGAAGAAAAAGTCTTACATAATCTTGGTATTTTGTGTTTATAGGATGTGTCATTTCAGTTTTATCTATTGATTATATTAGATTTATTTTGGTTGATGTCATTATGAAGTCAAATGTTAATGTTGTGGAGCAAATGTTATATTAGTTGTATTAAAATCTAATTGTTGGTACTATTCATCATTCATGAAGAAACCAGTATTAACTCATTTAAGAATTGTGACAAAACTTTTGCTTCACCGACGTATCTCATCATTCAACCACTAGCGGACATATGGTTCATGAGAAGAAAAAAAAGGGATGGAATAATTTCTTTACTCTAGAAATGCTTTGCTTAACAAGAAGCAAGGCTTTTGTGCTTGGAAAATGGCCATACTGAGGGGAAAATCTTTCTTATGCTCCCCCCACTTGATTAGCCGAATTTTATGATTAAAATTTATCTTTACACCTTCGCACTGAGGATTTTTTTTTTTTTTTTCAATCAATTAACTCTACCTTCATGTATGCTTCTTTCATGCTTCATGGAATGTTACTTTCTCCTTTCTCTATAATATCTTGGGCTCTTTCACAAAAAGACACTTCAAAGAAGGGACATGAAATTGCTGAAAACATATACATAGCTTTCAATAAAAATAAGAGACTAAAACTTGGACACACCAATTTACCGAATGAGCACTAATATGTAGAACAGAACATAGCATGTTTGGATTCAGACAAATGGAGATTAGCGCCAAATGACTCTTCTACTAGTAGACTAGCTGAAATAAGAGATGCTCTCAAAATCGGTTTAAACATTTCAATAGATAGTTAGTAAGTGTAGATCAAGAAGAAAACATTGATTGCTTTTAGAACACAAACTCAAGTTTGGACTCAAAATAAATCATTATGAGACAACCGAAATCAATACTAGCATTTAGGTCAAACCCAATAGGTGTATGGAATTAAAATCACAAATAATGACCCCAATCATTCAAAATCACAATGCCAAATTCAATGTTTTTAAATTCACTATTTATCGCTCAAACTTAAACACAATCAAAATGGTATATAACAAAGCACACCACACACACACACACACACACAGTTCCAAAAGAATACTTGGGACTTAAGTCATATTTTAGTTGAGCATCGGACACACACAGTTCCAAAAGAATACTTGGAACTTAAGTCACATTCTAGTTGAGCATCAGAATAGGCCAAAAAGATAAAAAAGAAAGGTTACAAAAGAATTCCTCCTTGTGAACCATCTAAATGTTCTTTCAGGGACTATTTGTTCACAAATAAATGAACAAATCAACTACACAAAGCTGCCCTTGCAAATTTTTCTACTACTTGATATATTTTTTACTCCTCTGCCATCGAAAAGACATGAACAATAAATAAACTCACATTTTTCAACAAAAAGAAGTCCGAGGTGACGAAAACGGTCCAACTTACTTACCTTGCCCAGTGATATGATGCCATTTGCTTCTGAATACCTCCACTATCATCTGTAACTAGATTGAGGATAGCACTTTCTAACTTGGAAAAAGTAACAAATAGATAAAGCTCATAGTGTAAAATTTTCTTCTCATAGCCACCAAAGAATCATGTCATGTAACAACATCAATAATAAACTTGAAAATGTTAGTTGTAATTGTTTACCTATTTGATTTAAAGCCTTCATTAGCTCTCATAGAGAGTCTTGACTCCATATGCTTTATAGTATAAGAAGCAAATGATAGTTTACCATCTATCATTTAGGAATGCAAATTAAGATAAAATCAACTAGGAAGAACATTTCCTCAATAACATCCTTCACATGATTAGTTGGTATTGAACTAATATAGTACTCATCATCTTTGAAATTCCTTGACTTTTGTTTGGAACCATAGGCTTTAGCACATAAGAATTTTTTTTTAAGAAAAAGGACCGTTTATTGAAAGACTTCATTTCAAAATATTGTGTATGAAATTGAATGACTAGGGGTGTGTTTGGTAACATTTATGTTCCCAGGAACAATTTCATTTCAGAAATAGTTATTTTTTATTTCTATTCTAGAAAATAATTTCTACGCAAAAGAACGCGTTTGGTAACCGCACGATATTTATATTTTTTGGAATAGTAAAATAATATAAATGCATTTGGTAAAAACTACATGAAATTTCTATTTCTATTTCCAATTTTAATTTTTTTTAAAGAAAAATGAAGAAATTAGAATAATAGATTAGATATTATATAAAATTGACAAGATCAAAATCTCATTACACTAATAATATATTTGCATTAAGGATTAATTCATATAAACTTTTTCCTCTTTTGTATATTTCCATCAATAAGATTTCTATTCTCAATTTTATTTTATTTTTTTAATAGTCAAGAGACTATTATTGTGTGCTGGAATAAAAAGAAAAATAATTCAATGTTTTAACATTCATCACAAATCTCAAACTACGCAACCAAAGTAAATCTTTCTAGATCCTTTTATTTTTTTATCATCCCCCTTTAGGAAAGTTTGTTTTAATCAAAACCATAAAAATGTTTAATTAGGTGCAATTAATTTTGAAGGCTAAAGTATTTGCTTTTGCTAGAAATTGTTTACATTTTACCCCATTCGAATGACCGGTAAGCTCAAGCTACACTTGCAAATCGAAGAATATTAATTTCTTTTTCTAAAACTCAACAATTAGCGAATCTCTAGTATTATAGGATAATCAATGAACATCCCTCTTGACACATCATTTACCAAAATAAATAAGACGTGTTTCTATTTTATAATATAGAATTGAATGATGTTAATACAATTGATAGAAATGAATTTGTGATAATTTACAAACACATAACAAAAGTCAGAAATACAAAGTCAATAAATGTATTCATAATAGTTTACAAATACATTACAAAAATCAAAAATACAAAATCATAGAATTCCCATCCATGTTGTGATCATTTGCCATCTTGTTTGCAATATTTTTCTTATCATGTTTATCTTAGTCGCTCCTCGAGTGATGTATCATCTGCAACCTCCTCTTGTGTAGATCCAAATGGGTAGTTCGGATTTCCATATAGGGTAAAATTTTTGTCCATTTTGTCTTGGTCCCAAATATAATATTGAGAGCACAACATGTAATTACAACAAATACTTGCTTTCGAATTGAAAATGGAGACATGTCTCAAAATAAATAAAAAATGATTCTTTAATGCCCCAAATAACCTCTTAATGACATTTTTAATGAAAAGTTTCTATGGTTGAATAGTTATTTGGTTGTTCTAAGCCGTCTTTTGCTACCATTATAATTATTTAAATAATATCGCTCACTTTTAAATGGAGTTAAAAATTCTGGAAGTGTTGTATAATCAGAATTTACCACGTAGTATTTACCTATAAGAAAATATATAAATTTGTTGTGATATGCAATAACTATACAATCATAAAGAAAATTAGTTCATATAAACAAAGCAAATACCGAGAGGTGCTCAAGGAAATTGCAGTCGATGAGTCTCAAGTGCCGTTAAGAGAACTCGACAATCATTAGCAAATCCTTCTTAATCAACATACACAAAAGTAAATTTCATATCAAATGAACAAGCACATATCACATTTTAAGTGGTACTCCATTTCCTACCTCTAAATGGGATATGTTGTGACACTAGGATGGAAGCATTAATATGAGTGTCATCAATAGCACAAATGCAACCCTGTTATTTTATAAAAAAACTAGCATTATATAAGAGTATTAGCTACATATATTTAATGGTCTAAAATCGATAGAAAAATCATACCTTGAAGTAGAATTTATGGTTAAGATTAATAAGAATCTCTTCTAGAATAACGTCAAAGGAAGGTAGTTCGATAATCTCTTTCGATAGTTTGAATAATGCTTTCAGCACTTTAGTGAAATACTTATTTATTGTTTCTCTTGAACGTTGAAATCTCTTACATAAATCTCTATTAAAGCTTTTGTGACCAACCTCAAATAATAAAATCCCAACTTATTTATATACCCTTACATATTGAATGTCTTTCAATCAACCTCTTGCATTCATTAAATCACATAAGTTTAGAAAAACATATCTCTCCAACATGAATGCTTCATATATTTTATTCGAATGTTCATAAACAATCTCCTTTATCCATTTGAGTCTTGACAATTTATTGTTCTTAATAGGTTCTTTCGTATGCACACATATCCAACGTAACAAGACACAACTATACTATCATCATGTCAATATCAAAATTTTCTAAGTACTGTTCAACTGTTGCTATATTTTCATTAGACACTATTTAATCCCCCTTCTATGGTACCTACACCATCACACAAATACAAGAACATCAATAAAAAATACAAACAAAAATTAATAGCATAAGTCATGGAGTCAAAGCAAACTAAATATACAAAATTTCCACATAAATCATCTCATCCAAGTCACCACACAAATACAAGAATCTCAACATCAATATTTTTAAAAACAAATTAACAATCAATAACATAAGTGATAGTCAAAAGAAACCCCACACAATCTATTGTACATTTTTCAACATCTACTAAAGACACTGAAGAAGTCTATTTCTCCTTTTAGACGGGAATTTGATTAAAGCCTCCTTCCATGAGGCACTATTATAGGCTCATTCAATTAGTTTGTTGTAAAGATCATGCTTTAACTCAAGTATGCTTACTAAAACATCAATTGCAGCAAGTATAGAAAATGGGTCTATAGGTGGTAATAGGGCTTGTGAGGTGACAAAGCTACTCACAAATAAACTAGCTCTAGTTTTGATCATCTCTTGTAGAGCTTTATAAGTGTTAGCAAATACCAAATGAGTAATTCTTTTTTCTTCTCTTAATACTTAGAGTTCTATTCAAGTTATGTTTGTCATGAATTAGAGTGACATCAGATGTAAATACTTCTTCATTAATATGATGTTCACTTATGTCATCTCGACCACCATCTACATCATCACCACCAATGCCAAGTTCGTCCTACAACATAAACTCTTCAGCATTTATTGTTGCATACTTTCCAGTAGCATATGTATCATCAAATACAATACACAAGGCGGCATATTGAGGAAACCTATCATTCTTGAATTTTGTCCACTTAATATTATCCTGTAGTTTTTAAAATGATGACATACGTCAGTAACATAAGCAAATATCTTGCTATGTACATCTACAAGAAACTCAAAATGACAAAAGTTTGAATCATACCTTAATGTGAGATTCCCATATACTTGAGTTATTGACAACAACAGTTTTACTCACATTATTCTAACCAAATCCGAATTGTGAAAGAATTTTTTTAAAACTATCATACCATTTTTTTCAATTTGTTCGCCTTATTCTTGAATTGTACTTGAGTATTTTAGAGTATTGTCCATTTATTGAATTCAATATATATGGTATTTCACCCCACTTTGTATTTCACCCCTTCTACTTTGTTATAAGTAGAAGAGATGCAAATTCACTTTTTAAAGAGAACATAACAAATATAAGTATAGTCTAAAGGAGAATGACATAATATTTTTATTCAAGACCTTTGTCACGCCCGAACCCCGAGCTCGCGGCAACCCCTTCTCTTGGTCGATTGAAAGCGACGTCCCGGAGATATTCATTTTATCTTCTACCAACAAACAACGAAACTATTTATTCAAATTACGGATTAACCAATGGAGGATCGTTTCCGAATTACAAGCCCGACAAAAAGGGTCGATCCATCCTCTAAGTTAAAGCAAAAGAACTTAGTTAACTTTGCGTTGAATGCCTCTTTTTGAAATGTCATTTAACCTTCACTAATTGAGCATCATATGAGAGTTCACGATAATGAAATAGATAAAAAAATCACTTTTTAAAGAGAACATAACAAATATAAGTATAGTCCTAATAAGCAAAATTAAGCTAATCTAATCTTAACCATCTATCTAACCACCTATCTTATGGCTAATACAACTTAATTAAACCCCTTAAACCAAGATTAGAATGACATAATATAATATAGCAAGTGTTCTAAAGTAGAGATTGGGTCGGAAAGGGAGAGAAACGGAAGAAAAGGCAGAACAAAGCACAGTCCCACAAAAAGGCCGACGCTAACTAAAGAAGCAAAAAACTCAGATTTCGGTGAAAGGTCAAACTGAAAAACGAAGGAATGAAGCTTTAGTGAAATGGACAATACAACTTATATTATAACACTACATTCAAATCTATTGAAGAATTGCCTATGTTTCATCATTAACTATCACATGTTTCATTAATTTGTTTTAAGTCAGCAAATTTGATGGAGGTTCTATTGAGAAGGAATAGTCTAATGGAGGAGAGGGAGGCATGAGACGAAAAATGCACCACAACATGACAACATCCACAAGTTCACGGTCGAGTCGTTTTCCGAGGTCAAGTTCTTTAGTCGCACGAGCCTTGACAATACTCGAAAACAGAAAAAAACGCTCGTTCCTCCCTAAAAGGACTTAAATTTCAGTGCATCTAAAAAAAGAAGCTTGAAATGGACCTATAACACTACATTCTTGTACAAGAAATTTGTTTTAAGTCACTATTGAGAAGGAATAGATCCACTATCAAATTTGTGCATTCCCATTAAAAGTTCAATAAATGAGCTAACAACCAATCAATGGCCTATTGACAAAGGCCAATGACAAAACAAATCACCTATATTATAAGAACTATACCAAATCCTAAAATGATTACCACCAATATTGGAAGGCAGCAACTGATCAATGATTCAAAGATTGCAAAAGATACTTTAATTCTCAGGTTGGGTCCTAGATGACCCAACTCAATCACAGGAAGACCATCATTTGAAAATCAGACTTCTAGTATTTATTTGTGCAAAATGTCTTACAGAAACAAATAGCACACAATGTCTTTAAAGAAAGATGACATTTACTAGGTTCCTAAATACCTTCATTTTGCTTATTAATGTATTTATCAAGAAACAATTAATTAAGGAGAAAAATTCACAAATACAAAGTGAGGTGGGAAATACAAAGGGAGTGGAACAATATCGCTAAACATAATCAACGCTAAAGAACCAATCTAAACACAAGCAATGCTAAAGTTTCAAATTCCCAAAGAGCATACCAAATTCATTTGCAAAACACAACCACTCAACTTCAAGAAGCAAGAATCACAACTAAAAAGTATACAATGAAAAGAAATTGAAGCCACAAACCTGGATTGAGGGTGAGACAAGCACAAATAGAAGCAATCACGAATAGTGGCAATGGGAACAAAGGTGATGCAACCTAAGAAAGGCTACTAGATAAAGATTCAACTTCAAGAAGTGAGAATCATAATTAGAACTCATACGACGAGAAGGAATCAAAGCAAAATACCTAGACTCAAGGTGAGATGAGCACGAGAGAATAAACGCATAGAAAGGTACGCACAAACAAAGGTGATTGAGAGATGTGACGCGATTGGAGAGGCGATCAAAGGCGACGCGACTAAAGGTGATGTGACCACAAGCAACACAACCGCAAAAGGGCGACCATAGAGACCAAAGCAAAGGCAACATGGGCAGAGCCGACTCGAGTGGAGCTTATGCGATTGGAGCCGAGTGATCGAAGGCAATGGGACTGAAGGCGAGTGACCGAAGGTAACGCAACTAGAGGTGAGCAAAGGTGAGAGAAGCCGACGCAACTGGAGTCGAGTGACCAGAGACAACGTGATTGGAGCCGAGTGGCCAAAGGCAACGTAACCAAAGAGAGGTGAGTGAAGGTAACGCAACTAGAGGTAATGGGAGAGAGGTGAGTAGAGGCAAACGGAGATAGGCGAGCAGACGTGAGGTGAACGAAGGCAATGCAACTGGAGGCAAGTGTTCGGAGGCGAGGCAATTGGAGGTAACGCCACTAGAGAAAGGCGGGCAAAGGTGACGTGATTGAAGGAAGGCAAAGGTGAGTTGAAAACAAAGGAATGGCAGGTCATGCTCAACTAAAAAAATGGAACCCAAAATCAATTTAGGTTTTCCCAATAGAAGAAATCGTTTCTTGTTTTTGTTCCTAGGAACAAGAAGTAGAAAAAATCTACTTCTTATTTCTAATCCAAATCTATTCCCAAGAACAACTTTCCATTATGGAGAATAGAAAAATTAATTGGCATTACTAAACAGATTTTTGTTTTTTTTTTTTCTATTCCAAGGAACAAAAAAACAGAAAAATAAAGAAATAAAAGTGTTGTCAAACGGAGTCTAGATAATCTGCTAACACTCAATGGTGGAGAAATGCATTTCCATCCAAATATTTGACATATTCAAAATAAAATAATCCAAGATAAATAATATAGTTGTTAACAAAAGACTACGACACTTTAGAACCAAATATGTGGAAATAAAAAAAATTCAACAAAATTTCTTCTAAATATGCTCTTTTTCCTTTATCAACACAAAACTATCCAATAGCATTCACTTATATCATTCATTATTTCGTTAATTGTTATCCCATATGAAAAATAGCAAACAATCAAATCTTAAATACTTAATCTCACAATCGGTTTTGCAGGAAAAAATAATCAACCCTTGAGTAAAAGGGAAAAAGTCTGCATCCAAGGTGACAAAATGATAAATCTTGAATTTGACAAAATTTGTCTTAAAATATTGATAAATGAACAAAATCAGATAATGTGGAAGACATATCTACTGCAAGAAAGCCTTATTGATATGGTCTATTTTCATGAGATATGTAAATCTTATGCTGAATCGGTTACACCAACAAAAAAATTAGAGCAATAAAATCAAAAGATCTAAAAAAGAGAACTTTTTGTCTCATTTTCCTAAGAAAAAATGCTCGCTGGATTAATCTTTAAGTTAAATAGTAAAAGGAATTAGTATATGATTAAAGACCCTAAAAAACTACCATATATAAAAGAATAGAATTGCCTCTTCATGCCAATATTTATCACATAAAGAAGGACACGCAATAATCTTCCCAAGTCCATCTATTCGAGAGATTGTTTTAGGTCACAAACTTCTTTGACCTTATGGTATATTGTTGTAATTTTTAACAACATTCTAGTAGTACAACGACATATCATATATCTCAAGATCTTCTTTTGATATTGTGACATCTAAGAGCATGCATTTTCAACTATTCAAACGGGTAGTGTAATGGCATGTCCTAGGCTTCCCAGTTTTTACTTCGTCATCACAATGACATTGATAGGTTGCTTAAGGGAGACAATAGAGTGTGTAAATTAACACATTTGTGAAACACAATCCCTAGTTTTAACTTCCTATTGATAATTAAAAAGAGACCAATTACACATTTGGCACCTTAATCACAAATAGCTTTCATTATTTAAGAGCAAACACTTAAAATAAATAAGAGAATAAGCATAAATAAAAAATTTGTGCAGGTTAAGAAAATATCATTACACGCACCATTTTGAGAAAGAAAAATGTCTAAGAGATTTACAAAAAACATGAAGATGCCACCCGAACCAATTAGACTTATCCCCTTCGAGGAAAAGCTCATCACTTTTGCAAAATAGGGAACACAGAAAAAACTAGCTAAAGAAAATCTTTGCTTAAAGTTTCACTTCGTGAAGGCCATTTGCATAATCAATTCTTAGCATTGAAATGTTTTTAACCAAATACATTTACAAAAGTCAAGAAACTATAATACAAAAGTCTTAAACGTTTTAACTTTATTTTTCCTAATTAATAAGCAATTGATAAGGATTCGTCCCATCCAAGAATTATGTTACTTTAGAAAAAAATTTGTATTCCTTTGGAATCATTCAAATCATGTATCCCAAGGATGGTGAAATGAGTTTGATAATCCATGTATAGGAAAATAATCAATTTAATTACATTTTACTAAATAAATGTCAAGATAAATATTTCTCAAATAAACCCATGAGAGAAAATGCAAGTTGTATCTGACTCAAAATGGTTCTGTGAGATCTATTATGGCACTCCAACATTTAACTAGAAGAAACCATAAATAATAAACATTACATTAATAATAATAATATGAAATAATGTTATAATCTAATATGATTTCATAATAAGCACCTCGTTAGTAAATGAGAAAATTTCATTCATAATTCCTAACGGCATGATATATGGTGATCACATCTATATATAATAAATGACTTCATTAGCAAAACGCACCTAAATTAATATACTAAACTAATAAATATCCGACTAAAAAATAGATAAAGTCCACTCATAGACTTTGGTGGCATGATGTATAGTGGCTGCTGCATTTATATAAAAAATTGACCAAATTAGTAATATATAAATACAAATAGAAGACTAAGAGCGACTTATCTGATTAGTATGATAAAATACATCATAAAATTGATTTGAATTATTCAAATAATTTAGAAAATGAGTTACATCATATGTTATTTGGACAATTAACTATACGGAATAATAAATATGTTAATTAGCATCATATAACACAATACGAAAAATTTAACTAATCATATTAATTAGAATAATATATTACTCACCTTGACTTTAATTGATGTTGGGGTATTCATTTCTTAGATTTTTTCTTCATTTTCTCACTTAATCACTTTCCTTTCTTTTAAAGGAGGTTCAATACCAAAATCTTGCACAAACAATTATTATTATCATCACCACTAGCATCATCAGTCACAACTACACTTAATTTGTATGATGAAATTTCAATCTTCACTTTTTCCAAGTTCTTCGTTATTTTTAGTATTTTCATTTTCGGTTCCCAAACTCATCAAATCAAAAGATTTTTCATTAACGTGGAAAATCAATTAAATTTGGATGAATCCGTTGACATATAATCAAATTCATCATTCACAATCCTTTATTTTGTACATTTAGTCCATATTTTCAAAATATAGGCGGATGGAATGCTCATAATCGATATATTCTTACTCAACACTTTTAATACATGGCAACACAACAAACTTTTTTATTCAAATAATTTGCATTCACAAGAAGTTGAAGAGTCTACGGGACAAATATGAACATGTTTATATTGAACCCCCACACTTTGGATGAATTCATAATTAAATCTTTTAAAAATAACTAAAATAGCATGCATCAAGATGTTATACGAAACCATTAATTTGGACATCCCATAGTAACTATAGTCATCTTGACTGTCAATTTCTCTCTGTGCTTCACTTATTCTTCATAGTAGTGGACAAATGCTACAAGGGTTGATGTTTTCCTCGCCATATTTTGGAATACATTATTGGTACTCTCACTCTTTTGGCTCAACACTATATCACATGTAAAAATATCATAACCAAAGTTTAAACTCCATTTATGTCTAAGATTATATAATCTCTTAAGCCAGCTATTATTATTGTTGCTCCATTTTTTTTTTCCATTTCCCTCCAAGTTTATTCAAATTCGTCATTCAATTCGCATTAATACATAAGTGTTGAGAAACATTTATCGTTAAAACCTAGCTTGTTGTGAAGATGTGGAATGTTTTGACTAGCATTTTTCCCAATGTGCTAATGGCATAAACGGTATTATGTATTTGGAAATACCGTTTTAATGGTTTTTGTTATAACTTGGTTTTAATTAGTGAATATGATTTTCGAAACCTTATTTTTCATAAACTTCAAAAACACTTCAAATAATCAAATAAATGATTTCACATCTCATTTAACCAAAGTACATAGCCAAATAGAACATTCTTCTAATGGTGATAAATCTCATTAAAATGTGCACATATCATATTATATTTGTTGGTACGATATTTAATATCAAACACCAATACATCACCAAAACAATTTTAATCAAATTTTAACAAGCTACTCTCTGTAATAAATTTATTAATCTACCATCTTGATCAAACTATATAGTGTGGGAAAACATTGGGTTTTGCTATTTCACGCCATGAAAATGATTTAAAAGATTTTGACAATCTCCCCTATATATAACTTCGGATCTTTTTGTCTACAAATAATTTTAACAATCATGCGGGTTGAAACCTAAGTTTTTGCTTTATCCTACTTCATTTGCTAAAAATTTGTATGCCAAAAATCCTCCAAATGCCAGCTTTAACCATGTCAACTAAAATACCATTGCAAGTCTCCAACGTGATTCTTTCACATCTAATCAAGTGCCTTTGATTTTCTAAAATAAATATACGATTATGTTTAGAAATACACTTTATAACTTCATAAACATAATTATTAACTTTAAACTTAATATAAGCAAGATAGCCACATCTAACTTCAAACTTCTCAAATTTCTTTTCTTAATCGGCTGAGCTAGTTGAATAACTTTAACAAGTACATAGAAGTCTGTTCGGTTATTTCTCCTTTATTATTTCTAACCAAATTACCCTTCTTCACTCTAAATTCTTTACTAATTGCATATGTCGCATACTTATTATATATTTCAAGTTCATTTGAAAAAATCATTCCTACTGCAAACTCGGAGTCTTTTTCCATATCATGCATTAGATGTGCAAAAGATCTAGTTTCATGATACAATTAAAAGAAAAAAATATAATCATCTGATTTGTTACGTTAAAAAACAAAATATATTTTACATAGTACAAATAAAGAATTACCTCTAATTCAACCATCTTATAAATTTACACATGCAAATTCACACCCAAACTAGGATTAAAATGACACCAAAATAATCTCAACTAGCAAGCTTCAAAGTTAAATAAAGTAGAATAATAAAAACCCTAGAATGAGCTTGAATAAAGAAAATAAAAAAACTCCAGATGAGGACCTTCTTTACCTAAGATTTAAGAGAATATAAAGGAACATTTTGCAAAAATCCATTGATCAAAATTCATCAACCTTTAAGTAAGCTCGAATTTTTGGGGAAAAAAGAGAGGGGGAAGCACAAACATACAAAAATAGCCAAATAGATTGATAAGTGTCATTGTGATTTATCTACTAGACCTTATTCTAAAGCATCATTTGATGTCGTAATCATCAAAATGGTTGATCCTACCTCCACGTTTACTGTTCTCCAAGCAACCCCAACCCCTAAACAAAACTTACTGGTGTTTAACAACTTATTATATCCACTATTTGTTGCTACATCAGTCAAAATTAGCTAAAACAATTCTTTTACAACAAGCTCATGTAAGTTGGAAACATAAAGAAATTGAGAACAAATATGCAATCAGATAGGACCTTCCAAAGCTTGCCCATCTAATCTAATTTCTTTCCAACTCAATACAACCACCCCTAAAGACCAATACTAGTAGTGAAGCAATGAGAGAGACTAATTTGTGTTAGCCATTTGAATAGCTAGAGCATGCATATTTTACTTGATGAACCAAAAAGCACATTGAAACCTAAATTATTAAGGGTGTAGTTCATAGGTAAAGCATAATGCTAAAATGCCCCCACACCAACAATAAAAGCTTTACGGAAGTATGAATGGATAGAATTGGCATGAGAATATGCAAACCAATAGGAAGATCCAATAGTTGGCTTGGGAAGAGCTGCCTGGAAAAAAATTGAACCAAGAATAAAGAGATAAAGACAACATCTCTCTCTCATCACAAATGAAGTCAAAATGAAAATATCAATTGCAAGAAGTCTTGACCTGATGAGATCGAGGGCTTAGCCAGAGAGGTGGTGCCGAGAGGGATCGGCAATTCACGATGGCGTAGGCAATGGACGATCGAGGGCTTGAGGGGCCTCAAAGGGAGAGAGGGGAGGCAAATCGAGGGATTAGGACAAGTCGAAGTCAATTAGTCGGGTGCAAGAGTTGTCGGTTGGTGCATAGTGGTTGTCGGTTGGGTATAGTGGTCAAGGGATCAGGATAAGCTGGAGTCGATTGGTTGAGTGTGGTGGTCGTCAATCAGACGTTGAGGGAGAGAGAGTTAGGCACGCAGAGAGGATCGGGCAAGAAGTGAGAGAGAGAGAGACGTGTAGGGAAGAGAGAGAAGAAGCCGTGTAGGAGAAAGAGAAAGGTCGTGCTCATTTTGAAAAAAAAATGGCTGGCCTAACAACTATGGGCCTGTAGGGACGTGGCACACTCTGAAGTGCCTTCCAATTTGCCACACTGGCACATGAGCTACATGCAATATTTTCTTGAAGGTCTTATGTTCCTTGTCAGCCTCTGACGGACGCATTGGTGCTGTCACGGCCACTTCATATCACATGTCTCGCTCGAGTAATAGGGTAATAGGCTCCGTGGAGAAATTTGACTCTCCATTGGAACTTCCGTTTGTTTATTCTATCTGACTATCAACGATTATTATGGAAGATTAGCAGCTTCAAACCGTGATAATTTGCTCTCGTGATTGCCCTCGTGGCAACAATGCTGCATTCATCCGAGGCCATTGAGGGCCGTTGGACCTTGGCCAATGCCCAGGCGGTGCCATCTCTCTCTAAGGTTCTTAATTTAGATTTGTTCTTTCTTCATGCCAATTATCAATGGGCCCAAATAATGCCTCTATCGTGGCAAGAAAATGTGCACATCATATGCACGTTTTCAGGGAATCATTTGAGAGAAAAGTGAAGTTCAAGGGTGCTTTCATAAAGTAAGCCCACTTGAGGGGATAAATTGGAGTTTTTTACAAGTTTACTGCTTCTTGGAATGGGCTGCACTAGTGTCTACAAAAATCTCTATGTAGGGCTTGTAATTCATGTTTCCTATCACATTGGTGTTGGTTATTTGCATCGCTTTATCTTGTCATAAATATGTTAAATTATAATTACATGTGCTTTTTATATTAACAAAAAGAATATAAGTGTGTAAATTCATATCAGCTTTGGGTTAAATTATATGATATCAAGTTCTAATTTCTTTCACTTGTGTTCAATTTGTGTTTCAATGTCATGTCAAAAATCGTCAACTCTTAAAATAATAACGGGTAGTATTTTTGGGATTAAAATTATACGAAAATAATCTTTAGGTACAAACCTAGAAATGAAAAGAAAAAATCGAGTAAACAAAAAATTCATGTAACTTTAGTTTTTTTCCCAAACAATATATTTAATACGTATTACATAGCAATAATATTTCATTGAAACATATTACGTATTACATGGGCAATAACATTTATTTAAAACATACTTCTCATCGCTAAAGAACGGGGAATGGAAACGCATTGATCATATTTGTTCCCTTTTTAGTGGTAATTTCCCAATACATGAAAAAATATTTTTAAGAACAGTTCCGGACACTAGTCACTTAAAATCGAAAGTTCACACATAGGATTTAGCTAATATCCTATATTACAACAGGAAAAGTCCAATTACTTATCTAATAATTTTGGAAGTATCTAGCTGACTTGTAAACCCTTTGTATATGCATGTGTCACAAGCCGATTGATTGGAATTGGGATTGTCGGCAACTTAGGCTTTCTTGAATTGATGTAGCACCTAAGTTAAGCCTTTTCTCAAAGATCAATTGCTTGCTCACTCAACCAGATTGTAGAGAGAAAAGTTTTGGGAAAGAATGTTTAATATTACTCATGTGTTTGGACAGATATAGGATGACACCCTACTTAGATAAGAGTCCCTCAAATTACAACTATCAATGACTTTTTGATCTAGCGATGGAAATCACATCTTTTCATCTACCAACTATCAATATTTTATATAGAGAATGCTCTAGACCTTGGTGCATTTATTATATCATATGTCTCTAGGAATGTTCCGAAAATTCTAAGAGACTTGACCCCATTTTTTTGGATAGTTCATGACCCTTGGTGCATGGAAAATCTCAGGATTGTGACACATGCATGAGAGACCTGCACTTGGGAAAACAAAAGTTAATGATTATTAAACACACGAGTGGGGGTGAAAAGATGTTTGACTTGCACAATATGACTGCCAAGTGCAGCACTATATAAAAGTTCAAGCGGTTTAAAGCAGAGAAATCATTGAGAGAGAACAATAGCCGGTATGTATTCCGTCTTGAAAATTGTGCCCTTTCGCAATTACAACCGATAGCTGCTTCGTCTACCATTGAAGCTATGTATAAGGAATCGACCAAGACTATAGAAGAAGCAATTCGGCTAAGATGTTTGCTTGATGATATGAGGTTGCAGTGAGATAGAATTTTAGTCTATTGAGGTAATCAGAATCCAATACATTTGATGAAAATGTGCATCGCAAACGGACCATAATCCATAGATGTCTATCAGGTACCACTTTATTCGCAATACCGTATCACATGAAACCACCACATTTGAGGATGTCCACACGGCATACAACCCAAGAAATATGTCAATGAAGCCCATTCTATTGACCTAAGTTCCAGTACTATTTGAATTTGCTCGGCATCTCTGACGGGCGAAGAGTGCAGGAGGGCTCGAGCAAGATGGTGACCAATGTGCTTGAAGTTGGTGATTTAAAAGACCTATTCTGAGGTTTTGCTTCGAGACTAACTAGTAAAAAAACCAGGAGAAATAGCCGCGCAAGAGATTTGTGAGCGAGGGAAGAGCACTCTTTATTGATGAGAATCATTCTTGTGAGGATCTTGAGTGAAATCGAGTCAGCAAACGCTCTGGTGAGAGTAGAATCGTGCAATTGTAATGTCCTTTTTTTGTTTATAATGAACCCATCTCATCGATCTCTATTGAGGAGGAATGGCCAACAATTCATCAAGAACTAACCCAATCTAAAATCAATATCTTTCCCAAAACTAGACCAACCAAAATTAACTTAACCTTAACGACAATTAGCAATATATTTCTATAATACAACCTCACAATTTGTAAATATAAAGCCTAAACAATAAGGATACAAAGCCAACAATAACACAAGATTTTACGTGGAAAACCCAACGCAGAAAAAGTAAAGAATAGTAGGATACACAAAGTATTTTTCTCTAGTCATACAATAAAGGCAAAATTTTACATGAAAAACCCAATGAGGAAAAACTAAATATCACCAAAAACTTCCACTAATCACAATAATAGTAAGATACATAAAATATTCTTCTTTAATCATACACTAGAGGCTCAATATCAATCGCGATAGTATTTTCATCTTGCGAAGGTGGATTACCACAAATGAAGAAGAAAACTCTAATCGTGAGTGGAGAATTCAGAGAAGGTCTCCAACGAACGAAACCAATCAATTCATAGTCCTTGATCTCAGCCAATTCCAACAACGTTTAGCCTTCAAATCAAGACCGAAAGCTGCAGCCTACTTTGCCCTTTCTTCTCCCGTGCGCGCACGAAGACCCACTCTCTTTTCTTTTTCTTTTTCCCAATTGTTTTATTTCCATATTAATTGGGCGCCAGACACGAAGACGACCCAATCAACACTATCCCCATGAAGTAGGCACCATAGCCGAAAAATATTTCTTATTCAAATCGTTTTTTGTCTAGTCAGACTTGTCATCGCCGTGATAATATTGTAGGAGATCAACGGATATAACAATCAAAAGGATCTACCAAGTCAACGGCACCCGTTTTCATGACACGAGTAGGGGCTGACCGAGCTCAAGCAATTAAAAAGTTGCTCACAAGGTACAACGACTCTCCTCTGTAGCTTAGCTTACGCATAAGATATCATGAGTGGCTTACTCTTCCCACGAATGAATTAAGCTCCGGAGAGTTCCCAGACTGGAACTCAAATTCAGGCAACAATGGATGGATGGCGGGAAGTTGTAGGATTGGTGGAGGAGCAGCCACCTCGTCCGGAGATAAGGAGATAGGTAGAAATCCGTTTTGATATTAGGTCTTGATCTGGAATTGTACCAAATATGTGTTGAATTGTGAATATCAAACCAACCTGTATAAAAATTCTTAGATTAACACAGAATAATCAGTAAAATGGATAAGACTGACCTGTTGTTTAAAGGCAATTTGATCCTCAGAATAGCATTAAGTGATCAAAATATGAGTTCGCTTTTGCATGCTTACGCATGTAAAATCCCTTCCGTAGATGATATTCCCCAACAATCGTTCCCTTGACACTACCGATGTTTTAATCCAGCATTAGATATCTATAGGTAATGGTTTGTTGTCATATCATGTCTTTGTAATTGCAATTTTTTTGCCACTTTCAACTTCCAGTAACATCTCAAATTTGAATCCATCATGACTTCCAACAAAATTAGAGTACATTTGGCAACATTTCTATTCCTGAAAATATTTTTCATTTAAAAATAATTTTTTCTATTTCTGCTCCCAGGAGAAAAAAATGATTTTTTTTTACTTCTTGTTTCTATTATAAATCTATTCATTGGCCACTTTTCTATTTCCAGAAATAGAATCATTAACATCACCCAATGTATTTATGTTTTTTTCCCTCTTCTAAGAATGGAAAAAATAGAAAAACAAGATGATTACCAAAGAAGTCCTAAAATATCAAAGGAATAATGAGATGATGCAGACTTGATCTTTACTATCTTTCTAAATACAACTAAACTGCAGATATCATCGTGAACGTAATCAGTTCACTTAAACACCTACGACACGTAAAAATACGTTCAAGGGCTAGAGAACTTGCCCAAATTGAAATAGGCTCGACCAGCCCTCAGGACAGACCAAGAGATGAAACATGTCATTTTACGTTAGTTTTTCAACCTATAATGCCCATCATGCAAACAGGCCACTACATGGGACCCATCACACCAAAATCCACATTTCCAATCCATTTGGATTGAAAAAGAATAGAAACCAGTCAGAAATAGAAATTTTTGGTTCATTTTTTTGGATATGGGAGGGGGTGTCAAACTAATCCTCATGAACGTAAGATACATGGCTGTAATTTAACAGGGGTATCAAAGTAAACTTTCAAAAAGGTGAACCGGTCGCATTTTGTCTGCTCTTGATGAAAAGCATCAAAGTCAAACTTACTTAATGAGAAAAAAGTATATATTGGGGATGCCAACATGCTCATTAAGTTTTCATTTGCTTATTGTTTTTGCAAAGGAATCAAGGGATTATCGACCGGGGTTGTGTGCATCACGCGACAAAATTGGTTCCTTGGAGCCTCTTACCAAAACATGAAGAAAAATGCAGGCAAAACCTGTAGAGAATCTGAGCAAGTGGATCTACAAATTGGTATGGAACAGTGGCCTCCTAACCGTGGTTAAGTTACAAACTCAATATAGTGAGACTGTAATTGGAGCATGACAAATCGCTAGATAATAAGGTGATGTCCATGAGAGTACAAATTCAAAAAGCTACTATTTTCCTAAAGTAGGCAAACCCAGGTCAATCAACCAGCGTTAACAACTCGTTTGGTTCACAGAAAAGCTATTCTATCCCCAGACGATAGACCAGCCATCCCATTACTTGTTTATGGTCTATATATGTCGTATCGACCACTAAAAGCAGCCAAGAACAGAAGACCAATATCTTCACACTCAGGAGTTAATGGGAAATGAGTGCGCACAGAATAAAGCATCACAAGACTAGATTAGAAAAATTTCTAGTTTCCTTTGATTCATCAAATGCATGTCTAACCAACAGCTAATCAACAGCCCTTTTTACCAACATGAATCATATATTGGACAGTTGATAGATGGAGTAAATAATGTAGATACAGAGAGAAACAGTCACGTGCAACATGAGATCAAGCGAAGCAACCATTGGACATAGAAGAAAAATTCTTCAACTGTTAAGGAAGATCACTTGCCAGTCTCTGGCTTATACTACAAAAGAAGGAAGAAATGCATGTAACACATCCCAATACATAGTAATGCCAAGCCACAAAGCAGGTTGTCTCATCAATGCGCAGGCACAAGAAACCCTGTCCAGTTACAAGTAAATCAATTATTCTCAGTTTAGTGACGTCTCCGGGTGAACAACAAGAACAAGTTATAATACCTACCAGAGCCTGTCAACCATGTCTGTCGAAGGTCTTGTAAATTTCAGAACAATTTTTCATGTTGTAAGTGACTCGAAACAATGAACTGTTGTTGAGAAGGAAGAAATCGAGTTAGAGAAGTCCTCGGCAGGACACAAGATGATAACAGCTATTATAGATAAACCATGTATAATACCTTTATCGCCATCCTCAATGGCAATGGCAACTTGGTCATTATTTGCCTTACGCAAACTGCACACCTGACAGGTGCTGGCAACTCGGTCATTATTTGCCTTATGCAAACTGCACAACTGACGGGTGCTGGAAGTAGCAGTCACAGCCCATTTGTTTATCCGCAAGAAAGTCCAATAATTAAATCTCTCAAATATGTACTTAAAAGTGCTCTACCACAAGACAGTTATTACTTTCAAAGACTAAACTGAAAAACAGTACAGATAAATTAATTTCTACAGAAAATTAAAATAATCAGCAGACCACCCACGATCAAGATTACACTTCATCAGCAGAATTTACAATACATCAAGGAGAGCAACAGGTAATTCCATTTTCGAAAGTATGATAAAAATTGGCAGTTAGTACTTTACAAGCCCAGAGGTCAGATAGTTGCTGGAAAAGGCAAACTCTGAAAACATGTTCAATAGTTAGGTCTTTCCAATGAACTAAAATCCTGACATTTGTCAGACTAGGACATATTTCTACTTTGAAGAAATATTGCAAACTAAACTATCTAAGAGAAACATTATTTTTCTTTTCCAAAAAAAGAAAGTTTTCACAATCAACCAGCTCGTCTTTGCCGTCCAATGTCAAATCAAAGCTGATATTAGCAGGCTTTATCTTAAGATTGATCTAAAAACTATTCATCTAAGGAAAAACAACATCTCTTTAACCAAATTCACATGCTTTCAACTCAAAATTTCCAGAAATAATAGTGCACCCAGTTCTTTGGGTAAATCTCCAGTCTCGAATCCAATGCTCCAGCTTTACAGATTGAAAGGCAGTTCTCTGAGGAAACCTTTTCACACAGTCTTACAATATACAGGTTTCCCTTCCTAGGTAGCTTAGGTTTTATTTCAAAAGCACACAAATATTTCAAAAGCACTTACAAAGTCAAAAGAAACCAGAGTGTTTAAAACATAGAGGACTTCCAAAGTTGAAAGAACTGCTTTCACATTAATAATTAAGCAATAAAGTGGTCCAGTGACTCACCACCGGTTCAAGTTCCACAATATCAGAAGTCATGCCAGCTCGCTGCCTTGAACCTTCCACAACTTGAAGTAAATTTAATCGGAATTCCTTTTCATGTAAAGACCTTTCAAGAGTCTCTCCTTTGCGAGTCAAGTCCTCTACTTTACTTCTTTCTACCAGCAACAAGGCATCCTTGCTACGAGCTACTGTCCTTAAATCCTCCAATTCAGAAACAACAGTCTCAATCTTCCCAAAGCAATTCCTTGTATAGACTCACCTGAATGCTCTTCTTATCACTGACATCATGCAATGGTAGCCCAGGTACCAAGGTCTTCATACATGTTAAGAACTCAAAGAAGTCTTCGGCACTTCCATTAATACTCAACCGAGATGACACAAGAATGTGGTGCATCTTGTGACCTCTCGCCTCAAGAAAGACACCTCATAATCCTGTTCTTTTATTTTTGCTTGAAGCCTTTCAACCTCTGCAAGAAGACTAGCTGAGAAATGATGAAGTTCATCAAATTTATTCACTGTTATAGAAAGCTTTTTCAAAGCCTTCCCTCAAGAAGCTTCAAGTTCTTCCACAACCAGGTTCTTTTGTTCAAGTACTTTCTCCAGCTCTTAGATCTTTTTGCCCAAGTGTTCCACCTGTGTCTCCTCCTCATCAAGTGCTTGCATCAGGACCATAATTTCTAGACCAAATACAGTATTCATCAGTATCATTACCATGAAAAGACAATTAGAATGAAAGCAAATAAAATGAATGATCACAAGAAAAAGCAACAGACCCTGATCTTTAGAAGGTAATAGATCCATCAATGTTTGGACCCTCTCCTGTAATTCTGTTGATGCCACTTGCCCATCTTGCATCTTTTTCAATCTCTTCTGCAATAAGGTACATTGAGCCTCCATTTCTGCAATTTTTATGGCCACATTGTCAGCCATACTTTTGGAAGATTGGAGATCCGATGAATACTCCAAAGCAGCAGCTTCAGCTTCCTTAATCTGATTCACATTCTCCATGCAGATCCTGTCTTTCTGAATGTCTTTCTCCTAAGCTTCTTCTGTAAACTTGCTATTGTACTCTTCAATTCTTTCCGACTGTTGTCAATAATTTCAGCATTCACAGAGGCAAAACTTTTCACACTTGTCAGGAGTCTTACAGAAAAGTATTTCAAAAATTCCTCTGATGAAAAACGGGGGGGAATAAATGTTTGTCTTGAATCTACAGTAGCCAAATTCTTCCCTAACATGACAGCTTGACTATTTTCAATTTCTGCTAGGGAACTGGAGCATGCTTCACAAAGCAAGGCCATGCCATGCCATCGCACAGCAAAGATCCTTTTCTCTATGAGTTGACTTTAAACGTTCCACACCTCTTTCAGTCACCTCAGACGACTCCTTTTGGCCAATAAGTTCTCTATTAATAATGGTTAACACTTTGGAAAGACAGCTGGGCTGTTCTTGGAATGCCCTAGAATGTTTGTGCAGATCTTCCTTTAAAAGTAACAATCCCTGAAGAGAATTCTTGCATTTGATTCTCAAAGAAACTCCAAATTTCGGGTAGTTCTTCATCAACAAACTGGTTCAAAGTCTCAGAACCTCACCCAGTATTAATGAAGAAAAACTTATCCTAATAAAAAGAAAAAGGTATCAGCATGAAATTTGTAGGAATAAAAAGTTCAAAAACGCAACAAGCACCACACATGCATAGATGATGATGCCATTGCCTTCGGCTGGAACTAACATGTTAAGATTAAATTCAAATAAGAAAAATCGCAAAGCAGGATCAAGAGGATATACCCTCCTTAAAATCCAGCAAACAACAGATGTATCTTTGTTACAAAATATTCAATATGTTTTTTACAAAATTTTCAGAATTAAGTAGTCTAACCACAGCTCTACCCTCACAAGATCTCCAGTTTGGGCACACCATAAAGCATTAAAACCAAATCAAATGGTCAAAAGATTCGGAATTGCATAGGTAAACTTTGAAGGTAAATCCACCCCAAAAGAAACAGATTATATAAAATAACAAGCATTCCAGTGCCCAAGTATACGACAAACATGCCATCTCCCCAAACTCCAAATTCTATCCCAAGAGAACCCAAGAACACCCCTAAAACAGGATGTTCTAATAGATGACTACCAGGTCGAAGATAAATAAGAAGACACAGAGCAAAAGCTCAAATTAGTAACAAAAGCCAGTTTGCATGCCCCCCTAACAGCACGAAGCGATAGTGACAAGCAAGTTTGTTTTTTCCATTATTTGCACAACCTTTATTTATGGCAAACTATACCTTTCCAGCGTGATTGGAAATAACACAGAGAACTAGACTTAACTGGCCCAATCACATCAATAGTGTCAATTTTTCCAACTGATGACTGGATAGCAGTTCCCAGTTTGTGAAATTTCACAATCTCTGGACAAAACATCTGCTAGTAAGCCATGGAAATCAGAGACAACATTCCAGAGAAATTCTAAGGAAGATTTCAATTTCGTGAACTCAGAAAACAGCTTCCTCCTTTCCTCATTGTGAAAAGAAGATAAGCTTTCATGACGTGAAATAGCTTGGAGTCTGGCAGTGTCTGCAGCATTCTTTATCTGAGATGCTTTGGTCAGCTCACTGGCTACTTGTGTTATCTCCTTCTGTAGACTATTATTCCTCTCTTGAACCTCATTCAACTCTGCAAGGAGTAGTTCTGCCATCCTTTTAGATTTCTTCGACTCTAGTTCTGAAGAAGCAATGGCTCCACATAACTCAAAGCACAGTTGCTTAATCTGTCTCAATCTTTCAATAGGGTCACTGGCGTTCACTTCTGAACCCACATCCATGTCAACTAAAGTACTTAAAATTTCGCTCAAAGTACTGCCTTTATTCTGCCAGGAAAGCTCATTTTCTTCCGAACACTTCCTTAATAGAATCTCAGACTTAAGAGCTTCGACCCTACCTAAGCAAGAGGATAGGTCCCTAATCTTATGTTCATACTCTGCAAGAATACATTCCCTGCAGCTGATCTCGGATTTCAAATGATCCACTTCTGAGTTTATCTCTTCAATGTTCTGCTTCAAATTGTCCTGTTGTTGCACAAATAACCTAACTTTTCTAACAGCAACATTTAACTTCTCTCTCAGAGAAGCAGTCTTCTGCTCCTGTTTTAGTAATCCTTGCAACTATGCAACTAAGCGTGATTTTATACTTCGATGGTTCGATTGGATTATGAACCGAACCAGCAAAAAGAAATGTGGTTTCTTTCCATTATCTGAAGTGAACCAGAAATGCAAAAAATTTCAATTCAGTTCTGGTTTATGGTTCTGATGCCCCTACTACATATTGGCACCCAATCAATTCGCAGACTCAGTAGCCTTGTTCTGCACAAGGTCCTCCACTCTCCAATCCAAATTCAGGCCTCATACTTCGGTTCCTACAGAAACTCACACACCCTCATTGGCTCCCCCTCTCCCACCTCCATTTCCAAAGAAAAAGAAAGGGAGGAGTAGAAAGCTGAAAGATATGAAACAAGCATTACTAAAGGTGATACTCGTGTCAAAGTCCCATATTCTATTTTGCAGGGTAATGAGGAAGATTTAAAATAGTATAACATATTCATCTGGCAATTGTTGAAACAAACTCCTTGACCATGCAGCAAAAGCTAAATGAGATTAAAATGTAGAGGAGGAGGAAGAAAAAAAGAGACATTCTCCTCAGCTTTCCCTCCCTTTCCCTCTTAGTGTTTGATCACTCTTCCCAAAGACATTAACACCTCTCAGATTTTCCTCCCTTTCCCTCTTAGTGTTTGATCGCTCTTCCTAGAGACATTCTCCTCAAATTTTGCCTTTTTTTTCATCCTCCTCCTCCACATTTTCTATTTTATCTTTTAGTGCACGGTCAGAAAGTTTGTTTCACAGTCAATTAGATCTTCTCATTCTCCAAACTTTGACGGAAATTGCCAGATGAAAATGTTATAATATCTTTCACCTCTAGCTCATTAACTTGCAAAACAGGGACTTTGGCAACAATATCCTCTCGGGTAGTGCTTGTTTCTTTTCTCTCTTTGTAGGTGAAATTGGAGGTGGGAGAGGGGAAGCCAATGAGGATGTGTCAATTTCTGCAGGAAACTGCTGCAGTCTTGCCTGACAAGTAAAACAGAGCAGCCAGCCACAATGACAGTACAACATACCCCACACCCACATTTGGAACATTGGAGCGGCCATCTTTCATGACCAGGCTACCATTAGAGCCGATGTCGGGTTCTTTGGGAGCTGATGCAGAAGCTATCACCTTGGCTTGAGGCGGAGGAAGCGAAAGTACTCTGATCTGGTCAAGACAGTGAATGAGTTGTGCCACCAGGTTCTCGAGTTCACTCATCTTATTCTTAAGTTCAATGATCTGGTTATTTTGTTCTTCGGAATCCATTTGTGCGGTACTCTAGTGGGTATATGTCAGAGATCTTCAAGAAGGGGCCATAATGATAAACCTATTATATTTAAACAAGACAGTGTAAGTACACAAATTGAATAGTAGTCCTTTAGTGAAATTGTTTGTCACAACGGAAATGAGGCAACAATACTTTGCTACTGTTTACGAGTATTGAGTCTTTGCCAACATTTCAGCCGAAGATAAAACATAATTGATGGATTATCATAAAACTTCACATGAAAAAGAAAAAAGTTAAAAGGGCAAAAAAATTAGCTTGGAAATAACTCCAATATAGGTATATTTAATAGAAAACAGACCTTCAACCATTGCTTGGGCTCCTGTGCGGTTTCGGATTGTGACTATGATATTTTTGTGAACCCATGCACAGGAGGCACTCCTGAGCAAAGTGTCCATGCTCGCCGCATTCATAACACTTCAAATCAGAACCGCCAGATCAACCACCACGTCCACCACTAGAGTTATGAGAGAGGTCAACTCTCCATCCATATTTACCTATTTAATCAGGTGAAATGCATTTTGCCCCTCAGAATCATCAAATGCTACCTCTATCATTCCATCGAAAACAAACCAGATTTCCAACTAAACTATGACCATCCAGCTTCCAAATGATGCAAGAAGAGACAATAAAGAAATAACTGTAGCATATTGTTAAGGAAGAAAGAATGGCAAGACGGATGTACTTCAAGGTTATCATAAATACATTCCCCATCACCAAACAACACAACCAACTCAACCCACAAGAGCATATTCAAAAATTTATTCAAGAGACTAGCTGTCAAATCTAAAGTGCATCATCCAATATTAAAAAATAATGCACATGAGAACATACACAAATTCCTTCTTTGAAAATAATGCCATTAGTTGCATGAGGAGAATAAAACAACATTATAGACATTGACCAGAAAAATCATTCACAATAAACAAAGGCTGCTTTAGCAACCTGTGATTTGGAATGGATTTTCCAAAGTACAGAACTTTAGGCTTACCATTTAGCTCACAAATTGCATCTTGTGCATCCCTATGGTGATCAAAATCAATATATATATATATATAAGTATCAGTACCAGCGTGAGAAACAAGCACAAACTGCAATTTGAATAGAGATGAGAAGTTCATAAAGTCTAATGGTTAAGATCCTTTTTCTTAATTTCAAAAGGAAAGAGAATATTTGCTTTAGTCCCTCACCCCCCCCACCCCGAAAAAGAAAAAAAAAAAAAAAAAAACCACCAACAATCTGATCAATCCTGTCATTCCAAATTATTAGGAGTTAAGCCAGGTGATTCAAATAGTAGCTGACTGTTTTCGAGAATAGGTAATTCTTCCTGTATTAGGATTGATGAGTCAAAAATACATTACAACTGTGGGATGCAATCTTACAAATCAAGTTGAAGCATCCCATGGGTCACACAGAAAATTTCATCCTTTTACTTCCACGTGCTTCTGAACAAAAAAGGGTGAGCCCTCGTTGAGTTGCATGAGCACTCTTCAAGAAATAGGGGTAGCAACCAAACAGCATGCTATATGTCTAAAGAGTAGTTCGCCACACATAAGTGCAAAAGTACAAGGACATGATTGAAGTTTTTAAAGAAAAAGCCCGACCTTCTCATGATTCCAAATGCGCAAAGCTCATCCTCGAGATCAAGTTTGGTAACATCAGAACCCAGGTTACCAACATAAACCCCCTGCCATTTTCCCCATCGGACACGAAGGGAAAAACTTAGATAAACGCAAGCATAATGTCTGCACGACAGAGAATGATGCCCGAACTGCCCAAATCATGACGAAACAAATAAACACGGGAGGTGCATCTTCAGTGATCTTGCCCACACTTCCAACAGAAGAACCCGATGGAACTAATGTAAAAAACGCCATGTGCGTTTATAGAGAAGCAGTCACGCCTCTTTAGAGCTCTAAAAGAGTTCGAAGGACATTGAGCGACCCAAGAGCTCATCAGAACATAACCAAGTAAGGGGAAACCGCTAAGCCGTCAGCACAATATGAAGGACCGTTGGGGCAAATCAAATGAAGGGAAAAAGGAGAAAAATTCGAGCTGCGTTAAGGAGAACAACCCAGCACGGTTAGACGCGAAACGAAGAAATCTAGTCTATTCCGATCCGCCAAAACTGGATTTCCGTCGGGAAAGAACCACACAAACAACGCGCACCCACGCACCACGCACAATCCTGCACGGAAAAGACGGAGACGCGATCTTTTGTGTATATTTCGACAACTATACGGGAGCGGCAGACGCACGATCATCAGCGGATATCGTCGAAACCAGCAGACAATCACACGATGCGACGAGCCTTCTTCCCATCGCAACGACTGCTCTAACCTCTGCAGCTACGCTCCGATGGAGAGAGAGAGAGAGAGAGAGAGAGAGAGAGAGATAACTGCGAGCGAGCGAGGAAGGCGACAGCCGACAGGGGAAAAGCCTAGCGCAGAACGGCATTCCCCCGATCATAGCCCACGAGAGGTAGCAGTTTCGCTCTATCCATTGCCTTCGCCGCGACGATGCTGCATCCGTCCGAGCCCCAGCGAGTGGCGTCGGACCTCCGCCGGCCTCCGCCGTGGCCCAGCTTGCCCCCCACCGGGTCCCCGATGCTGTCTCTCCATCTTTCTCTCGAAGGTTTTTCATTTCAATCCGCCGTTTCTCTGCATGCCAACGGCTTTACCGGACAGAAAGGATGCCTGCTACAACGTAGGGATGACCGGGTAGTCGTTCCGGTCCGATTCCAACGGACAGGTTACTAATTCTTTTCCACGTCTCCATCCGGATATTTTGGCGTTCAATGCATAATCAAGAACAAATTCAAGTCATAGCTTTCATCCGGATATCTCACCGTCTAATTATAACCGCCTATTTCTTCGGAAACAATAAACTAAGACCACTAATTTTTTTTAAAAAAGAAAAAAAACATATATAGTCAGTCCTCTAATTCTCCCTTGAAATCGGGAGCTGGACCAATACTCTTTGGAATTGAACCTAATCGGCCTATTCGATCTGCTCTCGGCGATTCTCAGGTTGAATAGTCCATTTTATAGGTTGAAATGGGCTGGGCAAGCGTTTACATAACATATGGATTCTATATGAAGCGTGCGATTTTTATTTCTGGTTATTCGCATGGTTATGTCTCGTTATAAAAATTTTAAATCATACTTACTATTGCTTTTGATAAATAGAAAACCAAGATGTAAATATGTCCATCCATGTCTGTTTTCGAGTTTTCTGTGGCATCAAGTTCAAATTTCTTTCGGTGTGTACGTCTTTGTGCTCGAGGTGCGTTTCTGATATCCTGTCAGAAATCTCTCCTACTATGAGAGTTGTGCCATCGACTAAAAAGCTCAATTACAAACCATTGAAGCTGAGCATATGGCATCACCTAAGCCAATAAAAGAAGCAATCTGGCGGAGACGTTTGCTTGGTAATCTAAGATTGCAGCAAGATTGAATTGTGCCATATTGCAATAATCGGAATCCAATAAGTTAGAGATTTCGGAATGTCGATATGAGTTTCAAGGCTTTGAGGACATTCAGAGTGTCGACAAAAGTTCGCACACGAAGCCAAGAAACTGCAGATTTCGGAACTCAATACATGCGATAACGGAATGATCACACGAGGAATATGTTTCCGTGCCTACTGATTCAAAAGGAAGATCAGTTTCCAAACAGTGAAATAATAGGGAGATGTACAACATTTTGAATGGTTCTCACAAGAGTCTGTCCTGTAATACAATTTGCAATCACTGTAATTTTCTATAATGGCCACCAGAACTTCCTTTTTCCCTTCTTTTTTCAACTATGACCAAGCATCCTGAGATTCACACGTATCAAAAAAACCAGAGAAATCACAGCTGCCTGGTTTACCTAAAATAATAAATGAACCTTGACAATATCTAATTGACCCGAAAAAAGGAGAAAACAAAAATGATCTGTCAGGCAAGCTTGGTGCCCACCCAAATGAATTCAACATGGTTAATAGCATCGAATTGTACAACCAGATAACCTGCACACAAAGGGAAAAATTGGAGGGTTAAACTCATTATTTATACTAGGTAAAATGAACAGTTCTTGATCTAGAAATGCACCAAATAATTACGAATTACAAATTGCAAAACCAACCCATATATTGAATTGATCACTGACTTTTAGCAACACTAGAGGGACACCATTTGCATTGTTTGAAGTTATTCAAAACCCCTTAACAACCACCCTCCCCAGCCCCAAAAGACCAAAGAAAATATAAGATAATGCAGACTTGGACTCTTATATCTTTCTAAATCCAACTGAACTGCAGATACCATCGTAAATTAAAGTTCATTTAAACACCAACAATAAATGAAATGATAATGTTTTCAAGGGCTAGAGAGCTTGCCCCAATTGAAATAGGCTTGACCAGCCCTCAACAAACCAAGGGTTGAAACATGTCATTTTACTATAGGTTTTCAACCTATAATCCCTGTGATGCAAGTTGGCCACTAAATGGGACCCATTATTTCAGAATCCACATTTCTCAATCCAATCAGATTGGAAAAGAATAAAAAGGGTCAAACTAGAAATATTTTATTTATTGTTTGGTATGTAACTGGGAAGTCAAAGTAATCTTCATGAACGTAAAGTGCAAGGCTATAATTTAACAGGGGGTGTCAAAGTATACTTTCAAAAAGGTGGACCGGTTGCATTGTGTTTGCCTTTGATGAAAAGCACTAAAAGCCTAAACCATGTATGAACAATTATTCAAAGGAAAGAAAAGAACTACAAGATCAATTCAAATACTGGATCAAAATTAATAGATAAATGTAATACACAGGATGCCAACATGCTCATAAGGTTTTTATTATTTTTCCAAAGGAATCAAGGGATTATCAATGAGGGCTGTACATCATGCGACAAAATTGGTTCCCTTGAGCCTTCAACAAAAAATTGAAGAAATAATACAGGCAAAACCTGTAGAAAATCTGAGTAAGTGGGTCTACTAATGGGCATGGACCAGTGGCCTACCAACTGTAATTGAGTTAAAGGTACAAATATAGTCAGACTGTAATTGAAGCACAACAAATCGCAAGAAAATAAGGTTATGTGCATGAGAGTAAAAATTCAAAAAGCTACTATATTCCTAAACTAGGCAAACTAATCAACCAGTATTCACAGCTCATTTGGTTCACAGAAAAGCTATTCTATTGTCACACAATACACCAGCCATCCAATTATTTGGCAAAAATGGCTAGAGTAGTACACCTCCTTTGTGATCAAATGTCGGATTGACAGCTAAAAGCAGCTAAGACAAGAAGACCAATATCATCACACTCAAAGAGTCACATGGTGGAAGATGTATCCACACAGAATAAAGCATCACTAGACTAGATCAGAAAATTTCTAGTTTCCTTTGATTCATCAAATGCCTGTCAAACCAACAGCTAATCAACAGCCCTTTTTACCAACATAAATCATCCATGGGATGATTTATAGACTCAATACATAATGTAAATACAGAGAGAAACAGTTGCACAAGCATGAGATCAAGCAAAGCAACCATGGAACACAGAATGAATATTCTAACTGATAAGGAAGATTCACTCACCAGTCTCCTCTGCTTATACTACAAAAGCAGCAAGGAGTGAATGCAATACAGCCCAATATATAATAATGCCAAGCCGTAAAGCAGGTTGTCTCATCAATGCCCGGTCGCATGAAACCCTGTCCAGTTACAGATACAAGTACATATATTACTCTCAGTTTAGTCAAGTCTCTGGATGAACAACAAGAACAAGTTAAGATACCCACCAGAGCCCATCAACCATGTCTGTCAAAGGTCTTGTAAATTTTGGGACAATTCTTGATGTTGTAAGTGACTTGAAACCATGGACTGTTGTTGAGTAGGAAGAAACCGAGTGAGAGAAATTCTCAGCAGGACATGAGATAATAATAGCTATTATAGATAAACCATGTATAATACCTTTATCATCGTCTTCATCTTCTAACCTAGAACTGCTAGTAGGATCTTCATCAATGGCAATGGCAACTTGGTCGTTATTTGCCTTACGCAAACTGCGCACCTGACGGGTGCTGGAAGTAGGAGTCACAGCCCATTTGTTTATCTGCCAGAAAGTCCAATAATTAAATCTCTCATATATGTACTTAAAAGTGCTCTACCACAAAGACGGGATATAACTTTTAAAGACTAAACTGAAAAACAGTAAAGATAATTTAATTTCAATAGGAAATTACAATAATCGGCAGACAACCCACAATCAAGATTACACATGATCACACTTTTCCCAACAATTCCCAACACACTATCAGCAGAATTTACAATACATCAAGGAGAGCAAGAGGTAATTCCATTTTTGAAAGTATGATAAGAAGTCCATTTACAAGGCCGGAGGTCAGATAGTTGCTAGAAAAGGCAAACAATGGAAACATGTTCAACATTGAGGTCTTTCCAGGTAAACTAAAATACCAATATTCTTGCAGACAAGGAAATATTTGTACCATAAAGAAATATTGCAAACTTAATTATCAAGTATTACATAACATTATCTAAAGAGAAAACATTCTTTGCTTTTCCAAAAAAAAGGATTTTTTTCACAATCAACCAGTTCATGTTCGTCGTCAATGTCAAATCAAAGCTGATATCAGTAGGCTTGTCTTAAGATTGATCTAAAAACTATTCCTCTAAGGAAAAACAACATCTCTCCAAACAAATTCACAGGCTTTCACTAATTTGACCAAATTCACTGGCTTTCAACCCAAAATTCACAAAAGATTAATAGTTCACCCAGTACTTTGGGTAAATCTCCACTCCGGACTCTAATGGTCCAGCTTTAAAGATCAAAAGGCAGTAATCTCAGGAAACCTTGCGCAGTTTACAATATACAGGTTTCCCTTCCTAGGTAGCTTAGGTTTTATTTCTTCCTAGTGCAGCTTAAAACCAATCTATTAAAACCAAATTTTGCAATTTCCAGACACTGAACGAAAAAAATTAAGTTCACATGATAATGCAAGAGCAGACAAGCATTCAAATTTTCCAAAAAGCACTTACAAAGTCAAAGGAAAACCAGAATGTCTAAAACATAGAGCACTTCCAAAGTTGAAAGAACAGCTTTCACATCAATAATTAAGCAACAAAGTTGTTCAGTGACTCACCACTGGTTCAAGTTCCACAATTTCAGAACTCACACCAGTTGGCTGCCTTGAATCTTCCCCACCTTGAAGTAGATTTAATTGGGATTCCTTTTCATGTAAAGACCTTTCAAGAGTTTCTCCTTTGCGTGTCAAGTCCTCTACTTTACTTCTTTCTACCAGCAACAAGGCATCCTTACTACGAGCTGCTGCCCTTAAATCCTCCAATTCAGAAACAATAGTCTCGATCTTCTTCCGAAGCAATTCCTTGTATTCACTCACCTGAATGCTCTTCTTATCACTGACATCATACAATGGTAGCCCAGGTACCAAGGTCTCAATACCCGTTAAGAACTCAAAGAAGTCTTTGGCTTGCCCATTATTACTTAACCGAGATGACACAAGAACATCATTGGTGCATCTTGTGACCTCTTGCCTCAAGAAAGACACCTCACAATCCTGTTCTTTTATTTTGGCTTGAAGCTTTTCGATCTCAGCAAGAAGACTAACTGAGAAATGATGAAGTTCATCAAATTTATTCACTGTTATGGAAAGCTTTTTCAAAGCCTTCCCTCGAGAAGCTTCAAGTTCTTCCACAACCAGATTCTTTTGTTCCAAAACTTTCTCCAGCTCTTCAATCTTTTTGCCCAAGTGTTCCATCTGTGTCTCCTCCTCATCAAGTGCTTGCATCAGTGCCTCAATTTCTAGATCAAATACAGTGCTCATCAGTCATCAGTATAATTACCATAAAAGACAATTAGAACGAAAGCAAATAAAATGAATGATTACAAAGAAAAAGCAACAGACCCTGATCTTTAGAAGCTAGTAGATCAGTCAGAGATTGAAGCCTCTCCTGTAATTCTGTCGATGCCATTTGCCCATCTTGCATCTCTTTCAATCTCTTCTGCAATAAGGTATGTTGAGCCTCCATTTCTGCAATTTTTATCTCCAAGTTGTGGGCCATACTTTTGGAAGATTGGAGATCCGATGAATACCCTAAAGCAGCAGCTTCAGCTTCTTTTATCTGATTCACAAGCTCCACGCAGATCCTGTCTTTCTGGATGTCTTTCTCCTGAAGCTCCTTCTGTAAATTTGCTATCATACCCTTCAATTCTTTCTGACTGTTGTCAATAATTTCGGCTTTCACAGAGGCAAAATTTTTCACACTTGTCAGGAGTCTACCAGCAAGGTGTTTCGAAAATTCCTCTGATGAAAAACGGGCATCATCAGCAGAAAATCCGCCATGGAGGGAATCCATGTTTGTTCTTGAATCTACAGTAGCCAAATTATTCCCTAGCAACACAGCTTGACTATTTTCAATTTCTGCAAGGGAACTGGAGCATGCTTCACAAAGCAAGACCATGCCACGGCGCAGCGAAGAAATCTCCGTATCCTTTTCTCTGTGACTTGACTTTAAACGTTCCACATCTCTTTCAGTCACTTCAGATGACTCCTTTTGGCCAGTGATTTCTCTATTAATACCAGTTAAAATTTTGGAAAGATTGCTGGCCTGTTCTTGGAAAGCACTACAATGTTTGTGTAGATCTTCCTTCAAAGAAACAATCCCTGAAGAAAATTGTTGCAGTTGATTCTCAAAGAAACTCCAAATTTCGGGTAGATCTTTATCGACAAACTGGTTCCAAGTCTCAGAATCTGGCCCAGTATTAATGAAGAAAAACTTATCCTGAGTAAAAAGTAAAAAGGTATCAGCACAAAATGTGTAGGAAAATAAATGCCAAAAAGCAAGAAGCATTACACAGGCATAGATGATAATGCCATTGCCTTTGGCTGGAACTAACATGTTAAGATTAACTTCAAATAAACCACAAAGCAGAATCAGGAGGATATGCCCTCCCCAAAATCCACAAACAAAAGATATTTCTTGCTAAAAAATTTCAATATGATTTTTACAAAATTTTCAGAAAATCAGTAGTCTAACCACAGGTCAACCCTCAGAAGATCTCTAGTTTGGGCACAGCATAAAGCATTAAAACCATATGAAATGATAAGAAGATTTAGAATTGCAGTGGGCAACTTTGAAGGCAAATCCAAACCAACCCATCCATACCACACCCCCCCCCACAAAAAAAAAAAAAAAATAAAATATATATATAAAAGAAACAGATGATTATAAATAAAAAGCATTAGACATGCCATCTCCAACATCTGAACTCCAAATTCCATCCCAACAGAACCAAAGAATACCCCTGAAACAGAATGTTATGGAAATCTAATAGATGACTACCAAGCCAAAGATAAATAAGAAGACACAGAGCAAAAGCTCAAATAAGTAACAGAAAAGCCAGCTTGCATGCCACACTAACAGCACAAAGCGATAGTGACAGGCAAGTTTATTTTTCCTTTGTTTGCAAAAACAATATTTAAGGCGAACTATACCTTTTTAGCATGATTGGAAATAACACGAAGAGAACTAGACTTCATTGACCCAATCACATCAATAGTGTCAATTTTTCCAAGAGATGACTCCATAGCAGTTCCCAGATTGCGTAAAATTTCATAGTCCTCAGACAGAACATCAGCAAGTAAGCCATTGAAATCAGAGAAAACCTTCCAAAGAAGTTCTAAGGAAGACTTAATTTTCGTGAACTCAGAAAACAGCTTGCTCCTTTCCTCATTGTGAGCAGAAGATAAACTTTCATAACGTGAAATAGCTTGGAGTCTGGCAGCCTCTGCGGCATTCTTTATCTGAGAAAGTTTGGTCAGCTCACTGGCTACTTGTGTTATCTCCTCCTGTAGACTATCATTCCTCTCTTGAACCTCATTCAACTCTGCAAGGAGTAGTTCTGCCGCTCTTTTAGATTTCTTTGACTCTTGTTCTGAAGAAGCGATGGCTCCACGTAACTCATAGCACAATTGCTCGATCTGTCTCAATCTTTCAACAGGGTCACTGGCGTTTACTTCTGAACCCACATCCATGTCAGCTAAAGTACTTAAAATTGCGCTCAAAGTACTGCCTTTATTCTGCCAGGAAAGCTCATTTTCTTCCGAATTCTTCCTTAAGAACAGAATCTCAGACTCAAGAGCTTCGACCCTAGCTGAGTAAGAGGATAGGTCCCTAATCTTTTGTTCATACTCTGCAAGAATAGATTCCCTGCGGCTGATCTCGGATTTCAAATGATCCATATCTGAATTTATCTCTTCAATGTTCTGTTTCAAACTGTCCCTTTGTTGCACCAACGACTTACCTTTTCTAACAGCAACATTTAACTTCTCTCTCAGAGACGCAGTCTTTTGCTCCTCCTGTTTCAGTAATCCTTGCAACTTGTCTCCTCTTTCACCAAGTGCTGCAACTTCATGAAACAACGATTCACTCTTTTCCAAGTAGCTATCTCTCTCCTGCTTCACCTGCATCAATTCACCCAACGCCTCGTCCAGTTGCTTCTTCAGAACCATGATGCCAGGCTCCTCTCCACCCAATGTGTCCATAGCTCTTTGCCCAATGGTGATTGCATCAGCTTTCTCATTGTGCAAATCATTTGCATCAGCAAGTACGGATTCTCTTGATCGAAGGGCAGTGAACTTCTCAATAAGTTTTTGCAGAAGATCTTCCAAAACTGCAATACTAGATCTGCCGTTATCTACATCTTCTGTAAGATGATCATTCAATGCATCACCAACCACTTCCTGCAGTCTTCTAATCTCTTGTTCAGTTGTCCGAATACTTTCCTCCTTTCCAGCCAACTCAGACAATGTTTGGTGCAAATCAAAGGCTTCAGTCTTCAGTTTTTCATTCTCATGTTCAAGCTGCAATGCCTTTTCTGATAGTTTCTCATGGTTTTCATTCAATATCTCCAACCTTTCAGAAAATTGCTCTCTCCCATCAGAGACTTCCTTAAGATCTGCCTCAAGATCAGATATTCTCCTCTGTGATTCTTCCATATCAGCAGCAAGTGAAGAGCACAAGCTTTCAAGGTCATTAATCTTCTTCAGTAGAGAAACCCTATCATTTTCAGCCTCTGAAAACGAATTGCATAGCCACTCGATTTTTTCCTCTGGTTCCACAGACCTCACCTGCGAAGGCAAATTAATTTTGTCCAAAAGTTCTTCCCATCTCTGAACTAAGTTGTTCCTCTCCATCAATGATTGCTCAAGCATTTCATTTTGCTCAGCCAAACCATAAAATTTACCTTGGAGCTCATCATACTTTCTTCGCAAATCATCTACAGAATTTGAGCCTGGCTGCATGTCTTCTCTCCAGGGATCCATGATAACAAAACCAGCATCTGAGTGGGAACCACCAACTGAGCTCTTCTGGTCCCAATCAGCAAGAGGCAAAGAGCTACCAGAAACTGACCTTCCCAACCATTCAACCTTTTCAATGATATCTTTTGCATGGAAATGCTCAGGCAGATCTAAGTCTTCCAAAATCTCTTCTATCTTCTGTAATAATGAGTCTTTAAGAAGAAAAGATTCCCGTAATGCGTTGGCTGAGTTGCGGATGTATGCAAGTTCAGACTCCAGGGCTTCCGCACGCTCACCCGCCTCCGAGTAGGTCCCAAGTTTTATCTCTACCTCAAGAAGTCTGGCTTCTTTCAACTGTAACTCCTGCGAACATTTCTCCAATTCACTTGAGGTATCAGCCAGGGACTGCTTTAAACTATCACGTTGTACAACCAGACCTTTCCCCTTGGCAACGGCAATGCTAAGTTTCTCCCTCAGAGAAGCCACTCGCTGCTCTGATTGTTCAAGCTCAATTGTTTTATCATGAAGTTGTGTCTGGACCACATTAATTGCTTCCTTCGCCTGGCTCAAGCTTTCCTTGAGAATAAGGATTTCATTCTCGTGCTGAAGATTCAATGAATTTGACTGCATTAACCTTTCCTGCAATTCTGACATTTCCATCTCCTTGGATCCAATCACTTTTCCAGAGAATACCACATGCTCGTTCACGTCTCTGTATTTCTGAACAAGGAAAGAAATTAATGACCCTAAACGAGAAGAGGAGGTTCATCAAAGCCTTTCACCTCTTCAACATCTACTACAGTTTCAACATCTTCAATAAACTTGTGAATCAAATCCATATCGACACATCTGGCATTAAGTTCCTGGATTTCTTGCACTCTGCTCTCCAGCTGAGAACTGAGAAGATCGATTTCAGAGCCAAGTTGCAGCCTCTCACCGAGAATATTGGCCACTTGTTCCATAAGAGCGTCATAATTACTTGGATCTAGAGGATTATGGAGTCCCTCGGTTTCAATCTGAGTTTCCCTCGGTTCCACAGACCTTAGTGAAGAATGTACAGTTTTTCTTAGTTTACTATACAGACTATTCAATAAAGCTACAGCCAATTCACTCTTCCCCTGCAAATCACACAACTTTTCATTTGAGTCCTTGTATAGCCCCATGATTGCTTCACGATCCTTAGAAATGCCTTCCAGTTTTCCCTGCAAATTCTGAATCACTTCAATGGCCGCACTAACAGAAGCAGAAACATGGCTGCTAATGTCCAAGCCATCAAAATTTCGAACTGAGACATTAGATGTATGCCCATCTAGTTTACTAACTGTTTCAAAAATTTCATTAACAAGTACATTCCACTCAAGCTGAAGCATTACTGTCCTCTCAGTGGCCAGTGTCTGGAAACTTTCTAACCGACCATGCAACGCAGACATTGTTTCATTCGAGTATTGCTGTAACTCACGTAACTGACTCCCCAAATTATAAGTTCTGTTTTGGCACTCCCCAAGCTTATCACTAAGCTCAATGTTTTCTGCTCTAAGAACTGTGTTCTGCTGTTTCAAGTCTTCACAATGTGCCTCAAGCTGACTGTGGTCTGATTCAAGGCTGGAGGTGCTTTGCTTCAGCACTTCATACAGAACTCCCAATTCAATGGCACTTGCTTCAACAGTGTCTGAGTGTTCCCTCAAAGTTTCACATTGAATCTTTAATTCCCTAATCATCACATTAGCAGCTCTTCTACCATCCAGTTCTCCCTTAAACAGAGAAGCAGCACTATCAACATCAAAGCTCAACTGCTTACATATTGCTTTCAGATTTCCTATCTGCTTCTGTGATGAAGAGTAAGGATCTGCCTCTGGTTGATCTTCACCCAGATCCTCTTCCTCATGTTCATCAACATGTGTCTTCAACTCAAATGCTTGGATCAGTTTCGACACTCCAGCTGCAGCCACTTTACTACCCATCTTGCTTGAGGATGTCAATTGAGAATGCATACTATCAACTGCCTTCTCAAGTTTTTGAACTATTTTCTCCAACTTCTTCAAGAGCCTGCTCAGACCAAGAAATTCAGAACATTCATTAGAGAGTTCCTCCAAAACCAGTCCAGCTTGACTTCCTGTTACCTGGCAGCAAGATAGCGGTTTCTCCATCACAGGGGATGACACTTCACCAGCTCTGTTTTCAAGAGCTTCAGAAAGACCCATAGCATCAACTACCCCTTTCAGACCTTGTGCTTCCATATATTTGACTTCCTTCCCAGCTTCCTCAGCTGATGATTCAATTTGGATATGCTTATCATCCAATTCCTTCATCTTGGCCATGTATAAGTCCAGACTGCTACTTAGAGAAAGATTTTCCTCAGTCAGCTGTTCAATGCGAATAGTTTTTACTTTAAGATCTTCTTCAGCTTGCATCTGGTCCTTCTGCTTTATAGATAACTGCTCCTGAAGAACAAGAACCTCAGATGAGAGTCTCTCAGACTCAAGGGCAAAATGATCATTCTCCTTTCTTGTCTTGTTTACCTCCTGTGTCAACAGAGCAAGGGACTCATGTAAGTTGGCCTTTTCAACCTCTAAAGCCTCCACCGAACTCTTCAAACCAATTACCTCTATGGATAATCCTTCACTTTCTCGAGCAAGACGTTCCTTCTCTTCCTCAAGTTTTTTACTTCCCTCCAACATGGAAGCATGGTCTCCATTTAAAGTTGCAATTTCAGCCTGTAGACCTCTCACCAGTCTCCGGCTTTCATCCAGCTCAATCAACAACCTCTGATTCTCATGCAAAAGATTCTCCTTTTCATCCTCAAGATTCTTTCTCTCCTCAACCCCCAAACTAATGATTTCATTCAATCTTTCATTTTCAATCTGCAAAGCTGCCATCGAACTCTTACAATCAGCAAAATCTCTTGATTGGTTCGTCAGATTTTCCTGTGACATTTCCAGCGAATTCTGCAATTCAAACGCCCTTGCACCCAACTCCTGAATTTCATCCCTAGCAGCATGAAGCTGACTGCAGAAATCATCTCTCCCATGAACAACCGCATCATGTTCAGACCTGCACTGCAGAAGCTCCTCAGTGAGAGAATCGTTCTTCTGCTGAACAGCAGCTAGCGAACTTTGGAGCATAGATATCTCATCAGTCAACTGAAACTGCTGATTACATAATTCCTTCTGCAACTTGGAACATTCCTCCATTTGCAAATGAAAGATATCTTTTGTGAAGTTTATCGAAACCAATTCTTCTTCAAGATGTTCTACAACTCCTGAAGAGCTGTGTTCTTCAACCAGAGTCAACTCCAGGTTTGGACTAGCAACTGATTCCCTTGCTTTAAGCATCAAATTATATTCTTCTTCACTAAGTTTCTTAATCACCTCTATAAGCTCTGAAAGGTTAATAGAGCTCATATCCGCTGAAAGAGGGAAGGCCACCTCTGAACTTCTTGTACTTTTCCAATGCCCTTGATGGCTTATGTCTTTATCCCCCATAGATCCCACCAATGCATAATGATGTTGACAACCCTCACTGGATTTAGCAGCCTTCATATCAACATTATCTGGTTCATCTTCTAAGACACCAGGTTCACCAGATGTCAATGAGATGGTTGAGTTGCCATTATCAGTTACCTGCTCTTCCTGCTGGTTTGGATATTCTGGAGTAATATCAAGAACTTGATCTGCGTCTGATGCAGGCAAAGACGGAAAGGTTAACTCATCTGACTCATTGTTAGCAAAAGGTTCGGCATGCATTACATCTGCCTCAACAACTTCACCCGTAGCAGGTGCTGCCTCCTCGACTCCTCCGGGGGTCAACTTTGCATAACTCTCACCGGGCTCAGGCAAAGAGGATATATGATTGCCTTCAAACTCCAACTTTTCACCTCCATCATAGTGCTTCAAACCCAAACCATCAGCGTCCTGCATTGCCCCTACCCAGCAACAAATGAGAATATAATTATACATCAAAAAGTGCATGGTTTCATGAAAGGCTTCCCTAGCTTGTTGTTAGCATGAGTTTAAATTTAAAATTTCTCGAGACAGAGTAGCAAGAGAGGAAGTGCAACACGTACATCTGATGTCTGAACAACCTCCTGATGTATCAATGGTGCATCCACATCATGTTCATGTTCAAGCAGTGGAGCCTTTTGATCTTCACCACTAAGCATCTTGCTTTCGGGCGGTTCCTTTTGATTTTCCCCAATTAGCATCTCCCTCCCAACCGAAGCAGTTGCCCCCACTGTGGCATTGCCTATATTAGCAGGCAGAATGTCACTAACACTGAAGAAGGTATCGGTTTGTGCCATTTTTGCATTAGAATCTAGCACTTCTGACATTTCTCTCCCTGTACTTTCCCCTTCATTTAGTCTTGAGGAATCAGCACCAAGCCCTTCATCCACTGTTGTCACTGACACAGCTTCGGGAGATTCTGAAACTTGGGCAAATTCACTTTCTCTGATGTTAGAGGCAGTTGACGGGGGAATTGAACTTGGACCATGAGTCACAATGGAGATATCGGGAGAAGCTGCTGCATCCTCTGATCCTTGTGGCGGTGTTCTGTGTTCAGCACCCACCTCAGATTCTGGGTGTTGCAAACCACTCTCCACCTCAGCAGTGTGCACTACTGTCAGAGGTGTGGAGGAAATAGGCATGCCATCAGGACCAGTCTCATTCTGCTCAGATTTATCAAGCTTTTTTGAGGATTTTCCCTGGCTAGAACTGCTCTTCCCATCCTTTTTCTGACGAAACTGTTGAAGCTGATAACATATATATCAAATGATGATGGTGAGTATATGAAATGTTGTTAAAAGGCGCCACATCCTACTTACTTACGCAACCAAATCACATAAAATTACACAAACAGACATCAGAAAAAAGATAATCATCCTCCCTCATCGTTTTACCTTCTAGTCTTAAACTAAAGACTCATACTTGAATGGTGTTTGATCCACAATGCCCTCATCAACAAATGAAATGCAATTTTTCAAACCAAAAAAAAAAAAAAAAGAAGAAAAAAGCAAGACTGATTCCCATTCCCATGTTTCAGTAACTGCTACTGCATAGTACTAGAACATTAACATGCCAAAAACTAACCCTTTTGCGCCCAGCTGCAAGAAGATCAGTCCTGCTCTTGTTCTTGTCCATGCAGTCTACTATGCTTTTGTCTCCGCAGCTGAGTATCCCGAAATCACCACCCCACCACTGTCACCATCAGATCCTCCTTCCTAATCATTTCCCAAAGGGCAACAAGGTTAGATAAAGAAAACAACAGTAAGCATAAGGCCGTCCGAGCGGGACTATTGCCGCACGAGCCGAGTACAGCCCCAATCACGCAGTTTTTCCGCCTCCGAGCGCGATAACCAAGAAGCGAAACAAACAGCGACCCAGGAAAAGAAACAACCCCCTAGCTCGAACAAAACTCTCCGCCGCTCGATTCGAGTGGAGAGGCGCGCGCCGCCGCACATTCAAATGACGCGCCGCCGCATCACTATCTCGGCAAAGCACCGACACCGGAACAGGCGCCCGCCCTCGTCCCGGTACACGAATTCCAGTCACTCCCCTGGCCCTAGCGACCCAATTGCCAGCGCAAACGACCGCAGAGAAATCCAAAATGGTTCGACGAAGAACGCGGCGTACCTCGAATCGGCCGGATCTGCCGCGAGGCCCGGCCGGTGAGGATCGTTCGCGGGTCGGCTGCGTGGGCGGAGGTTCCCGAATCTCAAGGGCCGCGCCGGATCGCTCGGCTCTTCTCGTCGTCGGCAGTCGGTGGCTTGTCGGGGGTCCTCGGCGGGTGGCGAGTCCTTTAGATCTAACGCGACTTTGCGTGCGGTGGATGGTGAAATGTCGATGTGGGGAAGACGACCCAGAGGAGACGGAGCAGAGGGAAATTTTCACAGTTACGGTTTAACTTCTTTTCTTTTTTCCTCTTCTTCGTCTTTTTTGGGTTTCGGTTAACGCCAATTTGCTCAGGCTCTTCTTGGGTTGGGGGCTTCGATTAGAAATTTGCAGGACGGACTGCTCGAATTGGGAATGATTGAATCGGACCAATTAATTTAGTCTAATTTTTTAGGGTGTCGGTCCGATTCCCAACTCCTAAAAATGAAATTGGAATCTGGTTTAGTTCCGATTTGAAAACGGGTATTGAAAATTAATAAAATGTGAAATAGAATAAATTAAAACAATAAAATATAAATCAATAAAAAAAATTAAGTCATTGATTTTGAGACCGGTCCTAAAACCGGACCATGTTTATGAGTCTAATTCTAGGATTGGGTGGGCCATTTCCTAGTTTTACAAATTGGGAATCAAGTCTAGCTAGTCCAATTTTAAGTTTCAGGGTCATAATCAATCCAACCGAAAGATCATGCCTAATTTTAATTTTCTAAAATTTGTCCCATCAAATTATTTCAAGAAAATTTCAAAAAAAGCCCTAGGTTTTCTCATTTTCTCAAAAAAGGATATGAAATGGATCTTGTTTCAGATAAAAATCTGGAGTGATCACGATTGTTTCAAATAAGAGTCTCACATCACTGGTTGTTAGTGGGCTAAATTTTCTAACTGATTAAAGGTATTTTCGTCAGAATTTTTTTCTTCTTTCTTCTTTCCTTTTTTTTTTTTTTTAGTTTTTCTTCTTCCTTTTCACTAGTGGCCAATCAGCCACTAGCGACGCCCATAGAGGCTTGGGTGTGGGCTACCCTCACCAACCATAGCGAGGGGCGGCTTTGCCTGAGGAGGCCACCTCTCACTACCAACCATGAGGCCGACGAGGGCCTGCAAGCCCTCGCTAATCGCAAGTGAGGAACCCCCAAGGGTTGGCCTCTCCTAAGGCCAAGAAGGGCTCGACGACCCTCGCCAGCCCCAAACGAGGGTGGCCTTGCCTACGACCAATGAGGGCTTGTAGGCCCTCATCCACAGTCAACAAAGGTAGTTGGCCGTGAGGGGTGGCCTCCCCAAGCAAGTCGCCCCTCACCCATAGCCAACAAGGGTGGCCTTTGTTAGATTGGGCAAGGGCGACCCTCGCCCAACCTTCTGTGAGCATCACTAGTGGCCAATCGGCCATCTGAGAGGAGGAAGAAGAAAAATTTGAAAAAATAAAAAGAAAGAAAAAAGGGAAAATTATAAATTATAAAAATACCCTTAATCATCGAAAAATTAAGTTTTTATTTGAAATAGGACATAACTATTTCAAGTCTTTATTTAATATAAGATCTACTTTAAGCCTTTATTTAAAAAAGTGATGGCACTTCAGGCTTTTATTAAAAATAATGTTCACTTTAGACCCTTATTTGAGAAAATATAAACACTTCGTGCCATTTTTTGAAATTTTCCCAATTATTTCTAATAAATACATAAATTAACATTTCTCTTTTATTTTCAATGTACTTGGATTATAAAATTTGAATATTTTTATATTAATAAGATTACCAAAAAAATTAGATCTTAAAAAAAATTCCCATTATGGATACATATACAATCAATGATTTGTTTCCATTAGTTAATAATTCATATCTTTTGCAATGATATGATTTGGTAAATTCCCTCAAATGTCAAAAATTTTTCATGCAAACAAAACACGTGCACTTTCCCTGGTACAACAACCAAAGCATACGCTCTCCATACCTAACCATGGTTGAACTCGTGCTTCATTTGAATATGAACCGAAGTTTCAATGACTGAGTACCATTGTGACAAAGTTAACACTCTAATTGCCCAAATTTCAAGGTGTTTAGAATTCTATGACGACCAATGAAGTTGTCATTGGAGTCACTTTTTCCACTTCGAAAATAAGGAAGTGGAAAGTTCGGTTCTCCCACTTTCTTGGAGACTAGAGCGAGGACACGCTACTGAGGGAGCAAAGTTTTGCAACCTGCATATAGTATATAACAAATACATGGCTAATAAAATAGATATTGGATAGAACTAGATAAAAAAAAAAATTTCTATAACACTTTTTGAAACGTCCGGTATTTGATTGTGGAGTGTACAAAACGAATGAGTATCAAGTTTCATCTAGCTAACGGGGAGAGGCATGCAAATATTTGGTGAGATACGAAAAATTGTCATCTTGAATCCTATTTACTCACATAGAAAATTGCACCTCGGTTTTCATAAAAAAGAAAAAGGATGAGTGTACTAGAAATCCTAAATTTATTGCAGAAGTATAATTGAGTGTACATTTATAAAAAGTGTAAGCATATCTTAAAATTACAAATAGATTCATTCCACTAACTCCATCCAACTTAATTGGCAAAAACTACTAATATTGATTTTTTTAATTATTTTATTAATCTTATGCGGCGATGACGTGGCCAAAACAACATCATTTTGGTACAAATCTGATTTTTAATACAATTTTTACTACTAAATTAAAAATTAAGCTAAATTAAAAAAATAAAAAAGAGGTGAGAAACCATGTGGTAAGGTTACACTGTTGCCATCCCATCATCATCAACTACGATCAGCAAGGTGAGGGATGGCTGGTGGGGTCGCTAAGTCTCAATTAGTGGTCGGCAAGGGTCGTGACATACCCAAATTAGGTGAGGGCCGCCACCAGCATTTGACCCCCACCAATGGCTAAGGTCTAGCCCTTGTTGACCATCTCCCACCCTCATTGGCCCTTTCCAAAAATGGTGGAGTGGCGACAACGAGGGCTAACTTGTGCAACCTAGTTTATCACCCCCTCCTACTTTTTCTTTCATATTTAGATTATTTTTTTAAAATAATTTAAATAAAATTTGTTTTAAAAATCAAATTTGGACAAAAGTAACGTCATTATAGTTTTATGTTTCATGTTTATGGAAAGATTCAATTGTATCAATTTGGCGGGCATTAAAATTTGATTACACTTTTTGTAAATTTTAAAATTGCATTGCACTTTTATAACAAATTTTATGACATTCGATGCACTTATCTTGAAAGGAAAATGGCACAAATGATCCATAAATTTTGGTCTAATATACAATGTGGTCCTTCAACTTTGAATCCGTTTAATGTATTTCCTGAATTTTGGTAAATGAGTGATGTAGTTTTTGAACTCATAATTTGTTCAATATAAGAGTGAGCACAAGAACTTGATCAAACCAAGAGTTGTACGGAATCGGCCCATTCTAAGTGGTTCTTATAGGAATCGGTTCAATGCCCGATTTCTAAATTATGAAACTGATGATTATCAATCTAATTCCCAATTCTAGGTGTGGACTAACCCACCTGGACTAACCAAACTGAATTAGATAGTTTTTTAATGATTTTTATTAGCACAAAATATTTCTCAAAACATTAATTTCTCATTCTCTATCATCGCCCATCTTTGTGGGCTCTTGCTTAGACTCATGTTTCTCACTCTCAATCTCACACGATCATGCAATACTTCTCTCAATTCATCTCGCTCAATGCCTCATTCTCAACTTACTCTTGCCTCCTTCTCTTGCTCTTGCCTCTTATCTCGCCTCTCTCTGCTCATTGAGTTAGGATTTTTACTTGTGTTTGTTTAGTTACACACATTTTCCATTAATTTTCTAAGAATGAAAATTTCAACGGAGATTGGGAATCCTAGAAGGCATTGTTACTAGTCAATGAAGAAGCAAGGGGTGAGAGAGTTGAGAGGACGTTTGTTTCCATTTATGAGGGTGCTATAGAGCATGATAACGTACTGACTAAAGAGTGAGTAAATGAACGATCCTACATAAGAAAAAAAGAAAGATATTCCAGTCGATTCTCATCCGAGAATGGACTAGATTGGTTAGTCCAATTCCAAGACCAAGTGGGTCGGTTTTTGGTTGCAAAATGGGAACCGATCCACTTGAAAACCAATCAACCCTAACTTAATGTGGTTCCTAAAATTTTAAACATTTTCATATAGTCTAGGGACTATATTTAACATTTATCAATAATTCAAGAACCACATTAAATAACAACAAACAATATTGCATATCGGACCAAAATTCACAAATCATACTACACAAAGTAAAAGTTTAAGGAAGACATTATACATTAAATTAAAGTTCAATAACCATTTGTGCTATTATCCCTTTTTAGAACCTACAATTAAGTTTAAAGGACCAAAATACCCCTTAAAAAAGAAAGAAAGAAAGAAAGAGAAAACCTAATGGCAACAAAAGATTGCCCAGCAAACCATCTAATAAGAATTCTACTTTGCTCACTTTCCACTCCCACACTATTAATAGCCCAACCACCATCGCTGGTCCTAGACCTCTCACACAGCACCGTCAACAACCACAAGATGGTGAGCTACCAAGGTGCCCAATCGTCATCCTCACTATTTGGATCCTTCCCTCCTTTATTTGACTTATACTTCTCTTGCTCATGCATTGGTGGACCTAAATTTGTTGGTCCAAACTTGCTCTTGCTCATGCTCATCCCAGCTAGATCTCAAATTTGGATGCTATTGAGGGTGCCACCATTGATGGGATAAGGGACAACACCTTTGAATCCCAAGTCTAGATTTGGAGGCATGATACCCCCCCCCACCCAATAGCTCGAAAATGATCCTCAATTATGTTTTGGCTCTCATACATGGATACAGTACAAGAGGTGGACAATGGTCATTGGGTGGTGTCAAATTGATTGGTGATCTCTAATAGTGGCAGTTGAATGGAGGTTGCAATTATCACACCCCCAACCATACAAGAAAATGAATAATGACACAGCTATACTTCTACTCCAAGAACATAGCATTAAACATAACCATCATCATCTTTTTATCAAACTATATACATCCATATATTTGATAAAAGAGTCATTTGGTTATAGCACCAAAACTTCTATAGTCTATCAAATAACATGTACCTCACCAATTAACATTTAAACTCAAAAGTTCATCTCAAACATAAATAACTCATTACCAAAAAATCTTACTATCAAAATGTCTGGCTAATAACATAAACATTCTCATCATACTTGCAACTAGTGGAAGAACTTGAAAAACAAGAAAAGCTAATGGAGTGAGCAACCAAAACCCAGTGAATACTATATTTCTTCCACGTAGATCGAACATTCCTATGCATCTTTATAAAATAATATTATAAGTCATCATTCTCAAATCTAGCATATGATATAAGTAAAAAAATCAAAATGAATTATATCCTTTGACAACAAAACTTTGTATATATCGTAGCAATCAATAAGTCAAATTAACAATAATAAATTAATTATTAATGGTCCATTCTATTGATTAATATCTACTAATCAAATTTCAGTGATCCATTCCATTGGCCAATCTAATATGTAATTTCTAACTATAGTCATGCTTAATAGCCATGACAAAGGCAACAAAATGGCTAAGTCTCCACCTATTAGTAAATGGTTCGGCCTAGAAGGACATTCCGATAACCATATGCATACTAATCCCTCAATAAGTTCTAATTATAGCAACATAAGCATAATCCACTAACAACTTTCTCTAATAACCCACAATTAAATCCAAAATCCATTTTAAAACTTGACTTCACTAACCAAATCATATTTCTTTTCGCAATTCAATTCATCAAACATAGAACATTTCATAAACCATATATAATGTCATGAACTTTTTGTAATCATTTCATAAAATTTCACAAACCATTTACCGGTAATCAATTTAGACTATAACCAGCATATACTTTCCATTTCAAATAGACAAAATGGTAGAAAATGTTTGATCTAGATTTTGTGCAAATAAAATGTCATTTCATAATTCATAGTTTATCTAATTCACATTGCTTTCAAAATACGAAGAAAAAATAGCATCACTCACCTAGAAAAGTTGAAAACTAACTTAAGAAGCTTACTCAAACCAACAAAATTGTATTCCTATCAATTAATCAAAAAAGATATTAAAGTCCAAGTAAAACTCTACTTTAGCTAACGATTTGGCTAAACTACTCTTATTTGATAAAACAACTTTTGCACGCTAACGAAGAAATTCGTTTATAGCAAATATTCATCTTTGTCCACTACGTGTAACTTGCACACAAAACTTTAAAATTCCTTTTAATTAAACCATAATTCAAAATTGATCTTTGTCAAATCCAACAGCTCCATAAAGCCCTATACTATCATTTGCACATAATTACAGTTTAAGAGGGAAATTGTCAAAAAAAAAACCTTAAACCTAAATAATATAATTGTGTTAATTGAATTTTAAAATTTTTCATATTTTGTTATTTGAGTAAATCTGACAAATTTTAGTTAGAAATTACTAACATGAAAGCTAATCGTCCTACTTAGCATAGCTGGTATTGACGTTGACAATTTTTATTTTTATTTTGCTTATTTTTTATGTTTACCTTCTTTTCTTTTCTATTATTTTCCTCTCTTTTTTCCTTTTTCTTTTTCCCTCCATTGGGGCCTCATCAATGGCCAGCATAGGTCGCTAGCTTGAGTGAGGGCTCCCGTCCCTCACTCAAGGCCAACAACCTTTGCTGGCCCATCAACAAGGCTTGATGATGGCAAGTGGGGAGAAAAAGAAAAAAAGGAAAAGAGAAAAGGAAAAAGAACCGAAAAACTTAAGAAGGACAATAGAAGAAAAAGAAAGAGAAAATAAAAAAAATAAAAAAATAAATGAAAAATAGAAAAATATAATTAAAAATTATTTACATCAACGCCCATCGTGCTGCATTGAACAGTCACCGTCCATATTAATGAGTTTTCACGAAAATTGATAGGATGAATTTAATTGGTAAAACATGAAAAAATTTAATATTTAATTGTCACAATCACAATTAAAATGATTATAATTGAGTTAGTACAAAGTATAAAAAATTGAAAACTTGTTGACAATTTTTCCTAATTTAACAATTCATAAATCAAATCCTGCAGTTCAAAATTCACGTAACTCCATATTTATGACCTAATTCGAAAGATTACTCCAATTAAACGAATAAAAAAACCTAAATCCTCATCGGGCACCACGAAACCGTCTTTTAACTTAAAAACTCATCGAGATCTGCCAAGCGTGCACGCACGACACCCCCCCTTTTCCTTTCTTCCTCTTTTTCTCACGATCTCCCACCTCTCTTTTCGAGTTCCTTTCACCTTCTTCGGTCCCCACTCTGTCCTCTTCTTCTCCTCTTTCTTTTTCCCTTTTTCTTCGTCTGCTGCGTAGACCTTTCCACCTCTCCTTCCCCTCACAACACTCCATGGAGTTCGAGTCAAACTCCAGACGTCAATAAATGGGCATCATTAGCTACTGGCCGTCTGTCCAAAGATCTGTAAATTGATTAAACAAACATTGAAAAACTCCCAGCAAATTATTCCATTAAGCAACAACTAGACTTAGCCTATAAGCAACAACAACTAGGCTTAAATTTCATTCATAGAATAATAAACCATTCTCTGTAGAATTATGTGGTTTACAGAATTAATATAATATTTGCCTTCTTTCTTGGATATTATATTTATAGAAATTACTCGAGTTTATAAAAATAAGTATTTTTAACGAATATAAGAATAGAAAATTAGAACTCCCTCGATCTTTTTTATTAAATAAATTATCAAATCATAAAGCAAAAGAAAGTCTAGATAAATATAATAAAGCAAATCGCGTAAAGAGTGTCGTAGGAAGGAAAACGCCGCACCGACTTCTCACATATCTTGAGCTAAACAATAGTTCAAAATTTCTTTTTTAAATTGCAATATCTTAATCCTATAAAAACTGAAAAAAAACACCTATTTTATATGAACCATGTTGTAGAAAAACATTACATTTGGTAATAAAATTAGTAAAATTAGTTGAGGTGTGGGGTAGGTCATTTTGCCGTAGGACGAGCTAACCCCATCCGTGCCCTCGTGGTTTGGCACCACCATGGAACGGGGCGGGGTCACTTCTCGTGTCTCCATTGATTTCGACTGGGCGGTGGTGAGTGAAGGTGCCGTTGAAAGTAAATTTTCATCGTAGAGTGAAAAATGGAAATGTGAAATTTTGTTAGAGCTATGATGTCTTTTAAAATATCTCAATTCAACAATTTAAATTTATAGACACAATCGACATAGCTATTTGTCCAAGTTACCTTAATACAAACGTTATGCTGAAATGAGGAAAGGCCATGTGTTAGTAGGCAACCCTTTTTTTTAAGGAATTTCGCTTAATTTCCTTTTACCAATTTATTGTTATTGTCACTATGCTTAGAGTTCACATTTTTCATCCTAAATCCCATTATTGCGTGGGGAATTTATCTCCCACAACAATGAAAAAATCTTAATCATGCACTAGATTTCGTGGTCCAGCATATAATTAGTATTGCCACATGTGAAGGTGAGTAGAGAGACTTTTCGATCGTTATATTAAGTCTGAAAGGGCATATTAGTTAATTTTTCCACTTTACAGGTATTTTGGTCATTTTTCAAATTTTTAGTCGGGAGTGATATCTTGTCTCACCCTGACACCAAACAAACCGGACCTCTAAAAGGGCATGTATTTTAGCCAAAACCGCATTTGATATGCATGAGCCAAAACTCGATTGATCTTCCAACGAAATGCAAATAGGGCAAACCCGTCACTAATTTTTGAAATGCCACGTCCTCGGCCCGAAACACTGTGCTTCAGTTCGCTTAAAATCGAATCAAGTTCCGATCTATGCGTATCAATTACAAATTTGGACCTTACCAAAAAAAAATTACAAATTTGGAAAACCTCAAGTACCCTAAAGTGACCGAAATAAGAAAAAAAGAATCACAGCAAAGTTCATTATGCTTGGGCCACATTTTAAAACTTTAGCAAAGGATAAGGTGAGCAGGGAAATTATTACGATCAAAATCAGTGTCGTTCAGGAAAAAAAGAGGGAAGGGGAAGCTGTCCGAACTGGCTTGAGACCTCCTCACAACCTCTTTCCCATCAATGGAAGAAAAAAAGAAAAGAAAAAGAGTAGCTTGTTTTGAGCTCTCCTTTTTGCCTTCCTGTCATGCACTTTGTCATGACTCAGTCGTCCCGACATCGCCAAAAAGCAAAGAAGAGCTCCAAAGCCCACCGCCCTCTCTCTCTCTCTCTCTCTCTCTCTCCCTCAGATTCATCCGCTCCTTCTTAGGGTTTTCTCTTTCTCTCTCTCCTTCCTCGCGAATCCAGGACTCGAAAGCACTTCAAGATTCCGCACTGTGTGGCCCTTCCGCTTCTTTTCGCCAAATTCAAAACCGACCCTCGTCGGCTCCGCATTCCCACCTCGCGATCTTGGGCTCTTTTCCCCATCTTGGGGGTCTAATCTCAAGTGGGTAACTCCAATTTTCTTCCGCTTCGCTCGAAGCTTGTTGCTTATCTTCTGGGTAGTTGAGAAAAGGTCGCGAGATTGCTTGTTTTCCTCCATCTTCGTTCGTGGGTTTGGTCTGATTTCGTTGGGAGTTAGGTGGAGGTGCGATGAAGATATCCTTTTACGTAAATCCCGACTAGTTTCAGCTCTTTGATTTCGGCTCGTCGTACACCCAGTTGAGTTGTGTCTGTGTTTGGTCGCTTGGGTTTCGGAGTTGGGACTGTGATTATTGGGAACAGGGTCGTAGATTTTTGGCGATTCAGATGGCTGCATCTGGGGATAGTGCTGCTTGTGTTAAGGGTGTTGAGAAGCTGGTTTCCGCGAGGAAGTCGTTGATGCTGAGCTTGGAGAAGTCGAAAGCCCTGAGCTCGACGCTGGAGAAGACGGGCCCGAGATTGGCCGAGATCAACCAGAGGTTGCCCTCTTTGGAGGCTGCAGTCCGGCCTATCCGCGCTGACAAAGACGCCCTTGTTGCTGTTGGTGGGCACATTAACCGTGCGGTCGGCCCTGCTGCAGCGGTGCTCAAGGTTTTCGATGCTGTGCATGGCCTCGAAAAGATGCTGTTGTCAGATCCGCGTAATGATTTGCCTGGGTACTTGTCAGTGTTGAAGCGACTCGAGGAGGCATTGAGATTCTTGGGGGATAATTGCGGATTGGCAATCCAGTGGCTGGAGGATATCGTGGAGTATCTGGAGGATAATACGGTTGCAGATGATAGGTACCTTTTGATTCTGAAGAAATCGTTGCAGGGTCTTAGGGAATTGCAGAGTGATGGGGGAAGAACGTATCTTGATGGTGGGCTTCTCGATGCAGCATTGGATAAATTGGAAAGTGAGTTCCGTCGGCTTTTGACGGAGCACAGTTTGCCCCTTCCGATGTCTGCTACATCATCTCTTGGAGAACAAGCTTGCATTGCACCGTCTCCATTGCCAGTACCTGTCATTCAGAAGTTGCAAGCTATTCTTGGGAGGTTGATTGCAAATAAGAGGCTTGATAGGTGCATATCGATATACGTAGAAGTGCGCAGTTCCAATGTTAGAGCAAGTTTGCAGGCTCTTGATCTGGACTATCTTGAATTATCAGTCTCTGAATTTGATGATGTTCAGAGCATAGAGGGGTATATTGCTCAGTGGGGGAAGCATTTGGAATTTGCAGTGAAGCATTTGTTTGAGGCAGAATACAAACTCTGCAACGATGTATTTGAGAGACTTGGTATGGATGTTTGGATGGGTTGCTTTGCGAAAATAGCTGCCCAAGCAGGTATTCTTGCGTTTCTTCAATTTGGGAAGACTGTTACAGAGAGCAAGAAAGACCCAATCAAACTCTTGAAATTGTTGGACATATTTTCATCCTTGAACAAATTGCGATTGGATTTTAACAGGCTCTTCGGGGGAGCAGCCTGTGCCGAGATTCAGAATTTGACTAGGGATCTCATTAAGAGGGTCATTAATGGGGCAAGTGAGATTTTCTGGGAACTCCTTCCTCAGGTAGAGATTCAGAGGCAAACCCCACCTCCTCCTGATGGAAGTGTACAGAGATTGGTGAGCTTTGTGACTGATTATTGCAATAGGCTGCTGGGAGACAATTATATGCCTCTCCTGACTCAGGTCCTGGTCATTCATCGTAGTTGGAATCACGAGAAATTCCAAGAGAGACTTCTTATTACTGAGATTCTCAAAATCATAAAAGCAATAGAGCAGAATTTGGAGACTTGGGTGAAGGCTTATGATGATATTAATCTTGCCAACTTTTTTATGATTAATAATCACTGGCATTTGTACAAGCACTTGAAAGGAACAAAGCTTGGTGAGCTATTTGGAGAATCTTCATTAAAAGAACACGAACAGTATAAGGAATACTACACCACGGTTTTCTTGAGAGAGAGCTGGGGACAGCTTCCTGGTCACTTAAGTAGAGAAGGCCTAATTTTATTCTCAGGGGGGCGTGCTACTGCTCGCGATCTTGTGAAGAAAAGGCTGAAAAATTTCAATGATGCTTTTGATGCCATGTATTCAAAGCAATCAAACTGGGTCATGGTGGACAAAGATCTGAGGGAGAAGACATCCCACGCTATAGTCCAAATGGTTGTGCCTGTTTACAGGAGCTTTATGCAACACTATGGACCATTGGTTGAGAAAGACCAAAGTTCAAGCAAATATGCTAAATATACTGTGCAGAACTTGGAGAAAATGCTGGGTTCTCTTTATCAGCCAAAGCTAACTAGATATGGCAGTTTCAAAGGAAGGCAGCTTAGTGGAAAGTTTAACAATGGGCTACAAGACCATCGTCGCACTACTTCTGCTGTTATGTAATTGTCCAATATATATTTACTCCATCATGGTTAACCCGCAAGGGAACCATGTTCCAATATATTGACCCAGTTGGTTGCTAGTTGGTTAGCCTGTCACCATGTACATATCTCAAAAGAATGGAGGGGTTCTGCAGTTTGAGTTGGAAGGTGGAAACAAGTTCATCAATTGCCTGAAACTTCAATTGGTGATGAAGTTTTTAAGTTGCCCAATATTCTTACCTACTGTGCAGACTGTGAGATCTATAAGGTCAGATTGGAATACATTAATTTGTAGCTAGTCTTTTACTTTTTGTATTCATCATTTCAGCCTGATTGCTTGAGTTGCTTGATAGGTGGCAGTATAACCATGTAGCTGCTGGGTGTTGTTTATTTTCTTATCATAAATGTATTCAGCTATCTAGCAGCAAAGTTGAAGGTTCAGATCAGTGCTAGTATGTGAACTATTGTGGTACAAAACGTTTGCATTAGGGCTCAGGGTCACCAAAGCAGTGTTGTCAATAAGTAATGAAATCATAGTCTGCCATTGATTTTAAATCAAGAGCAAGCTAATGTTTTCTTCCCTTTCCATCTCTCTCTCTCTCTCTCTCTCTCTCTCTCTCTCTCTCTTCTCCGTGTGTGTGCTTGGGAAGTAATTGTATCATCAAGCAAGGGCGTCTTTCTCATCCCTTCTCTGACCTCCATAAAGTTGTGGAATGGGACAGGGAGGTTTGACCTTATGATGGTGCTTGATACTTGGTATGTTGCTTATTTAGCAGTTCCACTAGATCTTGAGTGGTGCCTGGTTTTAATATCTGTCCTCGGACTACTGTAGTTATGGTTCTCTGGGAACAGTTTGGGCTCATCTTGTCAGCATTATTATTTCAGCCTCGTTGATGATTCTTCTTTAAATGCAGTTTATGCTCATCTTTTATTTGACATTGTTTTAGCCTCCATAGATGAGTTTTACGTACTGGAAAACCAATGGTAGTGTTAAGCTGGAAAAATATTCAAGGGGATGCCTCATGATGTTATCTTAAATTTCATCATTCGTTATTCGCCCTCCCTTATAACGTACTTTTTTTCTTTCCAACTTTTCTTACTATGCCAATAAATGTTTCATTTGGAGCATGTATATAAGATTCTGACCAAAAAAAAGTATGTATGTAAGATGATCTGCATTCGTAGTATTCTGTATAACCTGGTCTGTAGTTTCGAGCATTCAGAAATTTCCCTTTTTCGGCTGGAATAGCATTCTCAATCAGTTGGTATGTATTGGAATTTAGCGCGGTTTGGACACCGATGGTTGCCCGAATTAACCTCTGTAGACTTTTGGTTGCAATCCTCCGTGTAGAGTCAGCAACTCTCTGCAATTCTCTTGTGGTAAGGTTTTAATGTCTCGATCCGGGACAAGTGCAAGAGGCATAAATTGTATTATGATAAACATAGCGAAATGAACAATGGAAGACGAAGCTGGTGGTTTTGGCAATTCAATCAGTTAGTGTCACGTTTCGGTTTTGTCTTTAAAACTGTAGAATCAGTATGAACTCATTTAAAAGCTTAAGTCCATCGATGATTATCGAAGAATTTCAAAAATTTCTCACCTTAAACCAAATTTAGTGTCAGAATCTATGATGGAATGCAGATGCTTCTCATATGCAAAGCAAGGCGATAAAGAAAGCAAGCATCAAATACTTCTCCTGGCTACTGTCCTGTAGTTCAAGCCGGGTATTCCTTAATTTGGCGATGCGATCAATTTGCATCCGGGTGCAGTAACGGGAATTGAGCAGCCTGCCTTAGTTCAGGGGACATCTTGTATTATGAAAGGCATTGCCAGGCAACTGCCAAGATTCAGTTCGCCAATGAAGCAATTCTTTAAATCCGGAATGCTTGAGCATCGCTGAAACTGGGAAGTTTGCGGGGTTTGTAATCAACCATTCCAATCGAGAATAAACACAAAATATTGCGAACTGAGTTGTGTTGTGGGGGCACGATAACTCACAACTCATCATCGGATTGGGGACACAAACTCATAACTCATTGTTGAATTGGTGAACTTGGCGAGTCGCACGTAAAACCTGTGTGGTTATGGTTGAACCCAGTGAGCTAGATCAAGAAGGGAACCTGTACTGATAATCAAAGTCAGATGCCGTTTCCAACCACGAGTCCGAAGACGATCAATGTCGAGAGCCGTATTTGAGGTTTAAGACTAAGGTAGAGAAGCTTCAAAGCCGAGTTTATCTGTAGCCTTACCAAACCAAAGCTGTATGGTTGTTGCACTGAACTACAATTATGGGTACACCAGCTGAGAATGACAGTTGAAGAATTTGATTCTGATGCCACCAATGAAGCATGCTGGCGTTGGTATCCTCACATTGAACACTGCCGCTCAAGGGGAAGCGGCAATAGAAACCCCACAGGCTTTCTAACATCAACTATTTGATTGCGACAAACACACGAGTTCAAAGTAGATGTGAAGGGTTTTCTTGGGCCATTAGGAATAGATTAATAGTAATATTATGAAAAACTCCGAACCGATACACTTATGATAAATTTAACAAAAACTAATTTTCTTACCACCTAAGACAAAGGGTTGAGGAACTCAATGCCACTATTCCACTATTCTTGAACGGCCTAATCTTAGACTTTGACTCACCCTCCATGGACGAACCTTGCGAAGGAACCCCTAGGTTTTCGAGGCATTGGATTCTCACCAATGTTTGCATTACTCAAGCCGACATTCTTGCTTCTGCTTCGTCCAACCTTGCTCTCACGGGTGCTTCCCTTTGAGGCGAAATGCTCCCTTTGCTTTGCTATTTTGACCAAGCTTGGCTGAAGAATAGTTATAAGGCGTAAAAAAAAAAAATCTCAAGGCATATTCAAGAACCCTAAACTGGTGCACCTATGACAAATTAATCCCAAACTAATTTTTTGATAACTAGAAATCTCAAATTGGTATATTTATGACTAATTTACCCTCCATCAGTTTTTGTTAAATTAGATTAATAACACGACAAATAACAAATCGATATATTTGTGATAAACAAAGAGTAAAACCCTAAATGAGTATACCTGTCAACTAACACGTGTTATTTAACTTAGGAATTTGACGGTAAAATTTAATGAAAACTAATGAAGGGTAAATTTAACATAAGTGTATCAATTTTGGGCTTTTTATGGTCAACGAATGAGCTTTGAGTAAATTTATTACCGGTGTATCTTGGGTAAATTTGTCACATGTGTATTAGTTTAGAATTTTTATGGTATTAACCATTAAGAAAAGTAGCTTTAGGTTATCTCTCTCATGTGAAGTAGATTGTGAATGCTGATGGAATCTCATGTGAGTACATGAATGAAATAAGGAACTATGTGGAAGTGATAAGAGTCAAAATCTCTACAGTCATTTAATTAGAAAAAAAGACGTGTTAATTATTCTTGGAGACATCATTAGTGGGGAAAAAATTTCTCCACAAGCTCCTTCCACCAGCTTTAAATGAATTACTAACTATTTTTAAATATTAATTCATCAATGGAGATGAAAGTTACTTGTGGATAAAATCTTCTCCACTGTCTGTGGTTTTTAATGAAAACCCAAAAATATTTCATATGACTTAGTATCCAAAATGCCATAACTCTGGTTATGTGGCAACTGTATGCCTTTGGTAGCATGTAAAATTGCAGTAACTTGAGGTAAAATTACCCAATCATGCCTAAATTTATTGTATAGATGTTAGTTGAATTCTAAATTTTTAATCTTGCCAACTTACTCCCAAATTTTTCCACGAAATTATAATGTAATCCTTCTAGTCAATTTGTGCAAAAAAAATCCTAATTTGATGGTCCATTCATCATCAATTGTCCTAGGTGACACACTACTGCGTCAACGATTTTCAGCGAAAACTTATTGGAAGGACTACATCGGAATTTTACAAATGTTCAAGATTCAATTGACAAAATTAAAAAATTTAGGATTAAATTCGCATTCATATAATATGTTCAGCAATGACTGGACAATTTCCTCCGAAATTGGATTCAAGAGGAAGCTAATGTTTTCTTCCCTTTCCATCTTTCTCTCTCACTCATCATCATTGGGAAGTAAATGCATAATCAAGCAAGGGCTTCCTTCTCATCCCTTCTCTGTGCTCCATAAAGTAGCGGAATGGGAGGGGGAGGTTTGACCTTATGATGGTGCTTGATCCTCGATACATTGCTTATTTAGCAGTTCCGCTTAGATCTCAAGAGGTGCCTGCTTTTAATCTCTCTCTTCTGATCACTGTATTTATGCTTCTTGGAACAATTTGCGCTCATTTTTTCAGCATTGTCTTAGCGTCGGTTGAAAATTCTCTTACATATATATATTCGTTTTAGCCCCAGTCGATGAGTTTTAAGTATGGAAAAACTATCGGTAATGTTAAGTTGGAAAAGTGTTCGAGGGGATGCCTCATGATGTTAGTTAATTTTCGCCCGTCGTGATTTCTTCTGCCTTATAATATATTTTGCTTTCTCTCTATACTTTCCTTGATATGCCAATAAATGTTTCACTGCAAGTATGTATATAAGAAGATCTGAATTTGTAGTATCCTGCATAACATTGTCTGTTCTCTGTAGTATTCAGGAGTTTCCCTTTTCTGGCTGGAATAGCAGTCTAAACTAGTTGGTATTAAGCAAACATCAGAATTCAGCATGATTTGGACAGGTAGATCTTCGGTTGTGATCCCTCAAGAGGGAGTGAACATCTCTCTGCAATTCTTTTCTGGTGAGGCTTCTTATGCCTTGATTCGAGACGAGCGCAAGAGGGATAAATTTTATTCATATAAGCATAGCGGAATGAACAGTAGAAGGCAAAGCCGGTGGGTTTGGTAATTCAATCATTTGCGTCACATTCCTGTATTATCGTTGGAGCTGCACAATCAGTATGAACTCATTTAAAAGCTTAACTCCATCGATGGGAATAATTCATTATCGAAGAACTTCAGAAACTCTCATCTTAAACTAAATTTAGAGTGCAGACTCTATAACGGAACGGGGATGCTTATCATGAGCAAATTAAGGCCATCTAAACACAAGCATCGAATACTTCTCCTGGCAAACTGTCCTGTGATGCCATTTCCTTGCATCTGGGTGCAGTAATGGAATTGAGCGGCTAGCCTTAGTTCAGGGTACATCTTGTATTGCGAGAGGCATTGCCAGACCGCCCCATCATCACCGGGGAGATCTTTCTTGCCGCCATCAAGATTCAGTTTACCGTTGAAGCAATTCTTTAGATCCAGGATGCTTGAGCATCGCCAAAACCAGGGTAGTTGCGTGGGGGTTTGTGACCAACCATTCTACTCAAGTTGGGTGGGCTGTGGGTGCACGATAACTTGTCGTTGAACAGGTGAATTTCACATGTCCCACGTATAAAACCCGTGTGATTATAGTCGAACCAAATGATGCTAGATCAAAAAGGAAACCTGTACTGATACTCAAAGTTAGATGCTGTTGCCAACCCCAAGTCCAAAGACAAGATCAATGTCGAGAGCCATATTTGAGGTTTAAAACTGAGGTAGAGAAGCTCCAAAGCCGAGTTCATCAGTAGCCTCACCGAGCCAAAGCTGTATGGTTGTTGCACTAAACTACAACTATGGGTACACCAGCTGAGAAAGACAGTTGAAGAATTTGATTTTGATGCCACAAGAGAAGAATGCTGATGTTGGTATCCATCCATCGAACTCTGCTTTTCAAAGGGAGGCGGGCATAGAAACCCCACTGGCTTTCTAACATCAACTATTGATTGCAGCAAACATAGGATTTGGATGCGAAGGGTTTTCTTGGGTCATTAGGAAAAGTAGCTTTAGGATATCTCTCTCTCTCTCTCTCTCTCTTATCTGGGGTAGATTATGTTGATGAAGACTCGTGTGAGCACGTGAATGAAATGAGGAAGTACTTAAATATTATTTCAATGGGGGACCAAAGTTGCTTGAGGATAAAATCTTGTCCACTGTCTATATGTTTAATGAAAATCTGAAAATATTTCATATGATCTAGGCTTTATTCATTTCAAAAAAACAATTTTTAGGAAAAATTTTTCCGAATTTTTTTAAATTCATTCCACGGAAATAGATTAGTTGTGGAAATTAGTTTCCATAAAAAAAAAGTTTTCTAAAATAGGAAAAAATATTTTCTCTTTTCAAACAGAGAAAAATATTTTCCTTTCTTTCTCTTATCTCACGCTATAGCGCAACCCTACTAGTCCCCTCTTCTTTCGTTTTAAAAAATTCAAAATTTTAATTAATTTATTTTTCTTTTTTTTTTTTTCCCCTTCTTTCTTGGCTGGTCACTTGCCATGACAACAGTTGATGACCCTCAAGCTTGCCGGCTCACTAATCTAGCGAGGCCATTAGCTAGCACAAGCATCAAGCTTGCACAAGGCTTGCCAAATCAATTCACCTGATCAGCAAGTGTGAGCCTCATCAGCATCCAGTCTTGCCAAATCAATGAGCTTTTTCGAGGCTAGTGAGCTTGAGCTAGCCTTTGGCCAATCACTAGCTATTGCCATGACCAATGACCAATCAAAGAAGAAAGGGGAGGAAAAAAAAAAAGAAATATAATTACAAAATCACTTTTTAAAATAATAAAAAATAAAAAATTATTAAAAGGGGTAACGGATGAAAAATCAAATCAAAATTTTCATACAAAATCATGGAAAATATTTTCTAGTTTATTTTAAGATTTTAACCGAAAACTGAAAAATATTACCATTTTCTTAAAAAACATTTTTTAAAAACCACATTTTCTATGAAACGAACAAGGCCTTAGTATTCATTTGCTATATAACATTGGTTATGTAGTAATTGCATGCCTTTGCTAACTTGTATTTTCAAATTGCAGCACCTTAAGATTAAGGGCAAAATTACCTAATCAATTATATATTTATTGTATAAATGTCAATTTAATCACTATTTTTTCAATTTAGCCAACTTACTCCTAAACATTTGCACAAAATTCCAATGTGGTCATTCTGATCCATTTTTGCCTAAAATCATTAACGTAACGGTCAATTTATCGTTAGTTGTCATATACGGCACATCATCATGTCAACAATTCCGACAAAAATTAATTGAAAAGACTACATTATAATTCCGCAAAAGTTTAAGACTTATTTAGGACCAAATCGACATCCGTATAATAAGTTTGGAATTAATTAGAGAATCTCGCCAGAAATTGGATAGCACAACTTTTTGTAAAAGCAGATAAAAGCAATAGTTGATTATCTGGATGTTACAGCTGTGAGGTGTCTGATCTCAATCACAACAATGCCTAGCTTCCCTGGAGGAAATCAGGGGTCAAATGTTGTTGGTTCTGGGTAGACTGTCCATTGATGCTGAAACCAGAACAGGAGGTCGCTGCTGGTTCAGATCCACTTGACTGTTAGCTTCAAGAAAAAGACAATAATAAACACGTGACTTTTTCAAACATAGTTGCCCCCAAACTAGAAGCAAATGAAAATAAATAGATAAATAAATAAAATAAAACGTGCAACCTCATGCTTCGTGGAAAATTAGTACACAGCATCTCATCCAATCGAGAAGATCGTACTGTAAAATTCAAAGACTTTTTAATTAGTGGGTTTAAATTCGGCCAAAAACAATTTAATGGACTACTTACCTTACCAAAAAAAAAAAACAATTTAATGGGTTTAAAGGAAAAAAATAATTAACACGTGACTTCTAGCATAATTACCTCCCTAGCAAATTGAAAAAAAAGAAAAGAAAGTAAAACGTGCATTCTCTTGCTTTGTGGAAAATATCCAATCGGGAAAATCATACTGTGAAAATCAAAGACTTTTTAATTAATGGGTTTAAATTCAACCAAAAAAATCAATGAATTTGAAATAATAATAAACATGTGACTTCTAGCATGATTGCTCCCAACGGAAAATGAAAAAAAAAAAAAGAAGTAAAACGTGCAATCCCTTGCTTTGTGGCACAACATCTCATCCAATCGAGAAAATCGTATGATAAAAATCAAAGACTTTTTAATTGATGGGTTTAAAGAAAAAAACCAGTAATAAACAGGGACTTTTCTAGCATGATTGCCCACAAACTAGAAGTAAAATTAAAAAAAAAAAAAAAAAAACGTGCAACGTCTTGCTTTGTGGAAAATCAATACACAGTATCTCATCCAAATCGAGAAAACCGTACTGTAAAAATTCAAAGCCTTATTAATTAATGGGTTTAGCTGGCAAGGCGATGCTTTCTATCATTAATTGTGTCAATGGATTTCACCTAACTTAATGACATTGTTTAATAGAAGATTATATATACGTCTAATCTAATCTAATCTAAAGAGATAAGGTAGGGTAACAAGATAGCCAAGGACAAGGACAGCCCACGCTTTGCTTCATTCCTTACATTGACCCAATGATCCAACTTTCATTTGATTAATCCTATTTTTTTAATATTATTATTCTACTATGCCCATGTTTGAATATCTGTCTGCCAATAAGACAGTCCACCAATGTTTTCTTTTTCTTTTATTTTTAAAGATTGGGAATCTTGATTTGTATTTCTTATCATTGTGTTCATATAGGCATGTTGGACAACCTGGCGATGGAACTCATTTGGGCAGTCCTGCCGGATTGAATTTCTCGGCAGATTGATTCCGGATTTGTAATTTTTGTGTTCACAACACAGCATTGAATCCATCAATCCACGTTTGTCATGGGAGCGATGCGACTCCTTCTGTTTCCTCCCAATAATGATGAGAGTGATGGTGATTTAGTCTTGAAAGGGATAGAGCAACAACGGAGAAAATGCACATTGACTTCAAAATATTAATTTCGAGTTGGGATAAGTGCCCTACAAGTTATATAACTTACGAGGGAAGTGAAATTGGGTTTTTCAAACTTTCGAAAAGTACAATAAAAAATCCATTAGCTCTATTTCATTTGACTGTCGTGGGTTTTTTATTTATTTATATTTTCTGTCTTCGACATGAGAATTGATGTTAACTACAGTGTGGTAAAGACCAAAATGAAAACCCTAATTTTTCACCCGACTTCGATTACAGTAGATATAAAAGCGTAAAGAAAAGCAGACAACAAATAGGTATAGAGATAGACAGAAGGGCTTGGGCCATCCTACTTTGTCCGTAAGGGTAGGCGACCCTCGCCTGACCATAAGCCAGCGGTGATGCCGCCAACGCATGATAGGTGAGTAATCCCGGCGACCAAGAAGGGTGATTGAACCCAAACCCAATCTTCTTTTCCCCCTTTTCTTTTAAATATTTAACCTTTTCTTTCAATTTTTATGCTTTTTTTTTACAATTTTTTTTATGTGGCGCCACGTGCCTTCAGAAAATTTTAAAAAAATATATATCATATCAGTTTTATTTGTTAGTTAGATTGAACAAAACTAATTAAAACTTGATTACACAAATTTGATAAGTTTTAATATCTAATTGCATATGTTGAAAGTATTCACAATTGCATTTTTTTAAACAACTTTTTGGAGTTTAGATTCACTAAGAACCTCTGAGATCATCAATTTTTCAGAGGAAAGATCATTCTTTTTTTAATTGAGATGATATGAGAAAGTCTCAGAAAACCATACCGGTATATAGATTATTATAAACAAGTTACGCATACAAATTTCCTTCCTGTACCATGTAAAATTGTTATTGTGAGTGACTGCTTCAAAACTTCTCTCTTGTATCCACAGCAAGAAAATGAGTGTATGCCATGTTTTTAGATGGTAGATAAGAGCCTTATTTTTTTCTTTTGGAGTAATCTTCTAATATACATAGCATCAAATAATCATTACAAGCTATGTAAAACGCCAACAATGTGAATAATATACAAAATTATTTGAACTTGTTAATTTGGGGGATAGCAGACGAGCATATTGGTGTGCCGGAGCCACTAATACAAATGTTGTTCCCTAATCATTAATATCAATCTTAATAATTTAAGAGTGATTCGAAACAAAGTGTCATAAATATTCAATCCCAAAACTCAATTTGATAGGCCATGTACAAGTTGGATCAAGAGTAACACATAAATATGATGAAAAGGGGATCGCCCGAGAGAAATAACATGTGGTAAAATTTGATTCCTATACCACGTTTTAAAGTCCGACACGTAATTAAAGATAGACCACGTGTATATATGATGAATATATAAATTCCCTCGGAAAATGGTTCATTTTGACGATAATGTCCTGGGTAGAAATTAAGGACTGCTTTTATAGTAGTGACAGTGACGGAAGTTCTGACAATTAATTTGTTAGTCGTAAAAGCTTGGTTGTCAAGGGAAGAGAACCTAATCATCTAAAGGGAAATTACCAAGAAAACGTGCCATTGACCCCGTAAGAGAGTGGCACGAAATTTCTTCTTTGCAATTAGCTTGCACGTTTTTACCTGCTCAGCTTTTCCGTCTTCCAGGTCCCAGGAATATGCTTTGCTTACTCACCACAGATTGTGGGAGACAAAAAGCCAAAAGAACCGTCAAACTCACAAAGAGCTTGATTGAAGTTTGGCTTTGTTGTCCCTCGTCGGCTCATGCGTTGTTCTTTGGCATGAAAATTAGGCGAGGAAGCCGAATCACCATCCGCCCAGGATAGCTCGGCGGTAAAGGAGTTATGATGTCATTCGTGATATCACAAATTCTAATCATATTGTGAGAAAAAGCGCGAACAACTGGGCGATTTATTCCATGAGAAATTTCTTGATTTCTGGCGCATTGATAAGATTGTCGGAAGTTAGAATGGACTTGTCGGTTTTGGATGTATGGATTTTGAGTGGATGGAACAGCTACACATGGTTTAAATAAAGCATGTTAGGATAGGCAAAAGATGCTTGTCGCTCCGTTTGGTATGTACAAATGAGGTAATAAGGATAAAACAAATGGAATTGAAATGAATTACGAGGAACAAGAATTAATCGGAATTAATGCGAGAATTACCATATTTTGGTGACACATCATGTTGAAATGTAACTTTTTTGGCTTGAATTCAAATTGCTACGCATAATAGCAAAAGAGATGAGTGCACTAATGGTCTTAAAATCTTCCATACTAAAGCTATCGACTCTATGGCCTAGCTAACGTTTCACAAATTGTTTATTTGCCCATTTTCTATTAAATCATCCCCCACCTTCGCCAGGAAAAAGGGTTATTACACTGTCCACCGCCAGTGGAATTTGAAGTCCACAATGGGAGGGAATAAATTTGGAAGGTTTAACTAATTGATTAAGTTGTAAAAAGAAGAAGATCTTTCTTCCTTTAACCTTTATTGTAGACAATTTCCTATTTCTTTAAATGAAGCTGAATATTTTTACTCTTTTGCTGGAATGAAAAAATACATTATTTATCCACTATATTAGTGTGGTCAAGATGCTCATGTAATCACAACAATGGAATTTGTTCATTTATGCGAAGATGTTATTCCTTTTTCCCAATGACAGGTAAATCTAACGACATTTGCGTTGGTCAAGATGCTCAATATAAAATTAATAATGGAATTTTTTTTCTCATTTATATATGGGGAAAACTACCAAAAAAGTCTTTAACCTATTACATCTACACCAATTCAATTTTAAACCTTTTATTTGAACTAATTTAATCATAAATATTTTCACATTGTTACCTATTCAATTTATTTAGCCAATTTAGGTTGGAAATTGCTGCTATGGATGTTAGCAGTATCACGTGGCATAATTAGCGCTAATATGGACATTTTATTTAGTATTTAAATTTTTTATTCTCTTTTTTATTCTCTTTTCCTTCTATCTTTTTTGTTTCCTACCAGAGCTTGCCAATCACCTGTCTTGGTCGTCGTCCAATTGCCAATGGGCTTCCACGACCTTTGCTGACCATAGTGGGAAAAAAAAAACGAAAAAGAAAAGAAAAGAAATGAAAAATTAAAAATTTTGGAAAAATAAAAAAGTATTGAAAAATTATAAATAAATATCTACGTCAGCATTAGGTGTTCAAGTAGAATGGCCGGTGTCTATGTTATCGATTTCCAGCTTGATTGGTCAAGTAGACTAAATTAATAACAATGTGAAAATATTTAAGAATAAATTAGTCCAATTGAAATGTTGATGAGTAAATTAGTACTAATACAATAGGTCAAAGACTATTTGATATTTCACCCTATAAGTGGATAACTATTCCTTTTCCCCCATGTCAAATGAATCTTACAGCACGTTTGGCTGCAGTAATGACTATCACATTACTGGTATATTACAGGTTGATCACTATTAAAATATTTGCTTGCAATAACAAATATTATAGTGTAATCCGTACTGTATCCCAAGTTGTTATGGCTGTCACATGGACTCCTGTCTAATAATAGCTATTGCAATTATAGATGATAAACTTAACCCTTAATCATAATCATTAATTAATTAATAGATGTAAATAAACAACTGATACAATGAATTATATATTTAATAATTTATACAAGGAACTAAACTCTACTGCAAAAAAAAAAAAAAAGAAAAGAACTCATGAATGACTATCAAAGTGATAATCATTATATTCCTTCTAGTTCTGATTTTAATGATGTTTTGGGTATTCTAATACTATTTCCCATTATTACATATGTCATTCATGGAACTAAATAGTGTACATCACTTATCTTATCAGCGCAATATAGCTCTATTATAGTTTAATAGTTATAACATTACAATTTTTTTCTATCATTGCAATCAAAAGAGCTATTACCTTTTTTTACAACGTTGTAAAGAGACTCAAATTGCCAAAAGTTCTTTCAATAATTTGAAGAGTCGTTATATCTATATACGCATAGTTTCACAAATAATTGCACAAAGGGGCAGGAACTTCTCGAGCTTGGCCGAACAATTGTAAAATAACCAAATTATTACAACTTAATTAAAAATAAAGAGAAAATGATAAATTGGAACGAATAGGAAAACCTTGAAGTAAATGAAATTGTAAATGATGGTTCAGCGAAGGTTCTCTCAGACAGGGAAATCTCTAATTTACCAAAAAAAGAAAGAAATTATCTGAAAATGTCTGCAAATCCTGTGATTGTTCACGTAAACTCATTTATTCGAAAGAGAAATTCTTCTGTGATATGGTGGGTTTAAGTAAATTATTATTAAGCATGAGTGCTCTGTTCAAAATAATGTACATTAAGACAAACAGGAACCTAATATTTAACTTCTTCTTTTCCGGAGAAAATAGCCGATTAGATCTTTTTCTGATACTTTACTTAAAATATCATCTTAAAAAATGTTCTTTATCAAAAGAAATTAAGGAAGTCCTTGTCCTATGTAAAGAATGACAAAAGTGCGTTGGCAGAATCGTTCTATTCAAGGAAAATATCATATACTTTGATGGTGACTGCATTCTTTTAACCTCTACAAAAGCAATGTCTTCTTTGCCTGGTTCTCTGTTGAAAGGCATCTAGCCTAAGTTAATGAGGAACTTTTTAGCTTTGTGGTAACCCGATGTTAAAAGGTTGAAAGTATAATATCGTGACGGTAGCAAAATCAAAAATTTATCAGTTTTGTTTTGACTGTGATCCAATGTATTATTTTCTTGAGTTGAGTCGATATTTTTCAAATTACTAATTTTAATTTGCTCATATGTATATTTAAATTATTTGGAATGATCGGATGCGAACACCCTTAATCACAAAATGAAAATATTTAATTATTTTTAATGAACTGTTCTTATAGAGAAATTACAGCTTGTTTTGTTCTTTTTGTCAATTTCTCTGTGTAAGCATTTGGACGAAAAGTACCATGTCTTTTATTATATAAGCAGATAAGGTTAGACCAATAATTAGTATGAGATGACTTGCTTGACTAGCCTTCTTCTCAAGTTCTCTACAGCTATTATTGGATTGGATACCCTAGATTAATCCTTCGAATTATTGGTTGCTCATAGGTGATTTTTTTACTGTGACCCCAATATTGTATAGCCCTTTTAGCTTATCCCCTTTTAAATAAATTAAGAGAATTACACAAAACCCCTTTGAACTTTGAGGGTAATACACATCTCTCCATAAACTTTAAAGCGTTTTATATTGCCTTTCTAAGAATTTTGTCATGGCAGTAACCCTTCGGTATATTTTTCTTTTTCTTTTTTTGGGGTGGAGGGGGAGGGGGTCAGAGGTATATTTTCAGTTAGCATGTTTGTTATGATGCATATATGAGTTGTATTGAGGAAATCTCACATTAGAGAATTGGCGTGGAATAAATCAATTAATATATCTTAGTTGACCTATAACTCATTAGCTTAAACTTTTAAGTAAATGTATATCCAACTAATTATGTTAATAGGCTTAAATTTAGGCTCCTTCTTGGTGATCTTCCCAAGTGAAAGGTTTTGACTTCTATTGTGTACTCCTAATAATATGCAATACATGACTTTCAAGAAGTAATATATATTCATCTCATTTTTTAAAGAAAATCTCTCTTTCACTCTTGATTTTCTTTGTGACAAATAAAAAAAAATGGGAGAAAAATTATTTAAAATACTAATATCAAGAGGCAGTGATAATATCTAAAAATGAAGATTACTAAAATTGCGTGAGCACATCAAAGAAATAATAACTTACTTCAGATAAAAAGAAAAACCTCAATAACATATTGATGAAATTACAAAAATTTTCTCATTAGTATGTATTTGAAATGGTTAATCGATGAAAATGATCTATCAGTGAAAAATACTTAAAATACCACTTTAGATTCTGGTTAATTAACCCTTTAGATGTAACATAATAAGAAACCATCTATTTAGACATCACTTTTTCACCTCGTGAGGTGGTGCGGGATAGGCCGTCACGCTATAGGCTGGGATGGGGATCATGATCGCCATTCCATCCCATCCTGTGTCGATCTCTGGTGCTATCCTAAAATTTGAAGAGGTTTTGTGTAATTTTTCAAACTAGATATAAGCTAGTTGTGCAGAATATTCGAGATGCTGCCTGATTTAGCTGTAAAAAGCTTGATCACATCCTGAAAATGACAGTCAATTCGATCAATAGTAGGCATTTTCTCTTCATGCACTAGTGATCGAACAAGAGAAATTAGGACACTGATTTTGTTTTTCCTAGGAAGAGAAAAGTGATTACTTGACTTTTTTTTTTTTCCAATTATGATGAAAAATCCGACCTTTACCTAGGCCAAGGGGGACCCTATACCAGAGTTCTCGTGCAATTTGTTCTGACTAGGATGCGATCATTACAAGATCATTTCTTGGGTCTGGAAGTAAAATAAATAAATAAAATC